>CM076282.1:6372500-7572500 GCA_038380795.1 Pyrocephalus nanus | reverse complement strand
ATAACCGGACAAAACTCCACCGAGCTCAGAGAGCTTCGTCTGTCCTCAAGACAGTCGGTATCTCGCCGCAGTTCTGACCAGTTGGCCTCTCCCAGCCCCAGCTGCCCGTGGCTTGGCGATTCCTCGTCCCTGTGCCGCGGGCCAGCCGGGCAGCTCTCCCGCCCGAGCAGCAGCACTTTGGGGAGGCCCCTCCCAGCCTCCCAGCCAGCACCCACGGCTCGCCCGCCCGCGCAGCGCACCAGCACGCGCCTCCCCCTAGTCCAGAAAGCGCCTGCGCGAGCCCGTCCGGGAGCGGTTTGAACGCCGAATGTCAAACTTGGAGTCCCGGCACTTCTGGCAGATGTAGATCTCTGGAACATTTGACTTGCGGATTTTGGCGCAGGAGAGGTGGATCCAGGTGTGGCACTCGTTACACTCGATCATCGGCCGCCCAGCGAAAGGCTTCATGCAGAAGCAAGTGACTAGGTCCCACGAGTCATCATCTGCAAAGACAAAGAGCAAAGCCACATTTTTTAGTGGTCGAGCCTTCTCATCCACACTGGGAATTTTCTCACCTTTTGTGCTAAATTAACCACCTGGGCTTCAAAGACAGGCACTTTGCTGCCTGACTCTCCCTTGCATGGGAAGAACTCTCAGCAGTACAAGGGAGGCCAAAATGTAGGAGAGGAGAACAAGCTGGTTCTGTAAAGTCACAGCTTTTTACTCAGTTTACTGCAAAAGGAGCCAATCCCCCCCTTTCTGCCACAAACCTAACTGCTCCTAAATTCCGCCCAGGCAGCACTCCTCAGCATTATACTCATGCTACGAGCAAAGTATCAAAGAGATCAGCAACAGCACCACCACTTCCACCTGGCTGATCCTCTTGGACAGCCAGGCCACCTACCCGAATCCACCATGATGTCCTCATCATCACCAGTGCCGTCCTCATCCCGAAAGACCACCTGCTTGCCCTGCCGAATGACCGTTCGTTTGCCCACACTCTGGATCTCCACCGTCTGCTCGGCTGTCACGGCGGGGTAGGAGACAGTGGACGGGGTGTCAGAGTCCCACACCGAGCAGTGCTCGGTCACAGACTGAGGGTCACCCTCTGATGAGGGGCTCATCGGTGTCTCTGCATAAGAGTCCTCTGCCTCCAGCTCCAGCAGCTTCTCCTCATAGTCCTCCTCTGCAGACACCTCTGTTTCCCTCCTTTTCAGCTTTTTCTTCTTCCTGATCTTATCGATTTGTTTTCGCTCCGGCAGGAAGTTGCTGGCCTTTGCCCGCTGGAACAGGGAACCATACGGTTTTGCTCGTTTAAGCTGACTGAAGTTCTTTCTGTTCTTGGTGGGCAGGGAAACAGAGGAGGGGGTGTCATTGAAGCGGGGATCCCAGCTATCGCTGTCAATCGTGCCTCCAGTGCTGTTGGGAGGGCTGGGGCTGTTCCTCAGTGGCGTTTCCTGGAACACGTCGAGGAAGCAGGTACAGCATTGACTCAGAACAGACTGGCGTGCGACTCAAGGCGCTGCACCCTGTCCCCAAGGCGCTGTCCCCTATCCCCCGAAGCGCTGTCCCCGAGGCGCTGTTGCTCCTGCTCTCCCCACGCGCCGCCCCGGGAATCTCCGGCCGGAGCGCCCGGGGAGCCGCGGGAGCGATGCCGGATCCGACGTTTTTCACCCCGCCCACGCCAGCCACCCTCCGCCCCGTCCCCAGAGCCTCCAGCCGCCGCGGTTCCCCTTTTGTTCCGGCCCGGCGCGGGGCCGTGACCGCGGGAGCAGCTGGTCTGACAGACCATCCCAGAACCCCCCCGGTGCCCCCCGGTGCAACTCACCTCCTGCGGATACGGGATGTAGCCGGCGTAGGCCAGGACAAAGGTGCAGAACTTGTTGAAGTCCTCCACGGTACGGTGCCGCCGGGAGCCGGGGGAGAAGTCCTGCGGGGAGCGGGGGTGAGCGGCGGCCGCGGGGCCGGGACCGCCGGGGGAAGGAGGGCGCTGCCGCTCCCGCCCGCGCCGGCGGAACCGGGCAGCGCCCACCCCCCATCGCCCCCGGTGTCGGTACCGGGCTCCCGGGCAGCTCCCCCCACGGCGGGGCGGCGCCGCCGCCGTTCCTCGCCCCGCCGGCACAAGATGGCCACGACCCCGGCCCCGCGGTGGGGAGCGGGCAGCGGCTGCGGGGCCGGGCCGGGCCGGGCGGCGGGAGAGGCTCCCGCTCCCCCTCCCCCCTTTTCTCGTCCCCTCCCCTCTCGTGCCCCCGGGGCCCCGGCTCACCTCCGGGGCAAACGGCGAGGCGCAGGAGTCGGAGTCCATGTCCCGGCGCGGGGGGCGCGGGCGGGGCCGGGCAGTGCCGACACCGCGAGCCGCTCGGTGCCGGCGGGAGGCGGGGAAGGGGCGGCCGCCCGCGCGGGGCCGCCGGGAGCCGTAGTGCGGGCGTGCGCAGTGCCGGGCGCGGGGCGCGCCGGGAGCGCCGAGGGGCGGGGGCGGCGCCGGGAGCGGCGAGCGGAGCGGGGAGCGGGGCGAGGAGCGGAGCGGTGAGCGGGGCTTGAGGGCGCCGGGGCGGTTCTTACTGGGTGGCTGCGGGCCCGGGCGGGAGGTGGCGGCTCTGTGCTCGCCGCGGGGCCCGACTGGTGTCGGCGGTGAGACGGGCGGCCTCGGGATGGGCCGGGCCCGCGAGCCGCACTCGGACGGGCGCTCCGGCAGTGCCGCCCGCTCTCGGGGCCGCCCCGCTGCCGTCGGGCTGCTCCCGCCGGGGCCAGCCCGGGGCTGAGGGCGCGGAGCTGGGCGGGTGGGCTGCGGGACCCCGGGACCGGCCCAAGCGGGGCGCGCTGGAGGGGGCGGCTCTGCGTTAAGCAGCGGCTGCTCCCGAGGGGTTGTCGGCCAGGACCGGCACGGGACGGGCTCCGCGAGCCCACCCGCCGCCTCCTTCCCTAGTTTGCCTTTCCCGCCCCGGGAGCCTCTCGGGGATCGGTCCCCGCGCTGACCCGGGTGTGCTCCCCGCAGGCACGGCATGGCGACCGGCTCGGGCACCGGCGGGACGGCGGCGGCCTCGGCGGCGGGAGAACCGGCACACGCGGTGTCGCTGCTGCGGGGGCTGAGCGCGCTGAGGGCTGAGCGGAGCCTGCTGGACGTGACGGTGGTGGCCGGCGGGAGGGAGTTCGGGGCTCACCGCGCCGTCCTGGCCGCAGCCTCGGGATATTTCCGTGCCATGTTCGGCGGAGCGCTGCGCGAGGCGCGGGCCGAGCGAGTGCGGCTGCACGGCGTGGAGCCCGAGTGCCTGGCACGGCTGCTCGACTTCGCGTACACCGGCCGTGTGGGCCGGCTGGGCCCCGACATCGCCGAGCGCCTGCTGCGCGCCGCCGACCTGCTGCAGTTTCCCGCCGTCAAGGAGGCGTGCGGCGCCTGGCTGGCACGGCAGCTGGAGCCCGCCAACGCCCTGGACATGCAGGACTTCGCCGAAGCCTTTGCGTGCCCGGCACTGGCGGCTGCTGCCCACCGCTATGTGCTGCGCCACGTGGGTGAGCTGGGCGCCCAGCTGGAGCGGCTGCCGCTGCCGCGCCTCCTGTCCTACCTGCGGGACGACGGGCTCTGCGTCCCCAAGGAGGAGGCTGCCTTCCAGCTGGCACTGCGCTGGGTGCGTGCTGACCCTGCCACCCGTGCCCCGCTGCTACCCCAGCTGCTGGCCCACGTCCGCCTGCCCTTCGTGCGCCGCTTCTACCTGCTGGCCCACGTGGAGAGCGAGCCACTGGTGGCCCGCTGCCCGCCCTGCCTGCGCCTCCTGCGTGAGGCCCGCGACTTCCAGGCTGCCCGCCTCGACCGCCACGACCGGGGGCCCTGCGCCCGCATGCGCCCCCGGCCCTCCACCGGCCTCGCTGAGATCCTTGTCCTTGTTGGCGGCTGCGACCGCGACTGTGATGAGCTCGTCACCGTCGACTGCTACAACCCGCGCACCGGCCACTGGCGCTACCTGGCCGAGTTCCCTGAGCACCTGGGCGGGGGCTACAGTGTTGCTGCGCTGGGCAACGACATCTATGTCACTGGTAAGGTACACAGGGTGTGAGGGTACCTGCTAGGGTGCAGATTTCTCTTGAAAATATGTGGGTTCTAGCAGTGAGATTTGGCTTTTCCTGGGAAGCAGAGAGTTTGGGTCTCGGCTTGGGTGCCTGCAGCCTGCTGGCAGGCATGGAGACTTCTGGAGTTGGTGCTGGATTTAGCAGCTGGTCTCAGTCCAGGAGCTATTTTGTCATGACTAATGCTGCTGAGCACGTGGGCAGAAGTCACAGATCTTGCAGTTAGAATGTTTTAACTGTCGCTCTGGGATACATGGGTTACTTAAGGAGGGTTTTGAGTTTCTCTCTGTGAAGAAGGTGTTTGGGTTCTGAATCACAAGCCAGGCCATGTGCTTGAGGCATAGGTGTGTCAGAAAGCCCTGAGTTCCTCAGCCAGCCCCCGTGAGTCACAGTATCTTCCTCAGCACAAATCCTGCCTCCTTGCAGTCTGCTGGGGCTACAATTACTTCTGTCAAGGTGACACCAGTGTATAAATTCGGCTGTTAATCTGCATGCGGATGCCTCCTTTGAGCTACATCCCCATAGCTGAAGTGGCAGCCCTGCACCAGCTGTAACACTGGTGTGTGTGTGTCCCCCCTGAACCAAAATGCTGCCCCATTGTGCAGCCCAGGGCAGCAGCGGGGGCTGTATGTAGTGTACATACAGCTCCAGGTGTAGCTGGAGCTGTAGCAAAGGCGGTGGTGCAGAGCCCGGCTCTGACACGTGTCGTGCTGTTCCGCAGGGGGCTCAGATGGGTCCAGGCTGTACGACTGTGTCTGGAGGTACAATTCCAGTGTGAATGAGTGGACGGAGGTGTCGCCCATGCTGAAAGCCAGGGAATACCACAGCTCCACAGTCCTGGATGGGCTGCTCTACGTCGTTGCCTCTGACAGCACAGAGCGCTATGACCACACCCTGGACAGCTGGGAAGCCCTTCAGCCCATGCTGTACCCCATGGACAACTGCTCCACCACCTCGTGCCGCGGGAAGCTGTTTGCCATCGGCTCCCTGGCTGGAAAAGAGTCCATGGTCATGCAGTGCTACGACCCCGACAGTGACCTCTGGTCCCTTGTCAACTGCGGCCACCTGCCCCCCTGGTCCTTCGCCCCAAAGACGGTCACGCTCAACGGCCTCATGTACTTCATAAGGTGAGTAGTGGGAGCCACCACCTCCCTCCCACCCCCTTGGGAAGGGTCCAGAGCTTCCCCGAGAAGGTGTGTGGGATTTTGGAGGTACTGGAGGGAGGGCACTGGGTTGGGACAGCAGAGCAGTGCTTCCCCTGATGGTGCTGGTGGGGCTACCCTTAAAATTGTGTAAAAATGTCTGAGTGTAACCTCAGGCTGGGGAACAGCCAGGTGTAAATCTGGCTGAAGTCAGCAGCACTGCTTGGAAATTGGCTTCTCGGATTCCTTGGCTCCTGGTTCAGCCCCCCTCGCTGCTATAAATAAGCACATAAGCTCCAAGAAAACATTAAACTGTAGCGCAGGAGAGGACATCTTCCGTCTCAGCAGCAATAAGAAGGCTGAAGATGAAGTGATTGGTCACTATTTTTAAGTGCCTTTCCAAACTGGGACTTAATTACCCATCTGAAGCTGTCCTGGTGGCGCAAATACTTCAGTTATCCGCTTAATTAAAAATAAACAGGAAAGCATGCTAGGGCTGGAGCATTTCATCTCCCTCCCTGTGTTGACTCTGAGCAAACAGAGACTTCTGTGAGGACCTCCAGCCCTCTTCTCTTTTTTTAATCTCCTCTTGGCTTTGCATAAAGCAGCAGCTTTGGCCCAAGACCTTTTACTTGATCCCTTTGAGTCCAGCTGAGTGTCTTGCTGGCATCTGTTCGAATCACCTGGTCTCAGTCCATCCTGCTGGGATGTCGCAGCTGTTCAGCTCTTTGTCACAAGCTAATTCTATAGAATTTCCTTTTTCTTGTCCATTTTAAAATACTGATGGTTGACACTTCAGGATTGTGGATTGCTTGTGCATCTGCAGGAGTCAGTGAGGAGATGATCGTGGTCAGGTTTCTCCCCTCATTTCGTGTGCTGTGCGTGGGCTGCTGCTCCATGTAGAGCTATGGGATAATCTTTGGAGGGCAGAGGAATAGGTGACAAGTAAAAGTGGCAAATTCAACTTTTGGTTTTGTTTTAATAGCTTAGATTAAAGCCTCTGAGTGATGATCCCTTGTGCTGGGACTGGTTTTATACCAGTAAATGTAGCACGGCAGTGAGGCTCGGGCATTCTCTGGAGCCAGCCCTGCCTGGAGCTGCCTCACAGCCTCTTGATTCCGTCTGTACCAGAACTGTCTTGGAAGGACTGACAGCTCCTCTTCAGCTGCCCTGACCTTGTCCTCCTCACATTCTTGTGTTAGTGTCTCTGTGTCGCAAACGCCCCTCACCTGTCACTGTCGCCCTCCTGTCTGGCAAGTGGGGTGGGTGAGAGAAGCCTTGGGGGATTATGATGCCCCTCTAGCTCTTCTCTCATCCCACCCACCTAAATTTGGCATTGGTGAAGAACTCAAGCGGAGTTTCTAGAATGCAGAAGAGTAATTTTGTGTTCTCTTCCCCAGAGACGACTCGGCTGAAGTGGATGTTTACAATCCAGCAAAGAATGAATGGGATAAAATCCCTGCCATGCTTCAGGTGGGACATTTGCCATCCTTAAGTGCCTTAAGTGTTACAAATGGGTTTCATTTACCTTTGGAAAATTAAGAGCTCTTTAGATCAAAACCTTTTGCATGTGGAGGGAGTTAAAATGTACCGGAGTCATTGGGAAAACAAAGTCCTGGATGTGGCAGCATGTCTGGGTGTTCAGCCCAGCACAGGAGAGCTGTGGGTAGTGCTGGTTCAGAGCCTGAGCTGCCGCTGGCAGCCACGGAGCCTCCTCCAAGGAGCAGCTGCCAGACCACACCGACCCCCTTGATCTGCTGCCAGATTGGGCAAACACCCCTGATGGTGGTGTGTATTTATTGTTACTTTGCAGGTTCATGTTGGGGGAAGCGTGGCCGTGCTTGGTGGGAAGCTTTACGTCTCCGGGGGCTATGATAACACGTTTGAACTCTCGGATGTCCTGGAAGCCTATGACCCAGAGACACGAATGTGGAGCGTGGTGGGCCGGCTCCCCGAGCCCATCTTCTGGCACGGCAGCGTCAGCATATTCCGGCAGTTCATGCCAGAAACCCCACAGGAGGATGACAGCATCACACTGGACAACACCATCAGCTTGAGCAGGCAGAACCAAAACCTTCACAACCAGAACCTCAATGAGCTGCCTTAGCAGAGGAAGTGGCTTGACATAAGTCCCTAATCCAGAACCTGGGCTGCTTCGGAAGAAGGCTGAGGCAAACCAGTGCTTGGAAACAAAACCGTACTGATCAGAGAGGGAATGAGAACTCTGGCTGTTGGATGTGCTGCTGTGCGACCGCAGGCAGTGAGGCCTCCGCTGCCTCCCCCAGCCCTTTGCTGCCCGCAGGGACCCAAGAGCTGATCCCTGGGGAAAACGATCGCGCTGCCCCGCGCCACAGCACCACCACTTACAGCTTGTGACCAGACACCTTTCGCTGGGAGCTCCTTCACCCCGTAATACTTTGTTTGCCACCAAACTGCTTCCTTCAGTTTCTTTTTTGGGAGGGGTCTGTCTGGTAAGACAGTGGTCTGGACTTTCCCCCCTATTCTGTGCCTCAGAGGGAGACAGGCTTTCTGTGCACGTGTTGCGATTGAAAGGTAGTTATTTTAGGGTTTTTTTTTCTTCTTTCTGTTTGGAGTTTGCTTATTTTTTGACCTGTGTAAGATTTGCCTTTTTACTTGCCCAAGTGCCCTGGCCAGGTGGGCTGTTTATCTACGTTTGCTGAAGAGCAGCTGCGTGGTTTATTTGTGGAATGTTTCTGGAACAAGCAGAGGCCAAACCTGTGGCACAGCTCCCCAAGAGTGAGTGTCACATCTTCAGAGAACCTTGAAGCGTGACAGCAGCTCAGGTGTGGCTGGATGCATTTGCTTTTTTGGTCTTTTATTTTTAACCAATAGAGCAAAAGTCTGTATTTAAAATGAATTCAGAGATGGAAAACCCACATACTCTTATGGCTGCACTCCTCAGCCATGGGGAACCCGCGCTGTTCTTCAGTCTGGAACACTGACAGTGCCTTGAGACCACCACGCCGGGGTGCAGCCTGTGGGCTGAGCCTGGCAGGGGGGCCAGCAGTGGGCCTGCATTTCGGAGAAGCTGCTGCTTTTCTGGTAACAGCAGCTTTTCTGTCCATGCTGTGCCTGTGGAGAGCCAGACAGCGCTGCAGCCCGAGGTATTTCTGCTGAGCTATAAATAGTGCACATGGCCGTGCTCGCTGCTGGACCCCCAACCCCACCCGCTGAGCAGCTACAGATACATATTTATTTTTTGTAGAATTCATTGTGTTGAATCCTCCAGTACAGTTGAACTCCATCCTTTGAAACAAAGGCATTTTACATTTGCAGATTGTATTTTTATTCTCAGTTTGTTTTTAAATTTACTTGCAGCTGTCAAGTTAAATAAAACCTGTTACACAGTTCTATCGTCTGTGAAGGGAAACGGCCTGAAGTTTTAGTGGGACTGTCTCGTGCTGGGTACACTTAGAGCCTCTCTGCCTCCTTGGTGAGTAGAAGGGGAAAGGGGAGAGAGCACAGCTGACAGCTCTAGGGGTGAGGGTACACACAGGGATCTCCCCCACCCTGGCACCACTCAGAAAATGGTTATAACTCCCCCAGCAACCTTGAATCGTGTTTTTTGGGACAGAGAAGTCCCTACCCCTGAGCACAGGAGCTCAGGCACTGTGTGGCTGCTGAAGTGTGTTTCAAGTGAACTTGCAGCTCCATTATCTCAGTGCTGAGCAGACACAGGTCCTGCCCCACCTTTAATGGGGAAAGAAAGAGCAACTGACAGAAGCTTCACAAAATAAGGAGAAATAAGGCACAAGTTTAAAGGAGAAAGCAGCATTAAAGGAAAGGGCACAGCTGCTCTCTCTGGGGGAAGTTGAGCTTTAATCTTTAATCAGGAGCAGGTTAAGAGGGCTGGGGGAAAGGGGCTCCCACCACACCAGCTCCTCCAGTGTCAGTGATTCACAGTATGACACAAGCAGGTCAGTCCAATCCCCCTGCATGGACACTGACTGTTTTGCACTGTTTCTTCGTTTGACAGTCAATCATATCCTCATGGTGACTTCCCTGTAGTCTGGGGGGAAGAGACTTGCAGGGAAGAAGGGGAGGGGGCAGGTGCACAACTCGAAAGAACAAGTGTGGCAGAGATTGGCCCAGCCCAACACTTTATTGTGTTTCAGTGGAAGGGTGGCTGCATTATGTCTCACAGTCTTCAGGAATCGTCGTCGTTATAATCAGAGATTGCTCAATCACGTCCGCCGTGGAGAAGTTCTCGTTAGAGCACAGTCTCTGCGCCGGAACCTCCTCAGGCAGTGACCCGGGGGCCAGTGACTCCACAATCACCTCGGCTGAGCCCACCTCCAGCTCTGGGGGCGGCTGCAGCACCACCATCACATCCTTCTCATCCTCGATGACCAAGTTCCTCAGCTTCCGCTGCCGTGGGTTGTAGTTCTCCACGCGGTCGTGGATCTCCATGTGGCGCCTCAAGTGAGCCTGTGAAAGAAGGGACATGCAAAGGGGCCCAGTGAGGGCCAGCTCCCTGGCACAGCCCAGAGGCCCCAGAGCTGGGGAAAGCCTCACCTGCCGCGTGAACTTGTAGCCACACTCAGTGCATTCAAACTTCCTCACGCCCTTGTGCCGGCGGATGTGGACGCGCAGCTGTTCCACTGCTGGGAAGGGAAGTGAGAGCCCGTGGGCAGCAGCTCCACACTGTACATGCTCACAGTGATGCCAAGCTGCCCGTGGGAAGGAGGCGGCTCCTGCAGAGCCCTGCAAAAGCCAGAGCCCCAGCCTTACCTTTGAACGTCTTCCCGCAGATGTGGCAGAAGTGGGGCCGCCCCTCCTGGTGCCGGCTGGCGATGTGTCTCAGCAGCGGCCCCTTCTCCGTGAAACGCTGCTCACAGAACTCACAGCTGAACGGCCGCTCACCCGTGTGTGTCCGGTTGTGCTTGTCCAGACTTGCTGCCATTATCAGGGGGAGAGAAGGGGAGCACAGCCAGTCAGTGGCATGGCACGTGCTCCCCATCCCAGCAAATGGGCCAGAAAGGCAAGTGCAGCATAAGCTTCAAGTAAGGGTCATGGGAAACACCAGCTTGTTCCCCTTCTGTGCCATGAGGGCAGTGGAGGTGACCTGGTGTCAGTCTGCACTCACAAGAGCATGGCTCTGCTCCTGGGGAAGCTGCTTTCTGGAGGCCCTGGATGCCAGAGCATGGCACTTGGCATAACCTGCCCCAGCAGCACGCAATGGTACCTTGTGTCCGGAAGGTCTTGCCGCAAAGGTGGCACTGGAAGGGCTTCTCGCCAGTGTGTGTGCGCAGGTGCATGTTGAGATTGGCTTTCTGCGTGAAGGCGTGGTGGCAGAACTCACACACGTAGGGCCGCTCGTTTCTGTGGGCAGTGAAAAGTCACCATCACCTCTCCCTCCACCGGGAAGGGAGCACTCCCTTCAGCCAACCCCCAGTCCTACAGGGGAGGGAGCACAGCTAGAAGAGCCAGGGTGACATAAGAGAGGACAAAGGTCACATTGTACCTGTGCTTGGCCTTGATGTGCATCTGCAGGCCATTGCGGCTCGAGGCCCTGTGCCCACACTCCTCACACACAAACAGCTTCTCTCCGCGGTGTTTGAAGGCCTCATGCAGGCGCAGCTCTGTCCGGGACAGAAAGCACTTGGAGCAGGTTGAGCACTGCAAGGCCACAGGAAAGGGGGGTTAGGGTAGACCCACACCAGACCCATTTGTGCCCAATACCTGGCACTCCTCTGGCTGCTCCAGGGCCCTTCCCAGAGCAGCACCCCAGCTCAGAGACACCCAGTAACATGGGACAGCCCAAAAGAGGCAAAATGCTGGTCAGTGCTTGGGTCTATCAGCTGCTCCTGTACACAAAAAAGCCTGTTTCCAGCAGCTCTGTGTCCCCCTGCCTCACTAAGAGCCAGACAGGCCACGGGCCCTATTCCCTAGGTCAGGCATGTATGCAGGATCACACCATCCCCAATATCCTGGTCCCTACCGCGTGGGGCTTGGGTGCGCCGTGCAGCTTTATCATGTGGCTCTGCAGATCCTTCTTCTGCATGAACTGCTGCGAGCACGAGGAGCACTGCAAGAAAGGACAGAGGGAGATCAGTTGCCCCCAAAGAGTAGTTTCAGAGCAAGGAGGACCAAGTGGGGGAGCAGAACAGATTCCTCATGCAGCTGCAGGAAGCAGGTGGCTGTGGTGTCTCCCTGGAGCACATTCCAGCTCAGAGACAGGGAATGACCCTTAGTGGGCTGTCACAGACTGGGGAAGCAAGCTGGTGGGCTCAGCTCCCCCGAAGGCAAACGCTCACCCCCACTCTGTGACAGTGTCCAGCAGCATCCACAGGGATGCCAGATGCCGGTGCTGCTCACCTTGTATGGCATTTCCCCCGTGTGTGACACCATGTGCAGCCGCAGCTCCATCCGCCGCTTGAACACCTCCGGGCACGCTGAGCACGTGAACACCTGCGAGAGACAGGGCGGCCTCAGCTTCCCCAGGACCCAGAGCCCGGCCCGGAGCCCGCGGCTCAGCCCCTGCCAGGCACTGCGACCCAGACACAGCGTTCAGCCTGCACGCACAGGACCCGCATCTGGCACAGTGCAGTGTCCTGGCGTGCTGGAACACACAGAGCGAAGGTTGTGTGGCGCATCGGGCACAAGCTGCTGCCGTCCTGGTCCCGGCCGTGGGGGTCCCAGCCACAGGGGCCCCGGCTATGGAATATGTGCTGTGCAGTGCTGATAGGTGTCTGTGCAGAGCTAAGCATGGCCTGGGGCTCAGAAAAGGCTGCAGTTCCCTTCCTGATGGATGGCAGCCGCACTCCAGCCCAGTGGGGCAGCTCCTGGGAGTACCTGTTCTGATCGGTTCATGCAGTTCCTGGCTTCATGTTCCAGGAGATTCTCTTTTCTAAAGTAACATTTGCCACACTTGGAACACTCAAATGGCTTCTCTCCAGTATGTTTCCTGGGGGGACACAAATGGAGAACCCCATCACTGCCTGTCCAACAGCAGATGCACAGACAGGTGTGTGAGGACACAGGGAAAGGTAAGGCAGGTTTTTGCCCAAGTCCCTCCAGTGCCACTATTCACAGTCACTCTAAAGCTGCTTTTACACCACTTTCAGGGCCCCTCAAAGCGTGGTCAGGCTGTCAGTGCCCACTGTGCTCCGCGGAATCTTGATTCTGCAGGTCCAAAGTTTGCCCCCACACAGGAGTGAAGTGAAACTTGAGACCTCATGGAAGGGCTGTGCCCTTCTTTCAGAGATCCAGTCCAGAGATCCTCACAGAGCCCGGCTACGTGTTCCCCACAGCCCCTGAAATCCACCCCAGCCCGGGCTGATCTAAAAGCCCACAAGGATGATCTGCCATTGCCCACTTGCAGTCAGCACAGTCCCTGAGGAGCCCCCACTGCCGCCTTCCTGAGTCACAGCCCAGGACAGTCACTGCAGCTCTCAGATACGTTTCAGAGACATATAATCCCCCCCACAGGTCAGAGCACCCCCAAGGGCAGAGGGGACCATTCTTTCCATCCCGGGGAATGGCATTGGGACCAGCTGGCAAAAGCGGGGCCGCCCTTTCCACCCCCGGGAAGGGGCTGAGCCGCGGGGGCGAGGCATCCTCCCGCGCGCGAGGGGAAGTACAAGTCGGAGCGTTTACCTGTTGTGCACTTTAAGGTAATATTTGCTGAGGAAGGTTTTATGACATGTAGGGCACTCGACCGGCACCGCTGTACCTTTTCTGCTCCCCGGCGCCTTTCCCGGGGCGGGGGGGCTCTTTCTGCTCCGCAGCGCCTTTTTCTCGGAGAGGGGCTCGGCCTCGCCGTCCCCCCGCCCGCCGCCGCCCTCCGCCGGGGCCGGGGGGGAGCCCTGCGAGGGAACAGCGGCGTCACCGCGCCGCCCCCGCCGCCGGGCCCCGGCCCCGCCGCCCCCCTCCCGCCCCCCTCACGCACCGCCTGCCCGCCGGGCGGCGGGGCCGCCGCGGGCTCCGGGTGTGCGGCGGTGGCGGCGGCGCGGCGGGGCCGCGGGCGGAAGGCGCGGCACAGCGCCACGGCGTCGGGCACGCCGAGCTGCTCGGCGGCCGCCAGCAGGCGGGCGCGGTTGTGCGCCGTGAGCGCCAGGCGCCCGGTGTAGAAGAAGTCGAGCAGCAGCTGGAAGGTGTCGGCGAGGCCGTCGGGCAGCGCCACGGGCCCGCCGGGGCCGCGCGCGCGGAAGAAGCGGGAGCAGCTGGCGAGCACCGGCCAGTGAGCGCGGAACTCGCGGCCGCCCACGCCCAGGGTCGCATCGCAGAACTGTCCGGCTGCGCGCTGCCGGTTCAGCTCCCGCAGCACCCGCACGCTGTGCGCCGCCGCCGCCGCCATGGCCGCGCCCGGGCCGGCACCGGCACCGCCGGACGTGGCGTCACCCAGCGCCGGCAGTGACGGCGTGTGGCCATCTGTGTGTGCCGGGCGGGGCTGTGCCTGTGTGCGGGGCTGTGCCTGTGTGCGGGGCTGGGGTCGGGAGGGTGCGGGGCTGGGGTCTGGAGGGTGCGGGCCGGTGCCCGCGGCTCAGGCGGCGGCCCGGCGGCGCGTGTAGGCCTGTATGGCCATCTGGAAGTGCTCGGCCGTGTTCTGCTGCGGCCGCAGCAGGATGACGAAGGCTCTCGGCAGGAAATACCCGCTCAGCAGCGCCCCGACCGTGCCCAGCGCCCCGAGCACCTTCGCCGCCGCCTCGACCCGGCCGCGCAGCGCGCCCTGCGAGCAGAGCACGGCGGCCGAGCAGCCCAGGTGCAGCAGCAGGCTCACCGTCAGGCTCTTGGCCTCGTTGTAGCCGGCGGGCAGGTCCGTGCCCGCGTAGCTGAGCGCGAAGCAGCCCGCGCTGAGCAGCACCGTGTAGGCGGTGGCGGCGCCGGCCGCGGCGCTCGGAGCGCACTCCAGCACCACCCGGTCGGGCTGCGCGCCGTAGTCCCGGAGCGGCACCGCGGGGCCGCTGGCCTCGGCGGCCAAGCACAGCATGGCCTGTACGGCCGTGCTGGCGGCCACAAACAGCACCGGGCCCTGGCGCCGCAGCCAGGCCTCGTAGAGCGCCGGGCAGCGCGCGTTGAGCTTGAAGATGCAGAGGATCTGGAAGGAGCGGGTCGCCACGCACGACAGGAACACGGTGAAGCTGATGGCAAAGAGCGGTAGCCGCAGCAGGCATGCCAGCCGCGTGGGCTCCCCGAAGTAACAGAAGAGGCTGCTGCAGGTGCAGGCCAGGGACCCCAGCATGAGGAAGCACATCTTCCCGCCCGCAGACTTGACCACGGGTGTGGAGGCATTGAGGGCAAAGAGGACAGCCAGTGCCGCCATGAGCAGCATGAGGAGCACAACCAGGGTCAGCAGCGCCCAGGAGAGGGGCTCGGACCAGGACAGGAACTCGACAGTACGGTTGAAACAGGCCTCACTCCCTGCCGGGGCCCACTCGTCCAGCCCGCAGGCCTGGCAGCTGTAGGGGTCTGCAGAGGACACGGGCACCTCACATACCTCGAACCCAGTAAGAGCTCTGCCCCAGTGCAGTACCCGGCCTGCAGCTCCCCAGGCTCTGCCCACCTCTCGTGTTCTGCTCGTTCCCACAGACACTCACAGGCCTTCGGGAGCAGAGGGGGCTCTTTTCCCAAAAGACCCTCCACACCCTGAGTTTCACTCATGATTTTCCCAAAGTCAGTGGCTTGGACTGAGGTGTGGGGCCCACAGGACCTCGGCTGGGTTAGGCTCAGGGCTGTGGGTGAGAGGGGGCCCATGCATCCAGCAATAACCTGAGAAAGGTCTGTAGCAGCCCCCTTGAATGGGACAGGACCTTGCTCCCACTGTTCCCGGAGCTGCCCCTCCCCGTAGCCCAAGAGCGGGCTGAGGGTGCCAAGGAACCAGCTGCCAGGAAGGGGGTTGTCACTGTGGCTGGTTACTCTGAGGTAGGAGACCGCTGCTGTCTGTGCCAGGCAGGGCACATTTCCATATGCCAGCTGCTGGTGACCACATGGTGCGGAAGCCCCAAGTGCCATCTGGGGCACAAAGGCAACCACTGCATCGAATTTTCCTGGCAGAGGATGCTGTGCAGGGAACAGCCGCTGGGCCGGACATCCCTGTCCCCTGGCCACAGGAGAAGGGGCTCTGTTTGCGCAGATGGGCTCACCTGTGGGCAACACTCCCTTGAAAGTGCAGGATGTGGGCTTTGCATACCCATCAGTGAGCAAATGGGAGCCAGACCACCGCCATCAGGTCAGCTCAGGCTTTACTGACCACAGGAGGGAAGAGGCGAAGAGGCTGGGAACGGGGAGAAGGGAGCAGGAGGCAGGATGCAAGCAGGCAAGGAAGGGGTGGGAGCAGCCCCCAGGGTGTACTGACCTGATCTGTTCAGGAAGGTGCCCAATGGACAGGCCACACAGCTGAAGCAGCACCGGTGGCGGCTCTGCTGCAGCCGCCTCTCTCCCGGCTGACAGGTCTTGGAGCACACCGAGGTGGGAGCCTGGCAGGAGTGCAGACAGGGTCAGCCTGTGAGCAGGGTGGGTAGCAGCATAGCTTGGGCCCAATAGCACTCTGGCACCCCCCACATCACCTCTGTCCACCCTCAGTTTTGCCCTGCTATGAGGAAACGCCCCATAATTGCTGTCATTGGGACACAGCCAGCTCGGTAGTGAGGAATAAATAAGACCTGGGTGCAGAACAGTACCTGGCCATCTTTTGTGTGCCACAGGACTTTGCCTGGGTCAACGCTCAGCCTGTCAGGGTTGACATGGAAGGTTCCTATCACATCAGAAGCCCAGCTTGAGCCACTCCAGTTCCACATGACGATGTCGTAGCCTTTACGAATATCCCCGTTGGCATCAAAAGAGACTCGGCTCTTGTACAAGGTGAAGTTTACCTCCTTGATCTTTTGTAGGAGCTGTAAAACAAAAGAGAGGAGCCCTTCCAATGGTGAGACTCCTGCCATTGGAAGAGAGATGTGCTGGAGAATCCCTCCTCTGTGCTACCTCTGCTCTCTAGATCCCCATCATCTGCAGGAAGTCCCATCCAGGTCTCTGTGAGGCCTGAGCATAATGGGAAAATCCTTCCCTGTGGGAAAGGATCCTCATGGATCCTCTTCCACAAGGAAGATCCTTCCTCGTGTTGCTCTTACCTGCCAGGGATAGACGGTGCCTTTTCTGCAAGCCCCTGAGGCACAGCCCAGGAGGCTGTGGAGGCCATGGGCCACGGCGTACACGGCTGAGTACACATTGAAGGAGGCTTGAGCATCGTACACGTTGGAGGCAGCAGTCAGTGAGCGGCAGCCGGTGTAACGCTGGGTGCAGTCCAGCCACGCGCTCCCCCCCGATTCCCTGCCTGCCTCTGCGGTGCCAGCACACTTGGCAGCAGCACCTTCCTCCACCATCTTCCAACTCTCAAAGCGTTCCAGCATCACAGATTCTGGCTTTTCAACTGTCATCCCAATCACCGTGCCAATGGTCTGGATGCCAGGCACCTGCCAGATGGTTTGAGACAATGACCAGTCTTCAGAGCCCACCCACACCATGCCTGTGATGTTCTTCTGGACCACCACCTCGAAGAATGGGCGGGCACTTCGGCTGTTGGAGAAGACGATGGTGACGTTGACCCTGACGTCTGTGAGGATTCGGACCAGGTTGTGGAGCTCAGGGTTGCTGGCGTCCGAGTTGGCAGGAATGGTGCCTCGGTAGGCCACGCACACATTGCTTGCGGTCAGCAACTTGTGCAGGGCATCGAGGCCGGCCCTACCGTAGGTGTTGTCACTGCCCAGCAGCACCACCCAGGTCCAGCCAAAGTGCTGCAGCAGCAGGAAAATAGCCTTCACCTGCTGCCTGTCACTGGGGATGGTGCGCAGGAATGACGGGTACAGCCTCTTCAGGCTCAGTGTCTCCACAGAGGCTTCGTAGCTGATCTGCAAAGTGAGCCAGGAGAAAGGGGGATGCACTGCCCCAGGCAGCAGCATCCCTGAGAGCTAATGGCATGGGCAGCCTGTTCTGGGAAGACTCAGAGCTGGGCAGGCAGTGGAGCCAGCACCGAGTATGCTGTGGCAGGAAAAAACTGTGAGGGATGGTGAGTCAACTGTGATTCCTGCCTACCCTCGGACAGGGCCTGGGAAGGGCTCTACCAGCCTCCTCAGCTCTGAGTCCACTCTCTCTCAAACCCTCAGTGCTCAGGATCCCTATTCTTCAGCTGCAGGAGCTGTGCTTACCTCTGGTACAAGGAAGATGCCAAGGATGGCAGCTGTGGTGAGAGCCAGCTGGGTGCTGTCAGGGCCGATGACAGCAACAGCCTGGGGCTCATAGTGTTGGAAGGCAGGGAGCAGCTGGACGTCCTGCCCACCTTTGCGGGCGAGGGCATGCAGGGTGGCACGGAGGTTGGAAGGCTCAGAGCAGGTGTCTAGGATGTCGTAGCCCAGAGTGATGTTCGGGAGCAGCGTGCTAGAGTTGTTGATCTCCTCTATGGTGAAGCGCAGGGCCTGGGACAGGCAATAGCCGTGGCTTTTGAAGACTGCAGCGCTGCGGAACCGAGAGTGGTTATTAGGGAGGACAGACCGCGGCTGGGGGAGCGGGCGGCGCGGGCACTCACTCATCGCAGCCCCGCACCAGCGGGCGGGCGGCGGCGCGGGGCTCGGCGGCGTGCAGCGGGAACAGCCCGGCCAGGCGGTGATCGCCGTGGAGGGTGAGGGTGGCGGCGGCGGCCGCGCACAGGCAGAGGCGGAGCGGGGCGAGAGGCGGCATGGCGGGGCGGGGCAGCACCGGCCGGGCGGCTCTTAACGGGGCGGCGGCGGCAGGCGGGGCCTGGTGCCGGGCGGGCGGTGCCGGGCGGGCGGTGCCGGCCGTGGGGCGGCCCCGGGAGGCGGAGGAGGCTCAGCGGCCATGCCTGCGAGGCGCAGCCGCCCGCGCCGGGCCCTGGCCCGCAACCCGGCCCGCGGGGCCCGGACGGAGACGGCTTGGCGGGAGTTCGCCGCCTCCTTCGCCCGCGCCGGGATGGTGCCGCCGGCCGAGCCGGGGTTGGCGGCCGTGGAGGCGGCGGAGGGCACGGCCGTGCTGCTGCTGGCGCCGCGGCAGGTGAGCAGCGCCCGCCCCGCGCCGGCCGCGCCGTGCCCCGCACCGCCTGACCGCCCGTTCTGTCCCCGCAGGCGCTGACCTTCACCGGCAAGTGCCGCCTGCGCTGCCTGTACGGCGCCGTCCGCCTGCTGGGCTTTGCCGTGGCCTCGCACCACCCGGGCCTGCCGGTGTTCTCTCCGGCCACGCACTGCGCGCTCAGCCTGGAGGCGCTGCCCGGGGCCCGCCCGCTCGCCGCCCTCCGCCAGCTGCGCGCGGCCGCCCGCGCCGCCATGCGCGCGCACCGCGTCCGCCGCCGTGAGTGCGGGGCCGGGCGGGCGGGCGCCATTTCGCGGGCGGCGCGGTGCGGGAAGCGGCCATTTTGTGTGCGGGGCGTTGCGGGGCAGGCGGGCTGAGGGCTCAGGGTGATGGCGGCGCTCGCCCGTTGCAGAGGCGCGGGTGAAGCTGATGGCGCGCTTCTCGTCCGACTGCGCCGTGGTGCTGCTGGAGCACTTGGACACGCCGGTGACGCGGTTCCTGCTGAGCCACTCGCCCCTGTCGCGGCTCTTCGAGCCCCAGGTGAGACCCCGCGGGCGGGGACGTGCCCTGCACCGCCCCGCAGAGCCAGCGCCTGGCGCCGTTCAGCGCTGGGGCACCCGCGCTGAGCGCTCACCCTCTCGCCTAGAAAAAGGAGGAGTCCAGCTTCACGCCAGAGGATGCGGTCCTGGCGTCCGTGGGCATCGTGAAGTGCAGCCCCGACCGCGGGCTGCTGGTGTCGGAGAGCATGTACCTGGCACTGGACGAACTGATCCAGGCCTGCTGTGGTGAGTGAGGCACTTGGCCAGATTAGGGTCTTGGTAGCCTGAAGAAAAAGTCCGTGAGGCTTTTCATGAATCAAAATTAAGGCATATGTCCTGCCTGGCACGCTCTGATTTAGGGTTGTGTTTATCTCTGAAGAGCGGGATGCTCGAGCTGGACATCACCTGGGCTGGGTCAGAGTGATGCCAGCATTTGTCTGGTTCACACTGTGCTTGTCTTTCCAGCGGAAGATGAAGGTATTCCTGTGGTGCTGGTATGTGGCCCAAAAAACACTGGAAAATCGACATTCAACAGATACCTAATTAACCTATTATTGAATCGGTGAGTCCATGTTCTGCAAGCTTTTAAGAGCTGCATGGGATTTGGGAGAAGGAAAAATGTCTGACAGGACTCTCAGAAGAGCCATCAGGCCTGGAAGATGGATAGCTTTTAAACACAAAGTGGTAGACACATACATGGGTTCTCTTCCTGCAGCCTTCCTGCAGTCGAGTACATGGAATGTGACATAGGCCAGCCGGAATTCACACCACCAGGGTGCGTGTCCCTGAGCAGCATCACGGAGCCCGTGCTGGGTATGTGTTCCACTGCTCCTGTGGTTACCAGAGACCTGTTCCATTTCCTAAATGAACAGGATGTTCTGGGCAGAGGCTGCTTTAGGGGAAGCTGCTGCCACAGATGTCAGAGGTTCCTAAAGAGAGTAAACCGAGGGATGTTCGAGTTTTCTTGTAGGGATATCTAAGTTCCCTAAGTAACACGGAGCCATTCTTCTGCTCCTTTTGTCTTTTTTAAAGAGAGATGATGTTTACAGGCGGTAGAGCAGGCTGAGGCATGTCAAAGGGGATGTTCAGTCTTTCAGGTTTGAAAGGTCTCTTTGGGAAAATCTGTATTCACAGGTGAAACTCATTGAGAAGTTCAAAGTGGATCCACACAGGTTCAGGGCTGATGTGATGAGCGTGAAAAAACCATTGCCCAGGAAACTGCTGGTGTTTGCAGTCTCCTGGATTGAGGTCACTGTCTAAAAGGACATGGCCAGACTGGTTTGCTCTTCAGGCAGTTTGTCGTAGACTGTTGTTTCAAGATTTGTAAGTGTGTAACCAGTGATTTCAAGCAAGGAAACAAACCCCAAACTAACCCAAAACAAACAGAACTCTCTTAGAGTCTTGCAAATGACAGACTAGTTTCTCCCTAAGTGCAGGCTGTGTAAGAAAGACTGTTGGCAGGTTATTTCAGGAGGGGTGATGTGGGTGCTACAGAAATGGGAGTGTTTTGGTTTGATTGATGAAGGCACTAGAGGTTCAGTGCTCTTTTTGCCAGGTCCCCCCTTCACTCACCAGCAGACGCCCCGTAAGATGGTGTATTATGGGCAGACTAGCTGTGAGCAGGACACAGAGAGGTACCTTGATGTCATGAAGTACGTGTTCAGCTGCTACAAGAAGGAAGTGCCTCTAATCATCAACACCATGGGCTGGGTGAAAGGTAAGTGGGATCTATCCTTCTCTCGAAGGAGGTAATGATGGTGGTGGCGCAGCACCACGCAGAACCAGAACCTGCAGCGTGCCTGAGCTAGTGCTGGTGTGTGACCTGTTGAAGTAGCAGCAGCAATTGTGTGTTCTCTACGCTCTTGAAGGCGAGGGGCTGCTGCTGCTCATCGATATCATCCGTCTGCTGTCGCCCAGCCATGTTGTTCAGATGGACGTGTGCGACTGGAAGGCAATGGCCCCGCTCACCCCCGAGCACATCCACCTTCGTGCCGGGCTGCACACCAAGGGCAAGCAGCAGCCTAAGTGCAGGCAGCTGGATGTGGGTGCTGCAGAGAGCTGGAAATGCTCTGAAGGGGAGGATGCGTTAGTTCCACAGTACAAGTTGCTGTATGTCCATCCAGAATTCCCTCGGGCAGGAGTGGCAGGTGAAGCGTAAGTAGAACGTTGGGTGCTGTGGGGACTTTGTGAGCTGAACAAAACCACATGTTGTCTTTGACTTAAAACTGTTCTTAAAGGCGAGTGCACAGCGGCATCCTGCGTGACATGTCCATCCTGGGATACCTGGGGCACCTGCAGTACCCGGACATTGGGGCGGTGCTCCCACTGCACAGCCTGGTGCCATATCAGGTAAAGGAGCCTTATGGGAAGGCTTGGGAATGGTGCAGAAAGCCTGGTTACAGTGGTGAACAGTTCTGCTCCTACTGCAGATGTTTCTCAAAGAGGAATAAACACTCTGTAATACGCAAACAGATAACAACTGTATTCGGGATGTCTAGAAGTGAAGCTTCTGTCGAGGTGCTGGTGTGGCACGTGTGTGCAGGTGGCATGTGTGTGCTGTGTGTGCAGGTGGCACATGTGTAACGTGTGTTGTGTCTGTGCAGAAGCTGCTGTGTGTGCCTGCCCATGGGTGTGGGGTGGGAGCGTGCAGGGTCTGTGTACTCAAGGTCTTACCTCTGAATTTGAACTCAGTTGATGAGGAACCCACGGCAGTTTTTCTTCCCTCTTGTCACCCCCCCACAGGTGCCTTTCAATGCTGTCGCTCTCAGAGTTATTCACACAGATGTTGCTCCCACCAACATCATGTATGCAGTGAACGCCAGCTGGGTTGGGCTCTGCTGCATTCCAGATGAAGTCAGGTGCCAGACTGACGGGCCAGTCCTGCTGACACAGACACCAATCTGCGACTGCCTGGGCTTTGGTGAGCGCGCTGGAGCTGTGCTCTCACCTGCTGTGTTTAGGCAGATGGGTCGTGCAGTGACAGAATTGCTTACTCTCCCAAAAACAGCTGCAGAAGTGGGATGAGATACAGGAGTAGTGGTGTGTTCTCTGTTGTTGGAAGCTCTGCTGTTACTCTTTTGGCTTTGGTTACTGCGCAGTAACAGCTGTGAGGAATGTCACTGCGTGGCGCCGCTCGGAGCTTCTCAGAACTCCCCAGCTGACTCAGTTTCTGGGTTCACGTTTGCAGAAGCAGATTCTATGTGGCTTATGCAAAATCCCTGAAGTTGCCTAAGTTTCCTTCTACAGCTTGATTTAATGTTCCAGTTTGAGTCATCAGGGATACCTGATGACTGAGCTTTGCATATGTTCATTTGTTCAGGAATTGTTCGAGGGGTTGATATGGAGAAGAAGCTTTACCACATCTTGACACCAGTGCCTCCGGAGAACCTGAGACTAGTGAATTGTCTCCTCCTTGGGAACATTGCTATCCCTAACTGCGTGCTTGTGGGCCAGGTAGGAGCCTGCGGGAGGGGTGGGAGCTGTCTGAGCTTTGGCTGGCTGGCAGATTTTCCAGTTTCTTATTCCTGAGGCGGATGCATGCCGGGAGATGTCTGGGCATCAGCAGATGGTTATCACTTTAGGAGATTGTCCTTAAGCACGGAAACCTACAGAGAACAGAACGTTCCACACACATTTTAGATGCCAGAGGGGATTTGGTGATCTCTGAGTCCTTAACACCATCAGTTCTGTCAGCCTGGGGAGGGAAGTGCTTCCCCCTCTGCTGAAGCTATGGGCTCCTGAAGTTGTTTCTGGTTTTATTTTTCTGTTTTTCAGCAAGGAATTGAGGGAGAGATTCCATACGTCACATCTGATTACAACTACAGCATCCTGGGTGCTGGGAAGCTGAGGAAAAAGAAGCATTTCAAGAGGAAGGAGTTCACCTTTGAGTGTGATTACACCTGAATCCTCAGGGCCCTTGGGCCAAGTTTTGTTTGTGTGGACTGGGTAGAGAGCCCGGTGTGGTCACAGGAGCCCTGAGTCCTGCAGAGGGCAGGTGGCCAGGTAGATGCCACAGCAGGTCTGGCTTTAATAATGTTTTGTATGTTTGGTTTGTATTTTAGCGTTTTGTAATAAATATCTACAGAAAGCAGTGGGTTGGTTTGGGTTTTTCCCTGGCCGTGGCTGACACAGGTGGAGGCAGCTGCTGTCACACGTGCATTGTGCCTTGGGTCAGGAGTTGTTCTCGTTGCCTGTTGGGCCCTCAAGGGACTCTGGGTGTCAGGGATCCACAGGGCCTGAGCAGAACTTCCCGGTCCTGTGGTTTGGTCAAGGGCTCATGCTGGGCTTCTGGCCCTGTGTCTGGCCTGTGGCTCTGCTTGTCCTGCTGGTCAAGGAGGGATGAAGGAAGGAGCACATTGTGGAATCCCTGTTCCTCGGGGTGGTGAAGATGGAGCCATTCAGCTCTGCACCATCACAGGCCACCCCTGGCTCTGTGCTGGGATGCTGCTTCCTCCCACCCTGCACTGGCCCGGCCCTGTATCCCAGTGCTGTGGTGTGAACTCAGTGCCCTGAGCGTGGTCTAGAAACAGCTCGGGCTGGCTCCAATGTGTCCCCAACTCTAACAGACTGTTCTCCAGATCAAGGTTGAAATGGGATTGGGGAGGAACTCATCACATGGAACACCAGGGCATGTGGCCTTGCCTGACCCCACCTGCTCTACCCCACTGGGACACAAGAAAAGTCTTTTATTTATTTTTTCTTCCCAACCCTTTGTCAATCAGCAATTTGCTCCTGAGGGAAGCTGGGGCGTGGTAGGAGTCACGAAGAGGTAAGCATCTCAGGTTGAGTTGAGAATGTGTTTGGGAAAACTGCTTCTGAATGGGAAATACCAGCACACTGGGCATTTATTGGATCCACGGCTGCAAAAGTGACCTGGCTTCTAACTGGCTCCTGTGAGTGAGGTGTGGTTCTGCCCCAGCCTAGACCAGGGAACAATCTGGATCCAGTGTGTGCAGCCCCCTGAGCCCAGCGCCTGTTCAGATCCACGGACCAGATGTCCTGCAGAGGAAGGAGGGATATGGTGTGTCACTTGGGACTGGAGCTTTTTGGCTGGTGGCTGCTGTGGATGTGAGTAATCTGCAAAACTCTGGTTTGTGAAGAGATTTTCTAGAACTGCAGAAATGAACAGCTGTAAACAAATAAACTGGGATGAGTGGCAGGGAGGGGACTGAGCTGGAGAGGAGCTGTGCAATGTTGCTGCCTTTTATAGAGTTCAAGCTTAAACTTAATCTAGGCCTAATTATCCCCATCTGGCTGGGTCTGGCAGCAAAGGAAGGACTTGGCCGGCACTGTGGCCTGAATAGTGGCTAAAGTAAATAAAGGGGCTGTGGTGCAGCCAGGGAGAACATCCCAGGCGAGGTGAGAGGGGACTTCAAGTCACGGGGAAGTGCGTGGAAAAAGCTTCATGAAAGGTGAGATAGGCAAAGGGCGCATGAGAAATGCCCAGTGCTGAAACCCCCCCATGGCTGAGCATCACCCTCAGTGCTGTCACCAGCCTCCAGCATCCACCTCACTGGGCTGCGGGCGATGGATCCCACACTGGCTCCATTCCCTGGAGCTGGGGGATGTGAGTAACCCCCATGTGCCAAGCTGCAACTGTCTGTTTTGGGGCATTTCCAGGGTGTTCAGATTGCCTGTGCCTGCCAGGGCCCAGAGGTGGATGCTGCAGCTTTGGGGAAGGGAAACCTCACCAGCTTCTGGTGCTCCCTGAGGGGGAGAAAGACGACCTTTGTGGGTTTTACCCCTAGCTGGTGCTTTCTTGTTTGCTTGGACTTAGCAGGAAGAAAATGCCCCTGAAGACTCCTGGCTTTCCCTGCGCAGGCTGGGGGCCCCTGCGAGCCCATGGATACGGGGATGCAACCAGGGCTCAGGGCAGCGCATTCCTGCCCCCTCAAAAGCCGTCTGGATGGCAGAGCCGCCGAACAGCCCCCCTCTTCATGCCGATTCTTTCCATCACAAGCACGTCTTGTCTCCGTGGCCGAATGTCTTCCATAGACAGCGGAAAGTGAAATTTGTGCAATGTCTGTGGGAGGCTGAAGAAAGGCCCTTTGTGCGCCCCCCGCACGGGCCCTGGGCAGCCTCCAGCAGCACCCTCTGCCGCCCTGCGGCTCCCGCCGCTGGCATCAATGCGTCGCTTGTCCAGAGACCGGGACTCACTCTTAAAGCCAGAGCTGGTCTCCCCCAGTTAGTCCCACTGGTGGCCCCACTGGGGCGGGCACGGCTCTGGGGGGGCCCTCCAGCCGTGACCCCAGGATGTTTCTATACTGGAAGAAGAGGGGAGCCTATGAGCTGGAGGCTTTGCCGGCCGGGCTGGCAGGGCTGGAGTACGAGGCAGTGGAGCGGTTTTCCTGGAGCTCTGGCCTGGACATCAGCGAGGAGCTTGCGGGTAGGTGGCTGGGGGCCTTCGAGCAGCCAGGGCTGTGGGCTGCTGTGGTCGGCCAAAGCCTCCAGCTGTGGCAACGAGCGTGAGGGGCTGGGAGAAGCTCTTTCTGGAGCCGGGGTGCCACGGGGATGCCGTGGGAATGCTGCAGGTGCAGCTGGGGAGCACTCAGCACACTGCCCGGTGCCACCGGCAGCGCTCCCCCCGGCCCAGGCAGGGTTTGAAGCAGCCGGCTGTCGCCGTGCGCTCGGCTGCGAGGATGATCCGGTTTCAACTTTTTTTCCGTCACCGGGAGCGCCGGGCGTGATAGCAGAGCCTGCAGCGGTGGAGGAGGTGACCGGGGGGAGGGGGGACAGGAGCTGATGGGGACAGGATCCCTCCTCCGGCCCCCGAAGTGGTTGGTGAGGACCCGAACACCCTCCTCCCCCTGCCAGAAACCGGGGGGCCCTGCGAGGAGCTCCCAGCCCGCGTGCCCGAGGCCCCGGTGCGTGTGTGACCCGCGGGCAGGGTCAGCGTTTGGGATCGGCCACGCGGCTTTGGCCGTGCCAGCCGCTCCGGCGTGAGGCTGGTCCCTGGCAGCGCCGGCCGCTGCGGGCGGCCTCTGGGGTTTTGGTGAGTTTGGAAAACTTTCCTTTGGGTGCATGAAAGAATTTCTTATTTGCTTCCGTTATTATTCCCGGTAGGTCAAGTGAAACGGCAGCGGCGGGGGGCGGGGGCCAGCCGGGCCCGGGAGCGCTGCGGGGCGGCCGCGCACACAGAGTCCTCATTGTGTTCCTGCCGCGGGGGCAGCGCCCGGTCCCTGCTCCCGGTCCCTGCTCCCGGTCCCTGCTCCCGGTCCGGCTCCCGGTCCCTGCTCCCGGTCCCTGCTCCCGGTCCCTGCTCCCGGCCCGGCTCCCGAGCAGCGACGGGCCCAGCCCTGCCCAGCTGCTCCCGCATCGTCATCCAGCAGCGCCCGTGGTGCCACGGCAGCCCCGGGATCACTCCCAGGTGGAAGCTGGAGCAACCAGCACCCATCCGAGTTGCTTCTCCCTCTCCAGGCAGAAGCAGCAGCTTTTTCGATGCTGCCTCAAAAGGCATTTTATCCCTCAGACTGAGTCTAACCCTGGCCTTGGCCATGGTCCCACTCAGGCGGGCATGGATGCTGTTTTTGTTGGCAGGAAGGATGAGGGAGAGGGGAATGGCGTGGCGTGGAAGCCCCTGTGCTGTTGGGCTGGTACAGCCGCGTCACCTGGCCTCTCCACATCCCCGGCATCGGCTCCCTCCCCAGCAGGCAGCTTCCCACCGTGCATCCCTGCCCGCAGTGGGGCTGCCCTGCCAGAGGGTGTCTGTACTGCTCGTCTGCCTCGAGCAGCTCGTTATTTTTAAACGATTAGATGCGACACATAACAAAAGCCTTCAAATAGGATTTGTGCTTAAGGCCGATTTAACTGTCAAAGCTTAAAGTGGCTAGTAAGCCCCGTTGGGGACTGACAGCGACAGATTTAGTGTTCCTGCTGCAGCCCCAGGCCGTGCCAGCCCCACAGGAGCTGGGGCAGGTCCCTGTCCTTATCCTTGGAGTGCCAGGCAAGAGGTGCTGGATTTTGCCTCTGTGGAGCACACAGTGCCTTCCCTCAGCGGGGATGCAGCGCTGACTCTTGGGGCACGCGGGGCTTCATTCTTCTGGATGGGCTGTGGGACAGGCGGGGGTGGGCAGAGGTGGGCAAGACCAGCTTCAGCTGAGCCTGTGTGCTTTGCCAAGCTCTTAAACCTGGGGTTTGTGTTTGTGGGGGTCTCAACATGGCCCTGGGGATGGCTCTCATGGCACCCAGGCACTGATCCTACTCTTTCCACAGACGAGCCGTGCCCAGCAGAGGAGACAGAGCTGCGCTGCCAGAATCTCAACTGCACTGGTGAGAAGAGGGCAGCCAAGGTGGGTCCTGCAGGGTGGGGGCAGCGCCGGTAGCTGCCTCCTGGCGTCGGTCTCATGGGTGAGAAGGGGCAGTGGATGGCTCTGCCCAGCTTGCTGCTCCCTGAAGGGCTCCTGGTTTAGTCAGCAGCCCCTGGCATGCTGTGTGCCCCAGCCCGTGCTGGGTGTGCGTTCCTTGCTGGTGTCATGGTCTGGCTGGCATTTCACGGCATGGCGGTGATTTGCCCATTTTTCCAAGCTGCTGTGACTGGAGTTAATACGCTCCAGCCCATCTGCTGCTCACTAATGTGAATCCAGGGTGGATTTAGGGTCCTTTCTCTCCCACTGGCTGGGCTGGGCTGGGCCGGACCCACACCCTGGCTCCCAGTGAGTCCCAGGAGTTTCTGTGTGGGGCTGCAGGCGGTGTCTCTGGTGTAGCAGGCAGGACGGCCCCGGGTGTGCCAGGGGTGTGCCACGGTGCTCTGTTTGCATGCTGGGGTGGCAGGGCCAGTGCTGCTGGGGCACACGTGGCACTGGGATGTGGTTGCCCAGTGGTGCCTCTGGGACTGCTGGGCTCAATCCACTGAGGCCACCCTGCTACTGCCACCAGAGACCCCTGACAGCGCCTGGCAGGTAGTGGGGGTTTGGTGGGTAGGCTGGTCAGTCTGGGGGCTTGTTCTGCTGTGGCAGGGTGCTGGATCTAGATCCCCTTCTCTTTGTGAGGTGCTTGCTGAGGGGCGGCGAAGCTGTCATGTGCTGGGACCGTGGCAGGGCTTGGATCAGGAGCTGATCCCTGGAGTGGGCAGAGAGGCTTGGCCATCCTGCCTGGCCCCTCCAGGGGGGTTGAGCCCAGGGATGAGCCGTTGGCACAGGGTGGGTGAGGAGCATCACATACCTGTGGAGTGGCTGCCAAGGGTCACAGGGGAGCCCACTGAGTGAGCACCAGCTGTGGCTGTGCTCTCACACACAGCGGCCGTGATGGCCACAGTGATGTGAGGCACATGGTGGTAGAGGAGGAGAGTTGGGAGCACAGGGTGTCCTGGGGCTGTCTTACGGCCTGGGATAGGACACTGGTGGGTGCCGTGGCAGTGGCTGCTGCAGAGGGGCCGATGGCCCCTTGGAGAGCACGAGGGTGGTAGGAGCACGTCAGCTCTGACCTCAGCAGCAGTGGGAGGAAGGAGGGCAGGAAGTGGGGGCGGCTGGAACTGCACGGGTGCTTCCTCCCCACAGCAGCACAGTGCACTACAGGGCTGGGCTGGCTCCTCCCAGCAGCCCCTTGAAACCGTCTATGTGCAGAGTGGCGATGAGGGTCCCACATGGGGATGGGGATGTGTCGGTGGTGTGGCAGGGCTTGCTGGCAGTGCCTGGTGGCACCACAATCCCCCAGAGTGGAGCCAGCTGGAGCCCCCAGTGAGACGGGGCTGGCCGGAGGTCATAGGCCATACACTGTGCTGGGGGCCCAGCCAGGGGTTTAAAAATAACCTGCTGTGAATGCCCGGTGGGGCTGGGGCCACGGCCATGGCCGCACACAATCGGAGGAAACGCGCCGGCTTGGAGCATTGTTTGGCCGCAGACGCTCGCTTCCTCCATCCTGCCGTGGGGACATGGCTCTCATCAGCACAAAGGGGCTGTGGAGTGCCAGGGCAGTGTCCCAGGCCACTGGTGGGGTGTGGGGGTCACAGGCACAGGTGGCTGTCCCCCAGCTCCCTGTTCAAGCCTCGGCATGTGCAGCTATCTCAGGGTATCTGCTCGTAGCAGTGGAGCAAGGAGGGGGTTCTGTGGTGCAGAAGGCCTTAGTGTCATCACCATGTCCTGCAGAACCCACTGTCTCGCGGCTGTGTCCTGCTCATGCTGCTTTCCTCATGCCTGCTCTGGCCTCAGCATTCCCTGTGAGCAGTGTGCCAGCAGCAGTTGGGGAGGGGAAAGGGCACTCAGCTGGTCATGGTGCTGCCCATCCCTCTTGCCAACATGCCAGAGCTGGTGGCCCCAGGCAGGTGCTGCCCAACAAACGCGTGTCCCCACAGGAATGCCACCACGTGGAGTGCCAGCAGCTGAGCCACAGCGGCCCCCTCAGCCTGTGTGAGGTCTGTGACGGCCGCCTCCATGGCGCCATGCACTTCGATGGCCACATCCGCTTCGACCTGCCCCCACAAGGTGAGCTGGGCCGAGCAGCAGCACCGCTGCTCCCGCAGCTCCACGGCAGTGGGACAGCGCAGGGGTGGGAGTGATGGAATGCACTTGGGGCCGGTGCAACACACAGGTGGGAGTGGGATGCAGTGGGAGCCAGCATGGGGTTGGGGAGGTGTCACAGCCCAGCTTGGTGTCCGTTTGCAGGCTCCATCCTGGCCCGCAACATGTCGACGCGCTCATGCCCCCCACGCACCAGCCCTGCCTCCGATGTGGAGGAGGAAGAGGAAGGTCCAGCAGAGAGCAGAGGGTGAGCCCCCGGGCTTGCACGTCCCCTGTGTGGCCCCATCCCACAGTGTCCCCATAACTCCACTCTCCCTGTGCTCACAGGGAACGCAGGAGCTCGGCATTGAAGCTGCCCAAAAAGAAGGCTTGGCGCAGGCACACAGATGTAAGGCACCAGCCCCTCTCCCCGGGGCACTTGGCAGGGCAGCAGCATGGCCCTGGGCAGTGGGAGGGAGAGACCCCTGGGTGAGCGGCTGCTGCCTCCCCCAGGACCCCAGCAAGGAGTGCTTCACCCTGAAGTTCGACCTTAGCGTTGACATCGAGGCAGAGATCGTGCCGGCTGTGAAGAAGAAGTCGCTGGGGTGAGTTTGCTGGGGACAGGTACAGGGACAATGTGGGGACAGATGCAGAGACAGACGTGGGGCTTGTGTCCTGCAGGGAGGTGCTGCTGCCAGTGTTCGAGAGGAAGGCGATTGAGCTGGGCAAGGTGGACATCTTCCTGGACCAGTCCCACACACCACTGTCCCTGCAGTTCGAGGCGTTCCGCTTTGGGGGGCACTACCTGCGGGTGAAAGGTGCGGCAGGGGCCCGGCAGAATGCTCAGATGCTCGGGGCTCCCAGGGGACACTGACAACCTGATGCTCCCACAGCCAAACCCGGGGATGAGGTGAAGGTGGAGCAGGCAGTGCGAGATGCCAGGTCGGCCAGCCTGCCCATCCTGCACCCTGCCAGCACTGCTGCACTCCTTGGGCCAGTCCTGGAGCCACTGCCAGGATGCCGAGAGGGCACCGACAGCCTGGTGAGTGCCAGTGGCAGCTCTGGGAAGGAGGAACTGGGGAGGGGATGGTAAGGTGTGTGATCCTCCTGTAGCCATTCTTTCTGGGAAGATGGGTCATGGGGCAGCAATATGTTGTCTTCTTGATGGCCTCATGGGATGTGGCTGAAGATCCTGGTGGAGTCCCCAAGAACCACTTTGTCTCCTGACTGTGTTGTGCTGGCTGTGCCACAGTAGTGTAGCAGCTCAAGCAGTGGTGCCAGCCCTGTGGCTGTGCCAGGTATAGGACGTCACCAAAGCTAAGGCAAATAGGAGCCCTGGGGGCCCCAGCAGTGGCTGCTACTTGGTGCCACCCTGGCCCTGGGACTCGCCCTGGCCCCAGGACTCACCCTTGGCCGCTGGCCCTCCTCTCCACAGTGCCTGGCAGCTGCTGAGTGCAGCTCAGTCCTGCCCCATGGACCCTGTCCCCAGATAAGGCGTGGGGCCGGGCTAGGCACAACTCCCGTGGCAGCAGAGCGTTGGGCCCGTGAAGAGCAGCTCTGCAGGGGCTGGTCAGGAAGACACAGTGCTTGCTTCTGTGCCAGCAGGCCCTGAGGGCGGCAAGCTGGCTGTGTGGCCAGGGCTGGTGGCCACCCGTGTCCAGCACTATGATGCCTGGCTGCGGGAGCGGCACAGCCCTGGCAGGGCAGGGGGGTCAGTGGGCAACCAGCCACCCCTGCAGGGGTCTCAGTCCCGACCGCCTTCCTGGAGCCAGGCGGGCACTGAGCTGCACCAGGGAGATAGGGCTGGCGGCGGCTGGGGCACCTGGGGACGTGGCAGCACAGTGAGTAAGGGGGACAGTGCCTGTGGTGGCTTTTCCCGCCCAGGTCCGGGGATGTGGCAGGGTGTGGGGCTGTGCTGGTGGTGGTAGCAGCACCGTGCCACTTCACAGGGCTCGGTGGCAGGCAGGGAGCCCTGGCCCTGCTGCCCTTTGTGCCACGGTAATGAGGTGGCAGCAGCCACGTTCCGGCACAGCCCAGGGACACGAGGGGAGCAGCCGGTGCAGCGGTGCCCGGGGTGGAGGGAAACACTTGGCTGTGACCCAGCTCTTGCGACCGGCTGGGGGGCTTTGATCTCCGCCGGTGAATTGTTCAGCTCTGCTAGCTTATCTGCAAAGAGGGAAATTAGGTTTTCGGCTCTGGCCCCACCTCCTTTTGTTTCGGAGGAGCCTGGCCACAGCCTGCCCGGCCCCGGCTCCGCCGTCCGAGCCGGGAGCACGGCTGGACAGGCGGCTTGGCCGGGTCTGCGCCCCTCGGGATGCCGTGAGCCCCCGCGCTGCTGGGGCCGCTTGCCCATGGCCAGCTGGGCTCGGCCAGGCAGCACCCGGGGTCCTGCACCCCCGGGGCCCTGCACCCCCGGGATGCAGGTAGGCAGGTCAGTGCGGGCAGGGGAGCATGGCAGGAGGACACACTGCCCAGGGCTGCCATCTGGGTGTCTGTCTCACAGTGCTCGAGGTCAGCCCTTCTGGAGCATCACGCTGTGCCATGCCACTGTCCCCATCCCAGTGCCATGGCCAGACTGCTGAGCGCTGACCCTGGGGGCACTGACTGTCCCTGCTGCAGGCTCTTGGCCGGCGGAGGAAGAACATGACCGAATTCCTGGGGGACACCAGCATTCCCAGCCCTGAGCTGGCCCTGCACGTCGGCAGCTCGCTGCCCACCAATGGCACCGACACCTGGAAGAACCGCGCTGCCAGCCGCTTCAGCGGCTTCTTCGGCTCTGGAACCAGCACGGGCTCCTTCGGGCGGGTAGGTTGGATGCAGGCATGGCAAGGGGGCACGGGAGCTGCCTGCAGCTATGCTGAGCAGCTGGGATGGGTCCCCTGGGGCTCGAGCCCCCTAGTTCCACAGGCAGGGCAAAGGGGTCTGCCCACTGGCCTCTGCCCAGCTGCTCTGCCCCCTCCTTCAGGAGACTGAGAAGTTGGAGCAGCTGGCGAACAGGCTGCATGCCTACGGCACCTTTGGGCTGCCCAAGCTGCCGCCCCAGCTCCGCTTTGACCGCGACTCCTGGGAGGAGGACGGGGATGAGGCTGGGCTGGCACTGGAGGACAGCTGGCAGCAGATCATCCAGGGCGCAGAGGTAGGGCTGGGGGCTGGGAGGCCATGGGGGCTCTGCTCAGCCCCTGGCACGGTCCTGACGCTCAGCCTGGCAGGCCCTGTCACGCCGGCAGTGCCACCAGCAGGAAGCCATCTGGGAGCTGCTGCACACCGAGGCCACCTACATCCGCAAGCTCAAAGTCATTACCGACGTGAGTGTTGGTGCTCACACGGTGACGCTGCGCCGTGCTGGGGCCAGGGGCCAAGGCTGCAGCCCACTAGCTCCCCACTCTCTCCCCACAGCTCTTCCTCTGCTGCCTGCTGAACCTGCAGGAGTCAGGGCTGCTCTGTGAGGTGAGCAGAGAGGGCTGTGGGGGCCAAGAGTGTTGGGATGGCTCCTGAGCCTGACAATGCTGCAAGGTGCGAGTGCCATCCCCCAGCACTGCCCACCTCACCCCAATAGGTGGATGTCGAGCGGCTCTTCAGCAACATTGGGGAGATCATCCGGCTGCACTGCGAGCTGTGGCGCAGCGTCATGGCCCCGGTGCTGGCCAAGGCACGGCGGACCAGGGCACTGCTTGACCCCATTGACTTCCTCAATGGCTTCAAGATGGTGAGTGGGGACCCCATGCCATTGTGGAGGGCTATGCCATGCTGTGGCCCATGGTGACCCCTCTGCACCTCCCAGTTCGGGTCCCTCTTCAAGCCCTACGTGCGGTACTGTATGGAGGAGGAGGGATGCATGGAGTACATGCGGGCACTGCTGCGGGACAGCGAGCTCTTCCGCACCTATGTGACGGTAAGGGGAGAGTGGGGACCGGGGCTGGGACCGGGGCAGTACTGGCACTGACACCTGCATGCCACAGTGGGCTGAAAAGCACGAGCAGTGCAGCCGCCTGAAGCTGAGCGACATGCTGGTGAAGCCCCACCAACGCCTCACCAAGTACCCACTGCTCCTCAAGTCCGTGCTGAAGAAGACAGATGACCCACGTGCCCGTGATGCCATTACCACCATGGTAAGGGTATGGGGGTGGGGGGCAACAAGATTGGTCCCCCCAGCCCCTCAAACCCACTGCCAACCCCTCCACAGATTAGCTCTGTGGAGCGCTTCATCAACGACGTCAACTCGCGGATGCGCCAGAGGCAAGAGCGGCAGCGCCTGGCCACCATCCTCAGCCGCATTGACACCTATGAGGTGGTGGAGGGCAGCACAGATGAGGTGGACAAGGTAGGCTGGGCATGGTGGAGCTGCCATCCTCTGCCATGCCATGCCATGCTATGCCACGCCATGCTATGCCACTCAATGCCACCCTCTGCCACACTGCTGTGCCAACCCTATGTCACTTCATGCCAAGCCACCCCATGCTATATCATGCCATACCACCTTATGCCATGTTATCCCGTGCACCCCATGCTGATGCTGGTGGCTCTCGGCAGCTGCTGAAGGAATTCCTCCGGCTGGACCTGACAGCCCCCATCCCCGGCACCTCCCCAGAGGACACCCGGCAGCTCCTCCTCGAGGGCAGCCTGCGCATGCGGGAAGGTAAAGACAGCAAGGTGAGGACTGCAGGGGACGGGGGGGCCTCAGCTGCGGCCCCTGCCCACCTGCCCTCACTAACTGTGCCAACCAGCAACCACGGCCTCACTCTCACTCCCAGATGGACGTCTACTGTTTCCTCTTCACCGACCTCTTCCTCATCACCAAGCCCCTCAAAAAGGCTGAGCGCACCAAGGTGGTCCGGCAGCCTTTGCTGGTGGACAAGGTCGTGTGTCGAGAGCTCAGGGACCCAGGTGAGCAGCGCTAGGGGTGAGGGAGTCTGCAGAGGGGGTCCCTGAGACAGCTGACAGCCTCTGCCCACAGGCTCCTTCCTCCTCATCTACCTGAACGAGCTGGGGAGCGCTGTGGCTGCCTACACCTTCCAGGCCAGTGGGCAGTCTTTGTGCCGCAGCTGGGTCGAGGCGGTGCGCAATGCACAGGTGAGGGGCATGGGGCTGGGCAGGGGACCTGCGGGTGCCCTGTGCACAGCCTGGTCCTCACTGACGCCTTCCCTTTCCCAGAACCTGCTGCAGCAGCTGCGGCAGCGCCGGTGCATGGAAGAGGAGGAGGAGGAGGAGGACGGCGGGAGCAGCACTTCAGCTGCCAGTTCACCTACCATCCTCCGCCACAGCAGTGCCAGCACAGACTCACAGCAGTGGTAAGGAACGGGAGGGAGGCCCTGCACACCTCTGGCCTGGCACAGCCCACTCCTTACCCTTCTGCTCCTGCAGCCCCTCTGACGGTTCCACTGAGACACTCGCCATGGTGGCAGCAGACGGCGGCGATGAGCTCTCCTCTCCAGACTGGGACGCAGGACCCTTCAGATCGACCTCAGACAGCTCCTCCGTTGGCACCAGCACCTCCATCAGCACTGGCACCTCTGCCGACACCTCCACCGGGACCCCCACTCAGGAGCTGCCTGCAGGTGCCCTGCCTGTGCCCCTGCCCCATGGCATGGCCTCCCCGGCTGGTGGCTGCCGCTCGTCTTCCATCGACAGTGCCTACGGCACACTCTCACCTGCCTCCCTGCGGGACTTCAGCCAGCAGCCTGATGGGGTGGCTGAGGAGGGGCGGGAGCCCTCCCTGGCCCCCCCAGCTCCACGGCCCCCCTCACCCCGGCTGCGCCGCCGGACCCCAGTGCAGCTCCTGCCCTGCCCGGCCAGGGTGCTTAAGTCCAAGTCAGAGGCCAGCCTGCCACAGCTCCTGTCCCCCACTTCCCCAGGCCCCTTAGGCCAGAGCCGCAGCCTCTCTGACCTCTCTGCTGGCTCCCCCCAGACTAGCCAAACCCCTGTGCCCCCAGCTGCCCCTGGCAGCAGTGGCAGCTCCACATCCGAGCTCTCGGAGCCTGAGGAGCCCGTGGAGAGCCCGGCCTCCCTCCCAGGGGAGCTCAGGCGTCACCCCCCACCTCCTGCCCACCGGACCCTCTCGGACCCGCAGTCGGCACAGCACCGCAAGCTGACGCTGGCGCAGCTGTACCGGATCCAGGCCACGCTGATGCTCAACTCCACGCTGACGGCCTCGTAAGCACACGCTGCCTGTTCCTAAGGGATGCCCTGGCCCTCCTGGGGGCTCCCCATGGGCTGGGTCGCAGCACTGAGGGCATCTCTCCCCACTATGTGCCTTGCAGGGAGGTCTGAGAGCCGCTGGCATGGAAAGGACAGACACACAGACGCACCAAGGAGCTGCTCCTGCTTCTAACCATAGCGTAATGGCAGGGCTGGGCAGAGCGAGCACTGGGATGCCACCCTGACGGGGACATGGATGGGGATGCAGAGCGGTCCCCTTGGCAAGGATGTGCTCTGGGGCAGGGCTGGACATGGCACATGGCTTGTGCTGGACCCTTGTCCACAGAGATGAGAGTTGCGGGGCAGGGGGCCCTGGGGCCGTGGGGGGCTGCGGGGGGCTGTGGGGCAGCTCCTGTGGGCGACGAAGGGATGACAATGTCGGCAGTGGTGAGTGGGAAAGATGCTGAGAGGGATGCTGTGCCAGTGGCATGGTGGGCACGGTGCTGCAGGCAGTGCAGTGAGGAGGCTGGGGCTGGCGGCAGGAGGGGACAGTGCGGGGCTGGGGTGGGTTTGCCCTGTGTGGTGGCAGTAGGTGGCAGTGCCCAAGGCCAGAGTGTGAGAGTTGTGGTGGGAGTCCCCCCGTGCCAGGCTGCCCTCCACGTCCCAGCTGAGCAATAAACCCAGCTGGTGCACGCTCGCGCCCGCCTCGCCTTTCCTTCGGCCGTGGCAGCACGCAGGTCTGGGCAGCACTGGGGTGGGTGAGGCACAGCTCAGGGAGCCCCACAGGGGCAGGCAAAGAGGGGACTGGGGCCAGTTTCAGCCTCCCGTTCCAGGACTCAGGATGGGGATGGAACCCTGGGGTGAGGGTCAGTGCTGCACACTGCATCCCCTTCACCAACCCCAGCTACCCTGGATTTGTGCCAGCGGGTGAGGGAGGGTGGCGCTCCTGTCATGTGGTTTCATATCCCCTGGACTCATTTCCAAAAAAGCATTTCCTCCTGCTGTGGTTGGGTGTAAAAGCCTGTGTGGGGAGGGCTGGCGCTCACTCACCACGCGTCGCGTGCTGCTGACAGTGGCCATGGGGAGCTGGGGCACCCTGCCTGGGCATTGAGCTGCCCTGACACCCAACTGCGCCTGCCACCCTGGTCCCCTCACTGCCCTGGCATGAACCAGCCACATCGGCCACAAGGATGAAGTGTTGCTGCCCTGGGGTGGCTTGGGTGAGTGTGCCAGCACGCGGGTCCCATGGAGCCCTGACACCAGTCATGGGGTGCCCCAGGGCTACGGCTGAAATGGGTTTGGAGGAGGGAGGGAGGAAGATGGAGTAACTCCAGCGCCAAACGTGCCGAAAACCCTTGCCCCTCTGCTAACATCTGGGACTGGTCTCCGCTGCACCGAAGCGCCCATGCTGTGGCATGGCTACGGGGGCCACAGGCATGGCAACAGCCACAGAGATCGCAGGCACGGACACGACTGCGGTCGGGGAGAGTGTGGGCTCAGTCTCGGGGCTTGCAGGTAGGGCAGTGCCACGGGGCCTGGCTGTGTCGACAGCCTGCGGGTGCGGGTCACTGGGTGCGGGTCACTGGGTGCGGGTCACTGGGTGCGGGTCACTGCCGGCGGTGGGGCTGCCCTCGGGGCTGCAGAGCGGCTGTCCTGGCACTCTGGCGCCGGGAGCTCAGGCCGCGCTGTGGGCAGGAGTGGCGTTGGCTGTGGGAAACGGTGGCTGTGCCCACCCTCCAGCCGGCCATTGGCGTGCCCACCGCTGCTCTGCGGCCACCGCTCCCCTGCCCACCGGGCAGCTGCTCCCCGCGCGGGGCAGGGGCGGCTGCAGGCAGGGTGTGCAGGCAGGGGGTGCAGGCAGGGGGTGCAGGCAGGGTGTGCAGGCAGGGCCGTGCCTCGGCGCTGACTCAGACGTGCCGCTGGCAGCCGGGGCTGCGGCAGCCGCCCTGCTCTGCCGCCAGCGCTCTGCGTGCGGGGCGAGCCAGCGCGGTTTCCAGTCTGCCGGTGGCGGCGGGTTTAGTAGAAAATGATTCAGCTGCCGTAATCGGGGCCATCACGGCTGGGAAATCCAGCCCCCAGCGAGGAATCCCCTGGTTCCCTGCCCACACTGCCGGCTCCACGGCCCTCCCGGCCCCCTGCCCTGCCAGTGGAAGGTGTGTCAGCGTGGGCACCTCCTCGCCGACCCCACCGGGGCTGTCTGGGCAGTGGGGCTGCCCTGTGTGCAGCACCTGGCACCCCGCGGGGGAGCTGTGACCTACTTTGGGACGCACACACAAGGAGTGATAGCATCGGAGAGAGCGTGAGCCAGGCACGGCTTCCTCTCGGGGAGGAAATCACCTCCTCTGCGAGGGAGATAAACCTCAGGAAAGTTAAAGCTGGCAGAGTTAACCCCCCCGTGCCTGGCTGCCTACACCTCCCTGGACCGGCAATCCGTGGCACCACCAGCAGTGTGCCCGACTCTCTTGTCCCCATCGCTGGGGACACGGCAGGGGTCCTGTCGCCACAGGCACCACTCCCCCACGAGCCTGGAAGCACCCTTTGCACAGAACACAGGGGCACCTGACAGCAGACGTCGGGGCACACTTTGTGGCCCAGTGGCCCCCGCAGGGCCAGCAGGAAGTGGCTTGCTCGTGTAGGGTGGGAAAGGCAGGGCACAGGGGCTGCTGCGGGGCATTCCCAGCCCTGGGCAGCACATCCGTGTAGCTGAGGGGCACAGGGCCACCAGTCCGGCCATTCTGCCCTGCACAGGCACTGGTGTCCTCATGGTGCTGGACCTGGCTCTGGCTCCAGTAGCCCATCATATGTGGCTGGGAGTGGAGCATGGTGTGAGGGCCATGCCCCGTGGGTCCATGGCTCCTGGGGCACCCTGGCTGTCTGCAGCCCTGCTCTCTCTCTAACCACAGGTGATCCTGGCAGTGCTGGGGCTGGCAGCCAGTGAATTACAGCCCCCAGGGTGGCAGAACCACACCATGCTGCGCAGACAGAGGGTCCTGGTGCAGCCACTCACCCGTCTGCAGAGACATGCCATCAGATACCCCTGCCCTGCTGGCATGAACTGGATAGAGAGTACTCACCAGTGCTGTCTCCAGTGTCCTGCAGGTGAGCTCTGCCTGGCATGTGTGGCATGGCATGGCACGCTGTGGCACCAGAAGGTGCGTTGCCCCACGTGGCTATGCTTCCTGTCACTCCACTGTCCCTGCAGGGACGTATCTGCACAAGCCCTGCACGAGCCACAGCAAGAGGGTCTGCAATCCCTGTCCCATTGGCACCTTCCTCTCCCAGCCCAACACCTTCACCGAGTGCCAGGCTTGCTACGAGTGTGACCGACAAGGTGAGCTGGGATCACACCATGCCATGCTGTGCCGTGCAGTGCAGTGCTGTGCCACTCACTACCTGCTTTCTACAGCTTTCCAGAGCGTTCTGAGCAACTGCTCGGCCACCAGCAACGTCGCCTGTGGCTGTGAGCCCGGATACTTCCGTAACTGCTTCAACATAGACTGCAGAGAGTTCTCATGTCAGAAGTGCCAGCCCTGCACTGGGCGCCTCATCCTGCAGCCCTGTGAGTGCTGCTGGTCTCCCTGTGGCACGACCTGCTGCTGGCTGTGCCACCTCTGGCTGTGCCACTCTCCCTCATGCCAACCCTCTCTCCAGGCTCAGAGATGAAGGACACAGTCTGTGACAGCAGCTGCAAGCCTGACTTCTACACCGAGGGAAATGAGTGCCGACCATGCCCCATGTAAGCACCGACCTTCACTGTGTCCCAGCTGGGGATAGGTGTGGGGCCTGTGGCATGGCACAGCGTGGTGCCCACGGCTCCCCTCTCCTTGCAGGAGCACCCTGGACACGTGCAGCAAAGAGTGCCAGCAAGTGTGTGGCAGCAGCAACAGCAACAGTCGAGGTACGGGGGTGATGGGGCTGGGGACAGTGGTGTGGGGTCGTCGTGCTGTACAGTTGATGGGAACACTCCTGCTCCTCCTTGCAGACTCAGGTCTGGAGTACATCCTTCTGGGACTCAGCGGACCCCTCTTCCTGGGTGCCCTTGCCATCTACCACAAGAGGAAGAGGCTCCGGCATGATGCCCTGGCACCCGGTCCCTTCCCCATAGCACAGGCAGCCACCTCCATGGCTGGGGATGTGCCCACACCAGGGCGCCAGTTCAGTGTCCGGGGGTGGGACAGCCTGTGCTGGCCCCAGCCATGCTCTCCACAGGGGACAGACCGTGCCACTGTCACGGTGAGGCAGAGCCCCAAGCACCAGGCCCTGCTGTGTGAGCATCCCAGTGACGAGGGGGAGCCCTCTGCCCCCCCAGAGCCCCGCAGTGCCCTGCTGCAGGGCAGCCAGCTCTATGCTGTCATCGACGCAGTGCCAGTGCGGCGTTGGAAGGAGTTCATGCGGATGCTGGAGCTGCGGGAGGCGGAGATTGAGCTGGTGGAGCTGGAGGTGGCCCACATCCGTGACCAGCAGTACGAGATGCTGAAGCGCTGGTGCCAGCAGACCAGCGCCACGCTGGACCGCGTCTTTGCTGCACTGGAGCGCATGGAGCTGGCCGGCTGTGCCGAGGCACTGCGCCAGAGCCTGCCAGCAGGGCCCTAGCCCCCAGCATCACCGCCCTGGCACCGGGAGGTCCTGGCACCTTCACATCTCACTGGGTGCCTCGGCGGTGCCATACCCCTAAGTATTGTTACTTATGCCGTGTAGACATTTTATGTCACTTTTACATCCCTTCCTACCCACTGGCCCCCTCTATTTATGTCCCTCCGCTCCCAGGGCTGGGAGGGACCCCACACCCAGGCAGTTTGGCTGCCTGGCCACTCGCGGGACGAGCGGGCACCGAGCCCACTGCAAACCCATGGGACAGTTCTCAAGGCTGCCTGCTGCTGGGCGTGCCTGTCCTCACCCCAATAAAGTGGCGTGTTTTCCATCCGCTGGCCCCTGCCCTTCCTCGCAGGGCTGCACCGGCCAGACACTGAGGCAACGCTCAGGGCCACCACTGGTGCCGTGACCACCACAGGTGATGGGCGATGTGGGTGCTGGCAGAGATGCAGGTGTGTGGGTGATGGGGATGATTGTGGTGCTGTGGATGAGGGGGGCAGCACGGTGGGTGAGCATGGTGTTGGGACAGGGGTGGTGTGGACAGCCCCAGGAAGGCGAGGGGCACTGCTGGCAAGATTTATAGTTTTAATTGCTGGAAAGGCAGGTGGTCTGAGTGGAGATGAGCCAGGAGCCAGCCTCGAGCGGCTCTGGAGGGGCAAGAGTGGGGGTGAGTGTGCTGCAACAGCGAGCAGTGCCAGTGGGGAGCGCAGGGAGCTGGGCAGCATGGCAAGCCCAGCTGCAGTGGCCGAGCCGGGCAGCGCACAAGGAGCCGTGTGCCCTACCCCATGGCAGCTCACTTTGCAAAGGGCAGCACGGGGTGGTGGTAGGCTGGCGACAGTGGGATGGAGACTACGGGTGCCTGGGGAGGTGGTGGGGACTCCTCTGGGTCGGGATATGTGGCCATCCATGGCGGGAGGAGGGTGCATGTTGTGGTCCATCGGGGGACCCGCTGGCCTCCTCCCGCCGTGAAGAGCCAGGCGTGGCGTGGCTAGTGCTTGGCTATGTCCCCCTTCTTGAGGATGATCTGTCGCTGCCAGGGCGCCAGCTTTGTCTCATCGTACCCGAGAGTCCTTAGCTTTTCTGACTGCTCCTTCTCCTTCTCCTCCTCCTCCCGCTTCAGCTTCTCCTGCTCTTTCCTGCTCAGCAGTGGAGGGCACGGGGCGCTGCGGTCACCAGAGCCGCCGGAGCCACCGTGCCCACCTACCCAGGGAAAGGGCTTGTGGCACTCACCGTTTCTGCTCCCTGTGAAAGCAAAGGGAAGAGTGGGGTTAGCAGAGCTTCAAGAGTGACCAGTGGGTGCAACATTCCCTGGCTGCAGCTCACCTCTCTTCCTCCAGCTTCTTACGCAGGATGTCCCTCCTCCAGGCCGGCATGCTGGCCAGACGCGCCTCCTCCTCCTTCTCCTGCAACAGACAGCTGTATTACTGGCGCTGCTGGGAGCCCACCCTCGCTGCTGGTACCACGGGGCCACAGCATCATCCTGGTGCATGACATCACATCCTTCTGGCAGCTGGGCTGAGCCATACTCCTGGCATGGTGCTGGTGGGGTTCACCACCACGCAGCTCACCGACGCGCCCCTTGCTGCCCACCCTCCACCGGCGCGGGGAGGAGGAAGGAGCATGTGGCGTGGCCAGCCTTTGCAGCACACCACAGCTTTATTGCACGACACGCGGGGGCCCACACTGCCCCAGCACCACAAATGCCACGCCAGAGGGGAGTGCAGCCCCGCTGCTGCATCTCCCACACAACACACAGCCACGGCAAGCAGCACACTGCAACCTCGGCCCGGGGCCGCACAGAACAACACCCAGCCCTCTGCCAAGCCGAGCTGCATCACGGCACTGCCAGAGCCACAGAGGCAGCTGAGCACATCTGGCCACCAGGTCCTGCTGCTCACAGCTGCCCCCTGAGCCTGTTCCTTCTCCCCATGCCACACTGCTGGTACAGCCCACAGCATGCTGCTGGGCTCAGGTGTCAGACATCTCTGCCTCCTTCTCCTTCCAAAAGGAGAAGCTGCGGTCAATGAAGCGGCAGACGTCCTCCTCGCTGAACTCGCCCAGCTCTGGCACTGGCACCGGCACTGCTGCCACCTGCCCTTCTGGGGCCATGGCAGGGGGTTCTGGCAGGCTCTCTGCCACTGCCACAGGATTATCCCCAAAAAACTCTTGCACAAGGTCCTCAAAGCCATCAAGCCAGTGTCGGTGGCCAGCCTCGACCCGCTCCAGCACGGTGCGGTGGAAACGGCGGACGTGGTGCCAGCTGTGGCTGCCCAGGCGGTCAAACATCTCATAGCAGAGAAGGTGACGGAAGCGCCGCTCCTCAGGGCTGAGTGGCATCTCCAGCAGCTGGAAGTAGCCCAGCATGAAGAGGTCGAGTGGGAGGCTGTCGTGGGGCATGGGTGAGCCACCGACATGGGGCAGGAAGTGTTGGGGCCAGTACAGCACCGTGGTGCGGCTCAGCCGCCGGATCTGACGCCCTGGCACTCGGCGGGCGACACTCCTCCAGCGGGCCAGCAGCCGCCCTGCCGCAGGCCGCCGCCTCCCTGCCCGCCGTGGCCGCTCCTCCCCAGGCACTGCCGCCAGTGCCCGCTTCTTCCAGTGCTCCAGGAAGAGGAAGACAGCACGCTCCTTGCACCCCTTGGTGTGTTCGCGTGGGCTGCTCGGCTCTGGCAGCACTGGCCTGCTCTGCTGTAATGCCCCATCCCCATACTCCTCCTCCAGGATGGGCTGGCGGGTGCTGCCAGGCCGCTGCACCCACTTGCGCTTGGTGACCCTGGGGAGGGGTGGGGAGGGCACCCCCTGCCCCTCATAGTTGGCCTTGAGGCTGCGGACAGAGACGCCGCAGCCCAGGATCTCACGCCGAGCATCATGCTGGGCACTGGGGCTGCCCACTGCCCCCTCTGCCCTGGGGGCTTCCTGCCCCCTCAGAGTGGCCGGTGGCACAGCCACGCTCCTCGGCAGTGTGGGGGACTGGCTGCTGCGGGCAGGCACGTCCTCACGGGCGAGGGCAAAATGCCGGGGTGCCGGGGTGGCGGACAGTGGCACAAATGGTGGCAGCTCCTCCTCTGGCTGCCCCATCAGCGGCTGCCTTGGCTGCACCTCGTGCATCACCCGCAGGCTCCCCAGCTGCCTCTCCAGGTGCCGCATGTCCTCCTCCCGTGTCAGCTGCCCGGCAGGTGCTGGCGTGCCCCCGCAGGCAGGTGGCCTGCGCCGGCACAGCGGCGGTGACTGGCTCCCGGGCTGCGTCGGGAAAGAGGGCAAAGGGGCTCCTGAGGCTGTGCCACATGCACTTTGTGCCACCGCCACCACCTGTGGCATCCCCAGGTGTAATGTCCCTGCATGCAGGTGGGGTGGTCCCCCCCAGACCAGCTGGAAGCTGGAGGCGAAGCCACACACACCATTTCACCAGGTCCCGAGCTGCTTAGGCCATACCCACGCCGCGCTCGCCGCCGCAGCACGTGGGACCCCCCTACCTTGCGCCGCTGCTCCTCTTCCTCCTGCATGCGGAGCTGCAGCTTGCGCACCATCACCTGCCGCTTCCACTCGGGAATGGGCCGGCCCTGCTCGTCCTGGCTCGGCACCAGCGCCTCCACCTCCACCGCTGCCCCAGCACCTGCTGCTGGCACCGGTGAGCTCCCATTTAGCACTGGCTCTGGCGAGCCCCCTGCCAGGCAACGTGGTGGCCCGGCAGCCTCGGGGGTGGCTGGTGGGGTGGGCGTCCTGGTGGGTGACGGGGAGGACACTGGCGACTCTGCCTGTGGAAGGAGGGAGGGAGGGTGGTGGGCATTCACCATGCTGTGTGGCACCGTGCCACTGGCTCCCCAGGCCCCCATCACCACCTACGTTGGCCCCTGCCTGGCCGCTGCCGGAGAAGACAGTGGTGAAGCCTTTACTCTGTGGAGTTGGCTTGAGACTCTTCCCAGCCTTGATCTCGGCCAGCAGCTCTGAGTTGTCACCAGTGGGGGTCATCATGTTGAAGGACTTGGTGCCTAAGAGGAGGCAGAATGAGCATTAAGTGTCCAGCCAGCAGCAGCTACTGTCCCCCTGAATCCCCCATCTGTTTTCAGAGCACAGGGGTGGAGGGGTGTATGCACCCCCACCATCCAGGAGCCCCTGGGACCTCACTGAGCAGCATCTCAACACCCAGATCACTGAGTCCATAGGAACAGCTTCATGCCATCCAACTCCTGGGTCCATGGGACCCCACTGGAGCAACCCTGCAGCACTCAACAGCCTGTCACCCTAGCTCCGCAGATCCACAAGACCAGCACTCCAACACCATCTTACTGGGTCCATTGCACCCTGCTGGAGCAGCACCCCAGTACACCAACACCCAGCTCCAGCAGCCCCAGCCCAGAGTGCCACCCCCTGCCCCTGAAGCACTGTGCTGTGTGTGACAGCAGTGACCTGCCTCTGGAGGGATGACTCCATGGCCAGCGGCAGCCCTGGCACTGCAGGACAGCCCTACATTCCCTACATTCCCCCTACAGCGAAGCACTGACAGCCCAAGACACCCCCACTTCCAGCCCGGAGCCCAAAGGGCTGCATGGCACCAGCACCCTGGGGATGCTCATGCCACCGCTCATGCCACCCGCCCTGCGAGCACCCACCGTCTGTGCCAGCCATGCGTGAGTCCCTAGCAGCCCATGGTGCCGTGCCAAGGCAAAGCCCCTTCCCTGCAGCTGGTGCCCGCAGCTTGCCCCCCTCGGCTGCACCACGCTGGGGCCAGATGGCTGCAGGTGCTGAGGGCCCAGCGGGGCATGCACGCTGCCATCCAGCGCCGCCTGAAACCCCCCAGCCCCAGGAGCCGGCGCTAATAAAGCGGGTGCCGAGCGATGGCCAAGCCCGCCGGCTGTGGTCAGCAGCGGGGGAGCGGCCGGTGTGCTCACGTGGAGGGGTCACGCTGGCCGGCTGAGCGCAAACAAAGGCCCTCTGTGTGCAGGGCCGCGGGGGCCGTGGGGCCCCGGCTGCCAGCCCAGCCGTGCCAGCCCTGCCTGGTGGCTTCGGCAGCCCCGCACCAGCGCTCAGCCTCCCGCGTGGCACCGCTGGCCACCGACGCGCAGCGAGGGCTTGGCAGCAGGAGGGCTGCGGGCACTCACTGGTCCCAGCAGCCGTCAATGTCCTGTGGCTGCAGCACAGGACTCTGCTGGGTCAGGCCCCTCTGGCCCGCGCCAGGGCACCCCCTGAGCAGGGAGGAGCGCGGGACCGCGGTACTTACTCTTCATCTGCCTGAGCGCCTTTCCTCCTAGGGAGAGAAGCAGAGAGGCGGCGCAGGGTGCGTGGCAGAGGAAGGATTTGGCCACCGTGAGACAAGAGAGAAGAGAAGCGGCCAGCAGTGAGAGCAGGAAGGGGCGAGCGGGCTTGAGGGCCCCCGCGCCGACACCGGAGGAGAGAAGGACAGAAAGGCCATCAGGAGCCGCACGTCCAGAGTGCCACAGGAGGAGACGTGCCAAGGTGGCTGGTGCCACAGTGCAGCCAATGGGACAGTGCCCGAGATCGCTCCCCATGCCCACTTGTGACCCCACCACTTACTTCCCGTGGAGGAGGAGGAGCGGCGGGGGCCGGCGGGGGTCTCGGCCTGCTGGGGCGGTGGTGGGGGCGTTGGGCAGGTGGTGTCGGGCAGTGGTGGGGGTGGCGGTGGGGGTGGCAGCTCAGCACTGGGCTTGCTCTCCCCATTGCGCATGGTGTCCGCCGAGATGGGTGATGCCTGGGAGAAAGCAGAGGCAGGCGTTGCCTGGTGCCGGTGCCAGTGAACTGTGCACGGGCTCGTGGTGCGGGGCTCACCTCTTCGCTGTGCGCCATTCGACGGGGGCTGGGCTGCTCAGCCGTGACGTGGCCCAGGTGCTTGTAGTAGTCACCGGTGCTCGGCTGTTTGCCGAAATTCCTCGACCGCCTGCTGGAGTCAGCCCTGCGCAGACCCTCGGGACTGGTGTCACGCGATGCCAGCTGCAACGGGGAGCACACCTCAGTACCACTGTGCCTGGCTGTGACCATGGGGCAGAGCCTTGATGGAGCAGGGCTGTGCCAGCAGTGGCTGTGGGGCAGATGCAGGGCTAGTGGGGATGGCAGGTGTGTGCCCAGGGTCTGCTTAGCACACGCATGTACCGGGGTTGCATGCCATGGTGACAGTGTGTGGCATCAGTGCCTGGCACTGTGACCCCTTAGCCTGTGCCCAGAATCCTGGCTGAGCCTCCCCTGGGATAACCCCCTGGGAATAGGAGTGCCGAGCCTCAGCCCAGCGGATTACCGGGAGCTTATCCCGCTCGGGGCTGGGGCCCAGTTCCAAACTTCCCTCTGAACAGGGCTCTCAGGCAGTGCAGCCTCGGCTCACCCCGGTGCATTCCACAGCGGCTTTTGCGGGTGGTGCTGCTGCCCGGTGCCGGCACTGCAGGGGGCTGTGCCTGTTTCCTGGGTTTGGGGTGCCACTGCAGCGTGGCCCTGCTCCCCTTGCTGGGGGCCCCACTATTTGCATTTCCCCGTGAGCCACCTCCACCCATGGCATTTTCACCGTGAGCGCAGGTGCTTGCTGCCACTGCCAGCCCCAGCTAAGTCAACAAGTGCCAGCTTGGTGTTTCCTGCTCCGGCTGCCGTGGGTGCTGGGCCAAGCCCGGCTCCCACTCCAGCAGCCCCAGCCCCAGTCTAGCACAAGGGTCCATGCCATCCAGCCCCACCGCGTGGGGCACCCACACTGCTCTGGCACACGCCTGCACCTCCCCAGGACAGTCATTATCCTGGTAAGTGCTAAGGAGCCAGGACTGTGCACAACGAGCACTATGAAATCCCAAGTCCCCCATGCACGTGGCACACACTGCTCCACCGAGCCCCCCGACCCATGTGCCCCATCCCCTGTGCTGCTGGGCTTTGCCAGTGCCCTGGCCATGGGGCCAAGCCGTCCCCATGGGGGTGGTGAGAGCCATGGCAGGGTGTCAGGACAACCCCGAACCTATTGCATCCCTATGACCCCCAGCCCGCCACGGGGGGCTGCACCCCTCTTACCTGTGCACGCCTGGCTGAGCCCTCTCAGCTCCTGGCAGCACTGGCTGTGCCACCCGACACCTGTGGCGCGGCTGACACTGGAGCCGGCCGCTCGGGTTACCGCCTGCGCTGCTGCCCACGCCCAGCTCGGTGTGGTGCTGATGGCACTGCCAGGGCTGCATGGGCGCGGCTGCCATGGCACGGTGCTGCCAGGTGCTCCAGCCAGCGCAGTGGTCAAATGGGGCTGCCCAGTGCCATGAGGCAACCAAAGCATCGCTGGCTTCCTTGCTGCTGGTTGCACCCCAGGCCCCTCAATGTGTATGCAAGTATTGCAGGCATATAGCCTTTAGCTGAGACTGTCCCCTTTCAGAACAGGCAACAGCTCCTCAGAAGGATGGATGCCTGGTGGCATGTCCCCCCCACATGGCATGTCCATGTCCCCTGAGCTGTGCATGGGACGTGGTGCAGGGGACACCCTGCATGGGGCCGTACCTCTCGGCGCAGCGCCTGGCTCTCCACGTGACGCAGGTTGTTCTTGGCCCGCACATAGATGTCAGCAGTGTGGGGGACGGTGGGGGGCGCGGGTGCAGGGTAGCCAGGGGGTGGTGGGGGTGGCCGGGTGCTGGGGGGTGGGGGAGGTGGTGGGGGGAAGGCAGGGGGTGGTGGCGGTGGGGGGCCCTCGCCTGCTGGGCCCCGGCCCCGCGGCCGCGTCTCAGGATCCAGCATGTCCATGTACGCCTGCATGTCCGCCAGCGCCGGTTCAGGCACCCCTGCACAGGGCAGGGGGTCAGGGGGGGCTGGTCCCATGCCCCCCACCCCGCGCCCTCCGGCCCCGCACTCACGGGCGGCAGGGGCCCCGGGGGGGCCGCCCCTCTTCTCCCCGGTGCTTGACTGGCTGGAGTGGCAGGAGTCGTAGTTGGAGAGGGTGCTGGCAGGGGAGCCCACCTCGAAGCGCGCCTGGGGTGCCGATGCCGTGGTATTTGGCGATGACATGCCCGAGTCGGGCTGCCGGCACTCCCCATCTGCTGAGGGGTCTCGCGACAGCACACGGTGCTCCACGCTCTGCTGGCACAGCCATGGGGTCAGGCAGCAGGGCGGGGGTGGCAGGGCCATGTGCTCCCTGTGTGCTTCCCACACACTTGGCCCTGGGTGCTGCCATACCATGTTCTCCACGGTGCGCAGGTACTGGGCGCAGTGGCTGTGGCCGTTGTAGTCGGCGAGGTCGGCTGCCGTGTAGCCATCCTGGTCACGGATGCTGAGGTCGGCACCGTTCACCACCAGGATCTGGCAGCACTGGGGAGAGTGGGGGGCCATGACAGGGCTGGAGGGAAGCCTCCACCTTGCCCTGACATCCCACTGGCCATCAGCACCCACCTCCAGCTCGCCATTCTCGGCAGCGTCGTGCAGCGGTGTGCCGCCCCAGCCGTCCGTAGTGATCTCCCCGCCGTGCAGCAGCAGCCAGCTGAGCACCTTGGCATGGCCACGGCTGGCAGCAAAGTGCATGGCTGTGGCCCCCTCAGCGTCCCGCTCCGACAGACTCACGGTCGTGAAGCTCATCTGCGTGGGCAGGGGGACTGAGCGCTTGTGCGGTGAGCCCCACGCCATGCCACTTCAGCGTGCCGTGCCCACCATGCCGTGCCCCAGCAGCGCTTACCAGCCACACGATGACAGTGTTGTGGCCCATCTGGGCCGCGGCGTGCAACGGGGTCATGCCGTCATGGGCTCGCGCATGGGGGTCGGCCCCGCAATCCTGCACCAGGTACTGGATGATCTCCAGGTGGCCTTCCTGGCAGGCGAGGTACAGCGGGGTAGCCCCCGTCTTGGTCTGGGCACTCAGCGTGCTGCAAGCGGGGCACAGCGCCCGTCACCTGTGGCCACTGACATTGGCAGCGCTGGGACGGGGAGGTGCGGGGTGCAGGGACATGGGAACACATGGCACACAAGGGACATGGAGGGTACAAGAGACACAGCTGGGGGCAGGCAGGGCAGTGCTCGGGCTGAGAGCCCTCCGCCCCACGGTTCCCCATGGGTCCCTGTGCTGTGGCGGTGGCTGCAGCTGCAGCGGGAGGTCACTAAGTTAATCAGCCTGCTTAGGCTAAGCTCCTTCCTCCGGCTGTTTTTGGACACTGCAATTTAGTCGTATTTTAAAGTAAGCAGCTTAGGCAGCACTGGCCATGGCACTGGTGGGGAAAGGCGGACCTGCACCATGGTGCTGCCCGGCCCTGCTGCCCCCTGGCAACCCCACTGCCCCGGCAGTCCCTCATTCCAAACTGCGCAGCCCGAATTGCACAGCCAGAGTCCTGCCTCCCACATCCTTTACCCCACATCCCATTGCCCCATATTCTGCATCTACATCCCACATCCTGCCTCCCCACCCCACAGGAAGCTGTTTGATTAAGTGCTCCATAAAAAAACCTGTTGAATATTTAAAAAAGGAAGAGCAATAAATACTCTGGTCTGTTATCACAACGATCGCAGGCCCTTAATAATTGATCCCTGTAACTGTGAGACAGGCTGTGGCTAGTGCTACCTTCCTGCTGTGCTGTGCCATGCCATGCCATACTGTGCCATGCCACAGTTCAGTAGTGCCAGGCTGGCACAGCACTGGGTTCTCCCCAAGCAGGGCCTGGGGATGAGGCTGGGGTGGTGGCAGTCTGGGATGCAGGGGACAGTGGGAGCACAGGCACACAGTCAGTCCCTGATTGCCATTTCCCACTAATTGGGAAGGGGTTAAGCCAATTGGGCGGCACCAGTAAACTGCTTTGCCAGATGGCTGAGACCCCATGCTGGGCCACCGGCTGCCGGAGACCCTCGGGGCTGGTGTGAAGGTGGGCTGGGAGCGCCAGCACCCTGCAGCCGCACTGGGGATTGGATTTCACAGCTGTAATGGAGCCTCTGGGCAGGCACAAGGAGCAGGGCCAGCCCTAAATAATTCAGGGGGAAGGCGGTGACAGCAGTGAAGGAACCCTGACAAGAAGTGTGAAAGCCAACGCCAGCGCTGCTCCACTGCTCCACACCGGGGCTTCACCGCTGACACAGCAGGCACCGAGTGGGAGCATTGACTGGGCTGGGGCTGAGCTGGCACTGCAAGAGTTAATCCCAGAGGTGCTCAGGGCTAAGCTGGCACACCTGGGGCAAGGGTATAAAGAGTCAGAGCTGCCCATGTGACTGGGGCAGCTCTGGCTGGTGAGTGCCATGGGATGCAGGGATTCCTCAATGGGCTCTATAGCCCTGCCTGGAAAGGATGCAAGGGATTTGGGGTACACAGGGACAGAGGGGTGCTGAGCTCTGGTTCAACTCTATAGACTCTGGAGCTCCCTGGATGTGGGGAAGCTGTGCAACCCCTTTCATCTGCAGCCCTGGAGCCTGCCAAGGACAGCATGGAGCAACAGCGCATCCCCCCGGCTCCACTTTGGCCAGGTTATTTCTAGTGGCCTCTGCCCACTGCAGGAAATCGGATTAGGGGCCACCTAATCAGCTGCTGCAGCCCCGTAGGAAGGCCTGGCACCACGGGCCCAATGGGCTGCTGTGCCACATAGCCTGGAGGACCAGCTTGGCTCCAGGTGCTGCTCAGGAGGCAAAGCGGAGATGCTGCTGTAAGGGAGCTGTCTGAGTGAGGCTGCCACGTCCAGCAATGCCCGTGGCCCTGGGCATGTGGAGAGGTTGTCTCCTGAGCGGGAGCAGCCTCTCCTCAGTAGGCAGCCTAATCCATTTACATAATGGCAGGCAGACAAAGGCGGCTGTGTTATCGCCCTGCGCCAGGAGCCCAGAAGCCGACTCAGTGGCCGGTGGCAATATTTCTGCCAGCACTCGCCGCTCTCCTCCTCACCCTTTCTTTCTGGGCCATAAAGAAGGTGCAGCTGGCTGCCTGGCCTGATAACTTGGCCACTTTGCCCTTGGAGCTGGAAGATGTGGGTGGCTGCAGCATTCATCCCCAGTGCTGGCACCCTGCCCAGAGGCCAGAGGGAGGGAAGGGGCAGCAGTGGATACCCCAGGCTCTCACTAGCTCCTCTCCTGAAGGTGAGTGCCAAGCCTCCGGCAGAGCCCTTCTCACTAGCAGCAGTGGGGGCCATTACCTGGGGCAGTGTCCCAAGAGGAGTCGCAGGGAAGGGAAATCCCCTTTGGCCGCGGCGTAATGGACGGGCAGTGCTCCTGTGTTGGTGGCTGCCATGGGGTCACTGCCTCCGAAGCGGAGGAGCCAATCGATCACCTCATGGTGACCAAAGCGGGCTGCCAGGTGTAGGATGGTGGCACCAGAGTTGTCTGTGTCCTGCAGGAGGAAGCAGGATGGCTGTGGGCACCAGGGACCCAAGCACCTCCAGCAAGGGAGTGTATGTGGGGCTGTGGACAGCGGGCAGCTGTGGGGCATCCCCCAGCCAGGAGGTGGTCTCGGAAGGGTGGGCTGTCCAGGATGGAGCAGGGCCAGAGTGGGGGCACAGGGCATTGGAGGGACCATGGGACCAGCGTGTCTGCCCTCCATCAGGCCTGCATCTGCACACAGCGAGTGCCGCACAAAGCCCTCCTTGTTCTGCCGGCGGCAGAACTCCTGCCCGCAGGCAAGTCGCCGCCGAGCCCCGCTGGGCCGCAGTCCTGTCCGCCCTCCACGCTCGGTGGGGCGCGGGCAGAGCTGGCCCACGGCCAGGAGGTCGCTGATGCGCGCTGACCCAGTCCTCGTTTAATCCCCGCTCCCAAACCCGCCGCAGCCCGCTCTTCCTCCGGCCGTCACATGTCGTTAACTCTCGGCCGGCCCCGGGGCAAGCCGCTTACCGCCCCGGGTCGCCGTTGTGTAACCCCGGGAGGGGGCGGCAGCCCTGGGGAATCTGCGCTGCCCTCGGGGCTGAGCACCCCCGGGATGCCGGGAGCTCTCCGGGTCCGTCTGATGCCGCCGGCCTTGCACGACGGGGCCGTGCCCGTGCAGAGCTGGGGACGCCACGCGTGGCCGTCTCCCCGCGGCCGCCGCTACCCACGCGGAACCTCGGAACGTCTCCCCGGCCGACCGCGCCACCGGGGGCCCCGCCGCCCCCCGCCGCCCCCCGCGACCCCGCTCGCACCTGCACGCCGCAGCCCCCCTGCGTGAGCAGCCACTGGAGACAGGCGAGGTTGCCGGTGGCGGCGGCGTCGTGGGCCGGCGTGGCCCCATTGCGCGCCCGCACGTCCCCGCGGAGCGCGGCCTCGGCCGCCAGGTACCGGAGGCAGGCGAGGCGGCCGGCGCGGGCGGCGTGGTGCGCGGGGGAGGCACCCAGGGCGTCCCGCAGCCCCGGTCGCAGCAGCCCGGCCGCCCGCAGCCCCCGCAGCGCCTCCACGTCTCCCTGTCGCGCCGCCAGCAGCGCCCGCTCCAGTGCCATCCTGGCCCCGGCCCCGGTGGCCCCGGCGGCGGCCCCGGCCCCGGCGGCCCCGGCCGCCCCTTGGCACTGCGTGCCGCTCCCGCCCCGCCGCCCCCCGGCCCCGCCGGCTCCTCCTCTCCCGCCCCCGGGGCCGCCCCTCCGCCCGCCCCGCCCGACGGCTCGGCGGCTGCTCGCTGCCCGCTGCTCGGGACCCCAGCAAAGCTTCTACCGGCCCCGGCCGGGGCAGCCGCGCTTTGGCTGGCGCCGTCTGGGACCGGGACCGGGACCGGGACCGGGACCGGGACCGGGACCGGGACGGGACCAGAGACAGCCCGGGAGTATCCCAAGAGCAAACCGTGTCCGACTGCCGGCGCCGCCGTCCGCGGCTTTCCGAGCAGCCCCACAGCTGTCTCCGCTCGCCTACGCGAAAGGCTCGGCGGGGATGGGCTCCTCAGGCAGCCCCGACGTGCGCTGTCGGTCCCGGCAGCACGGGCAGAGCGGGGGGCGCTGGAGGGGCGGCTGCCCCGCCTCCGTCTGCCGCGGGGAGGGAACCCAGCGGGAGGGAACCGATGGCGGGACCCCGGGCAGAGCGGGCAGCGGCGGCCTCTACCGCGGGCACGGGGGCGGGCAGTAGACGGAGTGGGAGGGCGGGCGGGGACCCCCCAAGTCAGGACCGCGGACAGCGACGGCGCCGGTCGATCAGCACTGAGGACAGAGGCAAGGTCGTCCTGCCCACCTCCCTCCCCGTCTGTCCCCCGCCCCGAACTGCCCGGCCCTCCCGCCCTGCCCAGCCGGCGGATCATAAAGCTCAGGTCGCTCATCCTGCCGCCGGTCGGCGAGGCCGTGAGTGCCGCGGCTCCCGACATCCCCGGGACCCCACGGCCCGGGCCCTGGACTTCTCCGGCCCCTGCCTGCTCTTCACTGAGAGCTGACCGTGCCTGCTCGGGGCTGTCGTCACCACACGCCCAAAAAGCCCTGGGCGTCCCGCGCAGCTCTGTCCTAAATGGAGAGCGGAGCCGAGAACGGGAGCGGCGGGGAGTGCTGCCCGTGCCGAGCCGAAGACAGCGGCTCCCTCGAGCCCCCGTGCAGGCGGGACGAGCCGGGGGGACGGAGGGACCCCCGATCGCGGGGCTGGCACGGCCCCGCCCCGGCCCCGCCCCTCCCCGAGCGGGGGGCGTGTCCCGGCGCTGCCCGCCAATGCGGAGCGGCGGCAGGCGGGGCGGGGCGGGGCCGGGCGGGGCCGGGCGCGGCGGTGCCGCAGCGGCGCTGCGGGCGGGGCGCCGGTGCCGCCATGTCGGAACCGGGGGCCGCGGGCCCGGGCCCGGCCGCCATCCAGGTCTCCAGGTAGGGCCCCTCCACGGCCGAGGGCTCGGGGAGGGCTGGGCAAGGAGGCAGGCGCCGACCCGCAGCTGGGATGCTGCCGGCGGTGCTGCCCGCGCTGATCGCGCTACCAGCGACACCGGCCGGGGGCAGAGCGCGGCAGCGCCGCGCCCGTGCTCTGTGCTGCAGGGGGTGTGAGCGGGCAGGGCATCCGCGCTCCTCCCGCCCGTGCCCTGCGGCTCCCGGGCATGGCCGCCCTTAGGCAGTTGCCCCGGCATCCCCCGCTCCCCTCGCCGTTACCCGGCGTTGGCAGAAGCCGCCGCCGCTGCCGAGAGTGGCGGCACGTGCCCGGCCCGGCCTGTGCCGCAGCGGGGCCCGGCGGGGCGCGGCCCAGAGGACCGCCGGCTACCCCTCCAGAAGAGCGCTGCCTCGTCCCGCTCCTCCCGGTAACTGGGCGCGGTTTCCACCGCCGCTGACCATGGCCCGGCAGCTCGACCAGTGGGCGATGGGATCCCTCCGGGAAGCCGCACCGGGACCGGGCCGGGGTTGCGAGATCCCATGTCCTTCTCCCGGCAGGATTATGCGCCCGGACGATGCCAACATCGCTGGGAATGTCCACGGGGGAACTATACTGAAGATGATTGAGGAGGCGGGAGCCATCATCAGCACCCGCCACTGCAACTCCCAGGCCGGAGTAAGTAGGAGCCAGAGTGCTCAGGCCGTGTCTCTCGACATCCTGTTGCATATCAGGAGTCATCTTGGCAGCAGGGGTCCCGCACTGGGAGCGCTTGTTCCTGCGTGCACACTGCTGGGACCTTGCTGCTGCCAGCCCCGCTCCCCCAGTAGCTGAAAGCATCCCACTGAAATTGTGGTTTATGAGCGGAAACATGTCTGCCCTGCTGTTAATGTTTTAACTCCCTCGAAGGGCTGGTCAGGGCGTTGGTTACAAATGAGGAAAGAAGTGCAGCCAGTGGCTGATAAAGTGGAGCTTGAAGTGCTGGAGCTACTTCCAACACAGCTCGCCCCAGGGAGCCACTGGCTGCGGTTCCCCGTGGCGTGGCTGGGGTCACTATCCCAGCTGTCTCACTGTCCCCAGGAGCCCTGCGTGGCTGCACTGGCACGGGTGGAGCGGACAGACTTCCTCTCGCCAATGTGCATCGGCGAGGTGGCCAATGTCAGTGCCGAGATCACCTACACCTCCCGGCACTCCGTGGAGGTCCAGGTCAACGTCATGTCTGAGAACATTTTAACAGGTGGGTGGCTGCCTGCGGCTGTGTCCCAAAACTCCAGGAATAATGGTCAGAAGTCAAGAGCTCACAGTGGTGATCCCATCTTTCACTCCATCACTGGCAGCATTGGGCAGAGGGGAGGTCTTACCTGTTTATTGAGAGTGCTGGGGGTGTGGGGAGAGCTGGCACTGGGAAGGGAGGCCAAGCAGGCTCCCTGAGGGTTATGGCTCCATTGATCTTTTTTAGTGAAGAATGGCAATATCTGCTGGAAGCTCCTCCTGCCTGATTCGCTGCCCATTTGGCCCGAAAAAGGCCATTTTACTGCTGTTGCTGTGGCAACTAGCTCCACTTGCCAGGATGCCTTTCCAAAAGTGCATTGTCACATCTGCTGTGAGCCAAAGCCCGGCAGAAGCCAGCAGGGCTTCTGTGCTGATGTGCTGGTGGCATTGCTGGTGTGTGGCCAGCCCGAGGTCAGTGGCAGACACAGCACTGCTGGCCTTGGCACTGTCACCCTCTGCCCCCTTCTCCTCCAGGGGCAAAGAAGTTGACAAACAAGGCGACGTTGTGGTATGTGCCTCTGTCCCTGAAGAACGTCAATAAGGTCCTTGAGGTTCCCCCCATCCAGGTAGGACAGCTTGCTTTGGTCCCCCAAAACTGGAACTTGGCCTCTCTGGGGAATGGCACTAACCCAGCCATGTCGGCACCCTTGGCTGTGCTGGTGGCTTTGCTGCCCTGTTCTTACCAGCCTTCCCTTCCAGTACACGAGAAAGGAGCAGGAGGACGAGGGGAAGAAGCGTTATGAGGAGCAAAAGCTGGATCGGCTGGAAACTAAGCAGAGAAACGGCGACGTGATCTTCCCCATCATCAACCCAGGTGACTCAGGCCATGTGTGGTCACTGCAAATGGCCCAGCAGTATGGGGAGGCCAAACTGGTCACCAAGGCAACTCCAGCTGTCCCCAGGACCCTGTAGCTGTGTGTCAGGGATGGGGATGGGATTTTGGAGCCCACAGTGTGTGAGCAGAGGGAGAGCCGGGTGGACAGCTGTGATGCCCCATGGGGGCTGGAGGGTGGGATGCTCTCTTCAAAAACCCTGTTTCTGCACCACTCCATGTATCCCTTGTGCACTCCTGGGCAGCTGGAGCTGGTTTTGCACAGCATGGGGTAAATGCAAGTGTTGGGCCAGGGTGGCCTCCAGGCCCAGCCATGGTCCTTGGGCAGAGGCAGAGAGGTAGCACACAGGGAATGTTGGGGGGATGATGGGAGATGAAAGTTGCTCAAGTGCTTTTTCCCCTCTATCCTCCCTGCTCACAGACAGGCAGACAAAAGGTAAGACTCGGTGTGTCCTGCTTTGTGGGTGCCCCCCTTAAGTCGGGGGCTTGTCTGATTTTCCCTACTTCGAGCTCCTTCAGCATCTCCCATTAGATGGAAAATGCAGAGGATTTCCTCTGCTGGCAGTCAGAGGGTGTGACTTCAGTTGCCTTGAGGTGGTGGCGGGACAGGGGTTACCAGCATGTGCCAGGGCTGGGAGCATGGGGGCTGAGGTCTTCCTGCTGAGGGGAAAGAGGAGGATCTGTGCAGCAGGGTCAGGGAGGTTCAGCTGAGTAGGGAGGAGTACAGCCATGTGCCCCAGTTCACTCCCATTTGCTTTCATGCTCTTGAAAAGAAACAAATGAACTGAGCTACAATAAAATGGATGGGTGGGGATTAGAGGGAGGCAGCAGTCAGGGACTGCTTTAGCTCAGTTTAACCTCTGGTTTGAACACAGTTCAGCTTTGCACAAGCCAGCCCCACGTTTTCTTCCTTTGGACGACTTAAAGCAGGGGTGTACGGTGGTGCATGGGTGCCAGCGGAGCAGCTCTGACCCCACTTTGCTCTCTAACCAGAGCCGCACACCGTGGGCTACAGCCAGTCCAGCCTGATCCACCTGGTGGGCCCGTCAGACTGCACGCTGCTGGGCTTCGTGCACGGAGGTGAGTGAGCACTGCCCTGCACAGCGCTCGGCAGCAGCTCTGGGTGGCTTTTCCCCAGAGCAGAGTTGCTTCAGCAGAGGCAAAAGCTTTGTCTGTTTCAATGCCCCCAAAACTGACACGCTCAAACTGTAAATCCTACAGTTCTGTCATAGTCTCTGAGATCGCAAATCCCGGAGTACAAACAGTCAGCATACAATGAGTGCAATTAGCTGGAGTCATTTCCTCTTGGCTGGCAGTGTCTGTCACTGCCAGGCTGGCATGTGCAGTGTGAGCCAGGGCGGGACAACACACATCTAACCATCTCCTTAAAAACAAAACCAGCGTGGCTCAGAGCTGCTTCCAGTCTTAAGGGCAGGTCTGTGAGGATGTTGCCCTGTTATTGACTGGAGTCCTTGTGTTGGTTCTGGGTTTTGCTGAGGCTGGAACTCAGTCTCTGATCTGACTCCTCAGCATAGCTTTGGCCGTGCAAAGGCCTTACTGACCTATGTGTGGTTTTTCCCACATCCCACTAGCTTCCTGAGACAGGACCCTCTGCTTCCTCTCCCAGGTGTCACCATGAAGCTCATGGATGAGGTGGCTGGGATTGTGGCCGCCCGCCACTGCAAGACCAACATTGTCACTGCCTCGGTGGATGCCATCAACTTCCATGAGAAGATCAGAAAAGGTACCAAGGGTAGTGGCAGGCACCCATGGTGCCATGTCCTGGCTCCCTTATGTGTGTATGCTCAGGATACACTGGCAGAGAAATTTAGTCCGTTAGATTTGTCCTGTGATAAGAAGCTGTTCTTAAAACACAGCTTAAGCATAAAACATGCAGGACCTCTTGCTCCCCTCACTGGCCTCTCTCTGCTTCGCAGGCTGTGTCATCACCATCTCGGGGCGCATGACCTTCACAAGCAATAAATCCATGGAAATTGAAGTCTTTGTGGATGCTGACCCGTTTGTGGATGAGCCTCGGGAGCGGTACCGTGCCGTCAGCGCCTTCTTCACCTACGTGTCCCTGAGCAAGGAGGGGAAGCCGCTGCCTGTCCCACAACTGCTGGTAAGATCTCTGCCCCCAGGCTGGAGCCAGTGGGGCCAATGCCTCTTCTGCTTCTCCCAGGGCAGAGCCCAGCAGGCTTTTTTTCCAACAAATCCTCTTCCCTTGAATTATTCAGCAGAAAAATATGAGCACAAAGGAGACTTGCCAGAGCAGGCTGCAGGGTTTCTTTTTGTTTGTTTCTTTGTTTTTTTTATTTCTTTTGAACGTTGATGATGTGGAGGTTGGGGGTTTTCTCCTTTCTCGTGGTTGAGGACAGGCTGCGTGCAAGCCCTGGAGCAGGGGAGTGTGAGCAGCGATGGAGGCCCTCACGTTCCCTGTCCCTGCTCCCCGTGATGTCCCCACTCCCGCCCTCCTGCCTATTTTTAGCTCCCCTGATCCTGGCAGGGCTTTGACAAGTTGCTGTTGTCTGGGGATGTTTGTTGGTTAATATTTGATGTGGCGCAGGTCCCCTGCTCTGTGCAGGAGCATACTGGCTGTTACGGTGTGTTTCAAGGAGGGCAGCTTTCCCCTCATTTCCATGGGGGGTGGCACATTTCCCTCCTGTGAGCACTCGCAGCGCTGACACTGGGGCTTCGCTTTCCCTCTGCAGACAGAGACGGAGGACGAGAAGCGGCGCTTTGAGGAAGGGAAGGGCAGGTACCTGCAGACCAAAGCCAAGCGGCAGGCGCAGATGCAGCAGGCTGCCCAGCAGTGACCTGCCCTCCACCCTTGCTGCTGGCACCCGCCAAACATCCAGGTTGTTCCCGTTTGTGTCGTGTCTGGTCCGCGCCTCCACTCGCCCCTTGCCGCCGCTGGCACCGCTGCTTCGCTGCTGGTGGGCTCAGCGCCGCACACTTCGTGCTTCAGGTGGCACTGAGAGCCCCCGGAGCCTTCCCAGGTGCTTGCCATCTGCTTTCGGAGCTGTTGTCACTGTTTGACTCCCCATACCGGAGCGGGATGGTGGCGTGCGGGGCACGCGGGGCCGTGCGTCCTTGTGCTGCCGTGTTCAACTCGCTGGTTTGTCCTACCATGCACACCAAAGCTTTCGCAAGTGCGGCACCGGGACCGCGCTGAATGTCTGTGACATCTCTAGGTAGTTCTGTGTGCACATCTAAGTTATTTAAGGAATCCTGTGGCATTAATAAAGTCTGTTTCATTGACTGGAATAAAAGGCTGACACCGTTATTTCAAACAATTGTACTTTTCCCCACTCCTCCCTCCCTGGGATCCACCCACGGTCCCCAAGTGGTGCCGTGCGCTTCCTGCCCCTGGATGTGCACGTCCCGTGCAGTTCCTGCCGGATATCAATCAGTGTTTTCCCTGTTCGGGGGCGGGCAGGGGCTGCCCATGGCGGTGGTGGGCACCATGCCCGGCAGTGGGCACCATGCCCGGCAGTGTCCAGGGGCGAAGGGCGGGTCCCAGCCATGCCGGGGGCGGGGCCGGTGGGACCGGACGGCCCCACCCCTGCCTCGCCCACAGCGCAACTCTCGCGAGAGCCGCGCCCCGCCCCGCCCTACGGCCCTGTGGCGGCTCCGCTCTCGCGAGAGTTTCCCTGGTTTCCCGGGCGACGCGGGCGGGGCGGGGCCGCCATAATGGCGGCGGCGGCGCGGCGGGGCCGGCTGGGCCGGGAGGGCCGCGCCAGCCTCGCCTCCTTCCTGCTCGGCGCATCGGTGGCGGCGCTGCCGCTGCTGCTCGGCTCGTCCCCCGCCCTACTGGCCGCCCCCGGCCTCCGCGGCCGCCTGGCGCTCGCCCTGCACGTGGCCGGCGTGAACGCGGCGCTGCTGCTGCTCTACCCGCGGCCGCTCTACAAGGTTCGGAGGCGGCCCGGGGGAGTGGGGCGGGGGGCGGCCGCAGAGCGGCCGATGCCGGTCCCGGTGCCGGGGGGCGGCCGTCGGGGGCCGCCGGGCTCGGGAAGCGGCGGCGGCAGCGCGTTCTCCCCTTCCTGTGCTTGCAGATCGCCGTCCGGGCCTGTTTCCTGGGCTTTGCCTTCGGCTGCGGGGTACTGCTGAGCGCCGGCCGCTCCGCCTGGCGCCACTTCGGATGGTAAGGGCCGGGCCGGGCCGGGCAGACGCGCTGCCCGGCCCTGCCAAACCTATCCTCCCTCCCTCCCGCCGCAGGTACATGTGCTCCCTCTCCCTATTCCACTACTCGGAGTATCTGGTGACAGCCATCAACAACCCACGCAGCCTCTCGCTGGACTCCTTCCTGCTCAACCACAGCTTCGAGTACAATCTGGCTGCCCTGTCCTCCTGGGTGGAATTCACACTGGAGAAGCTCCTCTTCCCAGGTCAGCCACCCTGTCCTTCCCTGGCTCTGCCTGGCTGCACGTGGCTTGTCTGTGTCCCACCTGTCCCTTAGCAAAGTGTAGGTGACCCCTGGCTCACTGTCCCGTGCTAGTCCTGGAGCAGCTTTACCATGACCTTAATCCCTCTTTGCTCAAAGCCTCTTGGGTTCTGCCCTGGAGGGCACTGGGTATCTTCCCTTTGCTCTGAGATGCCAGGCCAGGGGGTCTTCAGCCCTTTCATGCCTTACTGGTACAAAAATAACACTTTGGGTACACCTGGGTATTGTCTTTTGACCCGGAATAAAATCAAACTGGTAAAAACTGTTGCTGTTTGCCCAGCGTGGGGCAAAGTGGTTGTGTTCTTCTGCTTATTTTTGAGAGAAGGAAGATATTGCCCTTTCTTGTTTCATAACAGCCCCAGCATGCATGCCCTTGTCTGCTTTGTGCTGGCTTTGCTCAGCCCCCAAATCCGGGCCCCGCGGGGTAATCTGTGCTGACGCTGCGCCGGCGTCGGGCAGGGGGTGCTGCTTTTATCTCTTTGCTGGGTGGCCGCTGCTGCCACACGTTGTGCTTCAGGGTGGGGGGCAAAGCCCACCCACCGAGCAGCCCCCGTGCCCCCCCACAAGAGCTGTGCAAACCCGCTGTGCTCCTCCCTGTCCACACAGAGCTGAAGCAGATCACCTGGCTGAGCACGGTGGGGCTGCTGATGGTGATCGTCGGGGACTGCCTGAGGAAGGCAGCCATGCTCACAGCCGGCTCCAACTTCAATCACATCGTGCAGAACGAGAAATCCGACACCCACACCCTCGTGACGAGCGGGGTGTACGGGTGGTTCCGGCACCCGTCCTACGTGGGATGGTTTTACTGGAGCATTGGAACACAGGTACCATATCTAACATGGTACACACACCTTTGTGTCACGGCCCAGGTCTTTGTTCTCAATGCTGGCCACGCCGTGGTGGGTGCAGGCAGTGTTCTGCAGAATGGGTGGCCTGGGCACTGATTCTGCTGCCTCCCATGGGCACACAGGGAACAAGGAATCCCTGAGTGCCCTGCCTCATGCAATCTTTGGGAAGATCCCATTGCCTTAATTCGCTCAGTGCAGTGAGCAGGGGTGGTGGGGCTGGAGTTTGAGCTAGAACCCCCGTGGAGGCCTGGGATGTGATCTGCTGCTGGTCTAAAGCTAGTGTCCAGAGCTTCCTGTATCCATGTGGCCAAAATGCCTTCTGTGAGCAGTGAGACTCAACCTGGCTTCTGCCAAACACCAGTCCTGTGCCAGAGGGCAAGGAAACTCCCTCTGAGAGTGCTCGGGCCCCCAGCCAGAGGGTCAGCTCTGGCCAGCTGTGGTTGAGCTGTAGCTCAGTGCTGCCATAGCCATGTGTTCTCGTGGCTGGCTGGGAGCTGGCATTGGGTTGTTTCTCTGGAGAGGGACCGTAAGGGTGGCACATGGAGCTCTTGAGAGCCAGGGCAGCCTGCACACCACTGCCTTCATTCTGGGGACAAATTAGTATTTATGAAGTGTCACAAGGGTTGTTGGGAGCTTTCCTTTGGACAGCATTTAGAGCCCCTGGCAATGTTACCAGAGCCGGATGAGCTGTGGGGACAAAGCAGCCTCAGGCTCTCGAGGGGACACTCATTAGCGGCCTCTGTTCCAGGTGTTGCTCTGCAATCCCATCTGTGTGGTGGGCTATGCACTGGCGTCCTGGCGCTTCTTCAGGGAGCGGATCGAGGAGGAGGAGATCACACTCATTCACTTCTTTGGAGAAGAGTACCTGGAGTACAAAAGGAAAGTGCCATCGGGTCTCCCTTTTATTAAAGGAGTCAAATTGGAACTGTAATGCAGGTGAAAACTAGACTGGCTGAGCAAATGCCCAGCTCCTGCTGTGCCCGGTGCCTGTGTGGTATTGGTGTCGGGATGTGCCTGTTGGTATTTCCCAGCCACCCAGAAGGAGCTGGTGGAGGGCTGTGGCATGGGGCAGCCTCCCGGGACTTTTGCAGATCAGAAGCTCGTTCCTCCTCCTCAAGATCAGCCCTCCATTGCACATTCAGGGATCTTCCAGATAACTTAGCCTGTAGCGACCCTAAAGAGAATGAATCGTCCTGCCTGCAGCAGCTGGATTGTCCTGGAACGCTCTGGACCAATTCTGCTGGAGAGCAGCACTGCCCTCTGGGACCCGGGCAGAGGAGGCGCTGGGCAGCAGATTGTTCCTGTTGCATAATTCGATTTTAAAGCTTTCTGACCTCGTGAGCCCAGTGCTGCAGCTTTAATCTCCTCGGGCCCTACTTGAGCTGGCACTGGGGTGGCCATGAGAACAGCCTCCAGCTCTGCCTGCCCTCAGAGCGCTGGCACTGTGGCACCACTCGGCTCTCTCTAGGCCTCGGCGTCCGCAGGGAGAGATCCAAGCACCTCTGAGCCTGCTCCTTTTCCCTCAGCTGCTGCTGCGGATGCGGAGTCATCGCTGCAGCCGCTGCCTCCCGCCGCCACCTCTGTTCCCTCTTCCTGCTTCCAAATCACGCTGCTTCCTATCCTGCCAGGCCACCTCTGTCCTGCAGAGATCCCAGGATTTTGGGTTGGGAAAGAACCGCAGCTGCCAGGCTTGCCAAGGGCTTTAGCACCTGAGATCCTCACCTGCTCTTTTGGGCAGAAGCCGGGATGTCAGGACACATAGGAGATGCTCCTAGGGAAATCTCCAACCCTAGGAGAAGGGTTGGGCTAGCTAATGCTCTTTTAAATGTGACCATTTTGAAATGGTTCCCACTGAGCTGTGTGGCATAACTTATTCTGTCGTTATATACCAAAGAGGTTCACTGTTTTCTTGAGTTCTACATTATTCTTCCTCGCTGGAATGGAAATGAGTTGCTTGTTAGTTCACGCCTGGGGCTTGTGGTGTTCCGTGGGGAAGGCGCTGCGGTATGGCTCAGGAAGGGGCACTGGTGGGAATGGCTTGGGTTTGGGCTTGGGTTTTCTTTTTTTATAAAAAAACCAAGTGAAAACATTGCCAACTTCTGTCTGATAATTATTGTAATGTCTCTCGAGGTGCTGGTGGCATGGAAACTGGAATCCTTACTTTATAATTCCTGATGGGTTTTCGGAACACTCCAGTGTGGCGCCGAGGCACGACTGTGTGTGTTCCTGTCTCTGCCCTGCATCAGCGATTGGTATCTACCCCCTCTCCCCCCCAATTTGCAAATGTTGTGGTTTTAGGAACAGCTGGGCACCCCAAGCCAGCAGATCCCTTCTGCTAGCACTGCAGAACCACGCGGACACAAACACTTGCGCCCTTTTATTTCACTCCAACACACATGAGGGAGAGCACAAAGACAATTAGTTTTTCAGAACTAAGTTCCCCTGAGGCTTTTGGATGCACTGGTGCCTGGCCTGTTTCCTGCCCTGGCTCATGGCACAGGGTGAGAGGAGCTGGTCAGCAGCCCGGGCACAGCTCTGCCCAGTGGCTCTGCCATGTGCCCAGTGCTGGGGTCTACGGTGACGGCTCTTTCTGGGCAGTGCTCTCGGCCCCGCTCTTCTGCTGGCCCCTGCAGCAGTCTTTGCTTTTCGGGGAGGGGTCTCCAGGGGTGCCACCAGGCGCACAGCCCTTCCCAGGGCTGGCTGGAGTTCCCTCCTTGCCCGGAGCCCCCTCCTTGCCACTAGGCGAGGCATCCCTGGGGAAGGGAAGGCACCTTGGCAGTGTCATTGTCTGGGAAAGGGCACGGGGAATTTGGTAGTCAGGCACTTGCTGTCACCTACCTTGGCCCTGCTTCACTGTTATCGCAGATCTTGAGCAGCATCTGGGCCTGTTCCTCTTTGGGCTCCCGGGGCTCCTGCAGCCTGCAGCAGAATGGGTGTGAGCCATGGCTGTGTCCCCTGCTGGCCCTGAAAGCCCCCGCGCCCCTCACCTGGGCTCCAGCCGCTCCTTCACCTTGGCGATGGAGCGGACGTAGGGCACGATCTGCTTGGTGATGGTGCTCAGGCAGCTGTTCTCCTGCCTCAGCTGCAGCAAGTCATGGAGCTGGGCTGCGGGTGAGAGAAGTGGGCTAGGGGGTGACCACTCCCCAACACTGGCACAGGGCGCTCAGGGAAGGGGCGTGAGGTCACCGGTACCTTCATAGATCTCCTGCTCGTTTGCCACCCGCTGGTAAGTCTCCTCCCAGACCTGGAAGGAGGAGAGGGAGCTGGGCAGTGTGTGGCAGCGTGGCACGAAGGGGCCCTGCTCTGCCAGGGACGCACCAGCCGTACCTCCTCGAAGACGCTGCGCATCATCTCCACGGCAGAGTAGTGAGCTGCGATCTGCACGTCCATCTGCAGGGACTTCTGCAGGATCTCACTCATGATCTCTGACTTGATGAGTGAGTGGTGCTTGGTGAGGTCACGATGCAGCTCCTGGACCTGGTCCTTGAGGCCCTGGATCTCCATCTGAAGCATCTGCAGTGTGGGGGTCAGGGCCCCGTGAGCAGTGCTGACCCAGCCCATCTGCCCTGCCCCATCCCGCTCCCACCTGCGCTCCTTACCCGGTAGGTGTTCTCGTAGTTGCGGCAGTGCTCGGCAAAGGGGGTCTCACGCCCCTCAGCCAGGAGCACCTTGGTGCTGATGTACCGGTGCATCGTCGGCTTCCTCACCATGGGGCTGGTGGACATTTTGTCACTTGAGGGGGGACAGCTGGGCACCATGAGGGTCTTGGAGCATTGGCCACCAGGGAGTCTGCATGGAGAAGTGACAGTGACGCGCTGCAGGTGAGCAGTGGCGGGGGAGAGGTGCCAGGGGCCACGCTGTCAGCTCAGTTCCAGCTCAGCCCCACTGCCCCTCAGCCCTGCTATGCGTGGGGATGTGCCAGTCCCCTATGCCCCTTCCCTCACCCGAATGCATGGGCTTAATCAAAGGTGCCTTATGGTGCCCCAAAAATCAGGTTTCTGTGGGCTGCTCTCCCAAGCCCTGTAGCTTTGGGACCAGTTGCAGCAGGGAGAAGGCAGGAGCTGAAGTCAGCATGCTCCCGTTTCTAAAGGGCAGGATGCAGCTCACTCCCTCACCACCAGTATCTCCTGGCCCCTTGGCAGGCGCCACTGCCCGTGTCCCCTCCATCCTGTGGCCTCCCCGTGCTGCCCACCGCCATCGGTCCTACCGTGCAGCGCCGCGCTCCCCCCGCCCGTGCTGGGGCCAGCAGCCCCCAGGAGCTCAGCCACCCTGCGGCACCGAGCCCGGACAGGGGTGAGGAGTGGTCCCCATCGGGCGGCAGTGCCAGTCTGTCCTCTCCGGCCAGGAGGGCCTGGCAGGGCCAGTGCTGCTGTGACATCAACAGGCCTAAATATATCCTGGGCGAGGAACGGCCGGGAACTTCCCTGAAATTCTGATAAAAATAGTGGTGGACAAAGAGGCTGTGGCACAGCGGGCGGGCCAGCGAGCAGGAGCTGGCCCCAGAGCAGCTCCCGTGGAGCAGGGGCACAGCCCTCCAGGGACCACAGCAGGGGCCACCCTGGGGAGCGGGATGAGTCTCACCCAGGCCCTCAGCTGCCAGCTCTGCTGCTGCCCATCCCACTTCCCAGAAGTGTTACTTGAAGCCCTGTTGACTGTTGTTTATCAGTGCAGTTGTGCCCATTGTCCCCGTGCCACCACTGAGGTGATAGGCTCAAGGGCAGCAGCTTGGTATGAGATGCCAAGGGCGCTGAGCAGCATGGCGTGTGGCAGGGGACACAGTGGCACGTGTGCCCTGGGTATGATCCTAGCACCTCACATGTTTGTGCCAGCGATGCCAGGACCAATGCCACCGGCACTGCCCACCACGGAGCGACGGGGGCTGAGCATCAGGAGGGGCTCCAGGCAGCGGGCAAACTCTGCCCGGTACTCGCTGTTGATCTGGGGGACGAGATGGGGTGAGCAGGGCTGGGGCCAGGGCAGAGCCTGCAGCTGGCACTGCCTGCAGGGTGCTGCAGGCAGGGACCCGGCCTGGAACGGGTGGCAGGTCTCCTCTACCTTGCTGGTCTGGGCCGGCCGCAGGCGGTGTGGCAGCTTGACAATCCTCTGCAGCCTCTCCATCAGTTGCTGAAAAGCAGCGGTGAGGCACAGTGAGGGGTGCCCAGTGCCCTGTCCATGAGCTCAGCACTGCCACAGGATGCTCTGGCCACCCCAAAGTACTGGCAACACTCACATAGCCCAGGTCCAGGAACTCGGCTTTGTTGGCAGAGCTCAGGAAGGCCGAGCAGGTCACCAGGTGGACCTGTGTATGTGAGTGGGTCTGTCACTGTCCAGCTCTGAGGGTCAGGACATCCCTGCCCGATGCAGGACCCTACCTGCAGGGTGGGCAGCAGGGAGGCGAGGTGTGCAAGCTGCTCCCTGAATGCTTTCTCCTTCTCCTCATGCTGGCTGCAGCAGAGCAGGGCATGGCACAGCCTCTCCATGGCACCTGGGAGCCATGCAGCCCCCCAGGCACCCCAACACACTCCGGGAAGGGGAGACACCCGTGGGAAGGGGCTCAGCGTGTGGTCCCTCACCTCTGCACAGCTTTCAGAAGTGTCTTCTTCCTCTCAGAGAGCTGCTCCTGCAAACAGCACAGCCACCATGGGTCCTGCAGCCACCCCAGTCCCCTCCCGCCGCCTCAGCTCTGCCGTGCCCACAGGCCGAGCACCCTGGGCGCAGGGTACCCCGTGCTGCCTCACACCTGCATGCGGCCGAAGAGGGAGTTGATGGCGGCCTCCTCCTCGCTGGCACTGTTGCGCACCTCCTCGATCATGGCCTTGAGCAGGACGATGGCCTCACGCGTGGAGCTCTGCAGCTCCTTCACTGCCTGCCCGGGGCGGCGGGGCAGCTGCAGCCTGGGGGGAGGCACCGCTCCCCTCACCGCCCCCCGCGCCCCCCGGCCCTGCCCACCATCACCGCCTGGTCCAGCCGCTGGCAGCCCTGCATGTACGCCGTCTCGATGTCGATGCAGTGTGCCCGGCTCTCCCTGCAGACACGGCCATCAGGGCACGTAGTGGGCCAGGTCACAGGGTGGGCACGGGGCCAGGGCCACTCACCCCTGCATGTCCCTGAAGCAATTGATGCAGAGCATGGACTTCTTCTCGGTGGAGAACATGATGTAGGGCTCCTCGTGCAGCGCTGCAGGGGACAGGGGCATGGTGCAGCCTGGCACGGCACGGTGCTGCACGGCACGGTGCGGGGCAGCCTGGCACGGCACTCACGGCACTTCTTGTGGATGTCTTTCGTGCGCTTGGAGAGGGACACGATCTCGTGGCGGGCAAACATCCTGGCATGGTGGGTCTCCTCACGGCAGGGGGTGCACAGGGGCTGCCCGCAGGTGTTGCAGAAGTACATGGTGTCCACCTCCTGAGCGAGGGGACACGGCTAGTGGTGGGCACGGTCCCGGTGGGGGTCCTCTGTCCCCCCTGCCTGCCCACACCTCTGCCCTCACCGCCTTGGCGCAGCGCCGGTCGCAGTTGGCACACTGCACGTCCTCCTCGCTGTCCGCCGAGCTGTCCACCAGGAACTGCAGCAGCCGGTCCACGGGGGGCAGCCCCGTGCCCCCCCTCACCACCGAGGGGTGCCTGTGGGGACAGGAGGGACACAGGGATGGAGACGCTCACCCAGGGTGGTGGGACAGCTTTAGGGAGCGCAGGGGGCCGTCCCTCACCCGCAGAGTGGGCAGCGCAGGCGGCCGTCGCTGGCGCGGCCTCGCAGGCAGCTGGCACAGAAGTTGTGGTAGCAGTCGAGCAGGCAGGGGTGCTGGTAGGGCTCGTGGCACAGCAGGCACACCAGCGGGTGACAGTTGGCCTTCTCCAGCTCCGAGCAGCTCCCCAGCGGGGAGAAAATGCTGCCTGCCATCTGTGGGACAGAGAGCAGAGCCCCGCGCCCGGGGGGCCCCGCTGGCACCGGGGCACCGAGCACCGTGGCTGCCACGGAGAGAACGAGTCCTGCCCCGGGAGCTGCCGCCTATTTTTAGGTTATGAGCTGCATGGCACGAGGCTGCCCCAAACACGCCCCTTCCCCTGGCACCGCGGGGCTGCAGGGCTGGGTGCGATGGTCCCTACAGCGGGGCATCCCCCAGGGTGAGTGTCCCCAGAGCAGGACCATCCCCTGGGTTGGGGTGTCCCCTCCATGGAGCATCCCCTGCAGGGGAGCATCCCCCAGGCCAGGGGTAGGGGATCCTCCAGGACTGAGTGTCTCCCTGGAGGGAGCATTCCCTGCCCTCGGATGTCCCCTGCAATGGCAGCCCGGCAGTGAGGGCAGCCAGGTGCCCCACACGCTGGAGTCCCCGTCCCCGGGGCGCCCTGGCCAGGTGTAGGTGTTACCTGTCCCCGTGTGTGGGCCCGGCGATCCGAGCCGAGCCGTGCCGCTGCTCCCCGTGTGCGGGCAGGAATGAGAGCGATGCCGGGCACGGCCGACCCCGTGACGTGGGGCCCCTTGGCACTGTCGGGCGGCAGCCACGCCACGGCCCAAAAATAGCCCCGCGCGGGGCCCTGTCAGGGACGGCCCCCGGGGTGTGGGGACACGGAACATGTCCCCCCCAGGCTGCGGGGACATGGGCACCCGCGTGGCCTTGGGATGGCCCCCAGGAGGTAAGGGGCACCCGAGGTGCGGGGGTCACCCCGTGTCCAGCTCAGCCCTGGGATGACGGGGGGGTCACCCCGTGTTCACCACAGCCCCCCCGAGGTGTGGGGTGGTCACCCCGTGTCCCGCACAGCCCTGGGATGCGGGAGGGTCACCCCGTGTCCCGCACAGCCCCCCCGAGGTGTGGGGTGGTCACCCCGTGTCCCGCACAGCCCTGGGATGCGGGAGGGTCACCCCGTGTCCCGCACAGCCCCCCCGAGGTGTGGGGTGGTCACCCCGTGTCCCGCACAGCCCTGGGATGCGGGAGGGTCACCCCGTGTCCCGCACAGCCCCCCCGAGGTGTGGGGTGGTCACCCCGTGTCCCGCACAGCCCTGGGATGCGGGAGGGTCACCCCGTGTCCCGCACAGCCCCCCCGAGGTGTGGGGTGGTCACCCCGTGTCCCGCACAGCCCTGGGATGCGGGAGGGTCACCCCGTGTCCCGCACAGCCCCCCCGAGGTGTGGGGTGGTCACCCCGTGTCCCGCACAGCCCTGGGATGCGGGAGGGTCACCCCGTGTCCCGCACAGCCCCCCCGAGGTGTGGGGTGGTCACCCCGTGTCCCGCACAGCCCCCCCGGTCGCTCCCCCCTCCCGGGCCCAGCCCGCGATCGCCACCGGGCCCCGCCCTCTCGCTTCGGCCCCGCCCCCGGCCCCGCCCCTCCCGCCGGCGCTGCCCCGCCAGGCAGCACTGTCCGCTCGCGGGCGCCGCGCGCGGGAGAGACCGGAAGTGATCGACCTTCTCGGCGCTCGGCTGGGCCGGGCCGAGCGCTGGTGTGCGCAGGCGCGCGGCGGGTTCTCCCTTTCTGCCCCGCGCGGAGCCAACATGGCGCCCGCGGTGAGTCCGCGCGGGGCCGGGACCGGCCCGGGCCCCTCCGGCACCGCCCGCGCCGCCCCCGCTGCTGCCGGGACACCCCGCGCCCCGCGCCCAGCCCCCGTCACTCCCCCCTGCCCCCGCCAGCCCCGGCCCCGCCGCCTGCTCCGGCCCCGCTCCCCTCCGCGTGGGGCCAGTCTCGGCCCCGCGCCTCCCTCGACCCCGCACGCCGAGCGCCGCCCGTGAGGATCGGGGAGGGTGGGCGGCAGGCGAGCCTCATCCGCACTCCGCTGCCCCCGGCCTTTATCCGGGCCCGGGCCTTTCCCTCTCCCCCAGCATGGAGCTGGGCCCGGCCCCTTCCCGCCGCCCAGGGCCGGTCCCCCACGACTCTCCCTCTTCCTTTTCCTCTCCTTCTCCTTGCCCTTCCCCCTTTCTCTCTCCCCGTTATCCTGTCTCACTCTCTCTTCCCCCTGCAGCAGAAGAAGCCCGTGGCGAAAGGTGGCAAGAAGAAGAAGCAGGTGCTGAAGTTCACGCTGGACTGCACTCACCCTGTCGAGGATGGCATCATGGACGCCGCCAACTTCGTGAGTGCGAGGCCTCCCGGGGCGCAGTGACTGCCCCGCTGCACTCGCGGTGCCTTCCCGGGATGATGCTCAGTTCCCAGCAGCCGCCTGGCCCTTCCTTGTGCCCTTGGGGGCGCCCCGACAGCAGAGGGGAGGGGTGCTGGGGTTGGGACACTTTGTGCTTAAAGCAGGGGCGCTGTCCCTGCCTGTGGGCAGTTTCCCTGCACATCATTCCTGGCGAGTTCCCATCCCTGCAGAACCACCAGGCCAGTGGTGCTGCATTTTGGAGCTCAGGAGCCTGTGCCCATCCAAACCACGCTCCAGGGTGGGTCTGAGCGGGCTGGGACTGGGGGTACTCTGAGGAGGATGATGCTGTGTCCTCCCCTTGGAGAGCTGGAATGTCCCCACTGCTGCTCTGACGTGATCAGGCCTGAGCACCTCACCCAGGAGTGGCACTGATGGGGCCTGGATCGGCTGCAGAAGGCTGGATCAGCTGCTTGGAGCCTCCTGGGCTGAGGAAGGGGCTCTGCCCTGCTCCCCTGGGATGTGGGGGCCCTGCTGTCCCTTCCCCAGCTCGGGAGGGCAAGGCACAGGCCAGCCAGGGGGCTGTGTCCGTGGGAGCTGCAGCCCCCGCTCAGGGGACTGACATTCCTCTCGCAGGAGCAGTTCCTGCAGGAGCGGATCAAGGTGAACGGCAAAGCGGGGAACCTGGGCGGGGGCGTGGTGACCATCGAGAGGAGCAAGAGCAAGATCACCGTCACATCGGAGGTGCCGTTCTCCAAGAGGTAAGGGAGGGGCAGCCCCAGGTCCCACCGGGCCGGTCGGGCAGTGTGGGGGTGCTCTGGGGGGCAGGAGGGGCTGGCAGGGAGGGATATCCCAGAGCAGGGGTTGTGCCTGGCACTCACTGTGTTGCTGCTCTTCCCAAGTGGTCTTTGAGAGGGGACGTGGTCGATGTTCCCGCTGGAGGGCTGTTGGTGTTGGCAGTGGGGAGGCGCTCGCAGCCACGAGGTGCTGAGCGTGGAGTTCTGGGGCATCCGCAGCCAAGCCCTTCCGCTCCCGGATCATTCCCCCGGTCCTGTGGGGCTCTGGCCCTCTGCCTGCTCCTCCTGGCTGCCCGTCCTTGGGCTGGCACCGACAGAGCGGGGCTGTGCCGCGGCAGGGACGGCTCAGGCGGGTCAGAAGCGTGGGAAGAGCAGAGCCCGGTGGGTGGGGGGATGCCCTGCTCTGTGGGCACCTGTGCTTCTTCCAGCGCCGTTGCTCCGTGTGGGTGCCACGCACGGCACATCCCAGCAGCGGGTACCGCCATCCCAGCGCAGATTCCCTGTGCCACGTGGGGATACAGGGCTGGGGTCGCAGCCTCGGCAGGCGAGGGTGGGAATGATATCCCAGGATCCACGTCATAGCAATGTGGTGCAGTTCCCTTGGCTGTGGTGTTTCCTGGCAGGAGCTTTGCCAGGAGGTGCCTGGTGGGATATGTTAGTCCCTCTGGAGGTGGGAATCCACGGGATCGGGGATTGATTTGCCAAAATGCCGTGAGGGCACAGGGGACCCACAGTCAGCCACGCATCTCCTGCAGGTACCTCAAGTACCTGACCAAGAAGTACCTGAAGAAGAACAACCTGCGGGACTGGCTGCGTGTGGTGGCCAACAGCAAGGAGAGCTATGAGCTGCGCTACTTCCAGATCAACCAGGATGAGGAGGAGGAGGAGGAGGAGGATTGAGCCCTGCCGCCGGCAGCCATTTTGTACAGTTTTGCTTTTCTGGAATAAACAGCGGCAGAGTTGTTCATACCCCGCGCTCAGTGGTGGCTGCGGGCCCGGGGGGTGTTTTTGGGGGATTTGGGGGGTTTCGGGGAGCGGCCGGAGGGGGGGCGTGGTCAGGGGCTGGATGGGCGGGGGCAGGGGCGTGTCCCGCGGCAGGGGGCGGGGCCAGCTCTCGCCATCTTGGCGCGGAGCGGCCGCGCCCGGCTCGGCCCCGCGCTCGGCCCGGGGCGGGCACTGCCCGCCCGGCATGCGGGGCCCGGCCGCCGCCCGGGACCTGCTGGAGGAAGCGGACAACGAGGAGGACGTGTCGGGTAGGCGGCGGCGGCGGGCGGAGGGAGCGGGCGGGGCGGTGGCAGCGCTCCCAGGGCCGGTCCGGCCGTGCCGCGGACACTCCCCGCGCTCTGCACCGGCGGGGGCTGTGCCGCGCCCTCCCAGCCCAGCCGGGATCCCCCGAGCGGATCCTCCAACCCGGGGGTCCCTGCAGTACCCGGGGGCGGATCGGTCCTCCGGGCTGGGCTTGATGCAGCCACGGTGCCTGCCCTGCCAGAACCTAAACTGACACGGCGAGAATCAGGGAATCATGGAATCACAGGATGGGTTGGGTTGGGAGGTACCTTCAAGCTCATCCAGTCCCACCCCCTGCCGTGGGCAAGGACACCTTCCACTAGCCCAGGTTGCTCCAAGCCCCGTCCAACCTGGCCTTGGGCACTTCCAGGGATGGGGCAGCCACAGCTTCTCTGCCCAACCTGTGCCAGGGCCTCACCAGAGACGAGTGAGCGATTCGTCCCTGTGGCTCCAAAGTGGCGTGACTGTATAAGCTCAGAAATTGAAAATAATAAAGACACAGGCCAAAAACTGCAGAGACTGGCCAAGACGTGGAGATGTGCTGGGTTTGGAGAGATAATGACAGGAAGGTGCTGGGGTTGACAGCAGGCAGCACATGGGGCATCCCCACGCCTGTTCCCCGAGTGTGCAGTGTGCGCTGCCCACACCTTGGGAGCTGGGTGGGAGTGGCAGGAGCAGCCGGGCACAGCCAGAGCCAGGACAGGTGGGCAAGACTGCTGGGCAAGACTGCCAGGGCCCCTTGAGGGGTGGCAGCAGGGCAGCTGCTGGTGTGAGGGTCTGCAGGAGAGGCCACAGAGCTCCGTGTCTCGCAGCCTGAAGCTGCTCAGGTGTTCTTCTCTGTGTGGTGTCCCGTGCCTGTGCAGTCCATCCGCGTGAGTTGTCCCTTCTGTCCCCAGAAGAAGACGATGGGGTGCTGGAAGGGCTGGATGAGTTTTTCGCTGAAGAGCAAGTTGTGGTACCGAAAAAGAAGAAATCCAAGAAGCTGAAAGATGGCAAGGCTGCCAAAATCAAGAGGAGGAAGAAGGAGGTAACGCTGCATGTTCTCATACCGGGCTGGAGCTCCTTGGCTGTGGCGCAGAGGCAGCTGCTCAGGATGCTGCTGGCAAGCGCCTCTCGGGTCTCTCTGGATGGAAAGGGGGGTCATTATCGGGGTGTTCCCCCATGGAGGAGATGCTCTCCCAGCCCTGGGAGGTGACACAGAGCCAGGGCATGGCAGCTCTTTCCGAACTTGGCTGCTCGAGGGTGCCAGTGTGCCTTGTGAGCGGTCTCTGAGGAGCAGCTGGGTGGATAAAGGGCCCCTGTGGGTGCCTGTCCTGTGGAGCAGCTCAGCTCTTGCGGGTGGTGTGTGTGATGGCACCATCCGTCCCTGTGTGACGACGCCCTTGCGCCCACACTGCAGTGCAGCACCTCCTTCCCTCTGCCTCTGTGGCCAGCAGTACATCTTGGCATGTCCTCTACCAACACAGTGTTCAGGGCTCATGTTCCCAAAGAGGGAGGTGCAAACTACCATGTTGGGCCATTATTGGGGTAGAGCTTGGAGATTTCTGTTAATATTGGTGTCAGCCGCTCTCATTCCAGGTGAGATGGCAGAGGGGCTTCTAGGATTTGGCACGTGGAAAGGCTGTTGGGCCTTCTGCAGGGAAACAAAGGTGTCCTCAAGAGTCAGGCCCTGAGGCTGTGCCACAGGTCTGCTGCTGGCTCCTGGAGGAGGGCTGGCTGGTGCTGGTCCTGGAGCCAGGCTCGCTGCTGTTCAGTGGCTTGCAGGCTCTGCTCTCGTTGTCCCATCTCCAGGCAGTGCTGGACGTGAGGACAGGAGCAGACCTCTTGTGTGCTGGCCCTTTCCCTGACTGAAAGTGGACAGGCTGCTGGGAAGATTGGGTGAGCAGCAGAGGTTCCTCAGCCCCTTCCTTCTCCTGCTGTGGCTGGGGAGAAGTTGCTCATCCAGCACAACTGGGTGCATCCCCAGCTTGGCCCTTGCCAAAGCAGGGCTGGGTGATGCTGTTCTCCAGCTGCTCCCTGTGGGAGCTGTAAAACACATCAGCTGGGTGAGGTACTGCACTGAAGTGCTTTTGGTACTTGTAGGAGTATGAGGAGCTGCTGATTTAGGGACAGGTGATTCCATCCTGTGCTGCCTCTTGCAGAAGTCGTGGCCCTAAGGAAGGTTGTTTCTGTCGTGGTCATGGTGATCTCTTTCTGCAGATAGTGTGCAAAGCTGGTTCAGGCCCTCTGCCCTCTCTGCCTCTTCCATCATTAAGCATGTTTTTTTTTCCCTGTGCTGTTTTCTGGCAGGGTGAATATAAAACATGATTCCGTGGTGTTTCACCTATGCTCCTTTGCTGGTGCTGCTGACCTGCCTGAGCCCAGCAGCTGCATGTGCGGCTTATGCTTAGCCTGCTGCTGAGCTGGTGGTGGGGAGGAAATAACAGGCTGAGCGCTGTGAGCTCTCGTGTTTTTGAATTAATGCCTGGTGTGGGCAGCACTAACCAACCTCAGTCCTGCCTGGGGAGACTGTCCCCTCGTCAGTCCAACACAGAGAGAAGCTGGTGCTGGAGCTGCTGGCTGGCACTAAGCAGCACCCAGGCTGCCCTTGGGATGAGGAGATAAAAGATGGAGGACCTTGAGTGGGGCTTCCTTTTCCTGAACTCCTCAGGAGTTTTGGAGGCAAGGGGGACTTTCCTGTGCTAGAGGAGGGTGGGAGCGATGTGCAAGCCTTGATGCGAGGCCAGTGCCCGTGCCGAGACTGACACCCTGCAGTCCCCGGGCTTTGTCGGAGCGCGGGGCACGAGCGGTGCCGCTGGAGCGGGATTTGCCTCCGGCAGCCGCGGTGGAGCCCGTGCCGTTCACGGCGACACGGGAATCGGTGCTGCAGCCCCTGGGAAAATCCGCGTGGAACACCGAGGCTGCGGCTGGAACCTCAGCGCAGGCTGATGAAGGTCCTTGGCAGGAAAGGGAGCGGAGAGGGGGATTCAACCTGTACTGCAGCAGTTCCCATGGAAACCAATTATCCTGTGCCCAATTCCAGCTGTTCCTAACCCCGCCGGAGGAGAGGCGCGGGCTGCTCCGAGCCGGGAGGGACCAGCCGGCCTCAGTGGCCACCGAGCCCTGGCAGTCCCGGGGATCAGCGCCCTGGGCCGGGGCGGTGGCTCTGGGCACGAGGGGCTGGAGGCAGGAGCGGCGGAGTGGGCCGGGATCGGGATTGGGATCGGGATCGGGACCGGGGAGGGCTGGCGGGGCTGGGCGCTGTCCGGGCCCGGTCCCTCCCGCCGAGCCCTGGTGCTGCTCGGAGCCCCCGAGGGACGGAATGGCATCCAGAGGGACCTGGACAAGCGGAGTGGGCCTGTGGGAACCTTGTGAATTTCAAAAAGACCAAGTGCGGGTGCTGCACCTTGGTCGGGGCAATCCTCGGTATTGGATCAGGCCAGGGGACCAGCAGATCAAGAGCAGCCCTGCTGAGAAGGACTTGGGGGTGCTGATGAGTGAGAGGCTGGATGTGTCCCAGCCATGTGCACTGGCAGCCCAAAAAGACATCCAAGTGCTCTGCTCAGCAGGCAGTGGCATTCCTTGGGATGGTGATGTGGGTGTGGTCAGTGTTGTGCGGTGGGTCACAGTCTCTCCCAGAAAGAAATAAAAATCCCCCCCGAGCACTCCCTGCTCTGGCTCTCCCAGCATAGTGTAGCCATCAGAGCCTGCTCTCTTCTGACCCTGGGGAAGCAGGCTACATCCATCCACTGGGGATGGGAAGTTTCGTGTAGCAGGGAGGGTTTGTGAGAGGGGAGTGGTGAGGTGAGGCCCTGTTCATTCTCCACTGTCCCTTTCTGTTTTAGGGGAGCAATGATGAAATGTCAGACAATGAAGAGGAGATCGAGGAGAAATCTGAGAGTGAGGGGAGTGACTATTCCCCCAATAAAAAGAAGAAGAAAAAACTGAAGGACAAGAAGGAGAAAAAGCAAAAACGGAAGAAGAAGGATGAAGAGGAGGATGACAATGAGGATGGAGTCCTAAAGGTACAAAAGACTCCTTTACTCTGAGCAAGTGCTGGAGCCTGAAGCCAGGCTTGGAGAAGAGGAACTGGGGGTTTCATGAAAAGCTTGCCCTGAGTTTGGCAAGAAAGGTGTTGCAGGTGAACAACTGGGAGAGAAGAGGTTCTGTTTCCCTGTTGTTTATCTTATGGGTAGGGAGAAATTGAGTTTGTTGAAGCTGTGAAACCTGCCAAGACCTTGTGTTGTATTACGTGGTGCGGGGAGTGTTTGGATGGTGTACCATGTTAATTTGCTGCTTGAGACTGTGTGAAGCATTAGTTTGTTAAGCACTTGTGTGTGCTGTTTTGTAAATCCCAGAAACAAATCCTTGCACGTTGCTGACTAGGGAGATGCGGAGCACACGACAGACCCAGCCTTGTGATGCTCATCTGCAGAGTTGTGGCTTTTTGCATTAATGATGTCTCTCTAAATCTCCAGGAGCCCAAGAGCTCAGCCCAGCTGATGGAGGAATGGGGCCTTGATGATGTAGATTACGTTTTCTCAGAAGAGGATTATCATACTCTGACGAATTACAAGGCTTTCAGCCAGTTCCTCAGGTAGGGAACCACGGGCCTGGACGGGGCCTCTGGTGGTGGTTGAGGTCTGGGCGTTGCTCAGTCAGAGGATGAAGCTGTGAAGTCAGTTCTGCATCTCCAGCTCCTTGTTGCTTCTCCTCCTCAGCTCAGTCCTCAGAACTCCATTTATTCGTAGGACTGACTGGAAACAGCTGAAGTGTTTGTCCCTCCCTCTCTCTCATGTTTTGTTTTGCTTATTTGAAAAGCTTCATGAGAAAAGTGCAGTAACAACAATGAATTTCTGCTTGTACCATGAGCAGGTATTTCAGTGAAGGGTAGTCTCTAAGGAGGCTTTGGTGAGCCCCCCTTGCAAATATACCTGTTTATGGAAGCTCTGGTTTCTGCTGCTTTCCCAGTGGAGCTGCTGCTGGGGGGCACCGCTGCTGTTTCTTGGGATCAAGCAGCAGCACGTGACAGCAGGAGCAGATGCACAGTGCAGTGCTGTTTTTAACATGGGGTTCTCCCTCTCCCCTGCTCTGCAGGCCTCTGATTGCCAAGAAGAACCCCAAGATCCCCATGTCCAAGATGATGACGGTGCTTGGCGCCAAGTGGCGAGAGTTCAGTGCCAACAACCCCTTCAAGGGCAGCTCGGCGGCGGCAGCCGCAGCAGCCGTGGCTGCAGCCGTGGAGACCGTCACCATTGCCCCGGCTCTCACCGCCAGCCCCCAGCACTCTGCCCTGCCCCCTGTCATCAGGAAGGCCAAGACCAAGGAGGGGAAGGGTGGGTGCCACCCACGGGGGGCTGCCCGAGGGGCTGTGCTGGGGGGCTGCTCTCACTGGTGGAGATGGGGAAGCACAAAGTGGGGAGGGAAAGGGGGTGCCAGAGGAGTGTCCGCAGCTCCCGCTGCCCTTGCAGAGGTCCTTGAGAGGCGTGTGGTTCACCAGCCATGGCAGATCGCCCTGGCAGCCTCTGGGCCTGCTGGACGTTTGGCAGTTTGTGGCAAATAATTAAGCTGGGCAGTAGCAGGAAATGGAGCCATGTTTCACCTCTGGAAGTTGCTGTTCCACTGTGCTGGGGGGTGGTTTGGGCAACAGCTGTTTGTAGAGTACCAAACAAGTCTTCAATTTCTCCAGGTCCAGGTGTGCGGAAGAAAATCAAGGGCTCCAAAGATGGGAAGAAAAAGGGGAAGGGGAAAAAGATGGCAGGGTTGAAATTCCGTTTTGGAGGAATCCCCAGCAAAAGAAAAAAGGGCTCCTCTGTAAGTGTGAAGGGCCTTGGGTCCAGGGGGTGGCAGGGAAGTGCTGGGGAAAGTCCTTGTTGGGGGTGTCACAGCCATTCAGTGACAGGGTTGTCACAGCCTTGTTCATGCCCTTTTGTGAGATGCCAGGCCCCGATCAGCACAATTGTGTCTGGCCACAATTTCTGCTAAAATCACATGACTGTGTTTACTTTCAGTGGTGTGGATGATAGTGCCTTTGCAACGGAGTTCTTCGGGGCTTGCACTGCAGCTGGACTGCATGTCACAGAGAATTCTGGGATGCTTTAATTGCTTTAGCAGAGCCTGCCCATAGCGTCCCCTGGGGTGCTGGAGCTGCCCAGCCAGAGCGTGCTGGGCTCCTCTTGGGGCACTGATATTGGACGTGTTTTAAGGAGTAACAGTTTTAAAAGAATAAACCCCTTAAATAACTAATGACTGGGGTATCTTGTAGGTCTTGATAATACTGATCCAACTCTCACTAGCTCACTGTTGCAGCTCACACTCTCCAGCTCTGGTTCCCATAACACAACCTGTTTGCAAGCCTCTGTGTCGGAGGCTGGAGTGCGGGAGCGCTGCCACACAGCCACTTGCTGCTGCAGATTTTCAGTCACACATCACAAAAAATTCCTCTTGTCTCCAGCTGTGCTCTAGATCCACGTGTTCACCTTCCAGAGGGTCACAAGGAGCTTGATCTGGCTCCTGCAGCTGGAGCCTGAGCACCAGTGAGGAGCGTGCAGACTGGGGATTTGCATGCTTGAGTCTCCAGAATAAGCATTCAGATGTGTTATTACATTTTGAGTCCGTGGGCCTGTGTAACTCCGAAAGGTAACTCCCAGTTATGGGAATGCCAAGCGTGAACGCCTGTGTGAATGGACACAGCAGGTCTGGCCCAGCTGAAACAGGTGTTGAGAGAGAGAGAGAGGGAGCAAAGTTCTGCAAACACTAGGAAAAGGGGCCCTTGGATGCATGGGGTGGGAACAGGGGGGGTTGTCCCCCGACATGTCCCTGTCCAGGAGAACAAAGCAGCAGAATGACTGCTGGGATGCTGACACCTGCTTTGCTTTTCTCCTCTGCAGAGTGAAGACGAGGAACGAGAAGAATCTGACTTTGACAGCGCCAGCATCAACAGCTCCTCTGTGCGCTCTGAGTGCTCAGCTGGCCTGGGGAAGAGAGGGAAGAAGAGGAAAAAGAAAAAGAGGAGTAGGCCATTCTTTGTACTCTGTTCCTTTTCTGTTTGCATTTCCCTGTTCAGATGATGCTTCACTGGCCCATGCAGCTTTGGGCAGTTTGTGGTGCTGGCTTGGTGGGAGAGGACGTGCTTGTGCCTGTCTGTGCGTGGAGCACGAGGTGCTCTCTTGGTGTCCAGGCCCTGCTGCTGGTGGGTTTGTGCCTGCAAGAAAGTTCCAGAATTTGTGGGGCTTCCAGGGAAGTGATTGGCTTAGGAGCAGCCCCTGGAGAGCCATGGCTCCTGGTGGAGCAGGGTAGGCTGTGTGTGAGAGTGCATGAAGCTGAGGGACGCGTTGTTTCTGTGAGCTGTGTGGTCAGGCAGTGGCAGAGCTGTGGTAGCAGTGCAGGGACAGGGAGGCATGTGAACCAAGGTGGAAAGGATCTGTTGGGATCTGCCAGCACGTGGCCATGTTTGTGTGTGTGTTCCTTCATCCCTTCCCTCCTGGAGGACTGTTAGTGGATGCTGCACCAAGGCACCTCCCTCCCTAAGCTGCCCTGGAGAGCAGCCCCATGTGCCAAGTGTGCTGCCTCTGTCATGTGTCCTTGTCCGGGATGAGGTGCTTCGGATCCAGGTGCATCCTTTGGCTTCTTAGCTTTGCTGGTGGATTTTTGCTTCCAAGAAATGGAAGGACAGCTTCTGGGCTGGGGGTCAGTTTGGGTGTGACACTGGCCAGCCTCCCCATTGGTCAGCGAGGCCAGGCTGGCTGGCTGGCCCTGCCTCTTGTGTGTGAAGGGCATCACTTCTGGCTTGTTGCCCTGCAAGGGCCTTTGTGCTGGAGGAGTGGAAGGTTGGAGTTTGTGGCAGAGCTGGGAATTGAGATGAGCCGTTCTGGTACTTGTAAGGCCTCGTTCCTCTCTTCCCTTTCCCATCCGGGCCAAGTTGAGAGTGCTCCTGCCTCTGTGCCAGTGAGCCCCCAGGAAGAGCAGAGTAGCCCCAGGAGAGGAGTCCTGTCCTCGGCCGTGTCACCCTTGCATGGTGCGTTTGCAGCTGGTGGTGCTGGTGCCTGGGGAGGTTTCTCTGACTGGCCTCCCTTGCAACCTCTCCAGGTTCTGGCATTCTCCATTGAGAGCCTGAAGGAACCAAAGGATGATACAGTGTGGAGAGAGAAAGAGAGACAGAGGTGAGATGATGCTGTGTGCAAAGGTGACCTGTGGTGCTGAGGGACAGAGAGGTAGGGGGACATAACAGGAGGGGTCCGAGGTGAAACGCTGTCCTTATTTCCTTAACTGTATGGTAGAGGAGCAAGTGTCCCGTTCCCTCCAGGAGAGCTGCTCTGCTGCCCCGCTGACTGTCACCTGTCCCTTGCTTGCAGTCGAAGAAGGGGACGGGTACGAGACAGACCACCAGGACTACTGTGAAGTGTGCCAGCAGGGCGGGGAGATCATCCTGTGCGACACCTGCCCCCGTGCCTACCACCTGGTCTGCCTGGACCCTGAGCTGGAGAAGGCCCCCGAGGGCAAGTGGAGCTGCCCCCACTGTGTGAGTGGGGTCAGGGGCCTGTGGGAGGGCGGGTGACTGGTGGAGACCCTTGGTGTTACACTGGCTGTGCTTCCCCAGGAGAAGGAGGGCATCCAGTGGGAGCCGAAGGAGGAGGAGGAGGAGGAAGAGGAAGGTGGCGAGGAGGAGGAGGATGACCACATGGAGTTCTGCCGGGTCTGCAAGGATGGAGGGGAGCTGCTGTGCTGTGATACCTGCCCATCCTCCTACCACCTCCACTGCCTGAACCCACCACTGCCAGAGATACCAAATGGTGAATGGCTCTGCCCACGCTGTACAGTGAGTGTTACCAGCATTCACATTTCTTCCCCCATCCCTGCTCCTGCACCTTGCTGGCCCACCAGTGGCTCTCCTGGCTGCTGCTGCCCCTCACAGCCCTGCCTCAAGGCTGGCATCCTGCCCTCTGCCCCAAACCCCTCCCTGAGGAGCGTGTGCCTGAGGGCCCAGGGCAGCTCTGGATGGCTCTGCTGCCTGTGTGATTTCCCCGTGGGAACTGTTGGCTGGCAGCTTCCTGGCCAGGTTTTCAATGGGATGTCAAATCCTGTTTGATGTGTAGTCTGTGTAAAGGGGACTTTTCTGCCTGGTGGCAAGACCTGTCACCACGTGTCACGGACACTTCTTGTGCACCCTGTGCCTGCTGCTGTCCACTCAGCACTGCTGGGCCACTTCTGCCCCCCGGTCCTTTTGCTTCCTGTGGGCCCTGACAAGGTCTCACCTTAAACTCTGTGCTCTTGCCTGTTTGTATCCCCAGTGCCCTCCCTTGAAGGGCAAAGTCCAGCGCATCCTGCACTGGGCCTGGAAGGAGCCACCGGCTGCCCTGCTCCCACCCGTGCTGCCCGCCCCGGACCCGGAGCTGGCTGTCCCCCCGCCGAAGGTGCTGGAGGGGATCCCGGAGCGCGAGTTCTTTGTGAAGTGGGTGGGCCTCTCCTACTGGCACTGCTCCTGGGTCAAGGAGCTGCAGGTGAGCCTGTGTGGTGGTGAGGTAGAGCCCCTGCCCGGCCCCTGCCCCACCACCCCCGGGCTGAGCGTGGCTCCCCTCTGCTGCAGCTGGAGCTCTACCACACCGTGATGTACCGCAACTACCAGCGGAAGAACGACATGGACGAGCCGCCGGCCTTCGACTATGGCTCTGGGGACGAGGACAGCCAGAGGGAGAAGCGGAAGAACAAAGACCCCCAGTATGCCAAGATGGAGGAGCAGTTCTACCGCTACGGCATCAAGCCCGAGTGGATGATGATCCACCGCATCCTGAACCACAGGTGAGGAGCCTGTGAGGAAAACTGTGCTGTCCTTCTGCAAGGCCAACATCTCAGACTGTTGGAATTTCAGCCACTGGCTTGTGCTGAGCTCTCTGTCACCTTGGAGGTTTGCTCCTGGGGTGAAGCTGAGGCTGGGAAGGGATCCACGCTGCCTTATTTTCATTTCTGCTACACTGCTCATTAAAAACACAGATAGTCAATTTTCCCAAATGTGGATGCACAGTGTTGTTAGGCTCTTCCCAGATGTACTGTTTGGGTTCCTGTTGCAGCCTAATCATTCCATAAATTCTGATGCTGATGGGGACAGTGCTGAGGGGAACAGTTGGAGCAGGTGCCCAACTTCCTTACAGAGCCTTGACATTTTTTCTTTTCTATGGAAGAAATTCCGTGTGTATGAAATGTGCTGTGCAGATGGGCTTTCTGCATGGAGTGGCTGGAGACACGCTTCTGTTGAATTTCTGCATTTCAAGTGGCAACTTGAAATTTCAAGCAGCAACAGCTCTGCTCGAAGGCTGCGTGGCAGGAAAGAACTAAAGCTGCCCAGCTGATTTTTGTGCAAGCTTTACCTTCTTCACTAACAAGACAAGGTTGTTGTGTGCCCTGTAGGCACATAGTCAGACTTGGAAGTGTGTTTACTCTGTTTTTACTGTAAGCAGAACTTCCTAGAGCAGTGAATGCTGCAGGAGAGAGGGGAAGCACTGATATCCACCCGGGCCTGGTGAAACAGGAAAATGAGGTTGTTCAGTGGAATGGAAAAGCAGTCTAAAGCTTAATGGTTTAACACACTTACAGATGAATAGGCATTTTTGCTGGAAGTGTTGATACTTTGTGTTTTTCTACCTCTGCCTGGGTGTTGGGGTCTGCAGGTAAAAGCAGAGGATGAAGCATCTGGCTTTGTGAAAGCAGGTCATGGTGAGCTGCTCCCGGGGGCCAGTGGCATTTGCTGATCAGCCTTCTGTGCCCTGCATTGTAGCTTTGATAAGAAGGGAGACATCCACTACCTGATCAAGTGGAAAGACCTGCCCTACGACCAGTGCACCTGGGAGATCGATGACATAGACATTCCCTACTACGACAACCTCAAACTCCTCTACTGGAACCACAGGTATGAGCCCAGGGGCAGGAGAGCCCATCAGAGCCGGAGCAGCCAGAGTGGGTGTTTGGGACAAAGGGGACACAGAGGTGCCTCCCTTTTGAACACACTGGCACTGCTCGCAGTGACCTCTCCTCAGAGAGCAGTGGCCCAGCACTGCCAAAGGCTGGTGCACCAGATGTGCCATTTCGGGGCTGCTGGGTAAACCCTCCTGCAGTTTTCCAGCCTGTGCTCCCCTTCCCCCACATCTGCACTGCTGTGACATTCATGGTCTCACTGCCCTTCAGGGCAGCTCTGTGGCGCTGCTGCCTGTCTGTTCTATGGGGGAAAACCACAGTTTGCCATTCTTCGTTCTGGAGACTGTTGTGTGGACTGTTGGGAGGGGAAAATCAATGGCCCACGAGTGCCTGTGCTAACTGGGCCAGAAGAGCTCCTGTAGGGAGGGGCAGTGGAGTTTGGGAGATGTTTCTGTCCTTCGGCTTGGTGCTGGGAGAGCAGTGCCTGCCTGCCCTCCCTGATGAGTGCTAGCTGTCACAGGGAGCTGATGCTGGGGGAGGACACGCGCCCTCTGAAGAAGCTGAACAAGAAAGGGAAAAAGCTGAAGGAGGAGAAGCTGGAAAAGCCTCCAGAAACGCCTCTTGTGGATGTGAGTGAGAGTGGTGGGGACGGTGTGGTGGCATGGGAATTCAGAGGGGTGGGTGGGCTGTCTGGGTCCCCATTCTATGACATTTTGCTTCTCTAGTTCCTTCGGGGATCTATTTTCATTGAAAGTTCGGGGTGGCTTACTGTGAGGAGCCTGGGGGCTGGGCTGTGCCAGGGACCGTGTCTACATCTCTTTTGGAGCTGTTGGATGTCACAAGGCTAAAGAAGGATGTGATTGGCTGCAGGGGAAGCAGGGGGAGTTGGTTCTCACTGCTCTGTGCCATGGCTCTCTCTTTTCAGCCTACGATGAAGTTTGACAAGCAGCCGTGGTACATCGATGCCACGGGAGGCACACTGCACCCTTACCAGCTGGAAGGGCTGAACTGGCTGAGATTCTCCTGGGCCCAAGGGACAGATACGATCCTGGCTGATGAGATGGGACTGGGAAAGACAGTGCAGACCATCGTGTTCTTGTATTCCCTGTACAAGGAGGTGAGTGGAGCACCCAGCAGTCCCTGAGGTGACTGAGAGCTGCTGAGTGCAGGGAGAACAGCCTGGGCTCTGTCTCCCCGAGCAGGGCCACTCGAAAGGGCCATACCTGGTCAGCGCCCCTCTCTCCACCATCATCAACTGGGAGCGTGAGTTCGAGATGTGGGCACCCGACTTCTACGTGGTGACCTACACAGGAGACAAAGAGAGCCGGTCGGTCATCCGGGAAAATGAGTTTTCTTTTGAAGACAACGCCATCCGCAGTGGGAAGAAGGTCTTCCGGATGAAGGTGGGAGCTGAGTCTGTGTTTGCCCCTCTCACCTTGGGTCCTGTGCAGCAGCAGCAAAGGTGTCCCATTCCCTGCTCTCTTATCCCAGCTTTTCTCTTGCTCTGCTCCTCCAGAAGGAAGCCCCGATCAAGTTCCATGTCCTGCTCACCTCCTATGAGCTGATCACCATTGACCAGGCGGTGCTGGGCTCCATAGAGTGGGCCTGTCTGGTGGTGGATGAAGCACACAGGCTGAAGAACAACCAGTCCAAAGTAGGTGGCGGGCATTTGTGAGTGATTTTTTTTTTTCTCTCTTTAAAATCCTCTGGCATTAGAAGTTCTTCAGCAGTGGGAGAGGTGGTAGCCTGGCTGCCTGACAGTCCTTGGACGGGTTGTCTGGAAGGGAATTGATCCCTCTCCTTCCCCTCCCCTTCACCTGAGGTTAAACAGTCTGCAGCCTCTGGGACCTTCACACCATGCCTGGCACAGAAGGAGGCAGGGGGTGTGACCCAGGGACACCGAAGATTGCTGCGTGTGCTCACTGGGAATGGCTGGGAGCAGGACATGGCAGCTGCCCTCTGCTCTGCATTCCTGGTGGAGGGGACACTGCTCAGTCTCCATGTGCAATCTGCAGAGTGCCCAGATGACACACTGGCCCCTCGCAGCCCTTGTCACCTAACCTTGTTTCTTTTCCAGTTCTTTAGAGTATTGAATAGCTACAAGATCGATTACAAGCTGCTCCTCACAGGGACTCCGCTCCAGAACAACTTGGAAGAACTCTTCCACCTGCTCAATTTCCTGACTCCTGAGAGATTTAAGTAAGTTACTTGCACTTATATGGGCTGTCAGGGTGGCTCCTTTCTCTGGCTTTAGCTCTGCTTGGGTCCAGGCACATCATGTGCCTCGAGAGCTCTGCTCTGGTTTTGAAGTCATGAAGCAGCAGATCCCTTTGTTCTCACGTGCCCCTGTTGCTCAGCGCTCTGGGGGTCTGGCTACTTCCACAGCAACCTTGAGGGGTTCCTGGAGGAGTTTGCAGACATCTCCAAGGAGGACCAGATCAAAAAGCTCCATGACCTGCTGGGTCCCCACATGCTGCGACGGCTCAAGGCTGATGTGTTCAAGAATATGCCAGCCAAGACGGAGCTGATTGTGCGAGTGGAGCTGAGCCAGATGCAGAAGTGAGTGATTCCAGCACACTCACCTGGGGTGTCTGCCTTCTGTTTGTGCCAGTTCCACATCTGCTCCAAGTAACATTGTGTCTGTCCCATCCCCCTTCCTGCAGGAAGTATTACAAATTCATACTGACGAGGAACTTCGAAGCCCTGAATTCGAAAGGTGGTGGGAACCAGGTCTCACTGCTCAACATCATGATGGACCTGAAGAAGTGCTGCAATCACCCATACCTGTTCCCTGTGGCAGCTGTGGTATGTTCCCTGCCTTTGCACCCTGGGACACGTCTCAGAGTATGGGGTGGGGGCTGCTTCCATGATCATTTGGTTTGGTTAACACTGTGAGTTTCCCTGTGAGTGGTTTCCTGCAAGGATTTTGTTTTGGAAATGCAAGTGAAGTTCTCCATGTGGTTAATGTGGGCTGTCCTCACTGGGGCTGACCAGGTTGCCTTCACAGGAGGCCCCGGTGCTGCCCAATGGATCCTATGATGGGAATTCTTTGGTCAAATCTTCTGGAAAACTGATGCTGCTCCAAAAGATGCTGAAGAAGTTACGGGATGGGGGTCACAGAGTTCTGATCTTCTCACAGGTGAGTGCAGGGAGGGATTAATAATACATACATTTTTAAAGGAATTTATTTTTGTCCTGATGGGAATTTTGTGTTGGGAACAGACAGAGATAGGTGGAAGAGCTGGTGACAACTTTTCCCCCAGGCAGCCATGGCAGTTGTGATGGAAAGGCTATGTCCCAGCTCTCTCCCAAGGGAGTGTCTGTCATGTTTAAGAGCTCTGTTAGCTGGGGATAGAGAGGAGGCAACAATCACAGTGCTCCCCTTCGGAGAAGGACTGTCAGACACAATTCCCTCCTGCTAACAGAGCTTTCTGTAGAAAAATAGATGCGAGTGTTGCTCCTCTGGCAGCTGCCTCTTGGCCATGCTCTGCCACTGGCCATATTCTGCCACTGGCCATATTCTGCCACTGGCCATGCTTTGCCACTGGCCATATTCTGCCACTGGCCATGCTCTGCCACCACCACGTGGCCTCTGGGTTGTGGTTGGGGACTGTGACACGGCAGGGCAGGTCCCCAAGGGAGGCAGGGGGGTTTGGCCATGCAGAGTCGCTCATGCCAGGGTTGCCTTGCCCTGCAGATGACGAAGATGCTGGACTTGCTGGAGGATTTCCTGGAGTATGAAGGCTACAAGTACGAGCGGATCGACGGGGGCATCACCGGTGGCCTGCGCCAGGAGGCCATCGACAGGTTCAATGGTACTCACCCTCCTGCCTTGCTGAGGAGCGGGTGAGGGGATGGCAGGGTCTGTCTGGCAGTGGGTCGGCTGCCTGTGCCCAGAGCTTGTGCCATGCATTGGCTTGCCGAGGCACAGCAGTGGCTGCTCGTACCACGCCGTTAAACCCATGAGTCATTCCTTCAAGGAACCCTGAGCGTCTCCTCAGCAGATGACAGAAATTCCCCTTCGTTTTGGAGCTCTGTTCCCCGTACCTGGTTCCCAGAGAGTGAATGTGTTTTCACTCCTTGCCTCCCTTTTGCTTATTGTCTCTGGCTGGTGGTTCCCACTGTTCTGTCTCTCCAGCGTGGTGCTGCTTCTCTCTGGGAGCTGCTCTCCTTTCTGTCTCACCTGTTCCCACCTCTGGGTTTGTCGTTCTCAGCTCCTGGGGCTCAGCAGTTCTGCTTTCTCCTCTCCACTCGCGCCGGTGGTCTGGGCATAAACCTTGCTACGGCTGACACCGTCATTATTTATGATTCTGACTGGAATCCTCACAATGATATCCAGGTTCCTGACTTTCCCTTTTCCTTCCTGTGTAGTACGTACCTCTCTGGCTCTGCCCTTTCTTTGCACACCTCCGCTGGCATTTCAGTCTCTTCTCTCGAGAGCTGCTGATACTTTCTGCTGTGTTTGTGGGGTGTGTTTCTGCTCAGCAGCCCCCTTCCCACACCCTCTGGCCTCATCCCGTCCTCTCTTTCCTGTGGGATTGTCACTTGCTCCTCATGCTTGTTCTCAGCCGGGTGTGCAGCCTGGAAGGTGAGAAGCCTGGCCCTCTCGGTGCTGCCCTCGCCAGCTCTGCCCTCTGCCCGCAGGCGTTCAGCAGAGCTCACCGCATCGGGCAGAACAAGAAGGTGATGATCTACCGCTTCGTGACCAGAGCCTCTGTGGAGGAGCGCATCACCCAGGTGGCCAAAAGGAAGATGATGCTCACCCACCTGGTGGTCCGCCCAGGGCTTGGCTCCAAGTCGGGTTCCATGACGAAGCAAGAGCTGGACGACATTCTCAAGTTTGGGACGGAAGAGCTCTTCAAGGATGATGTGGAAGGTGAGGTGGGGATGCTCTGCATGAGGCAGGGCCCTGTCTGAGCTGCTGGGACTCACTCTCCTCTCCTTGTGCCCACAGGCATGGTGTCTCAGGGACAGCGGATCACAATGCCGGATGCTGTCACCCCTTTTTCTGACACACAGTCAACCAAAGGGGGTTCAGTGACTCCCAGCATGAAAAAAAAGCATGGTGGCACCCCACCAGGTGTGTAGACCCCCTTTTAGGGGTGTCTCGTCCCCCTCCCTGGCCCCGCAGCTGAGCTGCGCTTGCCTGCCTCAGGAGCAGGCTGTCCAGAACCCTGATCTGCTCTGCCATTCCCCTTGCTCTGCTCTCCAGGTGACAATAAGGATGTGGATGACAGCAGTGTGATCCACTACGATGATGCTGCCATCTCTAAGCTCTTGGATCGAAACCAGGATGCGACTGACGATACGGAGCTGCAGAACATGAACGAGTATCTCAGCTCCTTTAAAGTGGCCCAGTATGTTGTGAGAGAAGAGGACGGTGTGGTAACGTGACCAGTATCATGTCTTACAATCACCCCTTGGTGCATCCCTCTGTGATTCCTGTGCTCCCTCTCCCATCCCTGGGAGTGTTTGGCACAGGATGGGACCCCTCCCTGTTCTCTCTCTCAAGTGCCTTGTCTCTGGCTCCGCAGGAAGAGGTGGAACGTGAGATCATCAAGCAAGAGGAGAACGTGGACCCTGATTACTGGGAGAAGTTGCTGCGGCACCACTACGAGCAGCAGCAGGAAGATCTGGCCAGGAACCTGGGGAAAGGGAAGAGAATCCGCAAGCAGGTCAACTACAACGACACCTCGCAGGAGGACCAAGGTGCGTCCGCGAGCGCTCGGCTCCTGGCTGGGCTCATGGGACAGACAGACGGGCAGAGCCATCGCTTGGCATTTCTCTGTGGCTGGTGGATTGCCTGGCTCTGCACTTCCCAGATTCCCAAACTTTCCAGACAGAAATTCTTCAAAGATTGGGGTTTTTTTATTTTTTTTTGTTAACCTGTTAACTCAGGTTTTGCACATCCCTCCTGGGCAAGGTCTTCTAACCTGGACTTCCTTGTGCTCTGCAGAGTGGCAGGATGAGCTCTCTGACAACCAGTCAGAGTACTCCATCGGCTCCGAGGATGAGGATGAAGACTTTGAAGAGAGGCCAGAAGGCCAGAGTGAGTTGATGCATTTAATGCTTCCTGGAACTTTGCTCTGTGGGCAGCCTCTGGCACTTGGTAGCATCAGGAATGTCTGGGTTGGAGGGACTGGTGTGCCCAGGGCCTCTGTTCAGGGGGATGTGTCCATGCTTACTCTCAGGTAAGGAACTTCCCAGGGCAGGGAAAGCAGCTGGCTTCTTCCTTGGCCTCTGCAGGACCATGGTCCACCCCGAGGACCAGGCATGGTCCCCTCTTGCCTGGGAAGGGCAGAGGAGTGTCCTGGCCTGGGGTGCAGTGGCTGGGAGGGACCCCTGGGCAGCTGCTCTGGCGGGTTCTGCTCCTGTCAGGAGGGAGTGCAGGAATCCTGGGGCACATGAGGTGTCCTTCCTCACTGCCTGGCCTGTCCATCACTGTGGGTGCTTGGCTCTAGGTGGCCGAAGACAATCCCGGAGACAGCTGAAGAGTGACCGGGACAAACCTCTCCCTCCTTTGCTGGCAAGAGTTGGGGGGAGCATCGAGGTGAGCCTCAGCCTCAGAGCATGGCTAATGCTGTGGGCTGCCCTGGGCTGTGGGCTGCACCCCTCTGTGCTGAATCCCTGCTCCAGCAATGTCTGTCACAGCCCTGAGGCTCTGGATGCCATGTGCTGCTGAGGCTGTGCTGTGATCCCAGTGATCCCTCTGCTTCCTGCAGGTTCTGGGCTTCAACGCCCGGCAGCGCAAGGCATTCCTGAACGCCATCATGCGCTGGGGAATGCCACCCCAGGACGCCTTCAACTCCCACTGGCTGGTCCGGGATCTGCGAGGGAAGAGTGAGAAGGAGTTCAGGTACAGGGAGTCCTGGCAGGCAGGCAGGTGAGGTTGGGAGCCTGCACCCTCTCACCGTGGGCTCTTTTTAGGGAGGCAGCAGCTGTTTCATTGAAAGGACATCTCTTGTTCCCTTCCTGGGTGTGAGACTTCTCTTGCCCATGGGTGACAGGGGACTGTGTGGGTGCTGGGCTGAGCAGGGAGACCAGGGGCCAGCACTGAGGTCTGGCCTCCCTCGCAGGGCGTACGTCTCTCTCTTCATGAGACACTTGTGTGAACCCGGGGCAGACGGGGCCGAAACCTTTGCGGACGGCGTTCCTCGGGAAGGGCTGTCACGCCAGCACGTGCTGACTCGCATCGGGGTCATGTCGCTAGTGAGGAAGAAGGTGGGTGAATAAAATTATAAATGGGCCATTTCGGGAGTGTTCTGGGGACTTGACCCAGCAGGGTGGGTGCAGCGGTCCTGCACTCTGGGACTGAGCAGCCTGGACACGCCGACTCCACCACACCAGGTGGGAGTGTCCCAGCTCTGCTTGACCTCATGGTGCGTGTCCATCCCAGGTCCAGGAATTCGAGCATGTCAACGGGAAGTACAGCACCCCAGATGTGGTTCTTGAGGGCCCAGAGAGCAAGAGGTCCGGTGAAGTTGTGTCTTCAGATCCCAACACACCCGTCCCAGCCAGCCCAGCACAACCGCACACGGGACCAGGGGCCCTTGCAGGTAGCCAAGGGGTCCCGGCTGGGGTCTGGCTTGGGAGGGAGGTGGGCAAAGACACCAGGATCTCTTGCAGGTGCTGAGCCCATGGGGGCCCTGCTCAACAGCTTCTTGGCCTTTCTCTTCCTACAGACAAAATAGAAGCACAGCTGGGGTTCCATGAGGAAAAGGACCCAGTGGAGCAGAAGCCCAGGAAGGTGGCCGACAGCCAGGTGAGGTGACTTCATTCAGCATCTCCTCTGGGAAGCCTCCCTTCGTCTTCCCAGGAACTTGGGGCACTCCCTGGGGAAGGGAGGGCTGGGCTGATCTGAGGTGGGTGCTTGGTGTTAAGGTGCCTGCGAGTGCTGAGAAGGTGGAGAACGAAGAGCACCCAGAAAGCTGCGACAGCAAGGAGAGGCTGAGGGAAGAGAAGCAAGAGGAGAGTGAAAAGACTGAGCCTTCTCCTGAGCCCCCGGTGAAAGGTGAGGCTGTGCCTCTTCTCTGTGTCACTGTGGGAAGCCTGAATGTCACAAGATCCTGCAGAAATTCCTGAAACAACAGGTTGTAAATTGTGAGAAATGTTCATCTGGGGGGGCATTTTCTGTATCTAGCAGTAAGTTCCTGCAGATTTCTCAAGGAAGAGGAAAAGAAAACATGTTTTCTTGGTAAAATGCAGAAGAATGTTCTGTTTGAAGTTTCTTGAGGACCTTGAATGTACAAACTATACAGTTACTTTACCCTAAAAGGGAAAATGTGTTCAGACAAGCAGGTTGTCCCCTGCAGAGCATTTCTTTTAGGCCTATTCCCTCCTGCAGATGAGGGGATTCAAGAGCAAGAGAAGCCTTTGGAGAAGGTGGAGTTGAGCAGCAGCCCAGGGAAAGGGGAGGACAAAGAAGTCAAACCAGGTGAGGTGTGAGGAGGCTTTGGAGTGAGAAGAGTGGGAAGAGTCCCTGGGGTGAGGCTGGTGCCTGGCGCAGAGATGGAGTGCACCTGCGGGGTGATGGTGAGGACGCTGTTGACACCAGTACAGCTGCTGCTTGGGAGCCAGAAGCTGGAACAAGACCCCATTGGGGTGGGCACTGTCTGTGCAAACAATGGAACCTGCCAGGAGGGGCAGGGGCAGCTGCTGCTGTGGGGCAAAGAGGGGATGGAGGCTTTTCCCGCAGTGACTGTAGCAGGGAGTTCTCTGGCAGCTGATGGGGCAGGGGTGGTACCACGGGGTCTGGTGGTGTAGCACGATTAGACAGGTCAATTCCTTGTGTTTGCTGAGCAGATGGCAAGGAGGAGGACAAGGAGCAAACCGAGGCCCAGCAAAACGGTGACAAAGAGGAAGAGGAAGATGGGAAGAAGGATGACAGAAACATGAACTTCAGATTCATGTTCAACATTGCTGATGGTGGCTTCACAGGTAAGAGTGAGAGATGAGGACTTCTTGGCCTCTCCTGCAAAGCTGCTGCAGAGCTCTGAACCTGTGCAAGAAACGTGACCCCTGTCACAGGCTGTGAACGGGCTGTGCTTCGCTGGCAGCAGCAGAGCTGGGTCTGCGCTGTGCCCACGGCCCCGGGAGTTTCCATCCTCGCCTGCCCACGCGCTGTGCGCTGACCTCAGCCCGGCTGCCTGACCGGGCTGTCTCCCTTCTGCTTCCACAGAGCTGCACACGCTGTGGCAGAATGAGGAGCGAGCTGCCATGTCCTCCAGCAAGATCCATGACATCTGGCACCGCCGACACGACTACTGGCTGTTGGCAGGAATTGTCACGTACCCTTTGACTCGGTGCGAGCGGGAGGCAGCGAGGCGAGAGAGGCCTCTGCAGGGTGCGGGAGCTAGGCTGGTGGTGACAAGCAGGGAGGGGATTTGGGGCCACTGGGGGGTGGTGGGCAGGCTGTTGGCTGGCTGATTGTGCCCTTGACACTACCACTGCACCAGTCATGGCTATGCCCGCTGGCAGGACATCCAGAACGACCCGCGCTACGTGATCCTGAACGAGCCATTCAAGTCGGAGATACACAAGGGGAACTACCTAGAGATGAAGAACAAGTTCCTTGCCCGGCGGTTCAAGGTGAGTGGCAGGTCCAGGGCTGGTGAGTCCCTGCCAGTGTGGGAACCAGAGCAGTGCCCCAAAGCCAGGGGAGAGTTTGCCAGAGCCTTCTGAGAGCAGAGTTGGGAGTGGGCTTTGTGAGGGGCTCTGGGGTGTACTGGTTTACACTGGAGTGGGGTCTGATCATGAATCGTTCCCCTCCTGCACCTGCCAGTTGCTGGAGCAGGCCCTGGTGATCGAGGAGCAGCTGCGGAGGGCGGCGTACCTCAACATGACCCAAGACCCCAGTCATCCGGCCATGGCTCTGAACGCGCGGCTAGCAGAGGTGGAGTGCCTTGCCGAGAGCCACCAGCACCTCTCCAAAGAGTCCCTGGCTGGCAACAAACCTGCCAATGCTGTCCTGCACAAGGGTGCGTGTCCAGAGAGTGGGGGGGAGCCTGCCCCGGGCTAGGAAGGGTTCCCCACCCTGACCCTGGGGACCCAGCCAAGAGGTTGTCCCCGTGTTGCGTTCCCTTGGCCCAGAGCTGCCTGCTCCTCCCAGCTCTCTGGGTCCAGTGGGCATCCCCCCCTGAGCACCACCTGCTCTGCTCACAGTGCTGAACCAGCTCGAGGAGCTGCTGAGTGACATGAAGGCCGATGTGACCCGCCTGCCCTCCATGCTGTCCCGCATCCCGCCCGTGGCTGCCCGGCTGCAGATGTCAGAGCGGAGCATCCTCAGCCGCCTGGCCACCCGCGGAGGGGACCCGACTGTCCAGGTCAGAGGGGACAGGCACAGAGCCCCGCACTGTGGGGGTCACAGTAAGGCCAGGGCTGCAGGCCCATGTTTTTTATCCCTCCTTGCCTCCCCAGGGCTCCTTTGGCTCTTCCCAGATGTACAACAATAACTTTGGGCCAAATTTCCGTGGTCCTGGGCCAGGTGGGATTGTCAACTACAGCCAGATGCCTCTGGGACCCTACGTGACTGGTAGGTTGGGGTTTTGCTCTCGGGCAGAGGAATTTAGGGGGTAGATTTGGGTGGTCCAGAAGTATTGCCAAAGGACAGCAGTGAGCAAAGTGTTTCCTCTCTTGCCACAGATATTTAGCCGTTCCCATGATTTTCCCCTGCAGCTCCCATTCCTAGCTGAGGTAAGGCTGCACTCATGGCTCTCTGTGCTCCATTTGCTGGGGAACACAATGGGGCAGGGGGCTGTATGGGGGTTCTGTTTTGGGCTGCCCCCCCAGTGCCGGTGTCTGGCTGCTGCCTCTGGCTCGAGCAGCTGCAGTGGAAGTGGGAGCAGATCCTTCCCGGTGACCTCGCCAGGTACCTGAGGTTGGCAGGCAGGGAAGGTCCAGAGCTGGCTGACAGGCACCCCTCCCTTCTCCTCACAGCAGCCCCGGGGGACAGACCTCAGCCCCTGGCCGTGAGCTGTGGTTGCCAGAGGACAGTGGGGGAATCGTGCCGGCACTGCCTGCGTGGAAGATGAGCTGCCACCGGTGCTGCTGGGCTGTCCCGCTCCTGCTTCAAGTGTGCTTCACCTGCTGCGGCCTCCGCGGGAGCGGCAGGGCCGGGAGTTCGTGTCCGTGTACATTTTTTGCACTTTCTTCTCGAAGACTTGAAGAGTTTGTCTGGGCGAGGTGGGCTGAGGGGAGGGAGGAATGGAGTCGCGGTGTTTGTCTGGTTGTGTTGGCACATGTGGGGCGAGGGAGGCCGGCGGTGCCCGCTGTCCTGGCGGGCTATGCCAGGCTGCCTGAGGTGGCTTGCACTCCCCAGCTTCCCTGCAAGGGCCATTTTTCATCCTCGCTGCTTTTGAGTGAGCCCACCCCTTCTGCTGCCCCCGTGGGAGCCCTGGCACCGCGGTGGTGTGGCTGGGGGCCCGTGTGTGCTGGCCGTGGGGCAGACGGGTGGGATGGAAGGGATGGCTGGAGCTGGGGGGGGACCCCTCGAGCGTGGTGACACCGCCAGCTGTAAGCAACGCCCCCGCATCTGCTTTGTGCTCCGTGTGTCCTGGTTTCTGTTCTCTGTGTTTTAATAAATCCTTTGGGAAGGACGCTGTGGAGTCTGTCAGGGGGGTGGCTGGGGCGGCCCTGGGAGGGTCTGGCTGCAGTGGCAGTCCCTGTGTCATCCTGCACACACGTGTACACCCCCCCACGTACACGTACACAAAACACACACGTGTGCACACCCACACACATGTATACACACCTGTACTCACCCACACACGTGCAGCCAGTCGTGCACACACACACATGTACAGACACCCGTACTCACCCACACACGTGCAGCCAGTCATGTACACACACAAATGCACACACACAGCCACAGGGTCCATCAGTGGCACAAGCTGCGCTGTCCCCAGCCCCAGCTCTCCCACACACCCTGTGCACACGGACACACATGGAACACAGAGGGGCATCCATGAAGAGGTGTGTGTGTGTATCTACATAAATGCTGTAATTTTTATGTGAGTGCACATAAACTTAGGTACATACATCTGCATCCTCCCCACCTATATGATTGTATCTCTTCATATATAGCATGTGTAGATCTGAGTACACACATGTGTAGATATACGTGGGACTGTAAGTTTTTAGATATTTTGTGCATATATATCTTTATGTGAGTGTGCACAGATATAATGATTTGTTTAGGTGCAGCTATGTCTATGTGGGTGTGTCTATATATAATATAGATACGTGTATACATAATATACATGTATATTATACATGTATAAATAATGCATTTGTAGTTTTAATAGGTGTGTTTGTGTACATTTATAACTAAATATATGGTTGTGTGTATATACAAAGGCATAGGTATGGGTAGATATCATATGTACATAGGCACAGATCTATACATAGGTAGGGATGTATAGATCTGTATTTACAGAGGTGTTTATATACATCCATGTATCTGTGTATATGTACATACATAAATGTGTGTAATTTATATATATATATACACACATGCATATGTAGATATATCTCTATATCTCCATGTCTGTATCTCTGTATGGATATAAAGCTGTGTGTGCATATACACAGACACACACGTGTATTTGTAATTTTTATATATTTATACATAGGGGTAGATACAGCTAGGGGTATATAGATTATACTAGATAGCACACACGTGTATACAGAGATACACATTTGTATCTACACAGATACACATTTGTATTTGTGATTTCGTACATATATATATGTTTGTTTGCACACAACCATCAGTGCAGTTCTGTAGACAGATGCATAAATAAAGGTGTGTGGGTACAGCTGCAGGTAAATCCACATACCTAAAGGTGTAAGGATGTGTATGGGGCAGGGGTGTGCATACAGACCCCAGCCTTGCAGAGAGGGAGAGCTCTGATGTCCTGTGTGGGTTGGGAGAGACCCTCCGTGTTTGCACACACACATTTATGGTGCAGCCATGGCTACACAGGCAGTGGAGAAGCACACACACTGTGCACAGAGCTGAGGGCTTGCACATACATTTAGTTTTTATATTTATGTGTGCACAGATAGATGGAACTCTCTGTATGTATATGTATGTGATTAGACAGATATAGGTATTGGCAAAAATGTTCTGCACAGAGTACACAAAGAGCTTTGAAGAGATAGATATACATAGCTATAGCTGTATCTCAGATAGCTATATATCAAATCTATATCTATCATATGTATCTATATATAGCTATATGTATATATAGCTATAGCTATATCTAAATCACAAATATCTGTTTCCACATATATATACAGCATATATTTATAGAAAGATGAGTATGTAGTTATGGAGTTGGGTATGGGTATAGATATATCTACGCATATATCTGCATATACACATTTATGTACGTATCTGTAATTTTCATATGTGTGCATATATCCATACAAATGTGGATGCTGCTACAGCAATATATTTACATGGATATGTACACATCTTTAAATTACATATATGGATCTATACATCAAGCTATGTATGTCTGTATATACACAAGTACATGTGTCTGTCTACAGGGGTGTTTGTGTACATTTTATATGTAATTTTCAGAGACGTGTGTACATATCTACATACATATCTACATACATACATACCTACCTGTGTGTGTACACACACCTGTAATGAGTGGGTGTGGGTGTGGGTATAGAGGCCCCTGTATTTCAGCAGCTTTGTGCAGATACATCTGAAGGTGCCTGTGGGCCGTGCTCACCTCCACAGCTGCTGCGTGCAAATGTTCGTCTGTGTGTCCCTGCCTGTGTCCACGTGTGTCTGTCCACACACACGCTCACACACCTGCCCACACACACTCCCCCAGCCCAGCCCCTCCCTGCAGCAGAGCCCAGCCCCACGCTCAAGTGGGGCACCCTGGGCTTCTCCCACAGGGAACCCCTTCCCTGCCACCACCCCATCCTGCCCCCCACCCCGGGAACCGCAGCCCCCGATGCCGGTGTCGGGCTGGTGGTGCCGGCGGCACAGGGCAGAGGCGAGGGCTGGGGAACAGCTTCGTGTTGTCAGCCTCGTGGGCATACAGCACCCGCGTGCACCCCGCGCCCGCCGCCTCCGGCAATGCAGGGGCGGGAGCCGCGCATGCAACGGGCCCCGCGGCGGCTCCGGCTGCGGGCAGGGCGGCCGGGCGGCTGGGGCTTGTGTCCCGCATGCCCCGCCGGCCATCCCTGTGCCCCAGAGCCAGGCCGAGCAGCCGTGGCGCCGTGTCCGGGGCAGCGCGGGCAGGAGCGCTGGCTCTCGGCGCTCGTGGTGCAAACCACACTCTCCACTTTGCTCCAACAAAGCGTAAGCAAGCGAACGGGCGGCGAGGGCTGCGCGGCAGGCGGCACGCTCGGGCGCACTTAGGATCTGTAGTCCTTCTTGCTGTAGGGTTTGTTGCCCAGGATGCTATCGATCTCGTGGACGATGGAAGACGACAGCTTTGGAAGGACCTGCCGGGACAGCGGAGTTGGGATTGTGACTGTGGTGCGCGTGGGAGGACGCAGCCGGCAGTGGGACGCGGCCGCGCCGTGCTCACCGCCTCCACCCCGCTGTGTTTGTGCCACAAACCCCAGATTGCCAGCTGGCTGACCCAGTTAGGGAGAGCCTGGGTCGGGCCCAGCCCTGCCCCCTCAGTCCAGCAAAGCCTCGTCTCTGCCGCTTGCCTTCGTGACAAGCCAAACCTGTCACAGAGCCACATTCACGACCCTCTGACCCCGCCCAGCGCAGTGCAGCAGCGAGCGCTCAGGGCACACGTCACTCCCGCTGGGAGCACTGACCTGTATCGCTCCAATATTCTCCATCAGCTGGTCAGCATTGGAGGCTCCCAGTAAGACTGAGCTGACACCCTCGTTGCGCAGGCACCAGGCTGGAGAGGAGGGAGAGCAGAGCCTGAGCACGGCCTGGCTGCCCCCGTGTCACCCCCAGCAAGCCCCCGTCCCCCATCCTCTTACCGATGGCGAGCTGGGGCAAGGTGCAGCCCAGGCGCTCGGCAATGGCCTGCAGCTCCTTCAGCTTCGCCTGCTGCCGCCGGCCCTCCTCACTAAGGATCTTGTCCTTCAGCCACTGGTATCCCTGGGGAAATGGGAAGGAGCGTCATGGGGGGATTGGGGTGTACTGGCACCTTGCGCAGGCAGGGCATCCCCAAACACCCTGGGCTGCTTTGTGAGGTCCATGGCCCTGCTCCCCCAGCTCCGTCCATCCCAGTGTGCCCCCTGGCCCTGGTGTGGCTCACCTTCAGCGAGGCACGCGAGTAGGGGGGGATTCCCCCATCGTACTTCCCCGAGACGATGCCACAGGCCAGTGGGGACCAGGTCATGGCTCCGACGCCTGGGAAGAGAGCAGAGTGGGGGGTGATGCTGCTGCTGCCCCCAGCTCCCTCAGGGACCACAGCACCTGGTCTCTGCAGTGCGGGGCGTGGGGAGCATTGTGCTTTGCAGGCTGGGGAGGGACCTCCACTACCGTACCTATCTTGTGGAAGAGCTCAGGCAGCTGCACCTCCACCTTTTCCCGCTGGAACATGTGGTACTCAGCCTGCTCACAGATCGGCGGGATCAGGTTGAACTGCCGGGCCACCGAGTATGCCTCCTGCAGATGAGCTGGGACCCTCAGTGCCACGCCACTCCCCCTGCTGAGCCCCCCAGCTGAGCCCTGAGCAGCTGCCCCAAGAACCGATTAAGTCTCAAGCACATCTGCACACACGCTTGGCTCCCAAAAGCCGCTGTCTAATTAAATCAGCATCAGCAGCACCACTGGGGCTGCTCCGCTGCAGCTGCCCGGTCCCCTGGGCCCCTACCATGATCTCCATGGAGCTCCAGCGCGAGGTCCCCCAGTACATGGCCATCCCCTGGTTGATGACGTGGGTCATGGCTCGCACCGTCTCTGCCGGGAGGAAAGGAGAGAGTGGCCGGGAGGGGTTAGCAGGGGCTGCAGCAGCAGACAGGGGTTTGCACCGCGCTGATGGCTGGTGAGCATCCCGCTCCCGCAGCGCTGTGCCGGGAGCTGGGTTGTGTCCAGAGGAGCAGGACGGGAACAGAGGGAGCAGCCACTCAGGATGTGCCGGGGACGACAGCCAACCTGACATGCTGGCGGTGCCGGGGCTCTCCTGGCACGGAGAGCAGGGTCCTGGCAGTGGCCCCACACCCTGTGGGGTTACCAGCACCGGCACCGCTGCAAAGGAAGGGACTGATGCATCGCCCGTGCACGGAGACCCAGGGAGGGAAGCCTGGACCCCGTGCAAGGGGCTTGGGAGTTTTAGGGGGAGCCAGCCCTGAGCCATGCGGGCCGGGACCAAGCCAAGATGCGCTCCTGAAGCCAAAGGTGGGCAGCGGGGAGAGCGAGGGGCGCGGGGCTTGCCCAGCCGGCACTGGGGCACACACCCCAGCATGCTCACAGCCGCCCCAGCAAGGAGAGAGCCTGCCACAGACCCTGGCATGGGCCGAGGGAGTCCCACGGCAGGACCTTGGAGGGGCAAGACCCTCTCTGCTTTTTTCCTTTTAACTGCAGGACAGTCTGAAGGAAGGGCCACGGGGTGTTTGTGTTCTGCTGCCACTGCCTCTGCATCTCACGGCGGGGTTTGCTCGAGGGGGGATCAGGGATGGGGGTCACAGAGGAGTGAGGGCTCTGCCCCAGGAAACGCCGCTGGGACAGGCAGCGGCTGGCGGGCAGAGTGCGGGCAGGGAGTACCTTCTACGATGAAAGTCCTGGACTTGGAGGAACTAAATGGGTCCCCTGGTGATAAAAGAGAGATTTAGAGAGAGTGGAGTCACCGCTGCTGGGATAGGAGCAGCGACCTGCCACCGTGCCCCCAACCCGCCCCACCATGGCCTGAGGGGGTCCTGGCGCCGGGCGGGGGGCGGCAGAGGCATGATCATGGCACGGACTGACCGTGGTGGCGGAGGAGCGGATTCTGCTCAGGAGGGAAAATGCCCTTGAAACACAAGCCTGGCGCAAACCAACCGCGACGGCGACGAAAGGCGGCAGGAAGGACTGTGGGACCGTGGCACACACCCACCTTCCATCGGCGTGTTGGGGTCGGGCCGGTTGGCAAACACCACGTCCACGTACTCCAGCTGCAGCCGCTCCAGCGACGCCTTCAGACCTGCCACATGGACAGGGCTGTCAGGAGCACTGTGCCCTGTGCTGCCAGGAGTGAGGTGGCTGCCGAGGCACAGCCTGGCACCAGGGCCAGCAGTGCCCACTGAGCAGCCCCACCCCTACCTTTCCCTACCTTCTATGATGTGTTTTCGGGACAGGCCCCTCTCTGTCTCAGCCCTGAAAAAGGAGAGGTGAGTGAGAGCCTGGCCCGTGCCAGCCGATCTGTTGCGGGGTGGGTGTTACCTACTTTCCTCCCCAGAAGATTTTGGTGGTGATGACCAGGCTGGACCGTCTGCAGGGAGAAAGAGAGAGTCACTGGTGGTGCCGCCTGTGCACCCTGCACGCTCCCTGCCCACATGCATTCCTGCCCAGGGCTGCTCTGCCAGTTCCCCAGGCCACCAGGTCTGTGGTGATGGCTTTGAGGAACAGGGATGATGTCCAGCTTACCTCCACCCTTTTTTCTTGATGATGTTCCCCAGCACCACCTCGGCCCTGCAAGGGAAGGGGACGTCAGCTGCCACTGGGGACACCATCTGCCCCTTGGCTACAGCGTCCAGAGCAGAGCTGACCCCTGATGTGCAAGCTCATTAATTTTAAGCAGGTGCATGGACAAACAGTGATGCCCCAGGCCAGTGTGCCTTGGGCACAGCCACTGCTCACTGTGCTGGCAGGGTGCATGGCTGCGCCTGCACGGCACAGGCCACCACAGGAAGCATGGGGCTGCCATAACCATGACCTCCCCTTTGATCAAGCACTCACAGCCCCATTCTGGAAGCCACTTTGCAGCCAGCAAACCCACAAGATTCCCAGTGTTGCCATGGTTTGGAGGTGCAGGGGGCTGGGTCGTGGGGTGCCACTGCCAAAGCAGGGTACCTACTTGCCGGCAGCGTAGACTTCTGCTGTGTCAAAGAGATTAATGCCGTTGTCATAAGCTAAAGTCATCAGCTGCTCCGCCATCTGCGAGGAGAGAGCAGGGTCAGCGAAGGGGGTGGCTGAGAGCCGGGGCACAGCCGCATGTGCCGGAGCGCTGCTGAGCTCCAGCATGCCACGTGCACCCCGACCACAGCCGCGGCTGTGCCAGCCCCATCCCTTCCCCACTCACCAGGGGAAGCCTGGGGAGGGACAGGAACACACGGTACAGCCTTACCTCATCTGTGATCTGCCCTCCGAAAGTCACCCATGTCCCTGCAGGGGAGAGAGGGTGCGTGCACGGTGAGCACCGAGCGCCGCCGCGCTGAGCCCCCGGCCACCCAACCCGGCTCCCTCAGCACAGCCCCGGCACGTGGTGGCCACAGCTGGCCGGGCCGCGTGCATCGCGGCGCTCCCAGCGCGGCCCAGTCGCTTCCTATCGCATCAGGAAGAGAGAAAATAATTTGGCAATTTCTGGGCTGTGACTCAAAACGGCCGCGGGGCCGAGGGAAACCCTTTCCTTCCCTGCGCAAACATCACTGGGGAGGGTGAGCCTCGCCGGGGAGCACCGGCACTTGCTGCGGGACTGGGGGGATGCCGAGGGGCTGCGGCAAACCCTGGCACTTACCCAGGCCCAGGCAGGACACGCGCAGCCCAGACTTCCCAAGGTTCCTGGAAGACAGAGAGTATCAGGAAAGGAGCCAGAAAGCCCCCAAACGCCATCTCATGCACCCCGCGTGCCACTGAATGCACTGGGCATGGGGGCTGGGAGGGGTGGTGGTGGTCCCTGCTCCCCATCCCATCCCCACCTGGGACAGTCCCACAGTGAAGGTCTCCCTGCAACCAATTAAAGAGCCATCCCAGGCCAGGCATCCCACACTGGTGGCAATGCCAGCACTGGCACAGTGGTGCCATGCCTGGCAGGGTTATCGGGGGGGCAGCGGGCAGTGACCTCGTTAAAGCAGTTCCCTGTGATAACACCCTGGGGTGTCTGGCTGCCCTGAGAGTGCTGCTGGCACAGGGGGCTGAGACGGGAAGCGGGGGGAGCCAGCATGTGGTGGATCAGGACTGAAGCATCCCACACATGGTATGAATTGTGCCTGTTCTCTGCATCACGGCACAGGGAAGCACACGACTTGCACAGGGCAAGGGTGCTTGGGAGTGGAGCAACATCCTGCAGAAATGGAGCACCCCAGAAAATCTGACCAGCACATGGAACTGGAGAACAGCTTTCGGAAAGGGGGCCGGGCTGGCAGACGCCTTCGCCACAGTGATGGAGAGCCAGTTACTTGTTAAAAATGACAAAGGCTCGAGAAATGAGCGTTAAAATAAATAAAGTGTAGGTGAGCCGCGGCAGCTCGCCCGCGCGGGTGTCGCATAGCAACTGGAGGCACTGCCACCGCCGGCACCGCCGACACGGGCACCGGGAGCCGGGCAGGGAGCAGCCACGGCCCGGCCGTGGTGGCAGGGAACCACTGGCTGTGCCAAGTTGGGGCACTGTCCTTCCATGCTGCTGTCTTATTGCCCGACATCTGGAGGTGTGGGGGCTCCCCCAGCCCTGTGGCGCTTTTGGAGCGTTGTGTGGCAGGAAGAGGCCATGGCCCTGGGGTAGTAGCGGCTCAAGCCCCTGGTGATGGGGATTACCGTGGGGAGTGGACAGCATTGGACCTATCCTGGCCATTCCAGGGGCATCCCAGGTTCCTCCTGGGCAAGTGGCTATCACTGCTCCCAGCTTTCCAGCTCAGAAGTGTGCTGACCAGCTGCCCAACGGAGATACTGGCAGAACTCGGGAAGGCCAGGCATCCCCCTGCACTGTGCCACAGCCTTCCTATCCCATCCCTTCACTTGGAGCAACCCCCTGCATCACTGTCCCTTCAGTAGCCACCAGCGGGGACCCTCGAGCTGATCACCCACTGCCTGGGAGAGGGTGGTCCCTCTGTGCTTCTCTGGATGGGGACGCTGAGCCCCGAGGATGCCACTGCCCACGGCCCCAGCACTGCTGCCACCAGTGCAAAGGTTTGGTGTTGGAGAGCTGGACGGAGCAACCCCAGCGCCCTCCCCAGCGCCCAGGTGAGGGACTCAGCTGACCTGGATGATGCTGGTAGGTAACAGCCGGGCTCACCCCAGCGCTCTGACGCGCTCTGTGCCTAAAGCCAGCACATCTGGGCTGCAGTGGGGGCACGTGGCTGCTGGCAGCTGGACTGTAGCGTGCAGACTCATCGTGGGGGGGGCCTGCCCTGTGCTGGGGTGCATGCACACCCGGGGGAAGCCCCAGCCCCACCTGGGGAGCACCCTAAGATTTGGAAGCCCCGAGCGCTCTGCCCCAGAGCCAGGGACACGGAGTGCATCAGTCCCTTGGGTGCTGGATGGGGGGGCCAGCACCCCACGTGCACACACCACCCTTCATTTCTAGGCCCACCGTGGGCAGCCAGACCCGAATCCCACCTTACAGTTCCGCGCTCGCTTTGCAGGGTAAGTCTCTGGCAGCACCATAAGGATTAATGCTGCCGTGACTTCCAAACCCACCCGGCTCGGCAGGCGCTGGAGATGCTGCTAATTCTATCCTGAATTTTAGAGTCCCTTCTCCCCCCCATCCCGAAGGTTTCACGCGCGGCTGGACCAAGGCTGCCCCGAAGGGACAGGAGCAAACAGCGAGGACGCACACGGAGGCGCACGGTCAGCACTTTTAGCGCCGAGAGACGACAGAGCCGGTCGCGAGTCGGGAATTAGGGGAGTGCGGCCCCCCATACCCCCCACGGCGCCCCGATCCCGCTGAGAAACGGGGAAAGCCCCAGCAGCGCCCGTTTTTCCTACCGGTATTTCATCCCCGGGTGCTTGACGCTGGACTCGCTGGAGGAGGGGGCGTTCTGCACCGAGAGCTGCCCCAGGCTGCGGGCCACCATGGCCACGGCGCGGAACTTGCCGCGGGTGCCGAGGCTGGGGCTGCCGGCATTCTGTCGGTTCAGCCGGTCCTCCGCGCTCCGGCTCTTGATGCTGTGCTCGGAGCACACAAAGGAGACCTGCATGCTGCTCCGCCGGGCAGCAGCTCCAGCTGCCTAAATTTAGCCGGCGCCCCGGGCGAGGCGGGAGCTCCTCCCGCGCGCCGCCAACGTGACGGCGGGGGGCTGCGGGGCGGCGGGCGCGGAGCTCCGTCAGCCCTCCTGCCCTCAATATTTGATGAGCTCAGGAAGCGAGCGAGCGGCAGGCGGGCAGGTGGGGGCAGGAAGGGCAGCGCCGTTGCCGAGGTCTCCCGAGGAGCCTCGGCGGGGCAGGACCCCGCTGTGCCCCGCTGGGCATCCCCCGCGGGCGCGGCTGCTGGCCCAGCCCCCTTTTTTTTGGGGCACAGGGCTGGGCTGAGGCCACGCGGTGAAGGGGCCTTCCCTTGTCTCCCTCCGGCCACGCACCGCAGCACAGCATCCCCTCGCACAGGTCTGAAACCAAACCCTCTGGCAGCGCTGCGTGTACACTGCCAGCCCCACGGCCGGGCAAGGGTGCGGGCTGCAGGCTCTCCCGCAGCAGAGCCCAGCTCTATGCCAGTCAGGCTGGTTGTCCCCCTTGGGGTCACGGCCCCAACGGCATATCCCCCAAATTGTGCCCAGTGCAAGCCAAGCGGAGCAAGGTGAACCCCAGCCCAGCATCTCCTGCCAAAGCAGGGACACAAGTCACTGAGCTACAGCACTGTCCTGCATCCGGGGCCATGTGCCAGCTGCCTGCACCCACCTTGCCCCTCAGGACAGAGCAAGATGGGGGAACGGGGCTTCTGGGAAATAACGCACATTCGCCTCCAACCTAATGAGAAATCTTGTAATCTCCTCCGCTTGCCTCTGCCGCAAAGCTCCTTAGCTGGTAATCCTACCAGCACCGGCGCCGGCGCCGGCTCCGGCGCGGGGGGAGACCCGACAGCAGTCAGCAGCCTCCTGAGGAGAAATCCCACAGACTTTTGAGGGCAGTGCGGACATGGGCAAAGGAGGAGCACACTTTGGGGGTGCCTGTGCCAGCAGCTCCCATCAATAAATAACGTCCCCATGAATATTTGATGGACTCTTGCCACTGTGTAAATGTTACCGCGGTCACTGTCAGCGGAGGGGAACCTGACCTGAGGTGCAGCATGGCTCGGCACAGTGCGGCACGGCAGCTGCCAGCTCCAGGGCGCTTCACTGCAGCGGGGCATGAGGGGCACCCCTGCACAGGGGGAACAGCCACTGTCCCCAGCCCTGGTGCCCCTCACCAATCCTGAGCTGGGTTACTGGCGGTGCTGGGCCCTGCACCCCATCACCCGACCCGTGATACCAGGGGAGAGTGGGGAGGGGAGCACTGGACAGAGCAGCCCCGTTGCTCCAAGGGGCCGTGGCTGCCTCTGTGGCTGCCCAGAGAAGGGCAAATAAGGACAAATTCCCAAAGAAGGACAAATACCGGCTGAAATCCTGATACACCTTGCACTGGGACCCACATGCAAAATTCATGGCGCACACGCTACACGACGCACATCTGTCAGTCAGGGAGACGCACACCTGGCCGGTGGAGATGCACACTCATCAGATTGCACCCGTACACCCCTCAGATAGAGACGTACACCTGTGAAGCAGACAGCCCTTTAGTGGCTGCTTGCTCTAGCTGTCTTGCCTTTAAAGCACAGAGGTGTTTGCAGATGCAACCACCCAAACAGCAAATGGGAATGTCAGGTGAGAAGCTCAAAGATCACAAAACAGGTGAGTGCTAACAGCACTGACTGGCTGCCACCTGGGTAACACGTGCAGCACCAGATCACCCACCGTGCCAAGAGCATTGACTCCTCCCAGCCTTGGCGAGGCACAGGGAAGCCGAGGTGAGCACAGGTGAGAGCCATTCTCCCAGAGAGGTGTCAAACCATCACCACGCACCATCCCCTGCACCGTCTCTACACCTTGGCCCTTGCTGCCCTCGCGGCGCTGCCTTACCTATACTTCATGCCGGTGGCATGGGCAGTGCTGTCAGCCAGGGAGAGCCCGTGCATCCGCAGGAACTCCTCCAGTGTCTTCGCCCGCGCTGCCGCCCGCACGTCCCGCAGCCGCCGCAGCTCCAGCCCATCGGCTGCCCGGGGGGCCGGGGGCAGCCCCCACTCAGGCGTGGGCCGGCTGGCCACGCTGCGCAGGCTCTCACTGTAGGTCATGGAGAGCATCCCGCCACCCGAGCACGGGCTCTGCTGGCCAGCCACACCACAAACCACTCCGTGGTGCTACAGAGAGAGCTGGGAAAGCACAACATGGGCTCCGCTGCCGCTCAGGGCAGAGTTCTGCCCATACGGCCTTGCTGGAGTGGTGGCACCTGCCCTTGCCAGGACATGCAGCACGAGGAGGGGACAGTGGGCACCCTGGCAAAGCCAGTCTCATCAGCAGAGCAAAGCCTTGACATGGGAGCTGAAGCACAAAGGGAGAAGGACAGAAATGAGGCACAGCCCGTGGCTGAGGAAGCAGCAGTACCTACCACAGCTGCCCCAAGCCATGCTGCAGCAGTATGGCCCATGCCCTATCTGTGCTGGCCCCCAGCTTGCAGTGGTTTGTACCCCTGCAAGGGACGTGGGGAGCTGGCCAAGATGTGGCAAGTGGTGGCAAAAGTGCTGCTGGTGACAATCTGGCACTGTGTACCAGTGGGCAGGAGAAGTCAGGATGGGAAAGTCCCTGTGGGGCTCCCCAGGAAGGGTGGGCATCTGCAGAGGGGCTGTGGGCACCAAGTGCTCGCCATACCTGCATCACGCTGCCACAACATGCACCGCCAGCCAACTCCTTCCCCTCCACCCCCACCACGGCAGCGACCTCCCAGCTGGTGCAGCTGCTGAAAACAGCCTGCTGCAGGGTGGGCATCTCACCCACCAGAGTCCTCACCGCTTGTATGGCTGGGACCTCACCAGCAGGGGCTCTGACATCAATTTCTGTGCCACTGTCTGCAGTGTCTCTTGTTCTCAGTGTCTGAAAGGAGGGGGGACTAGGGCCATAATTGTGGTATGGGTACCAGAGCAGCCACTGGGAATGCACTGGCATCAGGCTCCAGCCAGGCTCCCACCCGTGGTTTTTTCTTTCCCTGGGAAGCTCACACTGATGGCAGCAGGGACCAAAGATAAAGTGCTCCCGCTGCTGTCACCTCCGAAGGCTCCAAACACAGAGGATACAGAGCAGCAGCTGGCTGGGCTGACCAAATCCTGGGGGTCTCCTGTGACACCCAGTGCTGCCAGAGAGCACTCTGTGCTCCTGCTCTGCAGCAAGGCCTTGGGAATGCAGGGAGACATGGAAAAAGGATATTTCCCTGAGCTGCGGCAAAGCCAAACCAAACCCTGTTTACTAGCCTCTTCCTGCCACACCTCAAAGCTGGAGACAAAGCTGGCACTGCTGGCACCAGCCCTTCTCCATGGCTGGCAGTTTTAAGGAGAGCAGTACCAGCGGCTCCTTCTGGGTGTGGGCACCTGGTGGGATCCCCTTGATCTCAGTGGGATCCCTTGGCCTGGTGGGATCCCCTCGCCTGACAGGGGCAAGGAGAAGCCTGAGCTGACTGCACCACTGCTCTACAGCAGCGAAATGGATGCAGCAAGCGGAGCCAGGGGGTTGGGCAGGGCTGCTCTGAGGAATGGAGAAGGAATCCACCGGCCGCCCCACCTCGACACCTCCTCGATTTTCAGCAGAGCAAGGGGACAGAATGGCAGAGAGAGCATGGAGGTGGCAGGAGCGTTCACAGCCCATCATTAGCAGAAATCCCGGTGCTCCCGGGCCGAGCGGCAGTGGGGCTGCAGGAGCTGCCGAGGACAAGCTGCGCCCTGCCCAAGCGGGAGAAGCTGTTTGGTAGGGAAGGAGCAGGGACGAGGACAGGGCACAGGCTCTGCAGGACAATGGCACTGTTAGCAGCATCGGGGGCACAACAAGTGGGTGACGGGTAAGGCAGCTGCCCAGAGAGGCGTCTGGCCAGCCTGGCTTGCCAAACTGGGAACTTGTTGGCAGCCACCAGCCTGCCTAAAGCCAGAAAGATCCCAAACCCCAAAAGAAAACGACTCTAAGCCACCAAATCCCAAGTAGCCCTGCATGGAAAATCTTCCCTGCTGCCCCGTGGCAGTGCCCATTCCCGCATGCTGCCTGCTCTGCCCATCCCCACTCACCGCCCGCGCCGCCAGCCCCGACTCACCGCGCCAGGGAAGCTGCTCAGCGGCAGCGCAGCTCTGGGTGGCGAGGCTGCCCCGGGGCAGATATAAGAGCCGCGGCCGTCGCGTTGTTTTGCATTAGGGGAGTGTCGACGCTTGGCGTCCAAAGCACTTGGCGGCCACGCTGGGCCCCCAGTGCATGGCTTCTCACCGCGCTCCATTAGCCCTATTAGGGGATTTTCTTCCTTGCATAGGGGAGCTAAATTATTCATGGCGCCTTGCTAAAAGCCTCGAATGTGCTGCTGCAACACTGGCACCGCCGCCCCTGCCCGCAGCCACCGCTCACCCCGCGGTGACAGGTTCTGCACCACCGGCACATGGGGCAGTGGGGCCAGCTGGACACTGGGGCCATCAGGGAGCAGAGATGGTCCCTGTGGCAAACACACCCTCCTGTTGTCCCCACAGCAGCAGGGCCAGAGCTGGGCAGTGGCAGGACTCAGAGGCGGCCTCCTCCGGGCAGGAGCCCTGAGATGGAACTGGGTGGTGGACACTGGCAGAGGCTCCCTGAAGGCAGCCTATGGACAAGCTGGGTCCTGCCAGGCAGCCTCGGGAGCCTTTTGCACCAGATGTGCCCATTGGTTCGGGCCAGTTTGGCAGCCAAAACCTGCCTGTGGCTGGGGCTCGGCAGTGCTGGTGGCAGTGCTGGGACAGGATCACTCACTCACAGTGTCACTGAGCCATCCCGGTGCCTGCCAGCCTCACCTCCTCCTGCCACGTGCGGGATGGAGCTGGGGGCCACGGCTCCCTCAGGGGGAAGCCCCCTGCCCATGGTGGCAGGGCTGGACCCAGTCACACACTACCAAGGCTGCTGAGGCTCCAGGAGCACTGGAGGGGCTGCTGGCACAGTGTGTGGGCAAAGAGCTGCCCTCACTTCAGATGGTAAAAGGGTGGTGGGGGCAAGTGTTGCCTCCTGAACCACTTAATGACGCTGGTCCTAATGGCAGGAGCAGCAAAGCAGCTGGCTGGGTTCCTGGAGTTGCCCTTGGGAAAAGACAGTGGGCTCCTCCAGGCACAGCATCGGCGCAGAATGCCCCCCACACCCCTCCCCACTCGTTCTCCAGCTACACTCTGTTGCTTGGGCAGCCCACGAGGATGGTGCCCTCCACCGAGCCGCACCGCGGGGTACCCATGCCACGATCCCAAACCCCCGAGCGGGTGATAAGGTGGTGCCACACCGGTGATGCCCATCCCACACAGAGGGACCCCAGCATGGCAGGCAGGGCACCACTGTGCCAGCAGCACCCAGGCATGGCCAGGGGCTGTGGCCACCTGTAGATTTTGGGGAGGGGGAAGGGCTGGGTTACCTGTAGAACTGGAGCTGGCGCTTGGGGCTCCCGTATCTCGCGCTTCCGACAGCAAAGGGGAGAGAGAAGAAAGATGCCACAAACCCCATTAGAAAGAAGGAGCAGGACTGAGCAGCAGAGCCAGTGGCCATGGGAAGGGTCAGTGACACCCACCCATGTCACATCACGGCAGGCACAGTGTAGTGGGCATTGGCACAACCCCAGGAGTGCCTACTATGCCCATTACAGGCACCAGCACCCCAAAACCCTGCTGCTGCCACCATGTGGGGTTTTTGTCCTGGAAGTTTTTGCACAAGGAGTGCTGGGGTGGTTTTGGAGTGTCAGGGCAATTTCAGGGAGTATGGTGGTTCTGGGATGCCACAGGCCTGCATTTGAAGCCCCACAAAGCCCCACCACCCCATCCCACACCCTTACCTGTAAATCATCCCTGGGGAGCCTGTCTGCCGCAGCGAGAGTCGCGCTGGGGAGTCAGTGGTGGATTCGGGATACATGGAGCCACCCTGGGCTCCCCGGAGCCACTCGTTGCCTCACCCCTGCCACAGGGGAAGAGAAAAAAGGAAGAAATGAATTTTTTTGGGGCACGCGCATGAGGTACTTCCTGTTGCAGCAGCTCGTGAGCCAGAAGGGCATGTGGCATGGGCAGCGGTGTGGGCACAGAACCCCTGCCAGCCCCAGACCCCAGAGTTCATACCCTGACCTGCTGCTGATCCCCAAACCATCTCACCCAAGCCCCGTGCCCCTGACTTCTCAGCTTGGCTGTTCCCCCCAAACTTCTGGGAGTCCTGAGATCTCAGGAAATGGTGGGGAAATGCAGGCCTGAAAAGCGAAACATTCTGAAAACCCTGAAGGCACCCCCAAGGGTCCTTTGCAAGAAGAGGAAAGCAGCCCAGCTCTGACTGCAGCCCATAAATGACTGTGCACAAGGATGCAGGAACTCTGGGGGAAAGGGAGGCCTCGCCCCCCAGGCACCCCCAACCCTTCCTGTCCCTGTCCCCATGCCAGGGGCAGCCAGCATGACTCCCTGGGAGCTGTGCTCCTGCTCCCACAACACTGTCAGCAGTTTCCAATATCACAGAAAATGATGACACTTCCCTACAGAACTGGGGCTGGGATTTAAATTTATCCTATCTTTCTTTAGGCTGGTGAGATGCCATCTTTACACTACAGGTCACCAGCTGCTCTTTCACCCAGATGGGGTGTGAGAGATCTCCAGGCTCCTTCCTGGCTGCCCTGGGCTCAGCGGGAGCATGGCCTTACACAGTGTGCTCATGTCCTGGCACGCATCCCGCCTGCGTCCTGGCACAGCACGCCTGCATCCTGCATTCCTCCCGCATCCTGGCACAGCATGCCTGCATCCTGCATCCCTCCTGCATCCTGGCACAGCATGCCTGCATCCTGCATCCCTCCTGCATCCTGGCACAGCATGCCTGCATCCTGCATCCCTCCCGCATCCTGGCACAGCATGCCTGCATCCTGCATTCCTCCTGCATCCTGGCACAGCATGCCTGCATCCCGCAACCCAGCACAGTGTGCTCACATATCACATTCTGCATCCACAGCCTGCATCCACAGCCTGCATCCACAGCCTGCATCCCTCCTGCACCCCAGCACAGTGTGCCAGCATCCTACATCCCTCCTGCATCCTGCATCCCTCCGGCATCCCAGCACGGCGTGCCTGCATCCCGGCGCAGCCCCTGCAGCCCACGCAGCCCAATGGCAGCGGCTGCGGCAGCCGAGCCCGTCCCCGAGGAGCCGCCCGCCCGCCCGCCCACCGCAGCTCCCGGCCCCGCTGCGGCCCCGGCACAGATCCCCATCGCTCTTCTCCCGAGCGCCACAGGAACGAGTCTCTCTTGGCTGCAGCCGCGCCGGGGCCAGAGCGCAGGCAGGCTCAGTTAAGCCGGGTTTATTTTTGAGAGGTCAGGAGGGAGCTGCTCTCTCCCCGCCCTGCAGCACTGCCCTGCGCCCGGAGCAGACCCTGCCAAGCCCCACAGCCAGGACCCTGCCGAGCCCCCTGAGCCCTTGCGATCCATCCCCCAGCTTCTCCTGGGGGCTGCTCCTGTTGGCTCTGCAGCTCCCACGGCCTCGCCTGGCAGTGCCAGCCACCGGCTGGGCACCGTCCCGATTGCTCATGCCTGCTCAGAATCACTTTGTTAGTGGTGGCATAACGAAGCTGAGGGCAGCTGGGGGATGCCTGCAGGGGGGACAGCTGACCCCCCATGCCTCAGTGCAGCCATGCAGCTCCTTGCTTGTCTGCCACAGTCCCGGACTCCTGAGTGGCTCAGGATAGGCTGCTTCTGCATTCCTTTGGGGCTGTGGTGCCAGGAGCTCAGCTCTCTCTGTTTTCAACAGGACCTGATGCCCCTTCCCCACTGCCTCCCAAGCAATGCTGCAGGAACTAAGCACAGTGGCTGCCAAGTCTCCAGCAGTGCTGGAGGGACTTTGCTGGGACGCATGGCTGGACCACAGGCACACAGTTCAGAGCTCTGCAGCCTGAGGAGCTGGAGCATTCTGGTCTCAGGGGCCTATGCACCCCTCCGAGCTCTCCAAGCCAAAGACACTGCCAAAAGCCCAGTCCAGTCCATGCCAGCACTTTGGTGCTTCCCTGAGACAGCTCCTGCACCTCCAGGTTCCTCACAGCACAGCTCAGCTGCGAGCCCTCAACTGCGGTAGTTTTTGCGGGACAACAGCCCAAAAAGGAAGAAAAGTGTTTTCTTCTGCAGGATGCAACCAGGAGCCAGATGAAAAGTGCAGAAGCCCTGATAGTTTGTGCTCCCATGGGGCTCCATCCCTGTCCCTGGTAGCACGATGGGGCACAAGAACATGGGCGCTGCGACACTGAGCGTTTATGCCCAGGAAGCCCCAGGAGCCAAAGGCCTGCTGGGCCAGCCTGGGGGGGAATTACAGATTGCAGCCTCCCAGACACACTGCTATCAGAGCAGGATGGGGTGAAACTGCACCTGGAATTAATGAGAATGTAAGGACGAGACCACAGCTTCTGAAGAGCCTGATTCCCCAAGGGTGAGGCCTTGGGAGACCCCTGCCCTGGGCACCCCAGCATCCTGCCCAGCTGCTCAGGCAAGGGATGCAGGGAATATGGCATGGAGCATCTCCCCATGCCAGATGCCCGTCCCCATATTTCTGACCCTTTTTCACCGTGTTTGCAGCAAATGCTCCCCTCCCGCCGCCACGGGGAAGGTGACTTTAGCCCAATGACTCACGCTGCCCCGCTCTGTCGCCTCGGCACCTCCTGCCGTCACCCCTGCGCTCACGGCCCGCGCTGGTCCCGCGGCCCCCCCGGCTGCACGGGCGCCGCAGGGATCCGCAGAGCAGCAGCCCTGCCCCTTCCCTCGGCCCGGGAGCCTCTCCTGCGGCGCAGCGTGCCCCAGCCCGCCGGGCCCCTCCGACCGCGCCGCTGGGCTCCGGCGCCTTCACCAGCCCATCATCGCGACAGCGCAGCAGGCGGGTGCTGGGGATTCAGTTGCGACACGTGAGGTCGCCCGTGACCGCCGAAGGGCCGACACCAGCGCTGCTCGGCTGCCGAGTCAATGACACAGCCCGAAAGCACATGCTGCTCGTCAGCCGGGGCTATTCTGGCTCTGCCGTCACGTACACCAGTGCCAAAGCACCGGGGTCCACCAGGATACCGAGCACCCGCGTGTCCCCCATGTGTGACCCTGCCAATTCCCCTCTGCGCCCGTGGCTGCCGGCCAGGCACGGCCGAGCCACCGCCGCGGCCCCACTCGCCCCCAGCACCGCACCTACCTGGCTCCGGTGCTCGGACGGAGGGAGCCGCGAGGTCAGGAGGGATAAAGAAAGGATTCAACGCCCGGCTGCCGGCGAGCTGCAGGCTCCGCTCGTGTCGGGAAGCGGCGCCGGTGCCGGCGCAGAGCAGCTGCTACAGCCGGCGGCAAACGCAGCGGATGACGGTTCCTACCCCATTCCCGCTCCGTCCCCGGGAAAAGGCGTCTGGCGGAGGGGGAAGCCGAGCCCTCCGCGCCCCAGGATGCGGCGGCACCCAGGGATGCTGCAGAGCCGTCCCTGCCGCTCTCACATCCTGACTCGGCAAGTTTGCCTCCGCCGGTGGCTGCAGCCGGCTCCCGATCCCGCCGGTGCCTTAACCGTGTCGGCGCCGCAGCCGGCACCGGCAGCGCGTGGGCGAGCGAGCGGCTGCCACCGACCGCCCCTGCGCAGCTCAGGCGGGGGGAGGCTAGTCCGGGGCCGCAGGGAGCCTGGGCAGGAGCTGCATCATCGCTGCCTTAGATCACGCCGGGTGTTTTTCTTAAAAAATCAGATACAGCTTCGGCAGTGATGCTGCGGGGCTGCCTCCAGCACCGGGGTCAGTCCCGCCGCCGGCGATCCGTCCCCCTCGGCTGGCACCCTTTGCCTTTTCAGCACCTTAGGCTTTTTGGTCACCCCTAGCAAACCCCCTCCCTCCCATCCCCCAAAGACACCCCAGTAACTGGAGCAGGCTGGTCCCCGCAATGTTCCCGCAGCAATAATAACACTGATGCAGCTGGATCTAACAGGAAAACTAGACACCAAGCCTGCAAAAGAGGTCAGGGTTTTGGACACACTGCTCATACAGTGGTGTTCTGGCACTTATAAATTAGGAAAACATGATTCCTCTCCCTCAGCCAAGTCATACTCAGCTTCATGGCAGCATCTTGGCACTTTCTCTGCCCTTCCAGCACGGTCCTGGCAGCGAAGGGGCCAACAAGCACACTGCCTGCTCCAAACCATGCCGACACTGACAGGGACCACTTGGCACTGCCAGAGCGGCTGAACCCAGCAGGCTGCCCGCTGTCCAAGCCACAGCAGCTCCAGGAACAGTCAGTGACAGGTAGGGAAGGCCATAAACCCTGTCCTGTATGGGGACACTCCCAGCACCATGGGCTTTGCTCCCCCAGCAGAGGGTGGGAGTCATGTGCCAAGTCGTTCTGCTCCTGCTCTGTGATGCATCCAACCTGCAGACCTGCACGCCAAGAGCAAGTGATGGTTAGCCTTCCTGCCCTCCTCATCAAAACAAGAATAATAATAACTATTATAATCAGCAGCCCTCCCGAATCTTCTGTTGGCAGCTGTGTGCAGAGGCGCTTCCTGCTCACCAGCCAGAAAAATCACTGCATATATGCAACAAGCCTGCATATGGATGTGATAGAGACAGACTGGATACATCTCACCCAGCCTGCTGTGGCACTCACCCACCGCGCTGCACCCTGGCTCCCAGCGACGCTTTGGGAAGAAACCCGTGGTTTTGGGAAGCAGGCTGGGTGCCAGAGGCACGGACCACGTCTCACCTGGATGAAAGCCTGCAGTGCCTGTGTGAACCATCCCAGGACACCAGCAGGAAACATGACAGCTCCACGTGACAGCCACAGGCTGAGTGGGCAGGGGACCAATGGAGGTCTCCCATCACAAGGAAAACAGCCTCAAAAACTGGAGGCTGGAGACGGGCTGCTGAGCCAGAGGCCCGAGAGCTTCGAGCCTGGCAGAAGAAAAGGTGAGGGAGCAGTGGCTGTGGACAGATTGCGAGGGGACCGGGGACTCTCCACAGGGCTCGGAGCTCCCTCCACCCGCAGCCCCAGTCACCGCTGCAAACAGAGACAAGGGATGGACCAAGGAACGGCAGGAAACTGAAGGAAACTGAAGAAACCCTGACGTTTGGCCCCCTCTGACGAGGAAACCGGACGATGCTTGGGGAAAATCCAACATTCCCACTCTCGAATCACTGGAGCGTTGCCGGCAACTCACGCCGTGTCATCGGGGCTCCAGCCCCGCCGCTCCTCCCCTGTGTACGGCGACAGGCCGCAGGCCACCGGAGCATCACATGCAGGGTCACCTCTCCTTGCTGAGGGAATGAACCACCGTTGGACAGCGGTCAACCACCCCCGTCCCGCACAGCCCAGGGTCCCACTGGGACGAGAGCCGGTGGCGGGGCGAGGGCCCAGCTCCCCTCACCGGGGAGAGCTGGGAGGGACAAGCAGCGGAGTGGTCTCGCCCGTAGCTCTGCTCGTGAAGGAAGATAAAGCTTTAGAAGGGTTAATCGAAGCATCTTGCTGCAGGAGCCCACTCTTCTCTCCCCTCCCTTTTCTCTGCCTTGCTCTAAGAAGATCTTGTTCTGTACAAATTCTGTAGACATAAGCTACAGGTACATTGCACAAAGAGCCCAGAGGTAATAAATCTTAGCCAAAGGAGCCAAGGTAGACATTTCAATAGGTGAAGTAGGCCTAAAGCCAAGGCTTTCTTCAAGCCTGAATGATCAGAACACGAGAACAACAGAAAGTACGAAAGGTCTCCGGTGTCACGCGAAGAAGAGCAGTGGATTTGAGACCCCAAGATGAAGTAAAGACCGGAACTACCCTAAATTATTCCTCAAAATAGAGACCATGCCTCTAACTCCGCCCTAACTCCACCTACTATGAATATTGTAATGTAATGATGCAATAATATGAATATATATATGAATATATTGTCATCATTGTCAAAATCTGTATAAATTGCTTGTTCCATTCAAGCACCTCGGAGCCTGTCTTTCCAGCAATAGCTGGCAGGCTGCCCCGGCCGTTAAATAAATAAATACCTTGCTGCTTTAGACATAAAACTCTGTCTAAACAGTTTTTAATCTGCCTTTTTGGGCATCACTCGGGGCCCTGCCCGGGGCTCTGCTCAGGGCCCTGCCCGGTCCCATCGCCCCCGCCATCGCCCGGTGCCGGTGCCGGCCCCGCTCCCCCCGCGCCCCCGCACCTGCCCCGCGTCCGCCGCTCCCGCCGCTCCGCCGTGCGCCCTCGTGGGGGGCGGCCCCGCCCCGCCCCGCCCCGCCTGGCCCCGCCCCGCCCGCCGCCCATTGGCCGCGCCGCCCGACTCTCTTGACGCATGCAAATGACGACAGCACTGGGCCTCCCCCATTGGTTGAGGTGCCGGCCGGGCCCAGCGCGAGGCCCCGCCCCGCGCGGTGCGGCACCATCGCCCTAGTAACCTGAAGCTGAGCCGGGCGCGACCACCTGCCGGGGGAGGGGCGACCGATGCTGCCGCCGCCGCTTCCGCCTCCCCGCCGCATCCCGCGCCTCTGCGGGATCGCCCCGGTATCGCTCCGCCTCCGCATCTCTCCTCTTCCCGCAGGAGAGGGTGCGCGGGAGGCGGGCGGCGGAGCGGTGAGCGGCGGCGGCGTGTCCTTTCCTCCCCTTGGCCCGGCGCGCGGTTGGTCGGGCCCAATAAGATGGCGCCGGGGCGCGGTGAGTGAGCGGGGGGGTGCGGGTGCTTCGGGATGGTCCCGGTCCCGTGGATGGGGGTCCCATGGGTGCGTGGGTGGGCAGACCCAGGGCCGGCCCCGGCTGTACCTGTGTGTGCATCCCCAGGCGGGTGCGGGCCGGGCGTGGGCAGCGGCGCGTCCCCACCCACGTGCGCGTGGGAATGCGGGGCTGTGTGTGCTGACCGTGCGGGGTCCGTGTTCCTGCAGGCTGCGTGTCCTCCGCGGTTCCGGCCCCGCGCCCGCCGTAGCCGGCGCCGGGAGGCAGCGGCGACCCCCGGAGCGCGATGGGCGAGTGGGAGCGGGTGTTCCGGCAGCACCCGCCGCTCCCGCCGCACCCGCAGCGGGGCCGCGCCCGCCCCTCGCCCCGCTCCGCCGCCTTCCGCTGCGTCCTCAAGTACCTGCACGGCGCTGCCTTCGCCCAGGTAGGGGGGCTCAGCCCTGCGGGAGGACCCTGGCAGTGTGTTGCTGACCCCGTGGCTTTTGCCCAGTCCCACAATTCACAAAATCATGGAATGGTTTGGGTTGGAAGGGGCCTTAATGGTCATCTCCTTCCACCCCCGTGTCGTGGGCAGGGACACCTGCCACTAGACTAGGTTGCTCCAAGCCCCATCCAGCCTGGACAGATGGGGAAGCCACAGCTTCTCTGAGCAACCTGTGCCAGTGCCTCACTGCCCTCACAGGGAAGAATTTCCCTCTCCTCTTTCAGTTTAAACCCCTTCCCCTACTTCCATCACTGTCTTTTTCCTAAGCCCCATTCAGCATTCCTGGCTGTGTGTACAGGCCAAACCTCCCAGGGGCAGGGGCTTTCAAAACAAGGTGTTTCTGGGGGGAACTAACTGGAAATCTCCTGGAAACACGAATCACAGCTATGCTTCAATCCCATGCCTTCTCACCTGCAAATCTGAGTTAGCCTTTAATTAATTTTTCATTTATTTTTTATTAACTAAGTATATTTAAATTAAAATCTCCATTAGCACTTGAACATTTGTTGCCCCTTTATTCTGTGCTTAACATTCAGCTTTCCCACTTTTCCTTTGCTCCATTAGTCTCTCGCTTCCAGGCAGGTCCTGCAGCAATGCGTGAAGGTGTTGGTGGCCACGTGCCCAAACTGGGCATCCCTTAGAAAATGGGAATTATCTGTCCCCTCTCACCAAAGCGTGTTCTGAGCTCTGAGGATGCAGAGCTGGCGTGTCCCTGAGCGTCCCCAATGCTGGTGTGTTGTGCCTTGCAGGGAGCCGAGTACCAGCTGCGCCTGTCCCTTTTCGATGCCACCTACCACCACTTCTTTGGGAGGACGTGGAGGAGCGGCTGGCAGGCTGCCCGTGCTGCCCCACCACGCTTGGCCAGGGCAACGTTCAGCGAGGTAGGAGGCTCTGTGGGTCTGGGGAAATGCAGCACCAAACCCTTTTCCCTCCCGACGCTTCCCGCTTTACCCACGGTTTATTGGGATGGGGGAATTGGGGTGCTGGGTTACCCGTGGGGCTGGTGCCACCGTGGGAGCAGCAATGTGCCACCATGTGCCACCTGCTGTGTTCAGAGCCGGCAGCAGAGAGCAGTGTTTCCCCACAAGTGGGAAGGAGGGGAATGAGCAGCTGCCTACCCTCCAGCACACCACTTCTCTCTGTCTGGGAACTAAACTCTTCCAAAGCTGGGCTTCCATCAGCTGCTGATACCAGCAAACCAAGGTGCCCCTTACCAGGGAGATCCTGTTGCCCCATGGCGTGACACACAGCCAAGATGTCACGTTTTCCAATTCACTGCTCCTGTTTCCACTCCTCAGCGCTGCAGGTGAAGTGAAGCACAACTTGGTGCTATGCTCTGCCTTCATTTACACTGCCAGCAGCATTGAGGGGTGTTGACATGTGTGTTTCTTTCCCAAGTGTTTCAGTACCGTCCCACTCCAGCTTGTTTTGAAGAGGAATGGATTAAAACTAGGGCAGAGAGAGCTGTGGAGAAAGCTGGATGCTGGGAGGAGCTGCCTTTCCAAACACATTCCCTGTGTCTGAACGCTTCCCTGGTGTTTACCATGTGGCTGGGAGAAGCTGGGAGGAGTTTTGGGGTGTTGGGGGACTGTGTTACAGCCTCTCTGCAGTGGCTGAATTGTGTTGCCTGTCCCTGCAGCTGCAGGGCTTGGAGTCTGGCACAGGGGTGGGATCTTTCAACTGCACAGTAATCAGCAGGTCAGTGTTGTGAGGAGTTCAGGTGGAGGTGCTGCCTGCACACTCAGCAGCCTTGCCGGAGCAGGATGGCTGGAGGGCAGGGATCAGGCTCTGCAGGTGTGGTAGATTTTGTCCTCAGGGTTTAGGAGAGAGGAGGGCCCTGTCACAAACCACTGTGTGGGTTCAGTGGCACATGGGACCCGCTGTAAGGGCCCCCCTGCCTTTGCAGAGCCAGCTTTGCTCTGCAACCAGAGGTCAGGTTGTTAAAGCAGCACCTTGCAATAAAGGCTAATGGAATAACAATTTATGTCCTGGGGTTGATGTGGGAATGTCTCTCTCTGTTATGCCTTCCTGACAGCCTGTGATTGCAGTGAATCTTTTCTCTCCAACAGTGCAGTAATGAGTTTTTAATAGAAAGATTAATCTAGCTTTAAATCCTGTCTGGGGAGGTGACCTGTGTCCCGTCCCCTCCTGCCCTCATGTCCAGACCACCCCTATCTCCCTCCCCGTTTCAGGAGGGTTTCCAGCTCCTCTGACTGGCTCTAATGCTGTAGGGTCAGGGTGCATCAAAGCCCTGCTCGTTTGGTATCTGCAGCCTGTGAGTTACCCTCAACAATGGGTGATGACAACAAAAAAGTTATTTAAAAAAGGGATAATAACGTTTGAGATTTAAGGAGTTGAGATTTCTTAGTAGTGTCTGAGATCATTTGCTGTGACCTTCTGTCTGGAAGTTTTAGTGGATGTTCTGGTTGTGCCACTGGCTGTCCCAGTGTAACAGGCATTGCTCTGCCTGCCCCTGCTGCTGCCAGCTCTGGAATACCCCAAATCTTTTTTTTCCCATCCCAGACTGTTTACTTCCACACCTCCTTGAACCACCCTGGCATCGTTGCTGTTGTGGAAGTGGTTGTGAAGGCCAAGAAAGGGGATGAGGGCTCTCAGCACCTTTCCTGTGGCTTTGGAATCATCCCCCTCTTCCGCGGCGGATCCGAGGCGACAGACCCAGCTACTGAGGACAGAGCGTAGGTTCCCCTGCTGCTAAGTGACAGGCCACGTTAGGAATTGGGGTGGCTGTGTGCATGGCTGCTCTGGGGGAAGAAAGGGCGGTCCTGGGGCTGCAGAAACAAAGACAGCATTTAGAAACCTGGAATTCTTCACTCTGGGGAAAAGCAATGATGGATTTGGGAGGAATGCTTGTCCCTTCTCTAAAGGACAGGGCTTTTGCAGAGTAGGTGGGGGCTGAGCAGGGGCCTTATGGGAGATGGAGATGTAATGGAGGATGGAGATGTGCCTCAGCATGGATTTACTGAGCGCTGCATGTGTGCTCTCTGCTTTCAGGCTGAAGCTGTACCATGGTACGCCGCGTGCCCTACTGCACCCGCACTTCCAGGACCCCGCAGAAAGTAAGTAGCAGCCAGATGTGGCATCTTGGTCCCTTCTTGGTGGCTTTTCTTACTCAAATATGTGTCATGCATGTCTGGTTGATGTGAGATGTGATCCGTGCCCTGGTACTTTTGCCTTGCTGCCAGCTGGGAACAGCCTGGCTGGGCAAACCCAGGTTTTCCTTTGCTCCTAGCACATGTGTTCACAGGTAATGATTCCTTCAGCACTGGCTCTGTGAAGCTGTCTCCCCACTTTTGGTCATTTGAGGTTTTTTCTTTTCTTCAGAGAACAAATACCTGATGGTGATGGAGAAGAGCCACCTGCAGTATGCCCTGAAGCCCCACCAGCCCCTGGAGATGGTATTTCACCTCCTTCCTGAAAACCTGCTGATATCTGGGCTGCAGACGGTTCCTGGCTTGCTGCCAGCATGTGGAGACACGAGTAAGGGCTCCTTCCCTTTCCCTCTGCCTGCACTACTGCTCCTGAAGGCAGAGGATCCCCAGGAGGCTGCAGGCAGGGTGCTGGGATGGGATTTCTGGGAGCACCCTGGGATTCTCTGCGGTGCTGTCTCCTGGCAAGGTCCCCCCTGTGCGGGGCTGCAGCCCTCACACTCAGAGCTCAGCCTGGAAGACGTCAAAATGGCTCAGTCTGTTCCCTGTCCATTAATTGCTTCGCTCTTGGGAAGCTGCTGCGAGGGATAAGTGATGGTTGGTTTAATTACAGTCATTCAGCAGAGTCTTAGGAACAGGCCTTGCAGCTTGTTTAAACTCCTTGGTGGTAGGTTCAGGATTGCTGAGGTCTGTCAGGTTTAGGGGATGAGCTCTTGCCTGCTCAGCCCTCATTAATCTCTCCCTATGGCACGCTGCCCTTTGAGCTGCTGCAATTGAAATGCGTGAGATGAAGATTCAGAGGATAAAAATTCCTCACAGTTCTGCAGCTGAATTATTCTTCAGCTTCCCGCCTGGAAAACCCACTGTTTATGGCTTTGGGGTTTTAACTGTTGCTGCTGAAGCCGAGTGAGGTCTCCAAAGCAGCTGAGTCCCTGTGAGTGCTCAGCCCTGTGCTCGGAAGCTGAGTGGGCAGAGCCAGCACTGTGGCACCGCAGGACAGCGGTGGTGGCTCTGTGTTTGCTTGGGAAACCTGTGGCCACCACTTTGTCTTTCAGGTGACTGCCTCCAGAAGCCCCGGCTGATGAAGGCGGTCACCTGCTATCTGGAGCAGTTGTCTATCCGGCTGTACCCTTCCTTGGAGGAATTTGAGGAGGAACTGCTGGACTTCCTGAACAGCGATCGCTTACTTCAGGTAAGTAATGTACTGGGAGGGTGGGGAGGCCCTGGCACAGGTTGCCCAGAGAAGCTGTGGCTGCCCCATCCCTGGAAGTGTTCAAGCCTAGACTGAATGAGGCTTGGAGCAACCTGGTCTGGGGAAAGGTGTCCCTGCCCATGGCAGGGGGTTGGAAAAAGATGACCTTATGGTCCCTTCTAACCCAAACCATTCTATGATTCCACGTTTCTAGGTGCTGCCAGTGCAGTCAGGTCAGGGGAAGGCACAGTGTAGAGCAGTAATGCCACTGCCTTGTTTATGGGTGGGGTGGAAAAAGTCAGATAAATGATACTTGTACATTTGTTTCACTGAGAGTTTCCAATTGTTTTGCTGTGGGACTGGCACTGTGCTGTCCCATGGCACCTCTCTGCCTGAGCTGTGCCAGCTTCCCTGTCCCAGGCTAATGCCATGCCGGACGGTGAAGAGGTGGCTGTCCGGGAGCGGCGGCTGCACGTCGGTGTCCACAACGGCCTGCGCTTTGTCCGCGTGCCGCAGGTTGCGGTGCTGGTACCAGAGACAGAGGCGGTGCCAGGCGGCTGCCGGGGGGCGTCCGGCTCCAGAGCCAGGTAAAGGGGCAGCCCTCTGCCGCTGGTGCAGCTTCTCTCCTGCACTGGATGCTGCCACAGCCAGTTCTTCACCCTGCACAGGGATGCAGGTCAAGCCCTGGTGCTGAGGAGCCGCATCCACCTCAGTGAAATGGTCCCTCACCCGGCATTCAGCATCTGCTTCCAGCTGGAATACGTCTTGTGCAGCTCAGGGAGAGCTGGTGGGAAGGTAGGTCTGAGTGTGCATGTGCCTCATCTCCATCCTCTGTGGAAGAGCAGAGATGCTGCTGGAGGAGTAAGCCCTGCTCAGAACTCCTTCCTCTGCCTGTTTTGCCATCCTGCTCCTCCAGGTCACGGCAGCTCCTCGCTGCATGGCTGTGCTGCCTAACAAAGGGCCCTACAGAGTGCCTGGGTGTTTTCTGCAGCACTGGGTGATGGGCTGCGAATGGGTTGTTAAATCATTTTAATTACATGGGTTGCATTTCTCCACCGTGTAGATGGAGGAATGTAGCCTGCAGCAGTCCCATAGTGCATAGTGTTCTGGCAAGCTAATTTGGAAGATTTCATGGGTTTTTCAATATAAAAAAGGTTTCTCTTTAGAATTTAACATTTACGCTGAAAAGAGGTTAACTCCTCCCACATTTCCTTTTTTTTTTTTCCCCCTTGAATGCTGAGGTTTTTCCAGGTGCTCCAGCCTGAAGTTTTCAAACCATAAAGCCAGGAGAAGTCTCTGAGCTTGGTCTCTGCAGTCAATACACTCTCACCTACTTACTGATCATTTACTTGCATTTCAGTTTAACCTTTCTGCAGGTTAAACCCAGCTCAGTGAGCACTGTGTGTCCTCTCCAGAGACCCTGTGCTGTTGGAGCCATTGGCTCCAGGCTGGTTGAATTGATGGCCCAGTGTTCGTTGGGAGGCTTTAATCATCCTGCCAAGATATTTGTTGAAAATGCAGTGAATGTCTCTTGTTAGAGCTGTCCAGAGCCAAAGTGAGGGAAACGGGTATTTTAAAGTGGGATATGTGTGCCAGACCAGAGGGATTTGTACTGAGCCTTGCAGCTGGAAATTTTGTTGAGTCCAGCTCTGTTGGAAAGTGGAAGCCCAGTGTCCCACAGAGGCTCAGAGCTCCAGAGGCAGGTCCATTTGGCTGTGCTGGGAGCACTGGCTGGGGCAGTGGCAGAGCAGGTTCCTGTGGCACAGCCCTGGGGCAGAGCAGTTAATCCCAAAGCCGCTTGTGGAGCTGATCACCTTGTCCTGTTCTCCATGCCATAATTAGCTGTGAGGGGGATGGTGGGTGCTGGAAGAAACCTCTTTTGCCTCTGTGCCTCTCCTTTGATTTGAGGGAGTCTGTGGAGGTACCAGGTAAGTGGAAGCCTTTCCCCTTTGCTAGGGATAGGGGTCAAACAGGTATCCCTTCATGCTGCTGTTTGAGCAAGGGGTTACAGAGAGATTAGGCGCTCTAATTAGGTGCTCTCTACAGAGAGATGAGGTGCTCTAGAGGAAAGTGAAATGTCTCCAGAACGGGATGAAGGCAGTGGCTTCTGTGACCCCAGAGCCAGGTGTGGGGAGGTGTGGTGGGAGATGAGAGCCAGTGTCTGTCTGGCAGCACCCATTCCCTGGTCCTGGTGGTGAGGTGGGTCTGCTTGGCACTGACCGTGCTCCCCCGTCCCCCAGGCCGTGCCCAGCGGTGCCCGTGGTGAGGCGGCCGACATGCGCTCGGTGCGCTGGGCTGTCTGGAGCCCCGGCCCGGGCACCAGTGACACAGAGGTGGTCCTGCCCCTACGTGGCGGTGCCCACCGTGGTCCCTGCCAAGCCTTGGTTTACCGGATGCCGCCAAGCAGCAGGAGCTCCCGGCAGGTAAGGGCTTGCTGGCCCCTGGCAGCTCTGCTCGCGCTGCAGGGCGAGGGAGCCGCTGTCAGAGGTAGGAGGGAGGCTGCATGTAACATGCTGTCTGAAAGCATTTCGTTTTCAATTTCAGGGGAAGCACGTGGAGTCTGGGACTGTCCAATTCCGTGTTTCTACTGATTCGGAAGAACATCTTGTAACTGCTGCTGAGATCCTATGTAAAGACAGGGACGAGTCGGAGCAGCCTCCTACGCCATCGCTGAGTGAGTGTTTTCCAGCTTGCTGACATTTAAAATATAGAGCGTGGCACTGGTGTCTGCTTGGGAGAGAAAACACGACTTCAGCGAGTTTCAGTGAGCTAGTTATGAATTACTGGAGTGAATCAAGTTTCTGTCGAGTTGAATTCAGCTCTGACTTTTTAACTTGCAAAATTCCCCTGTGATAGTATTGCTGAGCCATGTGCAGAATCCCCAGGGACTGCTAGCACTGCCCCAGCTCACTCCCATTCCAGGTCATCCTGATGGCGATGGGGACAGCAGCCACACCAGCAGCACATTCTCGCTCCCAGTACTGCTGCACCTCTCTCTGGACTTGAGTCCTTCCAGATACAGGGACAGGATGTCAGTTAAAGGCCGAGGAAAAGAATGAAGAATAATAATCTGGTTGTGCTGCCACTGAGGAGGGGTGACAGCAGGCTGGATTCAATGGGCATGTGTGGGCTGTGCTGGTGCCTGGCTGGGGAAGAGCAGGCAGCATCTGCCTGGGTGCAGGGACACATCTGTCTGTAGTTTGGGCTGCCGGTGGTCGAGGTTCCAGCACCTGTCTGCTCTGTTGGAGATGGAAGGAAAATTGCTGTGGGTTTGGGCACAAGGTTGTGTCCATGCACCGGGCTCCTGGAAATCCTCTCTGGCTTGTTTTCCTCTCATCTCCCTTTTGTGATTGGTGGAAGCAAACTCCCCTTTCCTCTGCAGTGCCATTCCTGCTGGAGTCCTAGATATGTCTCAGGGTGATGCTCCAGACACCTGGCAGCATTTCAGTGTTACAGCTCCCTCAGCTCTCTGGTCAGCCCCTCGGTGCCAGCCTGCAGGCTGGGTGATGCTCACGGCAGCAGGTACCTGTTCCACGCCTGCTCTGATGCTGTGGTGCCTTCCACAAGATGGCAGTGGCACCATGGCTTTGCTGTGACAAATCCTGTCTTTCTGACAGCAAGGAACCAAGACTGCCGCTGGGGGGGACTTTGTAGCGGAAATCTTTTGGGAATAGATGAAGGGGGTCTGGTGATGTCACAGAGTTTGCCTCCCTGTAGCATGGGCTATGTCATGGCTGGTACCTTCCTGGTGCTGCTGGGAAGGTTCTCCTGGTGCCTTTCAGCTGGGGGTGGCCGGTATGTTGATGGAGTTGTGGTGTGCTGATGGTGGGCTTCCAGCCTGGCTCTGGTGTGGTGTGCTCCATCCTGGGGAGTGGACTGGGGCACAGGCTGTGCCTGGCAAGGAGAGACCCCCAGCAGGGCAATTTTCAAGGATGAGCTGCATGGCATTTCCCTGTGTCCAGAAGGCTTGTGGCACCAGGGAGAGCCTGGGAAGTGCAGCAGTGGTCCTGGAGCTGTGCCCCTCCAGCCTGTACCCCAAGCTGCTGAAGAGACCACTGGGTTCACTTTTTGTGGAGTTCCATTGGGAAACAAGCTGCTGGTCTGGCCCAGGGGAGGCCAAGTGCTTCTTCTGCCCCCTCAGCTGCTGGTGGCGCTGATGGAGCCATCCATCCTCTCCTTAACACAGGCCAAAGCCTTCCCAACTGAGAGGAAACAGTATTTTAGGCACGAGAAAGATGGGGTGGTTTCCTTTGCACAGCAGCCAGCATGGAATAGCTGGGATATACGTGGTGGGGAAAGCAAAATAAGGTCTCAGCATCACGTGGATGCAGAGATGGAACATCTGTGCCCCCGCTCTGCTGCGAAGGACCCGCGGCTCCTCGAGCTCAGCTGTGCCGGCGCCAGTGAGCAGCCAAATATAAACACGATAAAGCTCCCACTGTTTCGGGGCACAAATGCATGAACAGATGAAGGGAGTGACAAGAAATAACAGAGATGCAACAAAAACCTTAAGTATCCTAAAACTTTCACGTCTCATTAAGCATCCCACTTAGGCAGCACTGCGTGGCCGTTGGGCACCGCGGCACTGTCAGAGGATGGAGGAGCTGCTGTTTGCAGCAGAGTTAGCCTGATTCCCAGCAAAATAACGGATGGATCTGGAGATGTGCTATGTTAACCCTCAGGCATCAGTCTTATTGCATAAATAAGTCAAAAGAAGTGGTTGAGCAGTGGTAAGCAGCTTTGCTGCACTGCCTTCACCCCCAAAATTGAAAAGGGCCATCTGGGAGGATGGGGGCGTTTGGTGGTGCTGGGTGCCTGGGGGTGACAGCTCTGCTACAGCCTCTCTCCTGTCCCTCTCCACAGGAGTGCCAGCCCCACGGCGAATGTCAGGCTCCCCACGGGGACCAGGGGTAAGTGCCAGCAGATGTGGGTGGAGGGTAGTGGCATTCCCAGGATGGCCCACATGCATCCTTTGCCTGTTTTCCTGTCTGCTGCGGCCAAGAGGACACTGAATGTCCTTAAATCCACCTCTTCCAGGCAGCAAAACAGATCCTGCCTGTGAAATGTGGGGGGAGGTTCCCTGAGCTCTTTTCACGCCCCAAGAGTGTTGGTGAGGGCAGCTCTGGTTTTTGGCAGCCCAGATTTGCTGGGTCCTCTTGTCCCTGGTATGTGCTGACAGTGACACACAGTTTGTGTGGAGCTGGTGGGATTTAAGGAGAGCTATGAATGCCAAGAGCCTTCTTTATGCTGTTTTATATCTTGATGCAGGAATCAATGCACACAAATATTTTTGATGAAATGAAATGCCTCATAAGGCCGCATTAAGCAGTTTGATCTTCCTGCTGCATTTGCTATCCCTCCTCTTGTCAGGGAGTGAGGTGTGAACCCTCACGTGGCCAAGCTACGCCGCTTCTTGGTGGAATGGCAACGCTGGCACACGTGGCAGCTGAGCTCCTTTAGCATGGAGGGGCTGCTGGCCCACCTTGCCTTGGGGGGCTGCCTCGGGGAGCTGCCCTGGGGCCACAGGCGCTCATGCTTGTCACTCTCCCTCAAGCTGTCTGTGTCCCAGCTCGTGGCCTCACCACGGGGCAAGGACCAGACCCCGCCGCAGGACGGGGGCATCACCCACCTGGAGGCCGACCTTGGCTCGCCGGACGCAGAGCCCGGTGCCAGCGACCAGCTGCGGGCGCTGCCCTTCACCCCGCTGCAGGTGCCCATGGCTGCCGTGGGTCTGCAGGCAGGCAGGTGATGCTCGGCTCCCCTTCCCCAGGCTCCTGTGTCCCCTGGCCCAGCAGGGTCCCCACAGCCACTCCCAGCAGCTCACCCCTCTTTCTCCCTCAGTTCCTGTGTGTCGCTCTCCCGCGCCTCCCTGGCACGCCTGCACGCCGCTGGCTTTCCGGAGATCCTGGACCGCAACCAGGAGCCAGTGGAAATCTCAGAGCCAGTGGAGCTAGGCAGTTTCAACCCACGGCTGGAGGAAGCTGACCCTCTGCAAGGCAATGAAATAATCCTGCAGTTCCTGGCTTTTGGCAGGTGGGATGGCAGCTTGTGGTGGTGCCTTCTGTGGGCAGGTCTCGAAGGACTCCTGGCCAGAGTCCTTTCCTCAAATACTCCTACCTGCTTCCCTGCTTGGGCAGGAGAAGTCCTTGCTGAGGTGCCTCTTCCTCCAGCATCTGCCATGGAGGCAAACCCCAGAGGGTTTTTTATGATGATGCTCTTGTCCTTTCCAGGCACTCTTAAGTCATAATCCATTTTTTTTTAATTGGATCCATGAGCCACAATGTGATGTCAGAACTTGTTAATGCAGGGTTTATCCAGAAATGCAAATGCAGTTGGGAAAGTTGGCACCCGAGGGGTGGCTTTGGCTGGATAAGGCCCCGCTTCTGTTTTTTCCATGGCTGGCAGCATGCTGTGAGAAGGTAACACGCTGCCTTTGCTGGGCGCCTCCATCACAGCATATGGCAGGAGACAGCTGGAATTACTAAGCTTTTTGGAAAGTTAAGGCAAACCGTATGGCTGCTGTCTTCAGAGAAGTCCAAATACTTGTGATGCTGCCAATCTTCTCTTGTTCTCCTGTCTCTTGGCATGTGCCAAATGCACAAGGAGCTTGTGATGGGACGGCAGCACCGTGCCACGAGCTAACCCAAACCCTTCCCCTCAAGGGATGCCCAGGGCAGCGTGGAGGGGCCGTGGCCGAGGACCATCTTCCTCACCTTCCAGTTCTACCGTTTCCCGCCGGTCACCACGCCACGACTGCAGCTGGTCATCACGGATGGGGGGTCGGTGACCGGGCTGGCCGTGCCGGCACAACTCCTTGTCCGGGTGAACGAGGACGGGACGCTCAGCAACAGTAAGCTCTGGTTTTAGCATCCCTGTGTGGCTGCTCCTCTTAGTTGGGCAGATTTGGGCTTGCCTCCAGGCTGAGGGATGGGCTGGTGTCTGTTAATAGCAAACCTTTGCTGTTTTGCACCCTGTGAAAAACGTTCAAAATGTCTGGTGTTTGAAGTATGTCACTGAGTGCTGGAGGGCTGAGGTGCACGTGGAGGCTGCCTGGCTCCCACCACACCAAGCACTGTGACTGTGATGTTGTGGTGTCTTGCAGGACCCCCGGGCTTGCAGCTGAAGTACATGGTGGATCCGGCTTTCCTGCGGCCTGGAGAGCAGCGCTGGTTCCTGCGGTACCTGGCCGAGCACAGCCTCCAGATCGACGTCTGGGATGGAGACTCCCTGCTCCATGTTGGGTCCGCTGCTGTTAAATTGGAGGTATTGGTTAGATGGAAGGTCTTTGTCCTTGAGCCCTGTGACTCCTAATGCTGACAGACCGCCCTTCCTGTACAGAGAGCCAGGGAACAGCCTGGCTCTCCCTTTGGTCCTGTGTTGTGATGCCTTTGTCCTGTCCTCACATCTTCAGTAATGGAGGTCCAGTCAGCCCCTCTGTATAGCCCAGTCTGGTGTCAGCCCTAATTGTGGGATTTGTTGTCTTCTCTTCCAAAGTGATGGCAAAGCATTAACTTTCTTCCCCTTCCCTGGAACTCCATCAGTATTTTAGGACCTTCCCGGAGCCAGGACATCCAGCGGCATCCTTACCCAGAGCCCTCGACCCCCTGGACCAGACTACCCAGTAACTCATTGTACCTCCCCTGTCCTCACCCTTGTCCCCAGCCCCTGCTGCGCCAGGGCCAGTCGGCTGTCAGGACCTACCACGAGCTGGAGGTGGCCACGACAGAGTACGAGCCGGAGGGGCCGGTGCTGGGCCGGGAGGCGCTGCGGCACGGTGCCCTGCGGCCCCTCGGCGTCCGTGTGGCTGTGAGGGGCCGCCTGCACCTCTGCCTGGCCAACATCGGTGAGAGCCACTGCCAGCACAGCCCGAGGGCTTGGCTGGGACACGCAGTGCAGGGGCTGTACCTGAGCCACAGCCAGCCTGTCGAGGGCGGTGTCCTTCCCAGAACCTGCTGGCTGTTTTTATTTTATATATTTAATTTCACGTCCTATAAATGTGCAGTGACTCCAGGTTTTAAAAATCTTATCTTCAGAGGAAAGATTAGCTCCCTATAAGATATCTTAAATCGTCATTTCCATACTTTGCCTGCAAAGGGCCGATAAGCTCCTGGGAAGGAGAATCTGAGATTCACAACCCAGGGAGAGGTTTAACTTGAACCCCGCCAAAGGAGAGGGAGGAAGCAGAGCTGCTGCACTAGGACAGCAGCTGCCTTTGATTGGTGTTTTTCTCATCGTCGTTTTTATTTTTAAATTTCCAAATATTGTTAAAAAAAGGATGGCAAAGCTTGGTGCTCCTGCCCAAAGGATGAGGACAGGATGTGTAAGCTGGTTAAATACCCACTGGGTTTAGAGCCTTGTCTGACTGTGCTTGGCACAGCCTTTGTGGGAGCAGGGACATGCAGCCACGCATGGCTGTGCTGGTGGCAGTGCCACAGCTCAGGGAGGGAGAACTCAGAAATGAAAGCAGGAGCCAGTGAGGGGCTCTGGAGGGCATGTGCTGTCGGTGCCACTCTGTTGCTGGGCAGGCAGCTGTGTGGTGGAACAGGTTTCGGGGAGCACAGTGGGTCTCTCAGGGCATCCTTGGCCTCCAGATATTCCCTCTTGCTTGTGTAACTTGACTGAACAGAGCTGCAGGGAGATAAGAACTGGCAGTAGATTTTTTAACAGTGAAAATGGATGGTTTCCACTCACTCCTGTCTCTGCTCATGGCAGGTCACCCATGTGAGGAGATCTCGGGGCAGCTGCCATCCCACTCCCGCATTGTCCCTGCAGCAGACAGCACTGTCACCGTTCCAGCTGGCAGCTGGCATTCCCTGAACGCTGGCAGGGGTGAGTGCTGCCAGGATGGGGTTCAGCCTGTCCCACTGTGGGCTCAGGTGGGCAGGGTCTCTGCCCCTGCATTGCCAGCTATGGGTCAGCTGCCACCTCCGGCACTCCCCTTCGTGGCCCTGCAGCATTCCGGGGCCCTGGGGCTGCACTGTCCGGGGTCCCTCGGTGGTGCCACGGTGCTCTCTCCTCACAGGCGGGCGGACGGTGCGGGCGCGGAGGTTGGTGGATGTGGACGGCGAGCTGGAGGCCGCCCTGCGCAGTCGCCGGCCAGAAGTGAGCCTGACACCCCCTGGGCACCTCCAGTGAGGCCACGGCCACCCGCTGGCACCGGCTGTGGCACGTGGTGCTGGTGTGGCTGAACGAGGAGGGCACAGGAGCCCCATGGTGGCTCCGGGCTTACAGTCCCTCCCCTCCTGGCAGGGCTGGCCGAAGCAGCGTGCCTGGGACCTGCAGGTCATCGACTCCTACCGGGATCACATCAAGGGTGAGAGCATCTACCAGATGCTCAGCCAGGCCATCACGGCCACCCGCACCGTCCACGCCGTGCTGGGGACGGCCGAGTTCTTCGAATTTGCCCTGAAGAACCCGTACAGCATCCAGCACACTGTTACCATCGAGGTGGACCACCCTGAGCTCAGGTGGGGGTCAAAGTGGGGTCACCCCTGTGTGTGTGGGGTGATGCCAGGGTGGTACCAGCTTCCAGCCGGTCCTCACCTCTGCTGCTCGCTCTCCCAGTGTCATACTGGACCCGAGGGAGTGGCGCCACTTCAAGGAGCTGACCAAGAGTGTTACCCCAGTGGAGGAGGAGATGTTCCATCTCCGTGATGACCTCAAGCCTCAGGTCTACCTGCGTCCCAGTGAGACTGTCCACATCCCCTTCAAATACCAGACCTTCTCTGCAGACCCTGCTGTCACTGCCGCACAGGTAGGCACAGGCCCCTGTTTTGAGCTGTTCCCAAAAGGAAGTGTCCCTTGGCTGTATTTGCTGATGCAGAGGAGTGTGCTGTGGCCTCAGAGAGCACTGTGCAGCCACAGCGATGCTGCATCCTGAGGCAACCCACTCTTGCACCCTACAGGGGCCATCTGGGCTGGGCACCAGTGCCAAAACAGACACTCCATCCCTTGGGAAGAGTGGGACCGGGCGGACCAAGCTCATCCAGGTTAGGGAGCCAGGTGAAACACTGCTCAAGGGGCTGTGTGGGTGGAGCAGCATCACTGGAGAACCTCATCCCTCTGCCAACGGCCCCCGGGACAGGTCTCCTTCCAGGTGAGCGGGGGAAAGCCCATTGCACTCCTGCGGGTGAAGGTGGAGCCACAGCCCCACGTGGTGGACCAGACCTTCCGCTTCTACCACCCGGAGCTCACATTCCTGAAGAAAACCATTCGGCTGCCACCCTGGCACACCCTCCCTGGTGAGTCTGCGGCGTGCCCGTCAGGGCACAGTCTGTTCTCATGGGGCCTTCCTGGAGACACAGCAGCATCCAGAGAGCACATTGCTGCTTCCCCACCCCTTCAGAGTACTGGGTTCCTCACCTCCGCTCCATCCACCTTCGTCCATTAACGCCATCCCCAATTCCCCACACCAGTTCACCCTTGTGGTTTGCTGGCAGCCCAGCACGAGGGGTTCTGGGTATGGCTGTGTGGGGCACACGGGAGCGGCATAGGCAGAGAAGAGGCTCAATCAGTTCCCTTGGTCCTGGTCCGCAGGCACACCCGTGGGGGTACCGGGGGGACAGCCTGAGATGTTTGTTCGTTGCAGCGACCCCGACATCATTTGCGAAACCAAAAGCTTGGTATGTTACCCTTCAGCATCACCGTCCTCTGCATCCTTCTCCCACGGGTTGTTTTGGCTGGTAGGGAGCTGCCAGCGTGGGTGCAAATACGGAGCATCCCCAAGTACTAGCTCGTGGCAGTGACACACTGGCAGCGATGAAACAGGAATTGCATTTTATTCGCAATTAAAAGGAGCTGCATTGTTTTGGCGGGGGAGGCTGAACGTTGCCCCTTATCGCATCGTGCAGCAGCCTGTGCTCTCCTGTTCTTTTGAGCAAGTACCAGATGATTCAGATGCTGGGGAAAAGCAGCCTTTTGTTGTGCTGGGATAGACCTTCCCTCTGCTCGGGGTATCCACACGGTGTGTCCTCAGGGTGTGCGGCACAGCCTGTCCCTGCTGGGGATGCTGGGGCAGCTCCGAGCCCCTGCCCTGCACTGCTCTGCTCCCTCCTCGAGCGAGAGGCTCTCCTGGGCTGCCTCTGCAGCTGGGGGTGGTGGAAGGGAAAAATAAACTTGGGCATGTCCACGCAGATGGTGACGAGGGATAGTTGCTAATTGCTGTTGCGGAAATATGTTAGTATGGTAATTGGATTAGGGCTTGTTAGAAAACTTGCGGAAAATTTGCCAAAATTTGATTACAGATGCAGACCTGGAATGCGATAGTCGTTTGTATCCTCTTTTGTAATTAAAAATACGGGAAGAGCTCAGCCAAGCTGTATAATAACTTAATAACATAGTTTAACGAGGTGCTGAAAGCATCTGCTTTCGTAAGGAGGTTGGTGGTGGGTTCCTATGTTAATGGGAAGACAGCCCTGGGGTCCCTGTTACCCGGTCTCGGGGTCAACTGCTGGGATGATGCTCTGGTGCAGGGGCCTGGTGAGCCACAGGACATCTTTCTCAAAGTAGCCGGAGGACCAAGTCCACAGATCAAAAAGTTCTTTGTTGCTATTTATACGTGAGTAGCAGTACCTCAAGGGGATGGGGAGCACTGGCTCCAAAGGGCTGGGGAATGCTGACTCCTGTGTTGTGTGTCCATGCACAGGGACGCCTGGCTGGCAGCACCTGTCCAGATCTGGCAGTTCTACTTGCACTCTCTGCAGCGCCTGGATGTCACCTGCACGGCCGGGCAGCTCACCCGCCTCTCCCTGCTGCTGCGCGGCACCGCAGCCCCACGGAGGGTGCAGGCCTTCCCCTCCCACCCCCAGGAGCTGGAGGTAAGCCCCCCAGCAGGCTTGGGGCTGAAATCCCCTCCGAGAAGGGAATGCCAGCCCAATCAGAATTATGAACAAGCGGGAGCCGTAAAGCGTTTGCGATAATTATCTTTTGATTAGAGCTGTCATGTGTAGGATCATCGGCGCGAAACCCCAGAGGGCAAATTATCTGCGTTAATGAGACTGTCTGAAGACTCACAATTTCTTTAGAATTCGTTTGGCCGCAATTGCAAATGTGAATAATAAAAGACACAGAAACTCCATTGCCGTCCTGTAAAGGAAAGGCAAAGGCTCCCCAGGCAAAGCCTGTGAGGGGGAACCCCTTGACTGGGAAGGCGCTGTCTGTCCTGGAGCAGCTCTTGTCCTTCCCGACATGAATGAGTTCCAGGGGATTCCTGGAAGTGGGATTCAATAGGGATGGCACAGGGCATGAGTCTTCTAAGAGCAATTGGGTCTAGCTGATGCTCCAAGCTGGACATTGCAGGGCTGTGATTGGCTGTGGGTGGCTGTACCTCCAGGTGTTGTTCCACAGGTGGATCCAAAAGGTGCCTTCCTTCTCCCCGCCAATGGCGTCCAGGACCTGTATATTGGCGTGAGGCCGCGGCGGGCGGGCAGCAAGTTCATCTACCTCAACCTGGTGGACGTGGAGTACCACCAGCTGGTGTCCTCCTGGTTGCTCTGCCTGTCCTGCAGGCAGCCCCTCATCTCCAAGGTACAGTGGCTCTCATGAGTGAGAAACATGGTGATGGTGCCGGATCGGTGGTCACAGCCCCGCCAGTAACCTGAGGCTGTCTCTACTTCTTCCTCTTTCTCCATCTGTGTGTTTTTTGGCACTTGCCACCCTGAGCACACATTTAGCCCTCGGGCACTTGAATAATCTCTCTGAAGCCCCTGGTAAAATGCCTTTCAGGCTGTTTTGGAGAAAGCCCCACGCTGAGGAGCAGCAGCTCGGATGTATTCCCGGTTGTGAAATTAGAGCTGTAGCATGCTGCTTTCGATTAGCGCTGTGCTGGCGGAGGTCTTGCCTCAAAGACAGAAAATTACATTGCCTGGCTAATGTGTTCCTTCTAAAAATATTTTCCTGAACCCCTTGGTATCAAGAGAGGTTCAGATAGGCGTTTACACTGACGCCCCAGTGTCCTGCCACATGCTGCTGGTGCCGTGGGATGTCAGAGAATCAGAGCAGTTTGGGTTGGAAGGGACCTTTAAAGGTCATTGAGTCCATCTAGTTACCTGAAGGAGTGCCATGGCTGTCCCTGTGGACATCCATGAATGAGCTGGAGAAGGAACTGACCAGTCTCCTCTGCTCTCCCAGCCCTTCATCCTTTGGGCTGGTAATTAATCGCTGCTGCTTTTGCTCAGAGGTGGGTTCTTTCTGCCGGCTGGCTGAGCAGATGTGAGGTGTGGGAGGGGAGGGAAGGCAGTGTGTGGGAGGCAATTCTCCATGGTTGTTCTTGCTGCCCACCCTGCTGTCTGTGCCACCTCCCCCACGGCTCCTGCTCCCCCGCAGGCCTTTGAGATCTCGCTGCCCGCGGGAGGTGGGAGAGGCTGCAACAAGCGCATCACCTACACCAACCCCTACCCCTCGCCCCGGCTCTACTTCCTGTGCACCAACCGCCCCGACCTGCTGCAGTTCAAGGAGGACTCCTTTGAGGTATGTCCTGCTGCCAGCACTCCCCCTGCCAGCCCCCGGTGCTGGCCTGGGGAGGGTGGGCAGGGGAGGGGGTCTGGCCAGGTCCTGCTGCTGCATCACCCCTGCTGCCCCACAGGTGGCTGGTGGGGAAGTTTACACCATCGGGCTGCGCTTCGCCCCGAGCCAGGCCGTGGGGGAGGAGGAGATCCTGATTCACATCAATGACCACGAGGACAAGAATGAGGAGACCTTCTGCGTGAAGGTCCTTTACCAGTGAGCCCATCTGGTTCCTGCACCAGCTGCTGTGGCTTCAGCAGCAGCGCCGCCTCGGGGGTGCCCGTGGTGTGTGATGGGGGGTGATGAGTCCGCTCCCCTTATAGTCACCTTGCCAAACCAGGGCTGTCTCTGTCCCTGGGATCCCTGGGCATTGCCCTGAGTGCCAGCGGTGCCACGTGGCTCCATCTGCACTGAGCGGGGAGAGCGGATGTGTTCGTTTACAGCACTTTACAACCACAGGATCTTTATTTTTGTTAAACATGACAATATATTGGGCACTTTGGAGTCTTTTTTTTAACTTAAAAAAGTTTGCAGATTTGATTCTGCGGAATGTTTTTAAAGTATTTTGGATTCTACGGTGAGTTTTGTACACGCTGAAGTGGTTTTCTTGGATTTTTTAAATATTTTTTACTCGTCCTCGATCCATTAAAATTGCTGTGCACAAGGGGCAGAGTGCAGCAGCATTTTCTTCAGGAGGAGGTGGAAATCTGCAGTGTCCCTGTCCTGTAGAAGTCAGTGATGGAGGTTCTCTGTGTCACTCCCATTCCCTGGAGCATCCTGGAGGTCAGGACAGAGACTGTGAATGGGAATGGTGGGAAGAGCAGCCCACCACCCCTGGAGATGCTGCCTCGCTCTTCACGAGTTCACCCGAGGCAGGTGAATCAGTGGCCCCGATGAAGTCGGGTGCCGAGTTCCTCTGCCTCCCTCGCACTGATGGGAAATGACAGCTCATATTTTAGAACTGATTATACTGTCTGCAGCACAGAGAGGCCCTGAAGTTGTGTTATTAAAGTAGATTAGCTGAATAATTTTTATTCACACAACGATATTTCTTGAGGCTTATGAATGAGCTGGTGCTGTACCCGCAGCAGAGGCAGCTCGAGTGGTGAATGATGGGCCGAGCGTTCAGGGCACGCCAACACAGGGACTCGAGCTAAGCTGGTGCTTGTACAGAGTGCTGCCTGCTCCCCTGGAGCACATGGCTGCGGCCCAAAATCTGGAGAGCTTAAGAAAAAGGGTGTTAAGAAAAGCCGATAAAACTTTTCCTTTAGGAAATGGAAGTGTTTTGTGTTCCAGCTGCTTGGCATTACAGCCAGGGCCCTTGGAAGTGCTGCTGCTGCCCACTGGAACAGGGGGAGCTGTGGGGGCAGCTTCCTGGGCTCCCCCTTGTTGATGAAGTCATCCCCAGGAATGACAGTGAACTCGGAGCACCCGTGGCCAGCATGCAGCTCGGTGTGCTCTTCCCATTTGCATTCACATCAGGAAGGAAACTGGATTCCAGTAATGACAGGATTAATTTGCCCTAAAAATTTCAGCCTGTGTCTCATCACCCAGGTGCACAGGGAGGGAAAGGATGGGGAAGCCTTTCCATGGATTCAGTAACTCTTGGGAGTGCTGTGCCCTCCTGGAGCAGACACAGATGGGACCCTCTGGGGACCAGAGTGTTGCTGCCTTGGTGAAGCACTGCTGGGGCAGCAGCAGAGGAATAAGAGGGGGGAGACCTGCCTGAACAGTGGCAACTAGTAATGAGAAAATAAGAAAAAGAAACAGAGGAAGTGGGTGCAAAGCTCCTGCAGGAGCTAAAGCCCTTTGGGAAGCTGGCTTCCAGGGTGCCAAAGCCTCAGCAGGGTTCACTGCCAGCCCAAACTTTTAAACCCAGCTTGTTTTCCCCACTGTGAGGAGGAAATTGCGACTGCCTGAGATGGCTCTAATTAAACAAAGCCTCACCATAATATTTGCTGGGAGCTCGCCAGCCCTGTAATATGACATTACCGGGCATCTTTATTAGCTGAATTGGGTATTTAGCATCTCTGCCAAACCAAAAGCTGATTGAGGCGCATGGAAGCAGCACAGTAGGATCCAGCAAAGGGTGCTATGACCTGCTGGAGAGGCTTGGCCATGCAGAGGGTGGCTGCATCACCTTGGGGGCCTTCCCCCACAGACAGACCTCCTCTTGGTTATTTCCCTGTCACCCCAAATCCACCACAGCAGTGCCAGCATGGGACTTTGGGAGGTTTATTCCAGGTTTCTCCCACTTGTCTCCCTGAAAGCACGTCACCCTCTTGATAAAACCTGATTTAATGGTTACAAAACCCAGAGATAAAGCTGCTCTTAATGGATTTCTTTAAGATCAAGGCTGTCAAAGACCAGGCTCAGAATCCTTTCTACAGCGAGAGCGACTATATTAAGGGCACTCAATCACGCCCAGGCAAAGGTTCCCTAAGTGAGACTCTGGCTGGAGGAAATGCATTTTATTAGCATCTCTGGAGAAAGGAGCTTGGCAGGAGGGATGAGGAGCCTCCAAGCTGCGGCTGCTGCACTCCTGTTCAGCTGCAATGGAGGGGATGTGAAGGACTTTGCAAAGCATGTCCTCGCTCCCTGGGTGGGTCCTGCAGGGAGGAGGTGATGGGCACTGTGGTGACATCACACTGTGGTGAATTGTGTGGCAGTGGCCCCTGTGTGGGGCAGGTGGCTGGTCAGGGAGGGACTCACCTCAAAATCCACTCTAGGGAGCTTGGCTCCTGCTGGGTCTGAGGGAGAGTGGGACAGTCATGGTGGTGATGCTCAAAGACTTTTGGGGGTCTTGGATGGGACTCACCCCAGCCATGGGGTAAAGGAGAGGGGCCTCAGCTACTCTGGGCAGACCAGAGCTTAAACAAAGATTAGTTTTTCACAATTTTCAGCTCCAGACCAGAGTTTGAACACAGATTAGTTTTTCATAACAATTTGCAGCTCCATAATGAGAAATTTGCAGCAGTTCTAAACTGCTGGTTGCTTTTAAATCATTTCCCGTCTTTCTGTCTCAGGCTTGACATTTGATGACGAATTGAGTCTCTGTGTTCATTTACCCACTGATTTATTGTACGGAGGTGGGAAGCTGCGGCCACCTTAGTGAAGGTCAACGCAGAGTGTTTGCTTGTAATTTCCAAAGACTATTAAGGTTTTTAAATAAATCCTGGGGCTGCTGTAGGCAATGAAGGCCCCTCTGGTGAGGCTGCTCCTGCAGCAGATCCCATCAAACGATGAGGAAGGGTTTGTGAGCAGATCACTTGACTCATTGGTGTGAGGTGCTCAAAGGGGTACATCAAAATGCACCCCAAATTCACGCTTAGAGAGCACTTGGTTTTAGGGTCACAGTGGTGCTGACAGCCCAGATCAGCACTGGGTTCTTATTCTGCTTTCCCCTCGCTGGCTGAGCCTGTGCTCATCCCTGGGAGGTTGGAGGGAGCTTCCCCCCGGCTCCCCAGGACGTTGGCTTTGGCTGCTGCCCCAGGAGCCCTTTTTGTGCCTGTGAATCTTGGCGGGTGTGAGCTGTGCCAGGGGCTTCGGCTGCGCAAATGTCACACCGATCTTATCTCGGGGGAAACATCCTTCAGTAATTACAGTCAGTGAAAAGTCCTGCAATAAAAGCCTCGCAGGCTGCAGCCTTCTGTTTCTCTCTGAAGTAGGTGTGGAGGGAGCTGGGAGCGGGAGGTGCTGGTGCCTGCGGTCCCTTCGGTGTGGGGACAGTGTCAGGGTTTGCCTTCCCCCCGGGGCGTGGGCAGGAGGATGCTCTGAGCTCTGCCTGCACCAACCATCTGCCCCTGTGCTGCCAATTAATGAGCAAATACAGAAAAAAAAAGAGAAACGAAATCTCTCTGTGGATAATTGGCACACAGAGAAGGGGCCAAATGAATTAAATAAATCCTTAGCCGTGACACTGGCCCCACTCAGCTCCCTGCCTCTCACAGCAGCTTTTCAAGCCTAATGGTATCAGATACTCTTTTGGCACCCATTTTTGGAGCTGCATCCCACCCCTGCTGCTCCTTAATGCAGCTCATCTCCTGCCCGTGGCTCCCAGGGCCTCCACCGAATCAGCACTTCAAATTAAAGTCTTCCCCACTGCTCCCTGGTTTCCATGGAGATCCAAGTGGATGTTCCTTCTTCCTCCTGAGTCGATGGAGAGGCCCCCTCCTGGGGATGGCCCTCAGGGGAACCTGGGGGTCCCCAGGCATCCAGCGGCTCTGCTGCTGCCTTTGCCACGTGCTGCTGCTGGCAGACTTTGGCTTCGGTCCTGGCACGCTGGTGCCCCTGTCCTGGTGCCTGGTTACACAGCAGAGAATCCCACAGGTTCTGGGAACAGGCTCCCAGTGTAAGTTATCCTCCCACACTGCAGATGATCCTACTCAGCTCTTCAGGAAGCTTGGCCAGAAGAAACTCATCTCCTCCGCTGGGAAGCAGCTCTTTGGCTGGACTAGGACCAGGTTGGTTTGTTTGTATCTTTACCTAAACTATGAATAGACTTTGTAGTCTGCACACAGGTTTCCTGAGCATTGCCTGGGGCTGTTTGGCCAAAGCTGCTCTAGCAGTGGGAATGGTGGTGGGAATGCCCTCACTTGTGTGACTGAATGGGAAAATAGCTGTGAGATCTAAGAAACAACAGTAATTACAGAGCAAAATTGTTATTAATGTACTGATTTACATGGGAGCCAGGCTGTATGTAATTATACTTTGGGATCATGATAAGGTTAATGCATTTACCTTCCTGGGTATTTATAGACACTTGGAATTGTTCTCTCCATAAGAGCCACACATGTATTGCTGGCCTTATGGTTCTGGCAGCTGAAGGGAGGTCAAAGGCAAGAGGAGGTTTGTTGCTTTTTGCTAATATTGCTCACGGGGGAATTAGGGGCAGCAGCAACCCTGACTGCACAGCTCTGGGGCATCCCAGGGGATGCTCATGGAGAGGATGCATCCAATGGCTTCCCAGAGCCTCTTGGGTCATGGTCAAACGAATTGTCTGTGGTGTGTATACAACTCTGAGGGGAGCTACCCCAGGGGCCATCAGCATCTGGCATTTGGCTGCCTGGAAATCCCCCCAGCCTCTGGGCTCAGCAGCAACCACCTGGGCTGGCAGAGGGAGCAGCAAACATGACCTGTTCACGCTTAGCAAATCAGAACTTTTCAAACACCTCGGAAACTTTCTGATATTGGCAAAAAGCCTCTGCCCGTGAGGATGATGTTCCCCATGCCAGGCCCACGTGTCTCCTGCAGCAGCCACTGCTCAGGTGGCCGTGGGTGCCCCAGAAATGCCAGGCTGGAGCAGGGCTGTGTGTCCACACAGTGGTTGGGGGAGCCCGGGGACTCAGCATCGCTCCGGCACGGGTGGGAAAGGGAACAAGCAGGGCAGGATGGGATGGACCTCAGAGTACCCCTCCTCAGGGACATTCTGGCTTCTCCCCAGCGCCTCAGGAGCTCTGCCCTGCTCCAGCCCACCTTTATTAATGTCACACAGGGAAATGTCAGCTGGGTCTGCTGAGCATCCCTTGGCACTGAGCCCTCCTGGCTGCACCGGCTGCCGAGCCCACGCGTGTGGAGCTGCTCGCTCACGGGCCACTCACGCGGCCACCAAGTGTCACCGTGGATATTTCTGCTGGTGTCACATGGGGAGGACAGCAGCAAACTGCAGAAGGTCAGCACAGCCCTAAAAATGTGTCTCTGTGTGCACACGGCTGTAATTTTGGCTTCTTCATAATCCAAACCCACACGCTGCTCGTGAAAGGCTGGAGAGGCCTGGGCACAGGCACCTTTGGGAATGAGGGAAAGGTTTAATAAGGTTATGGGAGGCCTTGAGGACCCCTTGGCTTGGCCTTTCACTGATTCACAGGGAAATAATATGTGAGTGGCTGCAGTGAGCCCAAGGCTCCCCTTCCACTGCAGAACTCCACAGCAGGGAGGTCAGAAAGGAAATTGCCAGAGAGGAGCTGATGAAGCCCAGCAACATCCTAAATATTTCTCCAGAAATCAATGCAGAAGTTTGTTCCTCCCTTTAGAGAAAGAGAAAAGGAAGGGGAAAAGGAAAGAGGAAGGAGAAGTGGAAGGGGGTTCTGGGCTGCCTGTCTGGCCTGTTTAACCACATTGTGTAAAGCCCTTCTTACAACAAATGGAAGTTTGAGTTATGTGTGTTGTTTTTGCAAACTGTTTGCACATGGCTGAATTTCTTGATGACAGGAGTGAGTAACTGCACAGGGTTATGCAAATGAAATACTTAATTAAGTGGGAGTCACACAAAGTGAATTCTAGCTCCACCAAATGCCCCCTCTTCTTCCTTCAAGTCCAGGTCTTTTCCTAGTGATGGGTTCCCCACTGAGAAACTCTTCCTGCAGGGGATGGTGCTGCTTTCCCACCTTTGCTAGGGAGGAGGGTGGGAAGAGGCATCCCCATCCCTGGATCATCTGCTAGAGACATTCCCATCCCATCCCATTCCCTCCAGTCCCCAGCCTGTCCCCACCAGCACAATGTTCTGCCACACCACCCGCTGCTCTCCTTCCTCCAGCCCCATTAATCACCCTTGAGGGCTCCTCGTACCTTATCAGGCCCAGATGTTTCCTGCTGTTCACTACAAATGTTAATTATCTCCTAATTACTTCTGAGCAGAGGCTGGGCTGGCAGAGAGTGGGGTGAGAGCCAGCCAAGGGCATTTACAGCCCCGGGTGGTGAGACATGAACCAACAGCTGCTTCTGGCAGGGAGTTTGTTGTAGTTCCATAATATCCACTCCTGATTCCCAGTATTTACCAAGGAGTTACCTGGGCAGTGCCCCAAGATGGAGATGCCCCACGGGGACGGAGGGTGTGATAGTGCAGAGACCTCTCAGCCTGCCAACCCCCCCTCCACTGGCCCTTTTGTCAGCCTGGGACATTTGAGTGCTGGACACGGGTGCTGTGGTGGCCGTGGGACACATTGCTGGGGCTTTGTGGTCAGCTGCTGGGATGGAAAGCTGCTGGGCTTGGGCATTCCTGGAAAATCCCTTTGAAGCAGAGGAAAGGTTTCTTGGGGGATTTGCAGCCTGAGTTGAAGCCATTTGTGATACCTCGTAGTTTCTGCTATCCAGCACATCCCCAAGCTGCCCCTTGTGCCAAACCATCTCGCCATGGCCACCGTGCTCGTGCCACTGCCACAGCCCCCCACGAGGACCAGTCAGGGGTGGCCTCTGCGTGGCTGGAAAAGCCTCAGCCCCTCCAGTGGAATGCTGCTAGCCTGGGCAACACAGGGCAAAAGTGATTTAAAAAAAACCAACCCAAACCCAATGGAGCGAGCAGGAGAACATCTTCGCAGAGGGTTTATTTTTAGTTCTCCCTAGTGCAAAAAACAATTAAAGGAAGTGCCAAACCCCACCCCCAAATGCAAAGAGTTGGAAACGAAATGTCACCCCAGCTTTGATCCCCTCAGAGGCAGCGCTGCTGCTATCAGTTTAGAAGCATTCATTTGCATATTCATGTCCCCTAATTTGCTCTTCGGGAGCTGGAGTCTAACAGCTAATGAAGAAAGTCTTCCTGTGCACGCAGAGCAAACCTGGAGTCTATCACAGATGCAGCGAAAAAAATAATCAGACACAAGTAAGTGTCCATCCCAAGGGAAAGGCTGTCCAGACCAAAAAACTTGGCAAAGACCAAACTCCCTTCTCCACATGTCCAGGGGATGGGGTGAAGGGGCTGTGGCCAGCGGGGGGGGGACACGGCATCAGGGCCCCAGTGCCAGGATGTGCCCTAATGCAGGGAATGCTTGGGGGGGGATGCTGAGGAGGGGATAATGAGGGGAATGTTGAGCTGGGGGGATGCTGAGGGGGATACTGAGGGGGCTGCAGACCTGCTTCCCTGTAGAGCAACGAGAGGCACTGAACCATGGAATGGGGGCGGGCTGGTTTTAGGGAGCACTGAGCACCCAGGGACCTGCCCAGCAGGAGCTGTGTCAGGAACCAAAAGGCTCTGGTGGTGTCTGGCTGAGCAGGCAGCGTTATCAGCCACGCTGCCAAGTGATGTGTCCCTTCTGTTCACCCTTAATTTAATTTCTTTCAGCAACACAATAGCTCAGTTTTATGTCTGCCATTTATCAAGGATTAAACTTATTGCCATCGCTGTTGGCAGGGTATCGATTCTGAGGCGGCACCGAGGCTTGCAGGAGGCAGTGGCTGCTCTACATCCACCACACTCCTGCTCCTCATCCCACAGATGGGAGATGTGAAAATCCCACAGCCTGCATCTATTGGAACTGAGGGATGTGCAGGGATCCAGTGAGACCGTGGGATGTCATGTGAGTTTTCCATGGCTGTGGAAGTTCAGCACTGAGGAGCGGGCTGGGCTCAGGGGCTGAGTGGCCGTGGTTGGAGCAGAGTCACAGCTGTCTCAGGACAAGGCTCAGACCAAGGCTCAGAATAAAGGCAGTGCCCTTTATTCCTTGCAGTGTCTGGAGAGTTCCCTCTATCTGCTCTGCTAAGGGCTGCAATTACAGCTATGTTGTCAATAGCAAACAAAGATGAGGTTGTCAAAAGGCTGCTGCTTGCAGCAGGAGCCACGTGGAGAGGGGACAGGGACACCTTCCACTAGACCAGGTTTCTCAAAGCCCCATCCAACCTGGCATTGACCACTTCCAAGGATGGGTATCCCAGGTATATATTGGGTTGTTCTTAGCTGGAAAAATGCTTCCTTACATTTCAGTGTGTCGTATGGCTCGTTAGCCTCCGTGCGTTACCTCTTGATGGTTTAGCATTACTAATTCCTTTGGTAATTATGGCAATAACAATAATCCTGGGAAGCTTGTTGGGCTGAGAGGCGTGTATATGCTCTGCTGTTCCATGCAAATTCCCCTTGGGAAGTGTGGAAGTTAATGGGACCTGTCAGCATGGCTGGGAAACTGCTGTGGGATAGTGAGTGCCGGGCTGGCAGGTTGGCAGGGCACAGGCAGAGTGGCAGTGCTGTGATGGCACAGGAGCAGAGCTGGGTGGAGGGTAGCTCTGGTCCTCCTGCTCACTCCAATAGGGGTTATGCTGCTGGACTCTGCCAGGGCAACTCCTGCCCCAGCTGAATCCCAGATTTCACTGACAGTTGGGAATTTCAGCCTGAGCTTTAGGACTCGGTTTGAGCAGTAGCACCAGAGGCAAGCTCGCTGCTCTGCATTATCTGTCTCTAACATCAGCTCCCCTTAAGAAAATCACAAAGAAAAAAATCTTCCACTTTCTTTTCTTTCAGTAAATGCATTTTAAATAAATTATAGGATTAAAAAAAGTTAAAAGTTTAATCGGCTCCCCCATTGTGTGCAAGTTCAAAAGGAACATTTATCAGGCGTGAGGTTGGGCCACAGTTTGCGTGTGCCGCTGGAAGATTTTTAATTCGCTCAATGGGAAACGATGAGCAGAGTTGATTAGATGGGAGCTGTAATTTGTTCCCAGCTGTCAGCAGTCCCGGCACCCTCAAGGAGTTTGGAGCCTTGGGGTAGCCACGATCCCCTCGCCTGCCACCAGTCTGGGGTGCCCCTCACCGACCCGGATGTGTTTGTGCCCACAGTTCATGGTGTGGCTCCTTGTGCTCCATGAATCCCTCCCTGTCCAAGAAGCTGGGTGAGGAAATCTGTCCCATCAGGCAGCAGCATCCAGGGTTAAGCAGTGCTGTGGTCCAAAGTATCCCAGGGCAGGGATCGGGCTCCATCCTGGGTTGTGGATTCTGCCACTGCTGTGTGGCAGACACAGCTCCCTGTGTGCCTCTGGTGATGGAGGATGCAGCACACAAAGCCAAAACCACTTTATTAGCATTATCAAGGAAGTTAAATCCTTTTCCATAAGTGGTTCTGTATCATTAACAGCAAAATAAGCAATTGCTGACAGGCTGTTCTGGAGAGCAAGTCTGCATCCATCCTAAAAACTGGGACATGCCAGCGTGGTGATGTCCTTTTGTCTGTCTCCTGTGCTCCTTTTCTCCCTCCTGCCTGTCTGTCAGGGACCCTGGGAACACTGGCAGCAGTGGCAGGTGGCTGTGGAAGAGTTAAGGGGCTGTGTTGCTCACTCTTCCCTTCTCAGGGAAGACAAATGATTCATTATATTCCCCATCATTTTTGCTGATGCCTGGCTGCCTCCCATCGTGATGTTGGGCCTACACCATGCAAGTCATTAGTGTGATCCCCAAGAAGAGCCGTGGAGAGCTGTGTTTCCTATTTGTCTGTGGTGGCTCCTGCCAGGGGCAAGCCAGCATGATCAGTTCTAGTTTTCTTTCAGATATTCACAAAAATGCCAACACACACAGACACGGCAGGAGAATATCACAGGGATGTCCGGCTTTTCCTGGGCAAAGGAGAGGAAAATCTATGGCTTCTATCTGGAGGGTTGTATTATTCCTGTTATTATGTTATTCCTGTTAATATTTTAATGATCCTCTCTGGGGCTGCTCAGGGGCACTGGGGCTTGAAGTGAAAAGGAAATGGTTCAGTTTAAGGCACTTGGCAGAGAAATGAAGGTGTCTACGACTGCTGAGGTTGGAATCAGGGATACTCTGCCTTGGGCACTGGTGATGCCCCTGGCATCAGCGTGGCAGTCCCTGGAGCACTGTCCCTCTAGCCATGCTGGCAAGCACCGGGGAGGAGCTGGGTCCCTGCACGGCACTCACTGGTTTATTTTGATAGGCAGGAGGCATTCCTGTTCACAGCCGTTTAATGTAATGTGGGAATTGGTAATTTGGGATCGTGGCTGAAATCACTTTTGAATACATAAAACATAAATACAGCAGAAGCAGAGAAATGAGCCATAACTCTCCCTAATGGAGCCCCGGCCTCCCTGCTTTTCACGGCACAGGGAAAAAATGGCCCCACTATTTTCGACCATTAATTCTGCCTGGGCCCAAGTCATGCTGCTCCCTGTTTCCTGAGCACTTTTTGCAAAATAATGAGGCTATTTATTAGCAGCAACGAGGCTGCACAAAAAGAGGCGTTGAGATAGTTTCTATAGTAACTCCCTGCAAAAACATTTGGTGCTCATCCGGCCGAAGCTGTTCTGCTGCGCTGACTGCAGGGCCAGCGGAGCCCCGACTGCCGGGCAGGTGGGACAGGACGTGGATCCCACCAGCCTGGCATCGGCTCGCTGGGCTGCTCCTCAAGGGGACATATGGCAGCTGTCACAGCTCCTGGGGCGAAACCCAACAGCCTCTCTCTCCCTGTGCAGCATCTCCTTCTCATCTTCCTCAGCTGCAGGTCACGTTTTCACCGGGCATTTAATGTCTGTTCTCAACTCCCTCCTCCTCGGAGTGGGTGAGAGAGAAGCAGGAGTGGAGTGGCCTGTGCAGGGCTGTGAGCATCCTGCAGCTCCCGAGGAGCACCAGCCACTCCGCCTTGGAGAGCAGCTCAGGCTGCTCTCTGCACAGAGGAACAATTTCCAGGAGTAATTGGATTTGGCCATTCAGTTACTTCCACAAAGAAGGGAAAACTCAATTTTTCACATTTGCCAGTCGCATACTGCAGGAACTAAGTGCAAATTCCATCGTTCATAAGCACAGTTCTACAAATGGCTCCTATTGAGTTAGAAAACAATAGAACTCCCTGGCACTGCTCAATTCCTGCATTCCCACACATGGAGTGACCGTGCAGCCCTTCCGAGGGGAGGGTCTGAAGACCCACATTTCACTCCATTCAGCTGACATGAGTACTGAATAAATTGCAGGAAAGCAGGGATGCCTCAGGATTAAGAGGAAACTAAATTTACTGAGTAGTTACTCACTTGGTCCTACCTGGCAGCTGGACAAACAGGGCTCAGGGAAGGAGGATAAATCAGTCCCGACCTGTCGGTGTGTGCCGGAGGAGCGGAGCATCCTCCAGCCCATGCTCGCCAGCATCTCCCATCCCCCGCGAAATCGTTATTAAAGCTGGCAAGCCATCATGAGAAATAAAGATTTATCGTGGCGTAATTTCCCAGGAGGGACAGAGATTAATGCCAAGGAGAGGGGAACCAGCAGCCGTTTTCTGTTTGGGGAGCGGAGGAGCTTTTCTCTCCCCGGGGCTCTGTGCTCCTGCCAGCAGCCGGCAGTGGTCCAGCTGAGGGCATGGTCTTGGGGCTCCATCCCGACCCTGCTGGCATCCAGCCATCCCTGGGGGGCCATCCCAGAACTGCTGCCTTTTCCTTTCTAAAAACCTCTTAAAGTTAACTCTTTCAAGGACGCTGCTGGACGTGCAGCCTCTGGTGAGGGGCGTCCCTGTGCACTGGCAGGACCTCAGCACTGCACATGGGGCACAGGGAGAGGAAGGACATGAGGAAAGCTGCAGAGAATTGGGACAGTGAAGTCCCTTAGTGACTTCTACAGAGAAAAAGATAATACATGGATGGAGACAACTGGTACCACTCATAGAGAGACTCTCACAAAAGGCCCCTATTTTTGTTGCTGCTCTGCATGGACGTGTCACAGGAGGAGGGAGGGGATGCAGTAATGCACTTTTCAATTTTGGCTGCAAAACTTTCATCATTATAATTTCAATTAAAATTGCTCTTTGAAGCAGTTTGTCTTCAGGCTCAGCCACACGAATCTTTGCTTTCATGGACATGGAAAACTTGAAAAATAAAAATGACCCTATTTTATCCAGCTCTGATTTCAAGGACAAGGCTTGTGCTGGGGTATGGTGACAGGATGGGATGGGGTGGGATGTGGAGCATGTTGTCCAGGGTCTGGAGGTATCCCTGGATTGCTCCAATGCAGGGAAGTGCTCTCAGAGCAAGGGCAGCTGTCATGCCAGTGTGATGCTGAGCAAGGTGGATGCAGCCCCATCACTTCCCACCTTATGGAGTTAAATCGAGCGGAGTTGCCAATGCCCCTCCAGATTTGGGCAGTGTCCAGCATGCGGTGGGTCAGCCATAAATTGATGGGAGCCTCCGGGGGATGGCAGGAGAATGGGTCCTTGCTGCCAACACTCACTGGCCTCCCCTGCCTCTGCTGGGATCCTGGGATGGGCCGTGAACACCCATGAGGCGGAGATTATGCAACGCTTCTGTAAAACCAACTGATGTTCAACACTAATTTATGGATATACTGAATTATCTAACACAAATGTAAATAGGGTTTACAAAGAGATATCAGAGAGGCACCTACAATCGAGTCAATCTTCTTTGCAGAGAAGCAGAGGAAGGAGCGTGGAAAAGGAGTCTGGTAATTTATGCATCTGTGTGTCCCATTCCATCCTCAGGAACACAGTTACCAGTGCCTGTGCCTGTCCTTCAAAACTGCTCCCAATGTCATCTTTTTAATGAAAATTAAGTGCTTTGGTTGTACTCAACAGAAGCTGCACGGACACGACTAATTGCAGCACTGGGAGATGGCAACCTCATTTGAAAGGAAGCAAGTCCTGGGAGGATTCAGCGTGGACTCTTCCAAACAACAGACGCCATGGACTTAGAAGGACTAAAAATATTTCCCCTGCATCTGCTCGAGCCGTTTCATTTCCTTTTCATTTTCTCTAATTTTCTTTGTTTTCAGCTTTAACTGATTTGATGCATCCTAATTACGAGCACATCTGCCCGCTCCCATGGCATCCTGGCTGACCCATGCCGGCATCCAGGCTGGCAGAGGGATGGAGGAAGGATGGGCAGCAGGGCTTGCTCTCCAGGGACCTGTGGACATCCCTCCAGCCTCGGATGCTGCCCAGACATCCTTGAGGAGGATTTTCTGTATGCCAACTTTCCCATGCTGTACTCCTGGGCTGAGATGCCCAACTGTTTTCCCAATGTACAGTTGATTTCCCAGGAGCTGACGGTGTGGTCAGGATTGCACCATCCCAACTGCTCCTCGGGTCCTGCAGGTAGGACTGGGGCTGGCTTTTTTGGGTTAGCCATCCCTAAGGAAGAGCCCATGTAAATCCAGCGCTCAGAAGTCATTTATTCTGCTGCTAATTTATGACTGTGTTTTCATCCTGATCTTAAAAACCAGTGCTTTTGAGGTGTTTTGTCTCCTGCATAAGGAAATCAAAATCCCCAACCAACGATCTGTGGGAAGAAGCAGCTCCAATACAAGAACAAGATGCTTGTTGTGTCCTTTCTTTAATTAAGTTAATGGTCATCATTTTACATGCTAATGTCTCCTCTGTGGTCCATCAGCTGTGCAGATGCAGCCGCCTGCAATCACTGAGTTTTACCTAAGAGACCCAATTACGACTCGGCTCGGTGCGGGCGGATGTGGAGCATCCCCCACTGGCACCGTGGCCAGGACAGAGTTTCCTCTGATATTGTCTGGGCAGGGGAACCATCCTGAGGTTTTGGGTGTAAAAATGAGGAGCAGAAAGGCTCCTATTCTGCTTCATTGGGTTCCCCAGGTGGGCTTGGTTGTGGCAGGAGGCTGTGGGGCACCCTGGCCCAGGGGCTGAGCTCTCTCTTGGTGGGTTCTCCTGAGAGCCAGAAGCTGTGCCACTGGCAGCCTGGCCATGAGCCCTCTGGACCACTGCTATTCTCACTGCCATCTGGTGGCACTCACAGCTGCTTTTATACTTATTTTCTCACACAGTCCACAGTAATTGATAACAAAAAGAACCCCAAATATTCAGCGTTTCTCCCCGTAATCTTTGCGTGAAGCTGCTTAATGGAGGGGCCTGGGGGGCCTGCACTGAAACGTGCCAACTGACAGCAAAGCAGAGCTGGGCAGTAACACAAGGGATGCATCTGTTCCCCATATTTTTTCCCAAGGGGTTATTTTCACCTTCACTGAGGGAGAGGCACCCACCTTCCCATGGGACCTCAGAGTCACAGCCCTAACCTGCAGCAGACTCGGCTGGAGCATCCCATCAGACAGCCCCTCCGGCAGGACCTGCTTGTCTGGGGCAGGATGGGGGCAGAGGAGGGGCTGTGTCCTGGTGTTGTGCTGGGAAACCCAATCCTGTCAAGAGTGGATTCATGCAGTACCCTCGCAGAGGCTCGACGGCTGCTCACAATCTCCAAGGGCTGCAAGATAAGGGGACTGTCACGGAAAAGCCAGGCCAGAGAGATAAGAGAGCTTATTCCGTTCAATTACTGGGCAGATAAGGCAGCACAGGCAAGCCCAGCTCTCCTAATCCATTGCAACCAGCCGCAGAGTGCCGGTCCCTTCCCTGCCAGCCGTCCCCACGTGGCTGCTGCGGCACTGGCCAAGGGCTGGGAATGCCCACTGCAGGCAGAGCCGGCTGTGCCGCTCGGCCCCGAGCCTGGGACCGCTCATATTTTCTGTGAAATATGGCCCTGGCATTTCTCACAACCTTTGCACAAAGGTTAGGAGGGAACGTGATGAGATTTGCTTGATGACAGGGAATTCGATGCACTGTCAGCAGGGATGATGGAGCACTCTCCTGGGAAATAGCGGCTCACCCATGGCTTAGAGGGCTGGTGAAGAGAGGGAGTAGAGGAGTGTGGAACCTCCAGCACGAGGGACAACCCCTTTCCAGGAGGCTGCAGGCAGGGATGTGTGTGCTGCTCACAGAGTGCTTGGAGAGCCGTGCAACAAAACTATGATCAGACCCCTGGAATGGGGGGACCAAGGTGTGGGGACCAGGCCAGAAGTGTGGGGGTCAAGAGGAAAATGGCTCTGGGACAGACAACCCACATAGGGGAGCAGCATCAGCCTTTGGGGACAGTGTCCCCCAACACCTTCCTCGGTGTGGGGACTGAGCTCTGCTGGAGCCCCCCTTCCCTCCCGGGGTGGGCAGGGATGGGCCAGTGCCAAGGAAGGAGCAGGACGTAGGAAATGGCCTCTTGTCTGTGGTTACACCTGGGTACCTCTAATTTACTTGCACAATTAATTGGAGCCGTAAATCTGCAGCCACAGTTACTGCGTGCACAGGACTGCAGATGGGTATTCCACTCGTCCCTGTGTCATCTCCCTGGCTGGTGGCTGTCACCAGTCCTGCCACACGCAGGCAAGGACGGAGTTGGACACTGTCCCTGTCTGGGCTCTCCCTCCCCAGCCAGTGTCTCATCAAGCTCGTTCCTGATGGCACCCACCCTGCAGCACGTGGAGCCAACTCCAGAGATCCCAAAATGGATCCTGTGCTCCCCAGCATTGCCCTCCCTGCAATGAGTGATGGGATGGTGATACAGTTTGCAGAAGCTGCCTGTACAGTATCCCTAGTCCAGGGCTTGGATCTAATCCCTACCTGGGAAAAGGTTTCAGGCAGCTCTGTCTCAGTGTCAGCCACAGGAGTGGGAATAAATGCACTCCAAAATCCCCAAGCGGGGCTGGGCCCGTGGGAAGGCAGAGCTGTGGTGTCTGGCCACCGCCCTGCACGGTGCATGCTCGACTGGGCTGGGACAGCTTCGTGCTTTGGGGAAACTTCCTCAGATTTTTAATTATCCAGGCAATTAAGACTTTAAATCTGCCAGGCTCCAGCTGCCACAGCTGGCGCAGCTCCAGCGGCACCGCCGTCCTCTCTGAAGGCAGCGCGGGGATGATGGGCTGGGGCAAGGAGCTCTAGGAGAGGGGCAGGTCACCAAGGCCACCCCTGGTGACAGGACCAAGGTCACGCTGTCTGCAGGGGCACATCGGCAGCACCCAGAGCAAGGTGAGTAGCTGGGGAGGCAGGCAGGGGCTGCTGGGATGCTCTCAAGAGCTGCTGGGACACCTGCAAGAGGAGTACCTGGAAAATGCCAGTGATGCAGTTAAAAGTCAAGTATTTTCTGGAAGGCAAAAGGATGAGAAGGAAAACCCAGCGCTGCATTAAAAATATCTCCAGGTACAGAGGAGAGAGAGGCAGCTGGGAAATGAGAGCCTGGGCAAGGAGAGGTGGGTACAAAGGAGCGGAAGCGTCCAGCCAGGTGAGGATGGAGAGACAAACCAACCACAGCCCCCAGGGAATACACCGGGAACTGTGAGGTTCTGTCTGCCCCACAAAGTCATGTAGAGAGCCCCAGAGAGGTGGCAGTGGAGACCAAAACTCTTAATAGACAGAAACACAACAAAGTGCTCCCAGTCCCACTGCAGCAGCTTTTCCCTTTCCACGTTGGAAATCTCTTCCACAGCCGATGCAGGGGAAGCTGACACGGCCATAACGCTCGCAGGGGGATGCATCTCCCCATGGCTGCCTTCTGCCTTAGCACAAATAAGAATTGCTGCAGAATGCAGAGGAAGGGCGAGCTCGGCCTCATCTGGCATCCCACGGTGTAATTAGCAGGCGCACATCAACCGGAGCCTGAAAGATGGGATACAGAAATCCGAGGATCTCACCCAACGAAACGGAAAATGAGGAGCCTCACCCAATGAACAAGCTCTCTAAATATAACCAGGGCTGTAAAACTGTGTCAGGGAATAATTCATGCGCAGAAATAGCTCTAAAACTAAGTGGAAGCGTGAGAGCTGAATAGAGCAAACCCCAAGGAGCTGCAAGGAAATGGCATAAACACGGTGGAAGTGAGGGAGCAATCCAGGAGCAACCATCAGAAGTATCCCGAGAGAGTTCCTGTTTGTCCAGCCTCCCTTTCTCCCCTGCCAAGCACCGGGCTCCTCGTGCTGGCAGCACAGAGGTGATTAATTCCCACAGCTCCAAACACCAGCTTGAGCCGGCACCGGCACCCTCAGCACTCTGGGGTTATTTTGGACACTTAATTTAATATGGTGTGATTGGATTTGATTAAGAGGTATTGATTGGGTGGGGGAAGGGTAAAATTGTGGCCATTTGTCAGTGGCCAGGCAGTGAAATCTCTGCGTTAATAAATCAGGGCTAGCACTATTGGAGCGCAGCTATTGAGGTGCAGAGACGTGGTCAGGCTCCTCCCCTGGCACTAGGGATGGATTAATCCCATTAAAAGTTGTGAATGTTTCCAACATGGACCTGCCTCTGGGAAAAAGCTCTGGAGCTGGAGGGTGAGTGCTGGGGTACCTCAGGCCAGGAGTGACACACCCTGTGCTTCCCCACTCCTGGATGCAGATGGGATGCCTGGTGCAGGGCAGCGATTTTGGAGGCCACCACAGCTCATCTTCAGGAAAGCTCCTTGACCAAGGTGACTTCTCTTCCCCTTGGGGGAGGCACTGCTCGAATGTGCTGCCTCTGGAAAGGCTCAGATGGAGGGAGCTGCTGCATCTCCCATGGGGTGCTGCTGCCACCTCCACACGCTGCTCCTGGCACACTGGGCTGGAGCACCCACCAGGTGTGGCTGCAGCTGCCACTTTGATTTAGGGGCACTGTCCATGGGCAGCTCCTTCAGCAGCTGTGACACACAGGAAAATTACAGAACAACACTCTCCAGCTCTTTAGTAGCGTATTGACACAACAGGGACTGGAACGACAAGACGTGAGACTTCTGATGCATTTGTATTATTCCCAGCACGCTATCACAACTCCCAGAATGGGGATGTCAAATGGCTTCCTCCGAGCATTTTGTATGTCTTTAAAAATGAAATGGGCTGTGCTGATGCCTTCAGATGTCTAATGGGTGATGCGAGTGTAAAAGTGCCACTTCATGCTTTGAGATGTTGCTACAGTAAATCAATCCCATTTTCACTGCTTTTATAAACTGCAAATATTTTCTCAGGGCTGCTGTGGAGGGAGGGGGGCAGGAGCCTGGGGCTGTCAGCAAAGCTGAGTGTGGCCGGATCAGCCTCGCAGTCCAGCTTGGCTGCTCCCTCATTCCATGGAAGATGTGTGAGGGCAGCAGCTGGGAGCCCCTGGCTCTTGCTCGGGCTGCTCAGCATCCCAGGGGCTCAGGAGACATCCCAGCACCGTTATCTCCTGCCTCACCACCCAGCAGGACCTCCCTCTGTGTATCTGTTCTAAGTCCTCTGTAATAGCTCACATGGAGCCAGGGGAAGCTTGACAGGTCAGCACAGCATTAAAAATGATCTACGATAATAAAAGGGGAGGAAAAGAGGCTGCTACCTTACAAGGAGTCATCTCTGAAGGCATGAAGGGAATGTGATTAGCAGAGCTGCTGTATCACACACAGACTGTTGGGTTTGGGGAGATAAACACCGTGCTTGGGATTCCTGGAGTAACCACCAGGACCATGACACCTGGTGAGCTGAGCAGCAGGAAGGGGACGCACGTGGGGTCCTTGAGAGTTACCCCAAGAGCAGGAGCTGTGGACCCCTGAGGTCCCAGGAGCCGAGTCCAGGGGCTGAGGGAACGGGGAACCCGCTCCTGGAAGGGCTCGAGGAGGAGAGCACCGGCCATATCCTGCCCTCCACTGAGGAGCTGGATGAGGCCAACAGCTTGGTCTAGAGCTGAGGAATGTGGGAGGATCCACTGCTCCTTAACTCCTCAGCACCCGCACCCATTGCTGCTCTGAGGGGACTTAGGCATCTCGGTGACTAATGCAATCATAATCAAAATGGACCATAACCATTATGGCAGCAAAGTGATCCCCGTGTTTTCCTATTTACTAATCTTCAGCTTCTCCTTGTGACCTTTACTTCAAAATGTTTCAATATAAATAATGCACTTCTGTGAATATATTCTTCTGATTATTTCCCAAAGCCCTGATTCTCCATGTGCGACGGTCCCTGAAGTGGTAATTTGTTCTCCTTCCTGGTAATTGCAATTTTAGAAATAGCTTTTCCAAATGCTCCCAGCTTGAGATATTTTTTGATATCTTTCCTTCATTTTCCCTGCTGTAATAAAGCTGCTTCCGAGGCTGGGGAGTGGGTCCAGGCCAGGGGGTGCCCCAGGGAGTGGGGGTGTGGGTGCCCCCCAGGAGACTCTGTCTTTCCATTAGGCCCCTCCTAATCTGTTAGGGAATTAGTTAGGAGTAATAATCTCAGATTAACTGTCATTAATTTCAGTTGAAACTGAGATTTGGTTACTGGGAGAGGAGGCTGCGTGGAGGGAAAAGAGCCTGGCAGGATAGACAGCAGTGGGAGAGCTGGGCAGAGACCTGCCCTTCCAGCAGCTCATCCCTGAGGCACCTGTTCCAAATACACGCTGGTCTGGGAGTTAATCAAAAGCTCATTCCTGCACAGCAAATGGATTTGGCCTCTGGATCCAGGCAGAGAGAGGAGTGAGGGGAGTGGGATCCCCCAGGAGGCCACATGCAAACAAAGGCAGCAGTTGGGGTCTTTGCTTTTGGAAGGAGGGGGTCCCCAGTGTGGGCACCTTTTCCCAAGGGAGATGCCATGGCAGAGCCAGATCCCCTGATGGTGATGCTGCAGCCTCTGGCTCTAACCTTGTGCAGCCAGTTCAGAGAAATTGCTGGTGATGAATTTAAGCTGAAGGTTAAGAGCCGACATAAGCTGGAAAGTCAATGACTAATCTATTAAGCTCCCCAGTAACTTAATTTACATGTTTTTAATGATTACTTCCTACCTGGGCACTCTGAAAACTAATTGGACTTGAATCGTTAAGTGCATTCAGAGGTGGACTCAAATTAATAAGTAGCACTTACGTCTGCTTTCAGATGCAAGAGAGACAGTGCTGGCTCTGGGGGCTGCCAGACGCCTCATTGTCACGTGGCCACGGCCCGGGGGATCCGCTCTCTAATAACCAGCACACATCAACCTGGGGAGCCAGTTCTGCGGCACCCACTGCCATTTAGGAATTAAAAACCTAATTAAGGGCTTGATGCGCTTCTTGAAAATTGAGGTTGTTTCATCTGTTGGAAAAGAAAAAGCTGCTTGAGATTTCAAATGGGGCCTGGGCCAAGCATCGCTCTCAAACAGTGGTGCTCTCAGCATAAGGGGGCCAATGAGGCTGGCTCTGTGGTTTCTCCACTGCCAGGTCATGAGCTAGATTCCCTCCTCCTCCTCCTCCTCCCCAGGTGAACTGCAGATTCCATCAGCCTCTCTTCTCAGTACACAGAAAACATGGATCTCAGCCTCAGCAGGTGAGGGACACAATCACACCACTGTCCAGCTTCTCACTCCAGCACTGCAAATTCCCAGGGGACAGAGGGGTGGCCAGGAAGCCCAGGGGACTGTGGACTGGGTGCCCACAGGGACAGGGTTGTCACTCAGATTGCAACACTCCATCACATGGAAGGTGCCTGGAATCTGCACAAGAGACACAGTGGAGATGTTTCTGCATGGGAAAGGGAAGCTCCTGCTCTGGGGAGAGCAGCCCAGCTGGAAGGGAGGGAATATGGCTGGAATGAAAAGCATCTACTTAAGGGATAACCTGAAAGCCCTTTTAATATAATTTAACGGCAAAAGGCAAAATGAGGCTTTGAAATGCGGTGCTGGTTCCCTACTTAAGGCAAGGATAAACACTTGTCTGGGATCAGTACACAGAAGGCAAAAAAATACCAGTCTGGTATTTATTTTCCTGAAAAGCCTGGCATCTTTGCTGGCCCTGTGAAGTGACAGGAATTCACCCAGTGTCAGATGCATAGGGCTGTTCTCAGGCAAGGAGGAGCTGCAGCCACAGGGATCTCGGTCCCCGTGGGCCCTACGGAGCAGCTGGGAGGCAGAGCCAGCTCTGCCACCACCAGCACCACGTACATCATCTGGTGAGGGACAGGCTGCACCGCTGTATCAGAACACAATGGAGAATTTCAGTTTGCCACCAGTTAATAGCTGAGCTAACGGAACACAGCGCTGGTACTGGGGAAGATGCTTACCCCTAAAGAACAGTTCTTTTAATGAGGCTCATCATAATACTCATTAATTTGTGTACATCTGGATGTTCAGGTAGGCAAATGCGGAGGGAAACAGCTTTGCACTGCATTGAGTCACACAGACACGATCACTTCCCTGTTCCTTCTGAGCCTCATGAGGGTTAAGGACAATTTGTTTTCCTGAGAAAAAACCAGTTTCTTGGAATATGCCCTACAGCTGGCGGGTCCCAGGGCCTCCTGACAGTGCACCAGACTGGAGCTGTGGGGTCCTGCACCCCTCACTGCTGCCTCCCCTCCACACTTACCCTGCTGAACACACTCCAGCATTTCCTTTCCGAGCAGTGAGGTTTGCAGCTCAGCTCTGGGCACTGGGAACATGGGCTTTTTCCCCTTGGCAGGAGCAGCCCTTTTCATCTGTGCCACAGGCAAGGTCCTTGGCCCTGTTCCTGGAGGGCACCGTGGCAATGCCCCAACCACACTGTGCCCCCCAGAGCCCGGGTGCTCAGGGGGAACGCCAGGGGGTGTTGGCTGGATCATCTCTTCCCTCACGGGGAACAGGGAGAAGCCTCACTCCAACCTGCCAGGCTGTGCTCCAACACAAACATCAGCTCTGCCGGGGAGGGTTGGGTTCCCCCGCCATCCCCAGGGATCGAGCGTTTCATCCTGGGCTTTTTCATTAGCGTTCAATGCTGGATTTACACAGATGCTGCCTGCTCCCCCCCTCCATGGCAAGGAAATTATGCACCTGGGCCAGCAGCCAGCATGACGAGGATTTATGCTTTTCAAGGTCTTTTATTAACTTGGCAACATATGGCTTTATCCTCAGAGCATCTCCTCCTCCTCCTCCTCCTCTCCAGGATGGTGGGGCTGGACCAGAGCTCTCCCTGGCTCCCTGTGCCCTTCACCTTGGATGAGGGCACTCTGCTCAGGGAAACAGCCCTTTGGGGATGGCTGGGATGGTAATTAAGGGATACGAAGCAATGTTCTTATTTAAAGCATATTCCTCTGTCTTGCTCAAATGCAAAATGAGACTTCAAAAGTGCCAGTAGTGATTATTTAAGATACAGAAAGCTGTTTTCTTTTTGAGTTATACCTGGATTTGGTACCCAATTGAGTTGTACCCCTGAATAGGGGCCCTCTGGAGCCAGGACTGCTGGATGTATGCTACAGTCACGGGCCTGTGCTTGGAAAGGGGAGCTGCAATTGATTTTTGACTTTAAGATTCAGGCTGCAGCTGCCTTCTCCCTGACAGCAGCTTTGCATTTAGTGAAACGCAGGGATGCTTTTGGAAATGCACCATGGAGACAGCAGGGCCACAGGCAAGGAAAACAGTCCTTGTCTCTAAAGCTTTGGGTAACCCCAGGAGCAAGCTCCAGGGCCAGGTTTGTGCAGGTGGAGGAGTGGGAGGGAGATCTGCCAGGAAAAGATCTCAGCAGGCATTTCCACACATGACACATGTATGAGGAATGTCTAATGCTGCTGAACTTCAACCAAATGGGAGAATGTCACACTGCTGCCTGCCTGCAGCCGTGTCTCTTCCCTCTCCCAGCATTCCATCCAGCTAAATAACTCCTTGCCTGTGGACAAACACAAACACCAGCAGCAATGCCAATCCTGATGGTAGGTGAATCGGCACCCTCCAGGGCAGCATCCATCCCACGACACCCGGGGTGTTCCAGTGACAGTGCTGGAAATGCCATCAGAAATGGAGGGGAGGTTTGGAGTTGCCACTTCACGTTCATAAAATGTTCCGAGCGCTGCAGCACCTGGCACGGTCCAGTGAGGCTTGGTCTGACACCGCTGCATCCCACTGAGACACCGGACCTTCCATCCCCTCTGGACAGCAGGTTTGGCTTTTTCCTTTGCACACCTGCACGTTTTCCAAAGCTCCTTTCCCGAAGCCGCAGTCTGGGCTCTGCCGGCGCGCTCAGACCTGCCGGATGAGTTCGTTTCGCCGCGCGCCTCGAAGTGCGGGGAGTGAGGCTACAGTGGCATTCGAGTAGCGTCGAGTGCTTTCAAGAAGATTACACCCGCTGAAGTAGTAATTAATGTTTGTTTTATTATGTTCTGGGGAATGATCGGCCAACAAGATAATTCAAATAAAGCCGAGCATGTTCCGAGTGAACGCTGCTTAAAGGCTGATTCATTGCAAACTGGCCCATGCAAAGGACCAATAATTAAGAGAAAAGGCACAAGTAGGAGCACACTCACCATTTATCTGCCTTTTATGTAATTAAAATGATGGAAATTATGGCCTAATGAGTGGAAATTGGATGTGCTCTTGAGAGTTTTGCATATCTTGTTTTCCTACAAGTTTGAGTCTCCAAGCGTGTTCCTCCATCCATATCCCCAGCCTGCAGGCACAGCCCGATTGCCAAGGGTCACCTGGGGACAGAATGCCAGCAGTGACGATGCCAGCTGCACTTCCACCTGCTGAACCCTCGCTCCTGAGGGTCTGCACCACCCCAGGCCAGGGAGCGAGGGCTGGGAGCAGGGCTCCTCCTGCCAGACCCTGGCCAAGCACTCAGCACAAAGCGTTGCTTTCCATGATTAATTCCTTCCTAAAGTGTCACCAAATTACATACAGTGAAATCGCTGTGTCACATTATATGGTAAATAAACCTCATGAAGGCAGCACATCCAGCAGGCTGAAAACCACTCGGTTTTATCCCACAGCTGAGAGGTACAGTGGGGGAAAGGCTGCTCTTCCTGGATGACGGGAGCTGCTGGTGCCGCTGCTGGCAAAGCCCCAGTGGCTCCACATCACAGCCCGAGGCTTCGCAAGCTGGTACGTCACGGTGTCAGATAAATGATGAGAAGAAAATTGTCCTCCATCTGTTGAAATAAATTCCACCACATTTACTTCTCTTATCAGCTGTACCAGGGCAGAGCGTGGTACTGAGTCCCTGGAGGCAGAGCGGGCTAACCAGGGTGTCAGTGGGTGCCAGCGTGGCCACTCCACGCCGGCAGTGCCAAGAGGACCCACGAACACTGACTCTCACGCCGGAGGATGGCTTCCCACTTCGGCTCCTTGAGGGAACATCTTCCACAAGATGGAGCCTGTGGCATCCAAACGATGTGTGGCCGGGAGGACACCGGACGGCGAGCGGCTGTCTGCGCGTCCAGCCGCCTCGACACGCAGGGCTCTGTCCGTCCATCTGTCACCCAGGTGATGCCCGGAGAGTCACGCAGAACGGTCTGTCTGTCCATCTGTTCGTCTCCCAGGCGGTGCCCGGAGAGCAATACAGAGAGGTCTGTCTGTCTGTCTGTCCATCTGTCTGTCTCCCAGGTGGTGCCAGGCAGCAACGGAGAGAGGGGACCTGGCAGCCCCGAGGCCAGGGATGCCATCTCAAGGTAAGCCAGTGCCAGGCATGGCAACTTCTGCCTGCACTCAGAGGGCATGGAAAGCTGCCCTGCAGTAGCTTTGGGCATCACATCCCTCACATGACATTGCCGAAGCTGTCTCAGCTTCCCTCTCACCCCATGGGCGGTGGCTGACACAGGGGCTCCCACTTCGGGTGAATTCACCTTTCTGTAGCAATATCTCACCACTTTGTCCATTAATCCTGAGAGAGAAGTACAAACCCGAGATGGATTAAAATAAATGCCAGAGCCTGAGGAGAAATGTCAGCAGCTGGCGGGGACAGGGGGAGTGGGGGCTGGATGCCCTGGGGAGGGCTCCCACATCCCAGCTCACCTTTCTGAAGGAAACCTCTCCCAGTGCACACCGAACTGGAAAGTCCTTGGAGAAAGGCTGGTGCCTGCTTGAGGGGGTTCCAGCCACCCCCCAGTCCTGGGCTCTATCCTGCCTTTCCCTCTGGCTGGGAAACCTGAGGCAGAGGGGGCAGCTCCAGTCAGCTCCGCTCACTGTGAGCGGCTTGGGGAGAAAATAGCATCCTACTCCATGCCATTTCTACATTATGCTAATGCACAGCTGTTGAATCCTCCTTCCCAGCACGAATTCCAGCAGGTCCTTCCTCCTAAGTGGGAATTACTTCCATTTGCTGTTTTTTTTTTAATTACCCAGCGCTTAGGAAAGTAGCTCAGTGGATGGGCTGGCTGCTGGCTGTGGCAGTCTGGTGATCTCGGCACAGGCAGGGCCCTGTGGTGGGCAATGCCAGGGACCTTCTGCTGATGCCAAGGACTTTCTGGGGCGATGCCAAGGCCCGAGGACCTGGTGAAGCTGTCTCGAACGTGAGGCAGCACCGGGTGGGCGAGGGGGTGGCGGCACTGGGGAACAGAGCTTCATTAATGCCAATAGAAATGGAAAGAGGATTTGGAGAGCGAGAGGAGGCAGATCAGCAGTGACAGGGAATATGGAAACAGCCGACTTTTGTCAGCCTGAGGAAATCAGGACAGAGTTAATGGAGAGGTGAAGAAGACAGCTTTGATATGGGATGCTGGGGACACCCAGGCTGGGGACCAGCGGTGCCAGCACCACACTGGGCTGGATGAGACAGAGACCTGCTCTGCTGCCCATCAACCCTGAAATCAGCCTGATCACACATACTTAAATATGGCAACAAATTTTAGGGATTAAGGTTCTCTGGTGTTCTATGGAGAGGTCTTAGGCTGGATTTGAGGAGGTTTTGTACTTGAACAATAGGTCAAATGTGAATTCACCTCGCTGCTGTCACAGGAGCTCCAGTTTGGGAGGCTTTTAGCCCTCTTGAAGAAGCAGAAAGGAAAGAAAATCCTCACTGCCTAATTATGCTGGTTACAGGCAATCAGCCTCGCAGCCATATTCTGATGACTTTTATTTGACACTGATTGATCACACTTTAATCACCGCCCTGGGAGCTTTCTCCCCTTGCGAGAGAGAAATTTTGGAGAGTTACAGTGAGCACAGGGACGGCTGCTGCGGGTCACAGCCAGTGCCTTCCCCTGCACCTGGGAATCACCTTCACAGAGCTTGGCTGAGAGCTGGGAATCTTCTGAAGGGAACAGATCTTTTCCTGATCTGTGTCTGGCTCCGTGTCACAGTGCCTGCGGACAACAACTGCAGGCAACAACCCACTGGGAATGGAATTTCCAAAGAGGAAAGGAGCAGCCAAACATACCTTTGAACATGTTCTAGTATCTTTTACTGCACTGTAGCACTCCTCCAGCTGATAGTGGAGCAGCTCTCACAGCAAGAAGTGTGATGCCACTGATAAAAAACGATTAGGATTTTTAAGATAGAAGAGCACATCAATTCTGAACATGCCGGATATATTGCTGTGGAGAAGTGTTACACTCCCAGCTCGACCATCCTGTGCCTGTCCCAGAACCCGCAGAGCTCAGCAGGTCCACAGCACCCCTTCACATGTCCTTTCCATGCCAGGTAGGAAAACCTCCCACTGCAAAAGGAGGGGGAATGTGTGATGAGAAATTCCTGTGTTCTAAGGAAGTAGGTCTGGATCTACTTCAGAAATGGGCAGCTCAGCCCCTCTGAGCCTCAGGAGAGCCCACGTGTCTGAAGCTGAGGGTGATTCTCTCACAGTGGCTGCTGGCCATGGGCAGGACAGCACAAGGATGGGCAGCCCAGGCACCATGGCCTGTGGGAGATGCATGGGCAGCACCTGAGGGGAAGAAGGGCATCCCGGTTCTGTGTGATAACCCTCCTGTGGGAAGGAGAGCAGCTGACACTGGAGCGGGTAGACAAGAGGATCAGGACACCCCAATGTGAACATGAGGAAGGAAAATCCTTCCCCTCCCATTGCCACAACACCACATTTTCAGATCTATGTCATTCAAATGACCATAGGAGACAACCCTGCTGGCCCAGGAGAGCTGGTGCCAGCACTGCCCTGTCCCCTCCAAGCCTGGCTGTCCCTCCCTGTGCAATGGGACAAGGTGATGTTCGAGGTATGGCACTTGGGGGGAACCACTGAAAAGCTCAGACCGTGCCATGATTATAAAACAAATATTCAACATCAGCATCTAACAGTCAATATATTCAGCATCTCACCTCAGTCTTGGCGCAGTCCTGCCTGGCTGGGGCTGCCCACGCAGTTCCACTGGGATGGAGAGCCCAGGTGATGCTAACCTAGAAAAGAGAAAATCTCAGCTTTGTATTTAACAAGCAGCAGATGATGTGGCCGTGTCTTGTTTGCTTGGAGCCAAGCGAAACCCTGCTGCTCTGGAGCCAAACGGGGAGTTATTGAGGTGAGAAATGCGTGGGCAGGAAGCTGACCCACGACACCCCTCCCCTCCCGCCCACGGCTGGCTCCAGCCACCACAGAGAGACACCAGCTCTGTAACAAGCACACCAGAACCATCCCTCAGCCTTAGGCAAAGACAAAAGGGAGATGAGAAAAAAACCCGGAGTGAGAATTAAATCGTGAACTCTTGCTGGTGGGGGCGAAGCATAAACCAATAAATGGCAGAAATGCCTCTGATAAACTCCGTGAGGTGAGATGTGTGTTGGCTGCCATGTGGGAGTGTGTGGGATGATGAAAGGCTTTGGAAGAACCTACAGCAGGAGAAAGACTGTGGGGAGTAATAAACTGGGTGCTCAGCACAGGTTTAGGGGAGCTTTAGGCTTCGGTCTCGGGGAGGCTCTTGCCTTTCCCCACGGAGAGGCAGAGCCAGGAGAGACAGACTTTGCTTGCAGGGAAAACACAGCAAGAGGGATCTGAGGGTTCGATACAGAGCCGGAGGTATCTGCAGAGAAACCTTCACCAGTGCTGGCTGCAGGCATCACTGCTGCTGATGGGTGTGTTGTACTTACTGCACGCTGGGCTGAGTCTTGAAGCCCCGCTACTGCCCTGGATCCACACCCAGCCCGGCTCCCAGAGGGAAAGCTGCTGAAGATGCAGCCAAGAGCTGCATCTGGCATCCCCACGGGCTGCATCCCCAGCAGGGGCCTGGCCAGGGGCAGGGAATGAAACCCTGCAATAACCAGCCCCACTCTGAAAGCAATATCAAGTACTTTTGGTTATCTGCAGCTGGGAACACACCCAGCGTCAGACATTCCAGTCTATGTAATTGAATTATTTAGGGGCTGGCAGGGTGTGATGAAATAGGCTTTCTTCCTATTTTTAGGTTTCCATCTACAGGGCTGGAAATTACAGCCATTAAAATGTTCTATTAGTAATGATATATAAAGGGGAAAAAACTGATCAGACTTTTCTAGTGCACACAGAGCATTAGGATATCATTAATTTTAATGATAGAGCCCAAAATTACAAAGCTATTACAGTCATACTTCAAGTTTCCGGAAAAAAAAAAAAATTAGAAAGAAAAAAAAGAGAGAATCAGTCTAAATTGTTGTTAATGAGTTAAAAAAAAAAATTTAAATCATATTTAACAGACCTTAAAATTATGGCTGATGTCCCTGTGAGCTGCCGAAGGCTTTGGCTGCTGCTGTTCCCTGGTGCTGACAAACAAACGCCCGGCACGAGGGAACAATGAGGGGAGCCCAGAAGGATTTGCCAGAGCATTCTGGAGGGGAAGGGAGAAAGGCCATGCTCCTCAAACGGCTGGTTTGGACCTTTGGTTCCCCCCTCTCAGCCCTTGTTACACGATTCTTGCTGCCCTGGAAAAGGTTTTCAACTCCATCAGCTGCTGAGCAAAAAAAAAAGTTACTCCCAGCCCTGTGCACTCTGAAGTAGCAGCAATTAAAGGCACTTGGAGATTTTTATCTTGGTTTTCTTTTAAAAAATAAATGACTGAGGAACAAAATCCTTTGGGAAAGTGGATGAGGGAAAAGAAGAAAGTTGGAAAGAGGATTCCCTGAGATGCTTCATGCTCCCTGAGCCGCTGGTGTGAGGGGAAGGGATGCGGCACCCGGAAAGCAGCTGGGATTTCCCCAGCCTGCAAGCACAGGAGATGGGACTGCACGCCTTGCTGATGGGAGCTGGATCCTGGATTTATTGAGACATGCTTGCAATAATTCAACCAGCAACCCCTGGCCTCAGGGCAGCGACAAAGCTGAGTCTCTCCTGAGCAGGGCTGTGACCGAGGGACAATTTACTGCCTTGCCCTTGACAGTCCTGGTGGTCTCTAAGTCACCAAACACCCGATTTCCTCATGGAAGGAAGGAAAAGCCTTTTCCTGAAGGAAAAACCCTCCCTGCTGAATCTCCTGTTTGCTGGCGGCTTTCCCAGAGCCCCGTGAAACACCTGAACAGAACACCTGCAATAACAGCACAGGCTCATAATGCTCTGGGTGACATTAAGGCCATTTTCCGGGTTCCTGATACCCGAGCTGCTGCAATAGAGAGGTCACAAACTTTTCAAATTCATTAGGCCTCAAAAGAGCTGCTTCATTAAGCACCGCAGAGACGGCCGATAACAGGAGGCGAAGCAGAGCGCCCCAGAGATTGGATGCACACACCAGGCTGATAAATGGCTTCTCTGTGGCTATTCCAGAGCCGGCAAGGGGAAAAATGCCATCCCACGCTTGAACAAGTCTGGAGTTTAGTATGACAACTGTGGAGCTGCCTCAGCTGGAATAAAACATCTCTGCCTTTGCCTTGAGGCAGCAATGTGACCTTCGGGAGAGGGGCTGCAGGAAAGCAGCCAGAGGCCAGGAGGGAGCTGCCTGATCCAAAGTCTCTCCTCTCCTTCCTCAGGTGCCATTAAAGCAGCACCTGCCCTGCTGCCTCTTCTTGGACGGCCACAATCTCAGTGCAAGAGCTGCAGGGAGTCTGTGCTGCCTGTACAAGTCCCATGGATTTAAATAATCCTACATGTCAACCTGACCTCTTCAGCACAAGGAGAGGAGCCACGGCCTGGGGTTCTGCACTCCCGAAGAACTTCCACTGCACTCAGCTTGGTCAGCTCCAGCTGCAGATCTGTGATGTGCAGTACATCAGGGCACTGAACTGCTGTCCCCTTCCAGATGGATCAGAGGAAGGATGAAGACAGACTGTTTTCTCTGACCACGGTAATAGAGTCAGCAATTCCACTTGGATAAGCACATGGATTTTATGTCGTCCCCGTGCAGCGTTGAGCAAAACACGCCGGTGGCAGAAGACGCATGGCGCTCTCTGCAGAACAGCGTTTCCTAAATGGCAGCTTGCTGTTTAAGAAGAAAGCACTCGAACACTTTGGAAAATAGGAAGATCCCAAAGCTGAATTTTAGAGTGCTCATCTTGCAGGTCCCAAAGAAGCCAAGTTCATTACCAGCAGCAGCGAGTGCTGGGTGGCACCGGTCCAAGCAGTGCTTAGCACGCACATCACTTGGAGTGGACCCACAGTCCCAGTACAGTTCGAGGTGTTACTCACGTCCTAAAAGCATCTGCTGAGGTTTTTAACATCAGGGGCTTTTTCATTTTCTTCTGAACCCCAAGACTGGCACCAGCTTCACTCCCAGACTCACCCTGTCCCTTCGAGGCAGCTGAGGCCAGAGGTCCTCTTGTCCCCCACCATTCTGAGGCTTTCCCCCGGGGTCACAGCTCTGCTGACAGCATTTTCCAAACTTGTCCTTGTTTCACAACACCAAGGTGCTTTCTGGTTTCTGAAAAGGAGAAGCTGAGATAAACACCCCCCACTCATGCACATCCTTCGTGGGAGGCTTCTCCTGCTGCTCCCGCTGTTCAGTGGTTTGGGCATCTTCTCTGGAGAGTGCTTAGAAAAAGGAATTGCTTTTAATGAAAAGGCTGGGGGTAAAGATGATGTTCTGGGGGATGCACATGAGAGAGCAGCCCCACTCTCAGAAGGAGAGGACTCCCCAGCAGCCTATGGGAGCAACTGGGGGCAAAGCCTTCCCTCCTGGACTGGCAGGAGTGGGCACGTGGGGAGACTTGAGGGTTCTTCTCACAACTACACTGAGCCTGGTCTCACTGAAGGCTGGCAAAGGGCATTTGTGAGCGCTCGGACTGGAGCCACCCAGCAGCAAGGCTTCCTAGCATAGCCAATACTCCTGCTGTTTGCAGTCATCCCTCGGAGTCAAAACACCTCTCCCCAGCACCCTTCCCCGCGGTGCTGCGTGACCTCCCGACAGCGCCAGCGTCCTTGTCAGGGAGGGAAGCGTCAGTCTCCTCTTCCTGCCCTTGCCTCTGCTGAATTTCAGGTGAAAACTGATTTTGGCACGAAGCAGAGCTGCAGGGCACGTCCTGCTCAGCTGCCACATCCTGCCCTGCCTCTCCTTGGAGCCACGGGGCACCAGCTGAGCGAGTGGCTCAGGCGCTCGGCCCAAACCCGCTCTGGTTCACCGTGTGAGCGCCGCGATACCTGTGAATTTGGGCTGAGCTTCACCAAATCTATTTGCTTGATCAGATTTATGTAGCAATTCCAAGACGAGGTGAATAATGAAAATGACTCATGAATATTTCATTCTTATAAATCACATAATTCATATCTATTCACAAATATTTGCTTTGCCTTATAAACCAGATGAATAATTTACAGAAATAGGGAGCAACTATTTTAAAGGAAATATGAAATCCATCGACTACATTAATCAACAAATATTATTCAACTTTTACGGGTTCAGCTTGCTGACAGGCACATTCCCTGTTTATGAGAGGAGCTGGAGCAGCAGATGACATTCCCCATATTAAAACATGCAGAGATGGAGCTCGGTTCTCCCCATGACAATGTATTTCCCTGCTTACCTGCTCAGTCTCAGCCATGGCAGCCTGAGCAGGAGATCCTGATTTTTTAACAGAGGGGCTGGTTGAGGGGAGAGGGGTGGAGGGGTAAAATAAGAGCTTAGTGATCTCGCTTTTCCTTGGCTGGCAGCTCTGACAATAGGCAGTAAATAAACTGCTAATTTTTCTAATTTTGCCAGTAATTCCCTCAATTATTGAGCTTTTTTTTTAAAAAAATCAGCTGCTTAAACAGAGTATTAAGCAATTGCATTAATCCACCTGTATTTGGATGATAAAGTGATTAATCTGACTCATTTAAATACCGTGATGGTTTGCTGATGAGTGTCCCGACAGCAGCGGAGACTTTGCCAAAGGGCTCAGTGGCTGGGCAGGCCTGAGGGATGTGTGGGGACAGGCACAGCCCTTGTCACCTCCCAATAAGGTCACCCTGGCCACTCCAAACTCATCATCAAACAGCTCCATGGCAGGGGCTCGTGGTGTTCCTGTTCTCCTCCACCTCAGATGGTTGGTCCTGGGAAGCTCTCCTGGGCTGGGAGCAGAGGGGATGAGGAGCCAGAGGCACCTCACACCAACACACCACATCCACTCTGGAGATGCTGCTGAGCAAGGCAGCCAACCAGGCCCCGGGCAAGAGTGTAGGGTACAAGGACATTGTCACCTCATGTTTCTCCAATCCAGACTACGGAGCACCTGGAGGATGTCAGTGCCAGTGAACTCACACGAGAAATCGTGGGGAAACCCAGCTGGGGGAGCCACAGAGGGCAAAGCCCCCTCTGCCCCCTGGAGGTGCCACTGGCTGCTCCATGAGGAGTGTAAGTGCCTGAGGCACTTAGTGGCTATCCCAAGTTTTCCCAGTGGGGGAAAACCAGGCTTCCACATGGGAAACTGGGATTAGCAGAGCAAGAAGTGGATCTGCTGCCACCTCCTCTCCTTTGCAATGCAGGCACAAGGTGAGGAGGAACAGGGCAGATTTCTGATGCCTAAATTAAACAGCTCCTCAGAGCCCCCCAGCCCGAGCTAAGCAGGAATGGGGTGCAAATGTCAGGGTCCCTGAGGAGTGGGGCCGAGGCTGGCTGGACTCCTGGCATTCCACAGGCTGGTTTCTGCACCCCAAAGCAAGCAAAACCCAACATCCTTTTTAGTATTCCTGCCATTGGCAGCCTGTCTCCCAAACTATCCATCTGTAACATTTGTAGGGCTATTAAGAGGGAAATACAATTTCATAGTCACAGATAAGAGATTAGACAAATCAATTCCTCCCCGTGACACGGGCTGGAGAAAAACTCGATTCCAAATTGCAGTGGAGGTTTTTGTTCTCCTGGTTTATTGAGCTGTGGGTCCTGCCACCAACTTTCCTGGTCACATCCTCATTAAGAGCAAAACGCTCACGACTGATAAGACAGCCAGAGGGGTAGCTGGGAGGGACCTGGCACTGGGGAATCCTTTGGGAGGAAGGAGGCTGAGCCCACCTCAGCAGCCATCCATCCCCTGCTTTGAGGCAGCTGGGGGCAGAGAGCCTTCCTCCCGTGCCCCATTCTCATCTCTGGGCTTTGGGGTGGGAGTGATTCCCACTGGGAGGGTTGTGGCTGTTCCCTGCAGCCCATTTGGGCTCAGGGAGCACGGAGAGGGGGGCTGGCACGAGGCACGTGGTGTGCTGGGCAGGGAGCCGAGGGGACTGTCACCTACAGCATGTCACACTGTGCCGGGCTGCAAGACGAGAGCCTGTCAAAATATTTAGTGGCAGAGATAAACTGAAACCTCTCCATCCGCGGATTGGGAATGCCACACACAGCTCCCAGAAAACCTCCAGGACTTGTGGAAAGCGCTGGCAGGGGCGGGCAGAGCCTGGCGTGACCCACAGGCAGCCAGAGGCAGCTGCTCTCTGAGGTGCTCAGCTTGGGCACAGATCCAGGCCATGGCTTTGGGGCACAGCTCTGTGGAGGATGAGAGGCTTGGCCAGTTGGCTGTGTGGTCCCAGCACTCATGGGAAACCCCTGGCTTCTCCCAGCACCACTGGCAAAGGGCATTGCCAATAGTTCCCACAGCAGGCAGGGGAGTGGGGATATGAGTGCGAGGGGAGAAAGTGGACCCAGTCCAGAGAGGCTGGGAAAAGGACAGGGAGGCTGTTCAGAGGGCTGTGGGATGGCGAGAGGGCACCCCTCCCCTGGAGCCTGAGTCATCCCAAGGTGCTGTGCACTCCTCACACCTGCACACGGCAGCTCTGTGCTGGAGAATCCTGAATTATTTATAGCCTGTTATCATCCCCCAGGTATTATTTGTGTAACCATTAGTTTCTGTAAAGTGTATGAAAGAAGCTGTAAAACATCAAGCATCTCCTCACTTCACCTGGGAGCTGATTATTTTCCTGCCTGATTTACCAAGCTCCAGCTCAGCAACTTAACCCTTTGTGACAGTGCTGTTGAGCACATCGGCATCTTGTCAGCCCTCAACTGCTCCCCCAGGCAAAACCTGGATCCCTGTCCCCATGCCCAGGGCAGTGTGGGACCCAAAAACCTGCTGCCAGGGAGGGGAGAGCTGGAAGCTTCCACGGTGTTAGAGTTTATCCAGGCTGGAGCAGCTCTTGACTAGGAAGCTGTGGCTCTTCTCTGGATAAATAAGTTTTTTAAAAAAATGATTTATTCAACAGTATAATGAATTCAGTGCCTTTTAAATGTGACAGTGGATAAAATACATGGGCCTTCTGCAGGCGTAAATGTCATCTGGAAAGATCGGGATTTCTCTTCCCTCCCCTGCGCTCGGGGGCTGTCCTTTAATTCACTGCTTGTTTTATAGAGGGACTCGGGGCAGAGCAGGGCTGGTGTGGCTGTGGGGACATGGCACCCCCACATCCCAAGGTCCCTAAATCCCTGCACCCTCCCATCCCCACATCCCCCAGCATCCCCACCCAAGCCCGACAAAGGGGAACCAGGGGAGAAGAGCTTGGGGTCAAAAGGCAGACCCCACGAAGCTCAGGACGCTGCCAGGGAGGTAAAGGCCTTTCAGGGGGTTTCAGATGATGGCAATGAGTTTCTCTTCATGCCCAAGTCAGCAACACCAAACAGAATTACACTTCAATGTAAATATAGAGCCAACCAAAAAATAAAACAGAAACGACAAAGCTGACTAGCAAATAGCCCTGAAACTCACTTAGTGCCAGCGTGACAAGGGGCTCGGACAAGGCTTGAGAAATAACTCTATAAAACGAGCACTTTAGAAACCAAATAAACTGTTCCAAAGACACAAAAAGATTACCCCAGGCAAGCTTGTATCGATTGCAGGCACCGAGCCCAACTAACAGCGCTCAGGCCCTCGGTGAGCTGCTCACTCAGCACCCACCGGCCCCAGCAGCTTCCCCACCACCTAACGTGAGAGGGAGCAGCCTAAAATCAAAGGAGGAGACAGGTGACAGCAGCAGGAGAGAGGGGCAGGAGGGAAAACCACGTGAGAAAGCAAAGATACAGAAAATACAGAGAAAACCGTAGAAGCAGCAGCATAAACACAACAAGGCACTGCCAATCATGTGTGTGTGACACTGATAAAGTGGAGAGGAGTTCTTACCTCTGACCCCCCCAAACAAGGTCCTTTGGGGTGTTATTTCCCATGCAGGCACCATTCCCACAGAGGTTTTTCATGTTTTCCTCCTCCTCCAACCATTTTTCTCCTCCTCTCCCTGCTGGGGTTGACATTGGCATTTTTGCAAGGACGGTTTTCCCTCTGCCACACCTGTGGTTCTCCTTGTGTTGGCACCATTTTCCTCAGTGATCCCCTCCTCGTTCTGAGAGAGGCTCTGCACTCAATGCACCCACTGGAAAACTGTTGGAAATAGGGACTCATTAAGAAATGCCAGAAAAAGAACAGTTTCTCTTTAAAATCATTTAACTGATCGAATGAATGGCCATTGGTCATCCCAGGGCTACAGAGCAGAGCTCACCCATCACCCAGCTGGCCAGGAAGCTGCTTTCTCAGTCACAGCTCCCCAGAACAGCTTTTTCCTCCCTTGGAGAACTGAGGAGCCTTTGAAAGTGCACGCCAGAGACATAAAACCCAGGTGAAAAATTCTCCAAGCCCCGTGCAGGTGGGTGTGGGAAAGGCTAGCAAAGGGGGAAGCAGCACACTGGGCAATGCTGCAGGCACTGCAGACCTGGCTAAAAGCAAAAATAGCATAAAACCTCAATTTCCAGCTTTCAGTGCCAAGGGAGAGGCACTGAAAAGTGGGATGTCCACACGCACCTCAGCTGTTCCCCACCATGGCAGGGAGGGGATGCCCTTGGCACACCAGGCATTGCTCCCTGGGAAGTGCATCCACACTGCCTGCCGCCCACTGAGCAGCTGCCCTGCCAAAAGCAGCAGCTGGTACACGGTAAAAAAACAAGAAAAAACCACATTATAATGTTTTTCTTTCAGATTATTGAAGCAACTGTAGCAAAAACTTCACATTTAATATGCGTGACCTGCTCTGTGCTCTCCACTCGAATAAATTGGTGGAACATCCTGCACAGCCAAAGCATCAGGGGCTGGGTGAGGTGCTGGGCCAGCTGTAAATGCCGGGGGAAAAAACTCTGAGTAAACTCAGCACATAAAACATGGACCAGTATTCTCATCTTTGCCAATAGACTTTAAATGGAAAACCTGATCACAGAGAATAGAATATCTGGGAGCTGCTGTGGCCTGACCTGGATCCATAAGAGAAGGGCAAAGTGTGGGGAATGCTCCCAGAAACACAGGTGAGTGCAGGAGCCCTTATCAGCTGTTCCATTAAAAATTTGCTGCCAAACATCTTGTTTTCCAGAGCTCCCATTTAAAGGTGTGTTGTAGCTTGCAGCTTCCTAATTACCTTAGATGTTCTGCATAATTTTTGTTTTTAATTTCAGATGGGAAAACACCATAAACTTGCTAATTAATTACTTTTTAGCCCCAGTGCGTCAACCTGAAGCACACACTTCGCTCACAGCCTCTCCTCTCCACGGGAAATGTCCTCTGTGACAGGAGCTGGGGCAGCTTCTGCTGAATGGCTGCGTTTGCAGGGATTTCACCAACAGCCCTGGAAAGCAAAGGAAGGAGAGAACAAGGAGCCAGGTAACCCGATTTTTGGCTTTGACAGGAGCTGCCCACCAAATGCAGCCCCTCACAGTGCTCTGCCCAGCTGTGGCAGAGGCTGCTCAGAGCAGGGACTGCAGCAGAGAGACATCAGTTGGTGATTGATGCACTTCATATTTCAAAAGCCCATGAGCTGCTGAAGAGAAAATGTTTAGAGAGTCTGAAGCAGCTGGAAGCAGAACCAGGTTAAAAATAATAAACTAAAAAGGCAAAAAGGCAGAGGAAGGAGCTGGCACCGACAGAAGGACTGCCAGCTTCCAAACACAGCTCCCAAACCTGCCAGCCATGGATTGCTCCTGAAGGTTCCAGAGATCTCGGCAGATTTTGACACTCAGCTCTTCCCTGATCTGCTGCTCCAAAGCTTCCTGCCATCTCCTTTCTCCCTGAAAACCTCCAACTCAGGTTTTCTTGATCCCATCACAGTCCATGTCCAGTGACCCTTTAGTTAAAGGCAGGATGATGAAAATCCCAAAAAGAACACTCAGACTACCTGGGCAGGTGAGTGAGTGGCTGCTTGGAATGCTGACCTGGAGAGTATCTTTTCCTTTGCTTTTTTGAATCATTCATATTTTCAGCAACTTTAAAAGCAAAGAGGCAAATGTAAAAGGATTTTGAAATGGGAATACATTGATGTGGAAACAGAGAGCGCTTTAATTTCCTTTAATTTCTGGTGAATGGATGTTAATGAGAGGTGGGCACTCAGCTGTGTGGCCAGAGGCAGAGGGAACAGGAGACACCCCTGGACTGGCAGTGAGGAAAGGGAGCCTGAGCACAGTCCGGTGTGGGGCTGCCCGATGGCCACTGTCCCCATCCCACCCCGGATCCACAGCACCCAGCTCTGGATGGCAGAGCAGGGCTGGGGCTGCTCAGGGCTGTGCAGTGCAGCATCCACCGGGGAGCCCCTCCTGGCACCCGCCACGCTGCCCCACGTGCTGCAGAGCCCATAAGCTGTTTATGCCCCTCGTGCTCCATCAATCATTTTTTCATACAGTTGGAAGATTAGAGCTCCTTATACACTACCTCCAGTCCAGCTTGTCACAGGAAAACTCTGGGGAGAAAATCATGGAGATGTATTAAAGCCATCCAACACTTTCTCCATGGCAACTGGGACCGGTGCAAATCCCATCAGCCCTGCCTGGAGCAGGACGAAGCCTCCGCAGCTCTTCCGGCCTCCCAGATAATGGCTGATACAGGGGAAACATCTTCATTAGCTGGAGATGCCTCCCAACCCTCAGACACAATAACCTTTGATTAATGCCAGAGCACTTATCACTTATGAAATACATCCGTCTGAGGATCCCTGGCATTTTCCCAGCGTGTCTGAGGGATCTTGTGCTCACAGGCAAAGCTCTGAGGGCTGGAGCAGGAAGGGAGGGGGAAGAAGTAACGTGGGTGGGCAGGATGCACTCACAGGGACCACTGACCTGCCTGGCAGAGACCAGGCGAGAGCTTGTCCATACCAACACACAATTAACACCTCTGTGATTAGTTCTCAGAGCCTTGCTCTTTGCAGTGCCATCCTCAGCACAGCTGGGAGCCTCTGGACAAAGTGGGAGAAGGGAGCTCCTGCTGCAAGGAGCAGATTTCAAGTGTTTCATACTAAAAGTTATGGCCACGGTGTGGGCTGGAAGGTCTTTAAAAATAGCTCGAGGTCTGCATGTGCACACTGCGAGCGAGAGGGATGTCCTACATTCCCCAGCTCGCTTAATCCCTCTGCCTGATGACAAAATCCCTGCTCATCCTGCTGCCAGGTGAGCTCCCCGCTCCGACTGGGATAAGAACCTTCCTGTAACTAAGGGCTCTGCTCTCCCTGGCAGTCAGGGGGGCAGGGGTCTCATGCCATCCTCTGCATGAGGAGCATCCAGGGTGCCAGAGCCAGCCAGGACTCCCTGGAGCTGGGCTGGTCTCCAACCATGCCAGGTGGCAATGCTGGTGTGCCACCACCTTGGTGCTGCTGCTCGTGCAAAGCTACGGGGACAACGAGTGGGGCTTGGCAGATGCTGCCCAGCCCAAATCCCTGCTCTCCAAAGGAAAGCAGCGTTTGAACCACTGGAATGAATCTGCAACGTTACTGCAGCTCAACCCACACCAAACCGTGCGAGAGCCGAACCCTTTGAAGTCTGCCATGTCCAATCCATTATTAATCACTGTAAATCTGGTATAATCTCTACAAGCATATTCCACTCCCTACAAACAGGCTGGTGCCAACTTGCTCCAATAAATCCTGCATCAGGGCAGCTATTGTGTCTGCTCTTCAGGCAGCATTTCCCTGCAGGAATATTTAAACAATAACAGTCTCTATTTGGTGCAGTCACTTTTGTTTTAGAAGACTACGGTCTAACGTGTAACAGATTTAGAGCTTATGGAAAGGCTGGGATTTATGGTACGCTTTCTTTCCAATGCATTTTGTATCTAATAATCCCTGTGAGGCATTAAATGTCTCCATGTGGGTTCCTCACTTCATGCTGAAGCAAAAAAAACTATTTTCTTCCTCCCCAAAACTTCGGGCTAAATTCTGAAAGTTGTACTGAAAAGCAGCATTGCTAAACAAGCAGTAACACTGCTTCCTTGTGAACTAGGAACAATTGGCTGATGCCTCTAGAGAGCTGGGATGACCCTTGGAGAAAGAGAAGAACACAGGTGCACAGGGAGCACTGGGCATGCTCACAGGCAAGGCAAGACTCAGCACTCTGAGGGACCAACGACCTGGCAGCAAGAGATGTCAACCAGCCAAAACATCCCAAAATGAGAACAAGCCAAAAATTCAACCCCAAAATAGTCACTGACAAAGAGTCAAACACAAGGGCAGACAAGAATGAAACCAGAAAGCTCCAAGGCTGATAGAGATCCCAGTGCTTCCCAGACAAGCAAAACCCCTCCCACAGGACTCCAGCTCAGCACACCCACGACACCAGCAGCCCTTGTCTCCATACCTGGCAAACACTGGCACTGACCAGCTCCAGCCAGCAGATTCCAGTGAGTGAGGAGAGAGCAGGGGATGCTCCGAGGGATCCCTGGAAATGCAGCCTGGGGCACAGCAGCTGGCCCAGGGATGTTTGGCCCAGGGATGTTTGGTCCCACTGTAACCCACAGGCCAGTGCCAGGTGGGTTTGCAGGGCAGGTTTTACCACCCAGACACTGATGACCCTGCAGTGCTGGTCCTGGGGCTGGCACTTGCCCTCGGCTTGGGGATGCCCTTGAGCCCGAGCAGCTGTGAGGAGCAGCTGGGACACTGTCAGTCCCAGCAGCAGCTTGTTTGGTCTCTCTGACAAACGAGTCACAGCTCCAAAAGCCATTTAGTCTGGGCACAAACACTGAGGACCCGTGGCTGGGGCACTCCAGGAGCTGAGCAGAGGGTGGCTGCAGCAAATGCTGCTTCCAGGCACTTGGTTCTCACTTGACTTCCTCCGCTGGCAGCTCACTCTCCAAGAGGAGCAGCAAATTCCTGCCTGTGCCAAGGGCTCCAGCCAGAAAATGGTTTTTTTTCCTCCTCCCCTGATGCTGCTCATTAATTTTGTTTGTTTGTTTTCTTTTTCTTTTTTTTTTTTTTTTTAAAAAAAAGCTTTTGCTAGTTCCCCAATTAGGACAAGATTAAAAAAACAGAAAACAAGGAAAACTTGAGGCACAGAGAATTCAGCCAGATCCCTTGCAGGGGTAGCAGGGATTGCTGAGACCCAACTCCTTCTCAGTGACGGTGTGGGCAGCCAGGCCATCATGTCTTCACCTCCCTCCTCCATGTGCCAGCAATAAAAGCGTGCAGGGACCTCAGGTTGGATCAATTTATTTCAATATTTCTGACACAGCTGCTGCAGGAGCCACAGAACCAAACCCACAATTTCCTACCGGACAGGCAGCGAGATGTCGGGCATAAATTACCCTGAAATGCCACAGATAATGAGGCTGCACCCAGGAAGGTTTCTCTCTCCTCTTCTTGCATTGGAAACACTGAGATGGTGACGTGATATGGGAACATCACAGCAGAACCTTTCCAACAGGATCAGAGGTGGTTTCTCCACTGATGTTCTGAGGATGGAGCTGAGGTACACAACCTCAGAACGGCATTTTCCTCCCCAGTCCTCCATGTCTGCTGCTCTGAGGCCAAAGCACACATCTAACGACTGAAAATCAGAATATTAATGTTCACCTTTCAGGAAGTAGTTGGATGTGCCACTTCCAATGAGGTAGGGTATTAATTTCAGTGCTTGTAAGAGCCGTCTGAGGCAGTTTCCATCATGATCACGGAGCTGTCTGCTGGCAGCCAAGAGCAAAGAGAGTACTTTTTTTTTTTTCATTTACAAAAAGACAAATATACCTCACATGCCTGCTCTTGCCAAGCGGATTTCCAGCTGGAGTTCATCACTTCTCCCACTCCCTTATAGTTGGAGTTCTTCTCAAAGCCTGTTTGGAGCAGTGATTTTGGTAAACAACCTGCTGGGTGTATTCCCTTCAGTTCAGCAAGTGTAGAACTACTGAGATCCCATTTCTAATGGTTCAAATCACGATTCCCTGTGCTGCAGCGATGACTGATGGTGTCTCCTGGTGCTCCTCCACTCCCAGCCCCAATGCCTGGTTGTAAGCACCTTGTTAGTTTGCTCCCTCAGCCAAACCTGACGGTCGGGGAGCTGGGTAAGGCTGACAAAGGGGCTGGAAATCCCACCAGGTGGGACAGGGACCTCCTGACCCAGCTCTGCCAAGTGGGATACAACCCTCTGGGAGTGAGGGGGGGCCCTCTGCCTGGGATGCTGCTCCACAAGGGCACGCACCAGCTCTTTCTTGGCACCTGACAAAATTTACGTGCAGAAGGAAATGAGGGGAAGGCTGGAGCAGGGGCTGCAGTAACAACACGGATCGGCTGCAGTAACGAGCTTTTCCAAAAATATCTCTCCTTGGACAGAGATGTTCTATTTTTAGAGCTCTGGAGCATCACACTGACAAAGCGGCAGGGTCAACGTGTACCTTTAAACTTCCGAAATGCCTTTGCCCTTGCGCAAGCACCTCGGTGTTCCAGCCAGCTGCCAAACGGACCAAACAGACACCTCTGGTGAGTGTGGCCACGAGACCTGGCTGCCACCTCCCCCAGAGCACAGAGAGGGCAGCTCAGACACGACTGGACACCGTCCATCCCATGGATCCCCACCATCTTCACCCTGAACACTTGACAGAGGCCTGTGAAAAAAAAAAATCTGTAATTTAACCCCCCCCCCCCGATTACATCTCCAGGTGGAGAAATTGTTGTTCTCTGATTTTTGTATCAGAGATGATGTCTCAGGCTAAGAAGTGACTCCCTGGGTGTCCGGATCCTTTTCCCTGCTCCAACAGATGCAGCAGAACAGGGCAGGTCCATGAAAGCATCACGGTTTTGGGAGCTGCTCAACAGCGATGGAAATAGGGAAGATGCCAGTCAGAGCTGTAGGACTCCCATGTCTGCACACTGAGCTGAGCACATACGGTGCAAAATTAAAAACCCAACAGTTCTATTGTTAGGAATAAAAACCATCATTTGCATGTAAAAACACCTTGGCTTACAGCAGCAATTTCCCTCTTTTTAACTTTCCTGGTTTACCCAGTTCCCAGGATGAATAATGCAATGGAACTCCTCAGCAGCCACATGAATGCAAAAATATGATAGGACTCCTTTTCCCCCCTAAACCTACACATCTTCTGCAGGAAGCCTTTCCACAGAGACATGGAAATCCCTTCTGCCAACAGTTCTGCCAGTGGCTCTGAAAGAGCTTTTTAACAGAGAAGGTTGGGGAGAAGTTGCCAGCCCCAGCAATAAACCCTGTTTGCCCAAATCTCAGCACAACCTCTACAGAGTCCCAATAATGAGACCTCGCATCGCTTCCTTTGGAAAGCAGGAAAGTAACTCATGGGGGAAAAACATTATCATCAAAACCTGTCTGACATCTGGAAGCAGATTACATCAAATTTGAATAATCTAGGTGACATTTCAATTTAAATCGTTCCCATGTCTGAAGAGGAGAGAGAATTAAGTGCAAACTCACTGATCAGTGCTTGGCAAGGGGCGGTTGTGCTGCTGCCTCTGCAATGAGCATCATCAGACCCAGCAGAGATACGAGCCTGGCCACAGCGCCCGCTGCCTGACCCCCACCCCACTGCCCCTTTGCTCACCGGTTCTGCCTGTTCCTGACCCACTCCTGCTTCTTCCCAAACCGCAGGAGCAGCCCAGCCACTGTCAGGGTGGGCTGTGACATCCTCAAGGGGCAGGTGCAAGGGCAAAGGCTGGTGCTGTCTGTGGCACAGCAGGGACGTGGCGTGCCTGGAGTCCATCCCATCACTGCTCGCTCAGGGAGATGCTCCAGCCTTTCTTCTCCACTGCCAATTCCTTCATTGCAGACTCAAAAGGAAACACAGCTTTCCCTGGGCTTGAAGGCTTTGCTTTGTGGGGGAAAAACGAAGCTTTTCCATGCTGGAACAACACAGAGAAGAAGAAGGAGCATACAAGCACCAAAGGGGGGCTTGGTTTCTGCTGAGGGCATTTATAGCCCCACCCTCTGCCATCCCAGCACCTTCCTCTGCAGCTGAGTTCAATTGCTGCACTCACCCACCCAGGTCCTGCTGATCCTCTCCACAGCTGGGAACCATCACCTTCCCACTGCTGCACAATGGAGGTTGGGTGTTTAATATGTGTAAAGGGACACACATATTCAATTCCATGGAATATTTTGGATGCCATAACCACTAACCCATGAGTAAGTGATCTGTGTGTAGGTGATGTACACAACCTGCTCACCAGCAGTAATGAACCTCCTCTTGTTGGCACTTCCCAGCATTTACTGCTTTTTACTTTTGTTATGCACAAATCTTCCACCAAGATCAACGAAAACACCTCACCGGGTTCAACTCACACCTATTTACAAGTGTGTGTCTGGATCCTGGCACAGGTCAGAACGATGTGAAAAACACCTCTGAAAGCAGCACCACCCAGATATTGAGAGGCCTGTTATTGCTGTCATCCCACAGTGACATCTCTAGGACACAGCAGGACCTGACCTGAGCCCTCCCACACCCGACAGCGTGAAACAGTTCACTCAGACAGCACATCGGAGCACTTGGGCTGTTTGGGAATTCCAGCAGAAGTGAGAAACTCCACTTGCAGGAGGCTCGGGTCTGGAGGCACCGGCTGTGCTGCACACCAGCACTGCTCCGGGAACAGGCGTTTCCTATCAATGCAAATTTTTCACTCGCATTAGAAAATAAAATAATTTCCATTTATACATGTTTAATGAGAATTTCAGAAGTGTATAATGCAGCTAATGCTTCCAGGCTGTGTGCAGGCATCTGGAGCTGGAGACAAGGAGGTCTGCTGTGCTGCTGGATCCTGGCCCTCAGCCGGCCTCCCCCATCCCCTCCTGGAGCTTGGCCTCCCAACCTCACAGCTTAAGATGTGATCCCTGGGCTCCCCCTGCCTGGCTGCCCATGGCAGCAAACGGGTGGGTCAGCTGAGCTATGAGACCAAAACTCGCTCATTAACAAGCTGTTAAATAATTAATAAGTTTATATATAATGGCTTCTGTGTACATAATCTCACATTTTTCAGAAAACTATCATCGCTTCTCAGTTAGTTCCACTCGAGGAAACAAGGGCTCCTGCTTTCACTTGAACAGATGAATATTTATGTCAAGCTTGTTCTGCCTGGGAATGGGGAAACCTGGATTATTTGGCTTCCCAGCACGTGAAAGGTGGGTGGTGGGCACAGCACATGCTCGGCTGTCAGTGGTGCCCATCAGTTGCTCCAGACCTCCTGCCTGAACTAATGGGTCTCCAAAATGCCTGAAAGTTTGGCCAGAGAAGCTGTTGATGTGCCATCCCTGGAAGTGTTCCAGGCCAGGCTGGACAGGGCTTGGAGCAACTCTGTGTGGTGGATTGTGCCATCACCATAAATATGGCCTATATGGGAACGCTCATCCACTGTGCCTTGGAGGAGCGTCCTTCAGCGAAGCTCAGCTGCTCAGCCCCAATATCATTTACCCACGTGCTGCCACAATGAGCCACTGAAGAGGCTGTCAGAGTGTTTTGGGTACTGAGAGTCAGCAAACAGGGGGGTTTCAGAAGAGCTCTGTCCCCTCGGGAGTGGCGGAGGGAGCTGGCTCCTTCCTGGGGTGCGGATCCATGCCCTTGGAAGGATGTGACTTGGCACCGTGACAGCTCAACGTCAAAGCAGCCCAAGCTGCACAAGAACCTTTTGATCTCAAAATATTCCTCCTTTGTTTTTACGCCACGAATCGGTGGATTGCCGCCCCTCAGCTTCCACACCGTGACAAGTCCTTCGGCAGCCTCGGCTTGCTGTGGAAACAAAATATTTTTTACTTTGCTGTTTATTTCCATTTTTTTTTAAGTGTGTTCTGAGTGAATAACAAATATGTTTTGTGAGGCAGCTGGTGCTTCTTCCTGTAACGCACAAGGTAAGGGAGAAACAAACATATTTGCTTTTGCTCCGTCTATTTATCCAACAATTGTAGCTGCTGTTTTAACGGCACAAAAATGTAATTACCGCACACGTTCTCGCCAGCCCTAATTAGCGACATGCTTAAGCATACGCTTAGAGACACCGCTGTTCCAGGGCAGCCTTCCCGTGGGCTCGGCAAGGGCTGATGGGGACAGGCCCTCCTGGGTCACCTTGTGCTGATCCAACACCGGCATCTGCGCACCTTGAAAACCTGGATTTTATTTTTATCCCAAGAAGTCCCAGACACCAAGAGTTGCATCTTCCCCAGAGACCCTCACATGTGGGAGAACGCTGGAGGGACACAGTGCAACAGGCACTAACAGAGCTTTACAGAGGATCACGTCCCTCACTTGTCCATAATTGAGGCTCTGCTAATCCAGGAGATTTTTTAACTTTTCTCCTTTTTTCTCCCTTTGTATTGGCAGTAGCAGTAGCTCAGTCAAAGCATCATTAATGCAATTAAATGAGCAATTTGCTTATTAACAGATTGCAACCTTTTCAACAAGCTTTGCTGGGTATTCCCCCTTTGAACACCAACTCCTCATGCTCAGGAAGGAAAGGTTTGTCTAAGGAGGGGGTTGAGCCATGTGATCCAAACCTCTGCTTCATCAGCAGGACCCATCTTGAGCTCAGTCCCCAAGGCTGAGTCCGCTGGTCAGTCCTGGGGCTGCCTCACCCCAGCCCCACATCCTCAGCCAGGGCTCCAGGAGTGCTGGTGCTGAGCAGGGAGCTGAAGCAGTGGGTAAGCTGCTCTCTCACCTTACCCCTCAGGAAAAAGAGCCACGAGGCAGGATGGGAACAGTTCTGACATCACTGGATAGAGAATTAAAAACCCCTGAGAGAGTTTGCCACAATTTCTCACTGCGCGTTCAGGAAAAGCAGCTGCTGCTTGTGCCCAGGAGACCCAGCTCTGCTCCAGAATCCATCCTGCGTTGTCCTTTCCCACTCTCAGTGCAGACTAGTGTTCTTTTATTCCCTTTCAATTTTCCCAGTGTGCTTCAAAGTAGGTGATACAGAGGCTCCTCTGCCCTGTGTGGGGTGGGCTGGTGCTTATGCTGGGGCCTGTGTGTGGCTCTCAACAGCTTGTCCCGGTGGGAATCCACCACCGTTCTCACCAGAGAAAAGCACTCTGTGTTTCCCCGGGGCGGTTTTCCCTTCTGCAGTGCTCAGTTGCCTGGATATCTTACACTGCAGTATTAAAATACATGGATAATTATTACTGTTCACCAGCATAATAGTTTCAAGGATCAGCATCCCTACTTTTCGCAAGGAACACATCCCCAGGCAGTTGCCTTTGCATATAAGCTCACAAAAAAAAAGTTCAAGTGAGAAAAAACCCCTATCAGCAAAGCACATTTATAGAGATGAATTATTTGCAAAATTCTGAGCATCCAAACTCATCACAGTAGATTTGAATTACAGAATTATAAGCAACAAGTTCATTTTGACCCTCCAGGCTAAAAAGTTATAATTAGCGCAGGCACCATAAAACTGGCTTTTAATTAAATCAGCCCCGGACTGGAGGGAGTTCTGCGAGGTCCCTCCCTCGCTTACATAAGGCAGCTGGCCCGAGCGGCCGCCGCGGGGATGCTGTGGCTCCGAGCCCAGGGAACCTTCTGCAGGATCTTCCAGAAAGGAAAGAGAGAAATGGGAAAGGGGGGAACTGGGGAGCCCGCAGCCAGCCCAGGATCTCATGCAGTTGTGGCCTGAGGAGCAATCACAGCCACGTGATCCGGAAGGATGGTTTGTGTGGGTGAGTTGAGCTGTGTTTCTGGGTCTGTGGTGTCCTGGGTTATGGTCGCAGCAGTTCAGGGGCAGCCCCAACACCTGTGGCATGAGGGGCGGTGCAGCCACGGGGCATTGGTGCCACCCTGGTGGGACCCAGTCCCAACACATGCTGGGAAGGGCTGGCTCAGAGGACACTATTTGTACTTTGAAGCCTCCAGATCAGCCTGGCAGTGTGTCCCATTACCTGCTGCTGGCACTATAATGGGCTGAGCGTGTTCCCCAAAAGCATATGCTGCGGTGCCAAGCGTGGCGATGCCAGTCTCACAGTTGTCTCTTTCTTCGCACTTTCAAAAGGCTGTAGGAAATGGTGACATATGGCACCCCAGCATATGGCATTTTAATCAACACAGGTAAGGCCAGGGAAGTGAGAGCCAAGCAGCATTCCCTGGGGAGAGCACCCGCCATGGTCCCACCGGGATGCTCCCATCTCTGTGGGTGCTGGGACCGGCGGGTGTGTGCGCTGCCAGTGCCACCCCAGCAACACTGCAGGACATGCTCTGGTGCTGGGTGATCAAATGAGGTAATTAACAGGCGCCTCCTCATCAACACCAAAGCTGAACTTGTAGTTCTGCAAATATATAATTAAAGCGCACACTCATAATTATAAAATTCTCCTCCACTCAAGCAAAGGCGGAAGGATGGCAGGTGCTGGAGTCAATCCAATTGTTTCCACTCGCTCTCTGTTCCTCCAACGTGTGGCACAGCCTGAGCATGGGGGTGAGGGAGGGAGGGTGGGTGGTGGGGCCAAGGGCAGAGCTGGGGGCTCATCACTGAGACCCTCCTGGCAGAGGCTGTGCCAGTGCCCAGGGCAGGCACCAAACGGGGCTGTGGGTGTGGGAGCGCTGAAGGCAGCGCTGCGTCCGGTGAAGCCTCTGGAAGGATGAAACCCTCTGGTGCTGTCCCTGATGATGAGTAAAGTTGTGAGCAGTTTCAGGAGTCACTGCTGGGAGCGGAGCCTGCACTGGATCAGGAAGGACAAGGAAGGCTGTCAGCACAAATACCTTGCATAGACGGGAAAGCAAATGTTGCTATTTTCCCTTAATATCCAAAATTATCTGCAAATGCCACTGCTGTCATATTCTATAAATATTGACTGTTCCCAAAGCCTCCTGCTCAACAGCCCTCCCCAAGCCCACTCCTCCCTCCAGACTGCACACCAAATCATTCTGTTCCCTTCCCATGGGCGACAAACAGCAGGAACAAAACCATTGCAGGAACGCGAACACCCAACTAATCCTGCCAGATCTGGAGACAGAAACCCGGACAAGCTCCACACACAGGGAGGACACGAAGCGCCACAGACCATGTGAATGCATTTACCTCTGTGAAAGCAACCAGGGGGTGATGGTCACCCTGCAATCCCTACTTGGATGAAAGAAAAAAGAGCTTTTTATTCCAATGCTGAGCCAGTGAAACTCTTCGAGGCTGGGTGGCAGTGGGAGTGCACCGGCACCGGAGCAAAGCCTGGAGCACCCACAGCAGCCAGCCAAGCGTGGGTGGGAAGCATTGCCTCCGGAGCCAACCTACTACTGCCCCCAAAATAGCTTGAGGATCCAAGGGGAACGGCTCAGAGAGGTCCGTGGATGCCCCCACATGAGCTGGGCTTTCCCCAGCATGGCTTTGGGGGACAACTGGAGAAAGGATTCAACCCACGTCTGCAGGCAGAACCCACATCCATACCCCTTGTGGGCTGCTCAAACCACGACACTGGAAAAGCCAATGGAGAAAATCTCAACCGTGCCAACCTCTTTCTGTGCCCTTGTCCCTTCTCCAGGGGAACAATCGCTGCTGAGGATCTTTGCCAAAATTAGTTCCTCTAAGATCTGAGGGATCTTTCTGCTTCTGCACCGAGCAGTGGGAGTGAGTCCACAAATCCAGTTAGTCACAGTCACTGGATTACATCGGACCTTGTCCTTCTGCCTTTAATAACACGATTGTTTGCTGCATAAGGAGCTTTATGTAACTGGGAATCAGGGGTGATCTGCAGGACTGCACAGACTGGAGCTGCCAACCATCCGTTCTCTTTGGGCTTATGTGAACCTCCTGCTCCCAGCCCACACCTGAAAAATAATCTCCTTGCTTTGGCAGTTAAAGGTCTAACTCCCTGTGGTGATACTCCTGGCGTGGGATTTCAGCCTGATATTCCAGTTAATTGCATGGGTCTGTATCAGAGATGATGCAGGGACAAAGTTATCCCTGAGAAATGTTTCCCATCCCGCACCTCTCCTTTGAGGACAGCCCTCAGGTGCAAAGGGAGATTTTCAGGCACTCCCCTTGCTCCAAGCAGGAGACCACTATGTCCCAAAGCCATCGAGGCTGTTCAGGGATGACAAAGCAGTTACCAGCTCCCTCATCTATGAAAGACAAGCACTTGGAGGCAAAGGCACTGGATCTGAAGCCTGTGCTGCCCACAGCACACACAGAGTGGGCTTGCCCAGCACCACTGAATCTCTGCTTTAGCACAACAGAGCAACCTCCCCACTCCCCCCACTCTCTCTGCATCCTTTCTTTCTCTGGATTTACATGTCTTTTTAAGTGACTCTGCCAGTCAGCTCCTGCACAGCTGAGGCTGTGCACCAGTGCACGGGGATGGCAGATGGGCAGCATCATTAACGTCTCTAGCAGCGAGTGGTGGCATTTTTGGTGAAGTGCTGATCTTTAAGGACTGGTTTGGAGATTCATCACAGCAACACAAGTCTGGAATTCCCTTACAATTTTCCAGCAATGGCCCCATGCTGGGGGCTCAGCTCCTGGCACCTGCACAGCTCACCTCACCAGGACTGGGCGAGCGGAAAGCACCGGCACGCGAGAGCCTTTTCATTTGTGCATGGGCAGCCTTAATCCTCACGCAGAGTTAATCTGTTTACCATCTTTTAGTTTACCTATCAAGTGCTACAAAATTAATGGATAGCCTCGTTGCTCTGCCACGGCCCAGCCCAACTCCCAGGGCCAGCACAGCCGTCCGACAGCAGGATGGCATTATTCACACAATTAGGGAAAGGAAGACAGGTGAAGCTGCCAGAGCAGCTCCTGGCTGAAGGCAACTCACACTGAAAATATCAAGAAAAACACAGGCTCAGCCTCATCCAGCTACAGGAGGAACTGCAGTACCCTGGGTGACCGAGCAGGAGCTGCTGCTGCCACCACGGCTTCATGCCTGCCCCAGAACCTCACTGGTAGGTCCAACACTGGATACTCTGGACAGTCTGCATGCCCTGGCTTACCCTGTGGTGAAGAGACAACTCTGAGTGCCCCAGCAAGGTACCTGTGGGTGGCACACACCTGCTGGTCCCCAAAACCTGGCAGGGTGGCTGTGGAGCTGGCAGTCACTGGTGCACACCCTTGCCAGTGCCATAACACCCTGAGTGAGCTTTGCTGGGTAAATAAATATTCCAGAGACACTCCAGGCCATGTATTTTTCATGAGTTCGTTCTGCTATGGGGAACCGCACTCTTTAAGAAGATCAAATGCATCTGGAACAGAAATAATTTTTATAGTGAATAATTTGCTTGAGAAGCTGATTCTGAACATCTCAGTGAAGGCAACACAGCTTGGCTCCCTGGAATGATGCTGCAGGGACCCTCCAAGGGGTCAGGTTTGTCCCATGGCTCTGCCCAAGGGGGGCTGCGAACACCAGCAATTCCTGGAGGAAAAGTCCACGTGGAAGCACGCATTTCCTGCAGATTCCAGGAGTCTTGGGGGAAGAGCACGAGCCCTATTCAGCCTGGGGGCTGGCTTGAGTAACCCACTCAATGCTGCTGGAGATGGATCCACGGGGATTCACAAGAGGCAACTTTGGGACCCTGGTGAAACAGCTGGCACAGTATTTATTATTGCACTGGGTTTCAACCATGGATTTAGATATGGATGGAGTCTGTGCCTCCAAGCAAAGAGTGCTAATTAGCACCCACAACAGAGAGCCAGCTTTTAATTAAACACAGCTTAGTGAGAAGGACCTGTTAGAGGTATCATGCCTTGTGTTAGAGTGATGCATGCAGGAGGATTTTGGAGCAGAACTGAGTCTGGCAGAGCACAAGGCACTGGAATGGGGGGCCCACAGCGGGACAGGGGGGAGGTGGGAGGCTGCCACCCTCCTGGAGGAGCACCAGGCTGGGCACCTGCACTGCCAGGGCCAAGCAGAACCTCAGGGCTCCTGCTGCTGACACGGGGTCTGTCCTGCCCACACTGCCTCCTCCACCAACCACCGGCTCGTTCCTGCCATCGCAAACAACCAAACAAGCTGCACAGAGAAGAGAATAATATTAATATTAAAAAGGTATTTATAGTTTTAATCAAGCTTTGGGGGGAAAAGACAGCTTAACACACCACTTTACACAGTTGATAAAATGTTTGACATTTACTGGTGCCTGTAATGAATCTTGTCTCAATTTTCTCTTTTAAAATGCCACTCCAGATACTCTATCTATCTGTAGGGTTTAAAAAGCACTTATCCAACAAAGCGTTATCATGACGGAAAATACAAGAGGGCGGCTCGGTGGAGCAGCACCAGCTCTGGGCTTTGCTGGCATCTGAGTGGGAACTCTGCAGGGCAGGTGGTGGAGGGGAGAGCCGGGGCAGCTCCACGGCCCCGAGCAGCCCAGCCCACCAAAACACCCCTGTTTTCCCACGGGCCACAGCACACGAGGCTCAGCCATGGACCAGCCTGGGATACAGCAAACCCAAAGGCTTTGGAGCTGGAGGAGGCTGGAAGTTTGCTTTGTCCCAAAAGAACAGACCCTGGCCGCCAGCGCTGCCCGCAGCAGGATGGCACGTGGGCTTTGGGCGTTATCAGGGAACCGCAGCTCTCCTGTGCAAACAGAGCTGCTGCTCCACGGGCGCTGATCCGAGGAGCGCTCCTGCTCCTCCTCTGGAAGGACACTGCGGAGGGAAGTATCAGCAGTGAACACAGGCAGCCGCTGGCCCGGGCTTCCCTTTGAACAACCACTCCATCGTCCTTTGCTTCTCTCTTTTTGCTTCTCTTTTTTTTTTTTTTTTTTCCAGAGGGAAGAAATGAATTATTCTAGGGAAGTTAGTGCCTGTCTCAGGAGCCTGGTATAGAAAATTAGGTTTTAATAGCTTTGAGATTGAGGCTCTTTGGGTCAATAGGACAAGATTCAGACAGTGAAATCACAGGCCCATAAAGGGAAAAAAAGCAAATATTTTGTTAGTCATCAGAGAGTCACAGTCCAAAGATAGCAGGCAGGAGCTTAAAATACCGCTGTGCTCGTCAGCTCCCGAAGTGTTTAGTCATAAGCTCCTTTTTTCTCTTGTTGTCTCTCTATATATTAGCTTTGGGAATGGAGCATTTGGCTTTCTGTCCTCGGACGTGCCTGGGAATTCCTCAAGTTACCGCTGGAATTGGAAAGTTTGCTCTGAACCAAAAGCACTTGAAGTCCATGAGGTGCCGCAAAGAGAGAAGCCACTAACTCAGCTGGCACTTCGGATCACTCAGGACAGAGAACTTCCAAAGAAGTTCTGCCGACAGCACTGGAATTATTTGACTCATTATTAAAGGGATGAATGGGTTATAATTATTCTTAATTTCCTATTCAGAGCTCATTACCACCCCTAAGAAGGGTAGGTGGGGAGCCCTTGAGATCCGGCAAGTTACTTTAAATATTCATACAGCTGAGTGAAATTTCTCATTGTTTGGAGCTGTGACAGGGAAATGGTCCAAATGGGCTAGGAAGCTTCCCCCCATGGCTGCTGCTCCCTGAGGGAGCATCCCAGCCCAGTGTTGCTGTACCAGTCACCCAGGGCTCAGCAGTCCAAGCCAGCAGTAGCACCAGCCCAGCATTCAGAGCTAAGAAACTGTTAAGGGACCATCCATTACAGAGTAGGAGGTGGGCACCTCAGCATTTTATCCAGGTCACTCACTGCTTTGTGGCTATTCCAGGTTTTAGCTGTGGTGAAGTGGGGCAGAGGGAGGCCACAGGATTGGGACATGGTCCCTGGTGAGAGCCGCTCTCCTCCAGACGAGGGTGACAGCACACGAAGCAGCACGAGCGGGGACTGGCGACGTATGCCCTGAAAATCGCCCACAGCACACACATCATGGAAACACATGGAAATGTCACATTGCTTTAAGTGTTGCGCCCAACTTCTGTCCTCCAATCAATGCCCAATTTCCTCCCAAGGATAAAGCCGCACGTTATTTTTGGCTGACCACTCCAGCTCAGGGCACTCCAATTTCCCCCCGTGCACTCAGAGGACAGACGCTTCCCGTGATGCCTCAGAGCAATGACAGAGCAAGCACATTCCTAATGGCTGGCAGAGCCACACAAAATATATTAAATGTATTAACTTTGGCACTCGCCGGGTCTCGGGAGGAGCTCTTGGAGCTGCTCGTCTGCTTCGCCTCCGCTCCCCTGGCTCCTCTCTGCTCTCCCCTTCTGCTTGGAAAATTCCCTGTCCCCAAACTACAGCTGGCTGGAGGTCACCGACATTTGCCAGCAGCTCGCCCGTGCCCCACCGGGAGCCGCCCGGGCCCGCCCGGCGAGGCTGGCAGATGGCACTGAGCCATCCCACGCCGCAGAGCAGCTGAGCCAGCCCGGCAACCCCTGGGCTGGGAGATGCTCATTGCTCCCAGGGGCTCCCATGACCCCGGAGCCACCTCGGGAGCAGAGCAGGGAGCATGGGAATGCGTCCAGGGCAACACGACCAACTGCTCTGTTGGCTCAGGAACACCCAGATTAGTGATATCCAGATGCTCAAAGCCTGGCCAGGACTGACTGCGGGCTGAGCTGCCGGCAGCGAGCAGCGAGGCGAGGGACAAGGCGAGTGGGAAAATGCTTTCTTGTCCCCATGCTGGGATGAACGCAGTGGAGGCAGTGGCAGGACAGCACCACCCAGGGATGCCTGGCAGGGAAATGCCCAGGGGCTCCTCACCAGGGTGAACCGGGGCTGGCACTGTCCACTGCCCACGGCAAACCCAGCCACGTGGGAAGCGCTGCCCAGGGCTCACTCCCTGGCCACACACAGCCTGGGATTTGATTACACTGTCAGTAAAAGAAGCGCTGGAAGATAACCCCCTGGATGGCATGTGCCATGTGGGCTGCTGCTGCCAGAATGGGAAAATTGCCCTTTGTTCTTCACAAATAAATCCGAGGGAAAGCCCATTCTGAGCAGGCAGCGTTCTCTGGGGACTGCCGAGGACTTCGCAGGCATTGCCATGAATAACAGTTTATCTACAGAGTTTCGTTGAAAATGAAGCCTCAGACACAGCCTCAAATTATGGGGATGCTGTGAAAATAGCTTTATAAACTATTGCTTTTTCCTCTCTGAGCAGCAGCAAAGTACAGGCCAGACAAAAGCCAGCCGAGACTCTAAATGTCATAAATAAGTCAGCAGAGCTGATAAAAATAAAGGATGAAATATAATTCAGCCTTTCAGTGACAGATCCCATCTTAGCCATGATATAGGGTCTGTTGAGACTGTCATTGCTTCAGGAAATTAAAGAATGAGCCCATTAGTGAGGATATTTAAAGATGTTCATATTAAGATTATGACTTCCCAGACTCAGCCTGAGCAGGGAACTCACTCGATTCCAAAGTCATTTTTCACAGTCCTTTTTCAGTCCTGCCCTGAACAACCAAAAGGTGCCATCAGGGGTCATGGCACAAGGAGGGAGTGGGGGCTGTGGGTGACAGCCCCCAGCTCAGCTTGTCCGTTGCCATGGCAACAGGAATACCTGTCCAGAACCTCAAGAGATGGTTCCATATGAGGGATCCATAACCACTGCCACGTGCCACTTCTTGGCACCACCACTCCTTGCACACACGTGTGAGCACCTCCACTCTCCCCTGGCTCCTGGAGCCAGGAGCAGTCACTGCCACTCCACTCCTGTCTGGCCACACAAACACAGATACTGATAACAACAGAACAAAGCACATCATAAAAGTGGCTGACTGATGGAAAGGAGCTCCAGGAAAGAGGAGGAATGGGGAGCACCCATGGCCTGGGATGGGACTCGTGGATGCCCGTGCCTGGAGGGATGTCAGGTAGAAGAGAAAAGCAGCAGTAAAAAAAGGTGAAGGTTCCAGTCCTGGTATGTTGAAAAACTGATGGATAATTGTAATTAGCTTTCAGAATTTTTAATTATAGAAGGGGTATAAATAATCACAAAGCGCAGCTTCACTAATGAGAGTCCTTGTGCTCAGAAACACGGGGATGCATTTGTTAGGGAGACTTTGAAAGCTCTGCTGTTAATTAGGTGTCTCACAGCCAGCAGGGTTTCAGGAGAAGGAGAAACATGTATACATTTAAATCAGGCTCATTGTGAGAGGTACCCAACATCAATTATGGGATAGCAGGGTGCTAAAATGAACGTGATTTGTAATTAGGGAGTGGATCTGAAAGGCAGAGAAGAGCCTTTGCTTCCCCTCAGGTGTCTCTCAGAGGTGTTTAACGTTGGTCAGGACGCAGGAGGAGATGTGACCTGCCTTCCTCACGCTGGAGAACACCCCACAGTGGTTACCTGCCTTCCTCATGCTGGAGAGCATCCCACGGTGATTCCCATGCACTGCAGAACATCTCAAGGCATCCCCTGGCAGGCTGGGATGGATCAGAGCTTCATCTGGACGTCACTGCTGGGGCTTGTACAGCTCTGTGCCACTGCTTTTATTGGCAGGGAAGCAGAAGAGGAGGGGGAAGGCTTGATTAGTTTAATTAAACATGTGGAAAGAGATTGCATTTCCCCACCCACAAAACCCAACACAGCCCCTGGGGGCTGCTGGCCCTGCTCTGGCCCATACCCATACCCTCCCCATGATCCCCTGTGGGTGCACAAAATTAAACAGCAGCTAAAGAAAGCGAGGATGTTTTTTCCTTCCACTTCGTTTCTGGGGCCACCTGGTGTGTTTTCTTGCTGGTTATAAACAAGCAGAAAAGAGGATGACAAAGGCTGGGAGACACTTTCTGAAGTTGTGTCTGTTTTCGTCTGCTCAGAGAGCAGTGGTGAGCTCAGACCCCAAGGTCGGTCTCCACTCTCCTTCCTTACATCCTCTTTTTTGGTTACAAATTTCAAGCTCTGACACAGGAGTTTATGCAAGTAATTACGTTTAGCTGGTATTTGGCTAAATCTAATGAAGCAATGATAAACAGCTCAGCATTTTCTTCCCTGATGACTAATGAATATTAATTTTGCTGTCAAAAAAGAACCTCTGCTCATTTCAAAATATTAATTTCCCTTGCTAAAACTTGGGGAGGGTGTAGGAGTTCACCAGAAAGGATGGAGTTTGGGGAAAGCCTGCACCTGCTCCTGTATGTAGAGCAGCAGGCTGGGTTTGGGTGCCTTCGTGAGGAATGGTTGTCAATCATCATCTGACCCAACTGTCCTTATTTTTTTTTGGCAGAAACCCACCTGAGCACGAGCTGTGAGGACACACCATGCTCTGCCATGTGCCACGGTTCAGGCAGCAGTGACCCCAGGAATTCCCCTCCAGCCAGGGGGTGCCTTGGGCAGGAAAATGGCTCAAAGGTCTTCTACAAGTTATTTTCCTCATAGCACGTGGCTCCCCCCTTCTGGTACTTTCTCCATGTGTTTTGGAGTGAAACAGCAAAGCCCTGCCCTGCAGGAAGATCCCAGCTCGTCACCTTCATGGGCGGGTGTTAATCTGCCACCTGATGGTCATTTCTAGCAGCGTGGGAAACGTGGTGCTGCTGCCACCACAGGAACCCTGGGACTGGAGACGACCCTGCACTCCAGCATGTCGTGGGATGCTCCTGCTGCTGGCTCCGTGTCAGCCTGGCAGCCCCACGGGCTTGGGGTGCCCATCCCAGCTCGGCCTGGCTCCTGCAGCCCCCCGTGCTGCTCAGAGCCACGTCTCGGTGCCAGCATCGTGTTAAACTGTTTCTAACTTTAAGCAGCTCGTGGGCTGCAGTGAAACACAGTTTGCACATGATGCACGGCTCCTCCTGGTGAGGGGGCAGCGTGAAAATGAGTCTGCCTGGGTGGGCGAGGGGCAGCGAGACCCAGGTGGCCGCTGCGGCCCCCGGCACGGCCCCGGCGCGATGGTGTCTGCCTTGCCAAGCCATCTCCTTCCAGCGGGCTCCTGGCTGCCAGCCCTGCACCGAGGAGGGAGTTGGATCTTCTTCTTCCCAGCAGCTGCTCCCAACAGCCCAGTAGGATGTGTTGAGTTTCTTGACGTTTCTCTTAAGCATCAGCACCCTGTGCCCGAGGCTGTTCCAGGGGCTGGGGAAGCACCCTGAGGGCAGTGGGGTTCAGGTCTGTCCGTGCCAAGGAGCACAGAGGGACCACGGCAGCTCCTGGGTGCCCTGCATCCTCCCTGCTGACTTCTTGGCAAGGTACCAGGAAGCTCCCACAGGAACATACCCAAGCCGAGGCTCTGGAAGGGGCTGCTGAAACAGTGTGAGGGTTTACAGTGGAAACAGATGCTAAACTCTGATTTTGGCAAAAGGAAGCATCTCCAGCATCTGCTTGAGAAGATGCCCGGGTTGGGGAACGTGGGAGCTCCCAGAGCCCAGCAACTGCTTAACGAAGCTCATCTTTCCTGTTCCTCCTTGTGCAGCTCAGAGAAAACAGGAAAAGCACTGACTACTTCACCCACTGACTGGTTTGAAACACTTCAGCGTGCTGAACTGTTTGCCCGTATTGTGGAACTTTGTTCTCTGTGATCCAACTTCCCAGCGGGGCTGCCCGCCCACCGTGCTCTGCACTTCAAACCTGCTGCTGTCCCCAGGACTGGGAAAGGGATGCGGGCAGTGACTGCTCTGCCACTGACGGGCACGATTGAGCGTTCCTTGGAACAAGAATGAGGGGGAGAGCAGAGGCTATTCTTGCCTGTGCAAATCCCGTCTGAATTCAGATTCAAATAACGCTGTAGCAAATCTGCAGCACTGGAGATAAAAAGTGGTAATGAGTTTTAATAGTTTCCTTTGATTTCCACTATTGAAATCGACTCCGGGAGGCTGATATTGTATCAGGAGATGTTAGATCCCTGGTCACACATCAGGCAGCTGTACAGCTTCCAGGGGTGAGGCCTAGGGAACGGCATAGTGCTGCTGCTGCCCCAGAGCATCGTGGCTGTGGCGAGAACAACGAGCTGCAAGAGGTGCCCGTTAGAGCAGCTGTGCAATTAGTCCAGCTATCGATTGTTAATATGCTTTTAATCAATAACCTTGGCAAAGCCAGGAGCTGGATTGATATTGCAAGGGTGTGCAGTATCCATAAAATTGTCATCTGAGCATCCAGGGAGGTGAGCTGCTCCTCCACTGCTGATTAGCTGGACAAGGATGTAATCGGCCAGGGAAAGGCAGGAGGTGATGCCAGGTTATTCATTCCCAAGTGCACGTCCCTGCCCAACACACAGACTCCCACCACTGCCAGCTTCTTTCACTGCAGATCAGCATTCCAGCTAATTGTGCATGTCCACACACGCTCTTCAATGTGGAAATCCAGGATTGGCACCCGTTCCCTGAAACTAAACTCATTCTGACGCTGCTGATCAATTAACGATCTCACTCCCCCTCATGTGAGCAGCCACAAGTCCATTCAGAGTCACGGGGGTGGGAAGGAATTGCTTCTGCAGCCCTGCAGGTGTGAAGCGCCTTAACCCCAATTTCCCCGAGGGCTCCATCCCCTCTCTCCGAAGCCAGGTCATGTCATGGCCACGAGCAGCCCGTGGCCTCTCTGACAAACCTCCCTTGTGCCAAATGGAGTTCTCTCCTGCGGCGGGGCCGTGCCTGCCGGGAGCGCGAGGCCGGCGCCCTGGGCTCTGGATGAGTCCTGTGTGCTCATGAGGAGCCATCTGGGTCAAATAGCAGGAGGAAAGCTCAAAACCTCTTTTTTTTTTTTTCCTCTCTGAGAGCTCAAGGGCAGAATTTGAACATCAGAGGCAGGGACACGTCTTCCTGGGTTGATTTGTGAACATCTTGTTGAGACATCCAGGATCAGGTCTGAGAATATTTCAGTGATGCAGAGAGTGATTCAGAGTCATCCAGGTTATCCCCCCTCGCTGAGGGTGCGATTGAAATGTTTGTGGCTGGGGAAGAGCCGAGCAGTCACACCGGCACACAGACTGTCATGTTTATATCCCAGGATCTCCTCAGCCTCACAGCAGAGCTGAGAGGAGCATCCATCACCTTCATACTCGTGTTCTGTGCTGTGGCAGGGCTCCCTCACCCAGCACCGCTCCTGGATCTGACCCAACTGCTCCGGGTGGATGGTGCACAGCCCCTTCACCGGCTTCCCATGCAGCATGTCCAGCCAGGAGGGGTGAGATGCTTGTGGGAAGGGCTAGAAATATGCTGTGGCTCAGGAAAAGCAGATTCTTATGGTTTTTACACCAGAAGTTGTAAGTGCAGGAGGTTAAATTCTAGAGCCCGGGAATGTGGCTCAGCCCAGGGGCCACAGGATCTTTAGGATGGCTGGCTCTCCCCAGCTCCCACCCCGGCTGTGCTGCAGCCAGCCAGCTGCGGGAGCACCGGCTCTGAGCAGGAGCACTGGCTCCGAGCAGGAGCAGCTGCCCAAAGGAATCTCCGAGCACCTTTCCAGCGGGTGCTGTTTCTTCCTGGCTGCCGGCAGATGAAACAACGCCTTGTTTCTTCCCTTGGTGCTAACCAGCTGCCCAAAGACAAACTGGTCTCCCTTGGGGGGCACATTAGAAATGCTTAAGCAAATTAGCCATAAATAGAAAATGTAGCATATGGGGCTGTAGATAATGTTTCATTATAAATTATCATATTCTCCAGGGAGATACGCCTCTTCCCTTCACACCAAAGACTCTGGGTTTCTTCTTCTTCTGTGCAGATTTTGAGTTTCTTCCTTTTTTTTTTTTTTTTTTTTTTTTTTTTTTTTTTTTTTTGGGTAACTGTTTCTGACAACGGTTGGACTCAGCAGTTGATTTCCTGGGTGTGGAAACAGGTGTAGCTCACTTCTGCTGCAAATCCTCTTGGATTTAAAATTCCCTCATTAAAAAAAGAAAGTAAGCGAATACAGTTCTGATGAAAGGTGCCTGAGCAAAGGCCCTGAAGATTAAACAGGGCTGTTTATCCATTGCAGAGCTGCACCAAAGAGAGCAATGCTGGTCCCTGCTCTGTGCCCAGCACTGCTGGTGCTGCAGCACCAGGGCCACAGCCTTCAGCCACATGGACATCAGGCACTTTCCAGACCAAGAATGCCCACGAGGTGTTCCCTCTGTACAGCTGATCTCTGAAATTCCCTTCTCCTGCTCAGGCTGAATGGCTCAAGAGGAGTCTGCCCAGTGTAGATGCATCTCCTGGGGAGCCCATCCATCATCCCAACACCATTCAGCCACTGGGGACCCTGGTGGGCAGCACAAAGCTCCTCCCTCCTTGAGCAAGTTCTAGAAAACTGTGTTACTATTCACCCACCTACAGAGTCCTCCAGGGAACAGACTCTCCAGACAGCTCAAAATTCATCTTCCACATCTTGAAAACTGAGTGGTTTGGTGCTTTCTTCTGTTTTACTTATAATCCTGTAGGGTTTTTTCCATGCTGATCCAGAAACAAGTTCCCAGTAGCCACCTGGAAGGTCCCATCCTGCTCTGGGAAGGCCTTTCTTTCCTTGCTGAAACCACCCTGGGCTGACCTCCACCAAAGCCTCAATCCTCATGCAGATGGCAGCAGAAAAGAGATTCTTTTCCCCAAAATACTATTGCATATGTAAACACAGAGTGTGTAGGCAGAAGCCACAGCACAGGAGGTAGTTTCTGCTCCATAGCTATAGGTGTATATAGATGTTGGTCTCCCAAAAAAAAACCAGAAACTAAGCCCATTTAAAGCACTTCATGTGCTTAGATTATTGCTGCTGCAATTGCAGAAATCTTGGCACTTGCACCCTGGAGCTAATTGATGCCATCAAAGCTCTGAATGAGCCCTGATTTTGATAGTTACAGTCCCACCTGGCACCTCTGCCTCTCCATAATAACCACAGGCTTAAGGGAAAGGAAATGTAGAAATGAACATCTGTTGCAATGCAAATATTTGGGAGGATGGTGGCAGCTCCTACTGGAGACGTTTCCCTGCCTGGTTGCATGCGCAACACGTCCGCTCCTGCATTGTCGGAGTCTTCCTCTGCTGCCAGCGGGATGCAAAGCACCAGAGCATCTGTGCTGGTGGGATCCTGTCCTTCCCAGGGCCAGACTGACCCTGGCAGAGGGGGATGTGGCTGTGCACAGAGCGGGTGGGATGCTCTCGCTGTTGTCCCGTCGCTGGTGTGCTGCTGGGCGCTGTCAGGGCGGATTTGTGGCGGTTCCCGGTGGCACCGGGAGGTTTAGCGGATATCCCGTTACGCTGGGGACAGGTGACTTAACTGGGTCAGCTGGCTTTGCTCTGCAAAGGCTTAAAGCTCCCCATCAGCTGCCTCAGTGAGCCTCTTGCAAACTTCAAAACAGAAGGAAAAAAAAAAAATCTTCAAATTTCGCTGGAGTTTCGTTCTTGATGGGAGCTGGGGGAGCCGTGCCCTTGCCTTGGCATTGCCGAATGGAGAAGGTCTCTGGGTGCCGGGGGTCTGGCCTTTCTCCCCACAGGATGCTCACGTGGCACTGGGGCTGGAGGGGACCCAGAGGAAGATGGAGTTGCCATCAGAAGACCCAAACACAGAACTGCTTCTCTCCAGGATCATCCCTGTCCCTCAAGGCTTTCGTGCCGTACAGACCCTCACAGGGACCTTGGAGTGTGGTGACAGTGGCGGGGCCAGAGTCCCTTTTAAATTACCTTTGCACATCTGAGCTGGAAGCAGCGGCTGCCACAGCTCACAAAGCTCAGAGAAACTTTCTGCCCAAGGAAATACTGACCTTTCCCACAGAGCAGCAGAGCATGAGGACGAGTGGAGCTGTGCCCTCCACAGCCGGCTGAGAGACGAGCATCCCGCAGATCAGCTCCGTCAGTTAAAATAAACAACAACCCCAACCATCCCTGCCAGGGCTGAGCTCCGGCTTATTGTTCCAGTCAAAAAATAATTATTGCCCTGAGGCCTCGGAGATAAAAAAAGGGGAAAAGGAACAGCAAAGACAGCAAGAGGGAAGATCTGGAGCAGTGATTCCCTCACCAGCACTGGGCCCTAATGCTGGATTCCTGTAGGCACAGGAAACGATGCACAGCCAAGGACAGGAGTCACAGCCTACCTGGGTGTTTGATCCCCTCCTTCACTCCTTGCCAACTTGTGACTTCTGCAGCTTTTGACTTGGACTTTTTCTCTTAAAAAACAAATCCATGGCTCATTTTCCTGCTGTGGCACGATCCGCTCCTTGTAACAAGATGGACAAACGCAAAGGTGATCTTGAGCACGGGGCAGCACAAGCCCTTGCCAGCAAACCCTCCAGAGCCAAAAGCATGGGAGCCCTAATCCTGGTGGGAACAGGGAGGGAGGTGATATTCTCCAGACACCCCAGCTCTCCTCTGAGGGCTGTGACAGGCTCTGGGGTGGGTGGTGATGCCCTGGGCACACAGAATTTCAACCAGGCAGGAAAACGAGGCAAAATCAAAAATCCATCTGCTCTGTGTGCCGGGGATTAATATTTTTCTACTCCCAGCCAGCATTTCCACACAGAGGGGCTGCCTTAGTATTAAGGACAGAGGAGGGAGGTGGCAGGGCCATGGGTCCCCTCGTGCTGTCTCTGGCGGGTGGCTCCAGCAGAAACACCGCGCACTTCCAGGAGCAGAGCGGGCGCGGCTCCCGCACGTCTGCGCAAAGCAAACACAGATTATGCCATTTCTTCAGGCCTTTCATTTCACACGTCATTTTTTCTATCTAAGTATAGGTTTACACGAGAGGTAATTACCATCCTTTCACAGCTCTTAGTGCAGAGCAAAATGAGACGGAGTATTACATTCGTAATCTAATCGTAAATAAAAAGGGCCGTAATAACCCCCAATTAGCACATTAAAGTATGTCAAGGACTTATTTTACCACTCCAGTGTAAACAAGACCCCCAGGAACACCTCACATCGCTGAGGCAGCACCGTGGGTCCCTCCTCTCCCTCCCAGAGCCAAGTTACGCAACACCCTGAACACCAGCCCTTAGCTGGAGTCAGACATGGATTTTTCATGAGGATAAATTAATCATGGGCAATTCTGTTCCCTCTGCCAACACATCTGGTGTCGGACAGAGAGGAGCGGGCTGGAGTCTCTTCTTCCAGGCTGCCAGGGCAGCATCAGTGGCTCCCACTGGCAGGATGTGGGGAAGCAAATGGACATGGCCAGGAAGCAAAGGGGTCAAAAATGTCCAGGAGCCCATTTCTGCTCTCAGAGTGCACCGAACACAGTGTTGGACGAAGAGCATCTTTTCCCACCTGCCCAGGTGGGGTTGGGCACAGCCCCCACCCTGGGGCCATGCCCAACAGGATGTGTTGGCCACCCAACAGGAGGTGCCAATTTTTCTGTAAGCACATGGAAGGCAAATGGGCTCAGGCCTTTCCCGAAGCCGTGATTGCAATCCCCGGGGGAGACTCATTTCCAAATGATCTTGTTAGACATTGTTAAGAATTGATATATTTGCATAGCATGAATGTTAAAACTCAGAAAGAACTCAAATGCCAATTAGAACCACAGCGTTTCCCACCCCCCCCCCCTCATTAATCAGTCATAAAAGAGCAGCTCCAGGTGTTTTTCCCTGACTAAACGCCGGCAGAACTCTACAGTTATTAATCCTGACGACCCGAGTGCCGTCACCATACGCAGATTTCAGCAAAGTGAGGGAAGACTGGGAACCACTCAAGATGTGAGATGTCAGTGCAGCTCTGGATCACGCCCAGGCCTTGGGAACCACCCCTAGGATAATGGCACTGGGATAACCCTGCTGGGATAACACAGGCTTCGAACGCAACAGTCAGGGATGCCACGGGGATAACGGCGCTGGGATAACCTCACACTCTGCATAAAATCAGCAAGAAAATCTAGAACTTCACTTCAGGAAACAGGGAGGAAGTGATGAGTCAAGCAAGACCGGGCTGACAAACATTCATGCCGATGTTTGGAGGAAAGGAATACCGCTCTCAGGTGAGGAGGATGCCACTGGGAAAGCAAAAGGCATCACGGTTCAAACAGAACGTGGGCACTGCAGGCAGATGGGTTGTGTTAAGGTAACAGAGAGAATACACATACCTGGCACAGCAGGATCCAGAGTGCTGAGTTGTGCACTTGGCATCCCAACATCCGGTGTTTGCTCCCTGGGTTTGCTGGGACTGAGTGGCCTCTTCTTGACATCAGCTGTTTTCCACGCTGGGCTCTGAACAGCACAGCCCACCACGGAGTTTCTGGGCTCCCGTGGCAGCTCAGCACCGGGTACAGAAGTCGAGCAGCTTTGCAGTGATTAATTACCTGGCAATAGTCACAGGTGCAGCACTCCCCTGGGACAGGACAGAGCCACAGCCCCCACCTGGCCTCCCACCCGGGAATGATGCCTGCACCGGAGCAGTGCAATTAGCAGCACCCAATTATACAAATGACGATGAAAAAGCAAAAACCCCAAACTAAAAATACCTCCCCAGGGAGAAGCGTGGCCAGTGTTTAAGCTGATAAGACAGAGAGCAAGGAAGAAGATGAAGCAGCAAACTGTCCTTCCACTTAAAAGGTAGGGCTTCAGATATGCAGATTTTCAATGAGCTTTTGAAATTCTTTAATAAAAATACTGTTAAATATTAATTATATTGCTATTTATAAATCTATACATAATTAATAGGAATAATTAATGGAGCAAGGATCGGTTAGGAACTGTCTTCTAAATATTTGAATAGTAAAACATAATTATGTTTTGATGTGAAAATGTCAGGAATACGCTGAAGTGTTTTTCCATTATTGAAATCAGCAAAACTTGCTGGGAACTGGAGCCCCGAAAAGGGGTTGTTTCACCTTGTTCCACTTCACCCACAGAGTTTTTGTGCACTTTGCTGCCTTGGGAGACAGTGAACGCCAGAGAGAGCGAGAGCTGTTGACACAACATGTGTGGTTCATCGCTATTTCAGGCTACAAACACCCTCATCCCCCTGAGCACCGATGGGGAGCAGCACCTTCCGACAGGACAGAGCAGGGACAAAGGCACAGCAGTGGCCAAGGACAGACCACACGCATCGTGGGAACCTCACAGAGATACCCAAAATACTTGGCTGCTTTGCCTCCTTTTTGGGAGATTTCATGGGAAAGAAATGCTGGGCTGTTTGCGCTGAAATTCATGACCTCTGCTGTGTTTGAAGTGAAAGTGGGGTGGGCAGGCGTGTGGAATGACCAAGGAGGGGCTGGAGAGATGGAGGGAAGTGCTCTGTGGGATCCCAGTCTTGGCACCTGCTGAGACCTGAAGCAGGGTTTCCCGGGCTCCCAAGCAGCATTTTTGGGACTCTTTGGTCAAACTCTACACCCACCACTCTGTGCTGCAACCCCATGCCTGCAGCATCTCCAGAGTCCATCTGCAGCCCTGCTCCGCACTAAAAGCAATGCAAGTCACACATTTTCCTTTCCAGAAGAATGCAGTACAAGCTTTTGCACTTAGTCAAGAGGCTTTTCCACCTTAAAAGTGAGATTTGCTGCAAGGGAACAAGGAATCCCAAATATGTTTTATTTCCAAATAGTCTTTTATGCCCGCTTGCTTTGTCCTGAAAAACTCCTGCTTGGTTCCACTCCCTGCTTTTGTGTTTGCTGATGAATGGGGTCATTGAGCAATGGCTGTGCCGGAGGGTGAGCCCCGGGCCCGGCTCTCTGGCACAGCCTTGGCACAGTGGGACAGAGCTGGCTGAGGAGCTGAGCGCTGCCACTGCTGACAGCAAGAACACTGGGACCTCCTGCTAGGGAAATGGCATCCGTGAAAATTGGATCCAGCTGGAGCCTCCCTTGCTACAGGGCGAGGACAGAGCCATAGGAGCCAAATGTCACTCCCACAGCACCAGGGACTCATCCACTCCATCCATGAACACTCTGGAGCCTCTGTTACACAACCCAATCAACCCAGCGCTGAGAGAAGATGGCGTAGAACACAAGAAATTTAGTAGAGCATGTGAAAGATGTTACAAACTCATAAATTTTCCCCTAATGTGATCCTTATGCAGATCTAGGCACGAGGCTGGGCCTGCTACACCATCACTCTCCCTGAGAAATGAAACTTTCCCAAACTTCTGCACATTAAGGAGAGGTTTGCAGTTTGGTTTCCCAGTTTGCTTGTTTTTAAATGCGTAACATGAGCGATTACATCTCAAACTGAACGCTTCAAAGGCCTTCTGACTTTCTGGAAGATTCATGGCATAGCTTTCCTGTATTTTTTTGAAGAGGAAAGTACATTTATTCATTGCACTTTAAGGGAGAGATAGTATCTCACAGCCAATTCCCTAAAAGAGCTCTGCTGTCCTAAGGAACTTCCCAAGGATTGCTCTGCTCAGCCAATACATTACCATATAGAAGGGGAACAAATGACCTTAAAATTTGGACATCTGTCTCTGATGGGTTTCTCTGTGGCTTTCAGAAAGAAGTAACAGACACAGACAACCCCCAGGCCTGTGCAGAAAGCAAGAGCTATTCTGTCTGTCCTGCTGCTCCTGCCAAAAATCTTTGGCTGCAGCGATGCCCGAGCATCTCTGTGTCAGCACAGGGGGAGGTGCCCTCTGCCAGGGCCTGGCAGGTTTTTCTCACGACTTTGTGGACTCAGGACTGGCCCCGTCCCCGGGCTCTGCCCTGCAGGAGGCTTTGGGACATGGTCACGGCACCAGGTGGGAGGCCTGTGGTGGCTCCCAGGTGCCCACCCCTGTGCTCACACCCAGCTCACCTGAGAGACTGAAGTGCTGGTAATGCCTTAAACATTGCCAAAATTATAGAAAGACTTTTCGTCAAACCACAAAGAAGCAACTGCCTGTCTGGGAGCACCAAAGCACCCCACCTCCCAAATATGCCTCCTGACTGGAAATTGGACTGTGACCAGAAGCTGAGATAAGACTGTTGTCCAATTATCTCGGGTCTGAAGAGAAGTAAACAATGCTGAGGGAAGAAGACTCTATCTGTGTTAACAATCAGCCCCAGTTGGCCTCTGTGGGCGGAGGAAGAGAAGGGTTTTGGGTCTGTGATGGGGAAATCTTTCCACACAAAACAGAAGGATTAACCATGTACCCAGGGCACATTCATGTGAGAGGCAGCTGAGGGGTCCTAAACCAAAGACCCCCAGAGCACCCCCCGATTCATTCCTAAGGCCTTGCACCCCCGGAGGACTCTTTTGGCAGGGAGTGCTGAGCGTGCAGAGCCCGAGCAAGGCACGAAGCTCCCGCCACCTGAGGCAGAGGAGATGAACCCTGGGGCAGCACAAGGAGTTGTGCCCAGCCTGCCACGCTGTGCCACAGCTGCTCCCTCTGGTCACAGGCTGAGCATCTGCCCAGTGCCATCCCCGTGGCACAGGCCCTAGGCAAGCAGGCACACGCTGTGCCACAGCCTGCAGCCCGAGCTGCTGGCAGCAGCAACAACCCCTCTGTCCTTCTGATCTCCCTCCACTCTTCCCATCAGTGTTGCAGGCGATCAAAAACGGGCAACAAACGAGCAGTCAGCACTTGTGCTTGAGACGTATTTAAAAAGGTTAAAGCAAAACAGATCAAAATGTCCTTTATTCTACAGCCTTTTCCCCAAAGTAACACGTTAGCCCTAAGGTAAAAATCAATGTTCAAAGCCTCCACCAGTTTTCAGAGAGGTGGATGCTGTGTTTAACACTTTGCATCCTCGGTGTGCATGAGGTGGTGCCAGTGGTTCCCAGTTAATAATGCCTTTACACTGGTGATGTGGCCCCACAGTCTGAGGAGAGCAAGAGCTAAACCAGGCACCTGAGAGGACTCACTGCACAGGGGTTCACACTGATGGCTTTAGAGGATGCTGACACTCTGGGCTTGTCACCCACATCTCCCCAGGACAGATGCAGAGGGGTGCCTTGGAACTGGGCTTCCATGACAAATCAAGACAGCACATTCCTGAAGATGTGCCAAGCACATGCTGCCCAGCCCCCACATCCCACTGGAGGAGCTGCACTGGGACCAGCACAGTGCTGGGGCATTACTGAAACCGAGCACCTACCAGTTCTGGTAACTTTCTCATGCCTTTATACTCAGCAAAACAGGCAGCACAGCACTCAGACTTGGAAGGAAAAGATTGGGTTTGTCCACAGGAGCCTATCAGAGTTTGCCAGAGGTCAGTGGGGGATGTGAAGCTCGCCATGGAACCACAGTGGTTTGTTCAGCTCACAAACACCGTTCGTAGGGGTGCAGCCAGAAACTCCATCAGCATCTCCTGCCTGTCCCTGCCCACTCACCCCAGGAGCCCAGGCTGCATGGGAGCATCGATGCTGGCTCTGAGCCGGCGGGTCACAATGCCCTGGCAGAGGATGAGAGATGCCAACAAGGCTTCTCATTAGCCCACAGCAGTTTAATTGCTCCTTGCCTGGATGTCTCCTCAGAAAGAGGACAAGGGGTATGGATTCTTGCTGCTTCTTTCTAAGCAAATGCCAGGGGTCTAATTTCTAAGTTTTCAGACATTTCCCCGATTCCAGCAGCCTGAATGAAGTGCCAGGGGAAGGCAGGCAGCAGAGAGCAGGTTCAGGTGCTGTGCTGAGCCTCCCTCTCTGCAGTGATCCCAGCAGCGATCCCTGCCTCCTGTCGTGGCTGAGCTGCCACTCCTCCTGCCAGCACTGGCTCCATCCACATGGAAACACATGGCTGATCAAACCTGAAGCAATAAACTATTCCCTCAGCCCACAGACACCTTTCCTGGTCAGCCAAGCACTGTCTGAGCTAAACGCTCTTTTTTCTTTCTTGATTGATCCCAAGGACGATAATTGTATTTGCCGTGATAAAAAGTTAAATTGCATAAAATTAATATTGATCCAAATTAAACCATTTGTCTCCTTTCCCTTTTCAGCACCACAAACACAATTATTGCTTTGGCTGTTACAAACCCAATATGATCACAGGTTGAAATTGCAGCTTGTTTTCTACTCTTTGCTCCCCCTCCCCAGCTCCCTTCTCTTGCAGGGGGAAGGCAGCACCTGAGTCAGCACCTCTTGGGTCTTTCTGAGCACCAGGATGCCTCTCCAGCCCTGCCTGGGCTGTGGCTCCTGCTCCAGCCTCAGACTGAGGTTCCCTTGTGGGAGGAAACACCCCATCCAGAGACTACAGAGCCGGTTCCCTCCCTCTTGCTTTCTCTTCCCTTCCACCACCTTCTCATGGTGATAATTGGAAAGGAAGGAAGGAGCTATAAATACCTCTGGAAATTAAAAGGAGCGTGTACAGTCTTGGCAGAGAGGGAAAATATCCGGAGGGTCCCGGCTGCTCTCCCCTACACCTATTGGCAAGTGTTTACTTTGAAATTTTTCATTATTCCCCTCTGGGAGTACAGGCAAAACAATATTTGACAGCCCAGGAAAACTGCGGTTTCTATGGAGCCAGGGATGAAGATCTGTTTCGGAGTAAAGCAGGCTGTGCCACAGGAAAGCTGGGTCTTAAAAACGAGCGAGTCGCGCCAGTGGGATGTGGGAAAAGATGTCCCCACTGCTTGCAGTGAGCCTCAGAGCAGGGACACAGCAACCAAAGCACTGCCAGAGCTGGTGAATGGAGCCAAATCCTGAATGTCCACCCGCACGCCTGCCCCTGTGCACACCACCAGAATTCCCAGCATCTCCAGCACCACAAGGAAGCGGGGCTGTTCCCACAGAGCCATTCCAAACAAGCTCCAGTGCCAAACAGGTTTATTCTGTAAACTTCGCAGATGCAGAGCAGAGTTACTGAAACCACTCTCACTGGGCAGGTTTGGGGTTTAGCTGCCTTGTAAAATTCCAAGCAGACATTCCAGGTGAGCGGCTGGGGCCAAGATCTGGCAGATCTCAGCCCAGAGCATTGATGGGATGGGGGGAGCTCCCAGCTGTGACCTGCAGCTCCTGGTGTAACAGCTTTAACGAGACTGTGGGGAAAGAAAAGGACCAAAGGGAAAGAGAAAGGCGATTGTGCATTCAGCTCAAAGCTGGCTGGTTCTCCTGCCACGTTCAGCTGAGCTTTACAGTGCTTAATTTAAAGTGCAGTTCCGTGCGGGAACCTCGTAAAACAACACGATCCATATTTATTATCTCTTGATGATTCCAAGTGAAATATTCCCATTTTGTGGGATTAAGGGAAGGGAAAAAAGGCTCATGCTGCTGCTGCCAGCTCTGCCAGCAGATTGCACATGGGTCTGCAGACTGCCCTGCTCACCACTCTGCTTGGCCACCTGTGCAAGCAAGAGACTGCAGGAGACACTGCCCTTGCCAACATTTGCCTCCTGCTCCTGCCCCTCATCATCTCCCACTTTTTCCCCCTCCAAAAAAGCACAAACCAGCACCTCACAAAGCCTTGGAGAAAGCCTTTTGAGCTGTTAGGTAGAGCCCAGCAGCCTAATCTGTCCTTTTCCCCGGGAATGCATCGTGAGCAGCTCCCCCAGCCCTCCCTGTACCTCGCAGCCACTCTCCGCTCCTGCCTATTCTCCGATGCCTTGTTGTCCTCCAAAGTGAACATGAATTGCTGCCAGCTCAAATTAGCATCTTCCCACACTCGGGCAGCTGAGCTGCTGAAGGAGAAGGAGTCAGGATCTTCCAGCCTTTAGAGTTTGTTCAACTTCTGTTACACACCCCAAATAGGTGAGAAGGAGTTTGGAAATTGGGTATCTCCATCTCCTCTTAGATGGGAAACAGGCTCTTCCTGGAGAAGCCATGGAGCAAACCTCTAGCACAGAGGTCTCAGGCAAGGCTCTGAGGAGATTAAACTTTATACACAAGACAGAGAAGAAGCAGCAGGCACTGCAGCAGCCAGAGGTACTGAGAGCAGGGTTTCAGCAGGAGATGCTGAGGATGGTTATAAAACTGCAAAGCAGCCAACCCAACAAACAGTAACAAACTGGCCCCACAAACACCTCAGTGATCAGTAACTGGTCCCTGCAGTAACAGCAGCAATCCCTGTGGAACATCCTGGAAATGCCTTGTGCAGGAGCTGAGGAAGAGGGGAAACCCTCTTGCATTTCTTCAGAAACACAAATAACTCCAGCAACTGCTGGATGAGGAAAACTTTCATCAGGAGCGTTGATTATTTGATTGGGTGTGTTTGATTGTCCAGGCTTGGTGTCAAACTGACACATGATATTCCTTTGGAATGGCACTCAGCTGCCAACAAAGTGAACAGGAGCCAGAAAAAAATCCCAGCTTAATCCAGATACTTTTGCCCAGTTATTTCTGATTGTCCTCCTGGTCTTCCTGCAAACCTTGTGGAGGAAGATGAGCTTTTTATTGACCAGATAGTTGTGCCTATAATCTCTCTGGAAATGCACATTAAAGGAATTTTTAAATCGAGATTATCTCTGTGAGTAGTCCTTAATGACTCCTTCACAGCTGTTACAATGCTTATGTAAATATTGCCAGGGAATATTTAAGGCTCTATTAAAGAGAAATTTACTGTGCTGTCCATAAAACATTGAATCTCTCTGTAAATCCCACTGCACAGGTTGGCTGTCTGGAACACAAACACTGCCTCCCTGCTTAGCTCAGAGTCGGGATCCTTCCCTCCACAGTCTTTATGTGGTTGTGGATAGGACAACATCCTTGGAAAGATAAGGCTCTGGAAGCAACCAGCAACCAACTCTAGCAACTTTAGAACTGTAGGAACACTGTCCAAGTGGGGGAAAAAAAGTGTAACTAGAAAGATGTAACAAAATGTGATTGAATTCAGTATAAATTAATATTCCAGGCTGGGAGCAATACACGTGTACATATGCTCGACTGCCATCAGCTCTTTCATTCCAAAGCTGGAGGAGCATGAAAACAAACACGTCTCCCAGCCGAGCTCAAACCTGCCAGAAGTAGCTGAGACATGAGAAGAGGCTTTGGCATTTCTCTGGGCTCACGAAGAGAAAGCCAAATCAATTCAGATTCATCTGCACTTGAAAAGCCACCTCTCTGCAGGATGGGAGCAGCAGATGGATGGAGAACAGGAGCACCACGATCTTCCACCGCCCAGCATCGCAGTGCCCAGGGCAGGAGCAGGAGCTGAACCAGGAGCTGAGCTACAGAACTATCCCAGCTTTCCCACTGACACTCTGAAAGATCATTACAACAACCTGAACAAGAAACAGCACGAGATGAGCTTCTCCAAACCAGGCAGGCCTTTTCTTCCCCCTATCCACTACCAGGTCTGAGTCTGCCCCCACAAACCTGCCTTACTGGTGGCAGCATCTCCTGCCCTCAGCCTATGGCTACACACACCCAAGAGCTTAGAGGAGAGGAAATTAAAGATCACAACTATAAGAACATTTTTTTTAAAAATTATTATTATTATTGAACATTTACAAGCAAATATAGCATCAGGATCCTAGAAAGATTTAATGGAAAAAAATTAATTTTCCTAAACTAATGAAGTACTTGAGCTCCGGGGCAACAACTGCTAATGGTGCTTCTATCTCAGCTGAAGAGGCAAAAAAATTGTGTTTAATAGTAATTTTAAATATAGATTTGAGGATCTTTCCCATAAATCATGAAGTCAGATAAGGACTTTGCATAATAACTTGTCAGATTACATAAACAAAACTGATTTCAAAGACTTAAAAAAAACACTTTTATTCCATTTGCAAGGCTGCGTGCTTGCGAGGAGACTTCACACCTGCATGAGCCACCAGCCACTTAACCCTTCACCCACTGAACCAACTTCTGGCCCACTTCTGGCCTTGGACAGCCCCTAAATCCCCACCGCCAGGGCAGCACCCATCCTCACCTTGGGGACCCATCAGTAACTGGTTTGTGCTTAATTGAACATTCCCCTGAGGGGATGCCTGGGTTGGGCCAGTGGCTCACGTTGAACCCTCTGTCCCTGGAGCTCTGAGCCCATGCACAGAGGGAGTGGGGCCAGCAGGGCCACCCCTGGGTGCCAGTGGGAATTGGGGCTCCTCAGGGAGCCCGAAGCCTTTCCCTTCTCCAGAACAAGCAGAGGGAGCGAACGTCTCCATCTCGAATACCCTGCCCTTTTCAGTGCTTTGTAAACTTTTTATCCAACTGTAAAATTTCTAATTATCTGAGGTAACTAACCAACATTGCATGAACTCAAACCAAGACTATTACAGTCAAATAGATAATTAAAAATTTCTGCTGTGCTGGTTCCTGTGGCTGGTTACATAAGTTACTGTGTGGGTGCAGCACCATAGCCAGGACCCCACTTTGGTGATCCCATTGTGGTAAATGCCAGGACCTGGAGGATTGAGTCACACCCTGCCCTTGCCCCCATGGCAGCAGCTCTCCCAGCCAGCCTTCCCAGCTTTCCCAGTCAGCATTCCCTGCTCTCTCCATCTGCTCTTGCCTTGGAGAGCCCCAGGCACTGCCAGAGCGGGAGCCCCGGGCTGCAGCCCAGGAGCAGGCTCAGCTGGCAGAGACAGTGCCACAGTTAGAGCAAAGAACATCTTCAGGGTGCTTCTCCTCAGAATTCACCCTGGGAAACACTCTCCTGTAAGGAGCCAGCAGCAGCTGGAGATCGACAGATTGGAAAACCACAAAGAGAAGAGAGACCCTAGCAGGGAGAAGCCAAGGCTCCCATTTTCCCTGGGCTGCACATGCCCCAGCTGCTGGGACTACAGTGTTTGTGTCCCACTAACCGTCAGGAAACTTCTGCAGCTCCTCAAACCACAGCAGAAAACCCCATATTGCTCTTAATGACTCACCTGCCTCCACACTGCATCAGACATCGGGTTGGTCTCATAGCAACTGCCAGATTAGCACATCTCCCTAAGCCAGGTTTCTCATCATGAGCAGGAGGGCTGGAGGGGAATGTGTGTGATGCCAGCCTGGAAACAGGAGCAGTTCCCCTCAGATGCCACATACCTGCCAGGGATGAGCTGCCAGGGGTCCCAGGAGAGACGAGCAAGAGCTGAACCACAGACAGCATGGATTCCTTGCCTGGCTCTTAAATAACCTCTGCCCCAGGGCAATCAAGGCTGGGAGGCTCCTGCCCCATGGGCAGCTGCCTTCCTACACACCTGCTAGGGAAAGGGGCTGATTTCAGAGCTCTGCTTTGGGTGAGCCATGCCTGGCTCTAGCTGTGTTTGGCTGCCAGTTTTCCAGGCAAGGATTGTCTTTCTCCACGGACCAAGTGGTGTGTCAGGTCCCAGCAGCCACGGAAAGCCTCTCCTAGCAGGTGTGACAGACAGGTTCTTGTCCATCCTGCTGCAGGTTTCACCCCACCACACACAGTTGCTCCGTCCAGCTCCAGCAGTGATGGTCAGCCTCTGGCACAGCCCTGTGTGCTCTGTTCACAATTCCCTTGGCTTCCCACAGCTTGTGTGAGCAGGGGGAGGGTCTGCACAGCTCTTTGTGCTTGTGTTCAATGTGAGAGTGCTGACAGTGAGGGTCAGGCCCATTTAGGCTGCAAGGAGGGGTTTAGAATCACGAAATCACAGACTGGTTTGGGTTGGGAAGGACCTTAAAGCTCATCTTGTTCCAACACCCTGCCATGGGCAGGGACACCTTCTGCTAGTCCAGGTTGCTCCTTTTTCTCCAAGGCTCCTGCTGGAACAGGCCTGGTATGGGGATGTAAGCACGGTGGGAGAGGGAGGCCAGCCATCATAAGCACTCCTGGCAGCAAACACTTGAGGGGACAAGTGCATCCAACTCCACCCCAAATCCACTTTAGATCACAGGCATTCGATTCTCCTAATTTCAAAGAGCCTTCCTCCCTCCACAACCCAATGTCTCGGCTTCTCAGACAGAGCCCTAATCCTGCTGCCACCAGGGTGCTGAGTGTGATGCCCACCCAAGGGTGCCACCAGTTCCGGCCCCTTGGCAGACCCATGGCAAGAGGGGCTGAGTCCAGAGAGCCCCGGGAGGCTCAGACAGTTCCTGCAGCTCGTTCGGAAAGGGCAGTGGAAATCCTCTCGTTTGGGTCTCGCTGCTGCTGCTTTGCCCGAAGTTCTCCAGCCCCTCCTTCATCTCCGGGTTTTATCCTGCTATCCACAGCGCTGATCAGTGATGCTGGGGAGCGCAGCAGGACCCTGGGACCCTGGGGCAGCCGTGCCCATCACGCCACCGCTCCGGGGCGTTTGCTCGCCGGGCGGCTGGATACAGAGACATCTCAAATGGGAGCGTGCTAAAGCTCGTCACAACAGATTATCGGTGGGTGCTTTAAACCCCCGGGCCATTATCTGTGCCTAATTTTCCGTTCCAGCCCCTAACATTTCAATTTCCCCCTTCACTGATCTCCGGCTTTAATGGCTCTTTCAAACTTTCCCTAAGTTGAGAAGTGCCCATTTGGTACCGTTCCTGCTGCATCCTCCTGATGCCTCGTCTCCTTTCTTTCTCCTACCCCTTTCCCTTTTCTCATCCTTTTTCTCCTTGAAAACAGCCTCTGTGTCCTCACACCCCTGGGAATCACACTCCTGGGAATCGCGGTGCTGACCCTGCTGCTGCCAGAGATGCTGCATTCCCCCTCTCGGCTGCCCCACAGGGGGCTGCTGCTGGACCCTGGGAAGGAATTTCACGGAGCTTGTAAATCTTCCCTTTCCCTTTTCTTTCCTCTCTCCACTGAGCTGGAGCTGACACTCCGTATGGATCCAGCAGGACTGAGGGCGGTGCTTGGTCACCAACCCACTCCAAATCCATTCAGGGGGTCCCAGCCACGCTCAGTGGGCTCCAGCAGCTCCGGGGGCTCTTGTCCCTGTTCTCTGTCTGCTCAGTCCATGTGCCCAGTGCTTTTGGCTGCCCTGTCCGGTCTGTTCCCAGCCCCCCAGAGACAGGATGCTCCCGGGCTTTGGCAGCTGCTGCTCAGTGTCCCTCAGCTGTCACCAGACTCTGTCCCTGCCAGCACGCTGTCTGCCCGGACAGGGGCTCTCTCGCCCACTCCCAGTCTCCCCAGCACCAAACTGAGCTGTAATTGTGGGGGAGGGATTTGTTGGGCTCTTGGCTGCTGCTTTTCCCACCCTGCAGAGTTGTTCCTCGGGCAGAGCCGGCTCTGGGATGTTTACACAGCCCAGCACGGCAGGCACTGCTCTGCCTTCTCTCTGCCCAACAAGAGGTGGCCTCATCGCCTTTGGGAGACAATTATTTGAAACTAGATAGCACTAAAACCTGTCAGCCCTCAGGGAAAAAGTTTTACTGGCATTTTAAATATTAGCCCTGGCACCTGGTTTGCAGCTCTGTTCTCTGCCAGACTTGGAAAAGCAGTGGTGGGACAAGGGACACTGAGCCAGCTCCTGCCTGGGTGACACAGGACACATAGCTGCAGCAAAGCCCCAGTGTGCCTGTGTCTGCACATGGGGGCCAGGATTTGAGGGCTCCTGCCTCCTAAATCCCCGGGAGAATGCCAGGCAAATATAGCAGCCCACAGCACTAGCAGCATCCGTGGATGCAGAATGGTTCCCAGATGAGAGGCTCTCAGGACTGATTGAAAGCAAATTGGTGAATGTGGGGCTTTTCTCTCCCAGGGGCTCTGCATGGATAACTGCTCCAATGGACAGCTTTATGGACTGTTACATGGATATGGCTCTTCCCATGGCTTGACAGCCCCATTTCACAAATGGCACTGGCTGCAATCCACTGCTCTGTGCTGAGCTGGTGGTCGGGACGCTGGTGAAGAGAGAAGGAAAACATGGATGAGAAATAGCTAGGGAAAAACAAATGTCAAGCTGTGCTTTTTATAGCACGAGGGCAGAGTGTTGGCCGGGCTTTTAAGTAGAGAAAGATGTGCTGGGGATGGGAAGGGTGCCTGGGGGAGGACAGCAGCCTGGCTCCTGTACCAGCAGGCCTTCAGGACCCCTGGCTGGCCAGCCCTGGACCACTGTCTGATTGGGCTTGGCTGAGACCAGCTGTGCTGTGTCCCTTGCAGTGCACCCTGGGCATGGACTGGTTCTGATCAGCTCAGGTCATGGAGCCAGCGAGGTTGCAGAGAGGAGACTCAAGAGGAAAGGACTGAGCTAGATCCCACTTTTCAGTTGGGGTTGGCCCCATGTCACCACCACGAGCAGAGCAGTTAGCAGAGAGCTCAGAAACACTTGCTGGCAGCCAGAGGCTGAATTTGCGTTGCTTAACTGTGGCTTTTTCTGGGCCCATACGTGGCCATACCTGTTAGTGCTGTCCATTAGACACATCAGGCAATGTGCTCCCGCCAGTGAATCCCGTGATATATTCCTAAACACTGTGTAATCGAAGGCCAGAGCGAGTATCAGGCGAAGACATCAACTGTTCCCTGATCTAAGCCGACTGGAATCAATTGCTGCAGGGGAAAAGCACTGTCAGCCACGTCCAAGCCCTCTGACAGGTCAATAAATACACCTGAGAGGACACACTCGCCCGCAGAGGTGGACGTGTTTCCCTGGCATCGCTGCTCTGCTTGGGAAGGGGCCCTGAGCTGTGTGCCCTGGCACTGCTGACCTTGGTGTCAGGTGGGCTTCACACCAGGATTTCACCTTGTCCTCAATTGCCACCAGGGGTTTTGCTGCCATCCCTCCTGTGCTGGTCCTGCTGTGACAGAGACGAGGCGTGGGCTCCCAGGGCACCCACCACCAGCTCCCGCCTCCGCCCTCTCTGCCAGTCACAGCACTTATTCACGCTTGAAAATTTGCAAGAGAAAGATAATAAAACCCTCAAGTAAGTCTGTCCCTGTTTTGGCCTGACAGAGAACTAAGATAAATGTCAGTTTTCAGTTAATATCATGCTGGAAGGATAAGCAGGAACAGCGAGGATTTCATTCTGGTACGTTTATTAAACACATACAGACATGTCAGTGCTGGCAGAGCTGAGCAGGTCCCACAGTCCTGGGGCTCAGGTTCCCATCAGCACCAGAAATGCCCGAGATTAGATCCAATGCCAGCCTGGCATTTGAAACCTGGGAATTGCATCCACATGTGCTTTCTGAGTCCTTAGAAGATTCTGAGTCCCATCGGGAAGTTGGTCCTCAGTGCAAGCCACGGGCAGCTGCTGCACTCACCATGCCAGGTGGGCAGGCAGAGGAGATCCAGGGGCTGATCCCATTGTGGACTGAGCCCACCAGGAACTGAGCCCACCATGGGCTGCACCAGTGTGTGCCACGCAGGTCTCCTCCACTGCAGCATCCCTGGGGCTCTTCCTTGCCAGCCCCTCCTGCCATAAGTCATCTCTGCTGAGAGGCTTCACTGCCTCGAACTGCTTATTAGCACAAATGTCCTGGCAGTAACAAACTGCTCTCTCAGTGCTCTTTGTTCATCAGCCGTGGCCAAGTGCGGAGGAGGAGCCCGGTGCCTCGGCAGCTCGTCCTGCTGCAGGACACTGTGGGGCTCAGCCAGGGCAGGTGACCCATGGGCTGCTTCAGCGATGACAGCGGTGATAAACCCTCCTTTTTACAACAGAACTTACTGATGAATCAATTATTTCCAATTTTAATAAATGGTTTTGTTCAGACACGCTTGGGCCATGCCACCTGCCAGGAGCTGGACACACGCTGGGGTCTGGTACCCAGCTGGGGAGAGGAAAGCAGGGGGTAGGGATGAGTTGCTGGCCAGTCCTATCCACCAATGCTCCCTCCACTCTGCTGCAGAGCCACCCTGCCTGCCACCACAGGCACCCACACGTGGCCCCATCCCTGTCCCCCATCCCTGCAGGGAGCTGAGGCCACTCAGAGAGGTGCAGAGTGTGGAGATCTTGGCTGTGAGACCCATCAGCTCAGATGATGTACTTACACTTTTAATAAGAAATAGCATTTGATATAGCACAGTTCCAGCATTTATTGAACTGAAGTGCCTTCCACCGCTTCAGTGCGGAGCCCTGAAGGCTGTCCTAGATGATTTAGGAATGATCCATCTGGAAAATGATGCAGACAATTTGTTACATCCAGCCAGAGAGCCATAGAAACCACCGTAACAAGCTTAAATGATTTCAGCATCGCTACATCATCCAGCCCCAGCCAATCTTCCTCAGAGCCATTGCCGAGCTGGGGTCGCCCGTTGCACACAGCTCCTCTTCCTGAAGCCGATGCTGCTCCTGCAGCCCATCCCAGTGCTGGATCCAGGCTCCAAGGAAAGGGTTTATGGGATGTAGGGGACCCCTTTCCATCTTCCTGCTGCTTGCCTCACACCCTCCCCCCCTAAATCCCTATTTGCAGCTCAGGAGCTCCAGCCAGCTCACAAACCCTCCCGGTGGGCTCCTCCTGCTGCCGGCAGCACTGTTGCCTGTTGATGATTAGCACCTCGCCCTGGGTAAATCAGGGCTTCAGTTTTCAAAATAGCGTGTTGATTGATGCTTAAAATATCCCCAGCAATTACTTCGCCCCGGTATAATTATAATAATTAAACTTGGATAATGCTTAGTCCTACTTTTTATCAGAACTGTGCGCTGCGGCACCAGTGTGCGGTGTTTTGTTTCCAGCCTCATTTTCCAGCCCCACCCTGTTGAGCACTGCTGAAGGGACACGAGCTGGCAGCCTCCAGCTGACAAGGGGACAGTCACCCTGTCAGGGCACCTCCAGCCCCGGGCACCGCTCATGGCACCGTTTAACCCAGGGCACAGTGTGTGGTGGCCGTGCCCTGGCCCTCACTGCCCCTTACGGTGGGCTGAGCAGCAGGAGGGGATGCTCCTGGCTCCACGCTGGGGTGAGGGGTGCTGGAGGGAGCAGAGATGCTGCTTCTCCTCTTTGGCTGCTCGCCTTGTCCCCCCCAGTGTCTCTCCCACGGCTCAGCACAATATTTCTCCTCTGCGCTCCCAGCAGTGACACTTGGAACAGCTCAGGCTGGTGAGTGCTTTTCCGGCTGTGATAAATATCAGGGAAAGGAATGAGATCCCAACACTGTATTTCATGCCCTGAAATCCCACTTGCATCTGGAAATGAACAGAGTTCTCCAGCTGATATATGCAGCTCTGAGGCCATTCGCATCCTGTTCGCTTGTACACATTGTCACGGTGATTTAAGCTGGCAATTTGGCCCTAAATGAAGAGCATCTCACTTTGTCCCTCCCCATTTTCCTATATATTATCCTGCAGAAGGGAGCTTTTTGAGATTTGGCTGGGCTGGGGCTGGGCAGCATCTCTGGTCCTGGTTTTGTGCTGGTCTGGCAGAGAGAGCTGTGGAGGGTCCCAGCACTGCGGAGAAGCTCCTGACGCAGCCTGGGAATGCAAGCGGCAGATGGCTGTGCCGAGCTCTGTCTTCCCAGGTCATCCCTCTTTAAAGCCAGCATGGACACTGAAAAAAAGCTTTTCCTCCTTTTCAGGTCAGGTGGCATTGTGAGGAATGGCAGCTGTGCTGTCCCATGGTGGCCTGGGGAACGGGGACGCTGTGAGAGCACGAGGGGCTATGGGAGCTGTCCCTACTGCCTGGCATGAGCCCTCCTCATGCTGCCCTGTGCCCATGTTTGTCCATCTGTCCATCAAGCAGCATGAGGCTGCACAGCTGCAGGGCCAGCTCAAGTGTGAACCATCATCACCTGCATCACACCCAAAGTGCAAACCAGAAACTTCACTGAACAGGGACCTGCTCTTGGCTAGGACTCCTCAGGTAAAAAAGGTAACTGGGTGAAATGATTCCATAGCAGAGCTGTTTGTTTAAAACATCATTAGTGACACTTAATTAATTCCCCCCCAGCCCTAGGGGTGCTGGGTAAGCCTCAGGACCCATCACCCTCCTGCCAGTGCTGCAAGGTGCGGAGGTGGGGGCTGTGGGGGGACCCCTGGTCCCAGGATGAAGGCAGGACCATTTCCCAGCCTCTCACCCAAGGGTTGCACAGCTGGGGACAGGGGGGTTTCCCCAGGGAAGCAACTCGACTCCTTGCTGATGGGCCAGTCCCCCTAGACCCCAAACCAACCCCGTCCCCTCCCCAGGAACCGCAGACGGACGAACCCAGTCACCACCGGCTGCGCGGTTCTCATATCAGTTTTAATAGCAACATCAGAGTACTAAATATACAGAGGGCAAGGGGACAGGGTGGCATTTACAGTGCTTCCAAATACACGGCTTCCACGGACAAGAGACAAATTAAAAACCGCTCGGGAAGAAAAAAAAGGTCCTTTTGGCATCGCCCCAGCTCGTGCCACGGGCACGGGGAGCGGCCGCGATGCCCAAAGGCCACAGCGCTTCCACCGGCGCTGGGCTGGCCCGGCACCGCGCCCCGCTTGCCTCCCGGTGCAGGAATTTCCCAGGAAAAGAAAGAAGTACTCAGTGATGTAAAACCGGTTACAAAGTAAAACTGTCTCATGTTAGAAAACGGGTTTTGGCAAAATAAAAATAAAGTGTAAACTTCACTGTACATGTCCTATCAAACAAAAAAAAAAATAAACCCCTCGGAACCTAAAATAGAAGAATCTGGGTCAGAAATCTGTGCCCTTAGTGTACATTTTTGTGCAACATATACTTTATTCAAAGTAAATATTATCTTCACTCTTGACACTATTAAAAATGTACCTACAAACGCTGAGAGTAATTTTTAAAAATGTGTGAGAAGCGTTAGATGAGCTCGGGAGACCAAACCCATGGACTTGGAAATGGCAAGGGATTTCTTGCTGGTTTTGAAAAAATCACTTACAGATTTTATACCTGGTTGAACGAAAATTCCAACCACATTCATCCTGAAATGGGCGGGCTGGGATAGGATAGATATATTTTTGTTCTATTTTATTTTTTAATTTTTCTTTTTTTACAAAATATATAATATGTGTAGAATATCTACTATTTAACTACCGTTTGAGCTGAACTACCTTCCTTTTGCAACGAGCTGCCAGTGGAGAAGAGGTAACCTGAAATCCACCCCTGCGCCGGCGCTGCTGTCGCTGTGGTGACCTCACGGCGGGCTCGGTGCCCGTGACCCCACGGAGCACCACACCCACACAGCCCCTCCACGCCACTGCCACTGCCACAGGCCGCCCTTTCTCCAGCTGGGAAGACAGAGTGAAGGTAAACCATCGGATCTGGAGAGACAGGCGGCCGCCCAGGACTGGCCCTGCCTGGGGTGTGTGGGGTGATGCTGCCCTTGGGGGACCCCGGCTTGCAAAGATCAAGGGACTGAGGATCAAACCCTGCCCGCCCTACCCGGAGGTGCCATGACATGGGAGCTCGGAGCTGCAGTCCCAAACCAGCTCCTCTGGTGCAAGACAGAGCCCACTGGGACCAGTGGTGCCCACGGCCCTGCCTGCAGCCCTCGCCCCTGCAGTCACAGCACGTCCTGAGGCTCCTGCTCAGTGTTTGCAAGGGATTAGGGGGGAGGAGAGTCCTGGGTTTGCTGCAGAGCCGAAGGAGAGCCAACCTCTCCTTGCTGTGTGTGGCTCATCCCACACCACTGCCTCTCTAAGACAGAGCCACACGTGACACACAGACACTCCATGACACTCTGGGGGACGTGGCAGCCTCTTGGCTGCCATGGTGTGTTCCTCAGGGACGACTCAGGGGCTAAGGAATCCGGAAAATGAACCAAAAAGAAACAAGCAGCAGCGGGCTGGGGGCTTACAGCAAAGCAAGGAGCAAAACTTCTCTTTTTTCAAGCTTCCAGAACCCCAGGGTGAGATGATGTGCCCAGAATATGACACAGCTCCTGCGGGAGCATGTCCGAGAACATCACGCTTCCCTGCTTTTCCACGGTGGGAAGATCTGCTCAACAGACTATGCCATGGAAATGCAACTTTCTGTTTTCGTTTCTTTCTTGTTTTTTGGCTTTCATCAATAGGAGGGAATGAAATCACCACAGTTCATTTCTCTTCACTGTGCAAGACCTTGGGATGCCTGGATGCTGCCTTGTACATCACCACATCAGCAGCTCCGGCCCTGTCCTCTCTCCTCCTCCTCTCCCTCCCCCCAGCAGCAGCCCTGTCTGTCCAGCATGCATGGGGGAGGCTTCCTCTGATAAAGTGCAAGTGCTGTTGGTCCTTATAAATAAGGGAAGATTGTGCATCTACTTTTGTTCCCTGGTTCACCGTTCGGCTCCAGGTGACCAGGATGTGTCCTGCTGCAGACTGGGGGGGAAGCTCGGGCAAATCCTGCCCTCTGAAACCTGCTCCCATCCTTGGGGCCACAATTATTCACCTTCCTTCTCTCTCTCTCTCTCTCACACACACACACACACACACACACACACACACACACATTCCTTCCTCTCCTCTTCCCCACCTCCACAGGGAATTTCCCACGAGCCGGGGGCCTCTCCATCCCCATCCCCATCCCCACCACCACTGGCACTGGCGCTGCCCGCAACACCCTGCCATCCCCCAGCTCTGCCTGACAACTTCCCTGCAGGCAGCAGGTTCCATCCATGCAGAAGCAGAGCACTGCTTCAAACGCCCTGGAATGGGGGAGCTGAGATACATTTCATGTCATACTGCTATCATGATTACACTGGAATACCCGCAGGAATGAAATAAATAGGAAGATCAATGGGAGAAGCACAAGGGACATGGCTCCAAGCTGGAGCAGATGGATTACCATGAAGTCACAAAGAGGAGGAGAACCCAACACCTGTGCCAGTGAGGGCGGCTCGCAGGGACTGCACCACTGACACCAGTGCCCCAGGAAAGCCCCAGGACACTGAGATGACCCTGGAGCAGTCGCTCAGACTCTACACTTCCCAAGGCAGACACTCCTCATGTTTTCCCAGGGAAGGCTAAAGCTTTGGGGGGTCGCTGCTCTAGCAAGACACTGTCTCCCCTCCTCCATGGAGGCATCCAGTGGCTCTGGAGAGCTGGATATGAGCCACCCAGGAGACCCCGCTCTGCCTGGGAGATGGTTGGCTCAAGGCTGCAGGTAATTGTCAGGGCTGGCAAGGAAGACTTCTGTCCGAGGCAGCATCCAAAAATTCAGAAAAAAATAATCCAGACTGTGCAGTTCCATGGGAAAAGGACAGAAAAGGACACGGGAACAAGAGACCGCACTCGTGGCTATGTCCAACACCACAGGGTTCTACCTTGTTTTTTAAATGCATGTTCATTATCATAAAGAAAAGGAGCTGAGTAATTAGTAGGGGAGTAGAAATGTGGATCTGGACAATTCTAAAAAAACACTAGTATTTACCAAGGGCAGTTTACAAAAAGAACTAGAGGACTTTGGTCTGATCTCTGCTGTCTCACCCACCTAACGGCAAAGGGACCCGAGCGAGCCCCATCCTGGTGTCTGACGTGCAGCACGGCACAGCAGCACCCAACTCCATGGAAAGACTTGGACAGAGGGCTTAGGGTCAGCTGGCATCCTCATCAGCACCCACCAACACCACCCAACACAGCTGGAGCTGGCTGGGCCATGGGTGTCTTTCTAGAGCGACACACCAAATCAGAATCCACAGAACTGTGCTTCCCTGGCAAAAAAATCCCTTTAAACACTATTAAATGATCCCTAGGACTGTGGACAGCAGACTGTGTCTTCTCTTGCCACAGCAGAGCCAGCCAAGACCAGGAGAGCAAGGGAAAAAGCTCCCTTGATTCCACAGCCCTGGGCTGGGGCAGGAGGCAACCAGGTCCTTCCTCTTGTTTCTCACACAGGGCTGAGCAATCTTTGGTGCTGTGGCCTATTTAGAAGCCATTTTCCAAAAAGACTCCCACATCCCACTGCTGAAATTTGTCTCCTGTGCCAAGAGAGGCCCATCTTTTGTAATTCCACCCCTTAAACCTGCCCTGCCCAGCCCAGAGGTGTCACACCTATCACGGCAGGATTGCAGCTCTGGACATGGGGCAGGCACAGGCTCTCTGGCTTCCTCCTATCGGCCTTGATGATGTATCTGGATACAGAAGCCTGGAAATACCTTCACCACTGCCCTGAGCTGCCTTCCAGATGGTCTTTGGGAAGCTTCTCCCCTGCTCCCTGCCAGCAGCGCAGCCCCAGCTGTCCCCCAGCACAGTCACGTCACCACGCTGGAAAAGCATTTCCAAAAAGAACCAAAAGGATATATATATATGTATACATACATATATATGTCTATACATACACACACACGTATATATATGTATATATGTCTACCTATATATACACATATAGGTTGACAGACAAGCTGCCAAGGTAGAAAACGTCAGATCACCCAGTTTGCATGACGTTGTGTTAAAGAAATGAGACTTTTAGCCCATGACATCTTCTTTAAAAATGAGTATTTAAGATCTTCAAAAATTGCTACAGTACAAAAGGTGTTTGTGTGTGTATATATATATTTTCTCTCTACATATACCATATGTATGTACGCGTATGGACCGGAATGGATGACCCCACCAGAAGAGACGCCCCACTCATCCTCCACGAGGTTTCCAGGCGTTACTGACACGGCTCCTCACAAAGTCTTTGCATCGGTTCATGGCACATAATGGTATTATTGGCACAGGTTCAGAGTCACCGTCCACGGCCGGGCTCCAGGCGCTCAGTCCTTCCCTCCTCATCCCTCGCCGGTTCCTCCTCCTCCTCCTCCACGGGATTCTTTGCTCACACACCTTCCTTTCTCTCCTCCCAAAACCGTGCTCCTTGACAATGCAGTTACCTATAGGCATGTTCATTTTTATAAAAATATATTTGGCCCATAGAACGCTGCTCTTTGAGTCTCCTACTGGTAAACAGAAATGGTAGGTACAGGTAACCCATTATTTTTTTATATTTTTTACAGGTTCACCAATGGAATCCTGTTGAGGGCGAGAAGAAAAAGAAAGATTAAGTCATGACAGGGAATTGCACTGCAACTTGCATTGCTGCTTCAGTGCTCCCACAGCCTGGGGGCTTTTTCTTCTTTTTCCCCTGCTGTGGGGGCATCCTGGGGGAGTGGGGTACCAGTGACATCCTCCTCCTCCTCATCAGCTGCTGGTGTGTGCTGGGGACCTGGGACCACTGCTTCTATCTCCCTGGGGCCTCTTCCAGAACAAGATTTACTCCCAGTCATCACTGTGTTCTGCAGCTTCTCATACTCAGGCCACGAGCAGCAAGTGCTCTGGCTGATGAGATGATGATGACAAGCACTAACAAAATTTGCTAAAGTTAAATCTAAAGAATCAATAGAGAATTGGTTAAGCACCAACCCAGAGATCCTATTGAAGTCCTTAAGCTATTTATTTACTGTGTACTGGAAGATGCCTTCCTACGCAATCTCGGACCCTCAGTACAAAGACAATCACTCCCCATCATTAGTGTGCAGCCACTGGCTTTCTGCCGTGCTGTTCCACGCAGTGAAATGTGCTGTGGCACTGCTGGGTGTGCCTGAGACAGCTGCCAGCAGGTACATGCACCCTGTGCCACAGTGCTCAGTGCACACCCCCCTGGTCCACGCTGTGCCCTCTGCCTGCCTGGGATCAGCATTCAGAACCCAGGGTGCTTTTTGTCCCAGAGCTCCTTCTCCAACACTGCTTTTAAGCAAGATGCCCAATATACACCATCTCCAAGAACAACCCCGAAGTCTTAATTAGCAAGACAGATTTTCCAGAGTCCTTAATCTCCTGCGCCAGGGCTGTGCTGGGACTGCTGTTATTCCTCCGAAGACAAGCCGGGATTTTTTATGATGACTCATTATCTGTTAATGTTAACACAAACCATTTGCTGTTGTTAGGCAGAACGGGGCCATCACATCAGCTGCTGTTCAAGTGTGGCATTACCACACAACGCTGTCAGCTCTCACTGCCCCGTGCCAGGGCAGGGTCAGATCGATGTCACCAAACCAGCACAGCTGCCAGGCCCCAAATCTACCCCTCGCTGCCATCAGTGCCAAACATCCTGTGGCTCTGGGTGAGCACTGGTTAACGTGTGATGGCAGGAGGTACAATTGGTATTGTATCCCAAATAGCCTCTTTGTGCAAAGTAGGTCAGCGCTTGATCAACCTTACAGATTTTTGTATAATCTCATTCCATGGGGTTTTTCAGTCAAAGAGAGTGGGATTAAGGACAAGAATAATGCGGAATCTCAAACTTCATTTCAGAAAGCCCCAAAGCCAGGATGATATCAAGCCAAACCAGCCACAATGTGCTGTGGTGCCTGGCCAAAGCCACTCAAGGCTTCAGCAAATGTCACCTGTTGTTCTGCAGAACACTGCCTGCTCCTGCCTCTGCCTGGGTGCTGTGTCTGCTCCAGTACTGCTGGCACCAGGGCACAGGGGGTTTCCCTTCTCATACCTCCCTGCAGGTAATTCCTCAGTGCTTTCACTCACTGCTCCACTCTGTGGTGCCACCCCTTACATTTGCTGCTTCAGCTGCTCAGCCCAGCCTGATGAGGCCATCAGCATCCTCCAAGGCTAGGCTGACAGCTGGACAGCACAGCAGTCAGCCCTCACACCAGGCTGAGGGACTGTCAGATGGGAAGTTCACATTAAACTCCAACTGGGCTCCCAGTGCTCATCTCGATGAAACATCTGCAGCCCCTCTGTCCTGCCATCCCTGTCCCACTTTGTGCTTCCAGCTCCAGGTCCACACTTTTGGGAGCACTGATTTGCCTATCAGACAGCTCAGAGATGGGAAGTGTTGTCAATTTAAACTTGCAAAACACCAGGAGAAAGGGGCTGGGAGGAGAAAGCCGCATGTAGCCTCTCCAGCCAGGAAGCTGCACATGCTCCAGAGCATCCTCCATCTCTGCTGAGGTGCAGAGGGTCAGTGGCCACTGTCCCCTTCAGGTGACCTTGCTGCGGCTGTGAATGCCAGCCAGGAAACAATCATTCCTCCGGCAGCAGCGCAGCCCAAGCAGCTGCATCTCCTCGTCCACCAGCCTCTCCTCAAGAGCTGGAAAGGCACCCTCCATCCCTCCACTCCTCCAGCACTTCCCTCCATCCCACTGCTCCTCTGGCACCTGGCAGCCGGTGAGAGCACAAGGCAACCACGGTGGCAGGGACAGCCTAGCAGGGAGCTCATCTTAACGCCATCTGCACTTTCCACAGCGACACGTGAAACTTGGGAGCATTCCCTTCACCTGAGGGAATTCCCACGGGCACCTGGTTTGGACCAGGATGTACCACTTATGCAAATGTGTTCCAGAAAAACCCTGGTGCAAACACACCTACACACGTGCAGAAAACAGGTTTTGGATTAATCTTACTTTGTTATCCTTAACGAAACCAAGCAGCAGTTTCCAGAATGGTATGTGTAATTGAAAGGCTATTACAGAGCTAATGCTCCAGGTAAAAGACGGATAGATTTTTCCAGAGCGCGTTTTATGGATTTCATGAAAACAGGTCAATGAGAATTTCAAGAATTTAATAAGGCGTAATGGAATGGCTTCAGGCTATTTAAAGAAACATATGGAGATGGCCAGGGCACGGTCTTTGGCCCAGGGTTTCACAACACCTCGGGTGGGATCCTCACAGGCTTCCCATAGCGCTCTGAGCTGCTCCTTCTCCTTCCCTGGACTTGAGGTACGAGACCTGTGGATTGCACCGAGTGCAGCTGGCTTGTTTTTTGTGCTATTTCTTTTTTTTTTAATACACTTTAAGCCAATGGAGACACATTCCAAACTACAAAGCTGAGAGTGGAAAAGGCACACCCCAATTTGGTGAACCTGAATGTGGTAAATGCCAGGATCTGGAGGAATGAGCTGCACTCTGCCCTCGCCCCCACTGCAGCGGCACTGGCTCTCCCAGCCAGCATTCCCAGCTTTCCCAGTCAGCATTCCCTGCTCTCTCCATCTGCAATTGCTTTGGAGACTCACAAGCCCTGGCAGACTGGGAGCCCTGGGCTGCAGCCCAGGAGCAGGCACAGGGGTTATTGCTGTTCCTTCTGAGACTGGTGTTCCCTGCAGAACCTCCCTGCTCATCTTCCTGCTGTCCTTGCTCTTGGCATCAGCTCCCAGCTAGGTTCCTTCGCCCTCTGTCCCATGAGACAGCACCCATGACAAAGAGTCAGAGAAATAAAGCCAGCACATCAACAGGTGGGGAGTGAGAGCCTTTAACCTTCCCTAGGGAAGCCACTTGCTCTGGGAGAGGTTCCAGGGGGGCAGCAGGGCCGTGCCAGCCAAACCCCTGCTCTCTACCCCACCACACACCTCACCTGCCCTGCCCAGACACTGCCAGCCCCAGCACAGCCGAGACCATTAACTTTTTATTCCCTTCCATTCTAATCTAATTATATTTCTGTGTTCAATAGCTGTGCATAATGTTAAACAGGCTATTCCGAGCGAGCTGCAGCCAGGGAAGGTTGGAATTTTCATTTACACTGAATATATGATTCATTACAGCAGGGACTTGGGACAGAGCAATTAATTCACCTGAGCATGTGGCTCGAGCGGGCACCACTGCCCATGGTGAGCTGGCACACACAGACCCTTAATTGCTTTCCTGCCACCACTATGCTGTGCCACCTTCAGAAGTGACACAAGGAGGTGGAAATGGCTCAAGCCAACTCAACAAAAGAGAAGAGAATCCCCTAAGTCTGTACTGTTTTAACCAGAACAACATCACTGCATTCCCTTGGTCACAGCAGGGGTGACCGGCTGGGACTGCGCACGCAGGGTCGGCTTTGCAGAGCAGGGGGCTCGGCAGCAGAACAAGGAGGAGGAGGGTGAGGAGGCAGAGGACCCCAGCACCCTCACAGTGAGCATGGAAGTGTTTATGACAGCAAACAGCACGAAATAAGCTTTCAGGTGCAGATGGAGCATGCATGCTGGACGGGTGGCGCTCGGATGAGGCGGGCTGTCCATCATTGCCACCAGAGGTTAATTACAGATCAGGCCATTTCACAGCATGGAAATTACTGTGGCTTGTTGAGGTTTTAGAGGTGGGCTGGAACCATGGGATCAGGCTGAAGTTCAAGCCTGCCCCAGGGACCCTTTGCTCTCCAATCCACATCCATCCAGTCTCCACCTGCTATAGTGTAGCCTGTCTGCAATTAATCTCCCTGGAAAAGCCATTTGGCACTCAGTGCCCCACCCATGGCAGGGTGTCAGCCAGCCCAGCAAGGTGAGCCACCCTGCTTGAGCCCAACACCCCGAAGGAAGCGCAGGGGGCAGGACGGCACCAGGCAAGGTACGGTGGGCGCGGCGGGGGGCACAGGATGGATGCGGGATGGACACGAGGAGCGCGGTACGTACCAGGAAACAGCCCGCTGGCGTCTGCCCTGCCCCCAGAAGTCAAACAGGCTTCGGCCAGTCAGCAGGAGATTTCAAACCATTTCTCAGACACAAAGGCCACGGGAATAAGATGCCGGTCAGAAGAAGAGGGTCTGCAGTGGGCAGAAAGAGGGGCTGGTACACGCTGGTACGTAACACACGGAGCAAGCCGGGGCGGCCTGCTGCACATCAGCTTTGTTAGGGGAAAAAATTACATCTCTCTAGAGTGATGCTTTGAATGGGCCTGGCTCTGCCAGGCTGCCAGGGAGTGCTCAGGGCCAGAGGGTCCCGGAGAACGTCCCTGGATGGCAGAAAAGCTGTGATCCCTGCGAGCCGGAACACCGGCATCCTCTGTCACCTGGCTGGGGTTCACATCAAACTAATGCAGGTGGACAGTTCTCCATCTTCCGAGGTCTGAGGATACCCTGGGAAATGTGGACCAGCAGAATCCCATGCACATGCAAAAGGTGCTGGTTAAGATGTCGTCTGTGGAGCTGTTGGCTCCCAACTTGTCATGGGGCAGGCAGACACAATCTGCAGGTGGCACACACTCCATGGTTCCACCAGGCTGCCTGGAGGACCACTTGCTTGTTTTCTCCATTAAAACCCTCTTCCCTGCGGGCAGGCGAGGGGCAGGCAGAGCAGGGCTGCATCCCTCAGCCCGCACCGGCAGCCCTTGTTAACGCGCCGTTATTTCACGCCAGCCAAACGCTTCATTTGGCTCTCACCGCCCGCTCCTCCATTAATCACCTGCTCATTCGCAGCCCGGCAGCTCTGCCGATGCCACCGAGGAGACAGCACAGGCGCTGGAAGATGGATCCAGCGGCATTTTCCGTGCTGCCAGCAGCAGCTGGGAACTGAAGGCACCGTGTGGTGCTGAGCACTGCCGGAGCTCGCCGAGCCACGTGGGGCCGGGGACTGCTGAGGCACCTACCCAGCCCCACAGGCAGGACGAGGGGTCTGGGGCAGTCCCACACTGAGCTATGGGGCAGGTGAGCGCTGTGAGCCAGAGGAAGGCGGCTCTGCCACATTCCCCCCAGGGCACCTCATCACCAGAGCTGGACAGTGCTCCCCAACCCGCCTGGAAGCCAGGGATGCCCACCTCACCTGTTTCCATTGAAGGTCGTTTTGTAATCCCCGGGCGAGTGCAACGTGTCCTCTGCGTAGACGGACACGGGGGTCCGGACGCACTCGTGAGAGCACTGCAGCGTCTCGTTGTAGGCGGTGAAGATGTCGAGGGCGCTGGGCACGCGGGCGGGGGCGAAGTCGGTCAGGTTCTGGCAGCTCTCCTCCTGCTGGTCCAGCTTGCGCTGGTGGCTGTTGCGCCGCGGGCGCCCGCTCTGCGCGCAGCTGGATGGAGAGAGAATCAGGAATCAAGGAATGCTTCGGGTTGGAAGGAACCTTAAATACTGTCCAGCTGGGGCCAGGGAGTGCAAAGTGGGTCAGCCCTGCCCTGGAGCACCGGCCCTCACTGCACCAGCAATGCTCAGAGTCACCCAACACACGGTGTGAGGAACTCCCAGGTGCTGCTTCTCCAGCTGGGATACACCTGGGTGCTGCCTGTGCTTCCCTGCTGGGCATTTTCTCTGGTGATTTCCCAATTTCACTTCCTATAAACCATTTCTATTGTACACTGCTCGCTGGATTTATTTTTTCCCCTTTTTGGCTTCAGCAGCAGTTACTGAGCTGTTGTGCCAAGCCGTGGTCAGCCGGATCAATGACTCACTGCCACGACTGGAGACAAATCCCACAAGTGTTTTATAAACTATTTTCCCTGCTCCTTCACTGAAACACTGCAACAACCAGGGATGTTTAGTGAACTAAATCCTGAAATACAGGAGGGAGCATCACCAGCTGCTCCCCAAAGCAAGCTCAGCTGTGGGGCCAGAACCTCGGCCTTTTTGGCCGCTTGCCGCGCTGAGTTACGGCTCTGCCGAGATGAAGATGCCTCCACAGCCCCGCAAAGAGCTTTTCCTCTCATCTGGGGAGCCGGCGGGCTCCTCATCAACCTGGTGTTCTAATTGCCTCCTGGCTGCAGGAATCAATTTGCTGCAGCACCCACGGAGAGCTGGGCTGGGCAGGAGGAGAGAGCCACTGGCAGGACCGCGCGGCCGCTCCCCCCAGCCCTGCGCTGCAGCCGTGTCGCTACACCAGCAACGCTGACCTCAAAGTAGGCCAGTTTCCCTGGGAAAATAGGTAAAGTGAGGAGTGCCTGGAGCGAAAGCTAACCTATTTTGCCATACGCCCAGCCACGCTGAGAGAATAAACAGGAGCAAATGAAGCTGGAGTAGCACAGCAGCGCCCTGGGGGATGGGGCACGCTTCAAACCATGGCACCTGAGGGGCTCTGAAGGTGCCCTTTCATCCCTGGGATCCCAGGGAAGGGCAGAAGATGCAGCTGCTTCTTGCTGAGCCAGGCTGGGGATTTAAGGAGCAGCATCAAAGCTGCGCAGGGAAGGAAGCAGAGGAGCTGCTGGCAGCACCAGGCAGGTCCCGGGAACACCCGCTGTGACCCAACACACAGCTCTGACCTCTCCAGGTGCCACCACACTGCTCAGCCCTGCAGCAGCGATGCACGTGTCCTACATGGGACTCAGCCACCCAACCCCAGCCACGTGCTGGTCCCCAAAACCACCAGGCAGGCGGTGAGAGGTCAGGGAGCTGCATGGGCAGGGCTGAACCCTGGTACACCAACCTCCTCCTGAGGTTTCGGTATAAACCCCCCACTTCTTCCTGCAATGCCTTTCCAAAGCCATCCTAGAGGGTGCCAGGGGATTTGGCACTCAAAGCTGGACACAGCTGGCATTCCCATCCCCACCCTGTCCCTGTCCCACACCACCCCCCAAGCCAAGCAGAGCAGGAGGTGTGAAGGGACCTTACCAATTTTTTAAGACAAGAGTTGTTATCAGCGCAGCTATGACCATGATGAGGGACACAGTAATAGTGATTATCTGATGAACTGCCAGACCTGTGGAGATAAGAAACAAGAGAGAGTGGGGATGGGAGCCGAGGGGACCCTTGAAGAGCCCCCTCTCCTGCACAGCCCCCTAGCAGCCCTTGCCGGTGTGCAGCCACACGCAGCCCCTGGCAGCGGCACTGCAATACTCTCTCCTGCCTTACACAAAATAATCTGTAAGCCAGGCTCCTCATTTCCTATCCTCTCAAGTATGTTCCTTGTCAGCCCGAATTAGGCACGAAGAACGGAAGAGAAGCGAAGACGTCTCCCCTCCGGGACGGAAAGGGAGACGAGCACAGCCTTGCACTGGGCGCAGGATTCACCAGGGATGATAATCACAGCGCTGATGGCTGCTCACTTCGTGCATCGGGTGGGCTCATTTCCCCCTCTTCACCTTCTACGGGGTATCATTTTGGCTCGGGGATCATTCCTAATGAGCAGTTTGGAAACAAAAGCAGCTCGCTGTACAGTATGTTTGTGATTTTGTGCAGCCTTACAGTTGCAATTTCATAATGAAATGATTTTTCCTGGCTGCAGCCCAAGGATGTGCTATTTTTCACAAACAGATGTTGCAGCTCCTGATGGATGGTAGTTTTAATAAATAAATAAGTCTTAGAATGACAGGAAAATAAGCAGTTTTATATATATATATGTATGCACGCATCTGTGCAGCAGCCCCAGCTCACACAGGTGCACATGGCAAGGGAACCACTGCTCCTTCCCACAGCAGAGCACACGGGCTCCTGCCTGGATGTCCACGGGCAAGGACGGTGTTGGTGTCGAGGTCACGGCTTGGCCAGAGATGGGGGTGCCTGGGGGCCATCAGAGTGCAGAGCTGGGCAGCACTGAGGCAGCCACTGCTCACAGGGAAGGATTCGCTCACAGCCCTGGTGCCAGCAGGGCAGGCAGCAGCCAACTCCCACGAGCCAGAGCCACAAGGACCGGCTCCTTGGCTGCTCCACCTCTGGCTTACATCTCCCGGGGGGAATTCACAGGGAAACAACCACCAGGCTCCCCACCTCCCACTAGCACCCAACCTCCTGAAGCAAGGCGTGGAGAAGGACTTCTGGTCCCACGCTCTGAGTTCCTGGGGGATGGTCACAACGGGAGCACGTCCCGGCGGAGCGAGGAGCGCGGCTGGCAGCGACGCCCACCCCGGCAGCAGCCAGCCCGGCCGCATCCCGCACGGCAATCTTGGAGCAGCTCCCAGTGGGACGCTGCTGAAAAAGATAAAAGGGAAGGCTCTAAAAATAAAATCAAACCAGCCCAGTGCCCCATTCCTTTGGAAACAGAAGCGGCGTTGGGGACGAGACCTTCTGGAACACGGGGAGCTGAGGCAGCAGCGACGGGGCCACGGGAGAACCTAACGATGCAATTAATCCTTGTATTTACGTAATGAGAAAGGCACAGGCAGAACAGATTGCAGGTGGCTGAGCACTGGGAAGGATGGCAGCTCCTCGGAGCAGGACACATGGATTTTAAGAAGGGCTGGATAATTTTAGACTCCATCACATACATAAGTTGCCATATGTACCGGCACAGAGGAAAGTTCCTTTGCATCATATATTAATTCTGCACCAGAGCCCAGGGGGATTTCAAGGGGACAGGACATATTTCTCCCAACAGTGGTGACAGACAGAGGGATTGGACTCTACATCCTCCCAGGATGGTTCCCTGGGAAGCCCTATAGCAACACTCACTGCAATAAAGGGTACCTGGGTCTTTATTCTTACTTTACAAATACATCCAATTCTTTCCTCTGGGCCCTCAAAGAATGTAGAGCTGTATGGAGCAAGATCAGACAGGAACAGCCAATCTGCAGGGGATGGGATTAATGGATGGGGTACCCTGGGAGACGGGGACACACAGCACCTAGAGGGGGAGGTGAGATGGAGAGAGATGCTGCCAAAGGCAAAATGGTATTTTAGGCATGGCCCTTGGAGCCCAGTCAGATGGAGGAAGGGGACTTGGAAGATAAAATCAACAGCTCATAGAGCAAAATTATCATCCTCCTCCTCCTCCAGCATGGGAAGCTGCCTGGCACAGGCATAACTCCCAGTGAGAGCCTGTGCCCCCAGAGAGGGACCCTGGGAGCAGGGATTACGGTGCCAGGGTTTTGTTTGCTCATCTCCATGGCAAAAGCTCCGATCCCAGTGGGCCACAGAACCCGGCAGCCCCATAATTGCAGTTATTAACTGTGGAAGCAGGGAGCTGCAGGGAGGGCAGAAACGGGCACGGGAGGACAGGGAGGGACACCCGGCACCAGCCACAGCACCTGCAAACACCTCAGCCCTGCGAGGTGAGGGCTCCCCCCGCCAAGCCTTTTACCAGGCGATTTGACGCAGTGACCATTTAACTGGAGGGTAATTACAGGAGAAGTATTTAATGGAACTGAAAGTGTGTCCAAGCCCCTGTGCTTCTGCTAGTGCAGCAGAATTCCGTGTGCCGCCTGCCAGGAGGGAAAGCTCTTCAAAGGAGCTCTCTGAACCCTCGGAAATGCTGAAATATTGCTGGGTTTTTCCACTCTCGTGACACCCGAGCGCGCTCCACTCTCACCAGGCCTTCTCATCCCCCCCAGGTGGGGGGAGAGGGGCCACAGCATCCTGGCGGGCAGCACAACCCAGCTCCCGATTCCCCGCACCCTGGGCAAAACCCCAATCTTCTCGGAGCAGGCCGGTGCCAGGGCTCTTTTTATCTGTTATTTTAAAGACCATATATTTGCTGCTGAGATGAAAGCGCTGAGGTTTGGCCTTTCTGGACACCTTTTGAAACGGCTCCCGGACAGCTCTGCATCAACGGAATTAATTCCATGAGAAAATCCATTCGAGACTAATGTCTTGCTACTGCAGGAGCACGCAGTGGCAGCGAACAGGAGATATAAGCTCTTAATTAAAAACAAAGAGAACCTCTATCCCCCAAGGCCTTTATTTCAACAGCTCTGGTTAGGGAGCCTGTATTTTTCATTTTCCCAATAAAAACAGCTACGAGCCACAACTCTTTGAAGACCCTCGTCAAGGCCTCAAAGCTGCATAAAATTAAAACTGGAGAAAACAGCTCCATTTCCTTTGGCAGGGAGAAATCTGGAGTTACCACTGTGGGCCAGACACTGGCTGCACCCGGCCAGGGCTGCACCAGAGCATCCCAGCCCCTTCCTGCAGATGTGACGTGTGGATCTCCCTCTCCAAGGCAGAGCCCAGCATCCCATCCTCATCCCTGACATCAATCTCCTTCTGTTCTCACATGCCCTGGGCAGCGGGATGCCGATGCCTCCTCCTGAGTGTGGCAGAGAGTCTGGAGCAAACTGGCTGGACTTGAGAGGCTTTACAGCTTCCCCAGCCATCAGAACTCACATCTGAGCCCCAAGAGCCTCATGCCCTGATAAAGCTGCTTTTGGACAGAACAATTCAATCAGGAGTGTGTTGTGGCCACCCAGGGGGGATCAGCCAGACTCGGTCATAGCATGAACCTACTGCTGGTTAATAGCTTATAAGGAAAATAATTTACAAAGCCACGAGGCCTAGATAAATGGGAGGAGACATGGAAGGAGCCTTCTTGGAAAGCCTTGGTCCAGTGCACAGCCAGTTCCTCTGCTGCCTGACCCACTGTGCCATGAACTGCCTTGGGTCCTCTCTTCCCATGCCTGCCCCTCGGTTTTACACCTGGTAAATCAGGGTGATCATTCCAAAACCCAGCCCAGGGAGTGGTAGTCATCCCGAGGTGAAAATGCAGCTTTTCAGAAAAAAACCCACTGAGGTACCTGGTAACCTCCTAATATTTTGGGCTGGACTGATGAAAGAAGGAAAATATCATGCTGTCGCTGCTTAATGTTCTTGCCAAGAAGGAAGATCCTAGAGGCTTATGCTAAAGACACTGGGACTTATCTGCTCAGGTGTTACAGCAAATATCAAGGAGCAATAAATACTCAGTGAGCAGCAGAGGAGAGTTTCTGGCTCACTGAGATGCACGTGGGAGGACGCACAGAGGCACACTCACCATCTGTGCATCCTGGGGAGGGAGAGTCCCGTCCCCCTGGCAGGGAGAGCTCAGCTGATGGCCACGCTCCTGCCTTGCTTCCACCATCACCCTCCACCCTTCAGGACAACTACAGCTGATTCACGACCTTAGGAGGCGTCCTTTGGGAACCTCATGGGAAGGACGACCGGTTGTGCTGGCCCAGGGGACACCATCCAGCCCCCTCCCCTCCCCTCCATCCTCCGGCTGCGGCATCTCCCCACTCCCTGGCACAGCGGATCAAAGAGGCGGCTCCATCCCAACCGCCCAGGGTCTTCTTTAAAACACATTTTATCTTTAATTAATTCCTTTGAAGCTTTTTGCATCCACTATCTCCTCGCATCCAGCAACCCCTACTGCACCCTCCTTCTGGAGGAGGGTCATCCCCAGCAGGAAGCCAATGTGTCTTTATTACTATTTATTCCCAACGAGCTCCCAGCCGGTGGCAGGGAGGGGGAGGCAGGTGGGCTGGGGCCAAAACGAGCTGAGATCTGGCTGCTGGCACAGCAGGCACTCACACTCACAGCCATGCAGCCCTGGGAGGGGGTGTCCCTGAGCACCGGCTCCATCAGGAGCTCACTGCCCGCAGAGCGCGGTGCCAAACGTGCTACAAAAATGGCCATCAAACACCACGAAGAGCAGCAGAAGGCACACGGAGTTTTCTGCCTTATAAAGCACTTAAAGGTTTAATTACAGACAGCTTTATCCTAATGCTCCTGAAAGGAGTGTTGGACAAGCCAGTTGAATGCAATTCCTGCCTCACTGTGACAGCTTCAGTTCATTCTGCTCTCCTCTGCTTTGGCTGAGGCTGTGGGACTGGGGGATGCTCTGTCTTGGTGGAGGAGCCCAGCCCACGCAGAGAGTGCCTGGTGAGGGCTCCTCACAGCCCTTCCCGCTTGCAGCGTGCTGGAATTTTAATTATTCCCCTCTCTTTCCCTGCTCCAGAGTAAAATGGTTATGACAGCCCCGAAAAAGGAAGCACATTTTTGAAAAGCACAAGCATAACCTACGCCTGGGTGAACATCTTGTGTGCCCAGCTGATGCCAGCAGCGCTGTGCTGTGCCGCAGGGGTGGCATCGGGACAGGCACACCTGAGCTGCAGGTCACCTGAACCCCTGAGGCAGCACCCACCGAGCCAGGGAATGAGCCAGCTTCTCCTCTCATCCCAGGCATTACCAGCTTTTCTTTCTTTCCTTCTCAGTGAGGAGGAGGGGGGTGAGAGGACAATGTCACAGAGCAGAGCTGCTCCCATTGCTCATCTCAGCGAGCGCTGCTGCCTCCACTAAAGTGAGCACCCCAAGGACCCCACAGTCCTCCAGCATCACCAGGTGTCCAGAGGCGAGTCCCGCTCCAGCACCACAGGGAGGGACAGAAGGACACGGCACAGGAGGGACACAGGGGCAGCAGCACCTTCATTAGCACGATGGCAGTGCCTGCTCTGCCGGGATTGAGGGTGCTGCTCCATGCCGGGCAGTGTGGGTCTGCATGGCTGAGGGAGCCCTGGGGCAGCTCTGCCAGCTCCTGGGATCATCCCAGCTCCTGTGGGTGCCACACACAGGTGGGACCACCCCGACAGTCCAGGCAGCTGCCAGGGACAGCAGAAGGACCACGGGCAGCAAGAGCAGCATCAGAGCCGCCCCGGGCTCCCGTCACGGCGCCTCACCGGACAGGGACTGGCAATGCTCGCTCAGGCACATAAACCGTACAGGCGAGTTACCTCATCCTCATTTGTAGCCATATGTTTTTCCCAGCAGAGAACAAACACTTCCAGCAGCTACAGCTTATATAACAGAGCGGAGCAGGGCTGGGGAGCTGCACAGCCTCGCACAGGCACCACGCCAGCAAAGCCAGCAAGAGCACGGACCCTGTCTCGAGGCTGCTCGCTTCCAAAACGCTGTCCCGAGGCACGGCAGGGGCACGGTGCTCCAGCTGGGAGAATGCAGGGAGCCCTCCTGGACCCTCAGCCCCAGCACTGGAACAAAAAGCGGATCTAGAGCTCAGGAGCTTTTCAACTGAGGGTGGACGGGCTGGGATCACACAGGGCCTTTAGCCCTGTAAAGGAGTTTATCACATTCACCGCTCAAAGAGAAGTTAATTAGCAAAAACTCCGATCCTGGAAAAAGCCCCTAATGAGAGCTAAAGCCAGCAGATTAAAGCAGCTGGGCCCCCTGGGAGCTGCTGGGGCTGCAGCTCCCGTTGTTCTGTGGCCAGGCAGGACAGCACTGGTGGCACCAGCGGGTGGGTGGCACCAGTGGGTGGGTGGCAGCACCACTGGCTCTTCCCCACCTAAACAAGGCAGCTCACTCCAGTAAGTCCCAGAGTCCCAGCACATGCCAGGAGTTATCCTCCCACAGCTGGGGCAGGCAGAGGGGCTCCTGCAGCTGGCAGAGGGAAAAAAACCCACTGGACCTCCCACTCCTGGATCAGATAAAGCCACCCATGGCAGGTCTGGGGAGACCAGACTGACGATCTCACCACGCAGCGAGCGACTCACGCCGCAGCCCTTATCAATACTCCCTCGCTAATCTGTCCAGCCAATTCCAGTGTTTGTAAAAGGTGTGTAGGTTGGGAGTTATTTTGCCTCTATAAATAACTCCTTTAAGTCAGGAACAACATCCTGGTTGCATCGTCTCTTTCTGCCAAGCAGGGCAGGCTGGATAAATTAATTGGGATTAAGATTAGGCCATAAAATTCCTTTTCATTTCGACTAGAAAATCACAGTGGGCTCAGAGCAGTCGATGCACAGTGAGTAAATTCTGTAAACTATCCACTGATATCCCATGGTTTAATATCAGCAATAACAAATATAATTTGCAATAAATGTGAAGCAGCTTTCCCATCCATGTCCACGCAGCAGCCAGCGCTGGGGGAAGGCATCGCCGCGCCGAGCGCCGCGCTCAGCGCTATTACGGGAGATGGCTGTGGATGGAGACTGTAATGGGAAAACACAGCAAGCGGCTGGAAAACACCTCGGGTAAAAGCGATAATCAGCTCTGCCGTTCACCTCCAAGCATTTCTTTAATGTCACGCTAACTTCTGTCCCGGGCAGTGCTGCCACTGGGACAGCTTGTCTCACGGTGACCCCTCCAGTCCAGGACCCCCAGCCCTCCTGCTGACCCCTCCATCGCCCCGGCCCCTGGCAGGTCCTACCTGTGCTGTCTCCCAGCCCGCGGGGCGGTCGAGCATCTTTGCCTCCACTGCTGTGTCCGGCGGCCGGTTCGGCAGTGCTGGTGCGGCCGGGGCTGCTGCGGGGCACGTCCCCGCCGGGCACGGGTGCCGGGGTGCTGGGGGACGCGCGGGGCGGCGTGGCGGCGGTGGCGGCGGCGGCGGTGGTGGCGGTGGTCGTGGCAGCGGTGGTGGTGGTGGCGGTGGTGGCGGGGGCGGTGGCGAAGGCGCCGGGCAGAGTGCTGCTCTCCAGGGAGTCCTCCTCGCCCGTGGGGCCCCAGACGATGACCTCAGGCAGCACCGTGGGCCGCCCGTCCCGCGGGGCGAAGCCGCGGCCGCGCAGGTGCCGCCGGCCCCTCCGGGAGCGCGGCCGGCGCAGGGGGTGGCCGGCGGGCAGGGGGGCACTGAGAGGTGGCCGGCGAGAGCGGGGTCTCTGCAGGGGGGGCGTAGGGGCGCAGGTCCAGGGGGGCCCGGGGCGCCGCAGCTCCTCCCCGCTCCCCGCGCCCCACAGCGAGCCACGGGACAGTCTGTGCCGGAGCGCCGGCCGCGGAGACAGCCTCCCCCCGGCGCCGGGGGCTGGGGGCTGGCAGCTGGCAAGGTCCATGGCTAGGTGGAACATGGCTATTAAAATCCAAGCATGGCTTCCGAGCGGGTAACCTGACCTGTGGACAGACGGGGATCGTGTTAAAAGGGAAGGGCAGCAACCCCACGCTCCCTCCCGGCACATCACACCCTGGCTCTCCAACAGCAGCCACCCAAAGCAGCCCCCAGCCCGCACAGATGCCATCTCCCCCCAGAATGACATCACAGGGCACTCTGAGCCCCTCCCGCTGCAAATCCCACCACCACAAACATGGCAGAGTGAGAATCCCCATCCACAACTTTTTAATTGGTCTGGGAAAGCTGGGAACCACTACTCGAGGATGGGTTTTAGCAGGAAATGAACTGAGGAAGGCAAACAGCCCTTTTTGGGTTAATTACCCAAAGCAGATGGCAGAGCAGAGTGCAGGGGTATCAGGGAGCCTGTCCCCTGCTTCCCACGCCAGGCACAAGGAGCCACCTGGCCACGGGCAGCACTATAAACCCCTCAAAGAGCTGGAGCAGACGAGTCCGTGGGCTCTTGCATTTGCACATGTAGCCCTTCTCCTACTATGGCAACCGCCCACGCCGCAGCAGGAGCATCCTCCCACGGAGCGTGGCACATCCCCTGCTGTGGCACGCGGCACCCAGTGCCGAACACAGCCCCGTGGCACAGGGAGGGCAGAACGAGCAGCCCCTCTCGCTGCCCTCTCTGTCACAGAGCAGCTGGAAGTGCCCTGAGCTGCCAGCAGGCTCAGCAGTTACCATTTTGGTTTGGTGTAATGTGTCACCGACACGTCACGTCATGTCACAGCCCTCTCCCCTCCCCAGCAGCACCACACCCTGTGAGGCTCTGCTCCCCTCGCACCTCCTCTAAGATGCTGCCCCATGCAGAGCAGCAAGAAAATTCCTGATAGGCAAATTTTTGTTGTTTGTTTTTGTTTCCTGGGGGAAAAAAAATAAAAATCATTAGGCCAAAGCCCAAAAAAATCTTTACTCCATTTTACTCAGCTTTTACACGAGAAAGACTTTTGTTGAACTCAGCAGGAGTTAATGAGAGCTTTACATGGCTAAACGGGCTAATCCTCCGCAGCGGCGCCCGCACAGTCCTTGGGAGCACGACAGAATGTGCATCTGGTTGACAGAAGCATTTGTACACTCCCTCCGTGCGTGAGCAAGCGAAGCTAAAGGAGCTGACCTGGATACTCCCAAGCACAGGCTTTTTCTGCACAGAGGATCTCTGCTTTTTTCCTAATTGGGTATTTTTTCAAAGCGTAACAGCATTTATTTTGGGGAGGGAGAAGGCAACGCAGGGAAAGAGCGCAGAAGGAGAAAGGGAAGAGCCAGAAACAGACAACAGAAACCAAAATAGTTCAGGCTGGGGGAGGAAGGATTTCAAGGCTTCAAAAAACCACAAACCACTCAAACTGTGGTGGTGGTGGGTTTTTTTTTTTTAGAGGCCGGCAGAGCGGTGTCAGCACGAAGAGTGTCCCCCGTGTGCTGCAGGCAATGCTGCGTCTCCACCAGCAAGAAGTCAGGAGCTCAGGCTCCAGCCAGAGCATCAAGCACGGATTCACCTTTGCAACACTCATGTTTGCTCCAGCAACACGTCAGGCTCAATTTTTGCCACTGTCCAACTCCCCAGCATCACCTGAAATGTCTCCTTGCAAGGAAGGAGAGGTGCTGGGCACCTCCTGGCACGACACCCCCAGCTGCCACCTCTAAAACCACCTGTAACCACCTCCTGCGGGACCTGCCCCAGCATCCCTGCATTGTTCATGGCATCAGCATCAGCAGAACGTGTGGGAAGAGGCAACGTACAACCCTCGCTTTCCCCTGGGTCATGCTGGAAACTCCTGTCCCAGCGTGGCCAGGCAGCGTCAGTGACACCCACACAGCAAGTGTCCCTTGCTCCTGCCATCGCTGCCCTGGCCAGAGGCTCTGTCATCGGGAAGGACATGGTGGGGGACACCCAGGTGGGGCACACCCAGCCTGCCCCAAGGACAGTGTGGGTCACCCTCCCACCTGTGTGGGGGTCACCCTCCCACCTGTGTGCCCTTCTAGCGATGCCAGGCAAGGGGCTGTCACCCCAGGAGCATCCTCCTGCCCACCCTGCTGGCTGGCACAGCCCCAGGAGATGGATTCAGGGATGGAAGCAGCGGGTCTGGATACCTCGGAGGAATTTTGCGTGGCATGCGATCTTCTGAGGGCTTTGCAACAACAGATAAGAGCAAGTGTCCTTCAGAATAAATAGCAGCGTGTAGGAGTTGCTGTTGTCTTGGCAACGCAGCGTGATGTGCCCGGCGCGGCGGTGGGGATGGATGCGGCAGCGCGTGGCACGGCCAGCGGCACGACCACCCGGCCCTCCCCTGCCGCCCCTCGGCCCCCCACCCTGAACCAGCACCCTGCCGAGGCAGGGCAGCGAGACAGACACGTCCCAAAAGGCACCCTGGGAGCGGGGACATATCCTGCCCGGAGCTCCTGCCACCTTGCCCTTGCCCCAGAAAACCTGGGCTGTTCCAGGAGAGCCTGCTTGGCACGGCACGGCTTGGCACAGCATGGCACGGCATGGCACGGCACGGCACAGCGCCCTGGGAGCCCCCACGCCCCCACCTCCCCTGCAGGAGAGCATCGGGCGCCTCCTGGGAGGCGAGCACAAAGTCACCACTGCTCAGAGACTGGGAGGGCGTTCCAGCCTCGCCGAGACATCAAACGGCTCCAACACCTCTCCAGTGGCACGAGCTGCCCGGGAGAGCAGAGGCAGAGGATCCTCCACTGCTCCCTCGGGATCACTCCCTAACTGCACCCACACAGAGGCTCTGGCATAGGGAAGGGAACACAATTGTCCAGACATGCACAAAGCACCCATCTACCGTCCGTGGTTTGGGGGCACAGAGCCAGCCCTGGCTGGGAGTGCACGTGGGCCAGAGAGATGCATTGGGAAAGGCCTCGGCTAAGCTGCACTCAGGAATCAGGGACTTGGTTATTCCTGACACCCCCATAAACACACACAAGCCTTCTTGCAAAGAGATTTGGGGAGCGTGGGCAATTTTCACATTACTTCTTTTCCTATCTTGGAGGTACACGGGAATGTTATCTCAAAATACTTCTCAAACTCAAGGAAAAAATCAATAAAACTCTGAAACTGGGTTGGAAAAAGAAACACATAGCAGAGATATTTGAGAAGATGAACTCCCTTCCTTGCTCTCCTCATCTGAGGCCTTTGCTCCCACCAACCACAAATCCACTCCCATGGCTCCGTGGATAGTGAGGCAGCCTCACTCCCACCCAGGAAGGGGAACCCCTACAAATATTTACCTGCCAGAAGCACAGGAGCAGATTTCAAGGAAACCCCTGAGCTAATGACATGGATCAGGCACACCAGGCACTCTGGGACTCTTTGCTGAGCCCATCTGTCCCAAAGGTGACAGAGCAGTGGGTGTCAAAGGTGCCACGGCAGAGGCTGGAGCCACTGCAGCCTCCACACCCAGCGTGACACCTTTCAGAGCCCTTCTCTGTATGAAACCCCTTCCTGAATCCTTCTAGCTGCAGCCATGTGCTTTGAAGAGGAGGACAGTTGGCACTTGAGAGAGAGATTAATTTCAAGGATGCTGGAGGACACGAGCTTGCCGCTGTCTTTGGCAGTCGGGAAGAGGCTGCCGTGGAACTCAGCTGCTGCCTCCACTGCACACGTGGTGCCAACCCCCACGTGCAGGGAGGGAAAGCAGGAGTATCCAGCATGAACTGGGACAGAAGAGTGCCCACCCCAGTGCCAGGGACCTTCAGAGGATGGCGGCACCTTGGGGAGCCCTGATACTGCAGACAGGACACAGGTTAATCCAGCACACCCACCGTGCTCCCAGAAAGCCCGAGCTCTGGTAATGTGTCTGAGAATTAACTGGGATCATGGCTTTGACAAACATCAAAACACCACCCGTCAGCACTAACCCACTTCCCCGAAGCCTCAAAGGCTCACTCGAGTGCAGTCCCTTTCATAAGGTCCTTGTTTGCTCTCCAGCACCAGCCCCTTTCTCCCCTGCCTGTGGAGACACTTCACAGGAGCATTAACTGCAGAATAGGCTGATTTTTAATGCAGAATTATACAAGTGGAGCCATTCTTCCATTTCATGCCTCCCGTTAGGTAATCTATCGGTATTGCACAGGGAATCAAGGTTATGTCCTTGTTGGGCTGATTTACGAACTCAGAGCATTTCATATCTCCAAACACCGAGCGAGGCAGACAGAAATATTCCTGTGAATGCCTGGAGCAGGAGCAGGAGCCGTGGTCAGAGAGATGGGGTGATGTTTGCTTGAGCGAGGCACGACACGGCAGAGAAGCGGGTGCCACGCTCTGCCATGCTGTAGGAGAAGCATCCTTGGCAGTGTGGCTGCGTGCCCTACAAAGGCGTTCGGAGCACGGCACGTTACGGGAGTACGTGCAGGAACTCGCTCCATACGGAATAGAATGAGGCCGCTGCATCCCACGGGTGACTTTCACACTGGAGCAGGAGGAAGAGGGGACAACTTCAGTGGCAGATACTTGGCCTGCAGTCGTGTGTCCTCGCTGAGGTGGGGACTGCAGCTCTCCTCCCCATCCTGCTGTCCTGTGCAACAATCCCTGCAGTGCAGCAACTGTCCTTTGCTGTCACACTACCAACCACTGCCAGGGAAATAGAGCATCGCTGTCCTGCACTCCAGGCTGGACTGGGACCCTCCCCAGGGCTGCGAGGAGGGGAGATGCACGTTCCCATCTGAGGGCGGCATAGCTGGGTGCCAAAAGGCACGTGACAAGTTATGCCATGGGATCAGCAGGAGACCTTGTGGACCACCCCAGTGGGGCACCCAGCATGTCCCACACCACACCACAAGCGTCATTGGCACCATGGGGACCTTTCTTCTGAGCCATGATCTGCTCCAGGATGAGTCGCTCTGATCCCAGACCCAGTGGGAACTGGGAATGTACTACTCACTGCACCGTCTGCAGCCCCAACTTCTTCCAAGATAATTACAAATTTGTGAAAACATGGCTGCCAAGCTCTTTAAAGCCAGGACTGGGACTTAAAGCACAAAGGCTGACACACAGTAGCACCTAAGTAAATTAAATGTGCCACATCACTACCTATCTATATTACAGACTTGAGCTTCAGGATTACCTGCTAATAAAAGTGATATTTAAAACAAGTCCTAAGTTCCTCCGCTGCCCCCTTCTCCCCACAAGTAATTAAACTGACGCTGCTTCCTGCAGCGGAGGGGATGGGATTTATCATGGAGGGAAATCAGCAGAGGGTGAAATAGGTAGAATCCTCACCGCCACGCTGCCACAGCCAGGCAGAAACAAACACCCACTTCCTTAGGAAAAGGGGGTGGAAAGGGGTCAGCTGGGGCTGGGAAGTCAGCGGTGCCCCCAGGATGGAAATGCCAAGATGGAGGTGGCCGGATCCATCCCTGGCTGTGCCTGGGAAGCCGTGAGAGGGGGGTAGGAGGGCGGCCGCGGTGGAGGGGAGCTGCTCTCTCTTCTGCCTCTGCCTTGAGCTCACCCAGCTGCAAATAAACAATTTTACCATTTGAATAGCCGCGAGTGCGGAAGGCATAATTAATACCCAGCGGTACCATCAGCCAATGTGCTGATGCGGGAGGTGCAGCCCCTGCCAACGCCGGCAGCGCGCGGTCCCGGCTGCTCTCACTGCTGGGCCTGTCCTTCGCTGGAGGCACAGCAAGGGCAGAGCCCCAGTGCTGGGGCTGGAGCCCACCAGCACAGGACCCCTCCAGCACATCCCACCCCTGCACCGTGGGAGGGCTCAGGGTCCGGCAGAGCAATGTGGGGGAGAGAAAAAGGGAGGGGACAACAGTGGGTGCACATGGCATTGCTGCAAAGGCAAGAGCTGGTTGGCTCTACATTCCCACTCACTGCCTAAGCCAAGCCAACCTTCAACCCCGGGTTTCAAGTTCAGTTCCCATTTCAAAGACTTTAAAGGACACGACAGGACAAAGGGTCCAGCGCCTGTGGCCGGCCTGGGGATGAGTATGAGAGCTGAGTTTACGCAGCGAGCTGGCCAACACCGTCCATGATGGCCAGCCCAGCTCAACTTGCTCTAGAAAGGCCACGACACCTGCTGTAGAATGTTTTCCCTGCTATTGCAGGATTCTTTTAGACAGGATTTGAAAAGTGCTGGGAGCAGAAAGCCCAGAAGTTCAAGTACACCTTCAGACAGAGAAACGTCTCCAGTAAATTTCTGTGCAAGACCAGTGCTCAGTGATTCACCCATCACCACTCTGGCAGCAGGAGACCCAAACACGGTCTGGCTCCCCTGGGAAGACTCAGTGGGCTGTGGCTTCATCTGCCAGTGTGGCAAGGCAGATGCCTGATGAGCCGGGGGACAAAGTGGACAAGTGCTCACCAGGGGGACAACTCAGCTGCAGGTTCTGCAGCATCCCAGGGTACTGCTGCAGCATCCCTTCTGGCAAGGCAGTGTCGGTACTGCTAGGGCATTGCTCCCAGTGGGGAAGGTGCAAGAACTGCTGTAACATCACCCCCAGCAGCACAGTCCGGGTACCACTGAAGTATCCCCTGTGGTGGGCACAGTGTGGGTACTGCTGGAGCATCCCCCTCAATGGGCACACTGTGGGTACTGCTGGACCATCCCCCTCAGCGGGCATGGTGTGGGTACTGCTGGAGCATCCCCCTCAGCGGGCATGGTGTGGGTACTGCTGGAGCATCCCCCTCAGCGGGCACGGCGCAGTTGCTGCTTCCCCCGCCGCCGCCCGGCCGGCAAACACTGCGCGCATTTAGCGTGGCAGGGCTGGACAGTGGGGCATTTCATCAACCCGGCGGCGATAACACTCAGCTTTTGTCCCGCGCGGATAAAGGGGGTTTGTGAGCACTGGCTTTCCAGCCCAAACCTGCACCTGTCGCCAAGTTACTCCACTTGTCCCCCCCTGAGTTCTGCGCCAGTGCTGGGGACCAGGCAGCAATGAGAGCTCCAGCTCAGACACAACTTGCTGGGAAGTTTCAGATTTCCACATCCACCAAAATCTTGTTGAAAAGCCACAGCTTCAAGCTCTGCTATTGCTGATACTAAAAATGATCCACAAACCTAAGGAAATCAGGGTCTCCCCCCTTATTTTAGCTTCTACCTAAACCTCCCCATGCCTTCCACCTCCTCATGGGCACCACAAAATCACTGCCCAGGCTTTACATGCTGATGCTGACCCTGGGAGGCCCCAGCACACAGGATGGTGCTGCCCTCTCCCATCCCCATCACGAGAGCAGAAAACAGTCCCCCATGTACCAAACACATGGAAAAACCAGTCTGCTGAGGAAATGTGACTGCAGTGAGCACGTTAAACCCAGAGCTTGGAGATCATCCCTAATGCTGCCCACAATAAATAAGGCCAGGCTGGGCTGAGCAGCTCCCTGCTGTGGATGCAGGTGCGGGCAGGACAGCACATCTCCCTGCAGCCACCAGCTGAGGAATCTCTGCTTTCCCTGCTTTGCTCCTGAATTTTCTTCCTTTGCTACACATCTGCCATCCTGCAGGATCATCAGGCCTCCTCCTCGGATAAAGGGACCACTGCATTGGGGTGTCCAGGCAGGATGCAATGCCCAAACGCTGTGGGATGTGATGGGATTGGATGGAAGAAGTGAGGCTCTCCCCACCAGGACTGCAATAATCCTGCCCTATCTCAGACTAGAGCTGGAGCCTTAAGAGGGGTTTCCCTCCTCTGAATACATATCCACAAAGTGATTCCAAGAGACAGCAACTAATTCAACCCAGCCCTCAGCTCTGAAGGACCCACAGAGAGGAAAACTGTGGCACAAGCTACAGCTTACACCACCCTTTAACCCTGCTGCTTCCCGAGTAAACAACACAGTGCTGATCTCATTTTCTAAATGAATGTGCCCAAGAGCATCATTACAATGAATGCAGGAAATGCTCTGATCTAAAAAAATAAGGTAAGTTGGCTCAGGACATCTAAAGTAGCATCTTAATGATCTTAAAACCAAAATAATTAAAAGAGGTCTGTGGCATTGTTGTAACACAGTGTGTGTTTGCAGGAGCAGCCCATCAGAGCCCACCACCTATTCATATCAAAGGGAAACACCACCAACCATGGAACTCAACCACGAGAATGTATCACCTGATGGGATTTTTTATGATGAGCTCCCTAAGAGCCCTGCTTTCCCAGCAAAGATAAACACTGGCCCACTGGAAGTGTCTGGAAGAGCAGCACAGGGCCCAGCTGACCCCTTCCCATGGCAAAGGCTGGATGTCTGCATGGGGAAATCTAACTCAGGTCTTCACTCCAGCACCATGGGCTCCTGGTGGAGCTGCTCTCAATTCACAGAGGAGTGACTGAGATCCAGACCTGTCTATCTCCCAGGAAGTCCCTGGCAGCCCAGGGATGCACAGCCTGCCGGGAAACCTCAGCAGCCATTCCCAGGAACGAACACAGGGAACTTGTCAAGAGTTTCAAAAGCTCCTGAAACTCTTACAGAAATGGAGATGAGAGGAATGAAGCCTCTGAAAGCAGAGAGAGGCACAGATGGCTTTTATGGAGCAAGAAATACAATGGGAAAAACTGGAGCAGCAGAGCTCTCTTTGAAGGTGTGAAACGTCAGTAGGGAAGCCTGGAGAAAGCCAAGGCCTGGGAGCTCAGTGCAGGGCACTGCATTGCCTGGCTGAGGCTCCAGCTGCAGCACAGTGCTGGGGACTTCCCAACCCCTGCTCCTGAGACAGCACCAGCTCTGCCCAGCCCCACCTGGGGACATCCCCCTGCCAGAGAAGGCTCAGTGTGACACACAGCATGGGGAAATGTGAACAGCCCTGCAAGATGCTGAAAAAGCCAAGCCAAAATAGAAAGCAAAGGCAGCGGAAATGAACTCTGGGGCAAAGACTCTTGATCCTGTCACAGAGAGTTTTAAATCCCCTTTTAGCACCAAGCAATTTCTTTTCCACAGAGGAGAGCCTTTCTCCCTGCATATACAGCATCCAGCCAGCTCACAGGCTCTCCCATTGCACCCATGGCAAAATCCTGGTGGACCAAGGTGATGGTGAGGAGAAGCCTTCAGCACCTCAAGAACACCGTGCCGCTGGGGGCAAGTTCCGTGAGTCAGGAATCACTGTGCTCTGCATCTCATTAAAAAAACAATAATCCCCTTTGTGGGAGAGATTAAACTTTTGGAGCATTATCTCTGACGGGTCAGCAGCAAGGGACGACCTCCTGCATCCCTCAGTATCTCAGCTTCCTTCAAAGGCTCCTGAGCCAGCAGCCTCACTGCCGTTCCTCATCCATCAAAATTACCAAAACTGATTTTTCCAGAGAATATATCACTTTGACAGGAACCCAGAGTAAGTCCTGAGTACATTATATTGGAGGAGTAGAGCCTCTTACAAAGCCCAGAAACAAGAAGATGAGTAACTCATCCTCATCCTTCCCACGGAAAACTTGGAAACCCATGAACGGCAGATAGTTGTAGAAAAAGGGTTGATTCTTTTTGGGAGCTCTTCCTAAAATAACACATCCAGAATGGCCACACTTTCCCTACATAACATCCCACCGCTGCAGCCTCAGCCACGCTTTGGCTCTGGCCGAGAAGAGGCAGAGCTGACCGCGCTCCCAGCGGGACGCACGGCCTCATCTCCTGGCATTAATCACCCATGTTCCGGTGGGTCCTTAAGTGGATGTCCTCATCCATGTCAATTAACTGACGCTTCATTACTCGAGTGCTGCAGACGGAGCAGAGATGCTATCGCGGGCTCTGGGAGCAGGGCTGAGGTCATGCACGGGACTCCGGCAATTATGGAACGCGTCCCTGAGGAAGCCGTGCTTGCAGGAGGCTCGGCTCACCAGGCAGGCAAATCCCAGGGGGAATAACCCAGGCTACCCCCAACCTTGTCACATCTTCAACCTGAATGACGTGCAGTCAAGTGGCAACATCAATTAGCACCGTTTGCTCCACCGGCGCCTCGAACGCTGCCGCTGAGCAGCGAGTCCCCAGCCCTCCCACGCCGAGCACAGCAGCTCTACACAGCTCCTAAGCCAGCATTACACAGCCACATTCCCGACTTACAGGGCCATAAACCACGGCTGGAGTTTCTCCTGACCGTCCCAGGATGCTGCAGAAGAGGCACAGCCAATACCCTCATGGACAGGAGCCATCGGTCCCCAACAAGCCTTAACTGAGCTCCACAAATCCACTCTCCTGCCTGGCACGTGCGGTCCCTCGCACGGTGTGTGCTGTGCTGCCGGTGTCCCACAGCACACAGTCACCCCTCACCACGGGGCCCTGCACCAGCACGTCCCCATCTCTGCACTCGGGCACGTGCCCTCCGGTGAGCTCCTGTTTTTCCACCTCAAGGGTCCAAACTTGTCTCTCTCTTGCAGGAAGCACCTCATCATTCCCAGACGACATGTTGTTTTTGAAGCAGCTTCTGCTCAGCCTTTATTTGGAAATCAGTGGAGTTGGCAGCTCTGGCATAGCAGCCAGGCCAGAGAAGCTTCACTGCTCCCACCTTGCCACAGCTAAGCCTCATCCCATGGATGCCTCAGCCAGGGGTCCGGAGCAGCTCCGCAGCCAAGGCTCTGCTTCTCCTCCCTGTCAGCTTCTGCAGCAGGAGATGAGGAGTCCTTTCCATACCCACGGAGATGCTGCGCCAGGGAACAACTTCAACTCCCAATGGTTTTGGCTCATGGGGACACAGCAGCCGCTGGCAGAGGGGACACAGAGCCGCTGGGATGCTCTAACACTGCCAGGAAAGCGGAGCTGCCGAGAAAGACCTTCAGAGCAAACTTCAACAAAAATCATCGCATGTCAAAGCGCATCTCCTGCCTACGCATCATCTCCAAGTCACAAGGAGACATTTTGCAGATCGGAGTTGGAAATGAGCACTTTGTGAATGACTGGCTTTATTTATTTTTTTTAAGTCCTCAGGCAAGTCCCAGTGGGTGCTCTGGCCTCCAGCCCCGGACACGCAGTGCCCGCAGACCCTGTCCCCGCTCGTCTCCATGGAGCTGCTCATCCATCTCCAGCCAAGCTGTGTTTCTCCTCCTTTTCTCACTGTTGCTTGGGACCAGAAATGCCAAATCCCTCAGCACTGCTGGGAACACACATCCAGCTGCCCTTGGGGCATGTGTCCACCCTGCTCCCAAAGCATCCCGTCCAGCAGCCCTGGTCCCAGGTGAACACATCACTGCACAGCACCCAGCCCTGCCACCACGCCACGGGCAGCCTGGGCAGGCGTGTGAGACGGCAGGGGGAGATGGAGCCAAAACACCCATCGGCTCCCGCTGTGTCCCCACACGAAGGCGCCCAGCGCCGCGCTGAAAGGAGGCTTTAGCACAGAGCCACAGAAAGCAAATGATAAACCCGGAGAGCAGGAGAGACTCAGCAGCAGACAAAACCTCATTTCACAAGGAATCCTCATAAAACCAAATTAATGTTGAAGGATGAAGGCAGGTAAACCTCCCACGGTTAAGTTCAGGCCACTGAGACTCAGTTTAAATCTCTCAGCAGTTCTGATTTAATCAATGCATTTCCAAGTGAAATTAGATGAAGTACATCTCCATCACAGGAAATTATATAAGCTATCAAAGTCTGTAGGTACAGGTCCTGGTAAGAAGAGCCACAAGAAATATTCATATCAGCTTGAATTCCATTTTTAAGGAGGTAGTTCAGGTCCAGAGTTTAACATTATTTCAGTGAAAAAAGTCACTCTGATGAAAACAGTGAGCCAAGGCAAGGAAGGGCCAAACAGCAGCTTTGGGAGCATCCCCTGAAAAACCTGCAGTGGCTGCTGGGACACTGGGCTTGGCCAGAAACCCCCTCCCAGCAGTACCACCCAGCACAGCATGGGAGGGAAGGAAGATGGAAGGAAAGATGGACAGAAAGATAGAAGGAAAACCCCTTTGTTTTAAAGGAGGGGGTGAAAGCACCAATGAGGCAGCTCCATCCACTGATCCCACCCAACACACTCAGCCTCCAGGAATTATCCTGCTAGAAGAGTTTTGCTGTCAAAACCAAACTCTGTTGGGCTTGAACTGCTGTCACCTACCTGGTGACCACCAGCTGTCAAGGAGAACAACAGGCACCACAACCCAGAGCAGAGCAGCTCCTGCTCCTCTGGCTCAGCACATTGATTCCCGTAATCTTTCCTCCCAGTCCTTCTCCCATTAGCTATATTTAAAGGCTTAGGCACGCATACATTTCCATAATGAACCTCAGACCTGTCGGAAGTCCCATGGATTATTCACACCCTACAGAGCTGTCCTTGGGAGCCGCTGGCAGTGCTCACCACCGCCCTGTATGCCTGCACACCCTGTAGAGACCGAGGTAAATAAGCTGTGCTGGGAGAGCTCACAGATCAAGCTGGGCGAGGGGAGACAGGATCAAGGCTGGAGAGCTGGTCTCTGCCTTGCTGCCATTCCCTCTTACAGGCTGGACTCTGAAGGAGCATTAGCAACTCCTCCTTTCCAGCAGGTGACCATTACATAAGGCAGAGCCAAGCCGCCGTGCCCCAGTGCCGGGAGTAGCTGGACCAACAGTCTGCCCGTCCCGTGTCCCGCGTGCCAAGGGCTGGCAGGGTGGCTGTGACACGGGGCAGCCCCCGAGCATCCCAGGCAAGTGTCAGCTCCCACCCGGCACCCCACCAGAGAGGCCACAAAGGCAACGTGGTTGCTCTGGTGTTATTACAACAATTATTCATGCTCTGGGAAGTGGCTGCCGAAGCCCCGCGCCGCTCCCCTCGCCTCATCTGGGAAATCGCTGCCAGCGCGGAGGTACAAAGCGCTGCATAAAAGCACAGTTTACTCAAGCATTATTGTGGCTGTTAAGTATCATAGCCGGTGACACCAGATGAATTTCTGTGGCAATCAATCCACCTGGGAGCAGCCAGCTCAGCCCCTGTGTGGATGCGGGATGAGTAAGGACTCCTCAGTGGAGGCCATTAACTCCCACTGCTTACTGCTCTCATTACTTCCCAGACTGCAAGGCTTGCATCTTTGACAAGCGGCTGAATCTACATTTGACAGCATGAACCTGATGAGTGAAATTCATGGAAAATGTTTGCTTTGGCAGTAACTACAAGGCCCATAAAGTTTCCTCGGAGCCAACGCGCAGGGATGTATGCCTTGTAATGAGTTGTTTTATACAATCGCCGAGAAATTGCAAACGGTGGTTTTACTCCTACTGCAAATCACTCCGGAGCTCAGCGCTGTAAAAATCGGGGCATATTGTTTAAAACACTGTGTTCGCAGCCATGGAGGGGAAGTCCTCGGCAGCCAGCACGCTGCAGAAGGCTGCCGTGCCCTCGCAGGCGCTGACGCAGGCGTGTGCACGCACACGTATGTGCCCGCACACGCAGGGAGCGACGGGGCCACTGCCATCCCCACAAAGAACAGACTTCACCCCGCAGCACCCGCACCTGCCAAGGGCAGAGCGGGGCTGGAGCATCCCTAGGACCTCGCCGGCGCTTTCAGGGCAATGCTGCTTGCCCAGCCCTGCTCCAAAATGGGGAGCAGCAGCTCCCCTTCACATGAGCCGGATAATTCTGAGCGATGCAGCTGCACAGGTCTTGCCCTCCCCAGCAGAGGACCACAGCTCAACCCGAGGTCAGGCACTGCTACTGCCCCGGGGCAAAAGGGATCCGACTTGAAAGGAGCAGCAGGGTACCATCTCCCTGCCGCAGGCAGCTGCTCCAGGCAGAGGCTGTGCAGGGTGAAGCGGGTGCTGCAAAGCTCCACTGCTTCTCCTGGAGCTATTTTTCTAGTAGTCTTCAAGAAAATGAGGAGAAATGACATGGGAAATGTCAGAAATAAAGCCAGAAGCAATTAGAGTTATAGAGAAGGGAGAGCAGCAGGCAAGGTTAGCAGTAAAGTTATCTCTTATTAAAAATAAAACAGGGAGGGACTGGAAGCTGATGAGGTGGCGGAGAGGACAGCCTGGCACGGGGGATCCAGGATGCACAGCACAGAAATTCACAAGGCGAATGAATCAAGGAGAGAAGCAAGCAGAGGGCTCCTGTTTCCATTTGCTAAACTCTGCTCAAAAATAACAAAGCAGAGAGCATCCTCTGTTCCCAGGATTACAGCCTTCTGTCGCTCCAGCCCTGGGAAATGGGCTTTTCACCTGCCAAGGATAAATCCAGACACGAGGCACCCTAAGAAAACCCTCAGGTGCTTTCCTCAGGAGGGATTCCTAAGGTCACCACATCACCACGGACTCTGTCCTTCCCACACACAGCAGCACATCCTTGGCAGACAGACAAACAGGCATCTCTGATGGCACTGTGAAGGTGCTCCCGTGCCCGGGCCATCAGGGTGCACCAGCCAAGGGCACGGGACAAAGCCGGGGGAACCGGAGCCGGCTCGCCACGTGCCGCTGGAATAGGCGGCACGGCACACACGAGGGTAACAGAGAGGCCGAGGGCCTCCCCCAGCTCCTGGGCACAGACAAAAACCTCAGTTCAGGTTTCACCCTCCAGGACTCCATCCACAGCCCGGGCAGACAGACAAAGCCTCCAGTGACCCGCCAGGGGTGATGGACAAAGGCCTCTCGCATCACCGCTCGCTGCCCGTGGTGTTCGGGGGGCTCTGCCTGCCTCCCTCCGTGCCCCCAAGGCACAGCCATGATCTGCTGGAGCGGGGGATGGCGCGGGCTGGTGGGCTCCCTGAGGTGCTGCGTGGGGTAGGGCTGGCGGCAGGGCTGCATCCGTCCATCCATCCATCCATCCATCCATCCATCCATCCATCCATCCATCCATCCATCCACCCGCTCACCCCGCAGCCTCCTGGGCACCCAGTCCTGCCCCTTGGGGAGCAGCTGCAGGGCCTGGCACAAGCTGCAGTAGGGGGGTGGCAGCTCGGGACCCCTCGCCTTGGGACCCCTCTCACAGCAGCAGGTGACATGCCGGAACCACCGTCCTGTTCGGCAGAGGGAGGTTTGGGGTTTGACCCCTGCCTCACACAACCGCTCAAATCCTGGACGTCCTAAACACAAAACGGGGCTGGGGGGAGCGGAATGGATCATGGATCTCACTTTTCCTTAGGGTCTCCCTTGTTTTACTCGCTGCTGCTTTCACTCGATTCCACTGAGATGGGCTTAAACCACCAAACCCCAGGTATTGCTGTGGCTCCGGGGCTGCGCACAGGCAGGGGCCGGGGCTCTCCAGCCACAGCACCATGGAAATAATAAGATTTCGGCTCAGATGACTTCGCAGCGGTAATGAAAATGTGTTATGTAACAGTTTGCCTCCGTCTTCTCTGTTTTGCAATTCTCGATTAATCTCCCAAACACATCCATCCATCCATCCATCCATCCATCCATCCATCCATCCATCCATCCATCCATCCATCCATCTATCCATCCATCCATCCATCCATCCACCCATCCATCCACCCGCCCGCGTCCCGGCCGCCCCCCCGGCCCCTTCCCCCGAGCGGTCCCCGCCGGGGCGGCCAGAGGGGAGGGAGCAGCCGGCGAGGGGACAGGGAGCACGGATCCATCTCCCGGGCAGGGCGGGGGAGCCGGGCGGGGGGAGCCCCGGCACCGCACGGAGCGAGAACCGGCCGCTGTCCCCGGCGCGCCGGCTGCACCGCGCGCTCGCCGCTCCGCTCCGCGCACGGCTCCCCATCCCGCTCCCCATCCCGCTCCCCGATCCGCTCCTCATCCCGCTCCCCGATCCGCTCCTCATCCCTCTCCCCGCTTCAACTTCCCGGTTTAACTCCGCCGCTCCCCGAGCGCGACTGGCGGCGGGATGCGCCCGGCGCTGCCCCGCGGGGCCGCCGCTCCCCGGCCCTACCTGCTTCCCGGGAGCCGTCGCATCCACATCATCACGTCTCGGCCCGGCCCGGCCCGGCGGGGCTCAGCGCCTCAGCGCTCCATCCAGGCGCGCCGCCCCGCGCCCGCGGCGGCGCTCAGCGGCGGGGCAGGCGGCGGCCGGCGGGGCGGGCATGCCCGGCGGCGGCGGCGAGGACGGGGGTCGCTGCTCCGGTGCCCCGGCCCCTCAGCGCCGGCGGGGCAGCTGCGCGCCCGCGGAGGCTGCGCTCCCCATGCGCGGCTCGGTGTGGCTCAGCTCGGCTCGGTGCAGTTCCCCGGGCTCGGCTCGGCTCGGCTCGGTGCAGTTCAGCGGGGCTCAGCTCAGCTCAGCTCGGCTCGGCTCGGCTCGGCTCGGCTCGGCGGGGCTGGGCGCGCTCGCGTCTGTGCGCGCACCCGCGGGGCGGGGGCGGGGGGCCGCTGCGCGGGGAACTTGCGCTGGGCGGAGGCGGGGGCGGAGCGCGGCCCCTCCGCGCCGCCGAGCGGGGATGGACCCGCACCGGGACCCGGCTCCGACTCCGCGTCCGTGAGGGTTGCCGGGCAGTGCCGGGATCCCGGCGAGAACGGCCCGTCCCTCCCCGGGACGCCGCCTCCGGCCACCGCTTCGCCCGGTGAAGCGCTCCTTCCCCCGGACCCCACGAGCAGCCGCTCGCCGGCGACCCCGGGGAGCGAACCCCCCGTTCCGCCCGGTGGGCACCGGCCCAGCAGCTCTGCCCCCCGGGACCGCGGGGTGACCGCGAGGAGCCCCGGTGCCCGCACGGGCGGGCGGCAGGGAGGTGCGGGTTCGGTCCATGCTTTGCGGGCAGGACGAGGAATCCCCTGCAGTTCGGCGGCTCCGGGGAGCCCCGGCCCGCTGACCCGCGGAGCCGGCCCGGCTGCTGCTGCAGCGGGCTCCACCAGCCGGCCGAGCGGGCATCCTGCTCCCGAGCCAACCCCGGGAGAGTTTCCATCCTTATCCTGCACAGCTGCCCCGCAGGGACAATATCGGGCCAGCGGGAGAGCGGATCCGCCACCGCCGCCTCCGGCCCCCGCACCGAGGGATGTGCAGCCACCGAATTCCCTCCGGCTGAAAGCGCCTTTCGTGTTCCGCGCTCGCCCAAAGACAGCCGAGCACAAAGGGGAGCGTGCGGGGAGAGGCGCTGGTTATTTTGGGAGGTGTTTCATCAGAGCCTGATGCGTTTTCTCTCTTTCCGGGGGTGCTGCCAGTAAGGAGCAACATTATTCCTGGTGTACTGAACGAAAAGTGTGTCTCTCAAAAGCCAAGCTGCTTTGAGTGGTTTCTGTTCAGCTGCTGCAATAAAAGAAGTTTTTGTATGAATTTGAGGAGAGATTCTTTGAAGCTGCTCCTGGCTATGAAAAAGGAGCAGGACCGCGGTGTGCAGAGCCAGCGCTGCCGGGGTGTCCCCTCACAGGGACAAACCACCCGCGAGGAAGGGGCACATCAGTGACCGTGGAGCTCTTGGCTCTGATCAGTCACAGCAGAAAGCAAGGCTTGTGTAGAGACGAGTCTCTCTGCCTTTCTGACTCACTGGGTTTCTTTTCTGCCTCCAGAGAAACTTATTCTCCAAAGAGAAGGAGCCTCCTGTGAGCAGGGCAGCTGGATGGAAGGTCAGCATTGTCCCTCGGCTGCCTTGCCAGTCCCCGCTCCTCACGTGTGCTCCTGCTGGATCGGCTCCAGCTGCCACTAGAAGTGCTGTAGTTCAGCATCCAAATCCCCACTTTCCTTGGAGCTGGATTCCTGATGGGAAGGAACCTCTTTTAGCAAGGGGTTGGCCTGAGGACCAGCTTACCCTTGGAGGTGGCAGGAGCCGAGGGGGACAGACCTCTCCTGTCCCAGCCCAGGGAAAACCCATAAAATTGCCAGGCTGTGTTTGGTTCTCCCTAATCATGATCCTGGCCTGTTGGGGTGGCTTGGGTTCGGTTCTCTCAGAGCCACCTGGCAGACCTTTGGTGGTGCCACAGGGCCAGTGCTGGCCTCTCCCCATCTTCCAGAGGGAGGCCAGTGACAGAGTGGCCACGGCTCTCTCCAGTCTGCAGCCAGAAGGGAGGCAGCCCTGAGCCCTGGGGCGTTCATTCCATACAATCCCATGATTGTGCACACACCGTGTTTGCAGCTGCCGGTTATGGCAGCTCCAGCACAGGCTGGTATCAAAGCCCAGCCCTCACCTGGGGGCAGCCTTCCTGCAGGCTGCGTGTGCAGGCACTTGAAAGAGAAAGCTCAGCTTTACTGCGAGCTCCCGGACTTTATCAGCCATTAAACCCAGCTCACTAACATGAAAGATCTTTAGAGAGAAGAAGGGAAGAGCGTGCAATTGTCAGTCTCTTAAGAGGCTGCTCTGGAGCCTGAGAGATACTGGAACGCAGTTAAGTAGAAGACAATCAATTAAGGCTTAAATAAACCCAAACGAGCAAACGTTAATGAGAGCTATCTTGTATCTCAAACAAATCCTCTTAACTCAGCCCCACTTAAAAAAATATTATTATTTCCCCATTTGTGCCAAACACACGGAGCTGGCGTGGAATTGCAGGGAGGACAGTGATGGGGGATCTGGAGCCTGGCACTGAAGGTTGAACTAGTTTTTTGGCTATAAACATCTGTTATGGTCTATACACATTGGTCAGGCAAGTGACCACAAGCATGGAAAGGTCCCACACCCTCACCATCAGCTTTCCTCTAGCCCTGAGGCTCTTCTCAAGCTTCTGGCCTCAACTCTGCATTGCAATGTCACCCTCCAGAAGCTTCCAGAAGAAACAAAAAAAGAGATCAAAGGAGAGCTGAGGTTTTCAACAGTACCAAAGCTGTGTGCAGGCAAAGCTTTTATGCACAGGCCATTATTTGGGTCCAGGGCTGGTTTGGGATGCTTGGAGTGGAAACCTCACAGGGAGGGAAATACCTGGCTAGAGTGTGGCTCCAGAGAGCCCTGCCCACGACCAGCCAGGTGACGTGTGGGGCACTTGCTCTGCGCTTCCCTGAAACATCCAGTGCAGCGTTTTTAAGAGCTGTTTGAAAGGATGGTGGTAGCACTCAGCAATCTTGGCAATCTTGGCCCCCTTTGTGTGGCTCATCTCCTCAGCAGAGCTGCCGAGGCCGCCTGCCACGGGCAGGTGATGGAGCAGCCCGCTGCAGGAGCAGGAACTGCGAATTATCCCACCAGTTAAGCAGGAGGGAAGGAAGTCATTAGCGAATTCATTTGTCTAACTTGTTCTTCTCAATCGTCGCTCCAAGAGAGTAAAGTTCCTGCCTGGTGCAGAGCTGCAGGCGCTGACTGGGGCTGGCTGCCACGCTGTGGGGCACAGATGCTCATGCAGACCCGTGTTTGGGGAGAAAAGAGGGGTTTTCCCTGTCTGTGCTTCCCGGGTTCTTCAATAACAACAGCACCTGTGTTATCACCCATCCACCGAGGGCTGGGCCAGGTGTGGGCACCCCAAGAGTGCTGCCAGCCGCGGTGGGGAACATCACCAGCTGTGCTGCACTTCACCCACCGTGTTCTGAGGCAAAAATCTGTTAATTTGCCTCTGACTGGAAAGAAAGACGATGCCCCAGCTACACTTGCCAAGGAGGAGTGAAAATTGTCTCTTCAGTAGAAGTAGGTTGTCATTACCCATTTTCCTTTCATACGGGAAGAGCAGAAGTGTTACTTAGAGCTTGTGAAGCAGAGAGGAGTATAATGCAATTTCTGCCTCCTTGTAGCATCGTCCTTTCGTTTTTCAGACCAGTGCTGACAGGGAATAGGATTCTGGAAAGCACCCTGAGGATTTTATACCCTCAGCAGCTCTTAGGGGGCTCTGAGACTTGCATTCCCTTCAGAAAGCATCCCCCACTGCCTCAAACTCCTTTAATGGTCTTGACGGGATTGTCTAGCAAGGCACAGCTCCAACCTGGCACGCTGGACCCTGAGAAGGAGTCACGAGGCAGGGGAACAGGAGGGGAGGGCTGAGAAGATGAGAAAGAGCTGGATGGGATTTCATGGGCCCATTCTGCAAGCCCAGAAGAGTCACACAAGCCCCCAGAGCCTCTCTGCCTGGGGATGTCAGCCAGCTTTCCAGCCACAGCTCGCTTTTCCAGGGAAAAAATAAAGCATTATCCCACCTTGCAGGGTCTGCCTCTTTCCCCCCCATCTGGATCAAAACCCAGTTTATTGCTAAACAAAGATCAGTTTGTTGATCCACCCTCTAGTGATCACTCCCTCTGAATCTGGGCTGTTCTTATGCAAATCAGAGTTTTCACCACACCTAAAACTCTCGTCCTCCCCTTTGATTGAGGGGGTGCAAAACCTGCAAAGCACCCTGATGCTTTGCAGATGGCATGTTGTTGGAGTCAACAACCTTTAACATTTCAGTCTCTCTCACAGAGCTGCTCCCAAAAGCTCACATCTTGTGTAGTATTTGTCTGGCCAGGCTGCTCTCATGCAGTTTCTTCCTTTTTTAAGCTAAACATTGCTAATCAGCTTCTTCAAGCTCCAACATATGTCCTATAAATATCCCTTGTGGAAGCAAAATCTGCCTTGTGTGTGTATGCAAGACAAAAGAAAAAATTAGAAAGCGTGAAGCCCTGACTTAGCAGCGCAGCAGCAGAACTGCCTCGAAGCGCAGTGAGAGCAGGGAACATGCCTGTCCCCTCCATCCCCCTCATCCAGCCCCACAGCCTGCCAGAGCCCCAGACTCTCAGTCCCCGACAGCCCCAGAGCTTGCCCAGGCTCCACTTCTCCTCCCTCCTCCCTCAGGTCCCTTTGGAGCCACTCTCAGACTACTGGCAGTGCTTTGGCTGAGCACTGCATGGGGATGGAGCTGGGGAGCACTTTGTCCTTGGAGCTGAGCAGCCAGCTCAGCGCTCCCTCTTCTTGGTATTCAGCAACAGCCCTGAGGTTCTCTTACAACTCTTATTTCAAGCTGGCTTAAGAAATTTTATGAGCTTTGGGTAGTGTGGAATGCCACGATCCTCAGGGTGCCTCTCCGTGGAGTGGGTTGGGGACAAGCTCCTGGTGCAAGATTCCTCCAGGCACAAGGGTCCTGGAGGTCTGGCTTTGCCTCTCTTCCAGCATGACTGATAGGAATGAGGGCTGATAGGAATGAGCTCAGATCAATCATCTGTCACTCACTGGCTTCCCTGGCCAGGCTGCAAAGCCCAGACTGAAGCAGGACCCCGAGGACAGATGAGTCTCTGAGCAGCTTAATTGCCTTCAGCACAGGCAGCAAGAATCCACCTGCTCATCATCCTCAGGTACCTTTTGCTTTGATAGAGGCACAGGCAGCTCTTGGCTGGACTGATCTGTGGCACACAGGCTGCAGAGTCAGGGGGCCAGGCTCGGTCTGGAGAGCTTGTGGGGTCAGGCTGGGACTGGAGAGCCTGGGGGCACCACCTGGGGTCAAAAGCAGACTTCTAAGAAACAGCACTTGCAGGGCCTGGAAATGGCACTTTCATCAGCTGGAGAGGTTCACCAGCTTTTGTTACCTCTGCTGAGAAATCCTTGGCATCATTAGAGAGGTGACTCTGGCCTCAGCATTGCCATGGTTTCCCCAGGTTTTCCATCAAGCTGCTGCAAGGTGAAGCAAGGTGGCTCTCCTTCCCAGAGGCTGTCAGCTGGGAGATGTTAACAATTTGGAGACGTGGAGCTAAAGCAAAGGTCTCCTCTGCCCTATGAAGGAGAGGGGCCATCACAGATTCCTCCTGGGAAAGAAAAGCTAATCCTGTCCTGGATGCTGCAGAGAGGAGGTAAACAAAGCCATCGTTCCTCCTAGGACCCGGATCCACGTGGAACTTCGGGGTTTCACCCTCGGTGGGGGTGCACAGCATGCACAGGTCGAGCCCTGCGGTTCCCATGTGAGGGTTTTTGTAAGAACAAAGCTCTGACGCTGATCCCAGCTTAGCTCCAGCTCCGGTGCTGGTATCCTCATCCTGCACCCCTGGCTGATGAACTTCCCCAGCTCTCCATTGCTGGAAGGTGGTTCGGGGTGGAATGAAATTACAGAGCTGGGTTTCATGAACAGTGTGTGCCTCTTAAACCCTGCGAGCGTCTCTAGCAGGGCTGTTATAGATTCCCTTTGCTTTGGCTGTATTTGTCTCATCAATCTCAGTGATGCTGACAATTGGGCACGGTTTAATTCTGCAAATCTGAGGAATGATCAGGCCAATTTAGTTCACATTTAAAGCATTTGTGTTCACACGCTGGAAAGCCTTTTTTCTTCCTTGCTCCTTGCCCAAGGCCCTTATTATCTGCTGGTGCTATTTATCAATGCACAGCAGGTATATTACAGGAAGGTCTCTTTCGTAAAGCGATACGAAATAATCATTCCTGTTCCTCGTCTGCTCAGCAAGAAAAGTGAGCCCGGCTCTCCCGCCTGTCAGCATTCCTGAGCCACAGCATTTTTATATTACTGCGGGAGAAGTGATTTAACTCAATAAGCTTCACTCATAGATAGCAATAGTTTGATAAAATAAAGGAGGAGTGTGTGAATGAACACGACATTCCCCTTTGGCTGGGTGGCTTCAGGCCCTGCCCTGAGTGGGGGGCACTGCAGGACCCCCCAGCAGCTGAGGGACTCAGCCCCTGTCCAGCTCTGAGCTTGCACTGGGATGCACTCGGGACTGGGAGATGCCTTTTTGGGGCAGAAAACTTCTATTTTGGCTCCTGAAGTGCATGAGATGAAGGACCAGTCTTTAATAATGGCTGGTGCCTCTGAAAAAGCCCCTCCTTCCTCCTCCCCACGCACACCACGGCTCCTCATCCTCTCCCCGGTGCAGATTTGTCTGGGTTTGGCCAGTTTTGTGCCATTTCACTGACACAAATGCACAGATTCACACTGGACACTGGTGCTTCACAGGGGAGACTGGAGCTGCCTGAGCCGGGTGCTTCTTCCCTTAAATCCTCTGTGAAATGATTGGAGATGTCTGCGCTCCTGGAAACCACTCTGGAAAGTACAGTTAGGAAGGAAGATTGGGTGGTCCCAGGAGCTGGAGAGGAGCAAATTGCGTGCAGAGCCCTGAGCATCGGAGCCCTGGCTCCCTGGGATGGGATCCATGGGAATCCCAGCAGAGCTGCAGCCCAAGTTCTGCCCTTGAAGCGACGGCCTCTGCAGAGCAAAGGGGTGATTTAACGTGCTGCCATTCCTTGAGCACCAGGACTGTGGGTTTGTTTGGCTTTCTCCTCCCCCAGGGACTGAGGTGTAATATCACCTTCCCATTAATTTATATGAGAACATTTCCAAATAGTAAACTGCCAATAAATTAGTAATGCTGATCTATAAAAGGGAAAAAATGGCCTGTTGTGAGTTTATAGCTCTGTGGAAAAGACATTAAACAGAGGCTTCTTTGGCACAGAGTGCTCCGAGGAGCCGGGGGGAGAACTCTGGGCTGGGACCCACCTGGACGTGTTTTGCATGGCTGGTTTTTAAACCTGCTCCCCTCAGAATCCCTTTGGAAAAAAGCACTAAAGGATTCCCAACAACCAAATCAAAGGCACTGAAAAATGAAGGAGAAGACAATGCAGCCTGGAGAGAGCAAGCAAACTACCTGGAGCAAGTAGTTTATTTTAAGATGCTAACAAATTTGCTCCAGAGGCCTGTGGAAAAAAGTCAGGCACCACACAGCCAACCTCTCCCTTATTTATAGAATAATTGCTGTGATTGATTAGCCAGGATCAGAACTATATTTACGGCATGGAAGTTTTCAGCAATATTTCAAGTAATTCACCTCCTCACACAACTCCCTGGCGCTGTCATCCCAGCTCCAGTTTTTCTCCCCATGAAATCTGCTTGCACCGGGATTTATGGCTTTGTTTTTGGGAAGAGCAGGTGTCTTGCTCCAGAGAACAGCAGCAAAACAAGAGCTCAAGGGTAAAACCCTCACGCCACGGCCCCCCAGCAGCTCTCTGTGCCAGCAAGGGTGTCCCCTGCCTTGCTCCCACGGTGGGCAATGGCCCTGGCACATCACTGCTCTTGCTGGCACTGTCCTCTGGCAGAAGGACATGGCTTCTCTCCAGCCCCCCACTGCCAGCTGCTCTCTGGAGCACACAAGGCAGCAGCATTCTGATCACCCTACAGGGCTCCTGGGCTCCTTCTCCCCTGCACCCACCAGCACCCGGCTGGGCAGCGTGGATGGGGAGGTGCCAGCTGGTGCCAGCCACTGTGGCCGTGGTCTGGCAGTCCCTGCTCTGCTCACAGCAGCCGTTCTCCAGGTCTGGAGGGTTGGATTTGTGAAGTACTACTAAAGCCATTAGTGCATGAGGCTGCAGACAGACAGAAATACAGATGAGCAGGCACAGCATGTCTGTGCCAGCCTGGAGATGCCCATGGCAGCTCCTGGCTCTGCTGCTTTCCACGGCCTCCAGCCCAAGGTAGCAGAATTTTATTTAAACCCTTCTGCACTCCCGCCTTGTCTCTGTTTCTTTATCTCACAATAAAAGTAAGCTGCTATTTTCCTTTTGTTCCAAGTGCCCTCATTTATCCCCCAGTACCCGCAGGGCTGGCAGCTGGACTGTGCCAGCACTTGAATACTGAGGGAAAAAAAATGGTCCTACAGGCTGGAGGCCTATGGGAGTGAGGGAGGCTTGATACTGCTGGAAATAGGAGCTGCTGCAAACCAACTGATCCCCACCAGCTTGTGTTTGCTTCCCTGCATGGCTTCAGGACTGGCTTAGGGCACAAATGTCCCTTCTCTGGCTTCTCTGAGCTTTTCTCTGGGTCAGGACCTGCCATGGCCTGTCTAGAAGGTCTTAACCCCACTTTTAAAAGGTGGAGGCATTTCACCACTCCAAATGCTGGATTTATTACAAATCTGGGATCACAAACTTCATAAAAGGGGATTAACCCACCCCTCCAGCTGCTCTGCCACTAGCAGGCAATGTCAGCTCCCTCCTTCCAAGGGCACAGACCTGGGCAAGGGGTGGGTGAGAGGCAATTAGACCGTGTTAATGAGCCACTGAGCCCTGGTCCTGCCCCCCAGAAACCAGCTCTGGGAAACAGCTTCTGAGAGCTTTTCCTTTGCACTCTCTTAGAGTGATGTGGATTTCATGTGTGTGGGACCAGCAGGGCCTGACACCAGCAGCGTTGATGACCGGGGATCAGGAACAGCTCCATTACCGTTTGGGAATTGGACAGACCCGGGAGCAGCCAGGGAATCACTCGGTCCATTTGTTAAAATAACATCTATAAAGAGAAGCCTAAAGCAAGCCCTATCTCGGGGCCCCAGCAGACAGAGAAGAAGGATGGCCCTTGTCCTGGTGGCATTTGTTTTCATTAAGTGAGTAGAAGAGACCTGATGGAACTGGGGACCTTGATCATCGGGTGACCTTGTTGACTGTGGAAAAGTCAGGAGATTTCAAACTGGAATTAGCAAACCAACTTGATTAAAAAGAAATAAAACCCAGCCTAAGCCAACACTTTCTCATCCTTCAGCATCTTGCCCCTCTCCAAACACCGGCTTTCCACCAAAGCCCACCCACAGAGGACGTGTTGGTGCCATGTGAGAAATGCCTTGGCAAGCCAGGGCACTCCTTAAAGCCCCTGCACAGCTGGAGAGATGGACACTGGACTTTCCTTCCCAAAGGCCAACCCATGGAGAGAAATGTTTAGTTCTGTGGAGAACACGACCTTGCTGCCAACCCACCGCTCTCCTCACTCACTCAGCTCGGCTAGAGCTTGTCAGCACATCCTCCAAACCTTGGCAATCAAGGTGTACAGGGCAGTTTAATGACTTTTCAGAGCAGGTAAAACAGCACCCGGCCCTTCTGCCTCCTCATTATCATTCCTCTTCCCTAATATCTTCAAAGTCATGGTTCCTGTCCCCCTGTGCCCCTGTCCCCATTAGACATATCTAATTATGAGTCCAGGCTTATGGGTTCTTTGACTAGTCTGGCTTATCCACTCATGCCTGCTCTGCCATGACTCCTAATCCTTACCTAAAGTGGCTCCTAATCGTCCCCTCTGTCCCTGTGCCTTGTGCCTGGCTGGAGGAGCCTGGGCTGCCCTGCATTTCTTTGGGTCCAGGCTGCAGTGCTGGCCCTGAGCATCTTGTCAGAGTGGCCACTCCTCCTGGTCTGGCTCCTGCAGGATCCATCCCCTCCATCATGGACACCAGCAGTCCATGAAAGTCGCCCTGACCTGCTCAGAGACCTGTCCTTCCCTTCCCTGCAGCAGCTGCCGGGTTACACACACTGAGACAAAAGGTGCCTCACCAGCAGCTCTGCCATCTCATCCCTCTGAAGCTGGAGATGGTTTTGATAAGCTCCTTGTTTCCCAGGCACAGAGCACAGAACTATTTTTCTTGCACTGAGCAGACAAGATGTTGAAATGTTTTTTCCTGTGATAACTGAAAGTGGAAGGAATCCTGCCTGCGATTCTTGTCAAGTCGAGGGATCTCTTTGTAGTTCAGTGAATCATTTCATTCCCAATGTTAATTTAAAAGCAAACAAACAGAGCTGAATGCATTTGATAGTAGAATTATTTCCAGTACATTTCAGGTTTTGTTGCTGTGTGTTGTAAAACCCCATGGCACGAGCACTGCGTGGGAGAGCTGGGGGGGCTGGAGACTGGGCTGTGCCCCACTGCACCCCACTGAGCCCCACTGAGCCCCACTGAGCCCCACTGAGCCCCACTGCACCCCACTGCACCCCACTGCACCCCACTGAGCCCCACTGAGCCCATGCTGGGAGAGCAGAGCACCCTGCTGCTCCCCGGGAGCATCCCAGTTGCATCCCCTGGGAAAGGCTCTCCTTCTCCCACACAGCCACAACAGCAAACCAGGAGTTAAAAACTCCCCTTGAAAACAGGAGCTGCAAAACATCAGCCTTGTTCCACCTCAAAAGAGCAAGAATGAATCGGAAAAGGGCAAAGTGCGTGAAAGGCTGAATTGTAATAAAAATGGTGTTTAAATGTGCCACCGAGAATTAATCGCTCCTTCCTTTGCAGCTTCCCTTTTGCAGGCTGTTCCTGGGAATTTGTGGAAGGAAGCAGGAACAAGGAATCAGTTTTATTTTACATGTAAACTAGATCAGGTGTGTAACTGCCCTGGTTTAGAGGCACCCTCCCCTGCCCTGGGGCTCTCAGATGGGACAGGTTGTCCTGGGGGGATAATTTTAGCTGTCCTTGGGGTTGGCAGCCCCAGGGACTCGCTGGGGGAGGCAGAGACTTTCCCACCTGTTTCCAAGGTGGTGGGGTCCAGGTGAGAAGCGCCTGGGCACCAGGAGAGTGGGAGGTGGCCACAATTCAAGCCCAGCACTGCGGGGCCCGGCTGCCCTCCAGGCTCAATAAATGCCTGGAATTGGAATGCTTATCCCCGTTGAGTCAGGGACTGGCAATAACGCTTCCCAGCGAGAGGCAAAGCGCTCCATCTGCTCGGTGTGTCGGGAAGGAGCCGGGGCAGCTCCTCGGCTGCCTGGAGGAGCGGTGGGCACAGAGGTGCCACGCCGGGTCCCACCAGCCCCAGGCAGAGCCACAGGGTGGGCAGTGGGGAGGACAAAAACAGAGAGCCCAGAGACCTGATGCTTTCCTTCCTCCCACCTCTTCCCCCTGCCCATTCCCTGGGTTATCCACAGGGCCCACTCGCTCCCTGTGTCAGCGGCACACACGGCATCGTGGGGGGATCAGCACCGGCCGGTGCTTCATCACCAAACCCCCGCTCGCTGCAAGCCCGGGGAACGTCACCTTTTCAGAACACAAAATCAATGCTGTCCTATATCCCAAAACCTTTAAACACCAGACAGGCAATTTGTCTTCGCTGACGGTGGCTGCACGTTGAAAGGAGCCCGGCCAGATTAAATAAACCAGCAATAGCAATTTGAGGTCATTTTCATCATATTAATGGGTTTCCTGCCTATAGTAAAAAAAGGGAGCTGAGGAGACAGGCTTGGATTGGTGCTGCAGTGGCACAGCTTTTCTATGGAGAGGCTGGTTTTGGTGATCATTGCCACAGAGTGGGAGTGATGGGAGAAGAGGCAGTGATGGCCCTGGGATAGCACATGCTGCATGGGGATGGGGTTTGGCCTCTGTGGGGCTGTTCCTCTCCTCAGCCAAGATGCCAGTGGAAGGCAAACTATTTGAAACTCAGCTTTCCCCCCCTTCTTTTAATGAAGAAGTAAACAGAGTCAGAGCTTTATGAGTCTGTTTGAATGCTTCAGTGCCAAAACACAGCTCAGTATTTTCCAAGAGGTTTGGGTAAGGATCTCTGTGATTATGCACACAGCACACCGCCCTCCTCCTCCTCCAAACTGGGGGAAAGGAGGGGAAGAGCTGAAAGCAAGAGTATTCCTTAGAAAAGGAAAGCAAATTTGAGATACCTTGAAAAACATCATTTGACATATCTGAAAGCCTTTTGTAAGCACTTTCCAGGAATATTTTACGGCCTCAGCTTCATTAGGAAGAATACCTGCAGAAAGGCACCTCTCAGCGTGAGCGCTTGGTGTTCAGCACTTGCAAATGTTGGATTACAGATTCCGTTGTAAAACACGCAACGTGTGCTGGGAGATAACTCCCAGCAAGAGCGGGAAGAGCCGCGTGTGGCTTGTGGGATTTCCCCAGCACAGCTGGTTTTGCCAGGCTGAGAAACCCCCCAGAAAACTCCCAGCCGGGGGCAGCCTCAGAAGGACTGGATTTGTTTGCTGGAGGGACGTTTCTGTAGTCCTGCAGAATGGCATTTGCACACAGCGATGGGCAGCTCACAGGTTCTGGGGGAGGAGAAGCTGCTCTCCTGTGCACCACCAACCCAGTGCAGGCAGCGTGGATCACGATGCTTCCCGCAGAATTCAGGGAAAACTGTGGGTCCATCTCATAACATCACTGGCTTTTCACTGGCGCCTCATGAAGATCAAGAGAAACGAAATTCACCAAACACTTGCAGGGGTTTAATGGAAGCCACGCATGCAGGGGCTGCCTGGAGGGGTCCTCTGTCCCCCAGCTGAGCCTGGTGCAACACATCAGGGGGCCAGTGCTCCCCCTGCCCAGTGAGGGTCTGGGCCCCAGCCCTTCCTCAGCTCCCTGGGCAGTTTGTCCTCGAGGTTTCTCTGCTTCAGCACACAGCCAAGAGAGACAGTGACAGATACAGGAGAAGAGCTCCACGTAACCTCGATTACCCAAGGATAATGAGGCCCAGTGCACCCTCACGCTATCAGTAATATTTGTATCTATTCAGCTTTTTCAGTGCTAAAGGTAACCATTTATATCCATTAAAAGCAGACAACTGGATGGCAAGCGGAGCTCAGCCCCGGCTGCCTCTTGATGGGCAGCATATATCACACCCTGTGTCCTCAGAGATCTCCTCCAGGGCTCCTGACAGCGCAGGGCTCTGCCAATGTCATGGCACTCCAAAGAGCTGCTCTGACACGCCAGCTTTGAGGCCACCCTGCTGTTTGCAGTGTCCCCAGCCTGTGCCCTGTGTGGTGCCTGGTGGAGCCACCACTGTTGATTGCCACACAGACCATAAGACCCCTCCAACACCTATGCAGATTGGGCCTGGCTAGGAAAAAAATATTGTATTTCCTCCTAGATTCATTTAACTGGATGAAGAAGTAACTTTTCTTTAGCTTATAAAAATAGAAAATTACATGTCTTAGTGCTAATTCCTTTTATTAGGTGAAGATGGTGTAAGAAATAATGAACAGAGCCCAAACCACATAGGAAGCTGATCTTTCCTGAATAATTAGATAGCGTGGTGATGAATACAGACCACGAAGGCACAGGCCCAGCTACATGTTATCACTTCTGCTTTTTCCTGGACTGTTTGCCCTCCTTTGGATGCGATATGCAACCCCACTCAGGTAAATATTTGGCCAGTGGATGGGGTTATCTTCCCCTCTGCAAGTCCCTTATCTGTCCAGACACAGCCCGAGCTGCGGCTCCCGAGCCCCGATTGCAATTCCAGGGGTGGCAGCAGCACAGCTGGGGGAAGGCAGTGACAGCCATACATCTGAAATATTGCTTTCCACCCAGAGAAGGGAATTGCTTCGGCAGAAGAGATTAGGCATCATAATGAAACGACTGTAAAACGAGGCCTCGCTCTCCCCCCATGGATCCCAAACGCTGCAGACGTTGCAGTCCCGGGATGGTTTGGATGGAACCACACCATAAACTTGCCCCAGAGCTGCAGCTCCTTTCTGCCTTCCCCAACTTCTCAGCCTTCACCTAATTTCCAGTGTTTTGGCTTTACTTCCACTCTTGGGAAGTGTGTGAGTGGCATCATCCCTGTGCGTGTCTTTAAACCCTGTGTTGAGTCTCCCGAATCTGGAAAGGGAGCAAACAAACCCTCAGGTTTGCAATGCAGCAGGACATCACTTTACCAGGACAGGCAAAAGCACAGAAGACTTAAAAAGGCTGTTTTATCAGCTGGAGCCTTGCAGCGATCCAAGCTGAGACCGGGCTGGCAGTGGGAGCCAGTGTTCTGCAAAACTGCCTTCCTTTTTTCTCCTTTCCCTCCACAGTGCACAAAGTCCTGCCCAAAACATCCTTCTATTGTTCCCAGCCTGGATTTTCTTCCTCAACCAGTCAGCCCTGCTGGGATGCTGCTGTAACCATTGCAACCACATCAGTCCCCACCTCACCAGCTCCGAGGAGGTGAGTTTTGTGCATGCCAGAGGTGCCTCAAGGAGGGGCCAGGAACCCCTTGGCTGCTGGGAATCCACTGGAGGAGCACCTCACCCATTCCTCCCATTCACTGTCTCCTTGGACACTACAGAAGAATCTGTCCACTTAAACCAGGATTATTTCTGGATGGTAACCTGCAAAGTTAATTTGGCTCTAACCTCTTTAAATGGAACCAGTAATTGGAGTACTAATGACTCTCCTGGAGGGCTTTCCAGGCCAGGCTGGCAAGGATATGGGAAGGTCTGTGGGCAGATATCCCCATCTTCCTGCCCAGCTCAGTGGGATGCCACCAGCATTGCACTGGGAAGGGCACCAGGACGAGCAAACTCCCTCCATGAAGGGCCACAGTGCTGGGCTGGGACCCCAAACACCCCCAACGCGACGGGTCCCTCCTGCCTGTGCCCGTCCCTCACTGCCTGCTTCCAGAGAAAGAGCCTGAGAACAAACAGCTTTAATCATACAATCCCCACTTCCTATTGCTAATAATATTATCATCATGATATTAAGCCAGTTAATTCTTTCTCTCAATTTATTTGCTTTTGTTTTTGTACTCCCATGTTGTAATTTTCAATTTAATTAGTTTCAGTGTTTCTGAGGGCAATAGGTCTTGGTTTATCTTTGCAGCTAATAGTCCTAATTGTTTACCCTTTCTTCAGTAATATCTCATTAACTTTATGGGCCATCATTTTCATGGCACCTACAGGATTAATTCCTTTACTCTTTGAACCATGTTCCTAAAACCTTCATGGCTTTTTGCCTCCCTAATCCTGCCTGACCTTGCCCATCCTTGCACTGCTGGCTGCTCCTGTGGCTCAGTGCTGCCACTTCCCACCGGGCCCCTGGGCAGAAGGTGGAGGACAGACCTCTGAGTGGAGGGAAATCTCCACTCCCACTCAGGCCCTGTGGGGCTGTCAGCCCTGGGCAGAGCTCTGTGTCTGCCACCTGCTCACTGTGGACATTTCTCTCCTCTTTGTGTCCTCCCTCCCACAGTTGCAGTGTGGGCTTGCTTGGCTGCAGGAGGATGCCAGGAATCTCCCTGGTTACAGCTGCGGGCTCGGCACTGGAACATGCCTTCCCGTTAGGCAGACAGGGAGGGATCTGCTGGTGGCCACTGTGAGGGCACCTGAATTATTGATTGGAACACGGGCTCCAGCCAAGGCAGCGAGGGCAGCGAGAGCGGCTCCTTTCCAGCAAACCCCACCTGCAGGTTTGCCTTGTGGAAAATCCACTGGCCAAGCCCCCCAGGTGCTGCTCCTCCGCACAGCCCAGGCTTCACAGCCCTTAGGGAGAGCTCAGGGAGGGCACAGGTCATGGCAGGGAAAAGACAGCTGGAATTTTCTCCAGCGATCACAGGGGTTTGGATAAACGGCTTTGAGAAGCAGCCGAGGGAAGGAGAGCGTTCCTAAAGCTCCTCAGCCTGTTACAAGAGGATTTTGCTGTGGCTGAGGCTGGCACTGGCGTGCAAAGTGCACGGGGGCGAGCAAACACACGTCCATGCAGCATATGGAGAGACACACACGAAGCACGAAGCAGCCATATGGGCCCAGGCTGCTGCCAAATTCCCTCCTCTCGCGCTTTCCTTTGGCTACTTTTCATCTTCCATTGGCTGCTCCAAAGGTGCCAGGTCCCCTTCCTGCACGTCCCAGGCATAGCACCACCTCCCATCCCACTTTCCGTGGGCCAGTCTGAGCCATTTTCTGGATGCTTCCATCTCTTATATTTTGCTGTATTTGTCTGTGTTTGCAGGGTTTTGAAAAAGGCTTCCCGAGGGTTGGTGGGTGGGGAGGCAGATCTGATCCGAAGTGGGAGAGGTGGTGGTGCTGGGGAGGCGTGTGGAGCAGGAGCCAGACGTGGCAGACTGAGCCAGATGTGGCAGCAGAGGCTTCTGGAAGGGAGCCCATGGCGACCGGTGGCATTTCTCTAACCCCATATTGACTTTGGCTTCCAGAATCAATTTTCTTTATTAGCTGATGAATCTCCTCAAAAGACTTTCTGTACTGAATCTAGATAAATTATTTAAGCAGTAAATTCTTTCCACTCCAGCACTGCTCTGGCACGGGGGTTTCATGGGGAAGAGCAGCAGAGAGGGGTGAAGGGCCAAGGTCACCGTCAGCAGAACAGCGGAGCAGGAGCAGGTTTGCTAAGCAGTGACCGTACAGCTGAGAGCGACTGTAAAACAGGCCATTAATAAGAAACAGGTTTTTGACAAAATGCTGGGATTAGCAGTGAATATAAGGAGCAAGTCATGGGAGACTATAGCCTTAATTATTCATGTAAGCAAATTGCTGTGGATGAAGGGAGAGAGCGGTGCTGATGTGGGCAGGAGCAGGCAGGGTTGTTGCCTGCCCCAGATGCCCCAGATGGGGAAGAGATGCTCTGGCCCCTGTGGGGACACAGGGAAGAGGAATGTCCAGGCAGTATCAGGGGCTGTGGGCACACAGATCATCACCTGGAGAGCACAGCCAGCGAGGGCTGGCATGGGAAGGGCGCTCTGCTCTGCTGCCCTGCCCCTCCCAAGGTCTGCTGACGGTGTCTCGTTTGCTTTGTAAATTGGCCTTCACGCACTTGTCAGGGCTGGGCAGCCTCAAGGCCAGTGCTAACCGACGAGCCACGAGCAAGAAATAATTCTGCCTCCAAGAATAATGCTGGCTCACGAGGTCAGAGAATTCCAACGTATTTATAGCCAGTAAAGAAAATGATTGTGTTAAACGGCAGCTGAAGCACACGGAGACCCAGCCAGAACTGCTGGCTGTGGCCATTTGTTATGTTACCAGGAGCACAATTACGCAGCTCAGGATTCACATCCCAAAGACTTCAGAGCAGTCCCTCTCAACAGCCCCTTTGGGGATCAAAAGGGGAATGTGTATTTTCTGCAGAATGAAACTGTACAACCAAGGCTGGCCTCAGGCTCAAGAGACATCGGCAGGTGCAAGACAGTGTTGGTGCTGAACAGAGGGGCAGCAGGGTCCAGCATGTGGGCATCCCCCCCATTTTCCATCACTGAACACAGGCACAACGCTGGGGACAGGCAAAGGGACTCAAGAGTTCCTCACTGCCTGTCTCCTTATGGAAACCACACTGAGATGAGTTCGACCTGGTTCCAATAATCAGCTATAAATAGCAACCTCAATTAAGGCAACCAAACAAAGGCAGTGATGGATACCTGCACTGAGGGCCCCAGGGGACAGGGGGGCAGGGAGTCTGGGTTTTGCTTGTGCAAACACCATGTTTTTATGTGAAGCTGCTGGCAGCAGGTCACGCACGGGACGAGAACAGAGGGGCCAGAGGGCCACACACCAAACAGATAGAGGGGACCAGGAAGGTGCACACCAGCTGCACACACACATGACGCCAACATGGCAAAATATTCCTCCCCAGAGGGCTACTGTGGTGCAATGCCTGGCCCTGACCATCACCACTGGGTCACAGAGCAGCTCCAGCTCCTGTTCCAAAGCTCCTCGCTCACCACCAGCAGCAGCTGCTGCTGTCCCAGCCCATGGATCACCTGGGATCAGAGCTTTGCCATCTGCATAACTGGCTTGGCAGTCCAGGTAAGGTGCTGAGCACAGAGGGTATCAGTCCTTCAGGCCTGATCCATAGGGAGCAGAGGCACAACCTCATCAGCCACAGTGATGGGCAACTGCACAGGTGATTGGTTAGCCGGGTCCCTCTCATCCCACCAGTGTGCCCTGGCAGCCCACCAGGGAGCTCATCAGCACTCCCATTATCCCCATAGCAGCCAGGGCTTGGAAGCAACAGGAACTGAAGGGATAAATTTGAAATACACACAGCTCACAGTGTGTACATCAACCCAAATTTATTCAGAGCAAGCAGCTCAGACACGCTCGCAGCAGCCTCGAGAGCGTGTTTATCAGCCGGGCTACTCGGGAGATCATTGCCATTGATTGCCATGTCATTGTCACTTCTGGGCACAACGGGAGGCCGGAGGAGTGAGATGACATTGTTGGCAGGAACCGGCGTTGTGGGGAGCTCCGGGTGTGCCCGGGTCAGGCTGAGCTGTGATGCTCCCACGGAGCTGCCTCACGTGGGGACTGAACCCCAAACAACTCTGAGCTCTGGAGAGCCAGGAATGACAGTGTGCCCAGCCAGAGCCATTTGTTATTTACTGCTGTTTATCTATGGATTGCTACATGGCCACCTGCAAGGAGGACACAGGGGGGTTTAAAAAGGAGAGAAGACAATCCCACCTGATGGCAATGGAAACAGAGCAAATGCTCTGCAGGAAGAAGGCAGGTGAAGCTGAGCTGAGGGCTGGAAAAATCTCTCCCCCAAAGGAATTAAGGAGCTCAGTTCTGTTGAGCTTATTAGAAGAGTCAGGAGGGATGTTTGGCCCCTTGGCAGGGAAGGGAGAGCCCTGCAGGGCTCTCTCTCTGTACCAGGTATAGCATGAAGAGACCCAGAGGATGGGACTCCCCAATTCACTTGGAAGGCCTTTTCTTCCAATAGCAGCATGGGCATTAATGAAGTTGAAAGAAATGATGGACAGTCCCAGCCCAAGGAGGATTCTTTCTGCTCCCCAGCACTGAAGCAGGGAGGGAGGGCTCATCCAAGGGGCAGGGAAGTCACTGGTCGGACCAAGAGGCTGTATGTGCTGCTTAGAGCTAGAAAGGATCAGCCACTGGATAGCCCAGAGCCCTTTTTATATGTACTCAGATTGCTCATTCCTAATCCTGACCTCCTGGCTGCAGCTGTGGATCAGCAGATCTCCAAGGACTGAACGAAGCAGGTCATTCTCGCTGTCCCCTTTTTTGCAGACCAGCAGGTTGAAGCCAGCACTCTGCCCTCCAAAAACCAGGCTCTAAAGAACTGGGCTGGCAGGGACAGGGGGGGCAGGCTATCCCAACCCAAGCAGGACAGTGTTCAGGGCAGCGATTCCTCACTGGTGGAGTGGCGGGAGGAGAGACTCCTGGAAAATGAATGGAGCTGCAATTCCTCTTGGTGGAACTCACACCAAAATGACTCGGTTTGCAGTCACCGCGGGCTCTGGCTTGTTTGCCTGTTTGTTCTTTGCTCATCACATTTCCAGCTGCTCTTGTGTGTATTTGCACTTTGCAGGCTTTAATTGGGATGGCTGAGCAAAGCCTGTCTTCAGTTGGCGATGCTGTGGTGATAAGTAACAGGAGGCACAAATTAGAACAAATAAATCTGAATCCAATTCAATTCCTTGTGCAATCAGGAAGATCAACACGTCAAAGTGCAGGCACTATAAATTAAAAGCCGCCAAGGAGACAGTGGAAGGCACTGCCTGGCTGCTGTGGCTGGTGTTCAAAAGGCTTTTCTTCCTCGTGGAGCGAGCGAGAGCCTGTGAGATGAGCAGCAGGATCTTGTCTCTGCTGCCAAGGACGCTTTTTGCCACCAGAAGATTCCTTTCAGCAGATATGAAAAACCTCTGCTGTGGCGGTCTCAGGTTGTAGTGGAGGAGGGTTCATGTCTGCAGGAGGGAGCTGATTTCAGTCCATCCTCCTTGCAATAAAGAGGCGTGCACAGGTCAGCTCTTCTATGGAGCTCTGGAGCGGGATCAGGGTGGTTGATGTTCCCCCAGACATCACATCCTGGGGCCTTCTGCACTCAGCAGGAGTGGAGGAGAGAGGAATCCCACCCCTGGTTTGGAAATTAAGGTTTCTCTGGTAGATTGGTGCATTACAAAGAACAAAAATGTTCTAAAATAATGTGAGAAAATTTAAATCTGTGTATTGCAAAGGACACACGGGCAGATAAGCACGCAGGAGGCTCCCAGGTGCACTTGGTGCCACAGCACTTTCCATGTTCCTTTGGCCATTACCTGTCCCTGTTTGATCCATGAAACTGTCAGTGCCTGCATGGCCCTGAACAAGTTGCACACAGGGAGGAGGGGTAGGACACACCTGGGTGAGGGATAAGCAGAGCTGTCTCCTGCAGCTCAGCTGCTGCCGAGAGCTGTGCCCATCTCCGTGCTGCGGGTGCTTCCCTGCCCACCGTGTGCCGCTGGCTTCTTCACCTCTCAGCCGCCATCCGAATTTTATTGGATTCCTGTGCTTAAAATTACAAGCAGGTCCTTGGAATTGGCATTGGCTCTTTAAAGATGTGCTGCATCTTCGCGTGTCACGCCAGCACGAGCCAAGCACATTAGAAGCTGCTGGATAATAGGCAATTACTGCTCTTAAACAGACGAGGCATTCACGAGCGGAATGGGCTGCATCTTAAATCATCCATAAATCCTCTAATAGTGCTTCTATTAATACCTGGTTTCTGGCACATTCCTAATTATTGTGTTCCTTATCAAAGCACCACTTTTCCTCAGCACAGCAGCGCTGCTGGGGAGAGGAGGAGCCGGCGTGGAGCTCTGTGAGAGAAGACATGGCAGCCCAGGCTGGTGTTGGCTGCACTGGCACAGGTACTGGCATGGCTGTGCCAGGCTGGAGGGATGCCCCCAGGCCAGGGGACTGTGGTGAGCAGGCAGGCAGGGTGAGGGCAGCTCTGCCTCCACCCCAGGGGCATCATCCTCCCCAGGGAAGCTGTTCCACAGCATTGCTGGGGTCTCCCCTTTGCCAGGCTTTCCTATGTAGGGTGCCTTGGCTCTGGCTTTCCCCACGGTGCTGCTGCACAAGCAGCATGTTTTGGAAGGGGATGAGGCTTTAGAGTCACCAGAATCTCTCTGGGTGTTCTGGCTGGTGTTGGAGGAGCCGAGCGGGCACCTCGAATTTTGGCTTCTCTGCAGACACAGCCCTGCTCAGCACATGAGACTGCTTGTAAACACCATTCATCCTCCTTCTTGAACCATTACACACTCCTGAGCGTGCACAATTCACCTCTCATTAAATTTTTTTTGAAATATTATCCTTTTCTTCTTCCCTGCGTTTTTCCCCCCTATTAAGCCAAAATTGTGCTTCCTTCGGAGAATACGAGCCATTTGTTCCCATAACAACAACTCTCCATCCTGAGCCTGGTAACACTCCCCTCCCAGCAAACTGCATCTGCCTGAGTGGGGGCAGGACCCCTGGTGTGGGCAGGACCCCTGGCACTGCTGCAGCTGCACAGCTGCTGGGGTTTGAGGTGGCCACTGATGTTCCACTCTGGCTCTGAGCTTTGGAGGGCTCGAGCTGCCTCTGGCATCGCTGGCACCATCGGGATCCCCATGTGCAGCATGGCCTTGGCTGCTCTTGGGAGGAGCAGGTCAGCAGGTTCCAACCAGGTCCACCCCGATCACAGAGTCCCCACGGCAGGACACTCTTCAGTTCTGGTAGTTCTGATTGTTTTTTACAATCACCCCAAAAGCTGACCCAATCCCACAGGAAAAGCATTGCTCCAAGAACTTGCTTCTCCAAGTGCTGCCTGCTACTGCCTGTTGGAAATTCCCTGTCCTGGGCCTAAATCTTTGCTGTGCCAGGAAATAACCCTGCCATGTTCACATGAAAATTAAACATGAGAGATGAAGCTGCTAAATTGGATTCACTTCTGTACATCAAAATTCCCCTTGGAAGCTCAGTCCACGGCAAAAAGTGGGATTTTTCAGAAATGTGGGTTGTGCATGGTGTTAATGCCCCACCTTTGTGAATTTCCCTGACACTATTTGGCTTTATTAGGCCCATAAAAGAAATTAAAATACAGTTAAAATGGATTTCTTAAATGGGCTTGTAAAAGCTTTTGATGGAAGAACCACTTTATCCTTCTAACTTTTTTATGACATCTATTCCCACTTTTCCTTTCACCATGAACTTTTAATGACTTGGAATTTTTTTACAAACCGACTCATTTGTAATTCCCTGAAGACAACTTTATGTCTCAGTGTAAATCCAGTGGCAAAGCCAGACCTCAGTGACGGGGCTGGGACAGACCCACTGGGTCTGCCCAGTGTGGCCAGTGTGTCCCAGGGCTGGCTCGCTGGGCTGCTCCTCCCTGGAGTGCAAGGGATTGCCCACCAGGTGCCCTCAAAAGTGCTAAATGTTGTTGTTCTGACATCACCAAACCACACCGTGCTCTGCTGCACCACACCACGTGCTGCCACATTTATATCATATATATTATATTGATGATGGTGAGGATGATTCAAATGCTGCCCCTTGTTCTCTTCAGCTGTGCCCATCACAGAGGTGCTTGGGGACAGGCAGGGTCCAGGGCCGTGGTGCCACCCATCACCTCTCCCACCCAGGCAGGAAACACGGTCCAGCCACTCAGTGCCACAGCGCTGAAATAAAGATGATTAAGGAGATATTCCAGCCTCTTCTTTTCTCCCTCTCCTCGGTAAATGTCATGCTTCAGGGGAGTACAGCCAAGAAAAGTTCAAAGTAATAATATCAGAAATCTGCTTCTCTTTTCCTTTTGACATTTTATTGTGATATGAAATAGCAGGGGATAAAAGCTCTAATGGGGATATTTGGTTCTTTCTTTCGGAGAGCGTTTGAAGCACTGGCTGGTTATGACTCACATGGATTATGATATATGCAAATCTTTAAGGGCCTCATTCACAAAGCCAAGGCAGCCACGCCGCTCTTCCATGGGATTTACTGAACGGGAGCCAAAGCCTGGATGAGTGATGCCCAAGGTCCCCACTCTTCACCAGGCCTCTTCATCCCAGCGGGGCAGGCTGGTCCCAGGGGTAGTGGGGCTGGGACTGCACTCACTGGCACAGCAGAGCCCACGGAGAGGATGGATGACTCCATGGGGAAAACCAGTCTTCTTCCACCTTGCCTTCCATGTGAGACAGCTGCATCCAGCACCCACTTTTTGCAATTAAGGCACAAACTGTTTTCCCATCAACCACTTTGATGATATTTCTGTGTCAGCTTTAAACCAGATATTTCACACTCATAAACACTGGCAAGTAACCAGGCTGTAAAATACAACTTTAATAATATTTAGCTGGTAATGTGCAGGGAGTCTTGTTGATTGGTGTAGAGGAAACCGGGTTGATTTAAAAAATAAAATAACCCCCTTGTTTCACATTGAATCCTCTCCTAATTAGAAGCTGTTATTGCTCTCCAACAAATAATCTTTCGAACCAAGCCCGTTCCGCAGAGAGCGATCAAAGGGTGATTTAATTAAATTTTCATGTTTAATTTTCGTTTTCCATTCCTGACTTTTTTCATTTCTCTCTCTCACAATTGCTGCTGGAGGAGGGAGAGGGGCTGGTGGGGGCACAGCAGCAGCCAGGTCCTGCCCTGCTCTGGTTGCTGCCGAAATCCAGCCAGGACCCCGCGGCGTGAGCAGCCTGAGTGCGGGTTTCCTCTTCACGGTGTCTTGGTTTTAGCTATCTGGTCTGCAGCCAGCTTAAATGTTATACTTAATTTAGAGCAATAACACTTAAATTATGAATTGTCTGCTGTAAGTATAAATTATACATTTTGGAGATGAATATTCAGGTCCTAATTCAAAGCAGCAGATGTGGCATGGAAATGTTTGCAGGCAGATACGACTCCAAGCCGTGATTTGGTTTGATTTTCCCTGGGAAGTCTGTCCCCTGGCAGTGCTGGCAGCCCATCTGGGGGCTCCAGGATTATCCCTTGCACCTCCAGGTTTGTTTGCTCTGTGCCTTTCGTGGGCTGGGGTTTGGTTTGGCACAGCCAGATGCCGTGGGAGGTCTGCAGTTGTCCATGAGCGGTGATGAACCAGCAGCACTGGAGATGTGCTCAGCCCACAGACATGGGGCTGAACATGATCAGCACCAGGTAATGGAACACCTGAGGTGAACTTGGCCGTGGATATCCTGGAGGGACCTTTGCTATGCCAGTGCCAAAGGGCCCGCTCCTGGGGAGAAGCTCAGCTGTGAGCCAGCACTCCTCCCATGCCCGTTTCCCATCTTCAGTCTGTGTTAACAAGGAAACAGGAGATTGCAGATTAAGGGAAAACACACAGACTCTTCTCTGGGATGAGGCTCCCTGATCCAGCCTGCGCTGCTGCTCTGGCTGAGCCCGAGCCTCCCTGTGCTGCTGCTGATGTTCCTAAAGAATTCATCAAAGTGACAAGGCTACAAAAGCCGTGCCTTACTGCTCCTCTATTCCCTTGCCACTCACCGGAAAATAATGCCCCTGCTGAGCTGCATATGATCTGATTCAATTATTTTTTAATTTTCAACGTGTTAGTCAAACTCCGACACCCGGAGAAAAAGGAAAAATTCATGCAAAGTACCCTTGAAAACTCCAGTTCTGGTAAAAAGCTCTCATGCCATGAATACTCAATGGCTCCTGGAGCTACTGGTGAGTTAGTGTGCATTTACAAAAACCACATTTACATACAAATACGATTTCAGTCTCGCATCTAGAGATGGAGAGGGATCTCCTTTCTTCCTCCAACCACGCACTGATTCTGCTCTCACCGGTTTAGATGCTCGCATTAAGACATCTGCTGACACACATCTGTTTCATAAGAGCATGGTTAAGGAGCGTGGTTTGCTGCCTGCGGTGTTCCTCCCCCTTTTTTCTAATCATGCAAATAATCTTTCCTCAGGGATTAACAGCTGCATCCGTGGGCATCGGGATGCGGGTGGGATGGAGGTGTGGGTGTGATGGAGATGCAGGTGGAAAGGGGATATGGGTGGAATGGGGATGCAAGTGGGATGGGGATACAGGCAGCAGCTGCTCCTGGCCCTCCAGGCACATCTGTGCCAGCCAGTTATGCAGGGCTGGACTGGAGCCGTGCAAACTTCGGGTGTTTGCTTTCAGCTCCAGGGCTGGCAACAGCCCCGTGCTACCGGTGCCAGGGATGGGTGAGAGAGTCCATGGCAGCTCCTCATCCCCAGGCTGAGCACTGGGTGGCTTTCCACACAGTCACACTGGCAATGCTCAGCTGCTGGAATACTGACATGGAGCACAACAAATCCAGCACAGCCTCCTGTTTGCTCACAGGGCCTGGAGCTGCTCTGTGCAGACCCTGCACAGCCCCCACCTTTCAGAGCACCACAACCCTCTGCTCAGCCATGCTCCCCAAATTCAGCAGACCGTGAAGGCGGGTCCCAGCACATCTCCACAGTCATGGTGATCACTAAAATCTCCACAGTCCCATGGAAACAGGACTTTGCCTTGATGGGCAAATGGGCAAATAAAGCGTGTGAGGCTCTGGCTGGTGGCAGGGCCCAGCAGTGCCACTGGTCAGTGCCAAGCTGCACAGGGGACCATCCTGGGCCTGGGATAGTGCCCTTTCTCCATCACTCTGCACTGGTTTTCCAGCTCTTACTGTGTCAGTGTTATTGCCAGTGCCAAGCTGCCTCCAAGCCGTGGCTCACAGTGCTGTGCTACACCCTGAAGGACACCAGGCCCTCACCGTGCCCATCACACACCACAACCTGCCCGCTCCTCCTCCCTCTCCTGGTTAGTCTCCACCAATCATTTACATGACAAAACACTGCCCTTGTGCTCCCCACATTCTCAGCTTCTACACAAATACTTCTCCGATGGAAAAAATCTTATTTTTAGCTTTGCTTTTTCACTGAAACACAAAGAATTCCCCTCAGACCCCTTAGTAATGAATCGCAGAGAAAGTTTCTCTCCAGTTCATCTGAATGATTCTCAGCTGAGGGGGTGGAAAATTACTGAAAAACTTTAATAGTAAGTAACAAAAAAAAAAAAAAAAATCTTAAATTCATCCTTTATGGCATTTCTAATCACATCGGGCATGATTCATTTCACATGCAAATCCGGCCCCGCGCTCTCTGTGCCGCTAAAGCATCTGACTTCAAACTATCTCAGCACAGAACCGCTTGGGTGAAGATTCAGATCTTCACCAAAGAGCAGCCAGAATTCTAAACTGCTTTTGAAACTGGGGATTCCTTTTGCGAGGGGGGAGTGGTGGGCGTATCCAAGAGCATCCTCTGGCACGGCACCTTTCCCTCTCCAGCGGCGGGTCAGGACGGGTCTGCCCTCAGTGGGGATCCCACCCAGGGCTGGGATCTGGCTGCTGGTCCATCCCCAGGTCCTGGCTGGGAGTGGTTCACTGGCTGGCTGGGGACAAAAGCCCAGAGCTCCCCAAAGCCCTGCTGTGCCTTGGGCTCCTCTAGCCTGGAAGCACAGGCCTCCCTTCCCTCACCTGGGACACTGCAACACAATTCACAAACACTGACACTTCCACCAAACAGGTTTTTCGTGGAAAAAAACCCCACTCTGAATCCCTCAAAGCCCCTTCGAGGGGGAAGCCAGGTGCAGCACAACTTTTATCAGCTCATTTTTCTTCCTTAGGTTTTTAGTCCAAGCCAATTGCTCTTTGCTCCTTCCTGGCAGCGGGATAAATAAGGCGCGAAGTGTTCAAGTGATCAATAGGGAGGTGACGAAGTGGCTGCTGCGCTGACAAAGGCGCGGTCAGAAGGGCCCGTGTCTGCAAGGGACACGGCTCCAACCTCCGCTGCTGCTGCAGGCACATCAAACATTTATTAAGGTGCTCTTAATTAGAGAAAGCTGAAGTGGAAAAGGGAAATGAAGCAGGGAAACGACGTGCATCTTTGGAAGAGGGCTCTAAACCACCCCATAGAGCTGATGTCCAAACCCCAAACCCTTCACTTCCAGGAGCACCACAACTGCAATGATGAGCAGAAAAGCAGCCCCTTGCTGTGAGAGATGTAGACAAAGCCAATGACAGATGGGGTTTAACAGCTGCATCCAACATGACAAGTTTCCTTCAGCTGAAGGGAGTTGGGGACTTTTCCAAGTGCCACTTTTTCTCTCTTACTCCTTCTCTTCCTGCATTTCCAACCTCTTTCTTCTGGAAAAATACCATGAAAGGAAGAAGATTTGTTCAATGTTCAGATTTGCATTGAAACCCCAAGAACAGGTGATGGGCCAGGCTGCACCCAGCTGGGAGCTCGCCTGAGGACAAAGGTGTTTCCATGTGTGAAAAGGAAAATGGCATTTTTTACATTGGTTTTGGCTCTGAATTGGACACAGTTTCCCATAAGGAGATAAAATATTTAAAAACAAGTATATGAAAGTCAGCCTTTATTAAAATGACTTCATCTTTTGGGACTGATGCCTTCAAGTACTCTTGTAATTCATCCTTATAGATATAAAATTATCATCTGAAGGAAGATTGTTAATAAAACTGACACTTCCCCATCAGTCAACTTAATTCACAATATCACATTTTCCAAATCCAATTACGCCTGTCTGATGACTGACGTTCTCTTCAGCATTATTGTTCATGTGGAAAAGCAGATATAAAAGTCACATGCGAGGAATCTGTGAAACACCAGGACAACTCTGGATAACTCAGTGTGGGCTCTGAAGGACCTGGCTCTGCCCAGCAGTGACAGGTGCCGACTCTGAGCAACCAGCACACATTTCTCAATGCATTTTTAATGTGGACTTGATTATTTTCCGTGCATGATCAAATGCTCTACCAAGCCCCAGGTTTCCTGCTACTTTCTTGTGATAATGGGCTTTTTCTTCTACATTTGGATTTAAAATGAGGAGCTTGGATTCCTGTAGGGGATGTGTTGTTCAAAACAGCAGAGTTATCTCAGAGTAACTCTGCTCCTTTGCTGGGGGACAGCAGGCACTTCTGTGAAATTGTCACTCCATCAGCTCAGGGAGCACAGAGACCACAGCAACAGACTGCAGGCTGGACACCGACCTGGCACGGTTCAATAACCCCCCAAAAACTGGTTATAGATATCTTCCAGGCCACATTATGTCTGGAAAACTGCCCCTGCTGCCAGGCTGTGTCTGATGGTCACGATCCTGGGTGGGATAGGATTCTGGGAAGGACCCTGGCAAAGCAGGGTCCGGGCACAGTTTGGGGAGTGAGTGGTTCCCTCCTGCACAACATCTGCTTCACATCTGCAGGTCAGGGGCAGCTCCACCTCCGGGTGCAGATGTCCAGGTTGCTCCCTCTTCTTCCCCTCTCCCCATCCATTCTGTCCACAGGGCTCCCTGCTGTCTGTGCCTCCTGGGGACTCCAGCACAAGCACATTCCCTTGGGAAGAGCAGAGTGTTTGACTGAAGTCAGGCAGACGTGGTGCCACAGCAGCGATCACATGGCAACCATTGCCAGGGAGACCGAGCTCTGCGCTGCGTGGCAGCTCCATCAGCAACTTCTCTGAGGCCGGGATGGTCCCAAATCTCCCCGGTCTGTGCTTTGTGCATCCCAAATCTCCCTGGTCTCTGTGCTTCGTGCAAAAATCCATGAAAATTAAGAAAACGGACAAACATCAGGCATTTGCAGACTGCCAGGACCGGCAGGAAAGGTGTAACCTGCCTCTCCCTGTCCTTCAGATCAAGCATCAATAACTCCCATCGGCACAGCCAGGTATCACCTGCCATGGGAGCATGTTTGGAGCAACAGCTGCTCAGCTCAGGTTTTTCTCTCCGTGTCAATGAAGAGTGATTGGAAAACAGCAGGGAGCTTCATACACCAGGAGACAGCTCTTGGAACAGCCCTGGGACTGTGTTTTTTCAGTTTCATCCCCTCGTGTGTTCACTCCACCTGCAGCATCCCAGCAGGCCTGGGCTGAGGAGTGGGAGTCGCAGTGGTGCTGGCACTGCTCGGGGACTGCAGGCAGCCACAGTCTGCCCTGAGCATTCCTCTGCTTAAGGCAAAGGATAAAATCCTAAATTCTCACCTAAAGGGCAGCAGCAGAGAGAGCTGAGTTTCCAGGAGTCATGGCTCATACCTGCCCTGTGCAAGAGAAACCAGAGCCAGACCATTTCCTAACCCAACCTCAGAGCACAGCAGCCTGGGAGAGCAAACAGTGCCCAGCACAGGACTCAATTTGCTTGGAAAGGTTGTGGGGCCCAGAGCACAAGAGGCAGATGGATGGCTGGAAGAGCTGGGCTCATTTGTCTTGCTGCCCTGCTAAAAATATCCACATGTGCTTCTCTGCAGGGTGGAAGCATTCCCTTCCCACACAGGGTTTCTGTGCTTTCTCCATGAAATAACCCCCCAGAGCTGCCTCTGCCCGGGCACTGTGCCCTGCACCCCGGGTCCTGTGGGCTCCCACCCTCTCCCTGAAGGAACCAGGCAAAGCTGGCAATGCTGTGGTGTCCACCAGTACCAGCTCCATGCCTGGCATCCTGCGGTTGCCATGGCAACTGGAGATGCCAGCAGTGATGCCAGGCTGGGGGTCGGTGTGGGGCCTGCCCCAAGGGAGATCTGAGATGCCCGGTGGGCACAGGGGGGACACAGTGCCCTCGAGGCTGAGAGGGGCCTAAAGACCTGTCCAGGGGGTGTTTGCCAGGCACTTGCAAATGGGACAAAGAGACCCTGGGGTGTTTTCATGGCCCTTGGCTGTGAGTCCCCTCAGGATTAGGAGGAGATGCCCTGAAGCTTGGCAAAGCAGCTGAGAGCACCCTTTAAATACCAGCTTCCCTGGGATTTCAACTGTCTTGATGTGAAACCACATTATTCTCTTCTTTTTATCCCTCCTCAAGAAAATATCGGGATCAATTAGTTTCAGCAGCACAGGCACTGAAATCCCTTCCATGTGCTTTTCCAGTGACGAGCCTTAGGGATCACTTACTCAGATTATTGAAAAAACTTGCTCTAGGCAAAAAATTAGGACCCAGACACCCAGCTGATTAGGAATAGTAGAGCTTAAAAAAGAAGCCCCTTTTCATCCAGATGCTGCATTCAGGGCTTGAAGTGACAGTTCTTCTGCTGACAGGAGGGTTTGGTTCTGCTGATGTCGGAGGGGAGCAGGCAGAGCAGCACACACTGTTTATACTTGTGTGATATTTAACTGACAGAATCAATCTTCACCACTCAGCACTTCCACGATATGTATCAGTTTCCTATTTGGTCCTTGGAGAAATCCCAAGCAGCATCAACGAGCTGCCTTAAAACATCATTAGGTTGAAATAAAAGGCAGAAGAACCCCAGTCCTTTGTGGATTTACAAAGCTATAAGCAATGAACACGTGATGCCCCATTTTCCAAAGCCCCTCTCACCAGCTCCAAGTCAGAAACCAGCAACTGATAACTCATAGAGCAGGGATGTGACAAACAGGAGGGAAGCAGCCATCTATCACAGCAGTTCCCAAAGCCTTGCAATAAAACAAAGTGCCAAATGGAATTCTAAACCATCGCTGGTGCTTTCAGGCCACTGGGAAGCCACAGCATAAATAAGAGGGATGAAGGGCTCCGAGCTGGGTCCGTGCAAACTGTTCTGTGCTGCTGCAGAGAGGAGCTGCTCGACTCTTCAGGGATCCTCCCCAGCAGAGCTCCGTCTGTCGCTGGAAGGATGCTCGAGTTTGAGGAGGGACCATTTCAGCTTTTCAGAAGAGCCTGAGTGCCACTGAATCACCATCTTGTTTTTTCTCCTCTGCTTTGGCTTTTATTCATCTGTAACTGTTCCCTTTGCTATTAAGGCTAAAGCAGGAATCGATGAGGTCCATATGCTCCCAGCAACGTTTCAGGAGCCCAGGACTAATTCAGATCTTGAGCCTGTCTTCAGGCCATCTGTTCGCAGCATCACACAAGACAATGTGTCATTATGGTCGGGAATTTGCATAACCACTGTGGAGGAATTGTGTCCAACTCCATTCACGCCAGCCACAATGGATTTTCTCACACTGCAAGAAGGGGCTGGAAAAAACAAGAAGCCAATGAGCATCACAGCCACATTTCCCATGAGGGGCCCAGCCAAAGCATGGACTGAGGATCAGGGGGACCTCTTCAAGCTGCTTGGGCAGCAGCAATGCCATCATCCTCTGCCTGTCCATCCTCCCATCATGCCTCCAGCTGTGATGTGACACACAGCATCAAACCTGCACGGCAGTGCTGAGGGCCAGAGCCTCCACACCACCTACTCCACGAGGTTAACACATTAATTATGACACCAAAGGCTTAAATCACCATGCAAATGATAGATCCTGTGCAGAAGGCTTGCAGGAGCCACTCGGTGCTGCAGCTCTGGGCCCTCTCCCTCCACATCGGCTGCAGAGGAAGCGATGCCAGCGAGAGACAGTGGGGGCTGAAATCCCACTGAAATCAGACTGAGATCTCCTTGCTGGGCAGAAACCCTGGCTGGAGAGCTCAGCCCCAGTCCAGCCTTCATCCAGCAGCCCATTTCCAGTTCATCCTGCCGGCCACCAACGACGATATTTGGGCGACATCGGTGCCGTGGTGTGCCAGGACCTTCCCGGCTGCCAGAGCAGGCATGGGAAGGGAGCAGGCATGGGAAGGGAGCAGGCAGCTTCAGCCCCAGCCCCGCTCATCCTCCTCTTGGCAAGCGGGGAGCCAGCCTGGAAAGACTCACCCGCCGCCTTCATCAGCGCCAGGAGCACAATAGTCCTTTAACGATAATTACAGGCTTGCGGCAGCTCTGCTGGTGCGTGGGGCTGGGGCTCTCTGCTAGTGAGAGGTGCTGTTTAAGTACTCGAAAGAATGGCACTTAGCAGATGTCTTGGGGTAAATGGTAGGTTAAGCGACACTGAGAGCACTGGTGGAAGGGGCGCTAATTTACACTCACATGATTCAATTTGCATGGTTAATTCTATTTAAAGCAAACATCCAACTCCGGAAGGACCATGGCTCTCATTTTGTCTTCCCTGCGATGCTTCGGAGAACAAAATGGTTGGATAATAGATCCAGCCAACATGGATGTGCCAGGGAAGAAGTTTCCTGAACGTGTTTTCCCTGAAGAGCATCGTCCATCTCTGCTGATGTCGCCGCACAGACACTGCCCGCTGCAGAACATGCACAGCCACAACCTGATGAGATTCAACAAGTGTCCTTCAGCCATGGCAATCAGTGAGATCCAAGCTATTGCCCCCACCAAATTTTTCCTTGGGATATAAAACTGCCACCAGGATGGGCACAAAGCCAGACAGTGGTGCAGGGGAGAGATGCCAGAGATCCCTGCAGGAGGAAGAAGGCTAGAGCAGGATTTTGCTCTTCTGCTTCAGGAATAATTTAATAACATGAGTGATGTTACATGTGGAATTAGAGTATCTTTAATTTGTTCCTAATTAAGATTGTTGAAAATTTACCATAGTGCCATGGCTCTTTGCCACCTGAATGCTATTGCCCCTGCTTTGCCCCACTTGGGCTCTTCCCCTCTAGCCTGGCACCAGGAGGATGGCAGACACTGACTCTGTTTGGATTTTAGCAATCAATATTGCCTCTTAACTGAACAGTAATAGTTCTTCATCACAACCCTTTGAGTTCTGCAGGGAACAGAAGGCCTGTAAACGCCCTGGATGAGCAGAAAAGCATAAATTACCTCGGAGATAATAAGCCAAACGCAAACAGTATTTACGGCTGGTTAGAGCAGCGGCAGGGGAGCACATGGCAGAAGGGGAAGGTGTTCGCACATTATTCCTTTCCAGCGTGAGAAATGCGAGAGCAAAACATCAGAAGAGATTTCCCAGCACTGTCCCACGGAATACCCACATCAGCACATGCCATGGTTTTCCCTTCCTTTCACAAGGCAGAGGAAATCACCGCAGCACGCCGGCCCAGGCGTGAGGGGGGAATCACAGCGCTCAAAAGCAACGATCAGAGGAAATATTTCACACACAAGCAATGGGGCTGAAAATCTGTCCAACCGAGAACAAATCTGCAAGATTCCAAGCTGGCACCTGGGCTATTTGTGAGCAGCAGAAGGAACCAAATGCAACAACTGAATCGCTCGCTGCAGAGCAGCTCGAGCAGCTCCCCAGTATCACCAAGCCTCCTGCAAATTGCTAGGTAACTACGCTGAGCAGAGCCAAAAATAATCCCTCCCGTGACTTGCTCTGACAGTGTTTGGAAGAGTGAAATAACAGTGTTTCAGCACAGAACAGTGTGATACTGGCTCTGCAGGGCAGCACCAAGGTGCCTCCATCCACGACATGCAAGTGATGTGCTGCTGCTGGCAGTGCCCAGGATGCCCAGGTCACCCCAGGGGTCTGGGCTCCTTCAGGCTGGGAAGGGGAGGGGAGGATGACACGTGGTCTTTTCAGAATATGGCAAAACAAAGGCAAAAAAAGGGGTTTTCCAGGTCCTCCTCAGGAACACAGCCAAGTGATGCTGGGGCCAACCCACAGCTTCCAACCACCAGGGATTCTTGGGAAGTCCTTCTGAAATGCTGCATGCACTAGGGCTATAAATAATGCCTGGCCAGCTATAAGGTGCTGCTTGAAAAATGCCTTGTTATTGCCACGGAAGTTTAGGAAATACCCTGATTAAATCAAAAAGGCGCCATAAATTGACAAAGTTAGAATTCTCTGGGATGAAAAAAGAAGCAATTTTGTCCCCTGTCAGCAGAATGGAAATGAACGGGCTGAATGAATTAGTGCACGATAAACTTTTTAAAAGCCAAGTTACAATTTAAGGCAGCAGCGAGAGCTGGGGAATGATTTAAGAGTTATAAAAAAACCACCAAGCACTGCTCTATTGCCATTCGATCCCAGCCTGCACAGCGCCCAGAGCAGCTGGGACACCTTCTGGGACAAAGCATCTGTGTCGGGTAGAGCTGAGAGGGTGATGTGCCAGTGCCTCTGGATGACTCTGGCATGGCACTGCAAGGATGATGACTGGGCTCGGGGTGTCTGTGGGGGTGGGGGGTCAGTCGCACAGCCCAAAGCCTGTTTTGCTTCTGACAGAGTTTTTGGCAGAGCCGTGCTCTGACTGGGCATCAGAGGCACTGCCATGGGAGAAGGCACCTGGAGGAGAGGAAAAGCAGCCGCCTTTGCCTTGGTCCCCGTGAGGGCGGACAGGGCAGGGAGGGGATGCTCAGCTGGTGACAACCCTGCCTGGCCCCAGGGAGGGGACGAGCCCCTTCCACAGCCCCAAGGTCTGTCTGTAATTGCTTTGTGCAGCCGCCGAGCGCTTTATCGGCACCGTGAGATTTCCCCGGTGCCTTGCTGCTCCGAACTTAATGGGATTAGCCACGGCCCCCCGACAAGTTCGGAATAATAATTGCCTTTGTTTTGTTTTCTGTAAGCCACAATGACTCTGCTGATCGGGGCGATTAAGTCTGCTGCTCCACAATAAACGGCTCGATGGCTGTGGCACCCGGGTCCCCCACCCTTTCCCTCTCCTGCAGACGTGGGAACGCTGCAAGCTTGGTGGGAGCGCTTCCCAGAGCCCGTCCATGGGCTGCTCTGGCAGCGAGGCTCCAGAGGGACTAATCCAGCGTAAGATGCTGTTTTGGGAAGCTGGCACAGTGCTGAGCAGTGCCTGTCTAACGCCTGCTCCAGGTTGAGAAGCTGCAGAGCTGAGGGTGCTCAGGAGGTTCCACTCCCACCCCAGCCACAGAGAGACTGAAAACACACCCCACTGCCCAGCTTCTGCACTTCTGCTAGAGAAAGACACCGTGCCCCCTCTGCTGACACTGGCCAAAGAGCTTGGCACCTGATCTTTAAGGTGCCTTCCAGCCTAACCCATTCTATGAGTCTATGAAGAGCTCTGTTCCCTCTGGCTCAACTTCAGGCTTGTGAGGCCAAAAAAAACCCACGTCCTGTACCCCTGTGGGTCACTGCCAAGGTCTGGGCATGACCCCTGCCAAGCCCCTCTGAAGTGCAGCATCCCCTGTGGAGCCCGAGGCTGCTCCCCAGGGCTGGTGGGGCGGGCGAGCGCTGCCTCCCAGCCGAGCACGAGCACGGGCGATGCCATGAGTCAGTAATTGCAGAGCTCATTTTTAGACAGTGCTGCAAATGTGCCTATTAACATCCGCTCCCATCTCCTCTGAGTGATTTACCTGTTTCATTTTATTCAGCGAATTAAACACAAAAATAACGGTGGTCTACACCAATCCTGTTATCGACCTGCTGGAAATGGGCAGCATCCATCACTGCTCTGCACAGGGGAGGTGCCTGCCCTCGGAGAAACACGGGCAGGTCAGCGGCTGTGGAGGAGCTGCTCGGCTCCACAGGCACCCATCTGCCTCCCGAGCAGCCAGACGTCAGCCCCGAGTGATTGTTTGAGGAATGAGACATTTTATTGTCCAATTCTTGACATCTCTCGCAGCATGCCTGAGACATTAATGTTCTTCTAAATCACTGCTGAGTGTAATATTTTGCCACTGATACCACACATAATCTTCATGTTTGATATTCCCCTGTTATCTAATGGCACTCTGCAAAATTACTGTGACATTAACGCTCAGCGCCCTTATTGAGGGGAAAAATCAAATTAAAGATGAAGTATCATCGATTTTGTTGGGGGCTCCAAGGTGACAGGGAGTCAATTGACCTTCCCCCAAAAACCAAGAAGGTAGAGATGTTTCTGTTGGTTTTTTATCCCCCTCCACAAACTTATTGTAATTTTTTTTTTTTTTCCCTTACTGGCTTTCCTATGGTTGATTTGCTCTGGTAGAGCTGCAATGCTAACAAAGTCCAATGCAAGCACAAAGCTTCCAGGCAACATAGGGGAAATTTCCCAAACAAGTGAAGACAGAAATGGTAAGAAGAATCTACCAGCACCATCCATACAATCTAGGATGGAAAAATCCTAAGCAGACACCATGAGTCTTCTTCCCCAGAGATGCCAATCTCTGCTCCATGCCTCACACCAGGTTTGTACCTTCAGAGGCCACTTCCTGCCTTTAAACCAAGGCCATCCACCCTGTGCTTCCAGGGCTGCTGGCTTCCCTGCCAGCACGATTTACAAAGCTGGAGACACACTAAGGCATTCCCAAGGCCTGCAAGTGGAAGCTGCTGCCACTGTTTACCATCCCTCTCACAGAGCTTGAAAGCCTCTCCTCCATGCATCATTACTTTGTTGAGAGCATTCTCAAGAAATTCATAGCAAAATGCAACGAGAAAGGATAACTTCATTATCTGGATTCACACCCCTTGACAGCCGAACTTTCCTCTTATTACAGACGCAAAACACTCTTTCCCCATGAATGGCCCGAGGCTCTACAAATTTGATTAAAGGCGGAACAACTGCTGAAGGATTCCTGCTCCTGGAGAGCCAGAGCATCATCTCATTCAGCCAGGAGCCAGGCCCAGCACGTGCTCCCCTGGTGCTCCTGGCAGGCACAGGGCAGGCAGAGCCTGTGACCCAAACCGTATTCCAGCACCTCGGCACAGCTGGAGCTCCAGCGAGGAAAAGCAGTTTCACAACGAGCAAGCAGAGACCACGCTCCCCACCACGAGAGCCGCATGACCTTGGCCAACCATCCAACCCACCCCCACTGGTGTCCCTCCATCCTCCTACCTGTCTCCATCCTTCCCGGCCTCCTGAGACCGCAGCACATCCCGCTTCTTACTCCAGCATCTGGAGAGGAGGTGGAGTCCTTGCTGGTGTCTCCCATTATTTCTGCAACAGAAAGGGTCACCCCTCAATCTGATGATGTCAGCAGTAACATCTCAACTTGGGCAGCACGTGGTTTCCCTCTCCTGGCTTCCCTCCCTTCCCCAGCACCCACAAGGCTGATCCCTCATTACATGGAGAGCAGCTTTATCACCGCTGATTGCATTAACCTAATAACACCTGCACAAAGCAATCACAGAAGCAACTGGAAGGTTTTGTGTTTGTTTGGGTTTTTAAACAAAGACCCAGTCCATGAAGTATTGATTAAATTAGAGGGTTAGATTAAGCAGTGATTGAATCAAACACCAGGGCTTGCAGGAGAGTCTATATGCAGAATGCTGAAGGCCATGAGGGAATAGGAAGGCTTTGGGAGCCCAGTGCAGACCAGAGGTGCACACAGAGGAGCCCAGGATGCTCTTCAGAGGAGAGCAGGACCAGCAGGAGTGGCACAGCCAAGGCAGAGGACACATCCCTCACCCTGCTGCTGATTTCCTCCCTATAGTACATCCACATGCAGCTCAGTCACCCTGCCCTTGCATTTACAAGCTCCATCCCCGTAGGAAGAGGAACCCTGTAGGTTTTCCTGGAGTGCCATGGCTGGCAAGGATCCAGTGCATGTTTCTGCAGGGGATGCTCAGCAGCTCTCTGTGGCACTCGGTTTCCAGCTGGGCAAGGCTGGGACATGCAGCACCTGCAGCTCACAAGCACTGTAATCACTGTGGTGTGGGAGCTTCTGTGCACCTTCCACAAGTGCCATTAGAAACTGTTAAAGTGCTTTCTCAGCCATGACCCTGAGAAATTGCTGCTTCTGTTTTTCTCTCTCCTTGAGAAAATTCTGGTCCGGCATCAGAGATGGAAGTTGCATCATCTGGGTGAGCAATAAACTGCTTGTTGTGGTTATCATCTTCTCCTTTACTCAGGTGGGGTCATCTCTACTTCGATAAAATTGCCACCAAGAGACAAAAAAAGTGCATCTTTTCAGCTGATACAAGTTGGCAGATCCCAATTGAAGTCAATGGATTTATTTTAGCTTCCATTATCCAAGTATCTCACTGGAAACGGGAGTATCCAGCCTAAGAAATTCTCTAAGAATTTATCATTTCTGATACAGCCAAAAGGGAGGTTTTGAGCTCATTTAATAAAATTAATATTGACACCTCTGTGCCTTACAGAAGGCTCTCCTGCACTTCCCACCCTGCCCAAGGCTCACACACAGCTCTCCTGCCATTGCACTCCTGGAAAGGGAGGATTTAGAAAATCCCTTGGGCTAACCAGCAGCTTTGCCATTAATCCCAAGAGACCCGGGAAAACATGTAATGTAACATTAGCACTTGTAATTCTGCAAAAACAAGCGCTGACCTGACCTTGGCTGGAAGGACAAGGCAGCTCCCACACACAGCGATGCCCAGGAAGGTGCAGCTCCAGACCTGCCACCTCCTCCTCCCGCAGCCAGAGGTCCTGGAGCTCCAGCCACCCCTGACACCCAGCCAGGCCAGTCCCAGCAGGGAGACAGAGCCCCAGGCTGCCTGTGGAGCACAGGATCCACACCTGAGCCCATCCCTCTGCATCCTCCTGGCACCTCTGCCCACACAGTGCCCACACCTGCCCAGGGAAATGGTGACAGCCTGGCCATGGAAAAGAACTGCTTCCTGAAGGAGAGGAGCTGCGACTCAGCTCAGGGCTGGTCAATTCTGGATGCTGCTGTTGGAGAGTAAATGCATCTGACAGGCAGCAGGCGGTGCCAGCCCCGGCACTGGCGCACCTGGGATTTCCAGTCCAACAAATTGAAGTGAGCAATGGGCCAGAGGCTGACATGGCACTGCCTGGGGCCAGCACTGCCCCGTGGGCGATGAGGAGCCGTCCCTGGGCTGGGCTGCCAGTGCAGAGCTGCCAGCACTGCTCACCCCACAGCACTGCTCACCCCCTGGCACTGCTCACCCCCATAGCACTGCTCACCCCACAGCACTGCTCACCCCCTGGCACTGCTCACCCCATAGCACTGCTCACCCCATAGCACTGCTCACCCCATAGCACTGCTCACCCCACAGCACTGCTCACCCCCTGGCACTGCTCACCCCATAGCACTGCTCACCCCCATAGCACTGCTCACCCCATAGCACTGCTTACCCCACAGCACTGCTCACCCCCTGGCACTGCCCAAGGCTGGGCCCAAGCAGGGGCAGCTCCTGCCCAGCCTGGGCACAAAGCTCCAGAAAGACCCAAGGAAGGAGGGACAGACCCTTCTCCAAAGCCAGACCCTCCTCGCAGCCCCTCTCCCTGGTGCCTGTGTCGGGGAGCTCCTGCCAAGTGCTGGTGGCACCATTCCTGCAGCACCACTGTGTGAGGCATCTGATGAAGAACTGGGTAGCACACATTGCTCCAGTGCCATCAGGGCCCACATCTGTAATTAGGAAGTCACTTTCCTTGCCAGCACAGTAACCGATAAGTCGCCTGGAGCGATGAATCTGCTCCCTGTGTTGGTGAGGATGGCAGGTGAAATATTCAGAGACAAGGAGCCAAGAGCATCCTTCACAAATGGTCCTCCTGGGCCAGGCTGGAGACAGCTGGTGACATGGAAAAACCTGTGTTACATCCCTCTTTCTGTGGATTCATTAAAGGGCCTCTTCCAGCCTGGCACGGACACCAGCGCTGCATTCCCATTTTAACACAGATGCCAGTTTGTAATCTTGCTGCCTGGCCTGGAACCATGCTCCTCTTCACCGTGATTTGAAAGGAGAATGATGTTTTATACCAAATTCCCATTTTTGTTCCGAGGGTATTAAGAAATGAAACATTAATGGAATGTAGAAAATGAGCTGAGCGTTCAGCTACTATTTACCAAATTGTTCCTGTTCATCTCTAGGAAAGGAGGAAAAAATAGGAGCAAGGATAAAACTGTGCCTAGAAACATCCCATTTCTCCAATGCATGCATGGCTGACAGCCACTAAGCACAAATGAATAAATATTTTATGTGCTTTAATTTCCTCATCTACGAGCTGATGTTCTGAGCCTTTCTTTGCTTTATTTTGCTACTTCATAAATGTTAAAAACGTTTATCCTCTTATTCTTTCCAACAAAAGTAAGACTTTTGCCAGTCTCTGCTCCTGTTCCAGTTGCTTTCATCTCTTTATTAGCATAGCAAAATAGCACATCACCTGCAGGTTTCTCCCTCCAGTAATTTCTCCTTTCTATTTTTTCCCTCCTTCCTTCCTTCAGTTGCCTTATCATCACCTGCTCTCCCACCTCTATTATTCAGGAACCACGGTGTTTGCAGTTTTTTTGTCCCAACTGCTCATTGAACCCTACAGTCTATTGAGATGCAGCTTCGATTTTTCTTGTGTTTATTTAATTTCCCCTTTTATTATCATCTCTTCCTTACTCTGCCATTCCACATTGTTCTCCTCCCTGTGTGCCATAGCTGGGGACGTCTCAAGGCTGCCATCCTCCTTCCCTCGATATTTTCCATCTTGCATTTGTCCTTCTTTTAAAAAACCCCTCAGTTTCTGGAAAATTCCCACTTCCATCTTCCTTGAGATTGCAGCATCCATGTGCCAGCTCCCAGAGCCCAAAGCTGCCACCCTCACCAGTGTCTGGTTGGGGTCTGGACCAAATCCTGCTCTCCCAGAAGGGAGCTGCCATCAGGAGCATCCCACCCATCTTTCTGGAAGGACTTTGAGCTGCCCCAGAAGCCTCAAATAGCTGCCAGGAAGCTCTGTGATGATGCAGTGATGAGGCAAAAAACTCCCTGCAATTAAAAGCTTAATCCCTCTGAAAGGGAGCAGCCACAGGAAAAGGGGCAGGCAGGTGAGGATGGATGTCACTGCACAGGAAAGTGATAATGGAGAACAGAGAAAGGTGAGCACGACCGAGGATTAATCACAGGCAGAGTTCAATAGGAAGGTTCTAAGGTGAGGTAAGATAAGTAGAAGTGTCTCCTGAAATGGATAATTGTCAGGAATTTGGAGAATTACCAGTGCAGGCTGTGTGCTGGAGCACCAGGGCTGCATTAGCCTTTCCTGGTGATTTGCTAAATTTATTCTTCTGTGATTCCTAACAAAATTCAAAGCTCATCAGCACCCGGTGGGTTATTTCCATTTATCTGCTTTAGAAGTGGTTTAAAAAAACCCTCAGATACTTTTAATTAGCTTTAAATTTCTCAGCTCTTCCCTTCAACCTGTGATTACTGTTTAACCCAACTGTATCTATTGTCTTTCCTCCCTCCTCTGGGCAAAGAAATTCCTGTTTCCCTCAAACCAGCCACTGCTGCTGAAAAACCTGCAGTTGTGAGTTTGGTTCTGAGAAGAGCCTTTGCTTGGCCTGCCAGGCCCAAACAGGGCTGGAGCTCAGGATGTGAGACGTCCTCTGCTCCTCCCCAAAGCTGAACCTCTTCCCACGGCAGCCAAGGAGGGTTCTTGAGGAGACCCTTCCCTGCTTGCAGCATCTTGGCAGCACTCAGAGGTGCCTGCTGTGAGTTCACCCAGCACACAGCCATCTGCACACCGGTGTCACCAGAGCCAGGACTGCTCCTGCCCGCTGAGCCCCACCGGGCACTCATCCCTGCCCGCTGATTCACACTGATGGCTCACTGGAAGTGAACCCACTCATTGGGATAGGATCTGAAATTCCATGTCCCTCTGAGGACTCAGCCTCGATCCCCAGCCCTAAAATCAGTAGTTTTTGGCACAGTGTAGAGGCACAAGGACTCACAAAGTGTCCCTCAGGCAAGTTCAGTAGCCCTCCTGTCCCCCCCACACATATACAGAGCTATCAGTGCCCACTGTGTGTGCCTGGGCTGGAAAAACATCCTGGTGCACTTGGGATTGAGATCAAAGCGGCCCAGCAGTGCTGATTACCAAGATGAGCCCCGACACAGGGAACTATTTTTAATTCCAGGAGTGGTGTGTGCCTGTGTGCCAACCTGCGAGCGCTGGCAGTTTGCAGGGAAGAGTCAAATCCGATTAGTACAGAAAATATGCAGGGAGGGTAACATGGTGTCAACTGACACAACACGTGGTGGTTAAGGTGCTATCCTGGGCTTGACTGTTTTCTGGATAAATCCCACACCAGTAAAGAGAGAGACACATCTGAGGGTGATTACTGCCATAAGCCCTTTAGCTCCAAACACATTTGCCAGGAGACTCCTAGATGGGAAGCTTGCCTACAAATGAACCTGCCTTTGTGCAGGTGGGGTTTTCATCCTCTCCCTCCTGTGAGAGCAGGTAAAACCGTGCCAGCTCCTCTGAGGATGGCAGAGCTCCTGCACACCCACACCAGGACCAGCAGCTCACATCCCCCTCCAGCCCCGGGGACCCGCAGTGAGGTGGGTGCTGATACCCACGGTGCCAGTCCAGGAGCTGGCCTTGGCCACACAGGGGGGCACAGACAGGCCAGGGCAGGGCATTCACCACGGAGGAGGGCGATGGAAAAGGCGCAGAGCCAGCAGCAGCTGCCAGGAGACCCAGCACGAAGCCTCTCATCAGGCTCGGTGGAGATCTGCCTACAGAGGCACCTCAGAGCCCTGCAACCCCACTGCTCACAGAGCCAGGCCAATTAATGATCCCAATCAATAACCCTGACCCAGAAATTTCAGACAGGAGCTACAATCAGAGCAAGCTCTCCCCAGAGACAGCCTCGCAGGCAGGAGCTCACAGCATGCAAGGGGTGAGGCTCACTCAGCCAATTTTCCTGGGCCCTTCCCTGGACTGTGGGCTGCAGGATCAGCAACTTAAAGAGCTCTCCCAGCTCCTCTGGGGTGAGCCTTGTCACTGACATGTTTGATAATCATCAGTAATTGCCCCTGCATTGCATTGGGCAGCTGGAGGTGGCAAACACGCACTGAACCTCCGGGACCTGGAAAGCCCACCCCGTTCTCCAGGACACACTTATAAATATTGATGGTAACTGGAGGAGACAAGCAACGCCAGCTCGGCACGGCAGGAGCAGCACCCCCTCCTCCAAAGGGCCCCGGGTGCTGCTGTCAAAGCAAGAACAGCGACAACAGCGCAATTTGCTACCCGAGAACAAATGATACCTGCTAATGCGGAGGCATCTCACTTCCCCTCCAAGTAATTACCTTCCTGATGCTTGGAAAAGGCTGCGGATGACATGTTTATCCAGGAGGGCAAACACCCATTTCCTCCTCTGCACACAGCCTGATCCCCGGCTCCCCCCGGGTGCTGACAGAGCACAGCCACATCCACGACCCGAGAGCGCTCCGGAGCTTGCCAAAGGGAGGGCCCCCCTCTCGCCCGGAGGTTTTAAAGCCTGAGGGCTCATTACCAAATTGGGAAAACCTGCTGCCAATCAGGGGTGTCTCACAGCACCCCCGCGTGCTGATGTGAACAGGTGGAATTACTGAACCTGGGACGAGCCAGGTGGGGAGAACAGACTCGATGGCAAACAGCAGGTGCACCTTGTGTTCCAGGGTTTAGGGGTGAATAAAATCTGTCTTTTAATGGGGGAAAAAATAGTGACAAATGATAAAAAAGAGAGGTGTGTAAAAAAATGGAGCAGCTAAGGAAGCTGCTGCAGGGAAAGGGAAGGGAGCAGGCAGCTGAGGGCAGGGGATGAGCCGTACTGTGGTTTTGAGAGACCAACTCAGCAGCTGTGTAAGGGCATTTTTGTCCACTGAATCTCTGCTCTGCTTTGAAAATTTAAAATCTTTTCAACATGAGAGAAGCACTCCCTCCTCAGAGAAGGCTTTTATTGACCCGGCAGATCCAAAGCAGAATATGTTATAATGCCAGAAGTAGTTTCATCCCCCTGGTCTGTCCCTCAGCGGGGCCGTGGCTCTCTCTGGATCCTTCACAGCTGCTCTCACCCCATGGCTCCTGCTGCACCCCCCGAGATGCTCTGCACCCCCAAGGCATGGGGGACCAGGGCTGAGGGCAGGTGCTCTGTGAGGAGCAGCCAGCACAGAGGGGGTTAAGTGTCTCCCTCCCTGTGACCATACTGGGGAGGAATTTGTTCCTTCAGAAAGGTTGAGGACAGGGAGGGAGAGCTTCAAAGTTTCTCCACAAGCCACTGAAGCTGAATTTTAATGGGGAAGAAAACAAAAATATGAAAGTGAACAGAACAAACAAGAATAAATTATTTATGAGGATGAAAGTGAAGAAAGGGAAGTTAACTGAAACAAAGGGAACCACGCATTTCCCACAGCTGAGGTAGCATGATCAAAGCTCTTGCAAAAGCAAAGCTGATCGCTCGCACCCGCCACGGCGATAACACTGAGGCTTTGATAGTGCTCTGTGAGCAGCACAGCACAGCCCTGAGCCTGCCACAGGGGGCTGCTGTCCCAGGGGGGGCTTGGAGCGCTCCTGTCCCGCATGCACCCATCCAGGGGACACACATCACCTCTGGGGAGTGGGCCTGGAGTGGAGGGAGGGACCTGGAAGGTCATCTTGCTCCAAGCCCCTCACCATGGGCAGGGGTGCCTTCCACAAGCCAGGCTGCTCCAAGCCCCATCCAGCCTGGTGCCAGGGAGGGCCAGAATGGTCGTGCCTCTCTGCTGCTCTGCTGCTCAGATAAACTCCCTCTTTTGGGTAAATGAAAGACAAACTATGGTGCACCCAGGCAAACATCTTCTCCTTAAATATTTCAGAGCCATTAACCTCTCCCCATGCTTGTCGCCATCCACCAGGTAATTGAAATGGCTTTGCCTAAGCAGAATTTTTCGGAGATCAATTATTTACTTCCAGCAGAAGGGTCTGGCTTCAGGCTTGTTTACGAGGCAGCTGTTGCTACCGCTGGTTCCTCAGCCTTGTTTATCCCTAAGCAGATAAAAGCTGGCTGATTGGAGATAAAGTTCTTGATTTTCCCAAAGAGCCTGATGGATCTTGTTGGCCATACTTGGAAATTGGGATGCAATGCCTTCATTATGCTGTTGTCTTCCCTCGATTGCCGCTCAGCAAATAAGCAACAGGACAGCGAGCGGTGGAACGAGCTGGGGTGGAGACGGGAAAACCCACTCTGGTGTTGCATCCTGAAGAGCAGCAGCCATGGACACACGGGGACATGCTCCTCTCCCCTGGGGAAGCCCAGTGTCCCAGGCTGGGAATCCCCCTGTCCTGGGCTGGCTTTATTTTTGCTGCCCCGAATGCAAACGGGGAGCAGAGAGAGTGTTTGTGTCTGCCTGGGAGGGAGGGGGAAGTGCAAACAGATCTTTCACTCTTTCCACAAATAATGTAATTACCAGGCAAGGACAACATGAGGAGGGTGAGCGTGCACGGTGCATCGATAGGAGGGAACAGCGCAGGGATGAGGGATGGGGCTGGCCTGGCACAGCCAGCGAGGGAGAGGCGGTGGCTGCTCCGCTCTCTGCGTTTGCTGGGCTGCAAACGAGCTGTATTTGACCATATAAATGGTCTTATTCAAAGCACAGAATTAAGGTAATAACAGTTCTCCAGGAAGGAAAAGGAATTCAATTTCAAAGCCAAATTAAACAAAGCTTCCAATTAGAGCAGATAATGTTTGCAGTGAGCTGAATGGCCTTTCTTCCAGCGCAGACTGAGTTTAATTTTTCTAATCGGCTCTATTTTGCACCTCGGTTACTTCAAGGTGGCCAATTTCTTAGGAATTGGCAGATATCGACTGAGGATGCTGGGCTCAGAATTGGCTTTTTTTTCTCTAGTGCTGAAGTCTTTGATCACTCACACACCACTGGCACCCTGCTGGGATCTGGTACTGGTACTGGCTGGGCTTCCAACACCAGCATCCAGCTGTGATCCCAGTGCTGGCACCCGGCTGGGATCCCAAGGTCAGTATGGCCCCAATCCCTGTGGCACAGCCCTGCTCCCTGTGGCACAGCACAGGGCAGTTTTGCACCGTGCCGTGGGTCCCACGATGGGCACGGCCTTGGCTTGCCCTCAGCAGGGCCGTGCCACTCCCTGCCCACAGCAGGCAGCTGCCCCCTCCCTGCCAGTCCACACGTACAAAGCCAGGATTTGTGTTATTACAAGCGACCCAGAGAGCTTATTGGGTTCATGCAGATGAAAATATTGATTTTGCGCTTTCAGGAAAAAAGCCCAATTAAGAAGATCTAATGGAAAGGCGACCCTTTATCCCCACTTTGTCTTATCTATCAGGACCCAATATTCCACTCTTTCAACGAAGGAGAAAATCTGATCATTTTTCCTCTATTTCCCTCTTGCTGCTTGCAGCAAGAAAGACTTGCTGAGCGTGAAAGAATTCACCCCAAGGACACCTGACCTGCTGATTGCTGTACTGGAGTCCCAGGGGAGTTGCTGCCTGGCAAACGCAGGCAGTGAGAAGGCAGGATGGGAAAAAGCATCCCCAGTACCACAGGGCAACCCCAGTTACTCCCCAACCATTCCCCCCCATTTCACAAGCCAAAGTGTAGCTGGAAAGAGTCATCAACCTCGTCTGCTGATCCCTGACTCGTTTCCTCATTGATTTCTCTCCGGACTACACGACAGAGATGCCACTTCCCAGTAAAGAAGGGCTCTCCCGAGACTTGATCCGCACTCCTGACGTGACATGAATTGAGCTTGCAGCCCCGGCTGTGCCAGGGGAAGCTGTCACGGGAGCAGAGGAGAGCAGACAACATGATTGCCTTAATGCGCGTCTTTAAGCAACTCCGCTGGCTGGGGAATTGCGGGGCTGGCAGCCCAGAGGAGGAGGAGCAGCTCTGGCTCTCCCACCCCTGTCAGTGGGGACCTGTGGCCAGCACAACCTGTCCCAAATCCAAGCATCTTGAAAAGCTCCTGTTCCTGAGTTTCCAGCCCTGGAGGGGCTGTCCCAGACTCGCCTGGCTTGAGGCTCTGCCCTCAACATCTGCCAGGGCAGTGCTGCCCCTGCTGCCCCAGGGAGAAGTTTGGGGGCAGCTGTGGGATCCAAAGCTCTTCTCCCTGCTACTGCTGCCTTGGGAGAGACCTGCTGGGGCAAAGCCTGGAGGAGGGCAGGTGCCATGGCCACCTTCCCCCCCCAGGATGGGAAGGAGGAGGGTGCGAGGCTGAGGTCCCGGTGCCCGTTCTCAGCCCTCCATCTGCAGGCACCAGGAAGCTCGTGGTGCTTAAACCTTCCAGGGCAAATCTCTTCACTGGTTAATTAAGTTGGAGGATTTCACTTATTAAAACTTCCCATTTTGGCAGCTCATCTGAGATGAAATCCTCCGGCTTTGCACAAATAATTCGCATCGGATCTGCTGCCTCGCATTCCGAGCTCGCTTGTTAACGGCGAGCTGGGCGGGTGCCAGCAGTCGTCATCCCGGACTCTCTGGGAAACGGATGATTTCCTGAGAATAAGCTGGTTTAATTTCTACTGAATTGTTAAATCACATACACTCTGGGATTTTCGGGCCATCTTCAGTGCAGGCAAGGGAAGGTTCGTTTTCCAGATGGAGCTGCCTCCAGTGGGAGCGTCGGCAGCAGGAGCTGTGTGAGCAGGAGCACTGTCCTGTCCTGTTCCCTGCTCCCAGGGCCATCTCCCCAGCCCACCAGCCAGGAGCCCTCCCAGCAGGATGGCCACTGTGCGTGTGGCATTGCCCTCTCCTGGGAGGAAACAGAACTCCGTGCAGGAATTATCCACAGGCAGAGTGACAGTGCCAGGACCAGCCCAGCTCCGGGTTTCATGGGCTCCCTCCCCTTGGCCTCTTGGTCAGATGGCCATGGCTGGCACATGGTTTGACTTCTGCCTGTGGATTCTGCCAACACAGAGCAGTGATAACGTGGATCCCAGTGGAAACAGGACCTGAGCAGCTCACGGCACACAGGCCACACTCTGTGCTTGCCCACAGGTCAGACAGTCCTGGAGGGATTTGGCTGGGATGCTGACAGGGAGTTGGGCTCCAGGCTTTGGCTGCCCAACCACCTGCCCACCTTCCACATCCCTCCTCTCTTTTTTCCCCGGATCTTTTGTAATTCCAGCATTGGCACTGGTTCTTTGGAATGCGGGTTTTTAAGGGTGGAATGGCTGAGCAGCAGAACGGCACATCTCACTAAAGCTCTCTCCCCGAGGCTTCCCAGCAGCAGAGCTCAGCAAGGCAGCATCAGCTCTGTGAGCCCCGTGCCAGGCATCTGGTTCCTCCACATCCCCCGCCGGGACGGTGCGGGAGCTATGCCGGGAGAGGCACCGACACCTGGAGCAGCAGCTGCTGCTGCCTCCAGATGAGGCATCCCGTGGGCAGGGTGATCTGCTCGGCTTTGTTTCCACAAAGCCTCCCTGAGCTGCCGTGTGGGAGACAAAGCCGGGGCTGAGGAGCCTCTCCTGCCGCGCAGGGTGAGGGTGGATGTCGAGCGGCTCAGCCCGGGGTTTACGCTGAGCTCTCTCTCTCCCGGCTGGATTTCCCAGCGCATTCGGCAGCCGCCGCCTCAAACCCACCGCTGTTCCAGCGAAGCCGCCCTCGCACGGCTCCTCTGCCAGGAAAAGTGATTTGCAATTAGTTCAAACGCAGGTTTATCTCCTTCCCGCACAAAGGGGGTTCGCGCAGGGCTTTGAAATAAATATTGGAGAGAATAACCAGAGGCTGATAGGATGTAGTCTGCTCTGTATTTTACGTCTTCCAGTGCAGGAGAAGAGTAAGAAATACGTTTACAGTCCCACTCCCAGCCATCCCTAGGAGCGGCTCCACTGGGCAAATGGAGCTGATGAGCAGTGGGGATAAATCACACTTTCCCACCTCAGTCAATAAAGCTCCAGCTCGGGCTGCTTGAAGCCTAATGGAGGATGGAGCCCAGCTTAAATCCAGCCTGGATCCAGTGGCTGGGAAAGCTGAAGTGATGTGAGTTGTATTGATTATCAGGCTTTGCACTGGAAACACTGGAAACCTCAAAATGACAAATGTGGGTTTGGAGGAGATTTGGAAAGGAGGCCTCTGAAAGCAATAAATACGCCTCATAAAAAAGGTTAAACGCGTTACTCACGGCAAACCAGGTTAGAGCCCGCTCGGAGGGGAGGGCTGGCAGAGCAGAGCATGGCTGGAATATGGAAATTCCTGCTAAAAGACGATGATGGATAGACCTGAAAGTGAAGAAACTGTTGAAATATGGAGCCTGTTTCCCAAAGTCCCCAGAAGCAGCTTCGCTCCCAGGTGTGGCAGCTTTGAGAAGGCAGCTGGCACAGCTCCTGCTGTGGCCAGAGCTGGGGCTGCACAAAAAATCGTGGCCTGGGACTGTCCTGGGGGCCAAGGTGTGACTTGCTGTGGCTGTGGCAGTGCGGGCAGTGTTTCCATCTGTCACCATCACTGCTGTGTGACAAAGCTGTCTGGATGTCCTGCAGTCTCTCCTGTGCTCCATCATCCTCTCCTCCTCTGAAATGCAAATGGCATTAACATATTTATCATTAACAAATCTTCTAAGTCCCAGAACTGGATGAAAGTGCTGAGTTGTAACACCTCGTTTATGATTTCCATCCCTGAGGATGCTGTTGGATTATAAATACTCTCCCTGTTCTGAACAGCACATGGCACTCTGGGAGCCTGGCCTGGGCTCTCAGGAGCACGGTGATGGCCAGCAAAGCCCAGTGTGGCAGTGAAGAGGCTTCAGGCTGTGATGGGTGAATGACATGCTGGGGGTTAATTAAGAGGCAGACAGGAGTGAGAGCAGCTCAGCACAGGCACACCTGATGTGCTGGGGTCATGGAGAGTCTGGGATTTACCCCTCTTTGGGATTTGTGGAGCAGTTACAGACTCTTCCCAGGGCTCTAGGGCAGTCAGGCAGAGGCAGCAATGCTCCCAGGATCACTGGGGTGACTGGTGTGGCCACCAGGATGGGGCTGTTTCCACCACCCAAGCCTGTGGGAGGAGGATTCCCTCCTGCCAGCAGCCTGTCCCGGTGGGAATGCTGCTGGAGAGCAGCAGCAGCACCACAGCATCATTGCCTCCTCCTCCTGCAGGGGTGCAGCCTGGTCACAGGGCTATGGGTGGGTTACAGCCATCAGGAAGGGTTATCATCATTGCTCAGAAATATTAAGACAATGAGGAATAAACACTGGATCTATTTTTAGAAATTCCAGGGAAATCTCGCTCCAGCTATAAACCCCCTTAATTTTGAATCTGCACAGATGTTTCCTTTGAATTTGAAAAGTGATTAATAAATAAATGAGAGCAATGCTTGTTTTGGCTGAAATAGAATAATAAATAATGTCTGTAGCACTTCATTACCAAAACATCCCCAGAACAGGGTGACAACTCCGACCTGGGATAAATGGCGAGATCTGACAAGATGGAATCAATTAAATTAACACCAGGCTCAGCTCAGGAATAAACTCAACAGCTCAAGTGCAGCTGTGGGTGTGCACCATTCCCTTGGGCCCCACGGCATCCCCCAGCCTCGCTCCTCCTCCCATGCCGTGAGGAGATTTCTGGCACAATCCCCCTCGATCCCCCCTGCCCAAACTGCTGGCAAAGCCAACGTGTTTACTGTGTCGCTCGTGTTGACTTTTTTTAATTCATGCATAATTCAGGCTATATCTATAATTCCAGGGTAAACACAGACTAACTTTTCTGTTGACTATTCCTTGACCCACTTACTGTACAAACACGCCTTGGAATGGAGCAGCACTGGAAAGGCAAAACCTTCAGAGACTTCAAGGGCTCCCAGGGAGCCATGAGAGCGTGGCCATGCCGTGCCAGTGCCGTGCCAGTGCCGTGTCAGTGCCGTGCCAGTGCCATGCCAGTGCCATGCCAGTGCTGTGCATCTGCCCACGATCCCACTTCAGCCCTGCCAAAACCGAGGCAGGACCCAGCACTGAGGAAATGACCGACCAGTTTGGCAACTTGCAAAACTGGTGGAAAATCCCTTCAGGTTTCCACTGAAATCAGAGCTTTTATATTAATTTATATTGTAATGAAAGTGTGTACGAGCACCGTATCGTAAACACAAACAGGGCGATCTTATAAAAATTTCATCTTTATCTATTTTGGGGAGAAATAGCCCTGTCTGCCTAATTGAAGCATCTGTCATTCTGACATTAAATAGTGCATCCATGGCTCTTTTATTATATTTCCTTGCATTTCTCATACACTGTTAAATTGAAATAACACTGTTGGCTCGGAGATAAAGGGAGATAATAGGTATTTTATAATGAGCACAGAGGAGGACTCATCTTCAGTCAGAGAATTGCTTTAGATTTTTTTTTTTGTGTTGTTATTTGGCTATCCTAAACGGGGGATTCTGCCTCTCAGCTTTCCCAGCCCTCCAAGTGTAAGTGAGGCAGGAAGAGGTGCAAATGCCAGGCAGCTGCTCATCAGCAGCCGAGGTGACACGGTTTCATCTGTGCCGCTCCTCGTTTTGGCAAGCCGGGGTTTAAAAGTGGGATTTCGTGCAGGAAACCAAGTTTAGCAAGTACCACTCGTGCCAAGGAAGAGCTGGGGCAAATCAGTCTGGCCTCAGCTTTGTGTGGAACAAATAAAAGAGGATCCAAAGGGGTTTGGGATCCAGCTGTGGGGGGATGCCAGGACAGGGTTCCTCTCTGGGATGCAGGAGGCCGGCTGGGCTGCACCACACAGTGCCTGTCCCACTCTCTGTGCCCACATTCATCACCCCCCTGCTGGGACGGCGCTGTCTGGGGACACCCTCACCAACCCTCCCCGGCTGCAGCTTCGCCGCGACGCAAACCAGCCACGAAAATCAAACCGTGCAGCACCTGCCCCATGGGGGTTCTGTAATTAAATCCCGTGCAAAATGAAGCAATTACCAAAAAAAGGCACGGTGTGACTGTAGATAATTATCAGCGTGGAGGCTCCCCAGGTGGCTGGCACAGAGGCCGCTCCCTGCCCGCTCCCTGCCCGCAGGGACACTGAGGCTGCTGCAAAGGGGTGGCCTGGCCCTGTCACCCACTGGGGGGCTGGCTTTGGGTGCCCCCAACTCCACCACATTTCCAGAGCTCCCCCTGGATCCCTGTGGCTCCAGCTGGACCCACTGGTGGGCAAGGGAACCGTGGGGAAAACGGCACTTGGGGAAGGAATAGCCACTGCTCAGAGTAAAATCACAGATACCTAATTGAGATTTCCCTGAAACCCACTGGAAATAATTAAAATTGACTTCTAATACTTTACTAACTAATTAAGAGTATTGGACTGGATAACTACATTGAAGTATAAGTGGCATTTAATTGGGATAAACTGAATCATAATTGGAAATAAACGCAGCCCAGGACAATAAACAGCATGGTAGGAGAGGTTATGGGCAGCTTGTCTCGGTGCAGGGGACTGTGGTCCTCTCCTCGTGTGGCCCTTCCAGGGGCTCTCCAGGCCCTTCACCATCTTCGTAGCCTCCTTTGGACATTCCTGAATTCAATCGCTGCCTGATCTCCCCCAGCACATCCCTGAGGACTCTGGCACAGCTCTGCCAGCACAGGCACATCTCTCCTGGCACATCCCTGAGGACTCTGGCACAGCTCTGCCAGCACAGGCACATCTCTCCTGGCACACCCCAGAGCCAGCGACCCCCGTGCCAGGGCTGCCGTGGGCACCGGGACCGCCTGCAGTTGGGTTCATGATAACGACAGAGATGCTGAACCCTCTCCAAAAGCCCCCGACTCGATTTCCAGAGCCCGATGTGCATGAGCAGCCCCCAGCCCGTGCCTGCCGGGTTATTTATCTGAGCTTTAATAACACCCCCCTTTCTGTGGTATCAAACAGCCATCGCCGCCTGGCGCTTCTCATTCCCCTCAATGAGACGGGAACAAATGAAGTGGGTGCGGTGCTGCTGGCCCTTTGTTCTCCCTCATCTGCTCCACTCATTACTTTGAGGAGCCCTATTTTCCTCCTCTTTACAGCTTTCTTCCTCGAACAATGGGCTTTGAATGTATTCAAGTAACTCTTTTATCATTCACTTCTGCGGAGATCTTTAAGTTCTCCACCTGAACAGTTGGTATTTCTATTTATGAAAACTTTCTTGCTGACTGCTGAAATCGCAATTTTACTCTTGCAACAACTGGTTAGCTCAATTATCTCCAGTTTCGTTCCCCCCGTTTAGCTTTAATAGCTACAATTTATAAACGCCAGCCTTTCCTCTTGTTTCCTCATCTCCCACACACTGTCAGTGAACCCAGAAGCCTTCTGATCTCTCTCTGATGGGGATCTGAGGTGGCCAGGCCATTTTTATTACATTTTTTTGCCCTCGTAGAAGAAAACACAAAACAAATTCAGAAAAACCTCAATACATTCCCTCCCTTCTCATCCTTTTCAGAGCAGCAGACCTCACAAAGTGCTTTGTGGGATGCAGGAAAGCCCCCCCCCCACCAGCCTGGGGACCCGCAGGTTTCCCGGTAATTTAGAGGATGCTACACCACCCTCCTTTTCATATGGCTGCTTGTTCTTCCGAGCCTGGCACAGAAATATCAAAAAGTTTAATGGTTCTTTCTTCTCTCATTCGCTTCAACAGCTCCTCTGAAGATCGTTCTGCCTCTTGCTGCCGGGGCAGAGTGTGCTGGGTGCCCTGGGTGGCTCTGACGGGGTCATGGGTGCCCTGCATGCCCTGGGTGGCACTGATGGCCCGATGAGGAGGAGATTTTAGGGCGATTATCCGGGATTAAGACCTCCCGTTTCAAATCGCTGGCATTTGACACTTCCAGTTCAGCTGTGAATGGGTAACATCATTGAAGGAAGTGAAATTCAGGCCACATTAGTACCAAGAGAACCTCAGCAGGAGGTAATCTTCTGGTTAACTCCAGCCCATCTGTTATCCCTCTCCTTTGCCAAGGGAGCCCCTGTTCTTTATGCTTTATTAGTATTTATTTAGTCTGTTTCAAACCTAAGTTTGTTGCAGGAGACTTGAGATACAGGTACTAAGATTTTATCTCCCAGGTCAGGCACTGCTGCACCCTCAGAGAGCAAAAGGGAGGTGGCACAGGGATTTCCCTTGGAGCTGGTGGGTGCTGCTGAAACCCAAGCCCATGGGAGCTCCCCCTGCTTCGAGGTCACACCCTCCACTGTCCCCATCATCTTCTCAGCACTGGTCTGCTTCTCATCATCCATTCCCTTCCACTTTTAGGCATCTGTTCCAAATAAAACCCCCCAGGGACAGCAGGGGCCTTGTGCTGGCACACAGAGGGAGCAGCACCTGGCAGGGCAGTGAGACCTTGACCCGCAGCAGAGTGAGCCCTGTTTGCCCACAGCACAGCGTGTCAGTGCCCTGGAAAAGTCGCAGATGGGAGAGGAGATGAATAAAGCAGCTTTTCCGTGAGTTTGATAAGTGTTAACACGCTGCAGGCTCGAGGTGAGCGGTGCAGACAGCGGCTCTAACGAGCCCAGCAGCCTCTCAGGAGGCCACAGGAAATCAAGTTTAGCATCAATTTTTAACTCTTGCTCTGCATTATTCAATAAGTGGTTTGAAACCTGCCTGGCATCACGAGAGGTTGGAAATCATTCCTGCGCTGGAAGGAAGGAAAAAAAAATATTTTGTTTTGCAATTAGAGGCGAGTCCCCTCGGCTGCACGGGCGGCATCGACCGGCTCGTGAGGAGCCCCCGGCAAAGCTTCTCTGCACCTTTAATGAGATCCAGCAAGGGGGGCAGGCACAGAAACTCATTTGCATCAGGGCACTTCATGCCTGTGCCTTGGCTGGTGCACACCCCTGGACAGGTTTGGAAAGAACAAAAAACTGAGTGTCCTGTCCCCTCTGTGCTTCCCCATCTCATGCATTAGGACTAATCACACATCCTTGTTAATGCTCTTCTGATGAGCTGTTACATCACCAAAAACTGCTCTCTGAATCCTCATGTTGGAGTGTTTTATCTGCATTTTCCTTGGCTGAGGGCTCTTCCCAAGGAGGACCGCCTGGGCTCTTTGCTGGCAGCAGCTCATCAGTGCCAAAACTCCACACGGAGAGCACAGCAGTTTGCAAACTCCTGAGCTGACACCAAAATGTTGTGGGGTTTGTGGTTTGTTTGTTTTTGTTTTTTTTTTTGGCAAAGTGGCATCTTCCAGCTGGGTCAGACAGGAAATGGTGAGAGGAATCCCCCACAGCATTGCTGATGTCCCCAGAAAGCTGGGATTTCCATGCCTTCCTGTCACCAAGCAGGACAAAGGCTCCTCTCCAGCTTCTGCACGTGAAGGGTTTGATTCCCAAGTATTTTCCAGCTGGAGTAAAACTCACCTCTCACAGAGGAATCAGGCTGTTCACGCTTTTCTATCCCTGTTTTAAGGGAAGCTTTGTTAAGTCGCTCCAAGGATTTTCCGGTTAAAATAATTGGTGTTTTACACTATAGACATCAATAAAAACATCAGCACAAGCAGGAACGGCAGCGGCAGCGATGGATGTTCTGGGTTTGTCTCCTGGGCTGACCTGGCAGCTCCTGTCAGGAGTGATGACGAGGTGTTGAAGGGGGTTGACCAGCCTGTCCATGGATCCTCACCACCAGAGTCCCCACCAGCTCCCCTGCTGATCCTGGGGTTCCCCCGCTGGGCGCTGTGAGGGGTGCCAGCACCCAGCAGGGCAGTGCTGAGCTCCAGCTGGGATGGGCTCTGGCCCCCCACGCTCCTCAGCATCGCTCACCCCCTGCCCAGCCACGGCCCTGCCAGCTCTGCTCCTTCCCTAATTAGTGGGATGATTCACACCAGCGAGATGAGTACCTGCTGCTTCCAGATTTCCATAATGATCGCGGCCCTAGAACGGAATAAATCGCTGCTTGGCTGGAAATATTTAGAAAGTGATGAGTTTTAATCCCTGTGTGACAGTATTGGTCTCATCAACATCAGGGTTGCTGGTGGACAAAGCCAGGGAAGTCTCAGGTGAGGAATAACCACTTCCAGAACATCCATGTGGATATCCTGGCCAGATTTCATCCTCATCAGCAGGAAATCAAACTGATCCTGGGGCAGGAGATGCTCTGACCTGAGGGGACAGGAATGGGCACAGCAACTGCTCCTGGACTGGGACCTGGCCTAGGAGCTCTTCCATCCTTGGGAGGGAGCTGGATAATATACCCCTTCCAGCAGCTTATGGAAGCACAACTCCAGTTCAAATGTCACACCAGTACGTGGCATTCACACACTCCCTACCTGGGCAAGTGAACTCACACCAGGCTCCCTGGCAGAGAGGGAGGGAGGCTCTATATGCTATTCCATACTTCCTCCTCCATTTAGATGGATTAATTGACCTTTAAAAATGTGCCCAGAAAATAAATGACCTAATAAAATGAATTATCCTCTTCCACAGTGCTTGAAATCCACTGCAACTTGAGAGGAGACTAATGAAACATTGAAAGCATTGAAGAAATGACTAATGAAAGAAATAACCCTAATAAAGAATAATTGATTAGTCATTTGGAAGCACTGCAAAGCATGGGGTGAAGGGTTTGCCAGGCCACCAGCTTGGGGAGGTGGGGGCTGGCAGGGAGACCAAGCTTCCCCCCATTGCTGCCCCTGGCAAGAAGGGGGGAGCTGCTGCCAAGGCCCATGTGGGACCTGTATGCCATCAGCATGTGCTCACTTCAAATTATCCTTTTTTGCCCAAAATTAAGGGTTAAGGAAAAGCTCGATGGGACTGCTGCCACTTCTTTAATTGTATTTCACAAGAATTTGGTAAATTGGACATGGAAGAAGGAAGCTGGCACCACTGCCATCACCCCCTCAGGCTGGAGCGACTTTGTGCTTCATTTTTGGCATCACAGAGCCCTTATCTCACTGCACTGAACCCGTGCCTTAATTTTTACGAGCTCCCTGGCAAGGCTGGTGGAGCAGAACGATGGCAGTATATCCCGGTTCAGTGTGAGGGGACATTGTTCCCTGGGTGGGAAATAAAGGTGGAAGTGTCCGTGGTGAATTTTCAGCTGGTGATAAGCAGGGTTTTATCAACAGTCTTCCAGCAAATTCTCTTTATTGTCAGCCTCTTACTGCCCAGAGCTGCGTCCAGGACAGAGCAATTCCGTGACACTGTAATTGTCTCCCATCAACCGGCCTGGGGTGCCTGAGGATGCTCCTGCTGCTCCCTCCAGCATCCCTGCCGAAAGATGCTCATCCCAATGCTCACCCCTCTGGAGCAGTAGCAGGACCAGGGAGCCTCTCCTTTAATGCCATCTCTCCTTCTTGAGAACCCAGCTGAGCTGGGGGAAGAGGAGCATCTCCACTGTCCTGCCTCCCCCAGTGCTGGACAGGCCGGAGCTCCCCACGAGTGACCCCTGGCACCACACGCTCCTTGCTCAGGGCATTCCAGAGGAGCAGGAGGCACGAGCTGGAGAGAAGAGAAGGCTGCAGGCTCTGGCTTGGGCTGTAACAAACCCAGTGGGGCCAGCAGGGCAGGGTATGGGGGGGAAGCAGTCCTGGCAGAGCGCTGGGCGGTCGTGGCGCACGCCGCTCAAACACCGGTGCGTATTTACATATTTATTAAAGAGTCATTAGAAATTCTGCAAAAGGAGGCCCTGCAGGAGCGCTCATTAATAATCCCGCGGCGTGCCAGCCCACGGGTCAGCCATGCAGTTGTTTGCACAGGCAGCCCTGGTCCCCAGTCCCGCTAGGACGTTCCCCCGTGCTGGTGCCATCCATAACTCCATATTAAAAGTGTCACACGCAGCGTGCTCCCGTTCCCCAAACCCTGCTCCTTCTGTTTGTTTATTTGTTCTTCCAGTGCAAAACAATTCAACCTCCGCAGTTATTTTAAGCAAATCAGGTTTCGCTCAGCGTTTCATTTCCATTTTAAAATATGTCCTTGCAGGAGCTGCGGGAGGTGCGGGCGCTTCCAGCGAATCCATCCATTCTGGTTGAACCATTTTTTTAACAGCATTATTGACACTGGCAGCGATAGATGGGCTTCAGTACAGCAACCCAATGGATCTGGAGTGCACTGGGAGGAAAAAATCAGGCTCTTGTGTAGTTACTGGTGTCCCAAAAGCAAGGGAACCCTGTGCTGGGGATGGGAATGCAGCTGTGCCCATCCAGGGATGCTGCCACAGAGTGAGCCTCAACAGGAGGGTGCTCCATGCTCACTCAGGATGCCCCATGAGAGGCGGTGAGCAAAGGCTTTGCCCTCCACCTCAAAGTGTCTGCAGATCCCTATAAATCCATACTTTTCATCAGTCAGGGCTTCAGATCTGAAGGTCCTTGCAGTCCATTTGGAATGAAATCCCATCCTTCCTGCCACTCAGTGCTTGTGCAGAACCCCCCAGGAGGGAATGGAGAGCTCCTCCAGCAGGTCAGGGAGCACTGGCAGGGTTTGTGCAGCAGCTCCAGGTACTCGAGATGCTGAGCCATAAAACCAAACACCCTTGGCTAATTCACCTCCCCATCCCCGTTGGTGCAGCCCTGGATGTTCTGGGCCAGTGATTCATCACGTGCTGAGTCTCAAATCACAATGAGTGCAAATTGAACCATAGTTCAAAACCAGCACCGAGGTCACGGCTCGAGGTATTGAAGAACTGTCTGTGAGGCACCATAAATCCTACTGTGGGTTTGTTATGGCTTTATTAGCAGGGGGCCCTGCTGGCTGAAGTGCTGTGGCTTTGCTGCTGCTCCTGTGCCAGCTCTGGGGTCCCTGGGAGCAGGAGCATCCCCTGGCCCTTCAGGATGAGCACCAAGGCCTCACCAAGCAGCCTTAAGTGGAGACTCCTCATATTTCACACAGAAACTCATCTTAAAATCTCAGCTTGACAAGGGCACTTGGCACTAATGAAATGAAAAATGTTTCTGTTGAGCAGAGAACTGTTAGGAGGCTTTAACTATTGTGCTATTCTGTCAACTCTGAAGTGGACCAATTTTCCACGAGGTTCTTATATATATTTGTTCTTAACCTTAAGAATATGATTGTGGGGATAATAATTCAATCCTGTGAGCAGAGAGAGAGCAAACAGAGAGCTGTCCTGCTGTTTGCCTTGGGAAGCAAGATCCAGGAGCTGCGGCTGCCTTTGCCCCAGGCATCTCCTTAACCCCAAACTGGAGACCTGGAACAGCCTCTTGGGGGGCCCCCAACTGCAGCCCCCCCGACTGATCCTTGGCATGTGGAATCCTAGGAGAAACAAGGGTGTTCTCCATGGTGGAGTGAGGAATGAGTGAGTTGTGAGCCCCATGCAGGGTGACAGAGCCTGACTATAAATGAAATGAGATGGTCCTGCAGGTAGAGCGTGGGTAGGGAACTCCTATTCATCACTACGGAAACGACATTCCCATGCAAATTTCCCAGCTCTGCTGGCAATCCTTAATTGGCCAGTCTATCAAACCAGGTATCAGAGCTGTTCCATTCCAGGGATATGATACTTCCCTCCAGCTCTCAGAAGTGGGTTTATGTGTTTTCCAAATTGTTCTTCAGCTTTGAAAAACCTAATGTAGCCTGAACAGCCAAAATGAAGGACTGCAAAGCGAGTGCCGGCTCCGTGCGGGATCCAAATCCCCGAGCAGCAGCATCCCAGCAGCTGGGGAGCCATAGCACAGAGCAAGGGTTATAAATTACCCAGGAGTTCCTGCTTCTTTTTCCCCCCCTTTTTTAGCGAAATGTGAATTTATGAACACGGACTTTGAGTTATTATCCCAAAAAGGCACATTAGGTATTTTACAGCATATTTCACGTAGTTTCTCATCTAAAAAAGGCAGACAGGCAGAGGAGTGTAAGAACAAACTGTTCTTCACTAATAAAGTGCCGCCGAAGATAATCGGCAGTTTCCTTCTACTGAAGAGCCTGTGCATGGCTGGGTATTTATAGCCCTTGGCCCATGCTGGGCCCCACTATCTCCCCCAGCTTGAGCCACCACCAGCCCTCCAGCCCCACTGTCTGCACTCTGGGGGGGAATTTTCCTTCCTCCCAAGCTTCACCAGGGTGACAAAAATCTCTATTAAGTCCTTCAGCAGAGCCTAAAGCCTGTGGATCTGCCTGACATTATGATATAGCTTGGAACAGCTCGAAATCCACCCTCGCAAAGTCCACGGGAGTAAGAGGATTAGGAGCAATGGTAAATTAAATGCCAGTTTCTCCAGAAGATGAGCGGAGGAGGCTCTGCTGGTGCCCTCCCGGCCACGGGCTTGGTGCTGAGAGATGCTGGTTGAGGAAAATGTCCTTCCTCAGAGAAGGAGCCGGCACTGATGCCCTGAACTGTCCCTCTCACCCTTGGGTCTGTCTCTTGGCCTTGGTGGGTGTCACCTCTCCCAAAGAAACAGCCCCAGCACTTGGCTTTGGCTGCCCAGCCCAAGCTGCTCCCCCGGTATGGAGGGACAAAGTTTGCCTAGAAACGTGAGGCTGAGGCGGAAAACCTAAACTGGATCTATCCATCTGCTATGAAATACAACGAATTACTTGACCTGGAGAAGAGTTATGGTGGCTTTGGGAACTCGCGGGGAGAGGAGAAATGTTGGGCAGATTGGTCGAGGCAAATGGTAACGAGGATTTATGGGGTCTGCCGGTGGCCAGAGCTTATTTAGGCTTCTACAAAGTGCTCCTGAGAGAGGGGTATGGATGTGTGACAACAGGATGGCAGAGGCCACGGGCAGTGTCGCTCAGCTCAGCCTGGTGCAGGCACTGAACTGGCTGCAACAAGAAATTAATGATGGCAGAAGACTCCATGGTGGCTTTTCCACTGGACAGCGGATCATTTTGGGGTTTTGTGGAGCACATACACCACACAGGCACCAAGCAAGCTGGCTGCAGCTGCCAGCACCGGCATTTCCTTCTGCTCCCCTGAATCACGGCCGCTGGAATCCACCTCCCCATATGTGGCAGCTTCCCAAAACTGTGCAATTAAACAAGTGGCTGGTAATGAAGCAGGAGAAGGGGCTGCTCTGCTGTGGATGTGGGAAAGGAAACAAATGTTTTCATATAAAGGGAGTTTACACTGCGTATAAATCTGAATGCCAGAAGCTTAATACATTGTGGACAGAAGCTGTTCCATCATTCCGGGGCTATTAAATTTTTTAATCAAACGCTTTAGCTATTAAACTACCAGGGGTTGACAAGGGCTGGCTCTTCCCCGAGGTTAAACCCACCACGGTCCAAACAAATACAAAATTAATTCCAGGTTCCAAAGGAACAGAGGAGTCAGTATAAAGGTAATATTTCCCAGGGGGCTGGCTGGTCCCATCCACCCGATGGAAGGTGTGACCTGAGGTTTGGGGTGTCTGGTTGTCTGTCCAAAGTCACCCACAGAGCACGTGGCAAACCTCTGTGAGGAGTGGGGCTCTCCTGCCCTGCCCTGCCCTGCCTCCCCCCAGCATCCCAGATACATCTGGGCTCTCCAGAGTGGGATGCTGACCACGGTCGTGGCCCAAGTGTCACAGCCAGAAGGTCACACCAGGAGGACAAAGAGCTTCCCCTGGACCATCAGAGCCCCGCGAGGAGCTGCTGCTGGGGGTGGCCGCTCTCACCCACAGCCCTGGGCAGCACAGCTGGATGCCCTGCTAGCCATAACCAAAACACGCCTTTGAAGGTCCAGCAGAGCTCCAGGAAGGCAGTGCCATGGGGAAGCCCACGCCGAGCCTGTCACGGCGGCTGTGCCGGCAGCCGGAGGCTCGCTCGTCCATCACCGCTGAGGAGCTGCGAGCCAGAGCACTGACAGGCTGTGATGGAAAGAACCAACACAGAGGAAGCAGTGGGAGGAAAATATCTGCAGCCTGGCAGTTTAAAGCTGGTTTTAAGGATACAGAGAAAATTCACGGTGGGTGAGAAATGTGTAAGTTCACCTTGATTAAGTCGCCTGGAACACGGTGGTTTGCTGCACTCCTGCTCTGGCAGAGGGGCTGGTCATTACTCCTTCTGACACTGCCCACGTTTCCTGAGCTGAGAAGATGCTGAGAACAGCTCTCCCACCCTGAGATCTGAGTGCCTGGCCTCTGGGCAGCATGGCCATGGCAGAAGCGTGCCTGTTATCTCAGCGTCTTCTCTCCCAAAATAATCCATAACTGATGGTGCAGACAAAGTTTCAGGGAAGGTGGCAGCAGGTAATTATGAATTCCTGCCTGGACCTCGACTCCTTCCCTCACATACTGATACCCTTGCAGGTTTTCCCTCAGGCAGAACTGGAGCTGTGGATTTGCTCTTTATCCCTCTAAATGCATAATCCACCCCGAACCCCGCTGGTCCCTCGCAGCTCATCCCGACAAGGCAGCGCTGCATGTGCCTAATAACTCCTTCTTTTAAAAAACATTTGATTTTATCCCTTCTAATTGTTTTTCCCTGCAGTCTCAGGGGGAGGGGGTGAGGAGGAAGGAAGCAGGGGGAACATGTAAAACTGCCAGCTTCCAAGCCTGAGAAGCTGGATCTTCGAGCTCCCTGAGTTCAGGAGGGAGGTTGTGCAGGTGTCAGATGGATGGATGGACAGACAGACACAGGCAGAGCTGAACTGTGGGGCACACTGGCCTTGCCACACACCAGCTCCCATCTCCTGGTGTCCCCCTGGGCTCTGAGCCCGGCTGGGTGACCTGGCAGTCCCCAGGCACTGCTGGTGGCAGAAATGGCAGAGCCTTGATGCCATTGCAGGAGGTCACTGGTGGTGGTCAAAGTCCACTGCTCCCTGCAGCTGCAGGTAAAGCAGGAGCCTCGGGGCTGGCATTCACTGCTCCCATCAGATCTTGGACATTTCTTTCCTCGCTGACCCCAAAATCTAAGTCACTCTGTGTCCTTTCGCACACAAAAAAAAAAGCCCCCAAAACTTTGCCCTGGATTTCCAAGCACTGAAATAAGCCTGGAAAAGATTAAACCTCATTTCGAGGTCTCCTGGGTGGAGGAGCCGCTCTCTCTGCCCTGAACCTTTCTGCAGGCGCTCAGCTGTTAAGTTGCAAGCCGTGATCCTGCGAGCCCCGACGCTTCCCTCGGTAACATCCCAATCCCATCCCCCAGCCCTGCCCCTCTGGTGCTGGGGGTGCTGATGTGTTCACCAAGTTTCATTACATTCTGTACAATTAAGCTTAAAAACTACATAATGTTATCAAATTAGAATAATAGCCGAGAAAGGACGGAGGCACTTCAGTGGGAATGGAAGCGTGAGCGTTCCAGCGGCGCCGAGCACAGACAGGCCCTCCAGGAATCTGGGCTGGGTTTCAATCACTGTAATGACACCTTGTCCAGCCACACAGGGAGAGCACGAGCTGCAGAGGGGAGCAGTTGGCACACAGAGAGTGGCTGTAAAAACAGCCCTTAGTTATGGGCTGACCTGGGGGACACAGCCACTGGAGCTGAGGCTCCTGGACTGCGAGCGGCTTTCCCTGCCAGCCTCCAGACCTCACCAGTGCTCAGCAACCCCCAAAAGAGAGGCCATTCAAGCATCAATGTTTTATCTCTCATGGAGCATCCTGGGGAGCATGGCTCGCCTCCAGAACCAGGTGAATTCCTGGAGGATGTGTCTCGGGAGCCCTGAGATGGATGTGAGCAGGGTCAGTGGATCTGTGCTCATCCCTGGAGCAGGAACAGCCAGCAGCCCTTGGGGCCACACTTCCCGTTGGTCTGAGCAGCTGCAGCAGCTGAAAGGGTGGTGATCTGCTCTGCCATGCCATGGAGTGAGGACCCACGTGCTGCCTCCCACCTAGAATTGATGGCTCAGGAAAACAGGGCACTGTGTAATTAGTGTGTGCAAGGAGGGCACTGTGGTTTCTGCTTATCAGAGATCTCTGGCTGAGCTGAAGTGATACGCGTGGCTTTAGGGACAGGGGAATATTTTTCTTTTAAATAACAGCACCTACATCTTTAATTTAGGTAGCACAATAACCATAAACCCCAGAAAGCAATTCTTCATTTTAATAATTCATCTCCTCAAGTTTTACTGTGATTGATCAAAGATATTAAATTTAATAAGAGAATTTATCAAGGTTATCTGATTCCAAAATGAAAGAGAGCCAGGCTGTGCTCCCTGGCTGGGGGATGCTATGTGTTTGTGCATGTCCACATTGTATATCCAGGCACCAAATACATGTGGGAGAGGGAATACTGAGACCACTTTGAAGCAGCTTCCTGGCAGAATCCTTCAGGAATGTGATCTGGCTCCCAGTGGTGGGAGCTGAGCCATCTCCTCTGGCTCCAGGATCCAGCCCTGATGTTACCTGTGTGGCAAGGCCACAGACTCGCATGGTGTGGAAGGTGCCTGCAGATCCATTGAGGAACACATCCCAGGAAAGGGCAAGGAGGGAGGGCGGGAGATGGGGGAGGATGCTCACAGAGGGAGGGACATAAGAAGGAGAGCAGGGAGCAGAAAAAGGGATCCCTCTTTGATGTCCCCAAGCACTGCCATTGACTCCAGGAGTTTGCATCCATCACCCAACACTGGTGGTGATTAACATCATTTTGACTTCAATGCTGTAGGTGTAACTCGATTATGGAAGGGAGAACCCTCGACTTGACTCTAATGCAGTTATCAATCTGAATTACACTGAGCATTTTTAACCATGCAGCTCATTCAGGAGCCTTTCTGTGTTGGCTTTGGCATTGCCATGTTTTCCATATTTCTACAAACAACCCAAAAGGAAGAAACAAGCAATGCTGGGTTCAGCACACGAGGCAGGAGGGCCCAGACAGGGTGATGTCAGTGCTGCCCGTGCTGGGCAGAGCTGCTCCCTGCCTGCTCCTGCCCATACATCCAGCCCTGACCAGGAATAATTCTGGTCATGAACAGGCCAAATTGCATTTTATATTTCTTTTTAATGCTTCATCCTCTCCTCGAGCTGAAGGATTAGCTCCGTTTATGAATGAGGTTGAAGATCCATCATGAATTGTTCAGACAGGTCAAGCGGGAACTGATGTATTCAAATAATAACTGTAAAAAATGTCCATTATCTATAAATTGAAGCCTGGATGGTCACAACTTCTCTCACCTCTCTGCTCAGGAACAATTCTGCTTTGGAAAGTCACGTCTCGCCCAGCTTCCAGCCCAGGAGGAAAAAAACCCTTAATATGCATTACTACAATATTGAATTGCCATTACGCTGCTGAATAAATAAAGAACGTGGTTTCTGGAAATTCCCATGGATCAACAATCACCATAAAACGCCTCATTATTGTCGATGTGGTTTATGACGGGGGCTATTAACAGGGAATGGAATTAATAATGAGATGGAGCGCAGACAACAGGCTGCGATGGGAACTCCAAGGAGAGAGGTGGGTTACAGGGGCAGGGAGCTTGGCACGGGCAGGCAGGGGTGGGTGGGTGGCTGCCTGGGGGCTCCTCTCCCCCAGCACCCTGCATGCTCCAGTCATTAAACCCCCCCAGACAGCACTGTCCATGTCTGCCAAGTGTGAGGTGACAGAAGGCTCTGGGCAAAGCTGCCTTTCCAGATGCAGGAGGAGGAATTTGAGGGCAGGCCCTGGGCACCCCTCCATGGGCAGCATTGCTGGCTCACCCACACAAAGCTGGAGTATGGCCCAAGGCTTCCCAGATGCAGGATGTTTTCCAGGGAAGCAGCTCCGCTGGCCAGAGAGGTGGAATCATTCATTTCAAAGACTAAAGTACATTCTGCTAATCAGGATTACAAAGGGGAAAAGAAGCCAGCAACAACTCTGTCCTCTAAGTGCTGAATTTGCCCTTGGACACAAAGAACAAATTGATAATTATTGTTCTAATTCTTTTCCCTGAAGGTCTGGCTGGAGAATTAAATCTGTGAGCTTTCTAGAGACTGAATACCCCGGTTTGTAGTTTGCTGCTTCCCAAAGCACATGGTCCCGTTGCTTCCTGCCTGCTCCAACCTCGGCTCCTACCTGAGGGGTCACAGGGAGCCCCTCTGTAATTTGTTCTGTGTTATAACAAGTAAATAAAGCTGCCAGCTGGTGATCTGCTTTCCACATCAAAAGAGAAACCCCAAAGTGTGAAGTAAAACCCCGGGAACACAAACACTGAGGTGGCAAAGCACACACGGCTGAGCGACGGTGAGGACAGACCCATCCATCTCCGGGCTCAGCCCCTAAAACCTGATCAACGGTGTTAAAAGACAGTAGATTTCAAAGATATGCAGAGTCTAATATTATTTAAAGCCTCATAAGTCAGCAATAACACTTTAAAATCCTCCTTAAATCTTTCCAGGAGTCGAGGCAGGTTGGTTTGAGGCTGAGAGCGGATGAGCTGTGTTTGATGTGTTGTGCACGGGGATGGAAGGGAGCACAGACCACAGTCAGTGCCTGGCTGCACTGGGGTGGGGAAGGAAGAGACTTCTGAGACCCCAGGGGCAGATCCTGCTCCCGGTGGGAAGGGCTGTGTTGGTGCTGGCCAGGGATGCTGATGCAGGTTTGGTGATGTGCCCCAGCTCCTCGGCACCCTCCCTGCAGAATCACATCCACCTCGGTGATGCCGCTGGCTGTGGCTGTGCCCTTGTGCCGAGCCATGACCTCACAGGGATGGACTGATCTTCCTCTGGGCTTCAGAGTGCTGCCACCGCCGGGCCCATCTCCGCAGTGCCGAGCGGTGACCCGGCTATTTATAGCCTGGGAAGGATGCTGAGAGCCTCGGAGACAAGGGGCATCGTCTGGGGATGGAAACAATGCGAGTGCATTATGAGGCCTCCCTGACAGCCAAAGTCATCTCTGCTCTCGGGGACTGAGGGCAGCGATTCCTCGTGCCGAGGCGGGAGCATCGCCCTGTGCCCGCGGGCGCTGCTGTGCCGGCGAGGAGCGGCACGCGGGACGCGGCACCGAGCCAGGCGGCTGTCAGGAGCCTCACCGCCGCCACTCGCTCGTCACAACGTGGGCTGGAGATGGGAGATCTGTTTTTCCTGGTTAATAAGGTTTATTTTTGTTCTGAATGAATAATACATGATTAGTGTCAAAATAAATTACAGTCCTTCCATTATAAACCACTTTGCTGTTCTGTATCTTCTCCTCTCCCTGTCTTTCTGCTTCTTTCAACTATCTTTCTTTCTCTTTGGCTTCTTCTCTCTCTTTAAAGCTCCCTCTTCCTCTTGTCACCGTCACACCATTCATTTCACAGCGGCAGAACAGAATATAAATGCGCTGCCTTAGGGCTCGGCGAAGTTAAGCGCGTGTTGCGTGAGGAAGCGCTGATTGGCCTAAATTATGTAAGAGCAACCCAACGCGGCTGGGAATTCACTCCTTTGATAGAAACAACAATAATATCGAGATTTAAATGCCTGCATTTTCCAGCTGCGCTGGGGTCCCAGGCTGAGGGAGGCAGCAGGGCTGGGTGCTCGCTCCCACACGGAGCCCACCCAAGGGTTGGCTCCCCCGGGGCTGGGAAGTCCAAGGGCACAGACAGATGAGATGGCATTGCTGAAGCATCCCTGGCTGTGCCTTTTCAGAGAATCAGAGGGGTTTGGGTTGGAAGGGATTTTACAGCACATTCAGTTCCACCCCCCTGCCATGGGCAGGGACACCTTCCACCAGCCCAGGTTGCTCCAAGCCCTGTCCAGCCTGGCCTTGGACACTTCCAGGGATGGGGCAGCCACAGCTTCTCTGGGCAACCTGTGCCAGGGCCTGCCCACCCTCACAGGGAAGAATTTCTTCCTAATATCCAATGTAACCCTACTCCCTGGCAGTTTGAAGCCGTTCCCCCTTGTCCTGTCACTCCAGGTCCTTGTAAATAGTCTCTCTCCATCTTTCTTGTCAGCTCCCATCAGTACTGGAGGCACTGCTGCCACTTTGATGCCACTGAGGCAGGAGGGAGCTGCTGCCTCTCCCCCAGCAGAGCCAGGGCTTGACAGGCTTCAGCTGGAGCCTGATTGCTCTGTCGGCAGGACAGCCAGCTCTGAGATGTATAATTTAACAGAGGATATTCAACTGCAGACTCCTTGCTAAGATGCCTGGAGCAGGTGACTCAGGTGAAGTGCTGCAGGCTCCAAGGTGGGATCGCTGCATTCCCGTCTGTCGCTCAAGAGCCAAGTGGCCGTATTTTCCTTTATCCCTTCAGTACAGAGAGAAGCAGCTTCATAAAATATTTATATTTCTAAAAATAATTGATTTTCTTTTAAGACCCTTGAAGTGAAACCTTGGGGTGGTGTAAGCGCTGTCCAGGGCACACTCCAAAGAGAACAAACCATAATGGAACTGCCGGCACAGCCACTTCAAGGGAGGACCGACAGCTTTATTTAATTACTTTATACAATCTGGGCTCTGCTTCTCAGCCTCAAACAACGGGAAATGATCAGAATCTCCGCAAGGACCCACAGCTCGAGGCTGCTCTGGTTCCTGATGGAGCTGCTGAGGGATGTGGGGCTTTGGCAGTTTGGGAAGGGTGGGAGAAAGGCAGCTTGGGAATTTGGGTCTCCAAGGGTATCCAGGAGCCTCAGCCCAGCCAGGGGGGAGCACTGGGGTGGGAACACATGTTCACTTGCTCCAGTAAAAAGAAAAAAAGTTCCCCTTTATGTGCTTTGAAGTTTCTTTAAGTTTTCCCTCAGTTTTCCCACCTCTGGACCCCCGCTGGCACACGGCTGGGCAGCAGGTGCTGATGGCAGGCTCTGTGAGAGCAGCACAACACCCAGACACTGCAGCACAGAGATTTCCTCTGCAAAGGAAGGGCTTGCACAGGTGGGGCAGCCTGCACTGGCCTCACCTCGCTTTGCCCAGGCCCAGAACAGCCCCGCTCCTGCCTGCTGCACCTGGAAAACTGTGGCATTCACAAGGCTGCTGAGGTAAAATGGGCTGGGAGCAGGCTCTGGGGGGGCTCAGAAGCCCCATCCTTGCTCTCTGTCATTTTACCATGAACTTCCCAAGAACAGCGGCTTTCACTTAACACCTTTTCTAAACAGACACTCACCCACACCCCGGGGCAGCCGTCCTTGGGCTCTTGTTCTCCGTAAAACGAGGCACATCCTGACCTTTCCCAAAAGAGAGACGACCTCAGTTTGATAAATTCCAGGGAACAATGCGCATCTCATTCCGGTTTATTACCCTTGTCAGAAGGTTACAGAAACGCTCGCTCAGATTATGGTGCTTAACCTGCTGCCAGCCCCAGCAGTAAATCCCAGCCGCTGCCTGTGCCAGTGCCCAGGGCAGGGTTTGGCTGTCAGGTGGATCTCCAGAGCTCTGGGCATCCTGAGCCAGCGGGTCAGAGACCCACTATTGCTTTAACCTCACTTATCCCAGTAAATCTCCTTCGGGGCGGGAGGGTATCAGAGCCGACTGTTTTATAGGCACGGTGTTCCTGCCTTCATGAGGTACAAACCCAGCCAGGGAAACATCTCCTGGGTTGATTTGTGCCAACAGCTGAGTCATTTAACTGGTGGGATTTATACAGGCAGGGACAAATTGGACACCTGTGCTGAGAAAGCGGAGCTCAGGCCAAAATAAAAATCAGCCCCGATTGTTCGGAGGTGGCTCCACTATTATACATCAAGGGCATTGTCTTCGGAGAGACAATTCCTGCTCTGAGCTCGTCCCCACATCGTCTTTCACAAATGCTTGTCTATTGTTTGAGATTACGGCATGTACATAAAAACCCTGTAAATTCCAGCGTGTTTCAGCTTTGCTGTTCAAGCATCAGCAGCCAGTGAGGGATGAAGGTTTAACACACGGGTGTTATCTCTCACACACACATACACAAAGCTCTTGCTGCCATGGAAGGGGGAGGCAGATGGTTCCCAACCTGCAGTGGGCTGTGGACATGGCTGTGCTGCTGGGTGGCTCTTTAAGAGGATGGCTGCACAGGGGGGTCGGGCAGGAGGTGAAGGTGCCAACAACAGAATCTTTCTCAGAAAAAATAAAAGAGGAGGAAGGGGAGTGGTGGCCACAGGCACTGATTTCTGACACAAAAGGGGCTGAGAAGGCTGGAGGATCCTGGGGGTGCTGGTACCAGAGGAGCTGGGGGCTCTGGGGTCTTGTCCTTCCAACCCACAAAGGATGCAGCCAGCTGAGCACCCCACGCACGGGCTCCTCGCTTCCCTTTTAATCATACTTCAAACCCAGGGTAACGACTTAAAAATCCGCAAAGGAAGCAGCCAAGGGAGACATAAGGGCTTGTTTGATCTTTTCCTGAAAGGAGAGTAGGAATCAATTCCTAACAGAAAATGCATGAGGACAGTGCTGGAAGAAAAGGCCAGAACAGAGCTGGGACAAGGCACACATGGGGGGTTTGTGTCCCCAGGACACGCTTGGCACCCCAAGGGCAGCATGGCCAGGCAGTGACTCCAGCACCAGTTCCTCCCTGGACTGCAGGTGCAGGCAGGGAAATCCGTGAGGATGAGGCCAAGCCCCTTGCTGGTGGGGGCCCTGCCCACCATCAGGCAGTCTGTGCTGCTTTAGCAGGAGCCGAGGCTGCACAGAGGAGGAGGAGGAGGAGGAGGAGGAGGAGGAGGAGGAGGAGGTGGAAAAGCAGCAGGAGGAGGAGAAGGGGAAGAAGGAGGGTGAAGCCCACGCAGTGTTTATTCTTGCTGGCAGGGAAGCAGTGCCAGCCCCCCTGGCTGTCCTGAACAGGCGTCCCCTGGGAGCTCCCGCCGGCTCTCCCGTCTGCACCAGCGTGAGCCTCCAGTGCTGCCTCGGGTGCTGCTTTTCAGTGCCAGGATTTAGAAGAATGAAATCTAAAGGCTGGCAAGAGGCATGAAGGGAAGTCGCTGCCTCCAACAATAACAGCATATTTCAGCAGCTGAATTGAATATGACCCTTTCTATGCAGCAGGTCAGCAAACAAACCAAGGGATTAATTGCTGCTGTCGATACATATCTCAGCAGCATCCAAACACTTATAACTGTGTTAGGCTGTGGTCTCGCTGCCGGAGCTGGTGTGGCCAGGCCTGGCACCGGTGGCTGCTCCTGCTGCTCTCAGGGACATCGGCTGGGTCACTCTGCTCTGCTTCCAGCCCCACGAGCACGGTGACTCTGGCTCCTTCCAGAGCCAACGTGCTCAACACAGTGTTTCCCCAAGCTGGTTCTGGCCCTGGACAGTGCTCACTGCTTGCTGCATGCCCACGGCCCCACAGCACCACAGTGCCTGTCCCCGTGTCACCCTGCTAATGACAAGGCTTTCAGAAGGGGTGGCTAATAATCCCAGCACTCCGCTTCTCACGCTCTGCTCGGCTGGCAAACCCTGCCAGCAGCCCCAGCCACTGCGTCAGGAGCAGGAAAAGAGCAGAGATGGCTCAGCTGTGCGTTCAGAGCGGAGCTGCGGGCTGGGGAACAAGGACACTGAGCGGAGAGCACAGAGGGGAGCCGGGGGCTGAGCTGGCAGAGCTGGGCTCTGCTTTGCTGGCAGCTCAGCACCATCTCCATCCCCACGAGCTGGGCTCAGCAGGAGCAGGGATAGCAGGGAGCCCTGGGCTGTGGCTGCAGCCGGAGGAGGGCTGCAGGCTTCAGGAGACCGCACGTGGACCTCTTCCCTTTGTAATTTTAACTCTGCATCTTAGATTTTATCACTAATAGAGCCAAACGTTATTGAACTGGAAATGCCGTTTAATTATTTTTTAAAAACCAGACCCTAGAAGAGCAGTAAATGGAAATACCAGTGAGCACGGAGCACGGCGCCAGTCTCACAGCAACAAATGGGGCCCCGCTCCCAGGGCAAGTCAGCTGTGACTCCATCGAGCCACTCAGCTGCAAATTATTCCTGTCCTCTGGTGACCGTCGTCAAGAAATCACAAGCCCTTCTGCTCCTGGAAGAGCTCGTAGACAGCTAGAACGACCTGCTTGTATTCAGGCATTCATCACGGGGATTATTAATTAATACGCTGTATTGGTTTTCTTAAAATGCCTTGGGTTAATTTTAGGGGGGATTTTGGCAATATCGCTGCATTAAGGGCAAATAACCTGGAACTAAGGGATAGGTTTTGTGAATGTGGACATTAATGCCTCTCCTGGGGCCACGCTGCAGTGGGGAGGGGAGGCATTAATGGTCCCATCACGCCATATTACACAAATGGCATGTTACCCTCATGGAGGGGATTTAATGGTTTGGTGCAGTAACAGGCTAAAAGCTGGCAAGAGTAAGATAATGGACTGTAAAAAATATATGTTTATTGACACTTTTCCTCATTGTTTGGATTTCTGCGGGGTGAATCTCCTCGGCGTGCTGTGTGATGCTGTGTGGGAAGGTGCTGCTTCCCCCAGCAAGAAAATGCTCTTCCAGGCCATCCCTGGGTGTGACAGCTCCAGTCCCGGGCCTGGCACTACAGGAGGGTGCTGGAGCCATGTGGAGCATCAGAGCCACCTGGAGCTGTCCCAGCTGAGGGGTGTGAGATGTGTGTGGAGACCCAGGCAGTCACTGCTACGGCACTTGTGATGATTGTTCTGCCTGGAATCTCATGCACGGGTAATTATTAGTCTCCTAATTCCATTATTCACAGTTGTGATAGGTGGTTTCACCTCTATTTCTCTCTCTCACACAAACCCCTTATTAGTATTCCCTGCAGTGAGAGTATTCCCCATCCTGCAGCCAAAACAAGCCAGGAGCAGGCTGGTGCACAAGATCACCGTGTCACAGTCACCTTTCTGTGTCTGCCGTCTCCCAGCCCTGCTCTGGTGCCAAAAGTGGTGTCATGGGAGGGCGGTGCAGGGCCACCAAGCAGCTGTGGGACACGTGTTCCTTCAGGGGGAGCACGGCCAGGGACCCCACCAGGTCCCCCCTGCTTGTCACACCACTCCAGACCACACAAAGATGTTTGACTCAGACTGTTTGATCTGCTTCCAAAAAAAAAAATTAAAAAAGGAAAACTTCCACTTAGCTTTTCTCACGATCCATAAAACGCTGCTGGAGGCTGAGACAGATGCTGATATAAAAAAGTTACAGCTGGGAAAGGGAACTTCAAGCAGTCATAGGGGATGCCCGGGATCAGGGATGCCTGGGACTGTGAGAGTGCTGGGCTGCCACTGCCAAAATAAAGCCCCGGTGCTGCTGCTGCCGTTCCCAGATCTGTTCCCGGAATGCCACGTGCCAGCAGGGCAGGGCGTCTCCAGACTTCACTGGCACCCTCGGCTCTCTGACTCCCTGGCTGAGATGTCCAGTACTGTCGGTGCAGAATCACAGGATCATTAAGTTGGAAAAGACCTCCAAGATCACTGATCTTTGCTCCAGAAGGAGGAAACAGTGGCTGTGTGGAGGCTGAAGGACAATCCTGCCTCCCACCTGGGCAGGCTGCAGGTAAGGCTGGGCAGGCTACATGCAGCTCAATAAAAGCCCCTGCAACCCTCCCCTCAGGAAAGCCAGCAGGCCCCAAACTCACATCCACGATCCATCATCTTGTTTTGCCTTCTGGCAACTGGAAAAGGGGGGAGGCGTAAGGTGGGAGGAGGGAGGTGGTGCATGGAAGACTAATTGCAGCTGCACCTGGGGACTGTGGGCGCTGCAGGTATTTCGGATGGAAAAAAGTAATTTTCAACAGCAAATTGCTAACTGGCTCCTTAACGTCAGCCTTGAGCTGCAGAAAGCACAGCGACCTGCCGTGACGCCTCGGCATGGCTTGCCAGGCAGGGAGTGGCACAAGCCCACACAGCAGCCGGGACCAGGACCGGGACCGGGACTGGGACCAGCACCAGGACTGGGGCAAGGACCAGGACATGGTCCTGCCATGGCTGTGGCTCCTGTGATGATGCTCACAGGGGGCTCGTAATGCTCCAAGAGGCCTCGATGCAACTGTTTAACAGCAGTGTTTAAGAAGAGGAGTTGCCATGGCAACTGCTACCCGGGATTTTTGTGCCCTGGTACAGGAGATGCTGGCGCTGTGTGTGCCCGGCAGCGATGGCTGTGAGTGCCTGGCAGTCACACTGCTCTGCCCCGAGACAGCCTGCAGAGCCCGTTCTCCTCCGTGGGCACATCTGTGGGAGCTGCTCGGGGGGTCTGTGCCCCAGAGTGTCCCCCAGCTGAGCTCACAGCGAGGTGGCCGCTCATGGCCCGCAGCTCCCAGCTTGCCAGGCTCTTGCCCGAGCTGTGGTTTCCTCTACAAATGCTTCCTTGCTCTCCCAGCTCCCCAGATGGGCACAGTGGGCAGGAGCCTACACTCTTCAGGGAGCAGGGACACGGCTGTGCACCCCAAAGCAGCCGGTGTGGGGGTGCCCACCCGCTACCCCCGGCACAGGCCATGTGGTGCCACGGAGGCAACCGGCCATTCCCCACTGGTAATTACCTTGTGAGCTGTCTTAGCAGCTTTGCTGCTAACTAAGACTAGATCTCTGGTAGTAATAAAAGCAGTCCCTTGGTGGGTGGGTTTTGGCATTTCATCTCGATTCCAAAATGAATAATTTATACAAGGCTTTATTGGAGCCCAGAGTTATACAATAAATGTTCCATGCAAACACGCTCACATATTTCAATGTTAATATCTCTCCAGTGAATTTCCCTGGCAGGCCGAGCCAGGCTGGGATTGCCACATTGCTTATTTACGTAAAATATCATAATCTCACTTTTATTTGCATTTCTGAAGTGCCATTAGGGTGATTTGGAGCATATGAGCCCAGCCAATCGATTGCAGCTGCAGCTCCTGGGCCAGGGTAGGGAGCGACTTCCAGGCCTCTGTGGCCAAGAGCAGGAATGGGTTTTGGCAGGTGGGTGCTGAGGGGAGTCAGAGTTCATGGGGTGAGCACCAGGGCACCAGGGATCAGCATTTGGGGGTTTGTAGGGGTGGTGTGTTTGCATGAGCAGATGGAGATGGGAGCAGCGTGTGTCACTGGGTCTGCTGAGATGCAGCCTGAGCCTCCTCCTGTCTCTCTTTGGGCAGTGAAGCTTTAAAGGCAGCTGAAATCAAAGGCAGTTCATGCAAGAGAAGGGTGGCAGCTTTTGGCTGTGATGGGCTGCAAGCCCAGCCCTCCCCAAACCAGCTCTTGAGGGATTTCTTCCTTTCTCAGCGAGGTGAAATCGTACCCATCTACAGTGATTTCGTTGCTTAAATCGCAGTTGTAGCCTCCAGAGACTAATTATCTTCTCCCTGCATTTGCATCGTTTACATTCAAGTCAGTTTAAGGGATGTGTCATGTGCTGGAAGAAGATGAGAAACTAAGAGGCAGAAATCTTCTCAGAAGCAAATGGCTTGGAAGGAAGATGTGGGAACAGGCATGGGATGAGTGCAACCCTTCTGTGAGGGGCTCCAGCCTCTCTCCCGTGAGGACAGGGACAGGGGAGGAGGAGGAGGAGGGTGAGTGTCCCTCAGACAAGCCCTTGCCGCCGTTCCAGCCGCAGCAGAGGATTCTCCCATGGGAGCAGGGCCGTGTGTGGCTGCTCCGCATCCCTCGGCAGGAGCTGACAAGCAGCAGCTTGGCGGTGAGGGGCCTGTCGGAGCCCAGCTGTCTCACAGCACTCAGGGAACTCTAAGACAGGCAAAAATGATTTCCAAGATGTTGCTCTGTGCTCTGCTGCCCTGGGCCGAGCCGGGGCTCTCTGATGTTCCCCACGGGAAGGGGGCTTCTCTCGGCTCAGGGGTATGGGGAGGAGGGAACGGGCCCCTCACGGCCAGGACACCTCTGGACATGTCCTCTGCTCTGCTCTGCTCCAAGGCAGGACACGGCAAGGATTCTCCAGGTGTCTGTGCCTGCCACTCAAACCTCCAAACTCCCTCAGTTTAAGCACGTTCTCATCTGATTTTCTCCTATCTCTGCAAACTCCACCTGGAGCGGATGATGCAGCTCAGAGCTTTCCTCGCTCCTGGAGTGAGGGCTCCGCAGAGTCCCCTCCTGTGCCTGGCTGGGTGGCAGCAGCCCCCTGGGACACAACAGTTCTGCTCCTCCCGCTCTGGGGAATGGGAACTTCAAACGCTGTGGGTGAGCTCAGTGGGAGAGATTCCAGTGAAAAGCAGTAGCCAGCGTTTGAGAAAATTAATTGAATTTATTTGACAAATACTCGCAGATCCAGGGAGCAAGTGCACACATACCTGGAAGAATTGCTTCAAAGAAAGCCTATTGTGGCTGCTGCCAATTGTTCTGCTCCTTTTTCATTTTTTTTTCTCTTGGAACTGCTCTGAGCTGGAGAGCTGGTGACAGAGGAGTGCATTTCATCCACAGCAAACCCAGCGGCACCCAGCCTATTCCAGAGGATCTCCACGGGCCATCATTGTCTGGCCCTGCCACTGTTTGGGCAAATTTAGCACATAGCCAGTGGGCTGCTTTAATAGGAGTGCTGCGATTTCAGGGGAGCTGGAAATTTATATTCCCCTGTAATTGCCACAGCACACCTTAGTGCTGCTGTAGCAGGAAAACGGTTCTCTCCAGGTCGCCGGGGACTCGGCAGAGATGCTGGCACAAACAGGATAATGAATGCTAAGGAACCTTGTGTGTCACACAGACTGAGTGTAAATATTGAAGGAGCAGCATCCCTGAAAGAGCTGCATTCCCACCTCAGAGAGGGGCAGAACATTATCTCAAACCTAGGGAACATTTTACCTCCCGCACACTGGGATTTGCACAGGGCCCTCACTTCAGTGATAATGGCATTTGAGAGTTTGGAACAGATCTTAATGCACCATGTCCCTTGTATCTCTTGTCTAAGTAAAATGAGTTTGAATTTTTCATTTTAATTGCAGACTTGTGATCTGGAATAGACATTCTTGTACTGAAAAGCATCCGCTTTTAGATCCACCCCTCAGGGCATACAACAGCACGGGTGCCCGTGCCTGTGCCCGTCAGAGCACGGCTGGATCCTGGCAGGGGTCAAAGCTCCACAGGCACTTCAGCCAGGTGGAACATCTGAGAAATGCCTCGGGGTCAGGACAGGCTCCTCCTCTCTGGACAGGCAGATTCAAGCAGGGTGATTTGTGCCATGATTCACTGCTGAGCTTGGACAGTCCCTGCCCCAGCTGACCCCAGTCTGGATGAATCACACAATCCCAGAATGGTTTGGGTTGGAAGGGTCCTCAAGGATCACTCAATTCCACCCCCTGCCATGGGCAGGGACACCTTCCACTAGCCCAGGTTGCTCCAAACCCTGTCCAGCCTGGCCTTGGACATTTCCAGGGATGGGGCAGCCACAGCTTCTCTGGGCAACCTGTGCCAGGGCCTCACCTCCCTCACAGGGAAGAATTTTTTCCTAATATCCAATCTAAACCCACACTCTGTCAGTTTGAAGCCATTCCCCCTTGTCCTGTCACTCCAGGTCCTTGTAAATAGTCTCTCTCCATCTTTCCTTGTTGGCTCCCTTCAGATACTGGAAGGCCACAATCAGGTCACCCCCGAACATTCTCCAGGCTGAACAATCCCAATTCCCTCAGACTTTCCTCATAGGAGAGGTGCTCTATCCCCAGCAGGGAGCAGTGAAGGTGCTGCAGGCTGAGTGGCACCAAGCCTGGGGGTTCCTCATCCTAGGTCAGCCCCTGGCCAGCTGGACCATGTCAGCCAATTCCTCATATCCCTTGGGATCATGCTTCCCTGCCCTCCACAGTGAGCTCAGGGATTTGGCTGCTGCTACACTGCAAGAACAGGAGCATAAACACTCCTAAAGTCACTGCTGTACTGGAACAAAAAGTTATCTCTAACCCTGTAGGGATTTGGCAAAGATGCTGGCACGAAAATAGTTTGTAATGAGCTTTAAGACATATTAATGAAGAGAAGTATAATTATTATTACTGAGTTCAATTACAGCCCCTGGATTACAAATATTCTCCCACAATCCCTCAAGAAAGCAATGCATCTTGTGTCTGCAATTAAATAAACTGTGTATCAAGGGGAGGGAAGAGGATTAAACTAACAGAAGAAAGAATTGCTTCAACTTGACTGCGGTGGCCCCTCTCCTCCTCCCGCCCAGCTCTCGCTGCTTTAAGGAGAAGAATCCTCACTCAGCACAGCCCAACGGTGATAAAATATTCCTTGGGAAGCTGGAGGTTGGCTCGATTCCAAAGTCTTCGGCATCTGTAATGCAGCAGTTGCCATGTTAGTGGAATCTAATAAACTCCTTTCTGCAATATTTATGGAGGTGCACACCTGTACAGCTCTGCTTCCCAAAGATGCAACCTAGGCACTTCTTAAGGGGTTTTTCCTTCCCTGGTTACTGAGCATGGAGACAAAATGTAGGAATTTGCCTGTTTCCTGTGCAGGAGTGTGACCTAAAGCATGAAGTGCTGAAAACTGTGGAGCTGCAAATGCAGGGCATCCCTGCACGTCAAGTGCTGGGAAGCTGCACATGGAGCGTGGGCAGCTTGACCTTGGCAACACAGCAGGAACACTGGCACTGTTAAAAACAACACTGTCCCTGCAGAATAGCACAATCCGGGGCTGGAGCAGCTCCTGATGTGCCTTCTGACTTCTTGGCCGGAGCAGCTTGTCTCCGGAGAGCTTAGAGGGGAGGAGAGGACGGTGCTCAGCTGTGTGTGAGCAACATGGGGCACTGCACTGCTTTCCCTGGCTGGAAGAGATCCAGTACGGAGAGGATCACCCTGCCATGGATGCCAGCTGGCACAGGGCCAGGCTCCCACCAGGCCAGAGCAGCTCCATGGCAGCTGAGGGCTGCAGTCTCCACATTCAGTCCGTATGCCAAGGAGACCGTGCCCACTGTGGCACACGTAAGTTGCCCACTGCCTTCCTGGGCACTGCCTAGGAACTTGGTTTGCTTCTTTTCCTGTTAAGCAAGATAACAAAATCACAGCCACACGGAGTGTAGCAGCTTCTCCTTAAACATCACTATTGTCTGCAGATGAAGCAGAGCCAACCCTCGCTTCCATTCCCTCAGAGCCCTCTCTCTGAATGGGTTTCTTGTGCACCTGATTGTTGTTCAATCTGTCCTGCCCAACACACGGTTCCGGGGCTCGCTTTTGATCGTGCTGGCTGCAGGACACTTGTTCGTCCTGTGAACCCTATCCCTTTGTTCCTGCAAGTGTGCCACCCACGGGGAAACCTTTGTCCAAATAATCTCAGATTCCCCGAAGAGCGAGAGCTGCCGGCTTTGCTTTCTAGTTGAAGTGACAGGAAGGAACATATAGATTTATTCTTCTATTCACTGGTGGCTTTCTATTCGTGTGTCCTCGCATCAAATCAAAGTGTCAAAACAACATCCCCTGCACGCCAGCCACAGCTCCTGCCCACCAGACCGACATGTGAGGAGCAGATATTTTTAGCTGAAAAGGATAACCAGCAAGGGTTATGTAGTGAAGAAAAGGACCCAAGACAATGGTGAGAAAAAAACAAGGCACAAACTTTGACTGGAATCTGGAAGGGCTGGGAACCTGCCAACCCTGTGCCCTGGGTGTGGGAAGAGGCACTGAGAGAGATGGGAAGACATGGCAGTCAAGTTTCTGGCTCTATGACAGCGTTACTAGAAGCCCCAGGCTCTCTTCCTGGGCTGTACTTAATTCTGACTCAGTTAAGCTTTAAGCAACACCAGTGCATGCAGAAAAGAGCCCTGGAAAGGCGCTGCTGGAGCAGGAGCGGCTGGCTGAAGGCTTTCTCAGCTTACATGATTAATCTGTCTCTGAAGAGCAGCTCTGACAAACGGGACAGTGTCCGAACAGTTGTGTGACATTTTCTGTACAGGATGTGAGCGGTGTGGATGGCAGAGGCACGCAGCCAGCCCTGCTCAGAGGTGGGAGATGACTCAGAGCTGTGGCATCATGTAACGGGGCTGCTCCTGGGAAACCTGCTTCAGAAGAGTCGGGACGCAGGAGATCAGCAGTGGTGCTTGATGGAGGCAATACCTGATGTAGGAAGTACTTAAACAGATTGTAATGAGGATGTGGGTTCATTTTGGGGCCTCGCAGGGCTGATAGCAGAGCCGCTCCTGTTGCACAGCAGTCCCCAGTCGGAAGGAATGCGTAAGCGCTCCGGGCCACTGGAGCCGCTGTCCTAGTGTGATTCCTACCAATGGAACAATATTGCTTGCTGTTGCATGAACAGAACATGTCTCCTCTGATTGTTTTTTCCTGCTCTTTTGAAGATAGATGCTGTCTGCGGATCCCCATTGGTAGAAGGTCCTCTCTGAGGTGCAGTTACAGCTCTTTACATGTAACCTCTGCCACCAAGAACTGAGAGCAAAGGGAAATAAATCTAAGTGCTTTGGGGATGGAGATTTCTCTGGTTCTGGAAGGAGGTTGTGAGACCAGACAAGAGACTGACCTCAGTGGCCCTGCTCCAGGGTGTTTCAACCCTAATTATCCTTTTTTAATTTAGAGAATTACTGATCTGTGATGACGTTCCTGGAGTGGCTTGAACTCCCACTCCTGCAGGATACCAGGGAAAGAGGTGCCTCTTCAGGAAAATGCTGATGGCATTTTGCTCTGCTAAGAAGGTGTCACCTGGCCCAGGCACCTTCTCCACCTCAGGTATCACCAGTGGGCCTGTGCCTCTACTCAGGCCAGCTCTGCCCTGGGAGACCCCATCTGCCTAAAAATTGAGGACTCTTAAATGCCAAGAATGAAATTGTTGAGGCGTTTTAAACTTTATGTATTGAATTATCACAAGATGAGTGACAGAAAATGAGCAAGAGTTAATTATACAACAGAGAGGGAAAGTGCCACTGCGCAGCAATCCTTCCAAAGGCAAACAGAAATATTTATAGACTCACAACTGCAGAACTTGCTGCCACGCTCTGGCTCGAGATGTGCCACTGATTTGTGGGGCAGCACTTTCGGATGGGGCCATGGTGCAGGCCACAGCTCTGCTAAAACGTAGGTCTCACCTCAAGCTGGGTTTAAAGGCAAGTGCTCATGAGAGAGAATTTGGTACAATTTTGTGAAATCAGAGTTTAAAAACATCCTGGTGATTTTCTCTTTTCAGTCCCTCTCTTGTGGCTGGCTGAGGACCAACGTGGCTGTGAGGGCTTGCAGAGGTGACCCCAGCCCTCCCCACACCACCAGCTCTGCAGGGCGAGTGCCCCACGTCTCCTCCAGATCTGGGGGACATGCACAGCTTGTGCAGGTGCCCATTGCTCGGGTCACACTGTGTCACACGATGCTCCTGCTCCATTCTGCGTTCCAGGCAGAGCAGCGAAGTGCAGAAGCTGGGAGATGTGATGGAGTGATCCTGAGAGTCTGCACAGGCTGAGAGACTTCACACCCCATCACCATCCAAGAGCAGCCACCCACAGTGCAGTCACTATCCTGCGGGATGATCCCTGCCTGCCCCCAGGGCTATCCTGTGCCAGGGAGCAGCTGTGCAGCAGAACCACCCTGCCAGTGAAGCAGCGTGTTCTCCCACAGCTCCAGGCCTGGCCCGGGCTATTCTCGCTATTTTCAGGGTCTGACTAATCCTGATGGGAGCAGGAAGAATCAGCTGTTACCCGCAGAGGACAGAGGGAAGGAGATAGTTCATTCCCATCCCTAAAGCAATCCCTGCAGGCAGATTTTGAGTCAGGTTTCCAATCATCTCCCTTTGGAGACCACCAAGCAGGCTTTAAAGAATCCTTTATATTTTTAGCAGCAACATAATATGGTGGAAATTTAATAAAATTCACCATCAAATATTTATTCCATTACATAGGCTTAAGTAATTTAAGCTGCTGGAATCAACATGGTGGGTTTATTTTTAATGAGCCTTGTGTAAAACAACCGCTTCCATCATTGTCAGGTGTGTAGGGAAGACACTTGCCTTCACTCAAAGAATTTTTATCTCCCCAAAGAAACGGTGTTAAATAATGTACTACACCCACCAAAACGTCACCTGTCACTGGTGGAAAATTAGGCTGGGGCTGGGTGAGCCTGATGTTCACTGGCATGTAGGACAGAGGAAAGGCATTATCATTATTATTATTATTGTTATTGTTATTGTTATTATTGTTGTTATTATTATTGTTATTGTTATAATGATTCTTTTACAAGCAAAGACTGCTGAGAGCAGACTAGGGGCTTGGATTTTGGATGGAGTCCAGCCTTGCTGAGGGTGCCCAGCTTGTCCCTCTGACAGCTGGGCAGGGTGGCAATGCCAGGGCCAGGCTCACCTCCCTGCTGCCAGGGAAGGGAGGGCACGGGGACTGGAGGGAACCCAGAGAAGCTGTTTGTTCCCAGATCCTTTGTGCCAGCTGGGAGCAGCACACTCAGAGCAGCTGAACACAACTGTTCCAGGTCCCTGGTCTAGTAGAAGGTATCCCTGCCCGTGGCAGGGGGTTGGAATCAGTTGACCTTTAACGTCCCTTGCATCCCAATCCATCCTGTGATTCCCTGACCCGGGCCCCTGGAAGGAGGGTAGGAAGGCTTGGTGTGGGTTGAGCTTCTCCCACGAGAACCGGACAGAACTCCCTGTCCCTCCGTGCCCGCACGGGGCTCCCATTCGTGCCGTGTCCCGCATCCCCCGTGTCCCCCATCCTACCGCCGGTCTCACACTGACCCCCAGCGTCGGGCGGCGGCTGAGCCCAGGCTGCTGCCCCGGCCGGGAATTAAACCCTCATCAAACCCTCATTAAAGCAAAGCCACGCCATAAAGCGGGAAGCGCAGGGTGGGAGCGCCTGTTGGCACGGCTGCAGTTACTGCAACCATTAAACTGAGCCACGGAAAGCTTTCTGTGGGATGATGCTTTTTAATAGGAGGGCTAAATTGCCAGTAAATCATTAAATCCATGTTAGCGATCTCCTGGAGCAAATGTAAGGAGAAATGTTTTGTTGTGAAACGCTTTAAAAATCCATATGCTGGGAGCAGGGGGGGTCTCCGGGAGGGCAGGAGACCTGGGGCAGGGGGGGTACTCGGAATTCACTGGGCAGTGTTTGGAGCTGCCTTGGGAAGGATTTGCCAGATCTGCTTGCATCAATAGTGGGGGAACCTGACCACCAGGAGCAGGGCTCAGGCACCTCCAGCCGTCCCCATCACAGGGAGAGCAGTGCCAAACAGCCCCCTGCAGACAGGTATTACAGCCCCCCAGCCTGGGCTGGGTTCTCTGTGCTCTCTGTTCTCAGATGTCTCTTAAGGTTTGTCATTAATGAATTTCACAAGTTTCCTCTTTGCTGCTCTTTCTCACAAAACCCACATACAGCTCTGTTGTGTTAATTAATTTCTTCAGATACTGGCTTTCTACATTTGGTCCTTAGTAAGATACTTGCAAGAAATCCAAAATAAGACTCAAAGAGATTCCTCACATGGAAAGCATAAAGTTTCATTATGTCCCCTAAATTCCCCCTGATTTCTGTGTCAGGGCTCTCCAGCTCCTGGGATGAGCACTCCTCTGGGATAGAAATAAAGGGGAGACAGTGCCTCTGGGAGACCACAGCTGGCAGTTCACAGAATCATGGAAACACAGGCTAGTGTGGGTTGGAAGGAATCTTAAAGAATGTCCAGTTCCAACCCCCTGCAGGGACACCTTCCATGGACCAGGTTACTCAGAGCCCTTCCAGCCTCAGTGTTCACCAACATTACCTGAGCTGGCACAACAACACCATGTGATGGAAGGGAGCAGCAGCTAAAAATTCTTGCCTTCAAATCTTGAGCACTTATGCTGACCAACTTACCCTGCTGAGGAGGAGGTGGGGAGGAAGGATGCTGGTTATTGGGAAGCAGATCCTCCTCCTTCTTTCTCCCCAGCAGAATTCAGCCACTTTAACCCAAAACACCTTTCCTATGGCAGGAAAAGGCCATCCCTCCTGACGAATGGCTGTTCAGTTTGACAGACCTCGCATTCAACAGTTAACAGCCAGTGTGTTTACAGGCAACATTTTTTTTTGGCTGCTGTCCCTGGCATGTCACTCGTGTTTAGCCAAATGAACTGGGAGGATTATAACAGACAGGGACACTGGTGCAAGTGACAGGCGCAGAGACAAGTGCTGCAAGAAGCTCATTTACACATTGAGTTTCACAGCCTGACTCTCCCTTCCTGCTCCATAAGCTCATCAGCTGCTGCTGCGGAGCCGCCAGCTTTCACAGGAATGACGGAGCTCACAAAGACGCCTCATTTTTTTTTTTTTTTCCTGCCTGCTTAGACAACAGATTCTAATAAAACCCACTTTTTAATATTGTTGAGAATAAGCCCCCTTTTATGTGGAAATGTGGGTTTAATGTAAATAGTTTGTGCTGCTCTGATTCCCTGTGAGGGCTGTTGGCAGTCCCCACATCGCCTTTCAAGTCGCTCGGGAGGCACTGCTGCTGCTGAGATGGGGACAGATCTCAGAGGGATCCACAGTCTCTCCCGGGTGCTTTCTGTGCTCTGTGACAGTTGTTATCTCAGTTGGATTTCAGAAAATGCAGCAGCATCTGCAGCTGTGAAACTGCCACCACCTTCCCCCAAAACGGGGGGGTTAGAGGGGAGAATGCGGTGAGTGTGACACGAGCTCTGGTGGGAGCTCTGCCATCCTGGCTCCCCCTGAGGTGCTTTGTCCCTTCAGGCCACCTGCAGAGCCTCGGGTGCCCGTGGCCCTGCATCTCACCCTGTGTGAGCCCTTGACTCTGCTGGCTCAGAGAAACCCCAGGGGCTGCTTCCTCATCACTGGGACGTACATATCAGCTTTCTAAAGCAGCATAAACAACAAGAAACATACTGTGTTGTTAAAAATATTTATTGGAATTGTCAACATTAAATTTCCCTTACTTTTTTCAGTTTGATGTGGAAATTAAAACAACCACCAAGTTTTCCAGCTGCAGAAACACCGTTCATCAGCCAGTTTTAGTCTGCTGCTGTTTACAAGACAGTATAAGTTTTCAATGCCTAATAAAAACAATCATCTGTATTTCATGGCTGCAAGCAACAGCACTGCAAGAGTGGAGCAAGTCAAGAAGCTTTTGGAGAAGAATATGAATTATCTCACCCGAAGAACAAAGCACAGAAGGGCCTTAAGCACCGAGGGAAATTGCACAACAATGAGCAGGCATCTCCAAACCTGCATGGTTTAACTGGGAGATTTTATGCTTTTGAGAAAATACGTCTTTCTTGAATATCCCCATTCTTGCCACTCATTTCTGCAATTTAAATTGTTGCTCCTGTTTTTTAAGGCCAGGATGAACAGACAAGCATTTAATCAGCCAAGCTGGGTGGAGGGGCACAGGTACCACTGAGACTCGTGGGATGGCTCTGCAATGAGCAAGAACATTAATGGCTGCCATAAAAAAACAAGCTCCTGTGCCCTCAGATGGACAGAATTATAAAAATCCCCACAGCGTCCCCAAAGCGCTGAATTAACCGGAGAAGGAGCCGTGTTTAATGTGATGGATGGAGCCCACGGGCCCCATCGCGGGGACGCGGCTGTCAGGGCACCGGCACCGCTGTCGTTCCCCGCAGAAGCGCTCCTCCTGCCCAGCAACATCAGCCAGGATAATTGCGTGCTTAAATCTGGGTGCTTTGCTACACTGAAACTCATCTGCTCATCTTCAGAGTCCTTGAAGTTAAAGGGGGATTTGAGTTACTGACATAATTTGTTCCCTGAGGGCTGTGGAAATGAGAGAGAGGCACATCTGAATAATAACTCTCTGGCCACTTCTTGGATGGGGGCGAGCGCTGCTCCAGGAGGAAGATATGATGGGAAGCAAAAGACCTCAGAGGTTTATAAACTGTGGTATCCAGGCAGGATGGGGTTGGGTTTTTCCTCAGGCAACAGCTGTGAGGGAGATCTCGGGTAGTGGGTACAAAGGAAGAACCTGACAGGAACTTACAGGAAAGATGGGGCAAGATTATTTCCAAGAGCCTGGACTGACAGGACAAAGGGAATGGGTTCCAACTGAGAGGGCAGGTTTAGACTAGCCATCTCTGGAAATGTCCAAGGCCAGGCTGGACGTGCCTTGGAGCAACCCGGGCTAGTGGAAGGTGTCCCTGCCCCATGGCAGGGGGCAGCACTGGATGATCTTCAGGGTCCCTTCCAACCCAAGCTATCCCACGATTCTGTGATCTGTGCCCAGAGCCGCTCTGTGCTCGCTTCGCCGGGGGCTGTTGGGCCGCGGGCTGTTGGCCCGGGCGGTTCGAGGCCGCCCTGAGGCTCCCGAGCCGGGCGGCTCCACAAGATGGCGAGCGCGGGCGCCGCGCGCTGCCAAGATGGCGGCGGGCGGTACCGTGAGGGGCGGGCGGCGCTCGCAGCCCCCCGGCCCCGCTCCCCCGGCACGGCCCCGGCGGCGGCGGCCCGGGCGAGGGGCGAAGGCTTCCCCGGCGACCGACCCTGCGCAGCCCGCGGGGGAAGAAACCGAGACGGCGAGCCCGGTAGGAAGGACGGGGCCGGGTGGGTTGAAGTTGGGGGCAAGGCCCCGGGGCCGGGCGGTCGCAGCGTGGGGATTGCAGCTTGTTATTAACTGCTACAAGCTGAGCATCACCAGGAGAATTTAAGTAAATTGTTCGCCTTCGCCACCTCTCTGGCGCGTTGTTTGTGCCTGTGCAGAAACGCAGAGAGGGCTCTTAGCCGGTGTGCTGTGCTGCTTTGCCGTGCTGGCTGATGGTAGCCAGTCCTGGTACATGGAGTGTCATCAACAGCATCCCTAAGAAGATAAGGACATTAAGATAAGACATTAACCTCATACGCTGCCAGTTTATGCTCTAAGTGGCTTTCTGCTGGTGATGGACTGTATGTTGTGGTTTATATGAGCTGCCTGTGCCTGTTTTCCTCTCTTCATGTGCACTTTCTACTCATTACTTTTCTTCGCTTTGGATCAAGGTGTTGCTCATGTGATGGAGCCCTTCAGTTCCCCATCCAGCCCTTCAGTTAAAGAGATAAGGTGCTTGCATTTTTCTGTATTTCAAGTGAGGTTTAGAATCTTGTGTTTTTTCCTAATAGTGTTCGTCACACAAAGCGGCTGATGAACCACCCTCAAAGAGGATGAAATGGGAAGAAAGCAGTCCCAAATCAGAACTGGAAGGACTCACATGTGGAAGTGGAAACCTTGCTGCACTGGGGGAAATGCCAAAAGCATCCAATGGGGATCGAGGTTCAGAAGATCCAGGAGACACCAATACATTCCAGCAGGAAAAAGGTGAAAGCATTCCAGAGACTAACGAAGGGAAACAGGAGGAGGAGCGTGATGTCTCTCTGGAGCCACATGCAGTGAGGTTGAGCAGTACCCTGTTAAAAATGGGCAGTGGTGGATACCTGCACCGTCACGTGTTCAGTGAAGAGGAGAGCAGCTGTGGGAGCGTGCTGGCCGAGGAGTCTGACTCGGAGGACACCGACTGCCCGAGGAGGCCACTGCAGCTGGAACACAGCGGGTTCTCGGACGAGGACAGCAACCAGCCCATGCCAGTGCACCGCTTCTTCGGGGATTTTGAGCCGGTAACGTGCTGAGTGTGTTGGTGCTTTAGACTCAGCTCTGCCCCACTTTGAATTTGCCTCAAAATTGTTGGCGAACTTGACCAGTATTGTGGGACATCTGGAGTCATATTGCTGTCCCCCCAACAGAACTGTCTCAGTCAGAGACAAAATTACTTGCCCAGACAAATTAATTTTAGGTGTAAAATATTATTTATATTTTTTAGTCCAATTCCATAAGAGATTTTTTTTTCTGATAAAGACACTCACAGCTGCGTTGTGGTGATGCACCTCTGTTGTCAAAATAGTTTTTTACTGGTCACTGATTCTTAATAGAATCATAAAATGGTTTGGGTTTGAAGGGACCTTAAAGATCATCCAGTTCCAATCCCCTGCCTTGGACTTTTCCTTAATGAATTTATCTGTTTCCTCCAGGATCTCCCTGCAGTTGCACTCCCAAGCACAACGATGAGCAGGCGAGAAGTCAGGAACCTCCATTTCATGGCAAAGGAAGATGAGGAGGAGGAAGAGGATGTTGTCTAACAACAAACTGTAAACAAATTAAACCTTTCTTCTTTTTCTTCGCAACCACATAGCAATGGTTCTGTCAGTAACATAAGGTGTCTGTGTTTGCCTTTTCTCAGGGAGAAAACTGGGAGTTTGTGTTGCTGGAATTGGCAGATACAGTATTCCTACAGTTATCTGGGGCAAAGACTGTGATTTGGAAATAAATTGTAATTTAGCACTTTACCAGTATATTTAGGGAAAAAAACACAGGGAAAGTAGAAATTCCTAAGAGGTTTTTTATGAATTTGAGCCTCAATCTAGAGGGAATATTTGGTTTCACTTCTTTTTTTTTTGAAATAGTCAAGGAAAAGATGCTAAAACAACATTCTTTTAATTCTGTGATGTCTCTGGCACCCAGGTAATAAAGGAGCCAGTTTACTCTCTGGTACAAAGAGGGACAAGGATCTCTCCTGTGTAGGTTTTGTGGGTTGTTTACATCTAAACCAGGACCAATTAAACCTCTACCATGCAGTTCTGCTGCCAAAAAGCAATGCAGGATATCAGTGTGAGTTCAGTGTGTTCATCTCTGGGAGTTCAGCACGTTTTAACTGCACGTCAGCTCCCCAAACACCCACCCTGTGTTGCTGCCTCCCCTTCCACCCACTGCTGTAAAAGTTGTTCTTCATGACACCCTGTGCTGCAGCTCATTAAGGATTTTCGACTGATTTCCAGCAGGGATTTTGTAAACAAATGCTTTGGTGGATGTAAAGGAGGATTTAATGGGCAGAGGAACAAGCATGGACTGCTAAGATGTGGGGCAGCCCCCCCCCCCGAATGTTTGAAAAGTAAGGAGCAACCTCAGCTAATTCCAGGAACTGTTAATTCACCCAGTGTTTGTTGGAGTATTTCTTTGAAAGTGTGATTATGCAATAAGCTTCCAGTTATTTATTGTTACAGTTCCTTCTATGTTTCTAAAAATAGAGGAAAAATGTTATCAGCAGATGGTTTAAATAAATATTAATTTCTACAGCTAGAGCCTGTTAAACATTCAAAAGTTGTAAGGCAAACAAATTGTATATGCATGGCATGGTAATGCAGTCCCATTTCCACTCCAGCTGATGCATTGTTTCTGTCAACGATATTTCTTGGCTCCTTTTCACTCTAATTCTGTAGCATGGAAAAACCCAGATTTTTAATCGCATATTCATGGTTCCAGCCCAGCTCCATCTTGCAGCAGCTTTCCTTCAGTGCTGTGTTTGCTGCTGGCTCTTTCTAGCAAGCACGGTTTCACACACACAGGCATCCATTTCACTCTGCAGAATGGTGATTTTCAGTTCTGGGGATGTGTTCCACACAGGTGACACCGGGTTTGTCACCAGAATCCCGGCTGTGCTGCCCTCCCCAGTGTCAAACAGGCAAGCTGGATGGATGGATTGTGAGCAGTGGATTTAGAGACCCTGTATTTAAAATGCACCTCCTTACTTTTCAGGTTGAAATGTTTGGGAGGGGATTGAGTTTGTTGTTTACAGTAAATCACTACTCTCCGTAGCAAAGCTTCCAAGACCCAGTAAATTGGAGCTTACACAGAAATACCATCTCTGTACAATTCCACGTGGAGTAGGAGCTCCATGCAGGAGCATCAATATGGGAGACAGAGATTTTCTGGGTTATTTACAGAGCAGTAAGTAGCTGGTGCTCCATAAACATGTATGTCTCCCTGTGCTCAGACCATAATGCTTTATCATACTTGAGTAACCACTTGTGCACCTCTACAAATTCACAAACACAGATAAGGGGTCACTTTTTTTATTTAAAAAAATTCACACTGCTTTCAGTGACAGTCCCTAAAAGTTCACTCGCTATCAGCTGGTATTTAAAAAAAAAAAAAAATCAAGTAAAAATCCATCTATTTGTGTTTTATTGCCTGAGGTAGGAAGTATTTTACCCCATCAGTATTCTCTACAGCACCAGGTAAACATGATTATTGTAAACTTGATTGTAATAGATGTTGCTGCTGGTGGTCCTGAATTCAAGCAAACTTAAGCTGAAAAGGCAGAAAATGTTCAAAAGAAGAGGTAATCAGTGGGGAGATGGCAAACAAAGGTGGGAAAAGCAAAGCTATGCCGTGGCCTTGCTCTTCTGGGAGAGGCACATCTGAAGTGACAGCAAAGGAGCGGTCAGGGATGAGGGCAGGAGCTTGGCATGGGTGAGGTGGCAGCTCGGCTGCTGAATCACTTTTCCTATTTCTGGAATAACCTGCAAAAGGCACGGAGCAAAACAATGACCCTAAATCATTCTTTCTTTGGCTCACAGAGGAATAGGAGTCTACGAGCCCCCACAGGTTAGTTTGTGAGAAATGTTCTGTTTCCTTTCTGCGTACTGAAATTTTTGTGCCATGGTCATGGCAAGAAAGAGGTGGTAGGGTGGAAGCAGTGTCAGCCTCATCTTGTACCCTCACAGCTGGGTTTTAACACCCTTGGCACAGTGTGAGCTGGGGGAGGCTCACAGGGAGTGAGGGAGCATCAGTGTATGCTCTGTGAGCTGTGGCTGTGTTACTCAGCCAGTCCCGTGCCAGGGACTCTTAAACAGTTCTTGTTCAAGAAACTGGAGCTATTTAAAAACAACAGCACTGACACGATTAGAAAAAGCAGCAGAGACAGCACTAAGAAATCTCGTGGTTTTGCTTCCTCTTTCTGTAAATTTTGGTTTTGTCACAGCTGAGGTTATGAGTGGTTTTCTTATGGCAAGCAATATGTACGAGTTTTAAATTATCTAGGGTAAACAGCAGCTGATAGAAATATTCCCAGTTCACTTCTCTTCCGTCGCGTGTTTTGACAGCTTCTGCCAGTTCTGGGACAACAGCACGTTTCTTCTCAATTCTCGGGGACACAAAAGAGAAAACAATATTGCCATCAGGAGTTTTTTCAGAGTAATCAAGCCTCCATCTTTCTTTCAGAGCCAGGCAGAATTGGAATTCTTTCTCCATAACTAGGTTTATGATTTTTTTCCCCCCAAGGAAATTAGTTTAGCAAATCCTTTTTGCATCACATGCACATTTAAAATAGGTCTGAGGGGTTTTGCCAGAGTGAATTCACAGAGATAACGCAGTGAGGAGGGGTTTGCTTCCATACAAAGAAAATCTGCACAGGAGCAAAGCAGCGAATGAGAGACAGGATGATAATCTGTCTTCAGGGTGTTGTTCTCAGAACAGCTGCAGCATCCCCAGCACCTTTTCTCACAAAATATTCATGGCAGAGCAGGGGGGTAAAGACTAAGGGTAAACCTCTCCTGATGGAGCGGAAGGGCACGAATCAGGTAAGTCTGGATCAACACTTTGTACATACATGTGATCCAGATTCCAGGTGCTGAAGAGGATCCTGCTTTCCCTGTTGCTGTAGGGGTTGATGGAATGCTTACACGGGCAGTCGTCTCTGTCAAAAGGTCCCTGTGAAACCAGAGGGCTGCAGTGAAAGGTGTCACACTTGTCACCCATAGCCAGGGGTGGAATGAGATGAATTTTAAGGTCCCTTCTAACCCAAACCGTTCCATGATTCTGTGAGTCTGCTTTGGGAAGGGCTGCACATACCTGACAGGAGAACCACCCCTCCACAGTGCACAGACGTGCTGCCTCCTCCTCCTCCCTTCTGTCGAAGTAGCACCCGTTATACTTCACAGATTTCAGTTTATCTGCCATCAGGTCGATCACCCCTCTGTAGGCGTCTCTTGCTGCAGGATGAACGTTTGAAATAAAACCACTAACCTAGAGGGGGAAACCCAACAGTCACTCCTTGGTTCCTGTGGCAGCCTGAGGCTCTGTTCTACAACCACAATGTTGCACTGTAATAGTGTTTTTTTAAAAATTCCCTTGGCCACAGAATGACTGTTGACAATAAGTTACTCCAACAGAAACTTGTACCTCTCTCATGTAGCCCCGCATTCTGCTCTCGCAGCTGTGCCGCATGTAGCTGGATTTGTTCTTGAACCGAGACTCCAGCCCTGGAGGGAACGAGATTGCTTTGTACCTCAGCACAGCTCCTGCCCAGCTGGGTGTTCATCCTGGCTTTTCACTAACTCAGGATGCACAGGTTTTTCTTCTTTCCCATTTTTATTTTACCGTTTTGGGACTACCCTGCCCTTAGCACTGAAAGGGGCCCCACACAGCATCTGCTGGGAGAGAAGTGGCTGGTACTGTGGTTGTTAAATATTTCTTGTTAACGTGCATATGTGGAACACTAAGAGATTGTGAAAGGAAAACAGAATTGCTTGGGAAGAACTGCAGCAATGACTTGGGAGAGGGACCTTGCAGAGGTCATAAGGCAAGGTTAGCTGGCTGAGCTGTACTAGTTACTGATATACCACTAAAAAAATCATTAAAAGATCATAAATGCAGACCTAGATTAATGGGGAAAAATCTTGGACAGACCAATAGGAAATGCTGTCTTTACTGTTTGCTGATAATAAATACAGGTTTCTTAAAAAAACCTAAAGACACATGCTACTGGAAGGGAGAACTGGTCCTCTGACCAGGTACCTTATCCCACCAGCCAGAAGCACTCCCAAACTTTTAAACAACTCTTCTTTAAGAGCAGTAAACTAACAAAAGTGACTTAGAGCAGAACAAGCCCCGGGGGTCCCTCAGCAGCTCTCTGTGGCCACAGACACACCTTCAAACCACTTCTTGTCGTCCTCCTTGTCCTCGGCCAGGATGTTTTCGCTCAGGTTGTGGATGAGATCCGCCAGCAGCTTCTGCCTGCGGGGAGCCCGCTCATCCGTCAGCAGCTTCCTCGCAGCCTCCACCAGAGCATCCCGCTGGCTGCAGAGCGCGGCCAGGAGCCGCTCGATGTCGCTGGCACCTGGGGCGGGAGGGGTGGCACCGGCTGAGCCGAGCCCCCGGCCCCGCACTCACATCCCGGCCAGCTCTGCCCCCGGGGACCCCCGCCCGGCCCCGCACTCACATCCCGGCCAGCTCTGCCCGGGGCTCAGCAGCACCAGCTCGGTCTGCGGCGGCAGCACGCGGAAGTAGCTCTCGGTCAGCTCCGTGCCGTCCTCGTACAGGCACAGGCGGCTGCCTGCCAAGGGAACCTGCCCCGGGGGCGGGTGAGCGGCGTGCGGGCCCCCCGGCAGCCCCCGGCCCGCCCGGCCCGCCCGGCACCTGCAGCAGGCGGCAGCCCTTCCTCAGCAGCCCGCGCAGGCTCCCGGCCGCCACCCCGAACTTCTGCGGGCCGCCAGCCCCGCGCAGGCGGAAGGGCCGCGGCGGCTCCGCCATGGCCCGCCCGGTGCTGCTCTCCCCGGTCCTGATCCCGATCCCGATCCCGGTCCCGATCCCGATCCCGATCCCGATCCCGATCCCGATCCCGGGGCCCGTCCCGGGGCCGGGCTCGCCCCGCGCAGGCGCGGCGGGCGGGCCGGTTGCGCGTGCGCGGCGGGGCCGCGTTGCCAAGGGAGCGGCGATGGCCGCGCTCAGCCAGGTGGGGCCTGGACCGGCCCGGCCGCTCCGCTCCCCCCGCCCGGCCCGTCCGCTCCGCTCCGCTCCGCTCCGCTCCTCCCGCCCGGCCCGTCCGCTCCGCTCCCCCCGCCCGGCCCTCCCCGAGCCCCGCCAGGGCCCCCCGTGCCTTGTCCGCGGCCCGGCCCGGCCGCTCCCCGGGGCCGGCGCTGCCGTGGCCCCTCCGGGCCTGCGGGGCCAAGCGGCGGGAGGAGGGAGGGAGGGCTTTGGGGCCAAGCACCGGCACGGCCCGGGGTGGGCAGCGGCGGTCCCGGTGCTTGTCCTGTGCCCCCACCCTCTGCCGTCCCCGGGGCTGGGAAAAGGGGCTAAACTAACAAACCCTGCGCTTGGTTTCTTGTCTGTTCCTGTGGCTCGAGCACGCAGAGGGTGGTGCAGGTCGCTCCTGGGTGTGTTTGGAACTCTTCGTTTGGAGCTCCATCTTGGCCTATCAAACTGCTGTTGGCAAAGTGCTCTGCAAGTGCTCAGCACTAACCAAGCCCACACCACAAGAAAGTGGTGTGCTTTGTCATGCCAATATTAATTAGAGAAAACTGAGATTTGTGGTCATCATCTACTGACTTGACAAGACCACAGGATTTCATTCTTTGACTGTAGTGTCTCAGCGGTCTTTTATCGTCCTTCCAGGGATGAGTTTAAGCTTGAAGGCCGTGGCTGTGACCAGCTCAGCTCCGCAGGATGCCACACAAGATCGGTTTCACCGTGGTCAGCTCGTCGGGACACGAGGATGGGTTCAGCGCCCGGGAGCTGATGGTTCACGGGCCGACGGTGAACGGGTGGCGCTCACCCAGGTACTGCCAGCACATGGCCCTGAAAAATCTGGCTGTCTCAGCATGTCCTCTAGACTGGTGTGGGGCACTTGAACATACACATATGTGCAGTAGAGGGAAGGGAAAAGTGTTTCCACTCTGCTCTTCGAGTTCTTTTTACAATATTTGTAATGTTGGTTTAAACAATAGTAATGTGAAAGTTTCATAATTAAACGTTGCTCAAGTTGGAAGCAAAGTCCTCTTCAAAAGGATGATTTCATTTAGAAACTGTGTCTGTTTCAGGCTCTGTCAGTATCCCCAGGAGATCACCCTGCAGTTGGTGGAGAGGTGTCGGATACGGAAGCTGCAGCTGCTTGCTCACCAGTACATGATTTCCAGCAAAATTGAGTTCTACATCAGTGAAAGTTTGCCTGAATACTTCTCTCCATATCAATCAGAGAGGTTTCAGAGACTAGGGTGAGTCAGAAAGCTCTGAATGGGTTTATTGTCTTAATCAGAAAACCTTCAGGGGAAAATAATGTTCATTACGGGTTGCAAGAGGTGTGGACATGCTGTAAAAGCAGCAGAGAGACCCGGGACTCGTGTGGATCTGTGACAGAGCTGAAGATGTAGGTGTAAGAGGCACCTGCAGACGAAAAGCCTTGTCAGGTGACAGCAGATGTTGCCTCAGTTATGAGGGAGTTTTGAACCTCAGCAGGGTCCTGATATCTGCCCGTGTGTCTGGACGTGTCCTCTGCTCAGGTGTTGTGTTTTCCTTCCCAGCTACGTCCCTCTCTCAGACAATGAGAAGACTGACTTCAAAGCACGGGAGTTAAAATCTGTGTACCTGGATGCAGTTGGCCAGTACCTGAAGCTGATTTTCCATAAAAATTATGCCAATAAATACAACGTATATGGACAGGTGAGTTAGGAGTCTTTGCCTGGTAATCCAAGTGACACTTCCCTAGTACAGAACAGGCACAGAAATCTGCTTCTTTGATCTGTAGAAGCCAGAAATGTTGGTTGAAAGCTCCTGGATTTATTTTGGCTTGTTTTAAAACAGAAGATACAAATAACAGGTTAGAAGTGACTTGGAATCACAACCAGGTTTATGCATTTCCATTTTCTGTGAATCTCTGCAGGTTGCCCTGGTAGCTGTGAACATCATTGGGGATCCAGCAGACTACAGCAATGACAGCATGAGCAGTGTAAGTGCAAAGCATCCCTGTCCTCTTGCTCAGGTGCTGCTCCACCTGTTCAGGTACAGGTTCCTGGGGTGATGGCAAGTCAGAACTTCTGTCCTGAACACACACCTGATGTTGGTGAATGTGCATTAAGATGATTTTTTTTTTTTGCCTCCTTCCAAAGCCCTCCAGAGAGAAGCTGATAGACCATTACCTGGGAATTAAATCAGATGATCCTGCCTTAGATGGAACTTACCTTGGGTAAGGATGTTCTTTGCGTATACTCTGGGAAAACCTCTACTCAGTCAAAAGTAGTTGTTGGTCTCTGTGTTTTGTTGATTCCTTGCTAACGAAAAGAGAAGCCATTCCCTCGGCCTGGCTTATTGTGGGTTATTTTATTCATTTTATGGCTTCAGGAAATCTGACTCCATTTCCCCTCTGGATGATTTGGCTTTTGACATGTACCAGGACCCGGAGGTCGCTCAGATAATCCGTAGGCTGGATGAGAAGAAGCGGGAAGCCGTGTGGCACGAGCGCTACGACCACGCCAAGAAACTCAAACAGGCCATTGCAGACTTGCAGAAGGTGATGTTGAGAGATCTTTTGTCTCCTAAGTGGAGCTGTGTTCCAGTGGCCCAGCAGGGCCCTGCCGGTCGTGTGGAATCGTAATGATTTCCGATGTATTTCCAAAGCAATAATTTTAAATTCAGATAACTTGATTGAACAATTTGGCTGGAAATATATACATACATATAGTAAGATGATTCCAAGAAATGGACTGTAAGGTTATTGCAAGGTGTCTCTGTACCAATTCCAGGTGGGGGAGCGGCTGGGCCGGTACGAGGTGGAGAAGCGCTACGCGGTGGAGAAAGAGGATTATGATCTTGCCAAGAAGAAGAAGGAGCAAATGGATGAGTACCGGCTGAAGGTGTACCAGCAGCTGGAGCTCCACGACCTCCTGGATGCACAGCTGCTGGTGGGTGCTGTCAGTCTGAACTCGGGGGGTATTCTAAATAGAAATGGCAGAGCAACCAAAAAGGTTCAGAGAGTAAGAGTTATTACACAGCTGTTATGACATTTACATGAGATTTTCAGTTTCCTGTTTGGATTGTGGATTTCCCCAACCAAAGACTCTCACGTGGTGTTTTATGAACATGCCTAGATCTCCATAAGTTATGTTAAACTGTTGAAGTCTCAAGCAAATGGCACTGGAATCCTGAATGTTTTGCCTAATTTCAGGGCTACCTGGTGCAGGTGAATAAGATAATTTCTTGTCTCTTGGAGGGGTAGAAGAGTCTTAGGCTGGCACCAAGGCTTAACCAAATAGAACCCATGTGATTGTTTTATATAGTTTTATATTGTTCTTAGGAGAGGAAGCTTTGTAGTCTCTTCATACAGGCATCCACACAGAGTTATTTTCTGATTGTTTGATAAAGCTGCATCCAGTGGGAATGATGACCTGCGAGCCAGGTCTGATGTTTACTTGAAAGCGCAGAATCCTGCTGACAGCCAGAGATGTAGCTGTACTCATTGATTTTAGCTCATTTTCAGCCCTGCTGTACAGAATCTCCTTCCCTTTCTCAGATCCGAAAACCACCCAAGTTGCCTTTGGGGCCTGTGGGTGACACTGTGAGCCCCCAGCACCCCCCTCCTGAGCGCACAGACCCACCCCAGGGACAGCCCCGGCGGGCAGAGCCTGTGCTGCAGGAGCAGCTGGTGGATGCCACTTCTGCTGAGCCCATTGTTCCCCAGCAGTCCCCTCATCCTTCTCAGACTCAGCCCACAACCTCCAAGGAAAATGTGAGTAGTGTTACCCTCTGTAACTGCAAAACCCACCAGAGCAAAGGACCTGGTGTCCAGCCTTCCAAACAACGAGGTCTTGTGGTTCCTCTCGTGGTTAATTGTGCAGCTTTGATATGAGAAATCTGTATTGAGGTGAATCCAATTCGTGATGAAACCACTTCACATCTGAGTCATTTCCAGAACACAAATTTTGTCTTCTCTGTTAGCCTGATTTTTTACCTTACGACGAGAGGCCTCTCCCAGCCATCTGCAAGCAGGTGGATGAAGCTGTTGCCTACCTGGAGCCAGGGGTGACTGAAGAGGACACTGGTGATACCCCGAGGACTGGCATTACTGGGGAGCCTGAACCACTCACGGAGAAGGCGCTGAGGGAGGCCAGCTCTGCTGTTGACGCTTTTGGAGAAGCTTTGGTAAAAACCAGCAACATAAACCCATGGATTGTTGTGCTCTGTGTTGAGTTGAGAGGATTTTTACATATTCAGAGCTGTTACTTAGAAACTGAGATTAAAATCTGACCCTGATGCTGTAGCTTGTATGTTTGATTAGCTGATGGGCTGGTAAACAGACAGGATCCAGTTGTCTGCTTTAGGGTAGGGACTCATAATGTCCCACTGTCTTTTATAGGGAGAGAAACCTTCACTGTGCCTCGAAGGGCTCCTTCAGCCTGACCTGTTAATCCATTTCATTTGTCACATTTCAAAATGTGTGCTTTTAATAAAGTCAGATTCCTGTAGGGAACACTTGGGGATTTCATGCTTCAGTTCATAAGCTTTTTTTGAGGTTCTTTCTCTGTATAAATGTTGAATATGTATTGAAATATCTGTGTGGACCTTTTAAGAGATAAACTTGTTCTGTGCTCAGGTTTCAGGAGCATATTCCAGAACGTGGTCATATCGGGAAGATGCATTACTGGCTGTGTATAAGAAGCTGATGGAAGTGTCAGTGAACACTCCAAAGGAGGATTTAAGGAGCATGCTGAGGGCTGCTGTTTTCCTCATAAGGAGAGCCATCAAAGACACCGTGTCTTTTGTAAGTTGGGACAGGTTTGATGCTCCACTGAAGAACTGGCAGCCAAAATTGAAGAACCATGATGTTAACCTGCTTTGAATTAATAGTTTATAGATGTACTGTTGAGTAAGTTCAAAATCAAAACAAACCCCCCCAAACTCCAAAACAACTGGGCAGTGTCTGGCATTGAGCAGATGGAAAATACTGCCCTGGACTGAGCCATGAGCTGGAGGAATACCTGCTGATGCAGTAAATGTGCAGCGAGGTTGAACCTTTTATTTTGTTAAAGTTGAAATACAGTGATGAAATAACTTTTAGTTTCCAGCTCAAGAGACTGCACTTAACTGAAGGACACTTTGCTTTCAAATAAGCCTTCAGCAAGATGAAAAGAAAAAACATCAAGAGTTGTTACTCTTTATAAAACAATTTCTGAAGCCTTTCAGAAGCCCTGGCAACAGGTTTTCTGGAAGAGAGTTATCTGAAGTAGCTTCTGCTAAGAATGCTACTGTTACTCCAGATTAAGAACAGGTTTTACAGTATTGCCTGAAAAGAGGGATCTCTGTGGTATTTTTGCTCAGTGTTTCCTTTTTGTTTTTGATACAGGTTTTTCAAGCTTCCCTGAAACTTTTAAAAATGATCATTACACAATATATACCAAAACATAAACTAGGGAAGCTAGAGACTTCTTATTGCGTGGAAACAACCCTGCCAGATTTGCTTTCGAGAACAGGAGACTCTTCATCCCGTCTTCGCCTTCTGGCTTCTGCCTTCATCCGGGTGGGTGTTTCCCTTCACGTTAGGCTTTCAGTTGATGAAGCAGGTCCTGGAGCTCCCAGGTGGATCAGACTGGGCTGTGAGACCAGGGTTGGTTGCTGTGAAGGGTTACAGCTTATCACAGAATCCCAGAATTGTTGAGGTTGGAAGGCCCCTCTGGAAATCATCCAGTCCAAACCCCCCCTGCCGAGGCAGGGTCACCTGGAGCAGGTGACACAGGAGTGTGTCCAGGTGGGTTTGGAATGTCTCCAGAGGGGGAGACTCCATGCCCTCCCAGGGCAGCCTGCTCAGTCCCTCCATGGAGAGAAGGTCTTAATGATGAGGTGGAACTTCTTGTATTTTAGTTTATGGCTGTAAATATGTGGAAGGCAAAGTGGCAGAACCAGCTGAATGTCTTTGCAGAATTTTTTCTGGCCGTGTTTTGTCACCTCTGCTGTGAGGGACAGTGTGGGGATTGGTGCTGCTGCAGGTGTAGGAAGGTGTGACTCTTGTGTTCTCTGTTGCAAGTGACCTGCAGAGATGAGAGTAACAGGTAACTGTCCTCGCTGAGCTCCAGCCTGCACACTGACTCTCTTTTTCTAGGAAATGGCACTGTGCACTGAAGTTAAACCTCTCCAGATTGTCCCAGTCCACCTGGTTAAACCATTAAAACCAAACTCCCCAACACACCTGGCGATGAGTCATGTGGAATTGGTGGAATGTCTCTTGAGAGCCCTGGGGACTGGGAACTCTGGGTTTACTGTCAACAACGTCATGAAGGTAGGAGGCTGCAGCACATGGAGGTCTTTCTGATGCTTTTATGGGGCCTTGCCTGGCTGTTTTGGAGTGCTTAGTGAATTCCTGAAGAGATGTAACCCTCCCAGTAAACAGTGCTGGTAGTTTAGGGCCAGGTTGGCCAGGTTGGAGCAACATGGACTAGTGGAAGGTGTCCCTGCCCATGGCAGGGGGGTGGAACAAGCTGAGCTTTAAGGTCCCCTCCAACCCAAACCATTCTATAATTCTATGAACCAAGATGTAAACATGGGGGAAAAAGAATCAGCGGGTCAAAAAGTGTTTGCAAAACCTGTCTGTAGGAAAATTCCTCCCGCTGCGGGGAAATAATTGTTTTGGGACTAATAAATGAGTCCTTAGAAAGGTGAGAAAAGAGAGACTGAATTCTTTGTATCTTTTCAGTTTGCCACAGGAGCTTTGGAGCACAGGGCCCGTGAGGTGCGGGACGTGGTGCTGCGGATCATCTTCGCCATGTACGGGCAGCACCGCGCGGCCGTGCTGGAGCATCTCCCTCCGGGCAACGCCAGCGCCCGCAGGACCGTGCGCTACAAAACACTCTTCGAGGGCTTCGCCAAAATCGACGGCAAGCTCTCTGAGCCTGAAGTGAGGGTATGTAAGGAGAGGGCAGGACGTGTGTGGCCACTTCACACGTGGAATTCAGCTGAGTAATGCCCTGGTTTCCCGGCACAGGGACAGAGTGTCTCCAGGTGTGTGGGGAACCTTCCTAAGTGCAGATAGCTCGGTGTGTTCCCTGTACTCGTGGGAATAAAGCCAGCAAGGAATACAGAGGTGGCCCTGCTGAAACAGTGCATGAGCAGTTTGGAAAATGCACAAATAGTGTTTTCAGCTGGCAGGCCTTGGGAACAGTGAGCACAAAGGCTCTGCTGGGTGTTCCTTTCCGAATTTGGGAGGAGGGAGGTGTCACTGTAAATGACCCATCATCTAACTGTGCAGGAAGTTTGCAGTTCTGCAATGGCCATTTGTTCTGTGCTGGTGTGTTTTGCAATCTGTTCCGTGTGATGGATGGGTCCAATGCCTTTGGAACTGACCGAGTATTTCCTGCCAGGCACAGAGAAAGGCAGCCAAAGAAGAAGCAGAGAAACAGAAGAATGAAGAAATAAAAGTTCTGCCACATCAGCTGGCAGCTCAAAAGGAGATGCGGGCAGAGGTTCAAGCTGAAGAGGTGAGGGTGGTTTGGTTTTAATTTTTAATCATTTTAATCCTTTGTTGCTCAGATATTTTGGGCTTAGATAATGAACATTGATGTTGTCTCATTATACTTAACAGAGAGAGAGAAACTCCAGACATACACTGGGTGACTTTCCTCTTTAGCAGTCCAGTATAAAATAATAATAATAGCTTTATAATATAAAATAAAACCCTGAAGTCATCACAGCCATTTAGCAAATTTCTGACCTAAAATTTCTTTGCTCTTTAGGAGAAAGAATCTGATTTTCAGAAACCAAATAATCAAGGTAGGTAGTTTCAAATAGTGTTAAGAACTGTAGATGAGTTAAAATGTGATCTTGGTTTAATTGGTGTCTCCTTCTAGATTACCAGGTAAACGAAAGCCCCCAGGCTGCAGCAGCAGAGATTCCAGAGGATGTTTCCTCAGTTGCAAATTACCTGGATAAGTAAGTCTCTAATCACCTTAAGCACCTGTGAGCTAATAACAGTAATAATATTTCTCTTGTAGATCAAAGCTAATACCTTCAGCAGTGGAACAGTAATGACTAAAATCTCTTCTAACAGATTGGGAATTATCATCAAGCAATCCTAGCTGTTTGTTTTTTTTCCAAGTTCTTGGGTAGTGTGACTTTGTTTTCTGACAAGTTGCTTGTAGGATAAGAAATGGCCACAGTTTAATGTTCAGGTACCAGTGTGAAATAAGGCAAAAATACAGTGTAGCTTTCCTGGGTATTGTAGGGAAGGTCACAGAGGAAGCACTTGGAAATTCTGGAGCCAGGAAAGCCAGTTCCAGTGAGCTATTGTCAGGGCTTTAGTGGAATTAATGTTTCTATGTGAACAAATGCTTTATAATTGTATTGACCCTAAATTACATCTCAGTACTTGCCCCATCCTAAGGTCAGCACTACATGGGGAAAAAAATGTTATATTCCAGGCTGGTGGCTGTTTTTCAGAACAACTTTGAGCAGAAGGAACAGGGTTCATCCATTTCACTCTGATGTCACTGATGTTTGTATTTTTTTCCCAGCTTGTGTATTTTTTGTGGTGAAAGGGATGAATCCTTCACAGAGGAGGGGTTGGATCTGCATTACTGGAAGCACTGCCCCATGTTAACCCGGTGTGAGCACTGCAAACAGGTCAGACTGAGCTACTAAAGACACTGGCTGTTGTTATTCTGGTTTTGAGGCACTATAAGGTGTTTAACACTCAGGCAGGTGAATTCTGAGCACACCTGTGGGATTTGGGTTGTGCTTTTGGAAAAGAGCAGCATTAGAATATGTATTAATAACTGAACTAAATTACATTTTCCCCTTGTCATTTTGGAAGGTGAGACTTACCTTCCAAAAATCTTGTAAGCAGGTTTTTGAATCCCACCCCCACTTACTCAGCACAAACCTCCCTGGGTGGCCCTGGCTGTGTTGCAGATGGTGGAGATCTCGAGCCTGACAGAGCACCTGCTGGCTGACTGTGACAAAAGGGACAGCTTTGGGAAGTGCCAGCGCTGCAGCGAGGCCCTGCCCAAGGAGGAGCTGCCCAAACACACGAAGAGCAGGAATTGCAATCGTGAGTATGCTCTTTGCTATGCAAGTTCTCCTGCTGTATTTGAAATTAGCCTGTCTTTGCTATTCTTATATTATTTTTCTGCCAATTTCAGCTGCCCAACCAGAAAATGTGGCAAACCATTGCCCGTTGTGCCATGAGAACTTTCCCCCTGGAGAGGAGGTGAGCCTGCCCTCCACTTGGGGCTGATTTTGTAGGGCGATTGTTTTAATGTGATGTGCCTTTAAAAAATATTAAAATAATGGGTATATTAATTTCTATTCCATAGTAAGTCACAAGGTGCTCATCCTCTGAGTGAGCAGATTAAAATGCTGTTGCCATGAAGTCTGTACACAACTCTCATTTTCCCCATGTGACCAGGTAAATCATTGGCTAATTTTTTTTTGGTGTTTTACTATCCCTTCTTTCTAATTGACTTTAGGCCTGGAAGTCTCACCTGATGGACCAAGATGGCTGTAAAATGAATCAGCGGAGGATCTCCCCGATGAACAAAACCATTCTGTTGCAGCCTGGTAAGGTATTAGTTAATGATAATCGTGTTTATGCTTTTTACTGTGCTGCCTTAAGGCACACCCCCAGGAGTGAGCTGTGTCTGTGCAACTTGTGGTTTGCATTTGTGTGAGCTGATAGTTCTTGTGCTGGTACAGTGTGCTGGGGAGCAAATCCCAAAAATCATTCTGTAGCAGTTGTTCCAAACAAGGCCATTTAGCTCAGCTGACTGGGGAATCTGGCAATTTGATACACTGATCAGTTCAGGGTTTTATTTTTTCTGCAGAACAGGATGACCAAGAGCAGAACAATCTGCTGAACAGTGAATGTTCTGGAAAGCTCCTGAATGCTGACACAGGAAACCAGGGCTGCTTTAGCTTTTAGTGTCCAATCAGAAGGTATAAATGTGATCCTAATTACAGGATGAACTGAACAGTGAGTGCTGTGCACTGCTTTTCCTTTCCACTCCAGACCCAGGAACTAGGCAGAATTTATCATTATGCAGCTCCTTTACCAACAAAGAGACACTGATGCTGAAGTCAGGTGTTTTATTAACAGTTGTCTTTATTTATGGAGCACATGGAAAATCCTTTTATTTCCAGAACACAGAAGTTAAACAAACTGCCTGCAGCACCAGAACTCTTGGCCAGTAACATCCAACTCTTTCCTCATTTAGACTCTTTGGAGTTCTTTATTCAGCTGCATGTTCAGAGTTCACTTCCTTTGTCTGATGTGTGCTTTGCTCATATCTGCCTGTCACAACTACACCACATTCCTGAAAAAATTGAGAACTATGGAATTGCCCCTTTCAGCTGCCATAAGTTTCCTAGAAATAGGAAAAGAACTTGACCATTTAGTTCAGCTCCTGGTGTGGGATGCACTCAGGCTCAGTGCCTGCCAGCTTTTAGTTGCTTCAGTCATTCAGACTTAATAGATCCTGAAAATCAAAATGATGGATAAAATTCAATACTGGGACTAGATGTGTTTGCAATAATGATCTTTATTTTCTCTTCACAGCCAAAGTAAGTGGCCACTATTTAAGGAAACCGGGTCCTTCAGGAGCAAAATACCAACTTCCCTCCATAGGAAGCAAGATCTCAATCCGAGGGGGCCCAAATAAAAGCACTGGCAAAAAATACTTGAAGAGATGACATGACAGTATTTCTTCCTTTGTCTCAATGGTTGCTCATAGCAATTTAAAAAGGTGGCCAAGGAACAGGAGCCACACACGGGGGAAGCCTGGCCATACATATAGGGCAGGTTTAGGGTTCTAAAGGCAGTGGAGCTGTACCCAAAACACTGCTCAATGCCAGGAATTAGCACCAAATGAAAAAGCCAAAGGGCTGTTTGGATGTTGCCCTGTATTGTGCCATTACATCGCAGGTGACAAAATGTGGCCTCTTGCTGTGCACCAAGTGCCTTATGAGCCCACTTAGCAGGAGGGTTAAACTAAACCCTCCAAGTCCATATCCCTAAGAATTGGCTCCTTAAAGAAAAGAAAAAATAAGCTTGAATTAATAAATGTAGACCTTTTGCCTGCTTTAGTGCACTTTACACTCAAATACTGAGTTTCTCTAGTTCGATCTCGATTAAAATAACCATACATAGACTGCAGCATGTGACTTTAAGAGTTTCAGAGAGAATCTAATGAAGATCCAAGGCATGAAGCTTTGTACTAAGCAGCAATCCCCACATCTTTGCCTGTAGCATTCTGCCTGTTGCTTTCCAGGATGGCATTTGTTGGTACTGTGGGCACAGGAATAAGTGGTATATGGTAATATGAGGGGAAGTATTGGCGTTTTTTGCTCCCATGGAGTGAGTCTATGGTGGTGTTTTGTATTTACAGAGCTGATTAGTTTTTCTAATTTGCCTGCAACCAACCTGCCTACCAGCTTTTGGATTCTCCAGGTAGATCAGCGTGCTTGGATTTCAAAAATCTTTATATAAACCGTTCCTTTAACGCTTCCAGATGCGTATTACAAATAATTATACACACGCCAGGAGTACACAATATTAACAAATACACATGTATTTTATTTTTTTTTTTCCTCAGTGACATGGGTTCCTGTTTGAGAACCCGATTCCGCGTGTTGAATATAAATAAATAATAATAATAATAAAAAAAACTTATCGAAGTGACTGTCAGAGATGCAAGGAAGCGACGGACGCGAGGGAATCACAGCGGCGGGTTGGGGAGGCGGGGACGGGAGCGGGGCCCGCCCAGGGGCGGGAGCAGGAGCAGGAGCAGGAGGAGGAGCAGGAGCAGGAGCAGGGCCCAGGGAGGGCGGGAGCAGGAGCAGGAGCAGGAGGAGGAGCAGGAGCAGGGCCCGGCCCGCCCGGGGGAGGTCCCGGTGCGGCGGGGCGGGAGGGGCGCGATGGCGATGGCGGAGGCGGCGGGGCCGTGGCCGGAGCTGGAGGCGGCTGCTCGGGAGCGGCGGCGGGAGCTGTGCCTGCCGGGCGCGGCCGTGTCCGAGCGGGTGGCTGCGGGCGGGGGGCGGCTGCCGGCGGCGCTGCTGGCGCTGCCGCTGCTGCAGTCGCTGGAGCTGAGCGGGTGCGCGGCCCTGCGGGAGCTCGGCCCGGGCGTGGCGGCCGCGCTGCCCGCGCTGCACACGCTGGTTCTGAGCCGCAACGCGCTGGGCCCGGCCGGGCTGGGCGCGGGGCTGGGGGGGCCGCTGCCCGCGCTCCGCCTGCTCGATCTGTCCGGGAACGGGCTGGAGGCGCTGCCGGCCGCGCTCGGCGGAGCCGGGGACGGCGCGGGGGACGCGGCCCCGGCGTTCCCGCAGCTGCGCAGCCTCAACCTGAGCGGGAACCGCCTGCGGGAGCTCGGCCCGGGGCTCGCCCGCGCCGCCCCGCAGCTCCAGGAGCTGCTGCTCTCCGGGAACCGGCTGCGGGCGCTGCCCGGGGGGCTCCTGCCGCCCGCCGGCCCCGCCGCGCCCTTCCCGCTGCTCAGCCGGCTGGACGCGGCCGACAACGAGGTGGCGGAGCTGGGCGCGGACATCGCGGCCCTGCCGGCGCTCAAGGTGCGAGCGGGCCCCGCGCTGCCTTCGCCCTCCCCGCTCTCCATCACCCTCCCCGCTCTCCATCACCCTCCCCGCTCTCCATCACCCTCCCCGCTCTCCATCACCCTCCCCGCTCTCCATCACCCTCCCCGCTCTCCATCACCCTCCCCGCTCTCCATCACCCTCCCCGCTCTCCATCACCCTCCCCGCTCTCCATCACCCACCCTGCTCTCCATCACCCTCCCCGCTCTCCATCACCCACCCCTGACCATCCCGTCTCTGTCTCCTCCAGAGCCTGGACGTGGCCAACAACCAGCTGCGGGAGCTGCCCTCGGCGCTGGCCGACTGCCCCCGCCTGAAGGAGGCCAACTTCAGGGGCAACCAGCTGAGGGACAAGCGGCTGGAGAAGATGGTCAACGGGTGCCAGACGAAGGCCATCCTGGAGTACCTGCGGGCCGGGGGCCGCGGGAAGGGGAAGGCTGAGAGCGCCAGAGAGGAGGTCAGGAAGAAGAAGAGGGAGAAGCAGCAGAAAAAGGACAGTGGGGATGGGGAGCAGGACGAGGTGGAGGAGGCGAGCAGGCTGCTGGTGAAGGTTCTGCACGTCTCCGAGAATCCGGCGCCCTTGGTGGTCAAAGTGAGCCCGGGCGTCAAGGATGTTCGGCCCTTCATCGTGTGCTGTGTGCTGAAGGGGGTGAACCTAAAGCCGGGGAACGCTCTCAAGAGGTTCCTGTCCACGCAGGTAACTGCTGCTGTGTTGTGGTACTTTGCAACAGGAATGTTGCTGTGAGAGTTGGAAATCCTGTTCTAGGCTCCTTCCAGCAGATGAGTTTGTGAAATGTGGGGTGGGAGGGTCCAGGGGTGGCCGTGCAGAGTGGCCTCTGCCAGCAGCATGTACCCAGTGAGTCCAGAATCAGCAGAACTGGTTTTTGGGAAGGACCCGTCAGAGCTCAGGTGTTGCCATGAGGGCAGCGGATGCACTCATGTTTGTGTTGTGTCTGTAACAGCAGCTTGTCAGTGCTGTGGAACCTGCTGAGAGCTAAAAATAAACCTGTGGCCACGTTAGATGTATCCTGGATTGGCTCCAGGTTCCCCGATCTGTGCTAAAACCTCATTGCACACCCAGCCTTCTGACTGAGGCATCCTACCCACAGAGCTGTCCCTTAGGTGGCAGGTGGGAGCTGCTCTTGGGTTACAGTGTTTGTGATTTCTGACTTAAAACTTGATTTCCCAGTTGAGAAGTGTCTCACGTGCTGCTTGGCTTTGCCACCTTTGGGTTTGGGCTGGAGTGCAGACACAGGCACCTCACAGGTGAAGGGAAGGGCTCTGTTTCATGCTCACCTGGCTGGTAGTGCTGCAGACATTAACTATAAAAGAATTATAGAACTAGTTAAGCCCAGGAGGGATGAATCACACAGACTTTTTGATTTATTTTGGTTTAGACTAAGCTGCACGAGGACATCTGTGAGAGGCGCACAGCGGCCACCATTGCCACCCACGACTTGCAGCTGGTCAAAGCTCCTCTGACTTACGACATTCAGCCTCCTGATGAGCTGAAGGTAGGGCTTGGCAGTAGTTTCTTACCCCACAGATCCTAGAAAACTAATTCCTGGAACTTTACTTTAGAAGCTCTACTCATTTCCTTGCTATCTTGCTGTACCAGGTGTAGTACCAGTGACTGAGCCTGTTTTTCAGGTGGGTGTTGTGGCTTACACAAAGGTTTAAACTCACAGCACTCCATGAGAAGTGGAAAGTGTGTTTCCAGGCTGAAAAGGACATGGGGAACGACAACATTCAGGAGTATGGTTTTAATTATTGACTTGCTCACAGGAGTTTTGAATTCAAGTGTTTGTTTTCTTGTGTGGTGCAGATAACGCCCCTGGGTCGGAAGGAGATCAAGGCAAAGGACCTTCTGCGGCAGCTGCATTTGGAAGCTGAGGAGCAGCGGAAGCAGAAGAAGCGTCAGAACGTCTCTGGGCTGCACAAGTCAGTACCCTGGTCTTTTGTGGTTTTCCTCACACACGTTTAGGTGACTGTGCTGGGGATGGGGCTCACAAACCCAGCGTGAGCTCTTGGGAGTTGAGATGAAAAACACTGAATCCAATTTTTGTATGAGTAAATTCTTGTATGAGTTCTTCAAGAGGTGACAAATCTATTTAGAGCAGCAAATAGAAGGGAAGCAGAGAATGGTGAAGTGTATGTGGTGCACATTCAGCAAAGTAAGTGAATCAGAGATGGGGTAAATCTGCAGGTAGGAGCAGATGAGCTGTAAAGCAGCATGTGGCTCTGCCCTGTGCTGTTCATTGCTCTTGCAGAGATCACACACTAATTCCTTTTTGTCACTATTTTCTGCCGTTGTGTCCAGCTGCTCTGTCACTCACTTTTTGCTGCATTGTTTCTTCTGGCAGGTACCTGCAGTTGCTGGATGGCAAAGACAACTACCCGTGCCTGGTGGATGCCGAGGGCGCTGTGATTTCCTTCCCACCAATAACCAATAGTGAGAAAACAAAGGTACTCTCTGCTCATGGAAATACATTAATGAATTAAACTGTTTTTTTCTGCTGAGAGTTAACTCAAAGACACACACAAGTTGTGTTCCAGATATAAACCCTCACGGCCTGTGTCTGGTGTGCTTGACTATCAGACCGAGAGGGATCTGCGAGTTAGAGTTGTACCTCTGGAAATCTGTTCCAGAGGCACCAACCTACCTGTGCAAAGGCTTTGTGGAAGGGCAGGAATAAAAGAACAGCAGTGCCTAACCCCTGATTAAATTAAATGAAAGCCTTTAGTTCTGTGCATTGAAACGTGTCACATGGGTGGGATGCTCTGACTCCTGACTTGCTTTAACTGTGCAACTCTTACAGATTAGAAAAGAGACCCGTGACCTGTTCCTGGAAGTGACGAGCGATACCAGTTTACAGATCTGCAAAGATGTGATGGACACGCTCATCCTGGTAGGGAGTTCAGGAAAATATCCTGTCTCTTCTTGGTGGGCTCCCACCAAACGTGTCATTCATTGCTTGAGTGCACGGAGAAGAACACAGAAGCTGATTTGTGTTCTAGCAGTGTTATTATTCCCTCTTGTTAATTCTCTGCCACGGAATTGATCTTGTTCTCTGTGTTTTGCTTTAACAGAAAATTGCAGAACTGAACAGATTTACCTTGGAGAACAAGGAGGGCTCAGGCTCGGATGCCGAGTTGGATGATGCTGTCTCCGGACCGGGGGGTTTGGATCCCGGGAACCTGCCGCTGGTGCTGGAGCAGGTGCGAGTGGTGGACACGGATGGAAACTTGAAAGTGCTTTATCCTTCTAAAACTGACCTGGCCACAGTGTCCTCTCTGCTGACTGTGATCCGTTAGGAGCTGTCTGAGCTGAGGAGAGGACTCCGTGTTCTTTTTGGTTTTTCCCCGTGTTCGACAGCAGTGAGGGGGCTGGGGTTTCTGAAGAGAAGATGCAGAGCATCCTGCTGGGGAGGCAACAGCTTCAGAGCCTGAGGAGCTGCAGCAAAGAGAAATGAAATCTCTCAGCCTTAACAGAGATGGTTGGTGTTGGGACGGGGCAGGGAGAGCAGCGTCTTCAAACGTGGACTTATGGCAGAGGAGGTGTCAGACATCAGAAAGCAGCAACTTGTAAAGAAAATCATCATGACATTTGAAACAAGTGAAGCCACAATTTTCTGCAGGATCCCTTTTTCTTCCTGGCATGTTTCGTCTGGATCATTGTTTTGGCAGCAGAGAAATGCAGAGGGTGACAGTGTGGAACAGGGTCCTGTGATGGGTACAACTCAGAATCAAAAGGCCAAACCACTTTGCTGACATTTCATTCTTTATAGTTTTGTTTTTATCTGGAGTTACTGTGAACACTTAGTTGCTGTCAGAACTTGTGGGATGAGTTTTAAAGTGACAGTTTCTGTGTTCAGGCATGAACACAGCTCCCATTTTTAAGTGGTCAGTTGAAATGCCTGCAGGGTTTGTGTGTCCCAGAGTATTTCAGAGCCATCCTGATCCCTGTGGAAATTGTAGTGACTGTGTGGCTGGTGATTTACTGTGATAGAGCATGGGCTTTGCTGATGACACTGCTGAAGCTCCCTGTCCCCCCAGAATACAGACACTGGTGCCAGAGTGACCCTCCTGGGGCTTTCTGTCCTACCCCATGTGGAGAGTGTTGGGGACACTTCCCAAAATACAGGCAGTTGGGGCAGTTCTCAGCTGGGCAGTCTGTGGGTGACCTCTGCACCCAGGCAAGCACCAGTGTGAACTTGCAGCTCTCCCTCAGCCAGGGTGGCCCCCAGATAGACCCTTTCCTCTTAAAAATGATGCTCTCGGAGCTCTGACTGAACTGATACTGTGTCAAATACATCCCTATGCTGGGACTTGCATATGGAATGGAAAAATAAAACAGTACTTGCAGTCATGGCACTGTCACTCATTTTGGCACTGGTGAATGTTCAGTCACCTCACTTCCAAACTTCCCAAAGCAGCTGCTGTGCACTTCAAAAATTGGAATTTCACACTTCCCAGCTGCTTGTAGCCAACCAGTGCTTGCACTTCGGGCTTCCCTGGGAAGTCAAGTGTTTCTACAGACCAAGGACTTACAGTGACCTGTGCTCCGAGTCGGCTGAAACGATTCAATCAGATACTCCTGCAGCACTCGATTTCAGTAAAATGAGTTTAATTTGTTGCAGGTCACCAGCTCAGAGCCAAGGACCCAGAGCCTGAAGTTGGTGGTGGTTCCTGGCTCAGCCATCAGGGCAGCTTTGCCATTCAGGGAGAACTCTTCCTCTTGGGAGGTGATTCAGGGTAAATGTTGCTGTAGTACAGAGGCACCTTGATACCTCTCTCCTTCAGCATCTGATAGAACTCCATCCGTTCGTCAGCAATTCTCTGAAAGTCAGGGACACATAGAGAGGTGGGAACGCACGAGGGGAAGGGCAGTGCTGCAGAGTGTTCTCTTGCCTCAGCAGTCCCCTCCTGGCTGCTGGAAGCTGAGTTTGGAAGAGCCACGTACCTGCATTGTCTCCAGCACCTGCTCCTCCGTGAGCTCGGCCTGGGGGGGGTCCTGACCCTCCACGCTGAACGCAGCCTGGATGATTTTGCTTTGTAACCTTTCAAACTTCGGATAGAAGAGGAAAGCAGGTAGGTGTGTTTAGTCTTTGTATATAATTCCTTGACATCTGCATGGATTTACATGAGAGACTGAACTCTCAGGCCTGGGCAAAGTACTGCTGAGTGATGAGATGGAAAATGTTCATGAGGAATTATGGGTGTTTTGGGTTTCACTGCAAGTGCTGTGGTAATGGTATGGGGTGGGTGGGCTGTGGCCCTTCCCCAGGCATCAGGCACATCTGCCTGCAGGAAGTGGCTTTAAGGTGGTTCTTGTTACCTTGAGCCTGGAAGGATGTTAGAAATCTGGTGATGTAACTGTTCTGAACTCGAGTTTCTCAGGGGCTTCTGGTATTTGAGGCCTGTTTACACTGTAAGTGGTATAAGAGCTGCCTGCTAAACAGCTGGGTAGCAAATGGGCTGAGATTCCCAAGGGTGTCCCGAGGGGGAGGCAGGGCTCTGAGGTGAAAGAGGCCATGTTTACCTTGCTGCTGATGCGTTCCAGTGCCACTTTGGTTTGCACCTCCTTGTGCTGCAGTGCCTCAAGCTGGCTCTTGGTCTCCTCCTGGGCCTGTTTGTGCTCCTGGGCGTGGCGGCGGCTGGTCACAACCTCGATCCGTAGCTGTCTGATTGTCCCCTCTGACTCACTGATCTGCTCGTTCTGCTTTGCCAGCTGGGATTCCTGTTCTGCCACAACCTGAGCAGATGCAGAAATCCAGCTGTTACTGTGGGGAGGAAGGTGAGCAGCTTTGGCCTCATCTTCCCAGTATCTGGTCCAGATGCTGCTGGTATTTCCTGGGCAGAGTCTATGGACTAACAACCTCACCAATGTCCAGTAACTGTTATTACTTGGCATTTTCTCTAAAGCTACTTGGGTTGAGTAGGGGGATTATATGCCAAGCAAGCCCAGCAAAGCAGCAAATACCAGAATTTTCTCTGGTGGCTTTGTACCACATTCACCTCTCGAAGGCTGTGGTTCTCCTCCTCTATCATCACTGTCACTTCTTCCTTCCTCTGTTCCTCTGTAAGGCTGCAAAACTGAAGGCAGAATATTTTACAGTTCAGTCTCGCAGTTCCAGGTGCCCCTCCTGCCTATGAGAGAGGGAACTGCTGCGTAAATCCCAAATTCCCAGCTGCCAGCTCTCCCAGCAGCCACGGCCACTCGGGCTGTACCTTGTCAGACATGGCTTGGAGCTGGTCCTCTTGCTCTCTGAGCCGCTTCTGAAGCATTTCATTTTCGTATCTGAATCTCCGAAGCTCAGATTCTTGGATCTCCAGTTGTCTTTGCAAGGAAGAGATGGCACCTGTAGGGTGGGAGTGCTGTGTTAGGCCAAAAGCTCTGTGGCTCCTTAGGTGAGCATAGGGAAGTGATAACATGGTTTGTGGTGCTTTGCTGGGATGTGGGTTTGTTCAGCCTGGAAAAGAAAAGGCTTCGGTGTGACCTAATTGTGGCCTTCCTGTACCCGTTTCTCATGTTCTTCAAGAGGAGAAAGGGTGTTTTCAAAGCAAGAGGCATTTCAGCCTCGCTCTGTGAGCAACAACCTGCGATGTTCCCACGGTCAGGGGATGAGCTGGGCAGGGGAGGGTTGTTCTGGGCACCTTCCCCGGTACCTGTGGCCATGTTGTGGTCGTTCTTGGCTTTCCGCAGCTCCTCCCGGAGCTGTTCCAGGCTCTGGGTGGGCTCTGACTCCTGCGAGCCAGCAGCGGCTTCCCCGTCCATCGCCGGGGGCCTCCCGGCAGCTCCCGGCGGGGTTTGGAACGGGGTTCGGAGCGGGGTTCGGAGCGGGGTTTGGAGCGGGGTTTGGAGCGGGGTTTGGAGGGAGTTTGGAGCGGGGTTTGGAGGGAGTTTGGAGCGGGGTTCGGAGGGAGTTTGGAGCGGGGTTCGGAGGGAGTTTGGAGCGGGTTTTGGAGCGGGGTTTGGAGGGAGTTTGGAGCGGGTTTTGGAGCGGGTTTTGGAGCGGGGCTCGCAGTGGAGCCGCTGCCCGGCAACGGCGTGAGACGGGCGGTGTTTTCCGCTTCCGAGTGACCGCCCGGGCCCGGGCAGGGCAGCAGCAGCTCCGGGACGGCGGGGCCGCGTTCCCTGCCTTGGGGCCGCGTTCCCTGCCTTGGGGCCGCGTTCCCTGCCTTGGGGCCGCGTTCCCTGCCTTGGGGCCGCGTTCCCTGCCCTGGAGCCGCTGTCCTGCCCTGGAGCCGCTGGTCCTGCCCCTCCTGCCCGAGCGGGAGTGCCCGGAGCGCATCCCTGAGCGGCGCTGGGACCGCTGATCCCCGGGCGGACGGACGGGATGAGCTCTGGGGGCTCTTCCGAGCCAGAGCAGTCTGCGATTCCGTGATTTATTCGGAGCACAGAGCCCAGCAGAAGGCAGAACCTTCAGCCGGGGGCTGTGCCAGGAGCTCTGGACCTTTGGTACTCTGCAGGTGGGTGGCTCTGGCTGTTCCCGTTGTGGCTCTGGCTGTTCCCGTTGTGGCTCTCACAGGCCCGTTCTTGATGTGTTTTGAAAGCTTTTTAATTTATTTTTTTTTTATTATTGTATTACAACAAACATTCTTGCCTTCTTCCGTTTCAGAGTGTTTGTGTATAAACAAGGCTTCTTGCAAGAACCTTTAGTTCTGTCCGTTCCCAGTTCCTGCCTGTGGAATATACATTCCCAAAAGTGGAAATAGTGGCGACATTTTGTAGCTTAGGACAATTTCCTTTGGGGAATTTTTTTTTAACAGAAATTTTTCAAACTCAGAAAAGCAGTGTCTTAATAAGCGTTACCCACCTCATTCGCTGTTTTTTAGTCTTTTATTGAGAAAAAGGGAAGTTTTATATATCCAGAAGCCACCTCTTGCCTTTCTGTACTCACTGTGGCAGTTTATTACTCACAAGTGGGTTTCTTTTTGGTTTCAGCTGCTTCAGGCCCTTTGAGGTCCTACAGGTGAAGGTTTATGTGGGTTGGGAGGGCACTTTTGTACAATTTTAAATGCCAGATGCAGCAATTCCCACATGTGCTTTTATTGGGTTACCAAAAAAACCAAAAACAAAAAAAAAAAAAAAAAAAAAAAAAAAAAAAAACCAAACAAACCAAAAACACAAAACCAAAAAACCAACAAACCACAAAAGAAAAACCACATCTATAAAAATAACACATTTTCCAAAGGTAACATTACAAAAAATACCATTCCTGCCATGGAGTGATCCATTAATACTGCTGGGAACAGCCCCTGTTCACGCTGTTCAGCAGGAGCTCCTGTGACTTCCTGGGCCTTTCTGAGACCTGTTGTGGGACATTGCCTTCCCAGATGTGTGGGGAATTAGCATTCAGGGAGGGAACACACCTACTTGTGTCCTTGCTTTCTGTGGAGGTTTTTTTGCCAGCCTCAATCAACAGAAATTACAGCTGGGAAAAGTGACCAGGAACAGAACAGAACTGATCATCCAGCCCATTGCTGTGCTCCAAGGCAGGATGGAATTTACACTGCCTGTGTTCTGGCTCACCAGGCCTGACCTGTCTGCAAAGTTCTCCAACAGAGCAGGGAGGGATTATCCAGGCCTCTGACTTCCCAGGACAATCACTGGCTTTCTCCCTCCTCTGCAATTGCGTGAAAGATTCAGAGGAGAAAAAAATTGGATTTTGAATAGATAAGGCTGGAAACAAGACTTTCTGTATTTTTACATGCTGCAACATGAAATTAATTTACTTGACACTGTGGTGTCTCAGGAGTCAGTATCCATTTTTATAGCTTACATGAAAATAAATCTTTCTCCTTACAGCACAATGAGTTTACTGTATGTACATTTGCTGCCATTTATATACACCAATATTTAAGTACAAGAACACATCAGGAACAGACAAACAGGTTCTTTCCAGCTCTAGAGAGGGCTGAGGGTAGGGGTGTGCTTGGCAGTCTGTCGGGAAAGCAGGATGAGGCTTTGCACCAGTCGCTGGCGATGCCTGCGCAGGTGAGGGCTCAGTCTGTGTTGCAGTGACAAAGCCCTGTGGGTTTGGGACACCCCGGGGAGCACAGACAGGGTCAGTGAGCAGGGATGAGAAAAACGTGCCGTCCTTACACCACGTCTGTGGGGTGCAGGGGTGCTCCAGGAAAACACAGACCAGGCAGTGCCTCCCGTGCCACGGGCAGGCAGAAATCCCACTCCACTGCTGAGCTGGCTTGGCTGCCCTCTTCCTCCTCCTCCTCCTCCTCCTCCTCCTCCTCCTCCTCCTCCTCACCTGGGCCGAAGCCACCGCAGTTTCCTCCCCGGGGCAGGCACCTCCCGCCCGGCTCAGGGCCCGCAGTCCCCTCGGACAACCAATTGACCCTTCTCCAGGCGCCCGAGGCTGCAAACACATTTCATGGGGCGTCCGGCTCCCCCCGGTCTCTCGCTGCCGCCTCCGGAGCCGCTCAGTTGATCTCTCCCTCCGTGAACTCCTCCTTTATGGACTGTTTGCGGGATTTGCAGTCCGGGAGGTCGAAGCCGAAGTCGGCCCAGTCGTCGGCGGTGCCGCGGTTGGGGATGGTGATGGTGTGGCGCACTCGGAAGTGCACGGCCTCCATCACCCGCTGCCGCTGCAGCTCCCCCGAGCTGCCGATGGAGATGGTGGAGGCGTTGCTGCTGGAGCGGATGAGCTGCTGGGCCCCGTAGTCGTGGCTCTGCTTGAGCTCCTGCAGGCCCCGCCAGATGATCATCCTGTACTGCTCCGGGATCTTCAGTGCTCCGAGATCCTGCAAGAACAGCACCGCTGAGGCACGGCCGGCACAGACGGGACTGTGCCAGCTCTGGACCCCTGGTCATGCTTTGGGGGCACAAGGGCTCGATGCCCGAGCTCCCAGCAGAGCAGGGCTGGACCTCCCTCAGGTCACGACACCAAGGCCGTGCTGCATCACCCCCCAGGTGCTTTCTCTTTTGTAACCCAGTTACTCAGCCACAGCGTGGCAGGTCAGGGACGTGTTCTGGGAGGGCTTCCCATCCAACTGATGTGGGAACAGGAGGAAGGAAAGGGAGGGGACCATTCCCCTCGGACACAGGTTCAGAGCAGCACGTGAAGCATCCTTGTGCCTGTTCCCCTGGGCTTCTGCTCCAGTCCCAGCCTGGGAGGCTGGAGCAGAACCTGCCCCGTGCAGCGGGGTGGTGACAGGGCTGTCACAGCACCACAGGCCGTGCTCACGCAGCCAGGGGAGGTGGGTGACCTCAGCCTGGGGCCCTGGGCACAGCAGGACCTGCCAGGGATCCACGGTGATGCCAACACAGAGGCTCGGGGGAGCGTTAACTGCAGCAGACAGGGAGGATGCAATTAGTAGCTACAAACGCCGACTCGGACACACAGCTCAGAGCCCCGACACGAGTTTCGGCCATTCCAAACATTTCCTTGGACAGCTGACAGACGGTCACGGAGTTAGTTGAGCAAACGGTCCAAAACCAGGCTCAGGTTACGCAACTGGCCCCAGCTACCAGTGACAAATCATCACCTCTCCCACGGGTCGGGGGAGCTGCCAGGTGGAGATGCTGCTGCCTGGGGCGAAATGGGGTTGGGCAGGAGCTCTGTCTCAGCCAAAACACCAACTCTGGGATGTACGGGGCTTGCCATGGCTCAAAGGGTTTAGGGTTATTATTTGTTTTCCTCCTTCTCGTTCCCGTGGTGGGCTGGGGAAGCCCCAGCTCTGGTGCCACCCAGGCACTGGCACCGCTGTGTGGCAGCAGCAGAGGCTGAATGTTCTGGGGCACACACAGGTACTTCCAGCATCCCCTCCATGTTTTTCCTGCCAGCTTTTGCCTGATCTTGGCTATTTCATTCCTGGCTTCCCTTGTTATAAATGCCCTGGGCTCAACTCCCTTATTTCAGCCTCTTTTGTCTTAAAGATTAACAGGGGAAGAGGTGAGATCAGATTAAACCTTCCTGAGCTGCAGTGGGGTGTCCCTGCTGGCTCTGTGGGATTTGGGGTGTTCCACTGAGCACCTCAGCTGTGTTTTCTGTGTTAGGTGGAAAATCTCCCTGAGCTCTGGCCTGGGGATCTTTAATCTCTGTTGTTTCTGACAGTCTAGAGGAACCATCTGAGACTTGTGGTTTCTATCGAGGCCTGAGATAGTGTGAGGCTGCAGGAGTGGGAGGCAGCAATCCTGGGAGCACACATTTTCTGTGAGGGGTTGGGGCACAGAATTCCCTTTCCCTTAAAACGGTTTTGGTTTTGCTTTTCAGACCAACAGCTGCTGGAAACAAGTGGTAAGAACAGATCTTCCCAAAGCATTTACCTCTATGGATAGGTTCTGCAGGTGGTAAATATTCTGTAACCCTTGTGAGGTGAAATAGTCGATGCAGTTTGGACACCCCAATCCTGTTAAAAAACTGCAGAAAAAGTTTGGAAAATAAAGTGGCATTAACTTCTCATGAACAACAGCTGTGCTGGAAACCATCACCGTGGGACAGACCGTGCCAGGCCACGGAGGAGGTGGGGGGACACGGAGAGCTCCACGAGTGGGACCTCCACTGCCACTAAGGTCAAAGTGAAGTCGGGCATTATGTTCATTCCTAAAGCTACATATGTTTTTCTCCTGATTTCAGAGGTTTTGGCGCTGGAACTTACTCAGAATAATGTGAGGGAGCTCAAGCTGCTGGGGAGGGTTGTCAGGACATGCCCCGGGCTGAGCAGCACTGCCAGGCTCTGCCCTGTGTGGATGCTGGTGCAGAAACATCTGTGGCCTTTTTAAAGACCAAAACATTAAAAAGCTGCAGAGCTGTTAATGCATTCCTGATGGAAATAGCCCACATGGACCCATTTCCAGGCGCTGCTGGAAAGAAGGGGAAGGGGGAGGCTCACAAAGCTACGTGCCATGGGACATGAGGACAAGACCCTGGTTTGGATGCATTTCATTTCTGACTAATCAGGGAGGGATTCCCATGGGGTGTATGAGGGCAGTGGGGGGTTCTGACTGGTCGGTAGCTGGGCTTTGGTTGCTTTGCTGAGAGGAGCAGTCTGTGTGATTTGGAGCAGTGATTTCTCAGTTGGGGCCGGTGGCCAGTTGACCAGTTGCCAGACAGATGGGAAGGTTAGAGCGAGGGACACAGCAAGGAATGGCAGAGGACAAGACAGGCAGGGCCCCGGGAGCCCTCCCTACCTGACGAGGCTGGGGTCGGGGTTGTAGGGCGGCGGGGGGGTGCAGTGTGACCCGGACACCATGGACTGGGACGAGTGGCCCCCGTTCATTTCCCCGTTGGGCTGCATGGGATGGCTGTTCAGCATTCCAGGCCCTGGGCAGGGACAACAAACGGACCTGTTAGACACCACCTGCCGTGATAACCCCCTGCCTGGGCAGGGGGAGCCCCTGGCTCGGAGTGGCGAGGGGAGCACCCACCCATGGGGCCCAGGCTGGGCGCGGTGCCGGGGCCGTGCTGGGCTGGCTGCCCCACCAGCTGGTTCACAGAGGGCAGCTTGTTGATTCCTCCGCTGTGGACTTTGTTCATGGGTGAGAGGACGGGCCCGTAGGAGGAAGGTGTCTGCAGCTGGCTCCTGTGCAGGGAGAGCACGTGCTGGTCAGCCTGGCAGGGGGGGCTGGAGCTGCCCTGCCGCAGCCTGCAGCTCCCCTGGAGCCCATCAGACCTCCCTGCCGAGGCTCCCTGCCCCTCCTGGGGGGCTGTGGGTGTCTCGGGGGCTGCAGCAGGACTTACTGCCTCTGCAGGAGCTGCTGCTGCTGCTGCCGGTAGGAATCGACCAGCTGCTGTGGGACCAGCTCCACCAGCTCCAGGCTCTCCTTTATCTTCATCAGGATCTCAAAGTTCTCCCGGCCCCGAACCTGGAGGAGGGAACAAGCCCAGGATTTTGCTGTATCCCTGTCCCACCTGGCCAATTCCTCGTGGTCCCTCTTTTCCACCCAGAAATGCAAAGTGCACTGTCACTGTGGCCAGAAACTATGCAGGATCCAGCAATCCCTTGAAAACATGCATCCAGGGATGCTTTTGCTCCTATTTCCCGAGTCTCTGCCCAGCTCTGCTGCCCTGTGGGAGCCTGTGCATCCCTGACCTGCCTGACCCTGCCCCAGGCCGAGCTGGCACCCTGTGCAGCTCACCCACACTTACAGGCACGTAGTACATCTCCTCCTCCCCGTGCCGCCGTTTCTTAATGCTGGTTCCCAGCGCTGGGATGCTCTGGGGGCTCTGCTTGAACGCTGGAAAGGAGAGGGGAAGAGCATTGGCAGGGTCCTGGGAGGCAGAATGCTAAAGCCATTCCCCTGGGGCTTGGCTTTGGAGTGTCCCTTTGTTATTAACAATAATGAATAAATATTTCTGGCCATGAGAGCCCTGCACAGGCAGCTTTGGGCTCTGCAGGGAGAGGGGAGGGATCTGACTTACAAGACTAGATTTAGTGGAGAAAGGTCAAAGCATCGTGCCTGGGTGTGGATTGGAGCCTGAACTTGAGGAGTGCAGGGATTTGGGGTGCCCTGAGGGACTCACTGCGCTTGTTGGCGTTGCCGTTCTTGGCCGCGCTCTCGTTCAGGGCCTGCTGCTCTCGGAAATGATCCTCGTCCGCTTTCCGGTCCCTGCCGGGACAGGCACAGATCCGGCCCTCGAAGGATCTCCTCCCCAGGACCTGGCCACTGGGAGAGCACAGCAATCACTGCCCCTGTTTCCCCTTGGGAAGTTAGCTGTGGCTCAGTCCAGCTCAGGAACCAGAGCGTTCTCCCTTCCCTCTGTGGGAAGGGATCCTCAGGGACAAATGGAGGGGACAGCAGGCTCTTGGGGAAGAGGAGCTCCTGGGGCAGAGGAAAGCTCCAGCTCCAGCCAACTCTGGGCTGGGTCCCTGGTCCCTCCATGCCAGCCTTTTCTGAGCTGGCAGAGGAGAACATTCCCATGCCATGGGCTGGGGCTGTCACATCCCCTTCCCTGGGGGTGCTCCCTGCAGGAGAGGGTTCCATCCCAAGGGCCCCCAGCCCTCCTGCAGGAGGAGGGACACCCATCCCTGCTCCCACAGCCACTCACTCTCTCGTCTCCAGGGTGATGATGATGAGGATGGGCCTCCTGTTCATCCCTCCCACGCAGCTGCTGTTGCACATGAAGTTGTACAGGATGGTGGTGAACTCGGTCCCCACCTGCTCAGGAGGGGAGAGCAGGTGCTGAGCGGGGAGGGATGGGGGAGGCAGGCAGGGACACTGGGGAGTGAAGAACTGGAGGGGGGGAAGCAGGTTTGTCCCCCCCAGAGAGTGAAGAAGAGGGGCACAGGGTACAGGGCTGGCACCTTGGCAGGGCAGCACCAGGGAAGGGTGGTGTGGGGATGGTCCCAGCTGGAAGAGGGGACTGTGGGGACCTGCCTGGCAGGACTAGAGGGGATCTCCCTTTGCACCCCTCATCCCTGGACCCGGCTGCTCTGGGATGCTTCACAGGACTGGGAGATGCAGATACTGAACACAGTTGCCATTGGTGGGGGGGAGAGCGGGGGTGGCCTTAGGTTTGCCAGGGCAAGGGGGACACTCTGGCCCTGTGTGTCCTGCCAAGCAGCCCTGTCCCCTGTGGGTTCACCCACAGTGCTGGCACAAGCCCGTCCCGAGGCAGAGGCTGGTCCTGCCCCCTCCCCAGCAGCCGGGTACCTGCGGGGGCTCGTAGGGCACCATCACGCTCTGCCGGCCCGTCACCGGGTCATCCACATACTGGGACAGGTTGTTGCCTTCCACCCGGATGAGGTGGCTGGCGGGGGCTGACTGGCCTGCAAGGCAAACCTCTGGTTAGAGATGTGGCTGCCCAGGATGCCCACGCTGTGCACACCAGGGCTGTGGCACAGGGGGGTGTGAGGCAGGGCAGGGTAGAACTCACCGTCGTTGAAGTCGCGGCCGAGCTCGTGGTTGGGGCAGCGCTTCACCACCTCGGTGACGTGCTCTGCCTTCTTGTAGACAGGCATGGCCCGGATGATGGTGCCCGGGGGCGGAGGGGTGGACACCTTGATCTGGATGGGGCATGTCTTGGCGATCTGACAGTAGAGCTTCTTCAGCAGGGGGGAGTACTGGGAAAGAGGAGACACCCGCCAGGTGAACAGCACTGAGGGGACAGCGATGCTCCCCTGCCCGCCCTTGGCTTCCTCCACTGTGGTGCCAACATAGGGCTCCCTTCCCTTCCCTCTGCCCTGGAAATATTGGGATCTGACCCGTTTCACCCACACTGTGTGCTGTCCACTTTGCACATGAAGCAGATTCAGCCACCTCCTAGGAAGGAGGTTCCCAGCTGGCCAAGTGCTCTGGCAGAGCAGGGGCTCCTGCTGTGCTGTGACAGAGGGAATCTCACTGAAAATCAGCAAAACCCTCGTTCATGCATCGTTCAGCCCATTTTGAAACATTTCCCTGAGTCTGTTCTCACACAAGGCTTGTGGCTGAGTGGAGAGCAGGGAGGACCAAGGGCTGGGAGCACCACAGCCTGAGGAAATTGTGCTTCATGTCATTAAAAGTGTCATGGCTAATGATACAGGACCTGGGAGTTTAATTCTGGCACAGACAGATTTGTCCTGACCCCCAACTCGATCCTTTGCAGCAGCAGTGGCTCATGGAGGGGACGTGGGGGGGACATTATGGGGACACGGCCACTGCCTGGGGTGGCCATGGGAGGAGGATGCTCTGTGGCAGCTGGAGGCAGCACCTGCAGCCACTCCTGCACTGAAAACAGCTTATGGCCACCAAATTCCTCCCTGTGAGGGCACAGAGGGGTTTGCTCAGTGGCAAACTCCTCTCTCTCACAAGGACCTTGAACGGGGGCAGCTCCTGGGGCTGCAGCTCGAGCCGCTCCAGAGCAGGGCTGGGGAAGGAGAACGTGTCCTTCACCTTCCAGGAACTGCCCAGGTGTGGGGATGTGCAGCTCCCTTCCCTCTCCACCGTGCCATGCTGTTTTCCACCTCGCAAGGAATGTGTTTGCTATACACGAGCCCACCCCTGCGCCCGTCCCTGCATGGCAGGGCATGTTCCTGCTCCAGGTATTTTATCTCATCCCCACAACACAATGCCTGCTGCCAAAAAAATACCACCGTGCAGAGCATTTGTGGGGATGTTAAAGCTTGTCCTGAGCCATCCAAATACAGGTGTGCTGAGGGGAGCGAGGCTGCAGCTCTGCTCTGCTCTCCTGCTGTGGGGGGATTCCTGAGCTGGGGCTGCCCAAAACGGGGGGCTCAGCAGCTGCTCAGATGGGTCTGGGAGCAGATTCAGAGGCTGATATGAGTGGCTCAGTCCCTGCTTTTCCTGGCCATGAGCATGGTTTGGTGCAGCTGTGGATCAGGCAGGAAGGATCTGGAGCCACCTCTGTCTGAGTGAGGTGCTCCCACCACCTCAGGGACTGAGACAGGGCAAAGGAGATAAACCATTTCCAGGTTTGTCTCATTTAGGTGGTCTCCAGGAGAGTTCTGGGAAGGCAGAAAAGGCACGGGCTCTGCTCCTCTCAGAATGCAGTGACTTGCTGCTGCCTGGCTGGAAATGAAGCTCCCACAGGGCTGCAGCCCATGGAACCTGCTTGCCCACCACAGTGGGGTTTAATGCCCTCTGTTTGAGGAGCCACCGTGGCAAAACAAGGGTTATTTGGAGGGGGCTCTTCCTTGCCAGGTGTTAAAATACTGACAACTCCTGTCAAAGGATCCTTTCATGTAGACATTCCCGGGCAGCCCTCAACACGCCTGGGAACTATAACTGCTCTGGAAGAGCAGAGGTGCATTATGGCAAGTTCTTTGGTAACAAATTCTCTCATTATACCATGTTATGACATGGATAAATCTCTGTTAAATAGCAGAGCGATTCCCTGCGGGGGGAAGGCGGCAGGCATGTCTCCACTGATAACCTTCTCGTGTCCCAACAGCTCCGGGATCGCCTTCAAAGATCCCTCCACTCGAACAAATCATTCTTTTAAGGAACTCTGTGCTGATAATCCTGGGCAAGAAAAGTCCGTGCTGTGCCCTGGGCGGCCTCGCTCCCAACTCCTCACAGTGTGGAGCCTTCCTGTGCCTCCTCTCCTGCCACTCCCAGCCCCACACACCCAGCCTGTGGCCACCAGGAGAACGAGCATTGCCTGTTTGGGATTCCGGGAGGCTCCACATCCCCAGCTGTGCTTCCAGCCAGGAATAGCCCTTGGCAATGCACCCTCTCCATAGGGGACAGCCAAATCTGCACTGAGCAGGCAGGTCTCTCCTCCTCGTTATCTGTACTTGCTAATTATCTGCCCCATGCCCATCTCTGTGCCAGGCTGTGCTGCATCACCTGAGGGCCTGGTACGTCCCAGCACAGCCACAGGGAGCACAGGCACTGCAGTCCTCAACTGCAGGATGAGACAGCGGCAGAGCAGGAGCCAGGGATCAAAACACCAGGATTTAATCACAGGCCAGTGCAGCCTCCTCGCTGCTTTGGCTCTTGGTTTGTCACAGCCACATTTCTGCCTCCTGTACTGGCAGAACCTCGGGCTGTTCATTCACATCCTCCCCGTCCCACAGTGCTTGGACAAACCGACCTCTCGAGACTGGCCACACTGGGTCACAGAGCTCAGGTCACCCACTCTGCTGCCAACTGGGCACAGCAACAACATCCTGGGACACCTGGACACCTTCCCAGCACATCCAGACCTCAGGACCAGGATTCCTTTCACACCCATAGAGGAGCCTGGGTATGTTCTGCCCTGAGCACCTCCTGCCTGTATTTTCAGTCCCTGCTCTGCCCTGGGGGCTGCTGGTGTCTGACTCCACACTTGTGTTAGTACTAAAGTCATCTCTGTTCCTGGAAAACATCAATGTCTGTTATTGTGTGTTTGAGGAGCTCAACAGGTTTCTGTGGCTTGTGGCTGCTGGGTTGCTCTAACCAGCACAGAGCAGCAGCAGTGCTGACAGGCTCCCTGATGCCTCTGGAAACACAGAACCTGTATTCCTCTGGGACTTCCTGCAGCTTCCAGTGTCACCCTCGGCTGCTTGGCTGACACCATAATGCCAGCTCCACCTCCATCCTTTCCCTGCCACTCCCACCCATCCTGCAGAACACTAGGGATACCTGGAAAAGCCAAGTTATTTAAACCCTAGCAGTATATCAGCACTGAACTCTTTCCCTAAGGCCTTGGTAACACAAAGAGTCTTTGGATGTGTTTGAGATGTGGCTGATTCTTTGGTGAGATGAGACCTCAGTGCACCAGTGCCAGACGTAAGAGGGCATAAATCCAGCTGAGGGACAGAGGCCCTGGTGCCACTGGCTGCTGTGAGGCTTTACCGTGGTTTTCTTGGGTCACTGTCCCAAGGTGTGCTCTGCAGGCCACAAGATCCTGATGAGTGAATGCCCCACATTGTGGATGCAGCGCTGATGTGGAGCTCCAGCATCTGCTGCTGCCCACCCTGACCAAGGACCAGGACCTGCTGCAGAGGCCACTGCAGCCCTGGGGCTGCCTCCCCACTCAGGAAGGGGTGGTTTTCCCCACGGATGATGACAGCCTTGCACAAAAAATAACCTGAATGCTCTGCCTGGAAAGACCTCCCGGCGAAGTCCATCTCGGCCGGCCCTGCGTGGGCAGCAGAACCGCTAGGAGGATGTGTCCCAACAGATTCGGAGCTGATAAAATCTTATTTATCTTCAACTGTTGACACCGAAGCGTCTAGACTTGCCTGTTCGGGAGGCAGCCAAGGCCTCCCTTCCCTCTTGAAGGAAATGATTTGCTCAACAATTACTTTTTTCCACAAATCCTCCCCCCCCCTCCTCCCTACCAGCCTCCTCCTCTCCTGCATTCCAGTCTCCTCATTAGCTCTGCTCAAGACGTGTCCGGGGCTGCAGTCAATGGATCCCAATAAAGCCACTGGCCTGGCAAGGGGGAGAGAAGAAAAGTGCTGCCTCCGGCTGCTAATTTCCTTGCGCTCCCCGGCAAGCAGCTGCGGAGCTGCATCCTGGGACAGGTTCGGGCAGATCGCAGCCGAGAGGTGATAATAACGTGTCTGTCATCTTCCCCAGACATGTAGCATCTTGCAAACCGCAAATACCGTTAACCGGCTCGGACGAATCTGTTACGACAGATCCTGGAAGACGTGCCGGCTGCAGAGCTAATTCTTTTTTCTGCCTAATTTTTTTTAATAACCATTTTTTAATCACCGGCCTGTAAACTCCTCACTGGGCTGGAAATTCCTCCCCAGAGCTGCTTTGTTGCTTGCTCGTTTACTGTGAGCCGGGTTTGAATGTGTCCAGCGCATCAATGAGGTTCCAGAGGAGAGGGGAGGGGAGTGCCCAGCAGGGCCTGAGGTACCTGTCCAGCACACAGGGGTGCTGAGAAATGTGGGCACTGCCCTTGGCATGGATGTAAGGGGTGCCCTGGTACCTGTGTCCCTGTTCTCCAGTTCCTGCACCGCAGCAGGGATGGGTCAGGGTGGTGGCTGTAAGGGATGCTCCAACACCCACCTCCCTGTGCCTGTGGTCCCTACACACTGCAGTGATGCACGGGGGTGACACCAAGCTGTGCTCAGGGCACGGGTCTCAAGGCACTCAGCAGAGTCCCCTGCTCCCCCCAGCCATCATCAGCTGCTGGGGACCCCCGTCACCCTCAGGTCCCCCACACCACTGAGGTCCTGGGGCTGCCCCCCAGCAGAGCAGCACAGGGCTCCAGCCTGCATCCTTCTACCTTAATTAGCATGTCACGACTGCTAATTAAAATCCCTTGCTTACCCCCCCAGAGGACCCCTCTCCTTGCCTTCCCCAGTGTGCATATCCTTAAAATAACTCCGGGGGTCGTGGCTGCTCTCAGTCAGTGCTGAGCCAGCGTTGGCACTCTGGGGTGTTTAATCTCTTCTCGTAGGTCTGAGTCCCTCTGTGCATTGGATACTCAGATCCCCTGACCAAGGGGAGCCCAGAGCTCCCTCTCACCAAAAAGGAAGCCACAAATCCAGCAGGGAGGTTGTTTCACGTGCAGCATCAGGTCTGGATGCAGGGACAGGCTGGGAGGGGAGCGAAGAGGAGGCTGAGCTGGGCTTGGGAACAAAATGCGAAAACCAGAGCAGCAAGACCTGGGCTCAGGGAGAAACCACTGGCCCTGGAGGATCCCACTGGGGCTGTGCCATGAAGGGAGGGAGCTGTTCCTCCTGCTCTCCCACCTGGAGTGGCCACGGGCACAGAGCAGGTTTGCCGAGGGCGCAACCAGCATCTTCCCCCCCTCCCTTATGCACCAGAGGTCATGGGCTCCCAGCTCTCTCCCACCTCTCCTGCTGGAGAGCTTTTCCTTCCCGGTGGAGCAGCACTGCCAGTAAGTCATTCCCTTGACCCGTGCATACCAGACACGTTCGAGATAGTGGAGCTGATAGCGGGATCGTGTTGGAACATCGCACACCGAATTCCTTCGCCTTTTTTCTTAATTCCATTGTGTCTGCAGCTCCTGGAGCCTCATCCACACCCTGCAAAAGCTGGTGGAAAGCCTCCAGTGGGCTGGCTTCGATGGGCTATGGGCAGGCTGGTGCTGAGGTTGCTTCCCTACTTCAAGCATGCCAAAATATCCACGCTCACCTGCCCATCTGCTTGGACAAAACCAGAGATGTTTGTGGCTCAGAGGCAGTGTCCTAAGCTGTGCATGGCCCCTGATCATCTCCAGGCCATGGCTGTTGGACAGGAACTTCTGTGGGATTGTGGAAGTGCCAGAGAGGATTTGAAGAGTGGGTCTGTTGTCTATAGATGCTCCTGAAGAGTTTTCCCTTGTCTTTACAACCATCTCTACCCCAAAGAGCTTCAGGCAGCAACCAGCAGAGGAGAACCTGCCTCCTGCCACACCAATTATTCCCATCCTCCTCGTTCAGTTTAGGATCAGGCAAAGCATTTCAGCTCCCCAGTGCCCACGCTCCAGCTGCAAGATCTAATGAGTAACTGGAACCAATTCCACGTGTCCATCTCCCACGGGCTGAGCACTGGCATCAGTTTGCTGTGGGTGACTGGTGCCCAGCTGTCCATGGGAGCAGGAGGAGCTCCCCTCAGCTGTGAACATCTCCAGCCTTTCCCTCACCTGCTGTTTGCTCTCTGAAGCAGCAGCAAGTCCCTAGATGTGGTTTGGACCTCCCTGTGCCTGTGCCTGTGTCAGAGACCCCCCTGCCTGCACAGCCTGGGGGTTTGTCCATCGCCCCCCGGCTCCGGGGGCTCCGTGGGGGCCTGGGCGGCTGCCCCACATCCCTCTGCAGCCCAGCCACGGGAGGCCAAAGACCCCATTAACACTTGTGCAGCTCTGGCACACGTGACAGCGTCCGGCGGGGAGGGAGCCCTGCTCTGCCACCAACCCGACTTGAGAAAAATCCTAATTATCCATCAGTTACCAGCTGGCCGGTGCGGTGAGGGGCTGCGGCGAGGAAAGCGCCGCGATCGGCTGCGGCTGCAGCGTGTCCGGGCAGCTGCGGGCTCCCGGAGCCCCGATGGCTCCCAGCAGGCAGGCAGGATGCCGGCGTGCCCCGTCTTGCCGCGCCGCAGCTCCCGGTCCTCCTCCCAGCCCCGCCGGAGCAGCCTACCAGAGGGGGGCTTCCAACCTACAGGGAAAACCTTATTTTCAGCATCTGGCCCATTGCTCTCTGCGATAAGAAGGCCATTAAAAATGAAAAAGGGAGGTGGCAGCAGCCTGGAGGGCTCCCCAAAGCATGGAACAGAGCCGCTGGTTCGGTCCAGAGCTGGTGGTGATGGTGTGGTGCTCAGAGCCCATCCAGTGTCACCCACCACTGCCCAGTGTCCCCCTGCAAGGCCAGAGCTAAGCAATGTGAGCTCCAAACCCCTGCCCCAAGGCTCTGCCCCTTCTCCATTTGTGCCTTTCCTAAAATTAGAAAATCAGCATTTAGAAGCAAGAGAGAGCAGCTGATGATGCTCTGGGCCCATTCCCCACACTGCTGCCCCCAGACCCCTTCCTTCCTCCTCCTCCTGCATTGAGCCAAGGGTGTCTGCTAAAGCTCAGCTTATCTCTCAAGAGATATGCAGAGTCCTCATTTGAATCCTTCAGGAGTTGGAGAATCCAACGCATTCCTTGGTAAATTGTTCCTATGTTTAATTATCCTCGCTGCTAAAAAAATTCCACCCTGTTTGTAGTCTGAATTTGCCTGGCTTCAGCTTCCAAGTTCTGGATCTTGTTATGTCTTTTTCTGTTAGATTAAGGAGCTGGCTGCTATGAGGAACCATGTCCTGGGCACACCATGATGGAGCCACCTTTGCTCTTCTCAGACAACACCGCATCTTCCAGAGGGATTGAACCAGGATGCCACTGAGCTACACATTTCCATCAACCAAAGCTCACGATTGTATAAAAAATGACCCCAAATCATTTGACAAGATGACTTGCATGAACTACTTGCTTTGGCATTGCCTGTACACCAGCTGTCCATTCCTTCATGGCTGGATCCTCCATGATCTGACCCCAGACTGCAAGAGAGCTTCAGCAGAGCCTTCTTGAGCACAGGGGACTCCCTGCTGCTCTGCAGCATTGGCTCCACCAAGCTTGTGGTCAAAGCTTGGTGTAAATTGATCAACCACCCTGCCATAAATCACTCGGTGCAATGAATCCCAGTGCTTGCAAAAGCCACAAGGCTTTCCCAGACAGGGATGAAGCAGACCAGGTTGTTTCCTCTGACGTGCTGGCCCAACCCACGCGTGTCCTGCAGTGCTCTGGGACGGTGGGCACTGCTGCCCTTTGTGTGACGGTGCTGTCAGACATCCCTGTCTGTCCCCAGCCCTCCTGACCACTACCTGAGTGTGCTCAGCTCCTGTGGAGGGTCACACATCTGTGTTTGACTGACTGGCAACAGAAAGATCCCAGGGGAAAAGGGATGTCTTTCAGGAGGGGAGCCCTGCCCATGCTGTGTCTGCTCCATCCCAAAGCCATCCTCCAGCACTCCTAGCTGGGGACAAGGGCTGCAGTCACTCTCTGGCCCCCCTCCCTGCACACTGGGACAAGACACCCTGCAGTGTCTCGTTTGGGTTTCCATTCAGATGCTTTAGTGGTACGGGAATGCCTCCCTTCCCCGTGCAGGTCCTGTGCAGCTTTACCTGTAACTGATGGGAATTATCCCCCAGTAGGGATAGGATCGGTCTGGAGTCACATCATCCTGCCCCAAGGACCTCAAGTTTATTCAGTATGCAATGCATCCCTGAGCAACATCCCGCAAGGAAAGACAGTGGAAAGAGTGGAGCATGAACCACTCCTGCGAGGGCAGCTCGTGTTTACCCGCGGTGCTGTCCCAAGCCGCTGATCTGTGGGACTCAGCTGTGCAGCTCCAGCCTCCGGCCGCAGGGAAGCTGCTGGACTGCTCCAGCCAGGAATTCGGCTGCTTTCAAACGCCCGATTGCTGCCGACTGCTGCTTTCCCACTCCGCCCACCCGCTGGATTTCACGGGACGCAGTCCCAGCGCTGCGGCCGCTGCCGGAGCCCGTCCCCTCCTGCACCCTCACCAGGACACACCGGGAGCATCCCACCGGGCAGCAGCACCCCCCGGCCGATGCCCTTGTCTCCCTGCACGACAGCATCCAAGGATGCTTTCTGTCTCCCGTGGGAAGGACTGTCCTGGCAGTTAAACACGTCACCTCCCGAAAACAAAGGTCATCATCACACCTGGGGCTGACATCGCTCCTGGGCTGCTCTGCCCGTTCCATGGCAGTGTCAAACCGCAGCCCCGGAGGAAACCCTCTCTGTTCCCATGGGATGTCCGTCACCCCACCGCAGCCTTTCTGCTCGATCGGTGTTTCCCGAGGAGAAAACCCGCCCGGCTCCAGCGCGCTGGTGAGCGGCTCTGCGGGCGCTCCGCTGCAGGAACGTCTCCGGCACTGCCCTCAACAACAGGGACAGCGCTGCGCTGAGCCGGGGACGCCAACTTAGGACCTTTCTCCACAAAAAGCACAGCAGCCCCTGTACGCTTTCCCCTGCCGCCGGGTCCCTGCTTCGCAGAGCTCTCCTGTGCCCTGGACCAAACCTGCATCCCCGCTCCCGAGGAGACCAGCACACGGCACGATGTGATCCTGATTAAAATCCCGCTGTGGTTTTTAAAAATCCTACTCTGCCGTTTAGCCGTGACTTCTAGAGATTAGGTTACTCCTCTGGTACGAGGTGGAAAGGGATTGTCAATGACAAGCAGGAATTTACGGCAAAGCTGGGAACGGCGCTGGGAGATGCGAGCAAAGGTGAGAGCACCCATGGCCTCTCCTCTGACAGCGCTGGCTAGCAAAGGTGTTGGGAAGCACCTGGGGAACGAGGCAGGTACTTCCCCGGGACATTTCTTTTGGGGACATTTACCTGCAGTTTAGGGAACTGCAGTAAGAGAAGTGACATTGCGTTTCACAGCCCTTTGGGAGAAGCCCCCTGAAAAGCAAGCACGGACGTTTCCTGCGGGTTTTGCTCCCCAGGACCACCCGTGCAGGTGACGTCCCCGTGGGTGGTGATCATGTCCCACAGCTGCCCTGCCAAGCGTCCCCACCACCAAGGTGCTGGCTGCTGGTGGCGAGGATGCTGTGGGCGGTGGTGAGCATCTCCCCAGAGAAGGTACAAGACATGCAACTTACTGTCCAGGTGGCTGACTTGGCGGTGCTGGACTGCTGGAAGGTCACCTCGAAGTGGTGTGGGCCGGGGTAGTCGGTGTTGGAGGGGATGACGGGAGCCGGGGACATGGCGTCGAAGGTAGAGCTGGGCTGCGAGTAGGGAGAATGCGTTGGGACATTGGAGGTGTGCTCGGAGCTGTAGGGGCTGGTGGAGGCTGCTCTGCTGCCGATGCTCTGATCCATGCTGTTGTTCAGCAAATTGAACTGGGACTGGAGGAAGGGAAAAGGGGAGGAGGGAAAAGAGAAAACACCAGCCAGTTTAGAGACAGGGAAACCTCAGCCACCCTTCTCCAGGGCTGGGGTGTCCTGTTACAGCCTCCTTAAAGGGCCAGCATGCAGGAGGGGAGCCAAAAGAGCTGGTCTGGGTGGCTTGGGTTTTCCAACAGGTCACCACTTGTGTGAGGGATAAACTCCAGTACTCAAATCATCCCCCTCGGTCTGCTCCACCATCACCGGAGGCAGCGGGGTGCCACAGTCCCAGATTTCCAGCACACCTGCCTAGGGAAAGCCTCTGTTCTGACAGTGGGGAGAGGGCAGGGATGTTCTGGGGTTCGCTCAGGTGTGGGAGATGTCCCGCTGTGGGCAGGCAGTGACAGCCCTGTCCTGCACACAGGGCTCTGCTCCACAGTGGCCCTTCCAGAGTGTCACAGCTCAGTGAAGCTGCCCTGGCAAGGTGAGCAGCAGTCCCTGGTGATGGCATTGCTCCATCATGAGGTCCTGGATGGCTGACCTGTTTTCTGACCTGTCCCCCTTGCATTCACTGGTCAAGGACAGAACCCACACACCACTCCTGGGAGTGCTTCTCTGAGCCAGCCAGCCCTGAGTGGTGGTTTGTAGCTTGTTTCCCAGTGGGATGTTTGCTCTCAGTGCCTGATTCAGCTCTAATTTGGGGAAAACCTCAAACCTCGAAACGCGTGGCTGCGATGCAGCGCTCTGCAGGAAGGGCACAGGGCAAACAGACCCACTTAGGCATGTCCTGGCTCTTATTCCAGACCTGCTGGACCAAATCCTCACTTTTTACAATTTTTATCTTATTCCTCTTCTGACCAATTACTGTCAGATACTTCCAGTAAGAGCTGGCAGCTGCTCTACCCACAGGCACCAGCCTAAGTACAGTGACATTCCCGAGAACCGCGTGGCCAAAGTGGCCTTAATATTTCATCACAAAATCAGACCCAAATAAAACCGTTTCTCAAAGCAAGTAGGATGGCTTTTTTTGCCCAGAAACCTGGAATTCCCAAGTTGCTCAGGGCTTGCTCTCACCCTGGCAGCCCCAGAGGCGGGTGCTGTGGTGGCCACAGGGGCTGTGCCGGTGACCACAGGCAGCGGACCGTGCATCGCTGCGTGTTGTCCTGGCATGCACAGGGTCACCCTCGACTGCCCCCGTGCCCCAGCAGGACTGTCCCTGTTCCCAGCACCTGCCAGGGCACCTCTGGGAAGCCAAGAGCTCTGGAAGCAGCCGTGGGCACAGCCAGCAGGCTCAGCCTTCCCCAAAGGGCTGCAAGGCTCACGGCTCAGGAATCAAGACGTGTTTTAACTTGGGATCCCAACCTCACCCAACCGTCTACAATGTGGAATGGTTTAAAGGCAATCATCCTTCTCCAGGGAAGTTCTCCTGTTGCCTGCATCTCTCACAAGGTCGTTGGAGCCTGTGACTAACTGGAGGAATGCTGAACAAGATCTGGCTTGCTTTTACACATCCAGCCATTTTCTCCCTAAAATATGTGCCTAAACCCCTCTATTCCTCCTTGCCGCTCTATAAATAGCCCAGCCGAAGACAAGCCAAGCTTTCCATAATCCCAGGCTTCACCTGGAGGAAAACTTGGGGGAAAAAAAGGCATGTGGAAAGCCCTTGCCTTCCAGCTGGGAATTGCTGGGCAGCAGCCGTGGGGACCGTGGGCAGGGCATGGTGGCACAGGCAAAGCTCAGGCATCAACCAGGAGAGCAGCAGCAAGGGAGAAGGGATTGCTGCTGGACAGGGCTCATCTGCAGCCCAGACAATCCAGGAGTATCAAGACTGAGCTGTTTTTCTCTCATGCTTAGAGCCAGGGCTGTGGGTGGCTGAAGCCTGCAGCCAGAAATGGGCAGGGGAGTGGGGACCCTCCCCTGAGAGGAGCATCCCGACCTCAGGACAGGAGAGAGCTTCCCCTGGGAGAAATGGTGAGATGTGAGACCCAGGCTACCACCTGTGCCAGCCGGGCAAGACACAGCTTCCCGAGCACCAGGACTTTGGAATCCACTGGCAGAGAGACCCAGAGTCCGGTGCAGGGGGGAAAATGACCAGCTTTTTGTTCAAAATTGACAAAATCATGGAAACATTCCCTTAAAAGACGAATCAAAGGCAGGAGTGTTTGTGTGTGTGTGTAAATATGTTCATACACACACGTGTTTGTACACACACACACACACAACTGCAGCAACAACCTCACAAAGGAACAGCCCCAATGATCCCGGGACACACGGCTTGGTAGCAACACACAGAAGGTAAAAATGAGGAATGAAGTAATTTCCTTCCATCTCCGACTGCCTCTGTGCCTGTGCTGGACTGTTCTGAATGTCAGACACAGACACAGACCCCCAAGGAAAGACCCAAGGACAGGGCTGAAAGCGTATCACCTGCAGCACAGGTACCACTTCACCTGCTCTGCCCTCCCAGGGACATCCACCAGGGAAGGGAATCCTGCCTGGGGCCGTGGCGTGTCCGTGGGCTCTGCTGAGGAGATCCCCAGTGGACAACAAATGGTGCTGGTGGTTCCAGCACCGCAGGCGTTCCTCGGATGGATGCTCCAGCTCACACCCTCCTGACTGTGCACACAGATGAGCAGCCTGCACTCCTTTCACCAAGGTTTAAATCACACCCTGGGCTCTGCCAGCAGCGGATCAGGCAAAGCAAGAGGAACAGTGACCGAGCCACCGAGGCTGCAGCATCCTGCCCTGACACGGCCTGGGGCTCAGGAGCGGGGCTGGAGCAGCCCCAGCTCGTCCTTGCAGCCGTGGGCTGGGGACAGGCTCGCACTGGGACAACCCCAGGAGCATCCTGGGCCGCAGCACAAAGGCTGGGCAGGCAGAGCTGGAGCGGGTGCCCCAGCAGTGGGGCATCATTGCAATTAAAGCAGCAAGGCAAAGCCCGTCCGTAGCGAGCAGCACCTACCGTGGTGTAGTGCTGCATCGGGTCGCTGATGTACAGCATTTTAGCTGTCTTGGGGTTCACGGAGCGCGGGGAACCGTCCTGCCACGGGAGTCATGGGGTCGGGGTGGCGATGGAGGAGGCCGGGGTGGGATGGCGGGTGGAAGGGGGCAGTGTGGGAGCAGGGCCGGGGTGGGCAGCGCCAGGGATGCTGCGCTGGCCACCCGAGTGCCGCCGTCTGTTGGCTCTCTTGCTTTTTTCATCTCCCTTAGTTCTGTCAACTCGCTGCATCCAACAACAAAACGGGGCCCACCCCTTCTGTCCCTCATGACTATTCATTAAAGCACAGGGCAGGCCCCAGCTTGCCCAGTGATGGACTGGGCGATACCAACCATTCCCTCTGAAGGGAGAGTGGGGGTCCAGCTCCCCCATCAAACCCACCCCCATCCCACCCCTGAAAGCTGCTCCCAGCCACACGGGGCTGGAAACCTCCTTGGCTGGCACCTGTCACCAGCACAGCGAGGTGGGCACGCTTTTGCACTGACCCTATGATGCAGTGACTCTGTGAGAGCTCCGTGTCTCTGATAGGGAGTTATCCCTGCCTGGATGGATAGATATGGATAGGTGTGGATGGATGGATGGATGGATGGATGGATGGATGGATGGATGGATGGATGGATGGATGGATGGATGGATATCTAGGGGGATTGACAGGGATAAATAGGGATAGATAGGGATAGATGGGTAGCCAGGGCATTGGGGTGACCTGCTCCAAGTCACTGAGCATTGGCACTGGTGCTGAGCCCCATGAGCAGCAGGAATCAGCACGGACTGAGCAGTGTCTCCACTGCTGCTCCCCTCTCTTGCCTCTGTGTCGTTGCAGTGGCACCCTGTTACCTGTGCATTTACTGTCATGCACCCTGGGCTGCACCAACCCTGCAGGGCTCGGCTTCGGTCACAGCAGGGCGAGGGGAAAGGCAAGGGCTCACCTGCCCAGCGAGGGGCACAGCCCTGTTATCAGCCCTCTGCCTGGCTCCTGCCTGCTGTGGAAGGGAGGGAAAGCGAGTGGAAAGCGAGGGAAAAGGGGCTGGGGGAGGGGAGGCAAGCTGTCGGGGAGGGAAAGGGCGGCTTTCTGCAGGGAAACGGCGGCTTTCTGCAGGGAGATGCTGCCAACAGCCGGAGCTGCTGCAGGGATGCTGCCGGGAGGCCAACCTGCCTGGGGCACCAAACGTGCACAAGTGACCTGCATGTCCCACACAGCCTCGATGCTTTTCCAAGACTCTGCCTGGGACAGAGCCAAGGGCTTGTAGGATGGGCTTTTGCTACACACCATTTGTAGCAGAGCAAATGACACCTGTTCCTGTCGTGGGACTCGAGCTCTGCTGCCCTTACAGCACTGAGCCCCCTCTGCTGTGTGCAGAGATCTCGTCCAACAGGGAGCAGCCATGGTTTTACTGACCCTGCCACACCTGCAGTGGTTGTGCTCCCCACTGCCTCCCCCAGAGCCCCCAACCCACCCCCGTGGGGAAATCTAGTCTGTGTCTGGTGCAGGTGCCACCTGGGCACACTCACCATCACCGAGTCGTTCATGCCTCTCATCTGGAAGACGTCCATCGTGACCTCTGTCTGGTTGGAGACCTCATTGCTGCCGGTGTGGGTGGCTGGGGGGAGGTCGAAGTAGGTGCTGTCTGGCTCCCTGAGGACAAGTGAGGGCACAGTCATCTTCCTAGCCCTCCAACACGCCGTGGCATCACCGCCACCACCCAGCAACTCACAATCCCCTTGAACCTTGTCACCTCCCCAGCTCCTCTCTCCATCCTCTGCTTTGATTCCCCTGTGACAGAGCAGGCTTTGCTCAGGCAAACTGTTGCCTGGCAGGTAAAGCAAGCGGAGGCTTGGGAAGCTGTGCATCCACCCAGCTGCTGGGGCATATCTGTCACCTTGGGATGTCTTTACATGAGAGGAGCATGAGGGTCAAAGGACAGAAAACTTGCAAACATCTTGGTGGGGCTGGAAGATGTTTAATTTTGGAATTAAGGGACCCAGTTTAAGGGGACCTCTGCTCTGGCCCTGACAGCATCTCCATGCAGCCCTGGAGCACTGCAGTGGAAAAAAGGAGCCCTTCCACGAGGCAGTGCCATGTGTGTCTGTGTGCTGCTTTCAAAAGACGGCTTGGCAAATGAAATGGGCTGAGCAGGGAGGCTGGAACCTGGGAGCAAAACTCTCAGTGTGGCAAAGGCCTCCATCTGTGGAGAGCAGAGGGTGCAAAAGGAACTTGTCTGCTCCTGCTTCCGGACACCCCTCACGGGAAATGATCCCCCCCCACTTACAGAGTGCTCCAGAGGTGTGCGAACGTGCTGCCTTCGTCGGCTGGAGGTGACTGGGACATCTTGGCAGTGGGGGAGTCCGACAGAGGATAAACCACTCTAGGGGCAAAGAGAAGCAGCAGGGTTAGCACTGCCAGTGTGCTGTGCTGTTCTGTGCCGTGCTGTGCTGTTCTGTGCTGTTCTGTGCTGTTCTGTGCCGTTCTGTGCCGTGCTGTGCCGTGCTGAGCCATCTCATGCCAGCAAAGCACCCAGCCAAGGGCAGGAGCCCCCCAGCTCACTCCAGCAGGGCCTGGAGGGGCACAGTGGGGCCATGGTGGGGCACAGTGCCCCATGCCCCAGCAGTGCAGGCTGGGATGGTGTGCAGGGCGTGACCCGAGCTCGGTCAGAAGGTGCATCCGGGGAGCTGCAGGAACGCCCGTCCATCAGCCAAAGCCTCTGAGCGCTGGGCACAGTCATAACCAGAGCCCTCCTCGGTCTGCTGCGTTCCCCTCGCCCCTGGACGATGTCTCCTGGCCTCTCTCAGGTGCAGGAGGCAGTCCAGGGCACACCTCAGCTCTCCCTGTGCTCCCAGAGCCTCTCTGGCCCAGCAGCCAGAGCGGGAAATCTCCCAGAGCCATCTGGAGCCCCACGCTGCCTCCCTGGGCAGGCAGTCCTGCCATGGACCATCCTCCTCCTCCCTCACCCACTCCCTGGGAGCAGCAGCACTGCTCCCCTGCCCTGGCTGACATGGAGGTACCTCAGGCACATCTAGCTGCTCCTTTTACCCACGCTGTTTTAGCATCTCATTTCAACTCCAACATCTCATAGCGAAAACCTGAAACTTCCTGCTTTTGGGGTGGGAGCTGCTGAGTCGAGGGCAGCCCCTCTCGGGCTGAGGGATGCTCAGGATCCCCCAGGCCCCTCTGACTCAGCTGTGGACTGTGTGCCAGCAGGGAGGGGAGGTAAAACAAAAGCAGGCTGGCTTTCCCCATTAGCAGATCCTGCGAGCTGCTTTCTACGAGACACAGCATCCACAGCTGCCATCCCCTGAGACCTGTAGCTCTGGAAATGGAAAAGAACCTGCTTCTCCTCCTAAACTGATACAAGGGGGGAGGAGTACTTCTGTAATTATATAGCACTTTTGCCTAGTTAGAATTATTGTATATATAGTTCTTTAGTTTTTATACTGCTGGTAATAAATTCTAATATTATTCTCCCCACATCAGATTTCTTTTGTCTGCATAAACCTTCTCTCAACTTATAGCAATCTTGTGGAGGGTGAGAGAAAAAAAACTGACCCAAAGCAAACCCACGACAGTTTCCCACGGCACAGGAGGGCCCATGTGCCACGGGCACCATGCCAGGAGAGCTGACACGGAGAGTCTGGTGTCCTCCCGCCCCTCCTCGCCCCACGTGTGACACACACAAAAACGAAAGTACCTACACGACAGCTCTGAGAGAAGGAAAAGCCTAGAACAGATGCAGCCGACTGCTGGTGGCCTTACCCCGCTTCCATGCTGCTTTCCCTGGCCCGGGGCAGCTTCAGGAAGAAGCCAGGCCTTTCCCTCCAGCACAGAAAGCACCTCTGCACCGCCCCGGCTGTGTGGTCATCAGGGGTGACACCAGCTCGAACCACGTGGCTGCTCTCGTTCTCAAAAGGAAAGAAATCTGACTATTTTAAGGGCGTTTTGGAAGTTCCCTTTCTCTTTCAAAGCACAACCTGCACATTGAAAGCCAGGCTAGCTTCTCACATCCGAGCTCTAAGCTCCAGAGCAATAAGAGATGCTGCAGCAGTCGGAGTTGTTAAGGTGCATCCCTCTGCTGTGATCCCAGCTCATCCTGGGAAACCACCTCTGCAGCAAGGCTGACAGCCTGGCACAGGGCATCTGGGATGGTAAAGAATCACAAAAGACTTATAAATAGGGTTCCCCAAAATTGGCATGGTGCTGATGTGATTCCATCTGAAATGATCACCTCCAGAGACCCCAAAATGCTTATTAAAGTGAAGATCTCCCTGCCCTGGGAAGGGCAGCAAGGAGTTCTCCATCCCTTCTGCCCTGACGCTGCAGGGAGGCAGCAGGGGATGCTTGGGATGACTGGCACAGCTCAAGAGGGACCTGCACTGGATTTATTGCAGGTTTCTAGAGTAAGAAGGACCAAAATGTGCAAACCCAGGGGCTGGTGATGGGATCCAAGGCTGCAGGTGGGATTTGCCTTGTTCACTGGGAGAGCTGCTCTCATGCAGCCTCCTGCACCTCCCCAAGCCAGCTCCAGCGATTGCTGGATTGCTGCTTCCCTCTGTTGCTAGTCAGGGCATTGCAGGGAAACTGCACACGGGATAAGAGGCCGGGAGTAAGGAGAGAAAGGTTGTGGAGAGGTGATCACCACCTCTCCTCACCAGGGACTCAGCCCATGGCAGGGCTGCACCCCTGGGATTCTGGACCTGGCTGGTTGCAGTGGGACCAGTTCCTCCTGTGCATGCCCCCTCCCTGTGAGCTGCCACTGGAATCATTTCCAAAGATTAGTGTGGAAAAGCTCAGTGTACTCAATTTTCCATACTGCTTTGGCTTTGGCTACATCCAAAATGCCAAGTCAGCCCCAGCTCAGCTGAAGCAGTTCTTTCCCCCCCAAGCCCCAGGGACAGAAGGAAAAGGAAATCCACACACCAAAGTCCCAAGAGCCACCCCAAAATGGGAGAACAATCCCCTGGGGAAGCAGGGAGGTGAACCTCTGTATATCCAACCGCGGTTCATTCACGTTGGTGAGTGCTCTGACCGCAGACCTTAATATATTCTTAGAATGATTATAAACCCAACTTCCTTCTTCCATCACTGTGAGGAAAGTGAAGGGGACTCACAGCACTGCCCAGCTGCTGAGTTTCTGCACTCCCTAGGAGGAGCATCTTTGATCTCACCATCTACTTTAGGCTCAGGGTTAGCACCTAGAAATGCCCAGTGCTATTTTTCTCGGTGATAACAAATTCACTGCTATCCTGCCACTCCAGCCCAGGATGAAACATGGTGGCATTTTGCAGCCACCTTAAAGGGAGATAAATGCCCAAACTCTCTATAACAGGGCTATGACTAATTCCTAGGGACTCTTGGCCCATCCTGAGAGAGAAGGATTTCTGAGAGCCATTGTTACCTCTCACACTCAGCTGCTTGATGGCTTGGGACCCAGTCCCGGACCTTCTCTCCTCTGCATAGCGAGACCCTTTGGGCTTATCCAGCCCACAGCAAACAACTCAATGTTTGCAAAATGCTGCCAGTCCCAGGGTAGCAGTGCTGCCCTGTGCTATCGTTCGTTTGTCCCGGATTATTAAATTCACACCTGCAAAATGAGGTTTGTAAAAGCAATGAAGAGCGAGAGAGTGAGCTTTCCCGCAGCACACCTGAATCTCAGGAGCCCTCCTTGATGTCCAGCAGGTTATTAACAATTTACTTTCCAAGGAGGAGGCAGGCTGGACAGAAATCCTCTCTGGATGGAGTCACTGACAGGCATCTCGTGATGGGGCAGGAGGCTGAGGCAGCCACTCTCTCTCCCTCCTTGCAGCCTCATCCCTGTGCAGGGACCCGGCTGTGGCAGCCAGTCCCTGCATCCCACTGGGATCCAGCCCCTCCACTGCTTCTCCCACACAGTGCTGGGCCAGTTTTTATTCCGGATCTAAGGCACTTGGGAGCAAACTTTAAAAGACACTTCAGTCCTGGGTAACGAGCCCACAAAGCTAAGTGGCCACAAATCATCTTCCAGGCACGTTATCGAGTGCTCGGGATAGGGTCGTGCCGAGAAACTCGCACACACGCATAGCAAGGGGTTTCCTTTTGTAGGTTTTTTTCCTCCTACCTGCGTTTCGAGTTCCCCCGGAGGTCTCCCGCAGACAGGAGTGGCCTGGGATAGAGGATCTATGTTATTTACTGCACTACGATCTAGTAGCGTCCCGGTCGCCTAGGCAATGACATTGGAGCTGCTGAAAGCTGTGTGAAAAGTGAGGCAAAAGCTCGTGCGCTCCTTCCTGGAACGGGAGGCAGTTGCAAGGGGGTGGGGAATGCTCAGCCGAGCGTGCCGGGGAATTGAGCTGGTCAGCAGTGCCGGAGTGACTCCAGGGCAGGGAGGCTGTGGCAGCCACCGGGGAGCACCGCGCTTTGATCGGAGCGTTTGGGCTGGACGGGACCTTAAAGCTCATTTTGTCCCCCGGGCAGGGACACCGCGGGTGCTGGCGGCGGGGCGGCTGTCGCGCCCGTCCCTGCGCCACGGGCTGGAGAACCGGGGCATTTATTTGCCCACCCGAAAAACACCGGAGTGCCCGAAACCGGTATTTTGGAACCCAAACAATCCGCAATAAAAAAAAACAAAACTCGACCGCTTCTCTGATCGCGAGGGTTTATTTTTAAATGATGGTGGCTGTGGTTCCCAGGCTGTTTCCCCAGGGAATCTGTCCCGCCGGAGGGGTTGTCTGGCTTCTGCCCCCTGGCTGGTGTGTTCGTATGTCTGTAGGTACTTATTGATCTATTGATGTGTCTATTTGTCACTGATGGATTCCAGTCAATGCACATCCCTTTTTTTCTGGGGCATCTTTATTGCGACTGCCAGTTTCTCTGTCCTGCCCGGGGAACCTGGCGGGGACATCCCGGCTGTGCTCCTGTTGCTTGTCGGTAATTAGCCAGGAGGGCTGATTAGCCGGAGGGGACGATTAATTAGCCAGGGCAGTCCCGGGCGCGGGACGCTGCCCGCGGAAAGGCGCCATACGGAGGTGGGGGGAGGTGTTCTCTGAAGATGGGAAACACATCCCTCAGCTCATTAAGCGCCTCATTAACGTCTCATTTGCATATTAATGCCCTGCTGAGGCGCGTTCCGGCCGCAGAGCGCCCCCTGCTGGCCCGGCGTGCGCACCGCCCTCCGCGCGGCGGCCCCGCCCCTTCCGGCGGCGCCGGGGAGCGCAGCGGGGCGGGCTCGGCGCGGCGGGTTCGAATCCCGGCGCCGCCGCCCCCGCCATGAACTTCTCGGAGCTATTCAAGCTCTCGGGGCTCCTGGGCCGCTTCTCCCCCGACGGGCAGAGCTTGGTGAGTGCCGGCCGCGGGCAGCGGGGCCGCTCGGCACGGCCCGGGGCGGTTGGCGGAGCCCCCGAGCGGCCGCGGCGCGGGGCCCCGGGCCGGGGATGGACACGGAGCGGCGGAGCCCGGGGGGGAGAGCCCTGAGCGGGCACGGGGGGCTGGGGGGCAGCGAGGGGCTGGAACAGAGACCTGGCTGAGGCTAAAATGACCCCAGTTAAATTAATTAGCGCTTTAATTAGCGCCTGAAGGGAGCCACAGGAAAGATGGAAGGGGAGTGTCTGCAAGGGCCTGGAGGGACGGGACAGGGGGGAATGGCTTCAAACTGCCGGAGGGCAGGGATAGAGGGGATGCTGGGGGGAAATTCCTCCCTGGCACAGCTGCCCAGAGAAGCTGTGGCTGCCCCATTCCTGGGAGTGTCCCAGGCCAGGTTGGATGGGGCTTGGAGCCACCTGGGCTAGTGGAAGGTGTCCCTGCCCAGGACAGGGGGTGGAATGAGATGGTCTTTAAGGTCCCTTCCCACCCAAAGCGTTCTGGGATTCTACAAAATAAAGTAATAGCTATGCGATAAAGAGCAGTTTTTAAAAAGTGGAATTCCTTAGCCAGCAGTGATGGAATGAATGAGGATTCCATCTATTACTGTAACCCCCTTCCCTCCTGGTCTAGCTGTTCTTATTGTAGTTTGCAGTGGAGCTCCATGCACAGAACAGAATCACAGAACCACAGAATGGTTTGGGCTGGAAGGGACCTTCAAGATCATCCAGTGCCAGGGATGGGGCAGCCACAGCTTCTCCGGGCAACCTGTGCCAGGGCCTCCCCACTCTAACAGGGAGGAATTATCTCTTGAAAACATGTCTGTGACCCTCTCTGAACTACACCCCAGACCGCAGTGAGCCGAGCAGTGGCAGCCTGGCAGGGACAGTCCCGGTGCTCCAGCCCTGCCCTGCTCAGCCCTGTTCCTGTCCTGCCCAGGCCTCGTGTGTGCAGCACCGCTTGGTGATTCGGGATGCCAGTTCCCTCCAGGTCCGCCAGCTCTACACCTGCCTGGATCAGATCCAGTACATCGAGTGGTCCTCGGACTCCCTGTTCATCCTGTGTGCCATGTACAAGCGAGGGATTGTCCAGGTGAGGACAAAAGCAGGAGAGAATCTGGGGTTTTTTTGGGAATTAGGGCGTGCTGGCAGTGACACCCTAATAGCCAGCACTAGTCTGAAGGTCTGCTGGAGTTCCTGTCGTTGATAATGTAGTTTGAGGATAACCCAGCATGCCAGGATTTTTAAAGCCATAACAAACATCTTACTTTGAAAAAGAACATTTAGAATAAAAATATGAAATAAAACAAATCAAACCTGGAGATTATGGTGCCAGTTTCTTACTGCAGTAGAAAATAAATACCATGCAGACTTGTTGAATAGACTAAAACTGTTTTTTAAAATGTTGAATATTCAGAATATTTATCACAGAAAAATCAACCCCACCTCATTTGCCATTTCCATTATCACCCAGAGGGATGGACTCACTTTTGCAGTGGGATCCAGCGCCAGTCCTTCATGGCCACAGGTGGTGGGGGCTCCTGGGCTGCCTGGAATGGGGTGCAGCAGCGTGTTCTCAGCTGCAGGTGTCGATGAGTTGTTGTTCCTGCACTGTCTGGTTGCCCCCCGCCCCAGGTCTGGTCCCTGGAGCAGCCGGACTGGCACTGTAAGATCGACGAGGGCTCCGCGGGATTGGTGGCTTCGTGCTGGAGTCCGGACGGTCGTCACATCCTCAACACCACCGAGTTCCATGTGAGTGTCAAGTCAGGATTGCTCTGCACGGTGTCAGATGTTGCTGTCTGCCCCTTGCCTCCTAAAATAACCCAAAGCTCTTAAAGCTGCAGCGGTGGTGGAGAACACGGGGGCAGCTCTGTATTCCCGTGTAACCCAGATTAATTCCACGTTGGATGTTTGTTGTTCCATTAGCATTTTATCCTCTTGCTTCTGCTGATAAGATAGGAAATGGACTCTTAAATGTGAAGGTAAAATTTTGTGTTTGAGAATGCATTCTGATGATTTTGATTTTGATATTTTGATGGTATTCATCAAATCTAGAAATTTAGAAATCCGATATGCTGTTTGCAGGATTTCTAGCAAAAAAAACCCCCACCTAAACCATGCATGTTTCAGAGCAATATGGAACTAAAAAATACGGGCTTAGGTTTATCTGAGATGAGATTTAGATCCAGGTCTTGGAAACACTTTCCCAGTTGTTAATTCGATACACAGGAGTCCGACTACTGATGGAACCAGTTGGAAAATTAAAATTAAAACACCTTTAAGTGCTTATTAAGAGCCATATTGGGGAATGTACAGTATGGTAGAATCCAAGTTGGAAGGCCTGTGAATTCTGACTGGCCAACCTTTGGATTAGAGCTGATGATTCCTGTTGTTCAGTACAATAATGAACGGTCAGAAAATAGCCAAGAACTACATATGAGAACTACATTTCTCCTTGTGTTTACTCTCTTCAAACCTTTGGCTGGGTTTTAGGTGACAGGCTCCTGTGCCATGGCCCTGGCTAGCACTGGATTCACATGCTGCATTGACAGATTTCTTTTTTTTTTTTTTTTTTTTTGGGCAAAGCCCAATGTCAGGGGGGTATAGACAGGGACTCTGTGTGTGTGTGCAGACCCACCCCTTTAGACTGCGGAGTATGAGGAGTGATGAGTTTAGGCCTTGGTTTTCCTGGGTGTGAATTACTCTGATGGCAATTAAAATTAAAGAAATGAGCCCAGAATTGCACCCTGGAGGCAGTGGAGCCATCCCTGCTGGTCCAGTCAGGACCCCACTGCAGGCGGGCGCTGGGCGCTCCCAGGGAGCATCTCGTGGCACGTGTGTGTGGGGGTGGCCCAGCAAGGATTTATTGCCTCCCAACAGAACTTGGTTTGACCTTAGAGGATTTCATTAAGCCTTTGCCAAGTTGGCATCTGTGTTGGGATAAGTTTCCTCTCCAGCTGTAAACAGGTTGCTAAATTAGCTGTTGTCAGACAGCTGCCTGGGCCCGGCCGCGCTCCGAGCTGTGTTTACTCCCTCTGCTAAATCCACAGTCTGGGGGGACAGACGTGGGCAGTGCTGGGGGCAAACTGTGAGGATATTTAATATCAGCATGCTATCAAATCCAATGATTGCCTGGGGGATTTGGGGGTTCCCCAGCACCAGCTAATCACTCGTGCTTGTAATGCTTCAGGTCAGTGTGTGAGCTCCACTGGAAGCTCTGAATGTACTTTCTTATTCCCTGCATTTTTTTTTAAAGGATGTGTTCGAACTAATTAATTTCTAGCAATCTGTGCCTCAGAAAAATCATTACAGAATCCCTGAATAGTTGGGGTTGGAAGGGCCCTCTAGGGATCACCCAGTCCAACCCCCTGCCAAGGCAGGGTCACCTGGAGCAGGTTACACAGGAATGTGTCCAGGTGGGTTTGGAATGGCTCTAGAGAGGGAAACTCCATGCCCTCCCTGGGCATCTGTTCCAGTGCTCCATGGAAAGAAATCCTTCCTCATCTGGTTTATGGCTGTCACTCCTTGTCCTGTTGCTGGGCACCACTGAACAGTCTGGAACCATCTTTTGACACCCACTTTTGGGATTCAGCTAACTTGCATTCAGGGTCTTTTTGTGATCTGTGTTCCTCTCCTAAGATCCACTCTGGGAGGCAGTGCCCTGTGGAAGGTACTGAACCAGGTGTATCTCCTCTTACAGTGCCTTTGTTCCACCAGAATTTATAGGCATAGGTAGAACTTAAAGCAGAGCTGCAGGTGAAAGATCTGGATCCTCTTCATGTCCCTGGAAATGTTTAAGGCCAAGTTGGACAGGACTTGGAGTAACCTGGTCAAGTGGAAGATGTTGGTGGAACTGGATGATCTTGAAGGTCCCTTCCAACCCAAGCCATTCCAGGATTCTGTGCTTCCTCGTGACCCTTGTGCTGTGGGACAAATGCTGTGAAGATGTTCTGGAGTCCTTCTCTGAAGAGCTGTGCTTATAAACTACATACACTGTACTTTCCTTCCACGTTAGTTCCTTAAGCATTAAGGAGCTTCTCTGGCACTCCAGCAGCAGGGAAAAGTGTGTGTTTTTGTGTGTATCCGAGCTAATCCTTAGTAACTGTGAGTGGCTGCGTTGGCTGAAAAATGCTTTCTGGCGAGGAATGTGCTCTGAATAATCTTCTGAAATCCGGTGCTGACAGACACTGCTATGTAAGGGGCCGAGTGACCCAGTCAAGTCTGGGACAAGAGTTGACAGTCATTTGAGCTGTAGGTTGTTTAAATGTGTGTTTTTGTCTGCTGAAAATCACCAGTCCTACACCTGCCTGGAGCTGTCAACATTGGGCCGTAGTTCTGGGCCCGGCGTTGGACACTGTTTATCACGTTACCATCCAGATACTTTTTATTTCTCAGCTGTTTTTAGGCTATTTTAAAAATGCTTCTGCTTTTGGTTTGTTTTTCCACTGCAAAACAACAGCTGAAAACTTCTCAGACACCATTATCGTGAGGATTTGAGTTTGGCAACTCCGCTCAGTCGAGTCATCGATGCTGGACAGAAAGTATCCCCCAAAACGAGCAGTGGAGAAGGGCTTGATTCAGAATCAATGCACCATGGTCTGTTCTGCTACAAAAACAATTGTCCCTTCCCCCCGAATTCCGTGAGAAAGGCAACAAGAAGCAGTGCAAATTTCCTGTAATTTTGGAAACATTTCATTCTCAGTGTGTGGGAATGCTTGAGTGTGCACAAGTGGAACAACAGAAAAGGATCCTGATTTCAGGAATCAAAATGGTTTGGGCTGTGCCAGGAGAGGTTCAGGTTGGACACCAGGAGGAATTTCTTCACAGGAAAAGTTGTCAGGCCTTGGAAGGGGCTGCCCAGGGAGGTTTGGAGTCCCCACCCCTGGCAGTGTCCGAGGAAGGACTGGATGTGGCACTCAGTTCTCTGGGCTGGGGATGGGGCACAGGGTGGACTTGGAGGCCTTTTCCAACCCAAGTGATTCTGTGGCTCCATGATGGAGCAGAGATGGATGCAGAGAGACTTCAAAACAAAGGTGTGATTGCCTTTTTCCCATGTCTCACCTCCAGACGCTTCCCTTGCACTTGAGCTCCACATGAGCAGCGAGGTTTTGCCTGCTGAGGCTCAGAGCAGCCAATTGGTCCAGGGTGCCCAGGGGAGCTGATTGTGAGGCCAAGTATCAGCACAAGTGTAAACTGGGATGCCTTTGTCAGGAAAAATGATGATCCAGCCCTCAGCATTCGAAGCCTGCAGCTGCTAAGCTTGCTTTAAGTGGCTGGGGAATGTGTGCTGTGTGTTTTGCTCAGGGGAGGCAGAGCAGCCAGTGCATTTAGGGCTGCAATTAATAGTCCCCAGCAGCATTTCAGTGCTGCAGTTGCTGCAGGGGAATGTACAGAGGCATCTTGTTGGTATTTTTAAAGTAAACCTTGCAGAGGAGCAGTCTGACAGCGCTGGGCTCGTGTGGCCGGAAGTGAGGGGTGCAGGGGTAAAACTTGATTGATGTCATTCATCCCTTGGATTCCTCCAGGACCTGCTAAACTTGTAGGAGGGATTCTTCCCCTCTGCCCCCTCAAGTGAGACCCCCCTGCAGAGCTGCCTCCAGCTCTGGGGAACAGCACAGGAAGGACGTGGAGCTGCTGGAGCAGGTCCAGCGAAGGCACCGAGATGATCAGAGGGATGGAGCAGCTCTGCTGGGAGGAAAGGCTGGGAGAACTGGGATTGTTCAGCCTGGAGAAGAGAAGGCTCCAGAGTGACCTCATTGTGGCCTTCCAGTACCTGAAGGGAGCTACAAGAAAGATGGAGAGAGACTTTGGACAAGGGCCTGGAGAGACAGGACTAGGGGGAATGGCTTCAAACTGACAGAGAGTAGGTTTGGATTGGATATTAGGAAAAAAAGCTTTATTGGAAACAGCTCTACCTGCAGCTCTTCTGGAATCTTACCTCGCTGCAGTAGAACATAGGAAAACACAAGGGAAGAACTGTCCCTGGCAGCACTCATCACTCCAGCTCCAAATGCAAAGGTTCACATGCCATCCTCAGTGTCCCTGTGTCTGCGCTGCCGTTGCTAAGGCAGAGGGAGTATTTGTTTTTTAACTGGATAATGTGCAGATGGCAGGGCCGAGCCTCGGGTGCAGCTGTGACCTTGGGGAGCTGTGGGGAGGCTGGGTCTGCAGCTGCCTGCCCTCTGCAGCTCCAGAAATCCCCCAACTCCAGCGTCACGCCTTGCTTTGCAGGGCACGTTTGGGGGGGGTGGTTTCTAATTTTTCAGTGGTTCTGTAACATCGCCTCCTTGTGTGTTGCTGAGGAGGGAAGTGCAAAATGCAGATCTCCATATTGGTGGTGTGAATTCTGTACACCCCTCCAGAGTATTCAGTGTGGTGCCATGTAAATTTGGGGTAAACGCCCTGCTAACTGCAGGGAGCTGGGAGAGAATTCCTCACACACATCAGGCCATACAGAATAGCCACAGAGTTTAATTAACCACAGAAGGGTCATTGATCTACTTTGTGTTGCTGAATTAGGTTGATGTTTTTCTATTTGCTTAATTCCTTTTTTATCTACAAAAGTAACCCAAAGTGCTCCCTGTCTCTCTGCCAGCTGCGGATAACGGTGTGGTCCTTGTGCACCAAGTCTGTGTCCTACATCAAGTACCCCAAAGCGTGTCAGCAGGGTGAGTGTCACACTTCTACCCAGGAATAGCCTTCTAATGTGGCAGAAAGGAAAAATTATTTTCATGTGAAGATGTTAAATTCAGCTGGATGTGGTGAAAAACATTAATCCAAAGTGGCCTTTGTCGTGTTTTGCACATGGAAGGGTTGGAAAGGGAAGCTCGTGCCAGGGCTGTCAGGCCACATGGCTGTGGTGAGCAGTTTCCTGCCTGAGGGTTGCATCCCACAGATGACAAAGACAATTATGTATTCCAAATAAAATCAGAGTGGATGGGGAGCAATGCCTGGGAGCTGGTGGAGAACTGATGGTTGCATAACTGATCCATTTAGCCAGGCTAAATGAAGTGGTTATTTGAAATCTGAGGGGTTTGTGTAACAACTGTCAGTGATCAGATGTGTTTTGAAGCTCTGCATCCTGAGAAATTGTACATTCCAAGCTCAGAAATCGCTGACACAAGCAAATCATAACACTGTGCTTTTGCCTTGATTAATGTGACCTTCTGCGAAGGGATTCTTTCTCCTCTTTTATTTCTGCTTTGAATTAGGAGTAACTGTTCCTCACTGAAGACTCATCAGCTGTCCTGCCCTGCTGCCCCTCTCCTGTTTAATGCAGTTTTAATGAACTCTGTCCCCTGGCAGGGGTGGTTTTCACCAAGGACGGGCGTTACATGGCCGTGGCAGAGCGGCGCGACTGCAAGGACTTCATCAGCATCTTTGTGTGCAGCAACTGGCAGCTCCTCAGGGTAAGCTCTGCCCTCTCCTCCCACTGCTGCATGTGTTGTGACATTACTGCGTTAGGAACAGTGAGAGTAGAGAGTGCTTTGCTCAGAACATGTGATATAAACTGTCCACCCATGAGGTCAGTCCAGGATGGGTGCCACTGGTGTGGGGAACTGGGTGGATGTGAGCAATTAAACCTAGCAGGAACTTGTCTATGTGTAGTGTCAACCTCTGGCTCAGGAATTCTGAGGCTCACTAGAATAGGAAACATTTCTGTTTCTACTCTGGCAAGCAAAAGGCTCTTTTGCATTTGTGGTAGCCCTTGAAAGTATAAAACTGAATGTTCTGTCAGGATTTGTTGACATAATATTTCAAATGGGTTTGTGGTTTCTCTTTTGGGAGCAGCATTTTGACACTGAAACACAGGATCTGTTTGGGATTGAGTGGGCTCCTAATGGCTGTGTGCTGGCAGCGTGGGACTCGTGCCTGGAGGTAGGAGAAAAGCAGATCATTTTCTTGGGAGAGTTCAAGCTGGTCTTTAGGCATCGTGTGTAAAGCAGTAACTAAAATAACTGGCGTTTAAAATGTTTCTTTTAAACATAAAATGGCTTGAGTTCAGCTTTTGTTTAATATTATATGTATGTTTGGGATGGATGTCCTTGCAAGTGGATGTCACTGTTCTGTGAATCTTCAATGACAGCAAATTCTTTCTATTTTATCTTGAGAAAAAAAAAATTTATTGTAAACATTGCAGAAGGTGCTAATGAAATAAGAATGGAAGAATTCTCTGTAAGAGCCATCTAGAGCTTTACTGATACTGCACTGCACAGTGATTTTACAGTTACAAAACTACTCATCCAAAAAGTGAGCAGTGAAGCCTGGAACGTCTTAACTCGTAGATAAGTGGCCTTGGTATTTAACTTGCTGCATTTTAAACAGGGAGAGTTTGGGAGGAATGCTTTGCCTGCCTGTGGTCTCTAACTCTCCTGCTGGTGTTCAGAATGCCTGTGTGTCTGTGTTTCAGTACAAGCTCCTGCTGTACTCCCTCGATGGCAGGCTGCTCTCCTCGTACCGCGCCTACGAGTGGCCGCTGGGCATCAAGTCTGTTGCCTGGAGCCCCAGCAGCCAGTTCCTGGCAATTGGCAGCTTTGATGAGAAGGTGAGAAATAGGTTTGTTTTCCCTTTCTTTTTATCTAAACCACGTGTAGGGCCTTGTCCTGACAGTCTGCTCTGGCAATTCTTCCTGAACCAGGTGCGTATCCTGAACCACGTGACGTGGAAGAAGATCACAGAGTTTGAGCACCCAGCAACCATTGCCAGCAAAAAGACTGTGAGTATGGATCCAAAAATCCATGGAGGTTGTCAGCAGAGCTTTGGTGCTGCTGTTTGTATCTGGAAGATGCTGATAAATCCATTTCATTTTGCAGACCTTGATTTTTCCTCTCCTAATACCTAATTAGGGCTTGGGAAACTGCACGACAACTTGAGAATGTAAGAAAAATGGGGGAGTCCTTTCAAATTTGATGGGATGTGTGTCTGTGATCATCTCCTTAGCACTAAGAGATTCTCAGATGCTCCTGTCATATACCACTGTATTTGGTGTAGGTGGTTGGCTGCACTACAGATTTGGGTGTGCAGCCCATGGGAAGGAGCAGAGATTTGTCTCAGCTTTATGCAGTTCCTGACTTTAAACACCACTGGAACTGGATTGTGATCAGTCACATCCTGTGTGGACAGGCACATCCAGCTCACCTAAAGAGCATTTCCTGGAACATTTCTCAGCACTGATTTTATCCTTTATACCTGTATCTGCAAGGCCCAACAGATTCTGGGACGTTGGCAGCGGGCGCAGAGCTTTAGTCTTGTTCCAAAAAAATCAGGCTGATCTCATCCACAGAGGTAACAAGAACAGTGTAGGAGGACTGCAGAGGTCTCCTGGAAGAGTCTGTGTGGACTGTAACCCTGCAGTAGTCACACAACTCTGGTGATGTCCCTTAACCAGAAGCAAGGCATGAACCACCTCAGTAAAGCTTCTCACGGCTGAGAAATGCCTTTACTTCCAATTAGGTGTAAAATATGTCATGGAAAACAAATGGAAATAGCTCTGTTAATCTCCACTACACAGACAGGAATTGCAGTTGGTTCTTTTTAGCCTGGTGCTTGTGTTTGGGAATACATTGTAGGCATGCTGAAATATTTTTGCTATTTCCTTCTGCAGTGCTGCACTTGGGGTTTGCATTTATTTATGGTAGAATCAGATTAAAGATTCTTGGTTGCAAAAATGAAATCCATGTTCCCACTGTAATGAGGATGATTTATTCTCCTGTCAGGAAGAATGCACGAGGTGCACTGTGGCAGATTCATTCCTTGTAGACTTCAAGGTTCTTGTATTTGTCACAGGAGTGTTTTTACTGATTGTGGTTCCAAACAGCCCAGGATTCCCTGGGAATGCTGAATTCCATGTCTGTCTACCAAAGCCCTTTCCTCTGATGAACCAAGGGATGCTGAGATGTAATAAATGTGCAAAGAGTCAGTGGGGTGTGGGTATTTGGTAACAGCCCATGATCAAACTCTCCGAGGCCCTTCTGTGGAACTCTCACTTGTTTCTTTGTAGATTGTGTACAAAGAAGTGGAGAAATCCCCATCTGTTGAAACAGAGAAACTTTTTTTCCCTCCAACAAGAGCATTGGCTAGTTCCCTCTTCAGCACACAGAGTAAATGTAAGCCAAAGTTTACTTAAACAAGACACTTGAGTTTGCCATGGGAAGTCTTTCTATAAATAAACGATATAGGTGAACTCTGCCCCTTGGATGGTGGAACAGATCCTCTGGGTGTTCTCAAGAGCAGTAAAAGCCAATCTCATTGTTTGTGGCACTGTTAATCACCTTTGTTTTGCACTAATGTTTGAAGTGTTAGTTACAAGGTAGTGGAAATTTTGATCCCTCCTTATTTTCCTAATTTAATCTCAGACCTGCCTGGGTTTCCAGCCTTGCCTTTTTTTTTTAGGAGGGCAGGAAATAAAGAGCTGGTTACATGAAGGTGCAGTATCTTAAAACAATTAAAATTTTGATTGGAACATCTTGGAGAAGAGTGAAATGTGCTTGCTTGCTTCAGAGATGATGGGTTTTAACAGCTGGGATTTAAATGCATTGTCTATTCAGGCTCACTTAGTGAAGTGCTTTTATTTCCCGTTCCAGATGAGATTTCCCAGGTGCCAGTTTCCTTACAGTATATCAAACCAGTTGCTGACAGGGCAAATCCCAAAATGGGAGTCGGGATGTTGGCGTTCAGCGCAGATAATTGTTTCCTGGCAACCAAAAATGGTAAGTTCCGACTGCCCTGCCTTAAAGGGAAACCTTCTCATGGAATGTGGGGTGTTTCCTTATTGCACTTGCTACTCTGTAAAATCAGCTCTGCTGAGACATGTAACTACAGAGGAAACCCAGCCTCTGCCTTCTGGTGAATGTCATGTGCTGTGAGCTGCCAGAAAGGCTGATCAGAGCATGAACTCAGCCTTGGCTCTGTATTTGATGAAAGGAGTAGGTTTTTATATTTCTTCAAGTGCGTGTGAGGTCACTGCACTGAAAATGGAACACGCAAATCTTCCCCTCCATTTACAGCCTGGGTCTTGTGAAAGGCAGAACTCTGCACAGCTTGTAGCAGGAGGGATTCTGACTGCCTCAAATAGTGAAGGTCATGGAATTAATGTTCCATCTTTCCCTTCAGTGGTCCTGAGGAGCTGTTCATGCCTGGATGCCAAAGCTGTGGGTCAGGTGCAAAACCCACCAAACAGACTAATGTGATAAAAGCCGGGGAAGAACTGGGAGATGCACCAAGTCACTTCTTTTACCATTTTTGCAATATTCCCAAGGCAATACTGAAGGCTTAGCTGGTTAAAACTCTAGTGGTGTTACCCCTGGGGGGGCTGTGTTAAATTGCGTCAGTTAACACCCATTTGAAAAAAAAACAACAATTGTGATCCTTTTATCCTTCGGGTCTTACACGATTTGCCTTACGCTTCCTTTGCAGATAACATCCCTAACGCTGTGTGGATCTGGGACATCCGGAAGCTGAAGCTGCTGGTGGTCCTGGAGCAGCTGTGCCCGATCCAGTGCTTGCAGTGGGACCCGCGGCAGCCGCGCCTGGCACTGTGCACCGGCACCAGCAGGGTGTACCTGTGGTCCCCCGCCGGCTGCGTGGCCGTGCAGGTGCCTGGGGAAGGTGAGGCCCTGCAGGAGCTGCCGCCAGCTGGTCAGGGACAGAACATCTTTCCACTCATTAATCAGCCCGAGGATTATCGTGAAAACGGCTCGGGTGTGTTCTCGGAGCTTCTTAAAAAACGTGGGGTTTTAGTGCTCAAAAAAAGGAGGAGCTCATGATGAGACAGCGAATGGCAAGTGTGTCAAGGACAGGGCACGGGGCTGGCAGGGATTTGTGTGACTGATTCCAGCTGCCTTTTCCTCCAGCGAGAGGAGGGGCTGCCAGCTCCGTGCTGACACACTCTGATCTCTTCCTGCAGGCGACTTCCAGATCGTGTCTCTCTCCTGGCATTCCAGCGGGGACTCCATGGTGCTCCTGAGCAAGGACAACTTCTGTGTGTGTTACTTAGAAAGAGAAGAGGTAAAATAAAAAAAATTCAAATGCACTAAAAATGCTCCTAAGTCTGAGGAAGGAGGAGGAAGAGGGTAAAATGGGCAACACTTTTTTTTTACCCATCTGAAGTATTTTTATTTATAAATTATTTATTTGAAAGAGCTCCAAGCTCAGTGTGTGAAGTACTGTGATTGCAGTTGAGTGAAGTGATGTAGCAACTGAAATGTAGGGACTGAGTCTGGATTGCAAGAAAAACCTCAGTTATTGATGGAGTTGAACATTGTGTCAACTCTGAATCCTTATTTTCCAAGACTGTAGCTCTGTGTATATAATGTATAGCTATTATTTAAATTTTCTAATTTTCAATAAATATTTTGATAGTTACAAACTATAAACCTGCACCTCTGCACTCTAAAGTCTGTTTCAGTTTGATGTGATTATGCAGTGACTTATCCCAGCATGAGGAAACTGTTATTTCCACACAACATGGGAGACAGTAACTGTGCCTGGGCCACTGTGGATTTATTACATGGAATCTTTACAAGAAGGATCACAACTGACACTTCAGGATGTTGAATTACAGGCAACTGAAATGGCAGTTTTTGTCCCAGCTCTCTGGTGCCAACTGGGAGTGGGTGGTTTGGCAGGAAAGGAACAGTTGGACTATCCTTCCACTGTGTCCTTCCAAGGAGGGAGCCCCTTGTTTAGGAATTTATTGGATGTTTTTTTCTTGTGCTACCTACTTTCACAGCCTCAGTCTCCAGAAAATGAAGAACAAAGACCAAATTGAGTTGAAATTTAACTTTATTGAAGGTTAATGAAAATTGGATAACTTAAAAATGCACAGAGAGGGACAATGCAGCTTGTTGGAGTGATGATGGAATGCAGCTTTACATGAGTTTCACACACACACACCTATGTTAAGGCAAAAAAACACCACTGCAGCACAGTGTTTATCCAGCAGATAAAGGCTCTGATAAAAGGGCATGGAGAGAAGGTCATGCACAAAGAAGAAGCTTGTTAGAATCACCTCTTCAGCAATGCCAGCTCAGTGTCTCTTGTGCTGCTTCTCAATTTAATCCCTGGACATGAGGCTCAGGGCAGGAATGTATAAAGCAAGGCTAACACACAGTGCTGAAAGATTTTTCTCTGTCTCCATTAAAAAGTCCTGGCCCAAACTAGAGTAGATTTCAGAAAAACGGCTAAGAATATCAGTCTAACCAAAATAGAATTCCTTTTCAGTTTTACAAAGAACAGCTTTGAAGGCAAATGTGTTGGTGAGGCTCTTGGCAATGTTCTCTCACAACAGTCTTTGTGGCTGCAGCAAGGAAACAGAGGAAGTTCCAGTGGGCTCTTAGAGGGATTTTTACAAAAAGCATTTTCAGAGTTCACCAACTGCTGCTGAGCAGGTGGAACGGTGCAGCTTTAGCAAAAGCCAGCAAATATTGTTAAAGACTGACTGACAGCTTTCAGAATTCCTAACGGGCATTAATGAGAGCGCTGAGATCACGGAGACTGGAACAGTAATTCCTCTTTAGACAACACTAATCAGTCCCAAGCACAGGGTGGGATTTGACACCATACACAGGGGTACTGCAGTAATGTGGCACAAAGGTTCTGTTGTACAGCAGGTACTTGGGCAGGGTTTCAGCAGGTTCCAAGGGCACTTCATGAACAGGAGGAACAGGCCTGGAAGGACACGGAACACGCCGCTGCTCACCCCACAAGGACCATGGGGGCTGTATATCAGGTACAAAATACCTGACTGACACCACTGTGTGCCTGCTTCTCAAATCCAACCTGTGCCTTCCCCAACCAACCTGGAACTGTCCTACAACCACCCCCTTTCCTTCCCCAAACTTCCCTTTGCCCCTGTCTGCTCTGCCCCCAGCGCGCTCTCCCCAGGGGACCAACAGCAAGTCACTTGCCCTTCAACAGGGGGTTAAAATCCAATCTTTCCTCTTGTCATGGAGTAGCCCAGTTTGGCCTCGTTGTTGATGAAGGACATCAGTCCCAGGTAGGTCTCGATGAGGATGGGCCGCTCCAGCACCAGGACACCGGTGGCACTTCCTGGCACAGGGCCCTCCTTGTGGGCTTTCTTCACAGCCTGGATCAGCTGGGTTTGGAAGTTTTCCAGCTGAAAGAAAAAAAAAATCACCTTGTTTTCCCATTGTTTTACAAACTGTTAGGGAAACAGCTGCTGATGTGGAATGGAGAAGGATTAACACTAAAGCCATAGTTGCCAGGGATCTCACGTACTGTGATGAATGTCACGTTCTGGTATTTAACCTCAGGGATTCACACAGGACACTACTGACACATCTTAAACATGGGCTGGATGGGTAAAGATGTATCAGTGACCAAGTGTTCATTTCTGCCCTGATCACTGATGTGTTGCACTTAAAGCATTCTAGTTTTAAGGAAGACTCCAGAGGGAATCACCCATTTCAAGAAGAACCAAGAACCCCCTCAGTGGAGGTTTTCAGTGAGCAATTAAACCAGCTGTTAGTTAGCTGGCAGTCTTAGAGGAAAAATCCACCAGCCTGTCAGGTAAGTAAGAGCAGGAACAGGCCAAGATCCATTTGCTTTTTGACTTTACAGGACTCTGCACTTCTGGAATTTTCAGTTTCCTTTTCCTTGCCCGTTCCTTACCCTGCACAGGGACGCGACCTTCTCGTCAGCGTCTGCCATGGGGTGCTCGGTGAAGGTGATGTAGGGGATGTTGGTGGACCAAGGGTTCCATCTGTTGATGAAGGAGGCACGGCTTTGCTTGTCCCACTGAATGCGGATACCGACACCTTCCCGCCTGGAGTGGAGACCAGAATTAACAGGGTAAGACTTTCCAGTTGTTGGGGCACCTTTAACTGGAACGCTGTGCCTGACAAAGACATACTTGAAACTGGAAGCTGAAATGCAAGTGATAGTAAATTTTTCCTGAAGAGCAAGGAATTCCAAGAAATAGCATGAATTCAGCCCTTAAAGGAACCTTCCTATGAGATGGGAGCAAGAAGGTGAAACTCCTTGGACAGCTGGGGCGTAGAACCTGACCTGCACAGCCTGTGACAGCCCATGTGTCCAGGGACCCTGACAACACTGAGGTGGTGCTGCTGCTCCTTTCTGCATTACATAATGGTGACGAACTTCTGCTCCCACATCTACTCAGCTTATCCTGAAAGTCCTTGAGCACCTCGCTGTTAGCGCAACCACCAACTGTACCAGCAATCCAGCAGCTACCCTGAGGTCTCCTAATGAAGCTTCAGGGACTGTTTGCACAGTGAAGTAAGTGAAAGGAAGAATTCTCAGACCTTTCCCGTGGTCAGCTCAAACCGCTCGCAATGACTGTGTGAGGCTTACAGTGATGTTACAGGGGTGGCTGTGGCAGCTTACTTGTTCAGAGATTTGGGTGGGAACTCGAACTCCCCCACGGAGATGGTGTCCACAGCGCTCAGGGCGATCCTCGTCACCTGCTGGCACTGCAGGCTGATGAAGTTGTACTTACAGACCAGGAGGGACCAGTCCGTGATGAGGACAAGGCGCTCCTTCTCATTGTTCCAGTGATCGATTCTGGTAAGAGAACGTGACTGACCCTTAGCGGTGCTGGGGCTGCCCCGGCCCTGCCCTCGCTCCTGCCCCGGCCCTGCCCTCGCTCCTGCCCCGGCCCTGCCCTCGCTCCTGCCCCGGCCCTGCCCTCGCTCCTGCCCCGGCCCTGCCCTCGCTCCTGCCCCGGCCCTGCCCTCGCTCCTGCCCCGGCCCTGCCCTCGCTCCTGCCCCGTGCCCGCGGGACTCACTCTGTGAGCAGCCACACGCTCTGCACCTCCCCGTCCTCGGCGGGCAGCACGACCACGCGGATCTCGCTCACGGCCTGCTCGATGGTGCCGGGCTGCGGGGGAAGGCACACAGGGGTCAGGGGTGCGGGCGGGGGCTGCGGGCAGCCCGGCCCGGCCCGGCCCGGCCCTTCCCCGGCTCGCACCCGGAACACGAAGTACTGGCGGAGGCGGCCGGCGCGGCCCGCGGTGCGCACACTGAGCGGCCGCAGCGTCTGCCGGGCCGGCGGCGAGGGCGGCTCGAAGGGCGGCCCGGCCCCCCCCGGCACCAGCGTGGCGGCCCCGGGGCTGCCGGGGCTGCTGGAGCCGCCGCCCGGGCCGCCCTCGTCCGCGTCCCGCAGCTGCAGCATCGCTGCCCGGCCCGGCCTGGCCCGGCCCGGCCCCGCGGCCTCGGCGCCTTCCGGGGCGGGGAGAGCGCGGCCGCCGCTGCCGGAGCCTCGGGAGGCGGTGCTGGGGGCCGGGAGGCGGTGCTGGAGACCGGGAGGCGGTGCTGGGGGCCGGGCCGGGCCGGGGGGCGGCACTGCAGCCTCGCACGGGGGAGAGGCGCGGGTGGTACCCGGGCAGAGCCCGGCGGGATGCAGGATGCGGGTGGCGGGATGCAGGATGAGGCTGATGGGATGCAGGATGCCGGTGATGGGATGCAGGATGCGGGTGGCGGATGCGGGTCACGGCAGCTCTTCCCACCTCCCGCTCGCCGGGTAACGGGCGCGTCCCCATCGCACACCGGGGCGGTTCGAAGTGGCGGGTGCCCTCACTGTCGCTCCCCCGGAGCTGGGTTAGGTACCAGGTGCCGTCACCGTCAGCACAGGAGCTGCATCAGGTACTGTCACCATCACGCACCGAGACTGTGCCAGGCACCGTCACCGTTCCACACCCGGGGCTGTACCAGGTGGTGGGTGCTGTCACTGTCTGTATTAGGTACGATGTGTCACCTCTCTCACACATCTGGGGCTGTGTGATGTACCAGGTGTCATCCCTGCTGCACACCCAGAGCAGTACGGGGCCTGTCTTGGCTCTGTGGATTTTCAGGGCTGAGGAAGACAAGCACACACCACAGAGAGTCCAGTGGGGAGCCCTGGGCTTAGCCAAAAGATGCTCTGCTCTGCCCAGGTGGTCTGGAGAAGGAGTCTGATGTACCCACAAAGCAATGGGATTTGTGGACCTACAGTGGCCAGTCAGAGCTCCTGTGAAGCAAATCCCGGTCAGAGGTATGAGATCCTTAAACATCATCAGATCAGAGCTCAGGAAGGTACTGGAGCAATGCAGGACTGGGGACAGGACAGTGATTTGAGAGCCCTGACATCCTTGTCACATCCAGCACGCTTGATAGCAAAGATTAAATAGCATTGGGAATGAAGGACATGTTAATGTTTTGGTTTCTGTGGGCTCTGGCATGACTGCAGATATTATCATCACTATTTATGGAACTGTATCGACTCTTGGACCACTGTCAGCGCTGTTTTACCCAGAGCCAGAGGATGACATCCTTGGCGGGCTGCGGTGCTGGGAAATGATATAAAATTGAAAACATACTAAATTGACTTCACAGACAGGGTTGGGTTTCAGATATCTGACTTTCACATGTGTCCCATGAATTCCCTGCTGAGTTCTCTGCAGCCCTTGCTCATATGGGCCTGTTTAGGTGGGAAACCTCGGTGCTGTCTTTAAGAGAACTGCAGAGCTGACTTTATGCTCAGTCACCCCTCATGCCATGCTCAAAGCGCAGCTTTTCCCAGTGGAGCTTCCCCTTCTCCCCACAGGCAGCCTGCTGGGGTGGCTGTGGCTGGGAGGGTCACCATGCCAGGCCAGCCAGGACCCTGCAGTGAGTTGTGTCCTGTCCGTGTGGCAGCCAGAGTTGTCACCTGAGACAGTGAGGGAGCTGGGACTGGACTGATCAATCCTCATTCCTGGCCCTGGGCCGTGTCCTGGAGAGGGAGCTCGACTCCCAGCTCTGCCCAGGCTTTGCCCATAGGGAGGGATCCCTGGAAGTCTAACTGGGAGCAGCAGCCTCTTTCCTACTGTTGGAAAAGTCCTAACTTTTGAAATGCTGGACAGGAAAACAGAGGCTTGGATTTATTATATCCTGGAGCTCTCTCTGTCATTATAAAACATCTTTATGTGCTGCCTTTCCTCCTCAGGAAGAATGAAGGATGTTTTCTTCCCATCCGTTAGGCTTGGCAGATATTTTACTGTGAAGTGGCAGCATCACCTGCTCTTTTCTTTGACCTGTGGGATTTATGGCACTGCTGTGACCTTGGGAGGGTTCTGGTGTAAAGAGCAGCTGCCTCCGTTTCTTCCAAGAGCCACCAGATTATGGTCATGGCCCTTGGAGACTTTAGTCTTGATTAATGGTTGTCCTTCAGCAGCAAAATATGTCCATGAAACAATCCAAACCTTCTTATCCTGCTTCTCTGCTGGAAATCAGCACCTGCCAGGGGCCGGGTGTGCCCTGGAGTGCCCCCGGGCAGTGCCCGGCTTCTGCTCTGGCTCCTCCTCGCCCTTGGGAAGGGTTTCCTGGCAGGTTCTTGAGGCTGGAGAGTTCAGTGCAGCATCCCTGCTCTCCTCCCCATCCCGCTGTGCCAACTGCCGCGTGCAGCTGGAGCTGTCCCTGTCAGCAGAATTTCCCTGGGAAGTGATCAGTTTAGCTATCTGCTGGAGTGCTTAGGAAAGATTGAATCTCTCTTTGGGTGTTTTTAGAGCTGCTGGGAAAGGCATTTTGGGTGGTGTGTCCGGAGCTGGCCTCGAGAAGTGCAAAGGAGCTGCCTGAGGAGGACCAGACCCGAAGCATCGCCGCTCCATCCCCGTGTGCAGGGCCGCCCCCTCCCCTGCTCGGGGCTGGGCACAGCTGGTGGGAGGGATTTCTGACTGACAGCGAGGAAAGAGGCAGGAGAGCATGTGAGGGAAAGGAACTGGACCTGGAAAGGCAGGGGGAAGTTTTGTGACTCCCGTGAACTGCAGGGAAGCTGCTCCGGTGAGTGTGTTCGTGCTCGCTCCCGGCTCCGGGGGAAGGTGGGAGCTGCAGCAGGAGGATGCCTGCACCTCTGCGGATGGAGTGAAGGAGCACCCCGTGTGCTCTGGGAAAAGCCCTTGGGAAGCGGGATTCTCCTGCCAGGAGAGCTCCTGTCCTTCTTCATTCCTCTTGCCAAGTGCTGGTTTTCAGAGTGCCTCGGGAAGGGGATCTCAGCTCCGGAGCAGCTCAGCCCACATGGGGCTGTGCTGCTGGACACAACCCAGGTCTTGTGAGCCCCCCGATCTCTGGGCTTTGTCAGGAAGCAAATCCCAGAAGGAAAAGTCACTTCAGTGCATTTCACTGCGAGCAAATGAGCATGAGAAGCCAGGTTTGGTCTGGGGGAAAAACCCAGCGGCAACCTGCGCTGTGATCATTTCCCGTGGACCGAAGAAACTCGCTGAGTGAACCCAAGAGGGAGGAAGCATCCAGGGATGATAAATCCGCTTTCCCGCCGCGAGAACTCCCCTGCACTCCGGTAGCTTTGTCCCTTCCAAGGAGAGACACCGGGAAGCTGGGAGCAGGAGGCAGCCGGATCATCTGGCTGCGAGGAGGAGGAACTGGCGGAGCTGTGCTGGGGGAGGCTGCGGGATCCCCTGGGCACCCGCGGGGAGCACCTGGAGGGACAGGAGCAGTTGCGATGGAGTTTCCTGCGGTGGCACTGTCATTCATCCTGGCGCTGCGAATATCTCCGCTGGCTTCTGGGAGCAAACTGCAGCCCCACATGTGAGTAGGAAGGAGTGAGTTCCGGAGGGGTTTTGTCGGGCAGGGAATGGAAAAGCGGGGGCCAAATACAGTGTTTTCAAATCAAGGAAAAAGTGAGGAGCAGAGAGTGAAGGGGACCAGGGGATGTTGTGGGTTTCTTTATTTACTACCAGATGTGCAAAAAGGGGAATAGAAAATCGAAGACCTTGATAATCTTTGCTTGTAAACTCCGCGTTTAACTGAAGTGCTGCTATTGTGAGAGTGAAAGAGGTGATTCTTCTCTGAATAGTTTGCCCTTTCTTCCCAGACGGGCTGTTTTTATGGCACTTCACGGATCTTTCTTATTCCACGTTCCTCCCCGCCCGCTGCTGTTACTCCAGCAGCACGTAGGCTGCTCTTTTTAATTACATTTTACAGTTACAGTTTGGTGTTAATCATTTGGCTGCTTTGGAAAACTTCCTTGCAAATTTGGCCTCCTGCCAGAAGATGGTCTCTCGGAGCCAGGGGATCGCTCTAATTCCCTTTGTGCATGGAGCCGGTGTGCTGTGGGGCACTGACTCCAACCCACCCCCCCTGAGGGGTTTAATTCTTCAGTAAAAGGGGTCCTTTAGCAGATTAAGGTTTTGCAAGAAGCTGCTTTTTCTCCCTACATCAGGGGTTTTGTGTTCCTGCCCTGACAGTTACTTCCAGGACTTCTTGGATGAGGCCCTGGAGCTGAGCCCTGTGCCAGCGTGCCACAGTTGGAGTGGAGCAGTCGGATGCCAGCTGTGGTCTCTGAGCTTCACCAAATTATTTCGTTTCACTTCTTTTCTAGAAAGTATCTTTGTGAAAACTCCGGGTCCCTTTGGAGGGAAGCGGCAGAAGCAGCCCCAAATACTGTGTGGCTCGTGGCTTACAGAATCAGGAATAAATGTCTTTATTCTTAGTTAAAACCACTGACTTGTGCTGGGAGAAAGAGTTAGGATTAGAGAAGAAACAAAGGGCAAAGTGGTATTTTCCTTATTTTCTTACTGCATCGCATATATTCCTTTTATTTACTGGAATTAGTCTTAGTTCTGAATGAGTGAGAAACAGTCACTGTGGCTGGTTGACCTGGCACGATTTCTTTTCCCTGCAGCGATTTAACTAATTGAGGAGGCAGATGCTGGGGGTTGCCCAAGACCTTCCTGCCCTGTCAGCAGGAAATGCAGTTGCCCCCGGCAGGAGCCCGTTGGGGCCGTGGGAGCACTGCACCCCTGTACCCCCGTACCCCTCTGTGTGCCCCCAAACCCTCCCAGACCCCCTGAACCCCCATTTGTGTGCCCCAGGCCCAACGTGTGCGCGGAGCAGGAGCTGGCGGTGGTGGGGCAGCAGCAGCCGTGTGTCCAGGCGCTGACCCGCGCCGTCAGGGTGTGGAAGCAGGACTGCGGGGGCCGGCGCTGGTGCTCGGGCTACGAGCGCAGGTAGGTGCTCTTCCTTCTGCTTGGGGGGCTCCCTGTGGGAGGAGAGGTGGCTCCTGCTCCCCAGCAGCAGCGGGGAAGGGAGCCTGATGCCCGCTGGGTGTCTGACCCTACCTGGCACCTCCGTGACACAGAGCTTTTAAGCTGTTCAGGAATTCCTGGAGAAAAGCTCCTTGTGTTCTAGAGAGGCCTTGTCCTCATGGTGGGGTTTTTCCCACCTTCCAGCGATGTATGACATGTGTTTCCTGTGATCCAGCTAGGGTAATGAAATGATTTGTTCACGTCAGGTGTGTTGTATCTTTAGATGCTTCAGAGCATCTCAGTGCCTCTTGTCTCACAGAGCTGATGGCAGGAGGGTTACTGTCCAAAAATAATCATAACTGTGGCCATGGTGCTGGCGATGGGGTGGTGCAAATGCACCTGTGAGGACATGGACTGGTGGATTTGCTGCAGGATTTGCTGCAGGATCACCACCTTCCTTTCACTCCATGAGCTGGACCACGCTCAGGCCCATGTGAGGAGAGTGAAGAGCTCAGTGGAGTGGGACTGGCACGGGGGAGCACAGAGTGTGTGTACTCACAGTACCCCTTGAATTCCAACTGCCCAGAGCTGGGAGCCCAGGCAGGAGGGCTCTGAACACGTGTTACACTGCAAATAATGAACTTTTCTTACCTACCCAGCAGCCAAACCACGACATGCCCAAGCTGCTTCCGCCCTCCACCTGCTTTTCCGGCCTCATTAGGCAGTTCCAAGCCTTTACAGAATAATGATAGTTGTCGTCTCAAAAAAACATCTTGGACTCGAGACAGCTTTTAAGTCTTGACTTTAGGAATTCCTCCTAACCTGTAATTGCCAGTAATTACCCTGGCAATGAGATCCCTGTCGTGGTAACAAAGGAGCAAACAGAGTCTGGCTTTTGGCCGTGTTTTAAGGGAAGGCTTTGAAAGGATGGGTGCCCTGTCTGCTTCTACTTCAAAGCCTGGAAGCTCTTCAGCCCCAGCTGTCCCTTCAGCTCTTTAATGGACGGTTTTGACATCATAAATCAAGGGACTGAAATGAAACAACTCTCTGTTCTGCTCCATTCTAAATATCAGAACAGCCCAGTGCTAAAACTCTGTTCCTGATGGAAATGCAGAGGAGAAGCCTGTGAAGGATTTCACCCCAGGAGCTGTGAGAGGAGAACATTCCCCAGGCATCATTTTGTCCCAGATCCCCTCACTCTAAACCTCTGGTAGTTGCCACCACAGCCAGCTGTTCCAATAGCTGGGAGCTCTCCTGCCAGGCTCCCAGGGCAGTGGCACACGCAGGGACTCTGAGGAGCCTCCAGCTCACCCTCTGGAGCTGCTCCAGCTGGACCTGGCTCTGGCAGCACGGGGCTCAGGAGGTGTATTCACAGCTTCAGGATCTGGCCTGAAATTGGCCTCGGTACCTTTGGGTTCCTGGAGGTGACAGGGAAAAGCAGCATCTGCTCCAGGGCAGCCAAGTGGAGCATCCTCAGCCTGCTCTGCTCCACGTTCCTGGTTTGCTCCTGTGCAGCTTCCCAGTGAGTAACAACAGCAGGGAGCTTTGCTCAGTCCTCTGTAACCAAACTTGGAGGGATGACAGTGATATCCCAGAGGGGCTGGAAAGGGATTTTCCAGCAGCAGGACACAGCAGGATTTCCTGGGTTCCATTAGTTCTGGCTCATTCCACATTTTCTGTGCCAGGGGCTCCTTAGAACACAAAAGAAAACAGAAACAATGAAGATAAAGTATCTCCTGTGTGGCTCTTTCCTGTCTGCAGCACCCAGATACCCACAGGCACCGAGGCTGTCACAATATTTGCCTTTCCCTGAGAACAGCCTGGACTGGCTGCAGGGTCTGAAGTGTCCCACAGAGTCACCTGGGTGTGTGGGGGTGATGCTGCTCAGGGGCTGCTGGGGCACAAAGAGCCTGGGTTCAGCCCTGAGCTGTCCTAACTCACTCTTTCTACCTTTTCCTCCTCTTTTCTGAGCTTCCTTGTTATGTTCACACCACCCTGCACCCACCATCTCCTTCCACTGCCCCTGCCCTCCCCAGGCTGGGCTGGACAGAGCTCCTGGTACCAAGAGGATCCTGATGGATCAGAGCTTGGTGCCTGTAAATGGCTTTCTCAGCTTCTTCTGGAACACAACTATTTCCTTCATAATGTGCTAACAGCTCATACAAAAAAAATATTGATATCTGCTCTTATTTTTCTCAGCTGTTCTTCCATGTGCTGATTGGCACAGAGGAGTCCAAAGGTTTCCTTCCCGGGAATTAATGGTTTGCCGTTACTTGGGGCTTTTTTTTGTAGAGACATTCAGATGAAATCAAACAACTCGACTGAGTTAGGATAAATATTTTCAGTGGACATGCACAACACATCTGCTGTGCCAAATATTTGTTGTTGTTTGCCTGATTTGCTTTGGTGGAGCAGTTTCATGTTCTGCCAACGGAGCTTTGTAAAAATCAGCTTCAAAAGTTTTATCTGTGTTTCAGTTCTCACAAACACACAACATCAAATTTCCGGGAAAAACGTGTCGCTTTTATTTATTTACACTTCAGATGAGTCCCTGCTTTACTCCCTCAGCTGCCACCCTGGAGGGAACTACTCGGAGTAGTTAAAGGGATCCTCAGCATCCCCTGCCAAGCTGTGGAGCCTTGCTGTGTACACCAGCTCTTGGAGGAGCTTGGTGTTGCCATCAGGGATTTTTTAGCTCGCCAGACCCTTGGAGACACATCCTCCTGCTCACTGAAATACCTGTTGTTCTTGAAATTCACATTTCCCTTGTGAGCAAGTGTAAGATTGGATCTCAGAGCTGTGGAACAGGTTAGAAGAGAGTCTGGGGTGTTATGGGGACCTGGGCACTCATCTCTCATGTTCCCAGTCAGAGTAAATTAGGAGTATTTCCTTAGCATCAGTGATCAGTGCCAGAGCAGGTGAAAGGCAGTATCAGCAGGTTTGCAAACACAATTGCTCATTTTCTCTGGCTCCACGTTTGGAGTGACCAGCTCTGTTCTTGGCTGCTGTGTTTCAGGGTGCTGTATTACACGGGCTACAGGCAGCTGTACCAGCTGACATCCCAGACCACGTACAGGTGCTGCCCAGGATGGTCCCAGCTCGCAGGGGAGGACGGGTGTCTGCACCGTAAGTGTGGTTCTGCTCACCTGAGGGTCTTTACTTTTGGGCTGAGGGTGCTCATTTCAGCTCCTGGGCCTGCAGTAAGCACTGGGAAAGTGCCTTTAAATGTCTTTAAAAAGAACTGGTGGTTTGTTGTTGTTTTTCTGTTTGTTTGTTTGTTTTGCTGTATTTTTTCCTGTTTCTTTTTTACTGTTAACATTGTTATTGTTATTATTTTGATTTCCTTTAACTGTGCATCAGAGGGGTTCTGCTCTGGCTTCCCTGGAAGCGCCAGTGATGCTTTCTGGTTTTGGAGAATTTCCATGTTGCAGCATAAAAGGGTTTCAGGGTCCCAGTCATTTATCCACTTGCCAAGTGCTAGTAAATGTTTAAAATCGAGCCCAAATGGGTGTTTCAAAGGGTGCCATTGGCAGAAACCCTGGAAACTCCTGTGGGAAGGGGTGTATGTGTTGAGGGCTTGGTCTGGTATTTTAGGACTCAGTGAGTTTGAGCCCCTGTGAGAGGTTTGGGATCTCTGCATCCACCCCTTACCTGGTTCCTCCCAAATCCAAAGGGCAGTCCTGGGCTCAGGATGGTGGGATCCAGCAAGGGATGTTGCAGGATCAGCCTCAGGGGAGAGAGCACACGGCCATGGGGGGAGTGCCACTGGTCAGGTCTGGAGTGGAGACCCAGAACTGGAGCCTTTGGGATTCTCTGGTTGGATTCCTGCTCTCTTCCAGTGCAGTTCTCTGCCAAGCAGGCATGGAAGTGTCTCCTTCCCAGCTGTGCAGGGAGCTGTGATATGTATTCAGGTTTGCACATGAGTCAGGCTAGGGATGTGCAAATATTAGTCTATAAGATGATTTTATGCTGTTGTTGCAGGAGGCAGAGGCAGTTCTGTCCCCATGGGCCCCACATTCCCCATTCCCCTCCAGACTTCCCTGCCTGACACAGGAGGCAGCTGCTCTGCTCCTTCCCCCAAACCCTGCAGCCACATCCAGCTGGGGAAACATTTAACTGGAAACTGCTTTTGAGACGTTAAGAGCAAAGAAAACCCTTCTCTGGAGTCAAGCAAAGGTTTATTTGAGCTTATGAGTAGAGCTGAGTGTCACCCAGCCATGGGCAGCTCCATTGTGAGGGCCACTGGGACTGGGATTGACCTCCAGTACAGGAAAATGTCTCCCATAGCTGGTTGCCTTTTGTTCTATGCAGAGGCCACCTGTACCTTCCCTGTGCTTTGATGCTTGAACCAAAGGTTTACCAAAAAAAGGGAAAAAAAGGGTATGTGAAGCAACCAGTCTTTATTCTTCCTATTCCAAAGCCTGGAGCCAAGGAGAGCAATGCACTGGGCAGAGGAAGCTCCAGGGGTGCCCCATAACCCCCTGCCAGTGAGCAGATAATAACCTCAGCTGAACTCAGAAATGCACCTTCTGTAATGATTTTTCCTGCCAAGGAAGTGAGTAATTCCATGCAGGAAGGAAGCAGAGAAAAGGAAATAAAGCTGCTCAGGGCACGCTCTGAACTCATCCTTCTCATCATCTGGGCTGGGAATGGTTCTCCTGAGCTGCTCCCTGCAGGGCTGGGCTGGAGTGAAGAGGGCAGGGACGAAAGCAGAGTGACACCAGCTCCAAAAGTTCTGCAGGAATCGCTGCTGAGCTGCTGGGGGGGTTGAAGTGGATCGAGAGCTGTGAGCTCTGTCTCTGTTCAGCCATTCAGCCTGGTTGGATGCCGCTGACTTCACAACCAGGACGTGCTGTAACCTCGTTTCTGGGACAGAGAAATGAGTATCTCAAGTGCTGCAGGCCCCCAGCACAGGCAGGGGCACTTCCAGGGGTTGCTTGAGGCAGAAACTCAAGTGACATTGCTCTGTGAATCATCTTGTCACCCCCTGAGAGCAGCAGGAGAGCAGCCACCTGGTCAGGGGCTGAGGGGGGGCAGTGGGGCTCGTGCTCCCTGATTCCACAAGCAGCAGCTGGAGGAGCATTCCATGGGCAAACAGGGCAGCTCTGCCCTGCCCTGGTGGGGTGGCTGGTGCCCCAAGCTGGGATCTCTGTCAGACTGACCTGGGAAACGTGTCTGTGTAACTAAACCCTCGTCCCAGGGAGCTCCTGGCTCTTGGTTTGCAGGGATGTGATGACTTTTCCTGCTGGTGGCTCTGGCCTCGGCACAGGCGTGTTCCTCTGGAGCAGGGGAGGTGTAGGAAGGTCTGGCAGGGGATTGTCAGTGAACAGGAGTGAGGTGCTGGGGCAGGGGCACACGCCAGGATTTGCTGGTTTGTGAGCAGCCTGGAGTCAGCCTGCACTTGCTGCTGGAGCTCTGCTGAATGCCACGGAGCTCTTGTGCCAAAACATGTCTCTGGGATTTGTGGCCCTTCCTATCTGGCTCCAGAGATCACTGATTGTGTTCCAGGAGTGCTGAGGAGGGGAAGGGCATCGCTGCTGACAGTTTAATTAGGGCTGTTGCCACCGTGCAGTGCAATCTCATCTTATCTTGCTCTTCAGCAGCTCCTCACTGCAGGGCTCTCTTTGCTCCAAATGCTGGGCTGGTCATCACCTTTCCTTAAAAATAAAAAACAACCCATGTAAGGGGAAAATTTCAGCACTGCAGGCTCATGAGCAGCATGCCATGGTGTCTGACACTGAGGGTGATGGTAAATACCTTTCTGAGATGGGAATCCCAGCACCCTCGTGGGTCCCAGCTCAGGGGAGTTGTTTGGGCTCTCAGTGCCTGGAAGAAGGGAGCAAGCACTGCACTGGGTGTACTCACTCTCAGCTTAGGATGGAGGCTGTAGCAAAACCGGGGTGTCCTCCTCTTCCTCACGTGCAGGTTTAAGTCTCTAAGCATTTACAGGTGAGGAAATGGCCAGTATGGAGCTGTGAGGGCAGTACTGGGAGTGCCTGGGCTCTGCTGGGAGCAGATAGCTTGGAAAGAGATGGAAAATTTCACAGAAACAAAAATCTCACGGGTCTCAGAGAATATTTGGCTTTGTTCCTCTGCTCCTGTGCCCTCTGAAATGGGGACAGCCAGGCTGTCAGCCCCCCACTCTGGCTGGGTTCTGTGTTTTGTCCTGTCTCTTCTGCTGGTAGCAGAAGGGTGAGGGCTTGTTGCCTTCCACTGCCCTCTGTCCTGGGCATGCATCTGATTGGGAAGGAGAAAGGTCAGAAGTCAAGGCACCCTTTGCATTTTTAGGATGGCATCAGGTTCTTTCCTGCCTGATTGCTGATAGTTTAACTTTCAGACTAAGCTGCTTGGCTTCAAGTGGCCTCTGAGATGCTCCTTAAATTCCACCTGGGTTCAATAACGCAGGTAAAGCTCTCGGTGATTAGGATGAGGGGCCTGTGTGTCTGGTAATCCCTGTGATCTCCACTTTCAGCTCAAGATGTTGAAAAGAGTCCCACTGAGCCTGTAACTCCTGATGTGTGTGGAGGAGCTGGATTTCAGCCACAGACAGTGTGTCTGTGCTCCTGGGCCAGCCCCTGCCACCTTCAGAAGGGACATGGGGAGGCAGGAGGGCTCCAAGGACAGCTGGACAGAGGCTGAAGAGGAGATCATCACCAGATTTAGTGCAGCTGGGAGTGCTGTGGCTGAACTTCTGAACCCCTCTCCTGCCATCCAGCCCAGTGCTGGTTAAAGATGCTCCCTGGGGACACACCAGCCCATCTCTGCCCGTGGGAGGGGGTTGTACCTCAGTGGGTCCAGACACTGCAGGAGAAATGCTTTTCTCCTTCCCTCTTCCTTTTAAATCAGTCCAATGTCTGCGACTTCCCCAGAACCCCACCTCACTAAATCCTTGCTGAGGACGTTCCCTGGCCTTTGAGCAGAAGGCAGTGGTGCTTTGTGTAATTCATCCTTTCTTTCCTCTTTCCCTGAACAGTGTCGTTGCCCTTTTCCCAAATTTCATCGCATTAAACGCTGTCGCTCTGAATTAGGAGCTCATTTGCAGGAGGCCTGGAGGGCACAGAGGGGGAGACCCACAACTCCCCCCGACCCCGGGCTGGGAAGTAGGTTATTATGATTTCCACTCGGTATGTGCCAGCCTGCAGCACAGAGCAGGGGATTGTCCGGCTCATTCAGGAAATCTGGGGCACTGCCAAGAATAACACCCCTGTCTTCTAACCCCTGATTTGTGTCGCTGAAATTGCTTCTAATATTTTCCATTGTTGTGCTCCGGGTCTCGCCGAGCTGCTCCGAGGGCCGGCGCTGCCAGCAAGTTGTGCGCTCTGGATCCAGGCTGGGATTTGCTGGGACCCTCTCAAAGCTCTCTTTTTTAGGTGATTAAGGTGAAGGATCCTGCGGGGGGAGAAAAAAAGCCACTCTCAATTTATCCACACAGCCCATCCTGTCTTGTGGTGAAGGAAAGGACTCAAAGAGAAGACAGCCCTGCTCCCATGCCTAGAGCTGGGAAAACCTGGAGACTGCAGCCCCAGAACACCTCAGCACACACCTGGGGAGGGGAAGTTGCAGGGAAATGTTGGCAGTGCAGGCGTCAGAGCTCGGCTCAGCTTGGCAAAGACCTTCCCAAGATCCAGAGCTCTGCCAGCACGGCACTGATCCGGGATCACCGCAGTCCCCAGGGAGACGTGGCCATGAAAAGCCTTAGATGAGAAGATAACTGGCTTTGTGAAGCAGCATTTCATCATGGATTCATTATTTCAGGGAGATGAGTGTTTGGGCTTCAATGCTACCTTTGTGTTATAAATAATCTCCCCTTTTGCAGGGGGATTTGAAAAATTGTCAGGTCCTTAAAATAGCCGACGCTGAGGCTCGAGTATTTCAGCTCTGGTGCATCAGAGGTACAAAGTCTGGGGAGTTTGGCTCTCGGTGAGAGGGGGACTTGGAACGAGCTGGAGCTGGGTGATCCACAGGGAGCTCCTGTGCCCGTGGCTGTGCCTGACCCCAGGGTGCTCTGACAGCTGGGTTGTCAGGAAGTGATGGAACAAAGGTCCTTGAAACGGGCACGGAGCTCTGTCTGGCAAGAAGAGTGTGTTTTGATGGAAAACATACACATTTGGAGAATGGCACGTCCACCTAAACCTTCACAAAATATCCCTAATCACAAAACCTCCTTTAGCACCAGACCTCCCCAGTCAGCACAGGCTCGGCGGAAGGCACTGTGTGAGCCAGGAGCAGGATTTAGCATAGAGGAGAAATTAGGAAGTCAATTGTGTTCCTGTAGGAAAAAACAGAGCCAATATTTGATGCATGGGGGATTCAATGGTGGGAGGAGAATAGTGGGAACTCAGTACTGTGGTTATTGCATTTCCATGTACAGTAGATTGGAACTGATTTTTCAGGCGTGACAAGTTGACACCCACCAGCTTTGGGTTCCTTTTGTGAAGGTAATCCCTGCCCTTTCCCAGCTCAGATTTCCTGTGGATGCCTTAAAGTTTTGAGTTATCTTTGACAATTGATAACTCTGCAGATTTATCTCCTGGTGTGCACAAGCCGTCTTGCCGACGTGCCCAAAACCCGCAGCCCCTTCCCTGCTCTGTTTCCATCTGTGATCCCTTTTTCTCTGAGTGCACAATTAGTGTTTTGGAGCCGGCCTGGGGTTCTTTGTGCCAAGAATTTTGGAGCCATTTTTGAAGCCTGCGCGGGGTGCCAGTTATAATGACACAAAATGAAATGTGTAATCACAGACCTGCTTTTTCTGTCACTAATTACTTACAGCTTTAGCTGGAATGGGAAGAGAAGCCAGGGGGGCTCCCAACTTGCAAAGAGGAGGGAGAAGCTGCAGCCAGCACAGGCAGTGTGCGTGTGGGACCCTCGGCCCAGCGAGCCTGGAATTGTTTCCAGGTGGTCCCATATCATATGGGGGGCTGTAATTTGATTATAGCTTTGTACATTTGATTGGTAACTGAGCCGAGGGCCCCGAGCACCAGTGACTGTGACACTACTGGTGGCTGCAGGGTGTTCCTGCCTGGGATGCATCAATAAATTGGTCCCCATGGCTTCTCTTAGCCCTGGGCTCTCTGCAGTCCAGCCTGGGCTGAGCAGGGCTGGGAGCTGCTGGACCAGGTACCAGCACCGTGTCTCTAGCACTGTGTCATCAGGTGACGCTCTCTGCTCCACATTATCTGGTTTGCCACGGCTTCTGTGAGATGTGTTCCAGCAGTCCCATCACTCTTGGGAGTTTGCTCCAGTTTGTGCAATGAAAAGGGAAAGGAAAAGAGCAGGTGTGGGAGAAAGAATGAAAAGAGGAGCTGGCTGGCAGTGCAGCTATGTCCAGATCAGTGAACAGGGAGAAAATTTCATTGTCCGAATCTTTAAACGGATTTAAAAGGAAGATGGGTGCTTGTTCTGCGTCCTTACCCTCCGACAAAGCACCGCACACGTGACAGCATCCCTGTTCACAGCGTTTCTCCTTTTGACATCAGCCTTTCCCAGTGGGAAATATAAACCATGGGCCGTGCTTCACGAGCTATGAGAAACACAAGTTTCCCCGGAAAAAACATAACCTTGTCTGTGGATTTATGTAGATGATTTGGAAAGGTGGATTTCAGAAGCCTAATTGAGCATTCTCTGTCTCTGTGTCCATTTTACACTCCGCTGGGTGAGAACAGAGAAACGTGGCTGCTCAGGCTTACTTACAGTTTAGCTCCATTTCATCCTCCGGGCCGTCCGAAGGTGACGCCCGTTGGGGTTCCCAGCGCTCCGGGAGAGCCCGGCGGAGAGGTGGGAGCAGCTCCCAGTGCTCTTGTGCTGGAAAGATCCCCTCCAATTTCAAACCAAGTAACTTGTATTTGCTGCCACAAGATCTGATATGGTTCAGCACGAGTTATTTCTGTTTTACCCACTAGCTGGCTGGAAAACCATGGTTCCACCAGCAGCCCTTCTGATGTTTTCCTGTGAGTGCTCACTTAGCCACACTTCAAGGCAAGCCCTGAGACATTCCCTGAGGGACTTTCCTTCCTCCTACATTTTGAGACTTTGTGTATTGAGTATTGCATTGTCAGAGACACTTTCAAAACGGGTTCAGCAGTGGTTTTATAACTACTCAACTATTCTCTGGGGCTGTGGGCATGTCGTCAGTGCTGGGTGTTTGTTAGTGCATGTGCCCTTCTGATGGTGAGTGCTGGAATCATCCTCTCCCTCCTCCTTGCAGCTGCCTGCGGTTACAGGGTTTGTCTCAACGGTGGAAGCTGCCGAGAGGGATCCTCACAGCTCTGCCACTGCTCCTCTGGCTTCCAGGGACCTCACTGCCAGCACGGTAAGCAGCCTTGCCAAATTCTCCCTCTAATTTGGAAGTGGAGAGGATAAAGAGCGAGGGATGCCCTGATTTATTTATGCTTTATCTTAGCCATTGTTTTATCTGCAAAATTCCAATAATCTGCTCTTGGCTTTTGTGATGTTTGGGGAGCTTGGATGTTTGGAAAGGAAATGCTTATCATGGCTTGCTGCGAGACGCAGCCCCGCACTGCACAACGGCCTTTATTCCTGGCTGCCATCCGCAGCGGGACTTGCTGGAATCGGAGAAGGAAGCTGATTAAAGTTGGGTCAAACAAAGGAACCCTGGGGTCACAGCCTGTGGAACGAGGGCAGTGTGGCAGAGAGCTGCCACCTTGGAAAGGAGCGTTGTGGTATCTTGTGTTTTGGGGCTGCTAAGCTTTATTTAATTAACCTTGGTGTAATACACAGTCTCCCTCTTGAAGGTTATTGAGCTTCCTATGTTTGGTAATTCACAGAAGTCCTGGTTTGGGAACATGATATTCTATAGCAAACAACCCCTAAGAGCTGGAAGGTTCCCTGTGCTGTGTAGATGGTTGGAGAACATGGTTGTCCCCCTCCTCCCTCTGAGTCTGCAAGGTACAGGGCAGTAGTGATTGCTCACATCATCTTTGGGTGATGCTGATTTATAACAGCAAATTAAATAATCAGACTTTTTCCTTTACCATCCATCTTTACCATCTGTTCCTTTTTCTGACAAATGTCTGGATTCTCATCATCTCCTGCACTGTTAGAAGTACTCTGTGACTTTGGTGCTCATTAGTCAACATTTGTGCTGGATTTTTGTGATAGGGTTTTTTTGTGATGGGAGGCTGGAGGCTGCTTTGGTGGAGGACATCTCATCAGTGGTTTGTTCTGTCCTCATTTGTCACCTATCAAAGGAATTATGCTGGTATTTGAGATTATGGAACCTCCTAGAGAAATAGCTCCTCAGGATGGAGTTGTGGAGCGCTGGAGTGACTCTGGATGTGAGCAGGTTGAGGCTGTTTGGTAAAAAGAACATTAAAATACCTGTGTGAGCAAAGCTGCTCCACAGCGATGTCCCATGGTGTCATTTGTCTTCAAGAAACCTGCGCCTGATCCGAATGGTATCGCTTTTCTTTTGTGGAAAGAAACACAAATGTGTTTGTTTTAGAGGCAGGACGCTCCCTGTCCTGGCCAGACTCCTCTCAGACCTTTCAGCATGGGATGTTTTTGCTGGCCAGCCCCGAGCAGCAGCAGCCCCGTGTTTACCCTGGCTGGGGAGCCGGCGGTTCCCCATCGTTCGGTTCCCCGGGTGTGATGCTGTCCTTCCTGGTCTCCTGAGCTGCTGACAGGGATAACAGTCGTGCACTCTCTGTGTTAAATCACCCCATTGTGAAGGCAGAGCCCTGGCTGGGGCCGCACAAGCTCTGGCAGGAAGGTCTGTGGCCCATCGTGTGGCCCCGTCCGTGTTTCCTCGCCCGTTCTGTTGCCTCTTGCCTCTCGGTGGCCTTGTGACCCTGTCAGGTGCTGTCAGTGTAGGCACTGATCTCCTTCCTCCCCTCCCCTGGCCTGCCTGCCATCAGGTGGGCTTTGCTTGGCAGCAAAATGGAGCAGAGGTTGAGCTGAGCAGTGTTACCGGGACCACAGGGACCCTTCCTGAGCCGAGGAAGCAGCTGGGTTGTCCTGAACTCCTTTGTTATCTCCCACCCCTGGTAGATGAAAGGGTTGTAAATGGAGTGTTCTACGTTTGGGCTGAGGCTCCTTTTAGGAGCTCCTTTCTGGGAGCTTGGACGTAAATGACCCCTCTGTGCAGGCTTGTTGCTGGGAGGGAGGGGGTGCTGGGGAGCCTGGGCTCTGCTCCAAGCCTGCCCGGCATTCCCGGGGATCCTCGGACCACCCAGCGCTCTGGGCTCCGGTGCTGGTGGACTCGTTGGACCCCAGTGAGCGCGGCAGAGCGAGGTCTGTGTGTGTGGGGGGACAGTGACCGTCCAGGCAGGGCACGGGGGGTGTGAAGGTGGTTGTTGTTTGCATCTTGTGCTGCAGATCAGCTGCTCGGCGTCACCGCTCACTTACTGGAAGCTTCCCAGCAGAGTGGATCGTTTCAGCCACACTCAGGCTCGGGGGGCTCTGATGTGGGAACCGCGCCGTGCCGGGGGCCGGGACCCTTCCTAATTAGCCCGTTTTGAAGCACCGGCCAGCCCAGATCTCCTCCAGCTTGGCACAGAGGAGAGGTCAGCAAGCAGGGCTGTGAGTAGTGTCTGTGCTCTGGGGCCAGCCAAAATGGCTTTGTCACCCGCTGCCTCAGGAGACCCTTACTGTCTCTGTCATAGCACTGCCCTCATTTACAGAACATTTGACGTGCCCTGGTGTTGTTTGACTGACTCATGACCCGATTTCCCCCGCTCACCTCTCCGAGCTGTTCAGTTGGAAGCCTTTGGGTGTGGTAGGGCTGGGAGAGAGGGGTTTGCTGGAGGCAATTGTCCCAGAGAAACATGGGACTGCGAAACACTAAGATGTTGGAAGTCAAAACGGGAAGGGTTTAGACTCTGGAAGCAAAGGAAAGCACCTGTAGCCTTTCCTTGGGTGCAGCAGCCAGGTGTTCTGTCTGAGATGGAGAGACACGTGTGACAGCCCTTTTTTGGACTTGGGTGACTTCCCCAGTCCAAGGGGACCCCAGTGCTGACTTCAGAATGATGGTAGCAAGATACTGTGCTCGATGCTTCCTGGGTTTGCAGTTCATGAGGCCAATTTAAAATCCATTTGTGGGATTAAATCGGCGCAATTGTTCTTCAGCTGTCAGTTCACTGGAGAGAATCCACGGTCCATAATACCAGGGCTAAATTAAGCAGAGCACTTTTCCAACAGCCAAGAAGTCTGAATACTTTTATTTATAAGCAGCCTCCTGATTCACAAGGTTAGCCTTCTGCTGGGAGGGGAGAGGAGCCCGAGGCCAGAGGAGATTCCTGCTGGGATTTTCTTGCATTTTGGCTCAGGAAGGCAGTGGAACAAGGGCGGTTTGTGCAGAGCTCGGCCGTGTCCTGCGCTATCGGCTTGTCCATCAGCCAAGCGCTCGGTATTTAATAGCTGGCAAACAGGTAGCGCTGAGCTCTTTGTAAAGGTCCGTGAGAGGAAACACGCCAAGGCCATGTAGGGGCTTATTCAGTTAAAAAAACATCTTTTGTCAAGAGAGTGTGGAAGAAAAGAGAAAATGTGCTGGGGCTGGGGGAACAGCTGGGGCTGTAGCTGCAAAAGAAGTTTCCTGGGGCTTGGATCTGGGGGGGGACCCGGGGTCCAGTGTCCCTCACCGAGACATTCCCCAAACACGGCACCATCGCCAGTCTCCAGCCTGGATGTATCTGCAGGGCAATTACTCCACGAGTAACCTCACAGTTCATGTGATTTGTTTTCCAAAGGTGAACTGGAGTACAGCTCACAGCCTTTTGGATGTGCACTCTCACGTGTAAAGCTGTCCAGCTCTGCCGGTGAGTGATGGAGCTTGTGCAGAGGCAGAAATGCTGCTGCCCATTTGTTTAAAGGAACACGATAATGGGTGAAACAGTCCCAGATCTGAAGGGCTTTAGTGGATTTGAAATACGGCTGGCTTTGTTCTTTTCAAGCTTTCCTTGGGCTGAACTCAAGAATTAAGGATTTCATGATCATTTAAAAGAGATTATTATATTGGGTGAAAGAAAATACATGGCTCAAGTCCTTTGGATGAGTTGTAGCCCTCTGCTTAGGTTCTGGCAAGTAAGGGAGAGAGGAGTCTTCTCACTGACATTGCACTGGTTTGAAACATCCCCGTAGATCCTTATTGTTCATCACACTAAGATATGTTGAGGGTAAGAAAACCTGGAAGGAAATGGCTTATTGTGCCACCCAGAGAAGACAAAATCCCCACTTTGTCTGGGGGGATTGGTACCTTGGGCCAAGTCATGTGAGGTGCTGGACGGCCCCTTCAAAGCTCTGCATTCCCTTCCGTGAGGGCCGAGCCCCCCGGGCACCTCCCGTGGCAGTGCCGGTCCCATGGCCGAGCGTCAGCCCCGGCTCTAATCTCCCTGAAGGATTTCCCTGGAGCTTTGCAGCCAGCTGTGACCAATTAGCAGGGGCTGTGGCTGGAAAACCGCAGCGACTCGCGGGGCTGAGCGCGGGGTCCGCGGGGCTTCGAGGGCGGTGAAATCTGCCCGGGGTGTTTTCCTCCCTTAAACCATCTGCTGAAAGCCAGGCTGTGAGCACGGAGGTGAGTCAAGGGACATTCAGAGAGGAGAATGGATTGTTTTCCAAGCAGTGCAAAGCACTCCAGTCTAACAGTGCACCACTGGGCATCCCATCGTGTAATTGGTAATAAGAAGGATTTGATACACGAATGCCACGTGAACTCAATTAATGCTGAATCCTTGGATTGTTTCTGGAGAGGGTGAGCCCGTGCCCCTGGTCAGGTAGCCAAGGGACATCCCAACCTCATAATTCCTCACCAACTGCTGGTTTCTTGAAATGGGAGAGAACATGATCACGGGTGAAAGAGATTAAAATCTTAAGGATTTTAGTGGGTTCACATGAACACAGGGCAGTTGAACTCCCTGACTGTGATCAAACCATCAGACTCTTTGGTTTGGAAAAGACCACTAAGATCATCAAGCCCAGACATTCATTGAATCTTCTGTCATTTTCTGAGGATCTGCTGAAAATCAGTGGTGTGGGAGCCACACTGGCCATGGGCACAAGGGACAGGTTCCAACCCAAAGAGGTGGTTTGGTGAGTGAGAGAGGAGTGAGGACCAAAGCAGGAACGATAAGATTGCTGCAGAGCTGCCTGGGATTTCTAGAATTAATTTATACTTAAACACACAGCCTGGTCTGTAATAAATCATTGGTATGTTTTGCTTTCCGTTTCTGGGTTTGGAAAGGTTGGAGAAAACATTCTTTTAGTTCGTTAAGTGCTGCCTTCTCCAAGGCATCATTTCCAAGCCATGTTCTCTAGCAGGTGATAACATCTTTCAAGCAGCCTCTGAAATGCCTTTTCTTCACCTCAGCAACAGGTTTTCCTTTAATTTTTGCCTTGTTTGTTGTGTTTGAGTCCATTTCCTCTCCTGGGCCCAGCACTGCAGTGTAATTGGTGCAATAATCCAGGAAACAAACACATGTTGAGATTCCAGTCATTACAAATACCTTTCTTTTCCTGGGAAGATGCTCAAAGGATTCCCCCTCCAGAGGTTTAATCAATCTCTCCAGAGGTTTAAATCAGACAGGCTTTAATTTTATGGAACTTCACTTTCTGGTGGTTCAGCTTGCAGACAGTGACACATGTGCTGCATGTCAGTGTGTAGGCAGTTTTCCTTTGCATGCTTCAGTGTTTGTGGGGCCTCTGGAACCCCTCCATGTTCCCACTGGCCACGGGGGCACCTGTTAGACCCTCAGTCTCCATAAACCAGCCAAAAAACGGTTTGGGAGGCCAGCTAGGTGTTTCTAGTTTGCTGTACATATATGAACTGCCTGTCTTCCCAGCTCTCCCAGCAAATAAACCCAGGGCTGGGTCTGGAAACCCTGCACTCCTCCCTGGAGCAGCAGCACGGGGTGCCAAGAGGCCGAGGGAGCTCCTTCTGCAGGGCAGGAGTCTCACAAACTCACAGCTGAGGCATCTGGGCTGCTGGCCCTGAGCTGCTCTCTTCAGTCATGGTTTGTGCTTTACCTTCCATTTACCCTGGAACACCACCCTGGAAAGCCTGGCATGCTGCAGCTTCTCGGGCACTGTCATCACTGCTGGGCTCTGTCTCGGCTGGTCCAGCCCCATCAGTGGCCACCAGTGGGTTTGGAGTGGAGTGGAAGCAGGTTTTGGTATTTTTCACCCTGCTAAATGCATTTGCCTTTCTGAGATATCTTCAATCGTGGCTTCTCCCAGTGGCCTTGTAGGTGGCAGAGCCACAGCCTTGGGTTGAGGTGAGACCCTGCTGCAGATGGGCTCTGCTGATACACGAGGAACAACAGCCCATGCTTGCCCACTGAGATAGGGATCATTTTCCTTCAGAGATTTATCTGCCTCTCCTAAAGACTGGCCAGACCATTCCCAGAGGTCCAAACCAGCTCTTCTGGCCAGGAGCTGTTTGGAATCAGGGATAATGGAAGTCAGTTCTGTGATTCATGGTCCTGAACTGAGAGTCAGAGATCAAAGGGCTGTGTAAGAAGGGCCGTGGCCAGCGAGGTTCTGGGCTCCCCTTGCCGGGCCAGTGCTGTGCTCGGGATGAAGGGAGGGCCTTAAGCTGTTCAGGGGAATCTGAGGGAGACTCTGCCTTTGCTTGGCACACCACTGTGCTGTGTTGGATTCCAGCCCTGCAGATGTGGAGGTGATGGACGCCAGATGTGTGTCATTAGGAGATGCCTCTCCTTACCAGCTGCAGATTGTCCATCGCTTCCTCTGCTCTGCGTTTTCAGCAGGAGAAGCTTGAATTCCCACCATTTCCTGCTATCTCAGATGCTGTCAGGCTGCTCTTTAGCTTGTGCAGCCCAAACCGGTCACGTGTGGCAAGGACAAATAATGTGTGGGGATTTGCACTTTTTTCAGGAGCTCACTTAGGATTTGCCTTGATAAACTTGCCCAGAAAATTGTGTTCTACCTTTAACTTGCAAAATGAGTCCTCAGAAAACTCCAAGGATTTAAGTGAAAGAATGCCAGAAATGGTTTTGTACTTATGTGAGAAGAAGACATGGGTTTTCACTTTGTGGTCTCTGGTGTAACAGGACATGCTCCTTAAAAATGCATGTTTTTAAACTGAAGAAATGGTTAAAAAGTAGGAATAAGGAATGATCGTGTTGTAGTTAGGGATAAATGAATTAGGAAAATGTTCACACTTTACCCAGGCTTTTCATCAGGAGGAATCTGAGTTTTCTGTGAGCTGTTTGATGTGTTTGATGCATGGCTGTAGGACACTTGCTGAGTTCTGTGAATACACCATTTTCCAGGTCTTTGCAAGTCCATTCCTTCCTGCCTGTATTTCCCAGACAGAACACTTCAGCAAACTCCCTCCTTGAAATGGTCTGCAAGGTCATTTTTTCTATCAAACCTAGAAGGAAAGGAAAACAAGGGTCCTGATTCCCTGAGCTGTTCCCACCGTGCTCCTGCCACGGTTCTGCCACACTGACACGTTCCGTGGGTGGAAATGCAGCACCTCTGCTGAGCAGCACATTGGTTTTGACCTTTCCTGATGTACAGCACAGGGTGGTGGTGTTTGAAACGTGCAGGAGAAACAGATGTAGAGAAAGAGTTTTGGGAAGCAGCAGAGCAGGTAATTTTTCTGCTTTAAAATGATTTAGGCATCATCCCCCTCCATGTGGGCTGGGAATCTTCCCTGGATTGCACAGCAGAGAACTGACTCCTGGCAAAAAAAATACATTATTTCCGCCTTCTTTTTCCCCGGCTGCTCAGGATCTCACCTCGTTAATAGTGTAGATTTTGGAATGTCAAATATTTGGCATATCTGGGTATTGGAGCTCTACAATAGATCCCTGGGGCTGTGGACACCTCACTCCATCTCTCTGCAGGGGGGGGTGTTTGGTTTGCCCCTGGTTCTGCTGGGACCGGCCCTGCCCAGCAAACCTCTCCCACCTTACACAGCTTTTCCTTTGAGGAGGTGAATTTCGAGTTTAAAACGTTAAATTTATGCTTTAAAAAAACAAACAAAAAAACCCACAACAACAAACCAACTTGTGAGTTTCCCCAGAAGCGAGTAGCCCTGACCCTTTCATTAGAGACAAAGGGAGTGTGTATAAATGTCTTTTGTGGCTTGGCAGTAAACTTGCTGAGGACGACATAAAACGTGCTCATTAAATGCTCTTTACCCAGCATTGCTTTTTGTTTCCAGCAGCACTGTGATGTTCATCCTGCCATTAATTACCTAATACCAATTATGGCATAAACAAGCCATTTGCTACTGTAACTTTTTCCATTTATTTTCCAAGGTTCTTACTCTTGACACCCATTGTGCACCTGGGAATGTGAGGGGCATTTGCAGGGAAATGTAGATAATGAGATCAGTGATCAGTAGTTTTACACAGACCCTCCTGTGCTGTGACTGTGACTGTGGCTCTTGAGAAGCTTCCGAAATGCTCCCCCGCCTTGGATGCTTTGTTGTATTGAGCTTAATTATATGGAGACAAAGAGACTTGGAGAAGACTCTTTTTTCCCAGGGATGTGCCAGTTTTGCAGCGTAAGACACGAACTGCCCGTTGTGTGTTGGCAGCCGAGCGAGCGGCCTCGGAAGAGAGGTGGGCATTGCCTCGGTGTCACATACACCCCAAAGGCTGCCAAGTGCCTGGAAAAACTGGGCACAGACAGAGGGGCAGAGCTGACCCTTCTGCACGAGATCCTCATCTTCTGGACGGCCTTTCAGCGCCTGACTCTGATCCGGCCGAAATCTGGGAGCTGGCTGGAGGGAGCAGCTGCCAGTCAATGCTTGAGCACTTTGAAAGATGCTGGTTTAGGATTCCTTTGGAATAGAGCATGGCTCCTGCAGCTTCCTGTTCAGATGAGTAAGTTTAAGGCTGGTAGGTGAAACACCTGGGTGTCAAACTGACTCTTCCCATGCCTGTGAGCACAGGGCTTTGCCCTGACAGAGGCTGTGCTGTGAGAAGCAATCAATAACAGGACAAACCTTCCCCTGACACAACTCCCTACTCTCAGCCTTGGCAAAGCCTCCCTGAGCTCACCGAGCTGAGGTCACCTCAAAGGCTTGGAAACTTTGAAGGAAGTCTCTTTACGTTCTCTGTAAGAGGAATACAGGTTCTTTCCCAGGAGAGTCATCTTCCTGTCTGCCCATTAAATACAGGTTTGGCCATACAGTGGAAAAAAAAAAAAATCATCAAAGCTCAGGCAGTGCACTGAGCTCCCGAAGGGAAGCCTTGGAGAGCCTTGGAGGGGCTGCCAAGTGCAGTATACTTTTATATTGCATCCATTATCCAACGTGTCAAAGAGGAATTCTCTGCCTGTGCAGAGGTATTTATAGTCCACTGGGTTTTATGGCAGGAGCTGAGTGTCTCAGGTTACCTTTGCTGAGCCCAGTCTGGCCCTGCCTCTGACTCCAGCACGAGCAGCTCTGGGGGCCTGAGGGTGACCTGAGTAAAGAAACAGCTCATCTGGATGCTGTTACCTGTCCCACCTCTCTGGCTCCTGAGGAGCCTTGGGAAGAACAAGTGGAAAACTGCCCAGGCTCTGAATAAATTGGGTGTGGCAGTCAGGAGCGAGGACCTCAGTGGAAACCAGTGACAGAGTGGAGGAAGGGGCAGGAGGAGGAGGAGGATTGTCAGCCTCTGGCTGAGATTCACAAAGTGGCCAGGAGCTGAGGAAAAAAGGGAACTGTGCATCACTGATAGGAACAAATGTGTGTTCTGAGTGGAGTAAGGACATTTGATGGAAATCTTTGTCTTGCCCCTCAACAGAAGCTGTGTGGAGGACACCTGGCACAGGTTATGTGGATGGATGTTCCCCCAGAACAGCACCTCACACTGACCTGGCGGGTACTTGCACATATTCCAGGGGGACAGATGCAGATGAAGAGGTCACAGACGGTATTTTGAGTCTCTCTTGGGTCAGGGAGAGTTTTGGGAAGCCCCAGTCATGGCTTCACTGGAAGGATGGTTCCCTCGTCCTGGAGGAGGCTGTGCAGCTGGGAAAGTGATGGGCAGAAATGTGTTTACCCAGTCTGAAATATTTGAGCTTAATTTTCCTCTTCCTTAAAAAATAAATACTTTAAAGAGTAGATTAAACCCTCCAGAACTTTTCATGCCTTAGCCTTAACGTCAAGGAGCTGAATTAAAAAAGACCTGTGAAGTTCACGGTCACCGTAGGTCAGCTCGCTTACACAACTCCTAAATTGACAAAGATTTAGAGCCCTAGCTGTGGTATTGATTAAATGTTATTTGGCCATCTGACATATTTATATTTGTGAGAAGTTTAGTGGGAGCCAAAAGTGATAGTGCAATCGCTCTGGGAAGGCTGGCTCGCGCTGGAGAGGGGGTTTCAGATTGCACATGCACGGTTGGTATGTGTGGGAATGATGCCACTGTGATAAAGGGAGCCTGTGGTCCCTACTGCACCTCTCCTGGGGCTCCCCAAAATCCAGACAGGGCACGTGTGTGTGTGTGTGTGTGTGTGTGTGTGTGTGTGTGTGTTATCATTCCATGTGTGCTGCTGTGTTTCCTACACCGTCATGTCTTAACCAGCTGTGGAGGAGCTTGTGGTTCTGAGGAGCTTGTGGTTCTGAGGAGCTGTGGTTCTGAGGAGCAATGCCTGTGGCAGTGTCAGTGACATCTGAGCGCTGCAGAGCTGGGACAGATAACCTGCTCCCTGCAGACCACACAGATCCATCAGGCACAGGCTCTTTTTATTTCCAAACAAAGAGATTTCCTGGAGGTGCTGTCTGTCATGGATGTTTTATTATGTCTCTGTTATTACAGGTCAGGAGGGGCCAGGCTGAGGTTGTCTCAGCATTTGATATAATCCAGGGGAAGATGTAGAATTTATAGAGCATTAGATGAGTAAGGAGGAGAATACGGGTAGGAATTCTGGAAATATGGGAAGATCTAAAATACATCCTTGCAATTTCTCTTTTTCACAACTTTGGTTATACTTTTGTGTCTTGCAACTTGTCTTTTCCCCCGCTGCTGGCAGATCTCCTGGCTGTACCGTGGGAGACAGGGGGGCTGAAATCCTCCAGTGCCAAACCCCAGAGTGTGCTGAGCTGGAGAAAGGGGAAACGACAGAGAAAGGAAAAAACAACAAAGAAACAAAACCCCCACCAAGCCTGGATTTTGTGTGTAATCCCTGTGTGCTGGCAAACTTCAGCTGAGTCCCAACAGTGGGGGGATTGTGCAGCCCGGCTCCCGCTCATCCCTTTGGCACATTTTCAGAGGAACAACCGACAGGCGCTTCTTTCATCCCAAATCCAGGAGTCCCCGCAGGACCCTCGCTGTCCTGCCATTCCTACACTCATCTTCCTTGCATTTTGTGCAGAGTAAGGCCTGTTCTCTTATCTCCCTGAGGTTGCCAGGAGGGCTCATTCCCAGGGGGATGCTGGTGAGCTTGGATAGGGGTTGGTGTAACGGCAGCACAGTGGAGCAGCTCCAATCCCCAGGGCATCACAGCCCTCTCCCCAGCACAGCTCATGGCAGGAAGATCTGCTCCAGCAGCCTTGTTTTCAGGGAATCATTCCCCTCAGCCTCTCCCTGAGCGTGCAGCACTGCAGTCTGTGAGGTGTCCTCTCGGCCAGAGGGAGGGGATAGAGCATCTCTGCTCTGCTCTGCTCGGGATCCCTGTGCCTCTGCAGTGCCTGTCTCCCACTGAACAGCTGCAGGGATATCCCTTGGGAATGACAGAAAAATTATTTTAATCACTTTTACTCTGCATAAACTTTTGCAGTTTTCTTTTTTTTTTCCCCTTCTTTTATTTTTAGCTCAAACAAAATGCAGAAACTTTTATCTTTTTTTGTTTTTCTTTTTTGTCCTCTGAAAAGTAACTTCCCTAAAAAAGGAAAAAAAAAAAACAGGAAAAAATGCTTTAAAAAAGATTATTTAGGGCTTTTTGGAAAAAAAAAACAACATTACAGATAAGAGCTGTATATCTATGTGTATGTATGCAAGACTGCAGATCTAACTGTGGAGTTCAGCTTTGGTTCAGAGGCTCTGAACCCTTCAGATTAAGCCAGGTTTACCTGTAATTCCTCCAAAAAGAGATTTCTGTCAGTCTGTCCTGTCTGGGCACAAGAACAGGATGTTGATGCAGATGTTCATCCAGGAGGAGGATGATGCACAGGCCAGAGGAGTCAGTCCCAGCCCTTCCTGATCTTGAGAGGGATTTGGACTCAGCAGGGGACTGAGAATATATTTGAAACAAATCTTGCACAGGTGCAAGGCTCAGGGAGCAGTTTGGGATCCTTCCAAGGAAGAATTTTTGGATTTGAATGAGCACAGGTTATCTGGAAAAATGTGCTATGTGGGTGAAAGTTCAGAACAGTATTCTCTTTCCTGTTCCAAACTCTTCCTTAAAAATAAAAAGCAAATGTAGGTATTTCACAAACAGATTAATTGAAACCAAGCTTTCGTGGAAATCACGAAGAAGTTTCATGTTGAATTTATTTGTGTTTACACGGCACTTTGGATAGAACCAAGAAGCCTTTCCCAGGGAGCAGCTCTCTGGGAGCTCCTGGATGTCCACTGTGCGGGACTTTGGAGATCAGGTATTGGTGGAGCCTGGGGGGGGATTTGAGGGGACCCAGCCTTGGTTTCAGGGCTCTGCAGGGAACCCCTGGGAGCAGCTCTGGCTGCTGCCCAGGCTGTTGGTGTCTCACAGTGCTGAGCACATGAAACACCAGCCCCTCGCTGCTGAGGATCTGACCTGGCAGAGTTCTGGGGCGCTGGCTGGGTCTCCTTTTGAGAAATCCCACAAAAGGTTCTGTTTCTGGGTGATATGAACAGGGGTGATCTGGACACAGCAGGTGCATCCCAGTAATCTGTGCTGTGATCAGTCTCTTGGGCTGGATTTGAATTTCAGACTTTGCCCAAAGCCCTTAGAACTCAGGATGGCCCAACAGGTCTACACTGACAGCAAAATCCTCCCCCTCAGCCAGCAGGGATGAGGAGCCTGTGGTGAGCTGGGGGATGAGGAACTCTCCTTGTTTTATTGATGGATCCCATGTTTTGGTGATGGAGGAAGGAAGTTTCATAATGCTTTGATAAATACAAGCTCTAGGAAGCTGCAGGAGTGTTTGCAGAGCTGGGGAAACTCAGGGCTTAGGGGGAACCTGCTGAGATTGGGTCTGTTTAAAAGATTAAAGGGAATTTTATACAAAAGCAGAAGGTAAGCATAATAATGATAATGATGATAATAATAGCAATAATAGTAACCTTTAAATATGCAGGGCTTCACACACTGCTCCTCAAACAGATTCTGCATTTAGGCACTTACAGTATGTGAAAATCTAATTAGAATTTATGGATTTATGGCATCCATACTTTTAAGACCTGTAGAGTGCAAAGCTCTTGCTGCAGAGCAGGTGAGGGAGGGCCAGGCAGCCCTCCTTGGGCTCACTCCTGGACCCTGGAGCCCCTGGAACGAGCTGCCTGCCGCCTCCAAACACTGTCAGGTTGCTGTGGCGGGAGGATTAAGCAAATATAAACCCTTGGGGATTTCCTTAAGCTCCAGCAGGTCTTAGGGTTTCTGAAAAGTGAAACAAAACTTGCACGGTCTGGTGTTTCCGAGCAGCCAGGGCGCTCCCAGCCCAGACAGGAGCGAATTAGGAGAGGCTGAGGGAATTAAACGCTGGGGCTCTTTGATCACATCAGCCTTGTTTTGATCGCTGTCCTTCTCCAGCTCTGCTCTTGGCTGGAAATGCATTTAATTCTTCATGACCTGACAGGTTTGTGTGCTGCCCACAGACACCTTTTATTCCCCTTATCCCAGGAGCCATCTGGGGCCTGGTTCATGCTGAATAAAAGCATCCCTGGGAGGGATTGCTCTGCAGGAGCCTGTCCGTGGGTGGCAGTGACTCTGCCCATCCCTGTCCCTGTCCCCATCCCTGTCCCCACAGGTTGTCAGAGGGTTCTGCCTGCAGCAGAGCTGGAGCCTGGGAGCGATGGGAATGGGACTGGCTCCCGGCAGCTCCGGGTGAGCAAGGGAAAACCAAGATTTATCTGCAGTAGCAGAAGGAAACACAGAGCACAGTATGGCTGAAACACGCGCTCCTGGCACAGCTACAGCTCATTCTTCTTCCATCCAGCCCAAATGCCTTCAAACCCTATTTGTCTCCATTTTTCTACTCCCTTTTTAAGAAGGAAATGCTGCTTTACAGAGCAAAAAAAAGTAACTTCTTAAAGCACAGATACATTTTTGGAGTGCCTTGCTCAGTGCCAAATGTCAAAAAATTTGCCAACAAGTGATAAATCTTTTTGAAACCGCCCCATCTACTCCACACGTCCAGCTGAAACTTGGCATTTCCTAATCTGGGGGTGATTTTTGATCTGTAACTGAAAATAATGGAGTGGCCTAATGGTGATGGGGTGGTGGGGAGCATCTCCAGTGCTGGTTAATGGCTTCCAGGGAGATTTTGGGGAGGATGGAGGATGCTTCAGGGCTAGGGCAGAAGCACAGGTTTTGGCTCCTTTAGCTCCCGAGTTGTTAAATCCATGGGAGCTGCTGAGGAGGGGAGGGAGGGAGCCTGTGAGAAGGTAACAACAGGGTGGTGATTCCTCCCTTCTCACCTGGTGATTAGTCATTCACTCTAATAAAAGGTAATTTGAGAAAAGTGCTCCCTGTGCCTTCGAGGTCTGGTCCACACCCTGCTGAGAGGAAGGGAGATCTCTGGGTTCAGTAGGTAAACATGTTTTATTCTCAATTTGAGTTACAGTAATTAGTAGAAAATGTGTATGAAGTGACTATTTTAATTTTTTCAACATTTTAATTTAGTTTTCTCTGGCTTTATGCTGTTTAAAGTACTTATGTGTATTTATTTGAAGGAATTTCAGTGGAAAGGGGTAATAATTCTGAGACAAGAAAGTAAAACTTCTAAACCTACAGATTTATAATGTTAAAAATATTTTGTCTTCTCATTTCATGAACAGGGTGGTCATTACAGAGTGAGGTAGTGAGCTGGGATAATGGTGTATTCTTATCTTTGTGAGTTCTTCCTTTTGGGCAGTGGTACCTTGGGTGTTTGGGCAAGGAAGGAGGGGGATCATTTTGTACCTGATTCCCTCATTCCCTGTTCCACTTCAAACCTCCTGTTTCCAAACCCAGGTGGCAGAGTGTTTGTTGGTAAATGGGGATCCTGGGTGGGGCTGTGTGAGTGCAGTGCCCAGTGCCAGCTCTGCACTCTGTGCCTCTCTGGCTGCCACAGCAGGACCCTGCCCAGGGGTTCCCCAGCCTGTCCCCCCAGTGTTTCCATCTCTGGGAGTGCTGCTGGTTCGGGGCAGCCCAGAGTCAGACAAATGCAAAAAGCTCTTTGCTTATCAGAGCCATGGGCCAGAGATGTTCTTTTAAACATAAACATTTTCTTTTATATAAAGCACCTTCACCAGAGCAGAACCCCAAACCCACGTATTCTCTGGTGTGACATTAAAGCGCCGGCTCAGGGCACGCTGGGGGTTGCTTTGGATGGTCATGGCTTTGTGGTGGAGTTCTTGCATATTTTCAGTCCTGGTTTGCTTAGCAGAAGGCCAAAAGTACTCAAATAATTAACAAAGATTGCTGACGAATGGGGAAAGAGTCGTTTCTGTGGATATCGGTTCGGACACTAAAGAATTCCTCAGAAAAATGTCACTTTCTTGCCAATTTGGTACATTTGTCTTGTTTTGTTGAAAATAACTGAAAAGTATTTCCTGGCTCTGCACCACTTTAGAGATGTGCGAAATAAACAGCTCTGCCCTTATCTTAGCCAAGCGAAAATATTTCCAGTTTCCCCAGAATTCCCCTGATGAGGATTAGCTTCTCTGATGATTAAGAGGTTCAGGATTTTGGGTGGAAAAAACCAATCTTTTTTTTTTTTTTTTTTAAATATATTTTTAGGGAAGACAGTGTGAATCCCTTTGCATAAATCCTTGGAATTATTTGTAGCTATTTGCTCCCTGTCTCTGCCTTGTCGCCTCTGACTCGGTGTCAGGGATCTGTGGGGGCACTGAGTGCCATTGTCCTTCTGGAGCCCCTCATTTATCCTGCATGGTTTCGTCCTGTCTGCAGGTTTCATCATGCCAAAAAAGAACACAGGGAAGATTAAACCCTAAATTAACTGAGGGTAGAGTTTGTACTGGGCTGCCTCACTGCTGTGCTCCCATCTTGCTTGAGTGTAAATCTCCCCATGGCTGCACTTCTCCATCAGCCCTACTACTGAGACAGTGGGTGGACCCCTCTGTACTGACCAGCTTTACATTAATTTTTATGTAAACATCAGGTAAGAAGCTCTCTCCGAACAGCCCACATGCTAACACACGTGTTAGATCCGTGTTTGTGCAGACGGGGGAGTTTGGGGAGACAAAAGGCACTGACTAATGTTTACAGTTTGCAAAATATTCAGCTTTTCTTGGTCGGAGTCCTGATGGAGCCTGAATAAAGCTGGCTGGGCTGCAAACCATGGGGTCAGATATTTGGAGCCCTGAGCTGGCCAGGAGGGTTTGGACCTCGCACCTCTCCCGAGGGTGGCCCGGGAAGAGGAGCTGTGGGTTCAGAGGTCAGCAGTGTGCAGGCTTCACCCTTGAGATTTGATTCCTGCCTTGGAGTGACATCAAGCTAAGCCTTTCAGAGTCCTCTCTGAAGTATTTGCTAAACAAATCACTCTGCAATAGCATCAGCTTTTGTGTGGAGAGGCAGGAAAGTACCGGGAGCCAGAGCTTGCTTCTAAGGTAGGAGAGTTTTTGAAGGAAAAAAAATCTTCATCTCAGCCACACAAGGACTTCTGAACCTGATAACTGGGCAGGAGCCAGTCAGTGCTGTGCCCATCAGGGATCCTGGGGGAGTTCAGATTTGCAGGGCTCTGCACCAGTGACAGGTGTGATGGAGTGATGCAGTGGACAGAGCTCTTAGAAAGTGTCATAAACCAGCCCCTAAACCACAATTCCCACAAGCTGTTGTTTATTTTATCCCTCTAAGCACCACTTGACATAGAGAAGCATACTTGTGCCTCTTGTGGCCTTCGTAGGACAAGGGCATTAGCTCTGAAAGTAAATGAAAATTCCCATTTTAGCAGGATTGTGTGTAATAAACCCCATTTAGCATGCAGAGGTCTCCATTCATTTAATTCCTTCAGATTGTGAGGAGTTCAGGGAAGTGGTACATGCCCCTGCCATGGCCATCACAGAAAACACCCTGCTAGGGGAGTGTTCCCCTCTTTAAATCCCCCAAGAAGGCCTTGATGGCTCACTTGGAATAAGACAATTCCTATCTGAAAGGGAGTTCAAACTCTTCAGCTGGAAAGACTGAAAGCTCTGGGCTGCCTGGTGCCATGTGCTCTGTGCACACACATGAGGTGATGGTGTGTGCTCTGCCCCCAACCACAAACCCTGTCCCTCAGCCTGGTCCTCTCTGTTCCCCTTCCACGTTCCACCTCCTGTGTGTTTCTGGACTGCTTTCCTAGTGTCATTTTGGCCATTTCCTTTTAACTGGAGACTCTTTCAAGTGTCAGAAGAAGCGTGGTTCAGGGTTTGGGTGAAGATTCCAGCACTTCTGTTGACCTGTGTCTGTGCAGGGATGAATTAACTCCAGGACTTAACAATGCTCTTGAGCTGTGAAGGACCACATTGTCAGCTCTGATTTGTTTGGGTTCTTAGAAGAATTTATTAACACTAAGACTGAGCCTGAATGAAATTCCATGAGAGTCAGAGGTTTGGCCCAGCTTGGTCCCTGTTCAAGGACCCCTCTGCATGTTGGTGCTGCCCTGGCTCAGGCCCCAGGAAGAAGTAACGACCTGCTGCTGATCGGAATGTGTTGCCATACTCAAACCAACTCCTAGTACTTAATCAGCTGAAGTAAATTAGGTGACAGGGAAGCTCGAGCTGGCTCCGACCTGGCCAAACATAACTTATTACATAAGCAGGACTCAGTTTATGTTCAAGCCTGATGTGCTTTTGATGCATGTGTTGCACCTCTGAGCTGTGTGGAAAAGTCTGAGCCTCTCACCCTTGTCTTTTCTTTGCAGTCTAAGAAAAGAGGGGATTAAACAAGTTTGTCACAGAGGTTGCATTCATTTGTGCAGGGTGAGGAGGAGTGCTCTTTTTTGGGAAATGTGTGTGCCTGGGCAGAAGGAATTCCCATGTCGTGGAGCCTCTGCTGGGAGCTTGAGGAGTCAGGGAGTCACTTGGAGAGCAGCTCACTGTGATCCATCTGCATTCCAGGCAAGGATCATTTAATGATGTCTTAATAACATTTCTGAGCTGAGGAAGTCAGTCTAACCCATTTCTCGTGGCTCTGTGGCAGCGTTCATTTCTGCCTGTCAGCAGCGCTGCAGACGTTAACAGGAGACATGTCAACACTCGCCGTGGCAGCAGTGCCACTGTCACGGCTCAGAGCAGCATTCCCAGGACCTGGTCTGGGCCAGCAGGGACAGCTCATGGTGTCTGGCCATGGGGTGTTTGGAAATGGGTGAAGTATTTGGTGGATCTGGCAGGACAGCAGCACACCGGGGTGCGCTGGAAGGCACCGCACTGGGGCAGCTGCGGGACGTGGGGAGCACAGGCAGAGCCTCTGGTGCCTCTGAGCGATCCCCCTGTGGCATTTCCCCTCCTGGGCTCTGTGTCCTCGCTCCCCCAGCACTGAGCATCTCCCTGGGCACTCAGGCAGCCCCAGGAAGGTGTGTGTCGAGCAGCTGGTGGGATGGGGCACGTCAGACTCGACTCCCCCAGGCCATTTCCACACATTTGCAGCCTCTTTCAGAGAGGTCAAGTTTAACTGACAAATGTCTGGGTCAGATATTTTTGTTGAAGTCAAAATATTAAAGAGAAGCATGTGGGCTGTTGCCTTGTATGAATATTGAGGTGAGCTGCAGTGGTCCCTGAAACATCAGGAAGCTGTTCTTGCTTGGAATGATCAGCAAAGGAGACTCATGACTGGAGTCCACCTTCCTTTGGAAACTGCTGCAGCAATAGCATGAAATCCTTATTTTCTTCCTGGATTCAGCTTGTTTCAGAATTTTTCATGGAATGCTATTCACTGCAGCCTCAACCACAAGTTTTAATTTGGAATTTTACTATGGCCAAGTAATACTGTGAACATGTCCCAAAGTAGCAAGGCCCTCTCCCCCCAGCTCAGCCCTGCAAGCACATTGTTTCAAAACATTCCAGAATGTTAAATGAGGCTTTTGAGCTCGCCTCTGGAAAATCCAATAAGCTATTCCTACTTCTTGTTTAATGAAAAAGGTAAAATAAAACTGTAGGCTCCGTCTTGCAGGAAACGGGAATATTATGAGCATTATGGTTTTCTTTGGAGCACTCACAAGGGCTGTTCCTCATTTCAGTTTAAATTTGGTGGCAAAGGTTTATTTTAAGAACAGCCCAGCGAAGGTTTGGTGTTTGGGGCTGTTTCATCATCTGTGGGTTTCAGGGAGGTGTGATGCTAACGGGGCATTTCCCCAGAGAAAAACTCCCGGTTTGGGGTAACCCTGGAGCCCCTCACGCTGCCCCGGGTGGAAGTGGGCTCGCTGGGGCTCTTGGGCGAGCCTGAACCCTCCTCAGCCCTGTTTTGGGGCAAATCCGCGGGTTTATTTCACGGCGGAGCATCCGCCCGAGCTCCGGCTGCGGGACCGGGGGTGCCGCGGTGGGTCCCTCGCCTCGGCCGGGCCACGCCGCTCCCCGCGTGGGCACCGGGGCTGTGCAGCCGTTCTGTCCGTCTGTCCCCGCGTGGGCACCGGGGCCGTGCAGCCGTTCTGTCCGTCTGTCCCCCCGTGCCCCCCGACGGCATCCCGGGGCTTTGGCCGCTGTGCCCGGCATCTCCCGAGTGCGGGCTGGGCAGAACCCCCCTCCCGGCGCTCCCGCCCTCCCCGAGCGCTCCCCCCGTGGGCCGGGGGGGTGTCACGGGCGCTCCCGGGCTCGGCGGTACCTGCGGGGGCGGAGCGGGACCGCCCCCCCGGCTGAGCTCCCCCGGCTGAGCCGCCCCGCACCGCCCCGCGCATCCCGCCGAGCATCGCCCCGCTCCGTCCCGCTCCATCCCGCTCCGTGCCGGCTCCGTCCCGCTCCGTGCCGGCTCCATCCCGCTCCGTGCCGGCTCCGTCCCGCTCCGTGCCGGCTCCGTCCCGCTCCGTGCCGGCTCCGTCCCGCTCCGTGCCGGCTCCGTCCCGCTCCGTGCCGGCTCCGTCCCGCTCCGTCCTCGCTCCATCCCCGTCCCCTCTCCCCGCTCGGTCCCCGCTCCGTGCCGCGGCCATGGGCCGGCCCTGGGCTCTGCTGTGGTGTCTGGGCTGCCTGGGCGGCATCCCGGGCTGCGCCGGCGAGCACTACCGCTACCTGTGGAGGAGCTGCTACCCCTGCTTCCTGGGGAGAGCGGGGTACCCCGACCTGCGGCCAGGTACGTGCGGGACCAGCTGGCCTGGAAGGGTCCCTTCAGACCCGAACTCTTCTCGGGTTCTGCGTGGACGGGCAGGGCTCTCCCCCGTGGGGTTTGTCCCCACATCCACAGCTGTCGAGTGGGGATCCCAGGCTGGTGGCCACCCAAGTGACAGACTGGTGACCTGGCTGGGCATTTGCCTGTGCTTGTACTGTTGCTTTGCGTTATTATATTTATTATTATTATTCAGTGAATTTTTTACCCTGAAAAGTCACTTCTGGCAGAGGGGGAGAGAAAGAGGAGTTTCTTCCCAGCGGTTCCTGTTCAGCTGTGTTAAAGATAGCTCCTGTGCCACATTCTTTAAAAAAAAGAAATGCATCTTGCTAGGGTATGTAGATTAACTTTTTCCTCGGTTCCAAAGGATCTCACCCTGGTCCAGGGCAAAAAGTGAAATTTGATACTGTTTTATCCTGAAAAAATTCTGCCTTTCTGCCTCTGTGAGGCTGTGGGTTTGTCTGGGCTGTGTGGGTGTTGCACAGCAGTCTCACCTAGAACAGACTCTGTTGGTCCTTGTGCAGGGGGAATCCTCTGGCAGCACTGACCAGAACCAGGAGCTGGGCAGTGTGTGGGCACAGCTGGGGATGCAGCCACGTCTTAGGGATCGCTTCTCTGCAGACCCAGCAGTGTCTGTCGGAAGCGATTCCCAGCCTGCTGCAGCGTGGGAAGCACTTGGCCAGGCAGAGCTTCCCATCGAGCAGGTGGAGGGGATGGAGCCCTGGGTGCTCCTCTTGCATGTGTGAGTGCACTGATCTGCAGGAGGTGGTGGATGGGGACACGGAGCACGGTGTGAGTTCTGTGAGTGCACACACCCTGTTTCCTCCCCTGTGCGCACTCGGCTGCTTTCATGGCAGGAAAAGTTCGTGAAGATTTAGGAAATACTGGAGGTCACTAAAGATTTGGGATGCTTGGGTGTAATGTAGACATCAAGGAATGCATTATCTCATCCTGAGATAATGCTAATAAATAAATGCCCCAAGCGGTCGGTTATAGAGTGATATCAGAACAGACGTGAGATGTGCCAGACCTTCGGAAACAGGGCGAGTTGCTGCTTTGTTATTTATAGATCAGATGTTTGTCTCAAACACAAACTGTGTTTGCTGTCTCCCTCCAACTGTATTGGCTCATGGTAATTCTCCAAGATAAGCTCCCGAGATCCAGCTTTGTGCCTGGAATATAAACCTCCAGCCTTCCCTTCCCTAATGCAGAATTCACCAGATCCTGGTTCGGCTTATCTCTGAGATCAGGTATCTCTGTGCATGGTCATGGCTTTATCCTGCCTTGCTGTGAGGTGCCTCTGAGGCTGCATGGCTGAGGGAATTTCCTCGTGTTCATCTGTCTTGTGGCTCATCCTAAACTGGGGTCACTGTGGGTTTGGTTAACTTCTTCTTTGCTGCTTGAGCTTCTCTTTGACAGGTAGGAGGAGACATTGTGTTGGTGTGAATTTTAGGGTCCCAGATGTTTTCTTGGTGTGATTTTCAGGGTCTGTGTGGTGGTTTCCTTGCGGAGTGTTCCCGTCTGCCCACCCAGACAGCACACACGTCCCCACAGCCGTGTCCCCTCACGAAGCAGCTGCCACGGCACAAGGCTCTGCTGTGTGCGCGTCATCGGCGGCTTCGCTGTGTGACGGGAGAGTGAAGAGGGGGTTTGTGTAGTTACAGTGGAGGTTTCACTGAGGTCTCGAGTGCCTTAACGTGCCTTGTGTGTACAAACAGGGCTCTGTTGGGTCCTGGTGTTGGTGCAATGGCTGATGGCAGTGCTGGGTGTTGTGCCCTTACACAGCTGCCCTTACAGGAGGAGCTTTGTGCTCTGATGGGACTTGCAATCAGTCACCCCAGGGACATCTTGCAGTCAGACAGACAGCCTGCACAGGGAGCAGGGTAAAACAGAGTGATGAGAGAAGGCTGGAGTGGGTGAGAGCAGCAGCAAGTCCAGAGCAGGCTGCCTGCCTGTTGTTACGTGCACTCTGCTCCGTGCTGAGTAACGCCCTAATTAAAACCCACCCAGAGACAGAGGTGGGAGCAGAGTGGGAGCCACGGCGCTCGGGGGCAAGGAAAGGTGAGCTGAGGACAATGCCAAGGACTGAGGCAAACCAGCTCCCTGATGCATTTTCACTTCATCGGATTATTGCAAAGCCGATGCTTCCGTTCCTGAAGTGCCTTTGGAATCTGCTCCTGTGGATGGCACAGGTAGCATGGGAAAGCTGTGGGCACCTCCCACCTGTCTAGGAGAGGCTGCAGCAGAAGGAATGCCAGTTCCAGTGTGCTGCTCTTGGGTCCTCTGCTTCCAGTCTCTATTTCTTAAAATTGCTGAATTAGCTTCAACAAACTGGTACTGGAAAGATAAAGTCACTAAATCCCACACACGCTCATCTCGATGGATTTTAATTAACCTTTTCCCTGCAGCCCTGCTCTGTAATCCAGGCTAATTACCGCAGGGATTAAAGCCTGGCACTGCTGCTTGGCCAGACAGAGCGATCCTCACAGCGTATCTGCTGCCTGTGCTTCCAGCTGGGAGCCATCGCCTCCTCCTCAGCCCTGCAGAGGAGATAAACTGCCTCCATAGCAGATATTTAATACTTTGCAGACCTGCTGCTGCCACTTTCTTTCCCCTGACACGGAGCTGGAGACAAATCAGTATTCCTGCTGGAGAGACCTGAGCGTGGTGCCAGGGAGTGCACTCAGCCAAAGCCACCTCCTTGCTCTGTCTCCTTTCTTTCAGTCCTGTGCTCGTGTCCCCTGTGTTTGATGGCAGCATTGCCCGTGTTAGCCCACGCAGCCGGTGTCTGATGGATTGTTTCTGCTCAGGGAAGAGGCTGACGAGAGCATTGGCTGGTTCTTCGCTGATCCTCGTGTCCTTGCCGATGAGGACACGAACTGCAGTTCCCTTACACAGCAGGGTTGTTTCCCTCCCCGGTGATCCAAGCCCCACTCCCCAGCTCTTGCTGCGTGGGGTTCCTGCCCCCGTGGGCTTTGGCCAGTGCCCAGTGCCGTGTCCGTGCTGGCACGGCGGAGCAGGCAGGCCGTGGGCTTGGCACGCTCCGTCCTGGCACGGCTCTGGCTTGCTCAGAGTCAGCTGAAGAGAAGCCTATGTGCTTCTCATTTGCTTCCTTTGGTATATTAATTTCAACCAGATTCTGTCAGCTCTCCAGTAGGAAAATAACCCCGCCGTGCCACAACCGCAGCTCACGGAGTGTCACGGAGGGGTTTGGGTCGTGGGGCTGCCAAGACGTGCACCGAGGGCAACGTGACCCTTCACAGCCGTGCTCTTCCTGGCCCTGGGAGCAGCTCCTGCTGCTTTCCCGGCCCTGTTGTGGGTGATTCACTCACCAGCAAGTCTTGGGCATGCCAGGGCAGGCTGGGGATGCTGCTGGGGGTGGCTGGTGGATCTGTCCCCTCCCTGTCCCCAGGGACAGTGTTATTTTGGTCACACCATCATGCAGTGTGTGCCCCAAAATCTGTCTGGCACTGCAGAGGAGATAAGTGAGGCTCCAGGAGGGACAGCTGGACGTGGGGGGTTATGGGGGAGCACATGGCAGTGAAGGTGCTGGGTGGTTCTGTGGCCACTCTTCCAGGCCAGGAGGGGACTGGGGTGGGGACAGCCCTGTGGGATCACAGAGATTTAGAGGGTGAAAAGTACAAAGGGGGAAGAGGAGACACTGGGAGAGGAGATGTAAAATTACTGAGTGTGAGTAATGGGGTGAAAGTAAGGAGTTTATTCAACACATCACTAACTTTCTTGGACGGTAAATTCTCTATGGTTTCAGATTAGAGTTGAAGGGAAGCAGTGGAATAGTCATTTAAATTCAGACAGAAAACTTTACTACACTATAAAAAACCTTCCCAAAACCCAGTTTTCCTGTTCTTGAGCCAAACAGAGCCAGTTTTGTGTATTAATACCTAATCCTGCCCATGGAGATGAGCAGCGAGTGCCTCAGGGGCTCCAGGGCTGTGCAGCATCCCAAGCGTGCAAAGCCTTCGCAGAGGAAAATCGTTTAATCAGAATTAGGTTGCTTTGACCAGCATCTCAGCCTCACACCACAGCATTCTTCCCCCCTGAAAAGCCACTCTGGCTTTGGCTCACTCTTCAGAGAGCATCACTCAAAGCTTATGTTTCACCTCAAAAATCTATTCATTTTCCTTTCTTTCAAAACCAAGTGTCTTGGAAAAAACAGGAAGAAAATATCCAAACCTTCTAAAAGGCTCAGTCCACTGAATTAAGCAAAGGGCTGGCATTACAGAAATCAGCTTTTTTTCCTGGTTAATGGAGACCACAGCTGCAGTGGGAGCTCCCAGGAGGAGCCTGGCATGGCCAGGGCAGAGGGCATTGTGATTTCATGGAACAGGAAGGGCAGAGGGTTTTCACGAGCTCTGAGCCTCTAGGTTTTTAAGTTTTCAGCAATGAGAAGCCTAGTAATAAAACATGTTCTGAGAGAACAGTAATTTTGTGTTATTACTGTGCAGCTCAGAAACACCGAGTCAAACAGGCGTCACCTCTCGCACTTCGCTTCCCATTCCGGCCCTGACCCAGACCTTTCCTTGCTGCTCGCTGATTTTCTTGGCAATTAATCTGATTAATGTAAAATCACAGCCCCGGGCTCAGTCAAGGCTGCGTTTCTCCTTTCCCTGTGGTTTTTGGTGCCCTTTGGCTCCCTGGGGGGAGCTGTAGGTGAACCAGAGCTGGCTGGTGGAGCAGTCTGGGCTCTGGGTGCTGCTGGGGCTGCAATGCTAGGCAGGTTCCTGCACCTCTGGCGTGCAAGGACAGGGCCAGGTCCACGCCCTGCCGTGATTCACTCAGGAAATGTTTCTTTATCTCATTAGTAACAGTGTGGCTGGGATGGCAGGATGGCTCAGCTCCTCTCTGGGGGCTGGAGGTGCAGAAAGTGCAGAGAAACAGGAATAGACCCAAAGCAAAATGTGTAAAATATGACAATCCATAATCTTGTAGTGAACGGGAAAGGTGACCATTGCAAGGTGACCAGATGAGATGGTTTATGCTGACTGACAAATAAGATGCCTTTTTTTTTGGTTGTTGTTCACCAATTGCAGGTTTGTCCCTGAAATTCATCAGCTTGGCTAATGGAATGGCCAATCCCTGCATTTGTTCCCCAAGCCTGGAGTCACAGTGCTGACCTCAGGCACCCTCATGCCCACCCCTCTGAGTTTCTCCCCCTCTGTTTTCTGCAGATGTTGACGAGTGCCAGGTCCACAACGGGGGCTGCCAGCAGAGGTGTGTGAACACCCTGGGCTCGTTCTACTGCGAGTGCCGGCCGGGCTCCCGCCTGCACAGCGACGGCAGGACCTGCATCGGTAAGGCTGGCCTGGGCACTGCTGGGCACCTCCTGTAGCCTTTTCTGACCTCCTGTAGCCTTTTCTGACCTCCTGTAGCCTTTTCTGACCTCCAAATCCGCAGCTGTGCACAGAAAACACCTGTCTTGGCTTCCTCACTCCCACCTGCCCTCCGTGCAGGGACCATGGGATGATGCTGGTGGATGTTCCTTTGTGTCCTGGTTCTCTTCCCCAGCGGGTTTCTGTTACTGGGTTCAGAATATTTGCTGTTCTTCTGGGGGGTCATGGACAACTGTGGCTGCTTTGCAGTTCCCCAGTTTATTCTGGTTCAGGAGAAATGACTTCCAGTGCTTTGGTGCTTCTTTATGTGTCTGCATTTTCAGAGCAGATAGATAAACTAGATTATGAGGAGCTTCAGGTCAGGCTTCATTTTGACCTCAGCTATTTCCCCAGCCCACACTGAGGGCACCAGGTGTGACAGACAAGTGACAGTAAGTGTGGCTGTGTGTGGAACTGTGGCCATAATAATCCCCAAACCTCTTCCCTGGGATGCTGGTCTGCCTGGAGGGTGTGTGTCCAACCATTCCCATCCAGGCATCAGGTTTGCTTTGCAGTTGATTTCTGGGCAAATATCTTGAAATATTTTTGTTTGCCTGTCCCAAACTGGAGGCTCAGAGTGGAACTGACTGGAACTCAGAGTCTGCCTCCAGCATCTGCTGCTGCTTTAATTAAACCACTTCTCCCTCACAGCTTTATTTGACACATTTTTCCATTATTTGAGGGATGTTTTCATACAAGTGGAAAGAATTCCCGGGCAATGGCATTGCAGGGGCCATTTGCTGGGTTTTCTCAGAACACAGTCACTCTCCAGAGTTTGCTGTGCAAGCCTGAGTGTTCCAGTTGGGAATGGTGATGTGAGCAGGAAAAAGCCATCCAGGGAAGCTGAACCCACCGTGCACAGAGGCACATCTGGCCACAGCTGCCTCCACTGCACGATGACACCCAAACAAGTGCAGTGAGACTGAAGGTGCAGGTTCCCCAAGTGCCCCATGTTTTGCTGGGAAAATCCAGAAGCAGAAGGATCACCAGTAAAGGACAACACCAACCATTCCAGCCCTCTGCTCCGGCCCTGAACTCGAGCACTCGTGTCGATGGTGAGGCGCTGCTGCCGATCACGTGTAAGTGTGCTGTGGTCTGTCAGCTCCAAATTGTCTCTGGAATATGCAGCTCCCTTTTTTGTGGTGTGCAGAGATTCTGCCGCCTCCGCCTCGTGGAATAAAACATGGGACAGACTGGAATCAGGAGCTCTCGGCAGCGCCAGCCCCAGAAGGTGCAGCAGTTTTCGAGGAAAGGATAGAATGGATCACCACGGGGAGGAATTCCTTCTTTAAAAGGGATTTCCATCCTTTTCTTCCACTGCCCAGGTTTACCTGCTGGTGTGGCTGTACCAGGCAGAGCGTTCCCGTGGGATCCAGGGCTGCCCTGCTCCTGCTGCCTGCCCAGCACTGCAAACCTGCTTTGCATTAAACTTGTGAGCAAGGATTTGCCATAATGTGCAGTGTTGGAATTCATCTGCCAAAAGTGGGGGTCTCTGCTCATGAAACCTGATCCATGGGAATACGTGGGGCAGCTCCTGAAGCTCTGTATTAATCCATTAAGCCAATTGTGCAGAGTGGTGAAAGCTCAGAACAGAGCACAGGCTCAGAAGTGACTCCTCTGTTGGTGTTTGTGGCTGCCCTATTCTACCCACAGTTGTCAGGTTGCCTTGTGACGTGGTCTGTTGTGAGGGATTAGGGATAACTGATCAAAGCTGTGTTTGCCTTCAGTTTGGGATGATATTCTCTCATTTTCTGGAGAGGTGCTGCTAAAACACAAAATATTGCCACTAAATACAAGGAATAGGCCAGGAAGGAAGGGAACTGGAGACAGCGAGCCTCCTCCATCCATCCATCCATCCATCCATCCATCCATCCATCCATCCATCCATCCATCCATCCATCCATCCATCCATCCATCCCCCTCTTCTCTGGAGCTCCCTGCTCAGAGGCTGCAGGAGGCTCCCAGCCTTGTGCTGGGACGAGCATGGAGCTGGGCTGTAGGAAGCTGCTGGCAGCCCCAGCGAGAAGTTTTAGAGACAGAAAGAGCCTTTTGCAGTGATTTTTCTAGTTAAGGTCCATCAGAGCATGGATCTATTTTTTTAAATGTTTTCTGATCCCCACAAAGCCCACACGGGCTCCGATGGTGAATCAGTGACACTGCCAGGGGACGCTCCAGAATTCCCCCACAATGTGCTGGCGTGGACAAGGCAGCTTTCCAGGAGACTGGAAGACTCAGGAGAGCACAAAACCAGCTCAAATCCACCTTCCTGCATCCAGCTCAGTTCTCACACCAACTCTGCATCGCTGCTGGTGCTCCGGGAGCTCCGCTGTGCAGGATTCCTGTGTTGTGTCGTTGTGGTTCAAATACAGCAAGTCACTGCTGAGGGAGGGAGAAAAAAGGAGCAGCCACTTCTATTGAAAGTGAAACGGAACAAAAAGAGGCCTTGGACGTCCTGGAATTACCTCTGTGTTTATCAGAAGCACATGGGCAGGAGGCAGGGAGCACATCTCCAGGTCCTCCTCCAGTGCAGGGATGTGGGCCAGGCCAAGGCAAGGGCTTTAATGGGAGCCAATTGCTTTTGTTGGCCTGTGGAGCGGAGAGATGGTCTGGATTAACACACAACATGTTTCTGGAAGTTGTCTGAGGTTAGGGAAAATCAGTTTGGGATTACATGATGGATCCCTATTTATATTAGGAGAACTTCAAATGAAGAAATCTCCAGTACAGCAGCGATGCAGCGAACAGGAGGGCTGTGCCAGGAGGTTTGTGTGGGCTTGAACCGGGTGTGCAGAGGGTCAGTGTCCGTGTGTGCTTGGTGGGCCTTTTCATTTTCCACATTTTAGAGAATTTGACCTTTTCTTTGCCCAGTCACACATTTTTCAGCCATTTCTTGGAATCGATGGGTTTGTGTGATGCTGCAAAAGGGAACATCATGCTCAGTTCTGGCTACAGCTGCCTGCAGTTATTTTTAGGGTATCAACTCACTGATTCTGGTGGCAAATCACTTGGATCTGAAGGAAAGGAGATGCAGATGGGAGAGAGGAGAAGTCAGAAGGGCAGCTGTGGGGTGCAGAGATCAGGTATTAAATCAACTCCTGTGTTAGGCGGCTACTGCAGGACCCACTTCCCACGTGCAGTCAGTAGTAACAACGTCCTTTTCATCCCTCCTTATCCATTTCCCAGGCCTGAGAGGGTCAGAATCCCAGAGCAGCATCTTTCAGCAGCTCTGCACTCCCCTCAGACAGAGGAGATGGAAGGAGTGTCCCTCTCGCAGACGCTGAAATATCATCTGTGGAAAATCTGTCTGAGCTGTAATTACAAAAATCTGTGCGATGTACAAGATGACACTGGATTTGGCAGTGTAGTCACAGAAACGTTAAGCTCAGCAAAGCATCTGGGAATGGAAATATTTTTAGAGTGGTTCTGTAAACAGAAAAAAACCCGAGCAGTAATTAAAACAAGGCCAGCAGCGAGGTCTGCTGGCTGTGACTCTGAGGAACCAGCTAAGGAGACCCAGAATTGAAGGCCCTAGCTTTGATGGAAAGACACCCAAAGCAATTTTAACTTTAGTTGTTTTGTCTTGCTATTTCTGCCTCTTATTGAATGAGTTCATAGCACAGCTGGGGTAGTGCAGGAGCCCCCCTGCCCACCAGTGTCACCGTGGTGGCTCAGTGTGACGGCACAGGACTCGTGGCTTGGCTTGGTGCATCGTGCCTGTGCCACTGGCTCTGTATGGCAGCAAAGAGGGGACACTAAAAGAAACACAGGGGGAAGAAGAACAGTCTGCAAAGCCCCTGCACTCTCACTGTTTCACCTTTCATGTCCTCTCAGCAATCTGCACAAAGCTCTCCAGCCTTACAGTGGTTCTCTCTGCTGAAGTCTTGTCTGGAAGAAGAACCCAGACTTCAGTTTTTTTCCACTCTGAGGAGTTGTGTTTTAGAGGCTGTTATTTAGACTTCAAATTCATCTGAATAACTGCATCCTGGGAGGTTATTTTAGATGTAAGATGCATTGGCTTGTTCTACGTTGGCCCAGTGCTTTTCCCAGATGAAGGAATGTTTTGGCAGGCATCAGCATTGTTTTACTTCTTTTTTTTTTTTAAAAAAAAAGGAACTCTAACAAGCACATTATTTATGGCTATTTCTGAATATATGTTATTAAACACTTTAATATATTGGAATATTTTTAAATGACCACCCATCTCTGCTAGAGCTTGAGTAGTGTAACTCTGACCCAGAACTTTTCAGGAACGTCCAGTATTTCTGCTGTTTCCTTCCAAATGGATTAAGGGAAACAATGTCAGCACAACTGACTTAAACCCCGAGTCCTTGCTCCAGCCATATGTTGTGTATGGCAAAACCTCGACCCTATGAAGTTGCTTTTATTCCCCCAAATGTTGTTTAGTTAATTAGAAGCATAAAATGGGAAGTTTGGGTTTTATAATGTTTGAAATGAGAGTGCTCTGCAGCTCCAAGTTAAGCAGTAATTTTTTTGCAGGGGAACTGTGTGCAGGAAAAGGAAAATAGACATTTTTGCCTTTCATTTTCCTCCTGAGCCAAGTATTTGTTTTCACTAATGTACAAGAGCACGGACCCAGCTTGCCTTGGGAATCAGAGATGCTTTACAGGCAGAGGTTTTACTGGCAGCTGCTTTCCAGGCTCGCCCGCTTCCAAAGCTCCGGAGGTTGTGGAGGGCACCGTGCTCACCTGAAGGATCAGCCTGGGAAAGATGGTTTTCATTAGAGCTATTTTTAGCTTTCTCATAAGATTCCTCAGAGCCAGCACATCAGTTTATACTGGAGTTCAAAAAATAGGTTAGAAATGGGTGAGCCCACAACTCCTTGTACTGTTCTGCCTGTGGAAACCGAGGCTGGATTTCCATCCCAGACCAGGCCTGGGTTTAGCCCTGTCCCACTCACCCAGCTGTGATGAGCAGCATGTTGTGACAGCTTTGTGGCTCCTAAGAGATAGAACAGACTTTAAAGGCCAATTTCCCAGTTCCCACAAGGGACACTTCTCCTTGGAGCTGTCTCTGAGATGCTCAGTGGATAAGGAATAGCTGGACTAACTCAGGAGATATTTGGTGGTCCAAGAGGAGACTTTCATCACTTTGGAGGTGTGTAATTACCCCACGATGGCTTATCTAGCAGAGTCCATGAATTCTGCTGCAGTAAAACAAGCAGGAACTGCCTCACTGAAAGGTGCACATCTCCCAGTTAAACATCCCGCTCCTCTGCTTATCCTGCAGAGACATCCCAGATTACAGGAACAGGGAGGGGGAGGAGAAGGCTGTTTCCAGGCTGATTAATGATAGCAGGCTTGTAAGGAGTCCACATGTTGGGTCACGAGGTCTGTTTTGTGCCGTAGCCCAGGCAAAACCTCCTGTTTTCTGACTGCTTGAAATCCTCTGGGCTCCTTGCGCAAAGGCCACACAGGAACGCCGTGGCACGGCCAGGAACACCAGTTGGGAGGCTCAATTCCCAGTCCTGCCTGCACTCTGGATGGAATCAGAGCTGCGGGTGCTCTGGCTGGGTGACACTGCTGGACAAGCCCACGTGTCCCAGGTTCCACACAGAATCTCCCGGTCAGAGCCCCGAGCTGAGGGGTTGTTACAGGACTTCTGCTCGTCTCGGAGCCACAAACTCAGTTTTCCATATCATTTTATCACAGGAAAACCTGAATATGCCTGAGCACAGCTCTCTGGGCAGTAGTGACTTGAACTGGCTGTGGCACTGCGCCTGCAGTGACTGCCTTGGAACAAAGTGATAGGAATTTCAGCAATAACATGCTGACATCAGAAGCCTGCTCGCTGACACGGTGCCCTTTGGAGAGGGTGGGTGCCTGGCAGGAAACATGCTGGGTCCTGGCTTCCCTCCCATGAAATGCTGCTCAGGACCTAGACCAGACCCCTGTGTCCTGGTCTCACCTTCCAGGAGAGCGTTGGGACCTCTTATGGTGGAGAAGAATTGTTTGGAGTTCCTGCCCAACTCTGTTGAGCTCATCTTGCCTTGAAAGAACAGGGTCCCCATCTTGAGGCTCCCTCTGGCACAGTCTGCCCTAACTGTGTGCAGTTTGCCCTGGTCCAGGTGCCACTCTCTCTGTGACAGACACTGTGTCCCTTTGCCCCACAGCTGTGAACTCGTGTGCCCTGAACAACGGCGGCTGTGAGCACGACTGCGTGCAGGTGACGCTGGCACAGCACCGCTGCCAGTGCCGCCACAACTTCCAGCTGCAGGAGGACGGGAAGCGCTGTGCCCGTGAGTCCTGGGGCTGGGAGGGCTGGGGGGGCAGAGCTTCCGTCTGGGAGCTGAGGGATAAGGGAGCTCAGATGTCCAGTAGATCAGACTGGGGGGGTTTCCAGTAAAAACTCTGTGTGTTTTGTTGTCATGGACATACCCTGCAGCTTATTCCAAGGGGTAGGAAGAGGTGGAGGAGCGTAGCCAACAAAAATGAAGCTGTGTGAAGGCGCAGGCTGCTGTGACAGTGGAGGATCAGCAGCGTGTGGCAGCGGGATGGGATCCTCTCCCAAAGCCTGGAGACAGCTCTCTGGCTGACCTGCTCCAGCTCAGGAGGGAGAAAAGGGGACAGAGCACAAGGTTGATCTCCTCATTCCTAGCAGCTGGCATTCAAGAGGCAGGAGGGGGGGAAGGCTTTAGCTGTGAAGTTGCAAAGGGAAAAGGAGTGACTGGGATATTACAAACGCAGCAGTCAGCGGGGTTTGGAGCATCTGTCCCAGTGCCGGAGCAGGTCAGAGATTGGCAAAGCTCTGGGTAGGAGCACTCGGAGCAAATTGCCAGCACTTGCTGTGTAATGTCTGCAGAGGGCCGTGCCCGTGCCAAGCTTCTGCTGGAAGGGTTTCACAGGATCTCACAGCATGTAAATCCTCCTGCCCGCTGGAGCAGTGAAAGAGCAGTAGCAGGGATTGCCTGCCCGGAGCAGAACGGGCGTTCACAGACTGTGTGTGAACTGTTCTGCCGGGCACAGCTGCTGGGTGCTCCCTTCTGCCACAGAGCCCTAAGAGCAGGGTGTGTGTGGACTGATGGTGCCTGTCTGCTCTGCCCTGCAGTGAGGAACCCGTGTGCTGACAGGAACGGGGGCTGCCAGCACCGCTGCCACAACCACCGCGGCCGCGCCCGCTGCGAGTGCCACCCCGGCTACCGCCTGGGACCAGACAGCAGGGCCTGTGAGGGTGAGTGCCCTGCCCTCCCCCCCGGGGGGAAGCTCCTGTGTCATGTGGGGTGAGTTCAGTGTGAACAGAACAGAGGGATGCACACGGCATGGACCGCTCGGCTGGGATCCGTGCAGGAGCCCTGCTCGAGCTGTCTGCAGCAGCCCCCCAGCTTCGTGTGATCCAATTTCCTGGGGAGCTTTACAGCAATTCTGAACTCTTTACCGTGTCTTTGTTGGTCTGGACCCCAGTGCAGGATTCAGGGTGGGAGAAACCAGTGAAAAAACCCAAAAGTTCGTAACAATAGTCCCTTTGGAAGGATGTTTGTGGCTCAGCTCATTGTTTGCTCACCTCTCACAGATGTGAACGAGTGCCTGACGGGACTGGCCATGTGTTCACACCAGTGTCTGAACACACGGGGCTCCTTCAAGTGCACCTGTAACCCGGGCTACGAGCTGGGGGCGGATGGCAAGCAGTGCTACCGTGAGTACTGCGGGGCTCGGGGCGGCTTCTGCTCTTGTTTGTCACTGTCCTCGGTGGATTGTCGGGGCCAAGTTAGAGCAGTCTTTGCTGAGGAGTTTCACAAGCAGGTTTGGGGCTGTTTAGTCCCCCACCAAGATTAAAAACTTGGTCTGATCTTAAAAGTCACCACAAAGCTACTTTAGCTGGTTTAGGCAATTGATTTGGGGCCATTTGGCTCCAAACAGGCCAAGTTTGCTCTTGGGGACTTTGTTGGACGAGTTCAGTCAGCTGCAGATGTGTCACTGGAGGAGGAATTGGGCCAGTGAAGGGATCACATCTGTTCCCATCAAGGAAAGAAATAAACACTGTGATGCAAGAATGAGCCAGACTGTCCGTACAGCTTCGTTCAGCTGATGCACGTCAGCAGGGCAGGCTGAACCAGAGCTATCAGCACCAGCAGCCCCTCACAGATGAAAGCCACAGTGGCAGTCCCTGTGCTGGCAGCTGGGGTGACTGGGAGCTGTGATGCTCCACCTGTGCAGCTGGACCTTGCCAAGGGTACAAGGATAAGGCTTTGCAGACTGTAAATGGGTCTTGAAAGGCATCACACAGAGCAATGTGAGGAACCAGGCTGATGAGATGGTATTTAGGAGCCTAAAGATGTACAAAACTCCCTTCCTAGGAACATGGCTGATCTCACACCATCATCCTTGACACTGCTCTGGGGCCAACTACAGAAGGAAGCAGCCTTCCCACATGAAAAGTGTTTCTCCCTGCCCTTTCTAGCATGTTTCTTTTGTGCAAAATCCTGCTTGTGCTGCATTAATGAGAAAGGGAAAGAGAGGGATGATAATGGTGTTGTGGACTCTGGAACACAGTCCTCCACTGTGGCACATCTTTTGTTTTTGACAAGCACAGATCCATTGGGAAGCATCAAGCTGCCTTTCTTTATCCTCCTTGGGTCTGAACACATGAAAAACTCAATGTTCTTGAAGGCAGAAATTGTTTTCCTGAGGTTCAGGACTGAGTCAAGCTCCGTGAAACAAGTTCCTTTTAGTTTAAGAAAGCTTAATTAACTAGACAAGTTTACGACAAGCTTGCCAAGCTCGGATGATCTATGGCTGCGATTGATGTTTGTGCCGACCATTTTTGACATGTCAGGAACTAACGATTCTCGCTGTAGGCATCTGGATGTTTCCCTAGTTAGCTGTGTTCTGCTGCTCCCATTTCTCCCTGGCACCAGAACAGCTCTGCTCTGAGGCTGAGCCAACTTTTGGTTGGCAGCACACGCTGCAGCTTGGCAGGAGTGGGAGCGGTTTCATCCGCAGCCTGTTCATCCCGGAGATTGTCCAGAGCCTGCTCCACAGCTCTGTCCCCAAGAAGCTGCGTGAGATCCATCGGTTTCTTTTTATACCCCACTTCCCAGCCCAGCAGTGGCCTCTGTGCAGAGCTATTTCCATCCTTTCCCACCGCAGATCCCCCTCCTCAGCAGCGATGCGGTGCCAGGAGCTGGCTGGAGGGCAGGCACAGGCCAGATGTGCCACACAGGGTCCTGACCAGTCTGCCTTTTCCAGGGATAGAGATGGAGATTGTGAACAGCTGTGAAATCAACAACGGGGGCTGTTCCCATATGTGCCACCACACCAGCTCTGGCCCACTGTGCACCTGTAACTTTGGCTTTCGGCTGGAGGAGGACCAGAAGTCGTGCACTGGTAAGGCAGAAAGGTCCAGACTTTCACTTACAGGCACATCTCAGGGAACTCTGAGGGTCTCTTGGCTGCTGTGTATGTGCACTACAAACAGGCTAAGGAGGATAGGAACATCTGTGAAGAGAGACATCCTCAAACCTCCACTCAAGATATACCTGGACAGCAATTATGACTTCCAAACTAATTAGTTTTTCCCTGCTGAAACTGCTCTGAGCAGGAGTCAGTGCTACAGCTGGAATCACCTTGTGTGTAAGCACAAAAGACCTGTAACAACAATCTCGAACTGGGAACCACAGTGAACTTCCCCCAGGCCTTGAGGATTCACGATTCAGGAGGAACTCAAGCATACTGGCTCAGCATTTGGCTCAGTAAAAGCTCACCAGAACTAGTCAGGGAGCAATTTAATTTAACGGTTACTGTCACCACTGTACAGTGTATTGACACCCTTTGTGTTTTGTTTAGACATCAATGAGTGTGACACTGGTTCTCACTGTTGTCACCAAGACTGTTACAACTACCCTGGAGGCTACGAGTGCTCCTGCCATGCCGGGTACAGGCTGAGCACGGACGGCTGTGGGTGTGATGGTGAGTACAAGCCTCTCACTGGGCTGCAAGCAAACCCCCTCTGCTGAGACACTGACTAATGAAGCTTTTAATTAAAAGAACAAGAAATTGTTCTACCTGGTTGCAAACATACAGGCATTTCTTCCAGTTTCTCCCAGCCCATACCAGTTTTCCTGCCAGCTCTCTGATGAGTCACTTTCTTAGGAGAGAGGATGTAGGGGAAAATCCCCCTAATAAGTTGTTCTCACTACCAAAGCTCTCAAGGACATGTTGCAGGGAAGAGCCAAACTCACCTGCCTGTTTCTACACTGGATGGCAACTGAAACAGAGCACGTTTCATGTTGAAACCCAGATATCCCTAATCCCTGAAGTGGTCTCACTCCATTTTTGGAGTCAATGGCTTCACATACTTAGCAGAGAGGATGCCATCAGCATCAGGGGATGTTCACTGCTGCATGGCCAGATGTATTTCGGGGTCCCTGTCCTGCAGGGGGGGCCTGCCCCTGTTACACCAGAGTATCCCATGCTTTATAGACGTGGATGAGTGCTCCTCAAACAACGGTGGGTGTGAACACACGTGCCAGAACCTGCCAGGGTCGTTCCAGTGTGGCTGTGAGATTGGACACAAGCTGGATGAAGACCGAAGGAGCTGCATCTGTAAGTGCCTTGTCTGTTCTCCTGCGGGTGGGGCTGCAGGTACCTCCCCTCTGCCACACTACCGAGCCAGGGCTGCATGGCCTGGAGCTCTTAGCCCTGCACCTTGGCCTTTTCCAGCTCTGGAGGACACCGTGGAAGCTCTGGACGGTCGGCGCCCCGTTATCCGCCCCATCCCTCACGTCGCCATCCTGCGAGACGAATTCACCCAGCTCCTCAACGACGACTACGAGGAGGAGGAGGAAGAGATGGAAGCACGAGGAGAGCACACGCTTTCAGAGAAATTCGGTGGGCATTTTTGGGGCAGGGGTGGTCAGTGCTGTGCTTTGCTTGGAACTCTTCAGAAGCAGTGGTGCTGGGTTTGTTTTGTTGGGTGAACACCCCCCCAGGCCTGGCGAGTGCCTTTTATGTGTTCAGCTTTGCTGCAGCCAGAACACGGGGGGTTCTCTGCCCAGACCCCCAGGGATGCTGAGGCCGCCTCGGGGAGGTTCTCACCCACGGTGCCTCCCCTTGCAGTTTGCCTGGAGCGCACGTTCGGCCCCGACTGCAGCCTGACCTGCGAGGACTGCGCCAACGGAGCCGCCTGCAACGCCGAGGGCACCGGCTGTGACTGCCCGGCCGGCTGGACCGGCACCCTCTGCAACCAGAGTGAGTGGAGCTGAGGGGGCGGCGAGGGGGCCGCTCTCCCCCTGCCCTGGGGAGTTGCTTACACCCTGTGGGTGCAGCCCTGGGGGGCAGCGGCCGCCGCCTGAGCCCCTTCTTCCTCTCCCTGCCCAGCTTGCCCGGCCGGCACCTTCGGCAGCAACTGCAGCCAGAGCTGCCGCTGCCAGAACGGCGGCTCCTGCGACCCCGCCACCGGCGCCTGCCGCTGCCCGCCCGGCGTGGCCGGGGAGCTCTGCCAGGACGGTAAGCACAGCGCTCCCCTCGCCTGCCTCCTGGGCCACCTCCTGTCCCACCTCGCTGCCTCCCCCTGGGGGACCCCAAAATCCCAACACCAAACCCTTGCAGGGCCCTCCCTTGCAGTTTTTTCTCCCTGAGATGCTTTTCTGTAAGGAAGAGTTCCCGGGGTGCCAAGCTGTGAGTGCTGCTCCCCAGCTGGTGGAGGTGGTTCTTTTCTGGTTCTCTGAGTGTGTTAGCAGAGGGTTTGCCATCACTTGCTAAATGGCTGCTCTTGGCCATCTCTGATGCCACTCTCAGATGTCCCAGTTGTGCTTCTCTGAAGCCTGAAAGTGTTTCCCACAGGATGCCCTGCACTGGTTCCTTTGTAGCTGTTCACTGACAGTGTCTTTCAACACTCTTGTTGAACCATCCCAGTGTGAGCTGCTCCAACACATCCCTGCTCCGTGTGACTCTGTGGGTCACTGAGTTTCGTGTGGAAAAATGCCATTTTAGAAAGGGAGAGGTGGTAAAGGAGACTCTTCACTCTCAAAGCAGTGCTCCAGGGAGTGTGCTTGTCTTTACACTGGAAGACCTTTGCGGTCCCTGTTCGCTACTCAGTGGTGACTGGGAACAAACATCTGTATTTTATGGGACATTTAGGGGCAAACATAGAAAAGAATGTCAGAAGTGCCATTTCCATGGTAAATTTCCATGGAAACCATGGAGGTATTTTCCACCCAAGAAAACCCAAAGGCTTGAAAAGCTGTGACAACAGCAGTTACCCACAGTACCCAAAGGAGGTGTCACTGCTGGTGATGTTCATTTCTCACTCCCAAAGGGTTAAAATTTGGGGGACATAATCTAAAAACCCAGAAAGAGGGAGACCATCAGAGGTTCAGACAAAAGCACTTCAGTCACATATTGGGAGCATATGGGAGCTATTACTGAAGGAGAGCAAAGCAGAATGTAAATGAACACGAGGTACTCCGACCTTTTCTTTCTGAAGGAAGGGGGTGCTTGAGGGGGACAGAGAGAAAACAGGAAGGTAAAATTAAGATAAACAATGCAGAATTGCTCTATTGTCCCAGGGTGGCATTTCCTCTGCTCCTCTGTTTGCAGGGAGAAGGCACGTGCTGCTGGGCAGCTGCTGGCCAGCCTTCTGCTGACACAGCCTGTCTGCCATGTGCTTCCAATATCCAGGTCTTTTGCATAACAGAGAAAAAATAATAATTTTATTCCCTTAAAAGTGCAAATATCACTGTGGCTTATCAATAGGAGCAGCCTCATGGGTTACTTTCTCACACAGAAAAGCCTTGACCCCTCTGAGCCCTGTGGGTGGGTTATTTCTGGCCTAACCAGCACAGTTACTGGTCCCAGGGAGTGCTGAGCTGATGGGTGCCCTCGAGGCACTGCAGAGAGTGGCAGCAAGTGACATCCCCTGTGACACTGGCACAGGGCCAGCTGATAAAGGGAATCTGCTCACTCTCACCCTGCCTGCATCCCTTGTCCTGGTGCATCCCTGGCCTCACACGGCTCTGGTTCTGGTATGTTATCCTACTGGAAGTCAAATGTCCAGCTGAAACTGGCTCATCTTCCCAGGAAACCTCTCTCTATCACTAGGGTGCCCTAAAGGATTTTTTGGGAAACAGTGCAGGAAAAAGTGCAACTGCGCCAACCGGGGTCGTTGCCATCGGATTTACGGAGCCTGCCTGTGCGACCCTGGCCTGTACGGCCGCTACTGCCACTTGGGTATGCTTGTCCTCCTCCTCCTCGCTGCTGTTTGGGATTCCAGCCTTTCTGGGCACGGTCCCTGGGAAGGGCCAGCACTGGGAGGCTGTTTCTGTGCCTTGGCCCGGGTCCCTGACCAGCTTTTCTCCCTCCCTGCAGCCTGTCCCAAGTGGGTGTTCGGGGCGGGCTGCTCGGAGGAGTGCCGGTGTGTGCAGCCCCACACGCGGGACTGCGACAGGAGGGACGGCTCCTGCCTCTGCAGGCCCGGCTACCGCGGCAAGCGCTGTGAGACCGGTGAGTTCTGCTCATGGGAGCATCCCCCGTCCTCCTCCCGCAGCCTCTTTCCCCCACTTTAATTTTCTGGGGGAAAACCTCCTCTTGCTTTCCGCCCTCCCGGGCTGTGTCACCTCTTGTTCGCTCAGGAGCACTCCTTGCTCACACTTGGTCACCTTCAGCTGTCACCATGATCCATCTGGGGGTGGGGACACCTGTAATGCTGGTGGTGGAGCTCGGGAGGGTGCTCAGCACCCGGGGCTGCAGCTCAGCCAGGGGCAAGGAGTGATTTCAGATCTTTCTCTTGAACTGTGGCTGCTGACAGGCTGTGACCCTGGCTATTATGGGGATGGCTGCAAGAAGAAGTGTAGCTGCTCGCCAGGAGTGTCCTGTGACCCTGTCACCGGAGAGTGCCAGAAGGAGTGTCCCCCAGGGTACCACGGGCAGAACTGTGACCAAGGTAAGGCAGGGCTGGGCAGGGCAGAGCTGCACGTGCTGCAAACTCACCATTCTTCCTCATGTTTTTCTTACAAAACAACTCAAAAGCACTTCCAGAATCCCCTGAGAGCCCCAGCCCACAGCAGATGATCTGAGGAGTGGCCAGCTGAGGCTTTAGGGGACATGGGAGCTGCCATCTGCAGGTCTCTGGGAGATGCTGCTGTCTCCTTAAAGCAGGGCAGAAGGATTCCTCTTGCAAAATGAGCCTGATTCAGAAAAGGAGAACGAGGTCTCACTTCATCCTGCCACTTGGACATCTCTGTGTTGGTAGATGAAGGTGATGGGGATCTAATTATCTTTCCCTGCTCTTGATGTCTCTTCTCTTCCAGGCAATCTGTGCCCAGCACAACACTATCACATTTTCTGCTCTGTTCTCTGTTCCATACTGAAACTCTATTTGATCTGCAAGTGCAAAAGAGGATTTTACATTTAATTTGCATTAGGATTTGAACTTCTTCCTCTGCATGAACCTGCCAGAGCATTTTTGTGCTGTTCACATGAAGGGCCATTTGACAAGGACAGTGACTGAACTGCCCAGCTCTGTGTGTGTCTGACAGTGTCCAACACTCAGGCTCTGAGGGTGCAGATTTCAAGATCCTGGAGGTGGTTGGTGTGGTTGGGGTTTGAGAGTGCTTGACTTTGCTCAGACAAAGGTGCTTTGAGTGAACCTAAAGGCAGTGAGTCACTGGCACGAGGTGATTACAACACATGCTTGGAAAAGAATGACTTCTGCCAACTGCAGAGGGGAGCAGAGATTGAAAAATCAACCTCCTCCTGCTCTTGTGGGGCTGGAACCTCCTGACTCCACTTCAACTCATTGGGTCCCACAGAAAATGCAAAAATTTGGACTCTTGAAGTCCACTCTCGAAGACAGATTGCAGTAGAAGACACTGCATGGAGAGGCTGGTGGTGGCCAGGATCTGGATTTGGATTCAAGCATCCTGGGAGTTTCTGCACTAACTGATGTTTAGCCAAGCACTCCATCACCCCAAGCCCAGAGGTTACAACTGCCAACCTCATTAATCTGCCAGCACAGGGTGGTGGTGCAGAGCCCCATCTCTGACACAATATGGGCTGTTGGTCAGAAGAAGAGCTGCAGACAGTCCCAAAAATTCCAATGCAAGTGCTACCAGCGCTCCACTGGAGGAGAGAAGGGAGCAGCTCCTGCAGGGCTGTGCCCCTGGCAGGGTCTGGCAGCCCTGAGCCCCCTGTGGGGGGACACTGTGGCCCCTGGAGCCCCCAGAGCCCCAGATCCCCCGGCGCCTTGGCGGGCCGGGCGCTTCCACTTGGGATATTTTAAAAAAGGGTAAGAAAGGAGCTAAAGCCTGTAGGGGGGAGTCACAGGAAATAACACAAATATTTGTATAGAAATAGTAGGCTCTTGGCTGTTGTTCGGATCTGGAAATTATTAAAGGGTGAAGACAAACATCTGCCATCAATTAGCAAAGAGGAGGGATAACAAAAACTCCACTGTGTCACTGGAAGTCGAGGCGCTGGTGTGCGTTTCCTCCGTGGGTTTGAGTGCCGGGGCCTTACAGAGCATTGGCTTTGGTGAGCGTGGAGCTCTTGTGGGAGACTCAGAGAGGGCTGAAGGATCTTTGGGTCTGAAGCCCTCGGTCTGCATGTCATTACCTGGCTGCTAAATTGTGTCACGGGACACAAGAGGGGAGGAAAAGTGCTGTTCCTCTTATGGATGAGGATGCTCCTTCTTTATTCCTTCACATGAGTGTCCTGCTGCAAACCTGGCTGCTTCTTAAAATCCTGGTGCCCAGATCCTGTAGACATCCAGCCAGGGAGGTAAAAACCCTCACAGGATCTTAAAAAAGGGATGGTTCCATTTGGGGCTCCCCTGTCCATGTTCTGCACCCCAGCCCAGACAGAACAGCGTGGCTTGGGAAGTCATTATTTTGCAGAGTCCTGTCCACAGATTGGAGACCTCCAGGATTGTCAAGTCCAGCCTTTGACTGAACACCACCATGCCCACTGAATCACGAGCAAAGTCCTCCCTGGCAGCGTGGGAACCTCTCACAGCTGGGCTTTTCCCCACAGGCTCCTTCGAGCTGTGGGGCCGGGTTGGTAAAAACCCCTTGGGCATCTCGGGATGGGGGGGCAGTTCTCACCCTGCTGTTCTCCCTGCAGAGTGCCCCGAGGGCACGTTTGGGGCAGGCTGTCGGTTGCCCTGTGCCTGTGGAGGAGCTCCCTGTGACCGCAGCACGGGGCAGTGCCACTGCCCGCCCGGCTGGATGGGACACGACTGCGGCCAAGGTGAGCAGGGGGAGGGATTCAGGTGTAGAGCTGGCACGTTCCTTCTGCTAAAATTAGTTTCAAAAAATATGCAGTGCGATTAAAATAATCTTTGTGGGAAAATAGAAAAAAATGCAGCTTTTGGTGGTAAGTTTTAAACAACAGCCTGGGCCAGCTCTGCTCTGCTGTCCAAGCTCAGGGAAGCACAGTGAAAAAGATGAAGATGTTTTCAGTTGTTGCAGTCCTTAACATTGGAGAGGAGTCTTCCTCTACCAATGTGTGTTTTTTATTGCCTTCACCAGATTACTCCTTAACTGCTGGAAAACTAGAGAATCCGAAATTAAAAGCTTTTTCATGATTGTACATTATTACAGCAGCTGGAAGGTATTAATCACATATAGATGTCCTGCTCCGAAGAGTTTGGCTGAGCAGTAAAACCACACGTGCACAGTGCTTACCATACATTTCGAGCTGCCTTTTTTTCCAGGCCCTGGAGCAGCTTAGGAGCAGTTGGAGAAGGATTCTTGCCCTGGTTTTAGCTGTTCTTAGCCTTTTGCTCCTCCTCTGCAACTCACAGCAGGTCCTGGAGCACTGACGTGCTGTCCGTGGTGTGACGGCAGCTGCAGGGACCCTGTGCCAGCAACACCATTTCCCAGCCCTTGGAGCTCCCCACGAGTGGATGCAAATCCAAAATTGGCATGAAAGTCCTGGAGTGAGCTCAGAATAGCACTTACCAAGGGCTCATACACTGTTTGTGGAACAAGCAAGGCCATGCTGTGATTGCTGGTAGCCGCGTGTTGCTGAACAAAAGTCCATGTCTGGCTTGAAGGAGAAAGGAAACCCAGAAAACAGACTTTTCCTTCTCCCACCTGGGCTCTGATCCTAATGCTGTGTGTCCTCTCTCTGTTCCTGTGCTCCAGCCTGCCCTGGGGGTCGCTGGGGGCCGGGCTGCCAGGAGATCTGCCCCGACTGTGCCAACGATGCCCGCTGTGACCCCGCCACAGGAGCCTGTGTGTGCCCACCCGGCTACACCGGCCAGCGCTGCCAGGACGGTGAGTTGGGCTGCAGCAGATCCCCACAGGAATGTCCACCTCCAGCTGGAATGAGGGGTATTTTGGTTGACCTGGACCACCTGCTCCAGTGAGCAGAGCACCCAGAAATTGTCCAGGCACTGGGCAGAGCAGGCTGAGCACTGTGCACATCTCTGTCACCTCATTCACTGAGGCGCGGGCCAGGGGCTTCCCTTAAAGTCCCTCCAGTCCCATCTCCACAGGGGTTCTTTCTACATCAGCAGAAAGGGTGGCAGATGAATCCCCTGTCCTGTCCAGCCCAGAGCTGAGCACCCACACTCAGCCAGAGCTGTGTCAGTGCCTGCAGCTCTGCCCGGGCACCGCGGTGCCCTCAGGTCTGTCAGGATGGGGTTCCAGCAGCCCTCTGCACTCAATCCCTGTTTCTCTTGGCAGTGTGTCCTCCGGGCTGGTTCGGCTCCGACTGCCAGCTGAGCTGCAGCTGTGGGAACGAGGGGCATTGTCATCCGGTGACGGGGATGTGCAGCTGCCCGCCTGGCTGGATGGGGCACAACTGCCAGAGAGGTACAGCATCACTCCTGCACCCCACTGACCTGTTGTGCCAATCTGCGTGGTCATTGCTCCATTCTCATCCTCGTGCTCTGCTTCTGCCAGGGAAACCTCTCTGGAATCCTTTCCTTTGCTCTGCTCTGTGCAGCTGGTGCCACTGGTTTTTGTGCAGCAGAGCGAATTCACATCAGACGTGAGCCAACGTGGCTCACTGTGTCCCACTGGGCTCTCTGGGGACCTCCGGCCGTGTTTGTGCCCGAGGGAACGTTGTGGTGGGTGGGAAGGCAGCGCTGTGCCCGCTCCCTGCGCTCGGGAGGGGCTGAGCAGGGGGGATGCACCGGTGATGGGGGGTCCCTCCTGTGTTCCAGCCTGTGATGTGGGGCGCTGGGGCCCCGACTGCGCCCACCCCTGCAACTGCAGCAACGGCGACGGCGGCTGCAGCGCCCAGACCGGGCAGTGCCTGTGCGAAGCTGGGTACATGGGCAGCCACTGCGAGCAGAGTGAGTGCTGCCTGTGCCCTGCCTGCCTCTACCCCCAGCCAGAGAGCTGAGTACAACACTGCTGCAGAGCTGTGATCCAGGGAAAGGCATCGGTCCGGTCCAGTCCCCATCCCGGGCTGTGATGCCATCCCAGTCCTGATGCCTGAGTGGCTCCATCCCGAGGGGGGGGGTGACGTGGGTACATATCTGTAAGGGCAGGGCAGAACCCACTGGTCATTGTAAAAAAGCAGCTGCCACATGCCCTTACTCCATTCAGAACCTGATCCCCTGCCATAGCATAGCTTCCCTGGGACCCTGGAAAGGTCAGGCACCTCCATCTCATTTCCTTCTGCTTTGCAGAGTGCCCAGAAGGATGGTTTGGGCTGAGCTGTCGGCACCAGTGTCAGTGTGACAATGGGGCGGCCTGTGACCATGTCAGCGGGGCCTGCACTTGCAGCCCAGGCTGGAGAGGAACATTCTGTGAGCATGGTGAGTAGCTGCACCTGGGGACCATGGCCCACATCTCCATCCCACAGGGTTTGTGCTCCCTGTCTGGCTTTACTATCCTGTTACAGCAAAGAGAATCCCTCAGGATGATCATGGGGTGAACCACATGGAACAGCCTCTTGGAAGGGTCCCTGGTGCAGGGATCTGGCTCCTGTGCCAGCTTGTGCAGTCTCTTGGTGGTCAGGAACCTCATGGCATAGCTCTCCTGACCCACCACAGCTCTGTCCTGCACATGGAATGTCCAGAGTGGATATGGATCTAATATGTGCTGCCCTGGCAGGGGGGAGCCTTTCCCAGTGACCATCACACCAGTGCAGCCTTATATCGGCCAAAAAGGCCACTGAGAAGCACCTTTTCCTGCTGAGAGGTTTCCAGCTCTGTATAGCCATCTTGTGAGGATTTCTCCTTCGTTTTCCACAGCCTGTCCCGATGGATTTTATGGACTGGACTGTCAGCAAACCTGTGACTGCCTGAATGGTGCCCACTGTGACCCTGTGACGGGCCAGTGCCAGTGTTCCCCCGGCTGGACCGGCCCCCGCTGTGGCCAGGGTGGGTGATGCCATTGCCTGTAGGACACATTATTTCTCCATAGCACCATAGGACCACCTCATAGAGCAGCCATGCAGCAGCCTTGGGTCCTCTCCCAGCCCCTGGGATGGTTGGGGGAGCTTGGCTGCTCCAGTTCCCACCTGCTGCCTCACAGTCCTGCCTGCTCTGCTCCCCCTCAGCGTGCCAGGAGAACAGGTACGGCCAGAACTGCAGCCAGACCTGCCACTGCTTCAACAATGCCACCTGCAGCCACATCAGCGGTCACTGCCTGTGCGCTGCCGGCTGGATGGGACCCACGTGCCAGCAAGGTAATGCTTCCCAACCCAGCAGGGTAATGCTTCCCAACCCAGCAGGGTAATGCTTCCCAACCCAGCAAGGTAATGCTTCCCAACCCAGCAGGGTAATGCTTCCCAACCCAGCAGGGTAATGCTTCCCAACCCAGCCTCCTCCCTGCCAGCCCTGTAGGAATGCCATTCCCTGGGGTGGGTGGAGTGCCATTCCTGGGGTGGAATGCCATTCCTGGGGTGGAATGCCATTCTTGGGGTGGAATGCCACTGCCTCTTACCTGAGCAGGTGAAATACCGAATGTCACTTGTGGGCAGCTGAGCAGCCTCAGGGAGTGGTGGGCTCCTCTCGCTGCAGCACTGACGGTGTTGATTTGTGTCAGGCTGTCCACCCCTGGCTGCAGTGAGGTGCCTGCCTCGAGCTGTGCCCTCACTGCCGTGTTTGTTTGTCCTCCTTTTCCCTCAGCCTGCCCGGTGGGTTCCTATGGCAGGAACTGCCTCCAGCGCTGCCTGTGCCAGAACGGCGGCTCGTGCCACCCGGCCACGGGGGTCTGTGCCTGCCCCGCGGGCTGGACGGGGCTGGCCTGCGAGCTGGGTGAGGAGCAGCCAGGAAACCAGCCCTGGGCCAAACGTGCCCTGGGGTGGAGGGGTTTTGCTGTGAGGGCTGGGCGTGGGGTGCGAGGGGCTGGTGGTGCACGGTCCTTCCCGTGTGAGGGGATGGTGGGCGATGGAATGGTGGGAGCTGGGGACCTGGACAGTGTCTCACCCTGTGCCCCTGCCAGCCTGTGCCCAGGGCCAGCACGGGGCCGACTGCCAGCAGCTCTGTGAGTGCCACCACGGGGGGCTCTGTGACCGCCGGACGGGGCAGTGCCTGTGCCAGCCCGGCTGGACCGGCCACAAGTGCGAGAGCCGTAAGTGGGGCACGGGGGGGCCTGGCCGTGGGCATTGACGGCTGCATCAGCACCCAAAGGAGGGTCTGGGGGTCAGGGAGGGTTTCTTTCAATATAAATTAATGAAAAAAACCTCACCCAAAATGCACAAATTATTTTATTTTTTAAAAAAACCCAAGCTGGAGCCTTGTCCTGCGTGAGCACACGGGGACAGACACCAGTGAGGTGTGTGCCTACAGAAACTGCTGGCAAAAAGCTCCCATGTCTCTTTTTTTGGGTGTAACTTGTCCTCTCTCCTGTTTTCATCCCGGAAGCTTGTCCAGAGGGGCAGTTTGGGGCCCGCTGTGAGGAGCTCTGTGACTGTGGGGTCAATGTCTCGTGCCACCACATCACCGGCGCTTGTGACTGCCCCCATGGCTGGAGGGGCCGGCACTGTGAGAAAGGTGAGGAACATGTCTGGGCAGGGGGAACCCGGGGGAACTGAGGCTCCTACAGAGTCTGGGAAGGAGGGAAGCTTCATTTTTAGTGAGAATTACAAATTGTGGCAAAACATTTTTAGGCTGGGACATGGGATGCTGCTGGGCTGGCTCAGCACTGTGGGCGAGCACTGGAGCAGGAGCTGCCTCTGGGGCTCTGGTGCCTTTCAGGCATTAACCATAACTTCAAATCCAGGCAGGAGGCTCACATCCCCATGTTTGTTTTCCCACAGCCTGCCTGCCAGGTTTCTTTGGGAAGAACTGTGCCAGCCGCTGCACCTGCCCCCTGGGAGCGCCCTGCCACCACGTCACCGGCCAGTGCGGCTGCCCCGCGGGATTGACAGGCTCTGGATGTGAAAAGGGTACGGAGATGGCAGTGATCCTCTCCCAGCTCTGCTGACAGGCTCTGGGAACGTGATGGGTCAAGCAATTCCTACAGAAAATACGGGGGGGGGAGGGGGGGAAGAGAGAGAGCTGTGCCAAGGAGCAACTCCCAGTCTGGCAGCTGGGTGCATGCCTGCGGAATGTTAGCAGGGCAGAGGGAGCCAAGTGGGAAATCAGAGCTGGGTATTTATCCAGAGGATTAGCAGTAAATCAGTATTAAAATGAGCTCCTGTGGGTATGAGCAAGTCTGGAAGAGACAGAGGCATGTGAGCACATTCCTTACCCAGAGGACAGGGTTGGATTTGCTGTGTCCCATGTGTGGAGTTGGCGGAAATGTGAGGGCAGGTAGGGCTGGCACAGAAAATGGCATCTAATGCCTTTAAGTACATGGTTTTCATTTCAAGTCTTTCCTGGAGTCAGGGAAGCTTTTGCATGTGGGTCCCTTTGCTTTTTGGGTGCCAGAGAACTTTTACTGCCATAAAAGGCTCCCTAAATCCTGGCTAAAAAAAAAAAAAAAGCCTTGCACAGAGGGGTGGGATAGCCCCTGACCACCTTTGTGCCCCCTCCCCTAACAGCCTGCCTGCCTGGAACCTTTGGAGAGGGCTGTGCTCAGATCTGCCAGTGTTCTGGAGCCAGCCAGGAATGTCACCCGGTCACCGGTGCCTGTGTCTGTGCCCCTGGCTTCCACGGCCCCACCTGCCAGCAGGGTGAGTCCTGCTCGGTCCCTCTGTGTCCCTTTTGCACGTTGTCCCATCCTGAGATCCCAGCTGTGAGTGATGTATGCGTGTGTGTGAGTTCCTGCAGCTCTGTGTGACAGAGTGGATCAGAACTCCAAGGACAGTGCCAGCCTGGCACAGACCCGCTCCCAGCAGAGCTCTCTGCTCCTCCCTGGGGAAGGAGCTGTACGAACACACCTGGTGGATTTACTGGGATGTCTGCACCTTGAGCTGTATTTTTAGATGCAGAGGCCGCTGTTTCTTCTCCCCTCAGAGTGCTCCCCTGGGTGGTACGGCCGTGACTGTGAGAGGCCGTGCCAGTGCAGGAACGGGGGCCGGTGTGACACTGCCACTGGGATGTGCCACTGCCCGCCCGGCTACATCGGCGCCGACTGCGGCATCGGTGAGTGCCGGCTCAGCCAGAGGGATGGGAGGCGTGGGAGCCTCCTCAGGGGGAGGCGAGCGCTGGGAGCTCTCCCATTTCCCACGTGCCCAGCCCTGCTTTGTCCTGACCAAGGATTTCCTCCTCCAGGATGTCCCGCTGGCCGCTACGGCCAGGACTGTGCGGGGCTGTGCTCCTGCGGGGCCGGCGCTGCCTGTGACCCCGTCACCGGAGACTGTGTGTGCCCCCCCGGCAGAGCTGGCCCCACCTGTGAGCGAGGTAACCATCAGGGCTCGTGCCTCAGGACAAGCAGGCAGCGGGTTGGGAAAGGTCCTGAGTGGGAACTGATTGCCTTGCCCCGAGATCTCTGCTGGTGGTGGGTCCGTGTGCCCACCATCACTCTTGTCCCGCAGGCTGTGAGAAGCACCGCTATGGGGTGGGCTGCCAGCAGACCTGCTCCTGCCACAACGGGGGCCTCTGTGATGCAGCCAACGGCTCCTGTTTGTGTGCACCTGGATGGACGGGGAAATCCTGTGAATTAGGTACACCTGACCTGGGTGCCCGGCCCTGCACCCACCAGGAACTGCGGAGCTTGCTCCGTCTGTTCCATGCTGGGTCCAGTTTCTGTTACCCCACCTGTACCTGCAGTGCCTTATCTCGGCTCTCTGAAGTGCAGGTGTGGGGCTGCTGAGCAGCTCTGCCTCTCCCCTGCAGAATGCCCGCCGGGAAGGTTCGGTGCCGACTGCCAGCTCCGGTGCCCCTGCCTGCACAACGGCACCTGCGACCCGGGGACGGGGACCTGCCGCTGCCCCCCGGGGCACTACGGGCCCCTGTGCGAGCACAGTGAGTGGGACAGCGGGAATACCGCAGGGGGTGGTTCCATAAAGCTCATCCAGAGGGCAGGACTGTGGGACAGGGATCTGAGATACCCATGGGCTCTTCCACTGGTGTTCTCAGCAAACCCTTCCCAGGCAGCAGCAGCAGAGAGGTGATTTCTGACCTCTGTGTGACCCCACAGTGCCATCCTAAGGCAGTTGGACACACACGTCCCCACTGCCCAGGGGTGCTGGGCACTGAGCAAACACTGCAGAGCTGAACGTGGTGCTCTGTGACCGCGGGCCCCTCTCGGGGAGAAAAGCTCACTGCTTCTCTCTGCTGGGCTGAGCGAGGCTGTGCTGCAGCTCTGCTGCAGTTCCACCCTCCTGTGCTCCAGTGATCTCTCTCCATCCCAGGTTGTCCCGTGGGTTTCCATGGCGTGGGCTGCCGGGAGCGCTGTGACTGTGAGCACGGGGCAGGCTGTGACCCGGCCAGCGGCCGCTGCCAGTGCCCTGCCGGGCTCCGCGGCGAGCGCTGCCACGCAGGTACCACCCATCCTCCTGCCCTTCCTGACGGGACCCTGGGGGCAGGTGCTGTATCCCACCTCTCCAACAGGCTGCAAGGAAGGCACGTACGGCGAGGGGTGCCAGCGGCTCTGTGACTGTGCTGGTGACGTGCCCTGTGACCCGGCCACGGGGCAGTGCCTGTGCCCACCCGGGAAAACCGGCCCCACGTGCGCTGCAGGTGAGCTGAGCCACAGAGGGGCAGCTGAGGGAGGGGACTGTGTGAGATGGGAGGGGATAGCAAGCTTGAAACTCTATTTTAAAATGAATGCAAGTCCCCTTTTGTTAGAGCTGAATTCTCATGGAAGGGGGTTTCATTCTGATGTGACCAAGAGGGCACCTGAACAGCAGCGCTCCCCTCTCCAGCCTCTGTTTTTAGCCAGGCTGGCAGGGGAGAGGGCAAGGACCTCTCTGCCCTATTGTACACCCAGCCTCCCCTGCAAGCTCTGCCTGCTGCCTCCCTGGAAAGGTGTGAGGACATTCCTGCTTGGATGCTGCCACAGGCACAGGCCTGAGCATCTCTGTACCCTCTGCAGACTGCCGGCCCACCCAGTTCGGCCCTGACTGCCACCTGAGCTGCCAGTGTGCCCCCAGCAGCTCCTACTGCAACGCTCGGAACGGGCAGTGCCTCTGCCTGAACGGCCACACGGGACCCACGTGCCGGGAAGGTAAATGCAGGTGCTGGTGAGAGCCAGCGGCTGTGCCCGGGGGAATCCCAGTGCAAAACCTGTGGGGTGCTGTGCCCGTGCTCGGGGGGGCAGCCCTGCAGCAGGTTGTCACAGCAAGGACTGACCTGTTCCATTTCCCTTCCAGCCACACAGTCCCTGGCACCCACCAGGCCACCACCACCCCTGGAGGGGCTCCGGCCGGCCGAGCATTAGATCCTGCTCCTGGGATTGCTCCCTCAGTGGGACCAAGCAGCCACCTGAAGAAGCCAATGACCTGTTAAGGAACTCATTTATGAGCCACATGAGCAGCTTTCATCTCCTCACAGCCCCAGCTGCTGCTTTTGGGGTTGTCTGAGCGAGGCTGAAGTGCCCAGTATAACCAGTTCACTGCACCAGCACGGGCTGGCCGTGAGGACACGTGTGCCAACACCAGTGCAGGCCTTCAGCCAGAGACCAGAGGGACCAGTTCAGAAGGGATCAGTTCTGGTCAGGGGACAGTGGACTTTGGCAGCTCTTGACACATGGCTGGCCTTCATCTTCTGGGTGCTGGGCTTGGGGAGGGGGCTGAAATTGTGGGCCAAATCAGGTATTTATGCACCAATATTTATGGGAAGCTGCACCACAGTGTTGTCAGGACTGATGGCTGGCCATGCCAGGCTCTCCTGGGCTTGGGCCTCTTGTGGATGTACTGCATCACTTGAATTATTTTTTTTTTTTAATTTGAATTTGCAGTGGTGTTTTACTGTAAATAACTATTTGCTGTGGGGGAACGTGTTGGGCTCCTCACCCACACTGCAGGCTGTGCTGGGAGCCTGTTTATCATGCCAGTTTATCAGCCCATGGAGCTGCCCGTGTCACCCACTCCACCAAAAAGGAAGCTTAAGTCTGGTAATCAAAGATATTGTGTGGAGACAAAGCACTTCCCCACCTGGTCAATGCACGACCCTATTGAGTGTCCTCCCCCAGCCCTGGACCCCGAGTTACATTCTAGTCAGAGCCAGGGGCTGGGAAGGGATAGAGGCAGGAAAAGCAGCTGGCTCCTGGCTTGGTGATGGGTATGGAGTCATGGCAAAGCTTTGGCTGCCACCTGGGGAATGCCACCACTCCAGTGCCACCACTCCAGTGCCACCGCTCCAGTGCCACTGCTCCAACACCATCGCCCCGGCCAGGGCTCCCACAGCCCCCGAGCCCGGCCCCTCTGTCTGTTTGCACAAAGCTCTTGGGCAGGTGAAGCCCGAGAGCCAACACTGTCGGAGGAACCCTGGCTTTGGGGAGGGGAGGAACAATCCCATCCCATCCCATCCCATCCCATCCCATCCCATCCCATCCCATCCCATCCCATCCCATCCCCTCCCATCCCATCCCATCCCATCCCATCCCATCCCATCCCATCCCATCCCATCCCATCCCATCCCATCCCATCCCATCCCATCCCCACTGTGGCAGCTGCAGCACAGCCCTGCCCAGGCACTTGGCCCTTAAATTACTCCCACAAGAGGCCAACTGAAAATAATAATTGTTTCTTTTCCTGATGGAATTTATTTTAATCTGTATATAACTTGTAATTTGGGGCTAATTCCTTTCTTATTTTATTTCTTCCTTAACAGTATTTTTTGCATTAGGTATCATTCTTGTGAAGAAATAATGTTAATATAAGTATGTAGTGAAGGACCAAAATCGTGTTGTTAAGGTTGGATGTTGGGTGATGGATAACCAGGGAGTAGGAAGATTTTGTCCATGTGCCAAATGCCCCCCATCAGTCCTGCCAGTCGTGCTGCCAATTCTCCAGACAATCATCCCTTGGGTTCCCTTTGCCTTGGAGGAAGGTTCCAGTGATTGCCTTGGCTGGTTGGGAACCAGCACCAGCTCCCCCAGTGCAGGAGGAGGAGGAGGAAAAACACTCTGCCTCAATGGCCCTGCTCTAGGAGAACATGGAAAGAGCCTTAAGTGTGAGGATAGATCCATCCCATCCTGCTCCAGCATGGAGCTGAGCTGCAGCTCGGTGACTCCTGGAAGCTCAGAGCAAACCATGGGACCACAGTAACCCTGTACCTGTATTTTTATATGATGTGTTTTTTTCCTGTTCATATTTCTTAATACAAATTTTCCTCTTTTCATGTTCTGTCTCTCTTTTGATCATATGTCCTTTAATTTAGCACTGATGAAAAATGTTAATTTCTCCACAGTTAAGGGAAATAAACAGAAAGCCTGGCTGAGTTTCTATTTAACTTGTCTCAGTCAAATAAATAAACCTGAGACCTGCTCCAGGTGACAGCAGACTGTTAGTCAGGGGCTCTGGAGGGTGTTTCCTGAGGTACATATATATATTTGAGAACATGCAGAGGCCACAGTGATGCCACCAGCAGACTGAAGCTTCTTTTTAGGGCTCAGAGTAGGAAAATCTGGCTCCTTGGAAGTGACACGGAGCTGTGCTCAGGGACACCAGTCCCCACTAACAGGAAACGCCGTTTGGTGGGATCCAGGAATTTATTGTTACCCCAATTAATCCACAGTTTAATCAGGATAGACATTACATTGATGCTGCCCCTGTGAATCCAAAGTTGTGTGGGGCCATCTCACCCCAAAATCGTAGCTGCCATGTCCCCTGCATGGGGTGGGAGGGGCTGAGCAGGGCCTTGGGAGGAGGGAAAGGCAGGTGGGAGCTGCAGCATTGCTCCTTGTCAGGCCCCTGCTTCCCCCTCTGGCTGGAGCATCCCATTCCTGGCCCCAGAGCTGACTCCATGGGAACAACTCTGGCATCCATCACCTCACCTGTGAAGGTCACGGCTGTGCCCAAAGGGGCCAGGAATTATTGGGGTGGGGGGGAGAGGGAAGAAGAAAAGAAATAGCAGCAGGAGGAAAAACTGGGTCAAGGAGTAAGCTGGGCACAGATTTAAGTTCCTAAAAATTCCTGGTTCGGGTGTGCTCTCCCTCGACCCAGCCCCTCCCCACACCAGCTGTGCAGCCACTGCCCAGGGGACAGCAGGGACGATGGGGACAGCAGCCTTTCCAACCTGAGCCACCTCCTTGGCTGCTCCCAGAGCCTGATCCGGGTCACCAGTGCCAGGAGCGAAGGCGCTGCTGCCACGGCCGGTGCCAAGACCAGCCTTGGGTGACCAGATCTGCCCGAGACACACACAGTTCCACACAGAGGGCTCCCTGCTCGCCACGGGCTCAGTCTGCAGAGGTTTGGAGGTCCATAAACAGCCCCCCAGAGGGGTCCGTCTCGGCCTACACGTCGGTCTCGATGCGCAGCCGCTCCATCCGGCGCACGTTGCCCTCCACGGCCGAGCGGCTCGTGATCTGCCGGGCACAGCTCTGCGGGAACCAGCCCCGCTCCCCGTCCCGCAGCCGCTCGCCCCAGCACCACCCTGGGGGCAGAACAGAGCAGCTGACAGGGATGAGGAAGAACCACGGCTCCCCGGGGTGCACATGGAATGGGGCTGCACCACCCCCTTCCCACAGAGGTGCTGCAGGCATCCAGGGAGAGCTTGGCTGGGGAGGAGGTTCCTGATTAACTGCCTGTTCTGGGGTGTGTTTCTCTGACTCCTGAGGTCTCTCCCAGCCACAGCCTGCGCACAGGAGTCACCCCTAAGGAATGCAGTAGCTGCCCATGGCAGTGCCACCTCTGCCAGCCCCTGGAGCCCACTGTCACCTGCTGGGACACAGCACCAGCTTCCTGAAAACTTCAGCAATTGCTGCATTCCCAGTTCATGGGGGTCACTGAAGGCTCCCCCTGCCCAGCTCTGCTAAGGTCAGCCCGTCCCTCCACGCTCACCAACACTCACCGTCCTCTCCCCCCAGCACCAGGACCACATCTGCCTGCTGCAGGGACAGCTCATCTGCCTCCTTGGCCAGGTAGGCACGGGTGATCTCCACCTGGCTCAGGTCTGTGGAGGACAGGGGACAGCAGGGACCAGTGAGAAGGCACGGCCAGGAGCCACAGCCTGGCACGCGTGGCCAGCCCCCTGCTCGGCTGTGACCCCCCTGCTGCCCACCCCAGCACGGCACACTCCCTTCCTGTCCCTGCCCCTTCTCCCTCCCAGCTTGTCAGATCTCCTCTTACAGCATTCCTGGAATTCCACTGTGCCTCCCAGGAAATGTATTTAAGGTTAATTGTGACTGATAACTTAATGTGAGGTAACTCCAGAGGAACAAGGCATGGTACTGGAGTTCCCTCCCTCAGCACGTGTGTCCTCAGCTCCTTTTCCAGCAGGAGCAGAGAACGAGGCACAAACCTGTGCCTGCAGTGCTCCAGTGTAACAGGTAATCCTGGCAGAGCCAGGTATGTGGTACCTCCTTTGGGAGTGGTGTCAGGCTTCTCCTTCTCTCGGTGCATCAGCGCCGCAATCCACCGGGCCCGGTCACTCCTACCAGAGGGACAGCCCATATCAGAGGAAGCCTTGGGGACAGCATCCCTGCTGCCAGCAGCAGCTGGGACATTCCCAGCAGGATGAAGGCTTTCCAGGGGAGTCAGACTGGACAAGCATTCGATTAGAGCATTCAATGTAAAGACACTTCACAGGCCGTGCACACAGCCCAGATGCTTTGCTTCATCTGGACAGGGGGAAGCTGATATGGGAATTTTATGGGAAACCCAAGAGAGAGAAAGAAACAGAGCCAGGGAGAAGCCTGCGCACATTCCCATTTCTGGGAGGAAGAAAGTGGAGGGAAAAACCCACAGAAGCCTCGGGGAACTTCCAGGGCACAGTTCACCCCAGAGTGAGCACCCAGCACAGTCCCAGGGGTCACTCACAGCGTCTCTGCCGACAGCACGATCTCCTCCCGCCGGCCCTCGCTGTCCCTCTCCAGCACCACCCTCAGCAGGTGCCCGCCGGCCTTCCCGGGAGGAGGGGACGGTGGATCCGCGCTCTCCACCTTCTCCACGGTCACCTGGTCCAGCGTGGCGTAGTTCATCACCGTGTAGTTCTCCTCGCTGTGGCACAGACGGGATCAGCGCCGGAGCCGCGCGAGCTCCGAGCTCCCTCCCGGCTCCGAGCCTGGAGGATGAGGCTCAGCAGCACTGCGGGAGCAGCCGCCACAGCCAGGGCATGAGGGGATGCCCAGGGTGGGACACGGCTCTGGGCACTTGCACAGAGGCAAACCCAAGGGCAGTGGGACTGGGCACTCCCCGTCTGGCTGACAAGGGACGCCTCAAAAAGGTCAAACCTGGGAAATCTCGCGCGTTTCTCGGGGGTGTGCTGCTCCGGAAATGGAGATTTAACCCCCTGGTTGTTTTCCAGGGAAAAGAAGGGCCCTCCTCCCAGCCTTACCTCTTCTTCTTGGTGATGATGAGGACGTCGTTGAACAAGAAGAGGTAGCAGAGCCGGCCGGCGCCGCGGCGGAAGATCCCGGCCTCCTCCGAGAGCAGCAGGTACAGCTCCCCCCGCTTCAGCAGCCAGCGGGACACGGAGATCAGCGGGAAAGGCTGAAACAGGGCCAGGACAAGGCTGACTTACTGCCCTTTTCACCAGCAGCAGGCAAAATCAAGTCAAGAAGTGAACCTGCAGTGGCCCTGGGGCCACTTGGGATGGACACACCACGTGTTTTTATCTTTTCCAAAAGAATTTCCACATGGAAAGCGGAGCAGCCAAGCAGCCTGCAACAGCAGGTGACAGTGTCATGGCTTTTCTAGAGTCATTCAGAGAGCTGCCTGCATCTGACAGTCCAGTCAAGGCTTCCCACAAGGATTCCCAGGACAGGCCTGACCCACCTGAACAGCACACCCCAAAAGACTTCCCACCACCATTTCCACAAGAGCTTACCTTCTTCTTCCCAAATTCCAGCTGTTTCTGCAGGGTGTACATCTGCTCTGTCCTCTCCATAGCCCGAGCTCCCTCATTGCAGCTCTTGACCAGCTGGGAGGAGAAAAACATCACAGGGGAAGTGGAGAAGGGTTGGATGCTGAGCCCATCCATCTGCTGCATCAGTCCCAGTGCTGCCCCCCTTCCCTGAGCAGGAGAGGCAGCCAAATCCTGGCACAGGCTTCAAGCCAGGTTTGGGAAAAGGCAATGGGATGCTCTCCAGGAGACAGAGATGCCACATGTGCTCTGCCTGGAGAGGGACTGAAGTGAACCTGCACCAAAATAAAGCTTCACCAAGGAGCGACATGAAGAGCAAGAATCATCTGAGGAGAGGAGCTAAAGGCAGGAGGAGGGACAATCGGTGAAAAAGGTGAGAAGGCAGAAGAGGTGCTCATCCAGCAGCTGTTTGGAGCAGAGGAGTCTCAGCTGAACCGATGCTGGGAGGAAATCGAGAGGCCGGAATTTCAGGGTTGGAGCAGCACACTGGAAGGCTGTGCTGGCAGGAGCAGAGGTGGAGATGTGGCAGCCTCACCTTGCTGATGGCCTTCAGAGCTCGGGTGGCAGCTCCGTACGCTGCAGTGCGTGCGTTTGTTTGCTGACGGACAGTCTAGAATTCCAAGATAAGGTGCTTTAGTGACACTGTCCCTCAGGGAACGGGGCACCAGCTGCTTCCCTGGGATTTCAGGATCTGGCATGGGCTCATTCCTGATGCTCGGCCTGGCAGCAGGACAGGAACGTGGCCAGAGCAAGGTTTAACAGTGCTGGAGCTGTGAACCTGATTCCTGCTGGGGCTTTCATGTCTGGTAAGTGCCTGACCACCACTGGCACCCCAGCAGCCCCCTGGCCCTCACCCCTGCAGCCACCACAGACTGGGAGCAGTTACTGGAAATCCCATTCCAACAGCTTTGCTATTTAAAGCAGATTTCCATGAAGAATCCAAGCAGGACACTCATGCCACCCTACCCTGGAACCCAGATATGGCACAAAGAACCTCAGGTTACTCAGATGGGTGGCACCAAGACATGAAGTGTTACTCTCAGAGCTTTAGGCTGCACATCTGACACCCCCAAGAAAGAGATCACTCTGGATCTAAATCCTGAATACAGGCTCAGCATCCTGGCCTAGGTCCCAAAGGGATGGAAGTCCAAGCACAAACCAAAGAAGGGAGTAACAGTCACCTCTTCAGAGGAACCAAGCAATGCCACCATGTGACTACTTACATCTAAGAGCAGAGGAAGCCGTGTTACCCTCTGCATAGGGAGAATGAGAAATGAGATCATTGGCAGGCCTCCACACTCTGGTTTCCTTTCAATTTGTTTCAGGGTCTCTTTAAATAAGGGGTTTGTGGTTCTGGAACAGGACAAGAAAGCTCCATTAACTGTGTTCTTCCATAACTGAGATTTTCCAGCAGCTCTCCATGCACAGGAAATGCAGAGTGGTGATGGCACTGCCTCTGGTGCTTGTTGTCACTCTGCTGGGCTCAGAGCACCCAGCTGGGTGGAAGAGGGACCAACCTCTTTGGGAAAAGTACCCAAATACAAATGGTGAGTCCAGCAAAAGGTGGTAAAGCCACAGATGTACCAACAGTGGACTCAAACCTGACCTGCACCACCAGCACGATCTGAACAGTCTCCACACGTGTCCCTAATGCACCACACAGGAGTTATTGACCTTTGCAATCCCTGAAGCCCAGAGCCCCTCAGAGGCAATTCTTGGCCAGCCCAAGCCCTGTACTCACAGCAGCTTATCCAGTGTCCTCTGCTGATAGACTTCATTGGAGCAGTAACTGATGTAGGGATTGAAGTGGTTTGAGGCATGTTCTTCCACTATGTCACTGATGTCAGGGATCAGGAGGTTTTCCTGGTGGCGCTTCTCTAAGTCTTCAAAGAAGCTGGGGAGAGAATTTAAACAACCTCACCACATGACTCCTCAGGGCCAGACAAACAGGGTGTTTCCCCTGCAACTCCTGCCCAGTTTTCCCAGTGGAGATGAGGCCTTGATCCCTTCTGGCAGGTCAGCTCCAGCAGCTGAGACATCTTCCCCAGACACAGGCACTTCCTCTGTTCCTGCACAGGGTCCCTCCCCCACTTTAGCTCTCTGTAGGATTGGTTTCAGCCCCACTGGGAAGCTGCAAGGCCTCAACGCCCCCGCAGCCATTCCAAGGGCTGCTGCATCCTCCTCCTGCTGCTTTCCCACACGGACACGGCTCGCCCAGCCCCTGCTCCCTAAGTGCTTGCTCCCCAAGTGTTTGCTCCCCAGCTCCCAGCTCTCAGCCCCTGCCATGCCCCCCCTTGCCTGGTGCTGACGGTCAGGATGTCACTGATGTTGGAGAAGAGGTGGTGATGCTCCGTCTGCGTCATCGTCTCCCTCAGCTCCTCCGACCGCATGAAGTGGCCCACCAGGATGCTCAGGCTGTGCATGTAGGAGTACTCGGAAGTGATGATCTCAAACATTGCCTGGAAAGAGCAGGGCAGGGAAGATGCAAGAGCACAAACTGACTGAGCAAAGCAGGGAATTAAAACCTGCTAAATCTTATTTACTTTCAGCTGGCACAAAGCCACTGGAAATGATTTGATTCCAACAGTTTGGTGCGTTCCTTTTATCACCTCATGCGTGGCCTGGCCAACACCAATAACCTCAGCGTGTTTTAGGATGATACTCAAGTCACTGATAAGCCACAGCTTATTACACTGACAAAATTACAATTAATAATAAAAATTAATGAAAAAGTTAACAGTGACTTCAGATGTTTTCCCTTCCAGTGGCTATTTCCCATCAGCATACTCTGGAGCTGCCTGTTTCCCCACCAAGCCCTTCCAGCACTGCCCAGTCCCAGAGTAGCTGGAAACAACAGCAGCACCATGAACTGAGCTGAACTCGAGCTGAGCCCAGCCCTGCTCAGAGCTGACCCCTGACACAGCCACGGTCCCACAGCCCGTGGTGTCTCTGCTGCACTGCTGGGCACATCCTGGCTCCTCTCACCTCCTGCCTCTTGCGCTCCTCGGGACAGATCCTCTGCAGGATGCCTGCTTCCAGCACCTGCGGGACAGAGGCTGGGATGAGCAGGAATGACGGTCCTTGCACGCCCTCTAGTGCGGTCCGGGGCTCTGCCAGCCGCCCCATAGCACAATCACCCTGCACACCATCACACACCATCACACCCCATCACACCCCATCACACCATCACACACCATCACACACCATCACACACCATCACACCATCACACACCATCACACACCATCACACACCATCACACACCATCACACACCATCACACCATCACACACCATCACACACCATCATACACCATCATCACACCCCATCACACACCATCACACCCCATCACACACCATCACACCCCATCACACCCCATCACACACCATCACACACCATCACACACCATCACACACCATCACACACCATCACACACCATCACACACCATCATCACACACCATCACACACCATCACACCCCATCACACACCATCACACCCCATCACACCCCATCACACACCATCACACACCATCACATCCCATCACACACCATCACACACCATCACACACCATCACACACCATCACACACCATCACACACCATCACACACCATCACACACCATCACACCATCACACACCATCACACACCATCACACACCATCATCACACACCATCACACACCATCACACACCATCACACACCATCATCACACACCATCACACACCATCACACACCATCACACACCATCATCACACACCATCACACACCATCACACACCATCATCACACACCATCACACACCATCACACACCATCACACACCATCACACACCATCACACCCCATCACACACCATCACACCATCACACACCATCACACACCATCACACACCATCACACACCATCACACCATCACACACCATCACACACCATCATACACCATCACACCCCATCACACCCCATCACACCCCATCACACCCCATCACACACCATCATCACACACCATCACACACCATCACACCATCACACACCATCACACACCATCACACCATCACACACCATCACACACCATCACACACCATCACACACCATCACACCATCACACACCATCACACACCATCACACATCATCACACACCATCACACACCATCACACACCATCACACACCATCATCACACACCATCACACACCATCACACACCATCACACACCATCACACCATCACACACCATCACACACCATCATCACACACCATCACACACCATCACACACCATCACACACCATCACACACCATCACACACCATCACACACCATCACACACCATCATCACACACCATCACACACCATCACACACCATCACACCATCACACCCCATCACACCCCATCACACACCATCACACACCATCACACACCATCATCACACACCATCACACACCATCACACACCATCACACACCATCACACCATCACACACCATCACACACCATCACACACCATCACACACCATCATCACACACCATCACACACCATCACACACCATCACACACCATCACACACCATCACACACCATCATCACACACCATCACACACCATCACACACCATCACACACCATCACACACCATCATACACCATCATCACACACCATCACACACCATCACACACCATCACACACCATCACACACCATCATCACACACCATCACACACCATCACACACCATCACACACCATCACACACCATCACACACCATCACACACCATCATCACACACCATCACACACCATCACACACCATCACACACCATCATACACCATCATCACACACCATCACACACCATCACACACCATCACACACCATCACACACCATCACACCATCACACACCATCACACCCCATCACACCATCACACACCATCACACACCATCACACACCATCACACACCATCACACACCATCACACACCATCACACACCATCACACCATCACACACCATCACACACCATCACACACCATCACACCATCACACACCATCACACACCATCACACACCATCACACACCATCACACACCATCACACCATCACACACCACAGACACCATCACACCCCATCACACCCCATCACACCCCATCACACACCATCACACACCATCACACAATCACACACCATCACACACCATCACACACCATCACACACCATCACACACCATCACACACCATCACACCATCACACACCATCACACACCATCACACACCATCACACCATCACACCCCATCACACCCCATCACACACCATCACACACCATCACACACCATCACATACCACCAGCATTGCCCATCATCACCCACACAGAACCTGCACGTCCCAGCCAGGGCTGGACAGCCCAGAACATCCCGTTGCAAAGGCTAACGCTGTGGAATTATGCCCTCACAGCTTTCAGACCCCCTGGGCTGGGGCTGGGCTGCTGCCCCTACCTCTGGGAGCTGGCTCCAGGTCACCTGCGCCGGGCGGTAGCTCTGCACCACGATAGCAGCTCCCAGCGGGGACGGCTCCTCTGGGATGGATTCCTCCCGCAAATCCTCGTCTGACTCGTGGCTGACAGAGTTCAGCCCTCTCTCACGGATCTCCTGATACAGCCGGGGCTCTGCAGAGGAAAAGGCACGAGGTCAGCGCAGCCTCTCCCAGCCACGGCCCACGGCTTCCCTTCCCACCAGGGCCGCCTCGCCCCGCCAGCCACGAGCCCGGGCTGGCACCTCCCTGCCGAGGCTGGACTTTGCACAGCACTGATTACCCAGCAGCTCCCACTCCCAACAGCCTCCTGCAGCTCTCCCACTTTCCCTGGGACCAAGCTGGGAACAGTCCAGCTGCAAGCACGGCAGCAACCCGAGTGTCATCCGCCCCGGCAACGCTCCACAAAAGCCATGGCCCCCAGCCAGGGACAAGCAGCAGCACACACGGGAAAGGGCCTTGCAGGGATTTGCTTTGCTGAGCAGGGCCCAGTGCCCCACGAGCAGAGGGGACCCGCAGGCAGCACTCACGGTCCTTGAACGAGCCACCACGCTTCTGCACCCGCTTCCGCCCAAGGGTTCTCTGCAAGGGGAACAGGAGAACGTGCTGTGGTTACTGCACTTGTGTCCCTGGGAAAACTCCTTCAGGAATGGGGGGAGTTACCTGTGCCAGTCAGCCCACACCACCCTGTTCTTTCAGCCTGGTTTTTGTCTGAGCTCTGTTTGCCTTCCCCAGGTGACTCAGCTTTCACCTCGTGTTATCAGGGTCACACTCTGTAGTTACACCGCTGCCTGTCACATCTCCCTCACACCTGGACTTTGCCTTCTCTGGAGTCTCCCTTTCCCCAGACCTGCTTCACCCATGTTTGTGTACAGCTAGAGCTGCTCACATGAGCCCCACCCTGCAAACATCCCGCAGCCGCCTGCCAAGCGGCCCCAGAGCAGCCACTCCACTCCCTGTGAGAGCCATGTCAGCTACTCCCAGGCTCTCCAGGGACCTGCGGCATCTGCGGGTGACACGGAGCTTCCCACGGCAGCAGTCGTGTCACCAGGCTCAGCAAGGCCTGCCAGCTCCACAACCGACCAGAGCTGCGGGAGAACGACCCGGCAGATCCCCTGGCAGCACCAGGGAAGCGGGACCCCATCCCTGCCCGACAGCAACGGGGTGCCAGCGGGCGCCAAACCCACCTTGTTCCTGCCGGGGCTGCGGTCGGGCAGGGCAGTGCCCTCCTCTGACAGGGGTTTCAGCGAGGGGATGGCCTTTGCTGGCTCCGGCTCTGCGCCCAGGCCCTTCATGGCCGCGCGGTAGGACATGTTCCTCAGGTTGCGCTTGAGGGCCCCTCCGCCATCCTCCTCATCCTCCGCCTCCAGGGACACGATGGGGACGGCTGCCCGCCTCGGGTCGGGGCTCAGGGGCTCCCGGCTCGCCCCCGATGCCGCGAAGCTCTGGTGGCGGGAGGGGCTGTTCTTGGGCTTGGAGGAGACAGCCAAGCTTTTGGGGATGAGCTGCTGGGTGCCCACCTTCAGCGCGGCCGGGCTCTCCGTGCTGAGGATGATGCGGCGGGGCTCGGCCGAGGGGGGAGAGCCCAGTGCCGAGAGCGGGGCGGTGTCGGGCGCCCTGGAGGAGCTGTGCTTCCCCGGGGGAGCTGCCAGGCTGGGGGGCTCCGGCCGCATGGGGTGGCATCGGTACTCCAGGAGTAAGGTCTTGTCATCCACAGAGCTGCCAGGGGGGCTCCGAGACATGGCGGCGGCCCAGGGAACCGGAGAGCTGAGGAAGACAGACAGACAGACAGACAGACAGCTGAACACCTCCCATAAGGCAGTGGGAATTTACGCTGAGCCACGGGGAACCTCGGGACAGCACAGGACTCAGCCTGCGCCTTCCCTGGGCGCTCTGCAGGCAGAGCCTGTATGGACACACTCGTGGTGCTCTCACTGCCCATGCACCTCTCAGGGCCACCCACGAGCCAGGGCCAGGCTGGCAGCTCCTGCAGGCGGCTCAGGATGTGGCTGGGCTCTGGGAGCAGCCAGGCCGTGCCGCAGGCACCGGGCAGGCTCAGACCTGAGCGAGCAGCCGGGCAGGCCTGGAGCACCACTGCTGCCACACCTCCGTGTCCCCTTAATCCCCTTCGGGGACTGGGGGTGCCACCAGGCTCCATGGCCAGCCCTCACCTTCCTGAATTCCACCTCCCCCAGGCTGACGTGCTGTGAAATCCCCGGCGGCGCCTCCCTGTGACCCCTGGGCTCCTCCAAGCTTGGACCTGCCCCACACTGCTCCGAGGAGTGGCTCCACACCGCCCACAAAAACACCTGCCCGAAGCTCCTCGGCTGGGGCCAAGCTTAATCATCGTCTCCTGTGCCACCCCACGCACTGTGCACCTCTGGGACCGTGCACCTATGGAACTGTGCACCAGTGGAACACGCAGAGCCTTTTATGCCCACCCTGTTACATAATTTCAGGAGACACGATGGTTTAATTGCCCTCAGCTGACCCCATTGTGTGCCATCTCCAAGCTGTTCCTTTTCAAAGGCCACAGACCAGGAAACAAACCAAGACTGGACCGTGCATTTCCCCGCATCAATGACTGGCACAAGGACAACACAGACCCATTAACAACAGCCCATTTGATGGAGATGCTGCTCATTCCCCCATCCTCGGCTGCAGGACACAGGCCTCTTGGCCAGAGGTCTGCCAAGTGTCCCGGGATGTGGAAAGCGCCACATTCCGCTCTTAACCCCATCCTGGCCGAGGATGAAGCTTACAAACAGGCCCAATTCCAGAGGCTCTGGATGCTGCAGCATCCACAGCTCCCGGTGCTGAGTGGAGGGTGGGTGGCCACGCAGGGCATCGACCCCCCCATGTCACAGCCCAGGGCAGCACATGGACACAGCCTGCCGAGACTGCAGCCCCGTCACTCGGTGCCTCCATCCCCGTGTGCCCCGCGCTGGGCTGCACCGGGGAGGGCTCTGCGTGGGCTGGGAGCACGGCCGGACACAGCCCCGGGATGCGCCCAACCCTCCCTGGCCCCGCAGGACTCCGAGAGCCGCGGGGAGGGCCCCGCAGGACTCCGAGAGCCGCGGGGAGGGCCCCGCAGCCCGGACGGGGCGGGCGGGCAGCGCCGGTGCCGGTCCCGCCGCCGCGGCCCCGGAAGGCGCCCGGGAGCCGCTCCCTGGAGCCACCCCCGCCCGGCCCCCGGGAGCCCCGGGGACGGTCCTGACCCCTGCCCCGGTCCCTCCCCGCCGTCCCCGACCCCTCCGCAGCGCCCCGGCCCGACCCCCCCGGTCCCGCACCTACCCGCGCCCCTCGGAGCCAGCGCGGCCGCGGCGGGGCGGGACGGGACGGGGGCGGACCAGGGGAGGGACGGGCAAGGGCCGGGGAGGGATCGGGGCGGGAGCGGGGAAGGGCTGGGGAGGGGCTAAGGAGGGAGAGGTCCGGCCCCCGGAGGTACCGGGGGTGATGCTGGGGCCGCTCGGAGCCCGCAGCCGGTGCCCCGCACAGCCCGGCTCCGAGCAGCGCTCCGCTCCCTTCCGCGCCCTGTCCCGGGTCCGGCCCTGCTTCCCGGGAGTGAAAAACTCATTAAGCGTCACTGTATCCCGCTGCCTCGTGACTAAGTCCTAAGCAGGTGTTTGCACGGAGCGTCTCTCCCAGCCCCTGGACTCTCAGCATTCCCCATCCCCTAAGGCCGCCCCTCCAAGGTCCCTGAAGATGATGGGATTATTCGATGTCGTCCTCCCATCACGTTAACGGGTGACAAACGACTGTGACCCGGCTGTCCTCGGGGTCTGACCAACACACACTCGGTATTTCAGCAGCCCGGGGACTGTTCCTTACCAAAGGCAAGTCTGATCTTTGCCTTAGCTGAGTTTTCATTGTTCAGAGGTAACCCCAGGCTGTCCCTCCAGATGCACAAAACATCGTTTTCGGATGCTTTTGGATGCTGCAGCTCCTGGGAAAGAGGATCTGAAGGTCAGGCTGCTGACAGCTGCCCAGTAACCCAGCTGCCTAGTAAGGCCAGGCTCAACAGTGCTCTGTGTCTGTACTGGGAACAGACTTTTCCTTGACCTTCTCTTTTGCCCCCCTGCTCTGTCCTCCCCACTCCCCAAATGGAGCCTTTTTCTCGCTTGTTTGTGGTGAATCTCAAGTACTTTCTGGATGACAAAGTCCACTTGTCAGCAATATTCCTTTAAAAGACTCTGTTCTCTCTGTTCCAAGGCCTGCCTGACAATCACTCTATTATCACAGCTTTCTTATCCCATAGATTTTTTATCCTTTCCCTCCGGGGCTAATAAGGAGAAAAGCTCCAGCCATCACTGTGAGGAGAGGGCTCCCACTCAAGGGTTCAGCTCAGACTGAAACCCTCACAAACTCCAGGGAAGAGCCATTATCCCGTATGTGGGACACCATCATTTGATCACCATGAATGACTTTTTGAAGCAGAGGCCATTCATCAGTTGGGTAATGGTGTTGTTAGCTCAAAGACCCGGCTTTCAAGTCATTTCTGCTCCCAGGGCCCCCGCTGAACCATCTGACCGCTATCACTGGATAGTTCACTGACTCCCTGCTCCAGTTGTGAAAGGAAATATTCTTGACATTTTCTGACAGCTCACTGATGCCTCTCCCCAACTCAGTCCCCCACCCTGGAGTGCTCTGACTCTTCCCTGTGCAAGCTCCATCCCTCCAGTGGGATGTGGCACAGCTCAGCAGCACTGCCTGCACTGCTGAGACACCTCGAGGGCTGTGCCCAGTTCTGGGCTCCTCACTCTGGAGGTGTCCAAGGAAGGCCTGGCCTTGGCACTCAGTGCCCTGGGCTGGGGGACAGGGTGGGCATTGGGCACAGGGGGGACTCGATGATCCTGGAGGTCTTTTCCAGCCTCAGTGATCCTGTGATCTGATCTCAGCAGCAAGTGTGTGTGTGTGTGTGTGTGTGGAAATAATTTAATTTTTTGAAGCCTTTTCAGATATTCCAAAGCAGGCACACACAATATCCCACCACACAGGCACCACAGAGCAGCAAGGCCAGACAGTGACACGGCCCAACACCCCCTTACTGGGTGTGATGGGGCATCTCCACTGCTCTTCCACCAAAAGAAGCTCATGGGACCACTGCTTATAAAAGCACACAGGTTTATTGCATATCAATCTCATGTATAAATTCATTGTAGCATTGGAAAGATTACATTTGGTATACATTCCTATTCTACAGCATTAACCTCAAAATCAGCTTTTTCTATTCATTATTTTAAAGGAATTTCTCTACACAAGTACATTTGTCTTTTATCACAAGCATCAAAATGAAATTTGTAAAATCGCCTTTTTTTTTTTAATTATTTTCTACACTTCATATCTTTTATTTCATTATGCTCCCAACAAAGCGATTCCATATTAATTAATAACTGCCAACACTTTTTCTTTCTTCCTTGGCAGTTCGAGGCTTCGAGCCTCGGACGCAAAATCTAATCACATATACAATAAGTGCATCTACGGAATTTTTGTCTTTTTAATAAAAATTTCACAAACAGACACAATAATGACTGCTAAACACAAGTCATGCACAGTTTACTTATAAACATAACAGAAGCAATATACAATCAAGAATGATATGGAACAAGCACCATCCTCTTTCTCAATGTTTTTTAAACATTATATGAAAACCAGACATTTACAATTGATTTAAAAAAACACTATACAGGTCTAAAGGAAAAAAAAAAATCCAACCTAAATCATATCTGTATTGTAACAATGGGAAAAGGAATGACATAGGATGCACAGATTTATGATTCTTGCAAGCACAATATATATATGTTTTAAATTACATCTTCTGCAGGCTGGAAATGACATCAGGGCAAAACATCTCTTGCTTTGAAGAGAGCAACGAGAATGTAAAATACACTGAGAATTACTTTCAGAATTACTTTGTTCACATGTGAATTGCACATTTGGAAATCAAAGCTGCCTTTTTTTTCTTTTTCATTCTTTTTTTTTTTTTCTTTTTTTTTTTTTTTTTTTTCCCCCCAAAAAGTGGTACTAAGAATTATTTAATGACAGAAGAGAGAGAGAGAGAGAGAGAAAAGAACCTCGGAATCATTCAAGAACGTTTTAGTCACAGTATCACTCAACACTACGGAGAAGTTTCATGGCTTTGTGAGAACACTACTGACCACGGGCGAGGAGCAGAGGGGTTTGCCCTTGTGTTGAGCCAGCGCTGACCCGAGCGACGCCGTCGCTCCTGCCCACGGGCCCGTCGTGCTCCCGGGGGCAGCGGCGGGCAGGGTCCCGCTGCCCCCGCCCCGCCACACACACACACACACAATACAGCACGTAAAAACCGAGTGTAAGTCAGCAGATTGACCTGGGCGGAGGGGAGGGGGCTCACGATCCAGTGCTTTGATGCTTAGAGTCAAACGCGTTCATGTCATTGTGCAAGTGCTTTTCCGAAACGCTTCGCGCGACGGGGACGAGAAGCCGTCTCTGAGAACGTCTACTGAGCGTCTAAGTGCTGATTTGGGAGAAATCAAAAGCTTCCTCTGCATGGTTTTAAGCAGGACAGGACCCCAGCTGGGTGTTTGTCCCAGAATGCAGCTGAGCAAACTCGGCTCGTGTTTGCTGTTCAGCCCTGCTCGGTCTGGGTTTGGGTTTGGGTTTGGGCAGCTCCTGTGGAGCCCTGCACATCCACATCCCTGGGATGTCCTGCGAGGCAGGACCTGGCTGGCATGGGACACCCTGGAAAGGCACTCACCCAGAGCAGCCTGTGCACCAAAGGGCACATCCTGTGGAAGAACCCAGCGCCCCGACACGTCCTGCGGGAGAACCCCCGTTCTCCACACCACCCACAGTGGTCACACCAGTACTGACCACCAGCTCCGAGCAGGCAGGCAGCAGGGAATGCACAGACACCAGACCCATGTCCACCAGCTCCAGCCCAGGCAGGAAGATCCACCTGTGGCCAAAGTGAGGGCCCTTTGTGGAGCGCTGACATTCCATCCCTGCCGAGCAGGCGGCTCCAGCCAGCGGCTCCAGCCAGCGGCTCCAGCCAGCGGCTCCCGGCCCTGCCCGGCCACACCAAACATGACCAGGCCTTGCCCTGCTCTCCTCGGTGCTGTTGTGGCAATAAGGCTGTGGGATGTGAAGGTTCTTCAGTGAGTAGATCCCACACAAAGCTCTGGTTTGAATCACACCTTGAGCGGTGCCCTGGCTATCGGCCACGTTCCCATCCCTGCCACCCTCACCTGCCCACACTGCACTGGGATCCTGGATCCCCAGCACGCTGTGTCCGTGGCACTGGACAGCCCTCAGCACCACAGCTCCACATCCCACCCAAGCTCCCAGACCTTCCCCGGTGCTGGGAAGCCACCTGTGCCCTGATGGCAGAACGTCCTCAACACAAAACTCTTGGGAAATGGCCTTGAAAATATGGGATTCTTCTATAAAGCAGCAAACTGAAACCTAAACACCTGCTGTGAACTGCAGCACAATTCAAGTGCAATCAAACAAAAGCTAAAGAGAGGTTCAGTGAGGCTTTCTGTTTCTTTATCTTTACCAGAAAAATCAAAATTTGTAATCAGTGCTAAATTAGAGGAGTTGGGAGATCCTACAACACACGGAGACATGAGCTAGAGAAAGTGGGGAGAAAACTGAATCAGGAAATATAAAAAGAAAAAAAATCATTTCATGATTTTAAACCCTATATTTTAATGTCCTCAGTCCCTGGCTGGATTGTACCTCCCCATCCCTGGCCAGCACCAGGAGCCCTCACTCCTGGGGATCTGTGGAGAGCCAGGATCATCCCTGGGACGGGGACAGCGACAGCAAGAGCTCAGTCAGAGCAAGGACCTGAGACACTGCTTCTGGAGAAACCACGCAACAGGCAGCAGGGCTGAGATGTGGATGGGAAGATCATAAATACCCCAAATAAATCCCCACAATAACACTTGAATTTCTTGATATTTGGCCCACATTTTGGTGACCAGCTCACTGCCACTCCCTTGGCTGCTCCGTTCCCTCCCTGTGCTGCAGAGCACGATCCCAACCTCCTCCCAGGATGGACAGAACGTTGGATCTGAGCATGCAAACCCTGGATCTTGTTCCAGCACTACAGGCAATGCCATGGGCCCTACCAGAGACTTGCTCACACACTGTTTGCTCCAAGCAGCTGCCAAAATCCAAGGAGCTGCAAATCAGCTTTTTGCTGGAGCACGATGGGATGGATCTATCCTCACACTTAAGGCTCTTTCCATGTTCTCCTAGAGCAGGGCCATTGAGGCAGAGTGTTTTTCCTCCTCCTCCTCCTGCACTGGGGGAGCTGGTGCTGGTTCCCAACCAGCCAAGGCAATCACTGGAACCTTCCTCCAAGGCAAAGGGAACCCAAGGGATGATTGTCTGGAGAATTGGCAGCACGACTGGCAGGACTGATGGGGGGCATTTGGCACATGGACAAAATCTTCCTACTCCCTGGTTATCCATCATCCAACACCCAACCTTAACGACACAATTTTGGTCCTTCACTACATACTTATATTAACATTATTTCTTCACAAGAATGATACCTAATGCAAAAAATACTGTTAAGGAAGAAATAAAATAAGAAAGGAATTAGCCCCAAATTACAAGTTATATACAGATTAAAATAAATTCCATCAGGAAAAGAACAGTTCTTTTATTATTTTCAGTTGGCCCCTGTGGGAATAATTTAAAGGCCAAGTGCCTGGGCAGGGCTGTGCTGCAGCTGCCACAGTGGGGATGGGATGGGATGGGATGGGATGGGATGGGATGGGATGGGATGGGATTGTTCCTTCCCTCCCCAGAGCTGGGGTTCCTCTGACAGTGTTGGCTCTCGGGCTTCACCTGCCCAAGAGCTTTGTGCAAATACATGAAGCAGTTTGGTTACACTGACTGGTGTTCTCAGGGCCTTGGGCACTTTCACAGGATGTTGTGGAAAACCAAAAAAAAGGAGGATAAATTTTCTTGGGAAACACAGTGATGCTGCTAACTGACCTTTTGTTCCTTCTGCACCAAAGCCACCTTTGATGTTTTCCTCCATGAACAGTTTGAGGCTCCCGGCTGCCTAAAAACAGCCTCAGGTGTGCTCTTGGGAGCAAAGCTGGCTTTGCAAAGAGATCACTGCCACCACCAGCTCTGCTTTACTCAGGGAGGTGGGTCTGTTGTTCTGGCATGATGGAATGAGGCTTCCCACTCTGGACTGGCTCAGAACCCTCCATTTGCCCTTTTCCACGCTGAGTGGGCAGAGAGGCTGCACGTGGCTTCATAATCATTCCATAAATCAACGTTATCTCCAAATTCCCCGCTCCAACAGCAGACTGCAATTGCAATGGAGAAGAGCAGAGCGCCCAGAGGATTTCTGGAGGCTGCTGTGTATCAGCAAAGGAGATGAGGCTTTGAAGCGTTTTAAAATCACTCATAAAATATCTGTGAGCAACTTAAGAGCTGGAGAGACAACTCGATTCTTATCTCTGTGCCTGAGCAGAGCTCTGCACCCTCGGGCTGCTGGAGCACGGAAATGTTAATCTTTCCACTTAAATTTCAGGCCAAGCAGCAGCAGGTGGTGCAGAGGCACCATCCAACAGGCCAGAACAACGGTGTGAATCAGAGACCTCTGCCACAGCCCCAGATACCATCAGCACGGAGTGATGTCACCCCAAAACCCCCGGGAGATGACTCATGAGAAGATGTGTCCGCGTTGCCCTCGGTGAGGCGAGGCTCGCCCAGCACACGCCTCCAGGGAAGGGTTCACCCCGGGATCTCTCTGCTTGGGGAATTCCAAGCACTGCCAGGAGCTCCATCACTCCAGAGTGCCACCACTGCCACTGCCACCGCCCTGGCTGAGCACGGCTCTGTCCCAGACACTCTGGTGCTCCCAGCCCAGGCAGCAGCTCGGGCTGGCAGGCACTGGCAGGGATGGGGAGCCCTCTCAGCACAGGCAGGAGGAGCTCAGGGCACGGCTGATGACCCACATCTGTGTGACACATCCACACCCCGACCTCAGCAATGTTCCAGGCTGGAGATGTCTCAGCTGGGACCTGCACAGAGCATCTGATGACCGCAGGCCTCGCCTCGGAGGAGCTTTGTGCCGTGTTGGGAACAAAGGACAGGATGGCGTTTCTGTGGGAGCACAGGTTTCTTTTGGGGGGCCAGTGAAATGGGTTGAATTTACCTTCCCCGTTATAACTCCAGCGACTGTGTCAGAATTGCACCAGGGACAGGTCACCCCTGGCTCTCTTCCCTCAGTACTTCCCTGCTCAGCTGGATGGAAGGGGAATGCTGCCATGTGGTTCCTGCTCAGCTGAACTGGCTCAGTGACACTGCTTTGGGAGGTTGGAGGGGCCAATCTTTGATTGCACTGCTGCAATTCGTGTCTTGCTCGTGCTGGTCCTACGGACAGTGAAATCCTGGGGCTGCTTCAGGGTTATCCAGTTTGGGAGAGGTTCGTTCTGATAAATTAGAAAGGAAAACTCTGGGTAGATAAAAATGCAGGACGTGTAGGTCGGATGGGACAGGTTTCCTTCTCAGCCCAAAGTTCAGACGACTCCCTGAGGCCCTCTCATCCGTCTTCTGCTCGCTGGGGTTTTGCAAGGGTGGCTGCAGCACCACTGCCGCCTCGCTCGGACTCTGGCCAGTGCCTCGAGGACCTCTCAGAGGTGGTTGATGGGGTTAAAGGTCCCCGACTCTGAAGCTGCTCCTGCCATGTCCAACCAAGCACCCAGAGAGTTCTGGGAGGACGTGTGGAGGGGAGCGTTCTCAGACAGGGACAGCATCATTGCATAAGCCTGGGGGAGAGAGGAATGCAGAGGACACGAGTGAACACCCCCACGGGACCCTCCAGCGTGGGGTGTGAGGCACAGCACCAACCCCTGGCTAAGGGCCTTAGGAGCCATAAATCACCATCCACGCACCAGGGTGGCACCCACCACTCCAAACACTCGGATTTGCCACTGTTTGCAGGCAGTTGTAGGGATAGTCAGGAGAGACCATCATTCCCACTGGATTTTACAGGCCCAGACCCGTCCCGAGCCAGGCCTGGTCACGGACCCACAAAGTGATTCCAGGCTCTGCTCCCTGCTTAAAAAGAAAGCCAAAGGAATGCTGTGTTGCTCACACAAATGTTGGTTTACTCTTACATTTCCAGCACAAGATATGGTTTGAATTACTTAAGTTGCTTATTGTGATCCAAGTGTAAAACTGATTCAAAAGCCAAAAATACCACCCCTCCCCAGCCAAGCACAGGCTGGACCTAACTGTGTGACACACGCTGGAAAAGAGCAGGTTGTTCCTAGAGTCAGTGCATTTGGGATATTAGTGACAGGACACATGTAAGAGTCAGGCAAGTGGCTTGTATTTAATTGAGTTTCACCCCCCAAAAAGCTCTGCTCAATCTTCAAATTCAATCAGCAAATGCTGTTGTCTGACACCTTCTAGAACCAAACCCAAGGGCATTTTGTTGCTGTTTCTGCAGAACAGACCTCGGTGTTTACAAACAGAAGACCGGTCCCAAAGTATAAATAAATAGAGAGCCACAGAAACATTTATACAGACAGATAAAAACAGACAGATGCCTCTCTCTCCCTGCACAGCCACGTTCTCACCACATGGACTGAACAATAAATCAACCTGGTGTCCTGAAGGCCCAGTCCCTTCCTCCCTCTGTTTCAGTCTAGTTGCAACAAGACACAGTTCACGCATGATCCATGTTAGAATTCCTGCTGGAAGGGGGAAATAAACCACTGCAAGGGGGAAATAACCCACTAGAAGGGGAAAACAAGCCCTTGCTAGAGGAGGCCAGCTGCTCCCTGATCCTGATGTACGTGCTGGCGGCAAGCTTGGAAAACGTTCTGTAGGTACCCACCTGGTTTTTAGCCTGCCTGTACAGAGTCTGTTTTATTGCCTCAGAGTCTAAGGTGGAATTAAACACATCTTTAACTTCAAATGCTTCCTCGGCTGCTTTGCGAAGATCCAGCCCCTTCCCAAAATTCGGCATCTGCTCCAAATCTAACAGGGCGGCTTCGTCCTCCTCAATACACCTGTACCAATGACCAGGGGTGACCTGTGTTAGCTCGTCTGGGCGCTCCCAGCCCGCCCGGGGCCTGCATGCACAACCCACGGGGGCTCACGAGCCACATGCGTGAACGGACGGACACACGGACACGGAAACCACACGGCATGGAAGGAGCAGAGAAGAAGTGGAGAGCAACAAGTGCTGCAGGTGTCTGAGGCTCTGCTCTGGGCTTGGCTAAGGTGTCACTTGGCCTCGTGGCACATCTGCTGTGGGGACCGGGGGCGGTGAGGAAGCTGGGCCTGGACTGTGTGCAGGAAAGTTGAATTTTAAAGCTGTCCAGACATGGCTGACCTTGGGGAAAAGAGGCCTTCACTTTTTATAGAATCACAGACTGGTTTGGGTTGGAAGGGACCCTAAAAATCATCCCTTTTCATCTCCTGCCACAGGCAGGGACACCTTCCACTTAGCCTAGGTTGCTCCAAGCCCCGTCCAACCTTGCCTTGGACACTTCCAGGGATGGGGCAGCCACAGCTTCTCTGGGCAACCTGTGCCAGGGCCTGCCCACCCTCACAGGAAACAATTTCTTCCTAATATCCAATCTAACTCTTCTCTCTGTAAGTGTGAAGCCATTCCCCCTTGTCCAAAGCCCTTATAAATAATCTCTCTCCATCTTTTTTGTAGCTCCCTTCAGGTACTGCAAGGCTGCAATTAAGTCACCCTGAAGCCTTCTCTTTTCCAGGCTGAACAATCCCAGTTCTCCCAGCCTGTCTCCATAGCAGAGCTGCTCCATCCTTCTAATCAACTTGGTGGGCTGCTCTGGACTCGTTCCAGCAGCTCCACATCCTTCCTGTGCCAGGACCCCAGGGCTGGAGGCAGCTCTGCAGGGGGAAGGTCTCACCTGAGGGGGCAGAGGGGCAGAATCCCCTTTTTGCCACAGCTCTGAGAACTCCACTTTAAGTCAGGGGTGTTTTGCTGTGACTCAAAGGGCCAGAGCAGCACCAAAGGGATTGCAGAGACTCCTCTCCCCTCGCCCTGGCCAGAGTGTTGGAGAGACAATATCTGCTGAGCTGTGGCACCCTGGGTTTTGTGTTGGACTAACTGTTCTCCTGATCCAGACTCCTCCAGCCTTGGACACGCACCTCATCCCACACTCTCCTTGCAGTCCACTTGTTTCGTGCCCCCCACCATGGTGAGATGGAATCTCGAGTGAACGCTTAAATCAAACCGGAGGCATGAGACATGGCTTGGGAAAAAAAAACCACAGCACTGATGATCCACCACAGACACAGGGCAGCTGCTTGAGCCCCACTTGGCCCCCTCACCTCCGGGTGTGGTCGAAGCTCATGGTGAGAGACGTGGGCTCCTCGTCCTCCTCATCCTCAAACGCCCCCCGGGGCTCCGCCGTGGGCGACACCGGCTCATCCTGGGACTTCCCTGTCAGGCTGTCATCATCCTCCTCTTCCAGTTCTTCGTCCTCATCGTCCACATCTTCTGTTTTCTCATTTGCTAGTCCATGACACTGGGAATTGCCATCAATGTCCTGGATTTCTGGCCTGAAATATTTGGGGGGGGGGGGGGGGGAGCGGGAGAAGGAGAAGGGAAAGAAAAAAGAAGAGGGCAAATGTGTAAGTCATGTATTTCTACTGCAATGCTTTGATAATGTTATATTTATATATATATGAACACATATTTATATACATATATAGATTATTTAAGACGTAAGAAAAAGGAAAACCAAATGTCTCACGCATTTAAAAATCAGCCTTCACTATGTCTTCAGAGCCAGTAAGTATGGTAAGAGTACACCAACCCCTAGGATTTTCAAACTGCAGTACTGTCTAGTCTGAATTTAAAAGCTGGTTTTCAGTCTCTTAAAATGTAACATCTGTGGGACAGGCAGCTTTCCTCCTCCTCTGTGCTGCTCTATTCCAACAATCTCCCTCTGAGCAATCAGGAGGAGGAAGCTTCTACCAACCAGCTTAAATTCTCTCTCACATTATTTTACTGTTCATGTCTGTACTGTCACCAGAAAATTCTATTTTCTTCTCTACCTTTTATCTGCTAAAGTTGACGCTTGATTCATCTCACTATTTGCAATAAAATTTCTGATTTCAGAGAAATACGAATCCTCTTTTTCATCTAAAAGTGCATGGTTGTCTGATTCCGAGTTGGGGGAAGAGGCACTGGTCCCAAGGTGGTTGGTGATGACTCCGGAGTGCTGGCTCACTGTGGGGAGAGACAAGGAGAGAACAGGAGACACCATCAGGTACTGCCAAGGCCATCGGTAACAGGAAACACAAAGGAGGAATGTTATCAACAGCCCTCTCACTGGACACTCAGCATTCAACATTCCAGAGAAAAGTCATGGACCAAAGCTCCCAAAGGAAGTTTGTGTTTCCCAGACCTGAACTACAGAGAGAAATAAGGGGATATTTAGCATTTATGGGCAATACATACAATTTAAGAACCCTTATCCACTGCAGAGCTGTTTGCCTATCACTTTTCCATAATCTTTTCCTTTTTTACCTGTGCTGGGAAATCCCTTACTTGGCTTCAGCACAGGAATTTCTTCCTTCAGTTTTTATCCTGAGGCAAAGCCTATTTATCTTCTGGAACTCCACACACACCTACAAACCCAGCCTCAAGGAACAGTGCCTTCCAGAAAGGCTTCCCAAGAGCCAGAGGGACCAGGCCACGGTGTCTTCTCCCTGCAGGGCCCCAGGAGAGGCACAGCCACGTCCCTTCCTACCTGGAACGTTCTCGTGCTCGTGTTTCTTCAGGTGCCTGTCCAGGTTGGTTTGCTGCCCGAAGCAGCGGTTACACAGGTGACACTTGAATGGCTTCTCCTTGTTGTGGATGTTCCGGACGTGCCGCTGGAGGTTGGAGGAAATGCTGAACGACCTGTCACAGTACTTACACCTGGAAAACAGAGAGCAAATGCCAAAGATTGCAACGTGAGGGGAAAAAAAAAAAAAAAAAGAAAATAAGAAAAATCTGACTATCAGAAAACCAGGGAATGTTGGTCTATAAATCATTCCTCAGCTGAGGACATGGGAGGCACAAGGCATTAATCACTGCAGACAAATCTGATGTTATTGTTACTCAAGGAGCACAAAGAAAGGGTTAGGATTAATTAGGAAGAAAGTCGTCCAAACAAATAAGGATTTTAAACAAAATAATTACTTTTCCACACATCAACGCTAAAATAAAAAAGGTGAATTTATTCCTTCCACCCTTCCCCTTTTTGGAGGGGTTAGGTGAAATATGGCTGTGGAGGGAGGACAAGGAAGAGAGAAGAGAAAGAAGAGAGGTGAAATGTATTAAATAATTATTAACTGGTAAATCCCTGTGTGACAGTCAGCTGGACACACAAAAACCTCCAGCTTTATTTGTGAAACTCCTTGTGGTACTGGAGATCAGACCACAGAGTGTGCCTTCAGAGGTAATAATGGTTATTCTTACTCTACAAGAGCTCCCAAGAAATACAACATAATTTCCAATCAGGATTTACCCCTGTGAGTATCTGGTTTGTGATGAAAAACTGGAACATAAGGAGTCAGGCTGGGATGTTTAGGGAAGCTGCTGAGTGAAGAAATATCCCCTCTTTGAGCTGAGTGTCTGCAGATGGGTTGGGGGCCTGTTCAAAGTCATCACCCTCCTTTTTGCATCCAAAAAACCCCACGGATTTGCTGAGGGTGGTGCTGTGGGCTCCAATGGACTGAAGAGGGCAGCTTCGAGCTGCACTGCACAGTTTTGGGACCAAAAAAAAAAAAAAAAAACCAAAACTCATTGCGCTCGGAATCCGCCGAATCCCTCATGAGGTCTCCCGTTGAACACATCACTTGTAACTCAACAAAGCTGCTTCTCTCGTGGCTCTGCTTCCAGCAGAACCTGTCTCTGCTCCAATCCTCCACAAATCCCAGACACTTACGGGACAAAATGAAATCTTCTCCCAGGCAGAACAAATGGACTTCACTTCAGAGGGACTGCTCTGAGCTCTGCCAGCCCAGAGCAGCTGAGCTGCTCCTCCTCAGGAATCCCCAAAAAGTTTGGGTTGGAAGGTCCCAAGACATGGAGATGGAGGGGCATCCACTCAGGTTTTGGGAGCACCAGCAGCTCCTGATGTGCTCAGGGCACCCAGCCTCTCTCCAGGATGGAAGTGGCTTTCCCTGGACACTGAGGACATGGGATTCCTCCCCACAGACACAACAGGTTCAAACTGCCAGTGTAAAAAGTCTCTGCTGTGAAACACACACCCCATTTCCAGATGTGCTCCAGCTGTGATTTTTATTCGGTCTCTAAAAATAAATTGATATTATTTTTGGAAATAGCAGGGATACATTTATGAAACACTCTCTCTCGCTGAATGTTTATGGATTCCATGTCCACCTCTGAATTTCCTACTGCTAAATCTCCAGAAAGAATAAAGATATTTCAAATAATGAACCTTTATTGGGATTAACCGAGGAAGAAAGCAAAATCTCTTTTTAAACCACAGCTTTTTGAGACTTCTGAAGTCTTTCCTTTTCATTCTTTCAAAAACCCCTAAATAACTCCAGAAAGCATTATGTGAACATCAGCAAGAACAAGCCCAGTTTCTGTACAGGGAGTTAAACACAGATTTCCAGCACCAAGGAACCTGCTCTCAGGAGCTGCCAGGCTTCAGCAGCTCCTCCTGCTCAGCACTTCAGAAAGCTGTGACATCCAGAGCAGTTAATACCCCAAAATTCCTGCTATTCCAGAGGATTTTCATGAGTAGTTTTGTCCAGCCTATCCCTGCTGGTGCCAGTGGTTTTCCCCTCCTGCCCATCCTCACCAGCTCTGTGCCCTGGGGAGCTCTGAGGAACCACAGGCAATTCTTGGAGCTGGAGGGACCTGGGATAACACGGGTGGAGGGGAAAAACAGAGAGCAAACCCCAGGAATGTGGGAAGGAGTCCCTGAGACACACTCGCTGTTTTACACTGATTTGCTGATCAGAGTGAGCTGGAAAGGCAGAATTGCAGAAAAAAAAGAGCACAAAACCCACAGACAACAACTCCTCCTCAGCCCCAAGAGCATTTATAGCAGGGGTGAACTTAGGCTGCATTTTAAACCCCAGGAAATGAGAAATATCTTCAATAAAGATATTTATTGTACTACACAAGATCTGAAATGATGTGCTACATGTCAGCTTTAGTTGTTAGATTCAGCATAATGCAAATAACAGGACACAAGACCTACAAGGTCTTTGAAATGCCTACTCCTGAATTTTACACTTGGTGCAAAAAAAAGAGTGAAAAGAAACACTGAATTTCAGTGTAGGGCAGAGGGTCTCTGAGCCTTTTCAAACCAGCTGATTTTTGGGAAGTGCCTTGGCAGGTATTTCTCATGTTTCACTTTCCCTTAAAAAAAAATAATTTGCCTCCTTATTGTTCTTGTGCTTTATTTGTACTTTATACAGAATTAAACAGACATCTAGGAGGTTTAATTGAGGTTTAAGTGACTTGATAAAAACCCTTATCTTGGTAAAAAGGTAAAAACTTGGTAAAAACTGGTAAAATAATTTTTCAACGAAAATCAGGAATCAAAACCAAACCACCTTATTTTCTGGTCTGTTTCTTGATCTCCACGTGGACACTGGGTCAGTTTATATTGGCTTTAGGAATATTTTAACTGATATTTGGATGAATATATAGCACTGAGAGAATCAAAGGGAAAAACATTTAACAGTCAAAAGAAAATTTATAAGTTATCAGTAAACCCCCCTTTTACCTGCATGAAGTCAATACTTAAAAAACAAGCTTTGCAAACAATTCTGGATGCCAAAGCTGCAAATCTCAGTTCTCTGAGAGCAAAAAAGCCAATCAATGATAATTAAAGCTGCTCTGCAGATGCAGCTCCGACTCTCCAGAGCGCTGTTAGACAGCAACGTTGTCCAGGAGTCAGACCTCTAAAAAAACCCACACAGGCCATTTTCTGGGAGAAGACCAGATCAAATAAATCCTTATTTTCCTAACCTTTGTTCAGATGCAAGTCTCCTTTTTTGGAAGAAAACCGAACGAACGATCTGCGAATAATCGGGGGAGAGCGTTTCCGTGCCCAGGGAACACACAGCGCCCGCTCATCACAGCAAATCCCACAGCCCCGAGCACCACAGCAGGGACTGGGGCCAAAGTACATTTTAATTTACCTAATGTCTGCTCAGGATTCTGCCCCGAAAACAAACGTGACTCCTTCATGTAGCAGCGATTACGATGTGGGAGAGTCGCTTCTCGAGTTAAACTAAGCATAAAAACGTGATGTATTTGGCCACATGGCCTTCTGCTGCTCATAAATTTGTGTTTCTCCTCATACAATAACTGCTACGTCTGCTCTGCTGTGAACTTACGGCTGTGCATGGGAACGCTGCAATATCAGCTGCCCAGAATGAAACTGGATTGTTACTGTTGTTTGACAATGTGCAAAACACTTACATCACGGAAAACAGAATGCTTGATTTGCAGCGAGCTCCCAGTTCATCACTCCTTCAGGTTTGCTCATATATGGGCCCAATTCTAACAAGAAAGTGTATTTTTGCCGAAGTTTTTTGAAACTGCCTGCAAAGGCCTGGGAGGAAATACTGGGGGGAACCTTCCTGCTTGGTCTTCCATGAGAAATAGTCATTTATACACCTACACACACATATCACATATATTTTCTCGTGAGTTTTATTCAAATTTAAAGCCCTGAGTTAAACAGGAGCCCCTTTCTGAGCAGAGGGAGAGTCTGTCCCTGTGCACACACCCCCTGCACACTGAGGTGTCCAAATCACACCACCTTGTCCACAGCTAGCAGAGAACAGTTCAGCTTTCCACCTAAAACACCCACTGAACGTGTGAGACAGTGTGTGAATCCCCCCCTCCCACCAGTCCCTTTAAACTTCGTGATTTAAGCTCAGACACTGCCAAACTTTGATTTTAAAGCAGATTATTCTATAGGGTTTTTCCTTCTCCTTTGTTTTTTTGATCCACTACTCCAGGCACCTCTGACACACATCAGGAAAAGAAAAAAAAAATAAAAATCCAGCCAGCCCCAGCAGTGAAGGTCCTGGCAAGCCCTTCAAACCAGCCCGAATTTCAGAGCCATTCAGCACCTTCAGCTGTCCTTGAGATGAATGGTTAACGTGAGTGTGAAACAACACTGCAAATCAGAGCCCTCATTTGCCAGCATACATCTAAATATAAGTTAAGTGTCTATCTTCAGGCTGCCAAGCCCGATTATTTTTGGCTGGTACACATAATATACAACCCTATGAATCACCCTATGCAATGCTCCAGGCCTGTGGTGTTCTCCTGGCACAGCTTTTCAGGGAGGGGAAGAAGCCCTGGAGTGGGGAGTGTTTGGGAAGGGGGGAGCTCACCTGTAAGGCTGCTCCCCAGTGTGTGTCCGCAGGTGCCTCGTCAGGTTTGCTGAGCGTGGGAAGATCTTACCACAGTACCTGCAGACAGAAAAAAAAATAGAAATGTATATAAATAAATAATAAATGAAATATAAATATAAATATAAATAAATAAATATATAGAAATACAGGGGGTTAATCCCAGCCCAGTCACACTGTCAGCTGAGATGTTTGTAGATGTCCTTTACAGCCCTGTTTACTTGCTCTTCATACAGAATCTGCTCCATCATCCCTGGAATTCACAGAATTTGCTCCTGGATAAAGGCTGCAGCACTGTGTTATGGGTTATGGGGCTGGCAAGCTGCTTAGAGCAAGGAGATGCAGCAACAGAAATTAATAAACTGTGTTCCCCAATAAATCCAGTTCATAGTAAATTCAAAAGGTATAAATAAAAATATTAACTGGGAAATAAAATACTAAGGATGAGGGGCTGTACTCTGTGACTCTTGTAGGAGGAAGCTTTCAGTAAAATCTCTTAATTTCACACACATTCAGCACCCTCAGGTGTCCTGAAGATAAACAGTCCATGTGAGTGTTCCTCAACAAGGGAAACACAAATGGTAACTTGTGAGTCTGTATCTAAATTTAAGTGTAGTCCCTGTTGTCAGAAAACCCCTCCAACTTCCAAAGACTCAGCTGAAATGTGAGCCTGCAGCTTTTGTGGCAAAGCTGAATCTAAGAGACACATGAACCAAAGTCTGTGCCCATTTTCTGCATCCAAAAGCCCTCATCAGGAGCCACCACAAGAACCTCGAGTAGCCGCAGGTAAAACAGAGGTTTATTATTAAATACCACTGACTTGCCCTGATGGGAGCTTTCGGAGCTGGGATGGGCACTCAAGGACGTCTGTGGGTACACGTGTGCTTGAAAAGGCTGTTTCCTGCACGCCACTTTTTGCACTGCCATCATTTTCCACAGCTGGGACCGGGCTGTGCTGGCACCGGGACACGCCAGGGGCTCTGCCTGGGGAGCCAGGCCTGCTTGAGAATCTCCAGATCCGCTCTCGAGGTTATTAAAAATTACAAAGCAAACAGAAGATGCTGATTCCCTCCCAGACAAAACAAGCTATTTCAGAGGGGATTAGTCATCCCAGCGCTCTGCCCTAATTCCGCCGCTCCTCGTTTTCCCTCCCGCCCCTGCGGAGGCAGCCGAGATGCCCCTGGTCCCAGCGGTGCCCGGCTGGGGTGGCATCTCCTGGGGTGCCCCCACGCCCTGGGGCCGGTCTGGCTGGCTGGGGTGCCCCTGCCCTCACCTGCAGGTGTAGCGTTCCTTGCCCTTGCGCAGGATGGGGTCGGACAGCGTGGGCGGTGGCGATCGGAAGTTGAAGGGGTGGTGTGGAAGGGGCTGCAGGGAAGTGCCAGTGTCTGCCTTCATGGCTGCAAAGCTCTCCAGTTTCTCCGTCATGGTTTCGATGGCTGACATCTGCAAGGACAAGGCGAGGCCTCGTGTCAGAGGAGCCCACGGGAGGAGCAGGGTCTGGTGCACAAAATGCGACTTTCAGCTCCCGTGGAGCTGCACATGGGAAATGGAGCCACTGATCCCAGCCAGCAAAGACAGGAGCAGTGTACTGGTCTTGGAGAAATCAGGAAAGACACAGCTGGCCAAGCCAGGAATGGAGATCCCAGAAATTAGCACTTGTTCACCTTCTGCCATGTGCCTGGGCTTACTTTCAGCGTTTCAGAGTAGAAGTTATCTCAGAATAAGCCTGTTTTCCCTTTCTCCAGGAATAAAACTGAAACTAAACAGCATGGTCAGATGCCAGAGGTAGAACTCAGCACCCAAATTCCCCTCTCAAACTCAGATCCAAGGCTTGGGAAGCAGGGAGGTCTGATGTCTCCTACAGCATCCTCCATGCTCCCAGGGGCTCAGAGGGACAGGGCAGTGAGCTGTGGGTGAGCAGGCAGGGACACGACCCACGTGTGAGGGGACAGAGAAATTTTGGGCAGGAGGAGGCAGAAGAATTCTGGCCAAAGTGGAGTGGGAGGGATGTGTGATGGCTGCTCAGGGAGCTGAGAGAGGAGAGGCTGAGGATGAAGGGGTGAAAAGGGAGCAGCTGGGAAGAGGAGGAGTTAGGATCAGGCTCAGGATGGAGTGGGTCCCCAGAGAGTTTGCCTAGCAAAGAGGCCAACACTTTAATTATACGTAAGAAAGGTTCAGCAGCCAGTAAAGGTGATGGAAGGATGGGTGGGAGATGGCTGAGCTTCCTGGAGTGAAAGGGAACTCCAGCCAAAGCCCGGGATGGGAGCTGTGGCTGGGTGAGTTACAGGCAGGAGGACCAAGAGCTGCACATCCTGCTGGGATGGGAGCAGCTGGCATGCTGGCCTGGGGATGGGACACTGAGGAAAATGCCCCTTTATCAGCTTCAGTTTGTATGACTTTGCAACGGCTGTGTGCTCACCTAAACACTGGAGTAAATACCACACCTGAAACAGGGAGAGAGGGAAAAAGCTGGAGATGCAGGAGAAAGGGAAAACAAAAAAAAAAAAAAAAAAAAAAAAGGAAAGAAAGAAGTTGGCCTATGTGGAAAAAAAAAAAAAAAGGATTTGCATAAAAATCCTACTTAAAGAAAAGCACTTTTACTTTCATTAGGGCAAAAGAGGAAACCCAAAATCCCAGAGAGGAGTGCAGCTCCGAGGACGACGCTGACATCTCCCACCTCCAACTTCATGCACTCCTGAGAGCACTTTGGAGACACCGAGAGCAGAAAAGAGGGATAAAACAAACAAGGCAGCAATAAAGCTGCCTCCTGGCTGTGCTGACATCACCGGGAGCACGGGGGGAGCAGGGCCTGGCTGCAGAGGGGGCGGAAGGCAGTAGGAAGCCATATATCACCAGGAGATGCTCTATTGTACAGGAAGGGCTGACCTTTTGCACGTTTACACTTTATTAAACTGGGCTTGGGGGGGGGGGGGGCAGAGGGGGAAGAGAGCCAAGATATTGTTTAAAAATATACGACTGTATAAAAAAAAAGTCGTCCTAATCACCCAAGAATACATTGTGGAAGGCTGACAACCATTCATAAGCTGCAAAACAAGAGGAGTAGTAACCCCCCTCCCCTGATAATAGATCCACAGCCCCTTAGTTGGAGGCTCCCAGCCCATGCTAAATTGTAAGTAATACTTAGCGCCAGCCACTTGAAAAGGTTACTTGATCATTTCCAGCACCAGCTCTGCCCCAGCTGCCAGTCATGTAACAAAACCACCACGTTAAAATGCTCTCTGGCCCTTTCAGAGCCGTGCACTCAGCCCTTCACCAGGGTACCTGGAGCTCCCCTTTGTTGTGCCCTGTTCTTTAGGCACTTAGTCAGAGATGTTTGCTGCCTTCAGAGCCGTGGGCTGGTTTTAAAATTCTAAACACTGGCCACGGCCTCTCCAGCAGCAAAGGCACTTTGCTATTTAGGGAACAACTGCCTGGTTCTAATAAAGGAGAAAGGGAGAAGAAAAGAAACGTTACAGGTAAGGAAAGGTCCTCCATTAAGTTATCAAAAAGTTACACTGGCTATTTATGCTGTCCAGAGTTTAATTTGGAATAGACAGTGTAGGAAAACTCCCAGAGAGCAGAGGAACTTCTGCCAACGACTGGCTGAAAAACAAGAGCTGCCTGAAATTCATTCTGAGAGAGAAAACTTCTTCTGAACACTTTTATCACAACTTCTGCTTCCTCACATCCCACTGAGGGCTCTGTTAGAGCTGGGGGATGAGACACAGAGGAAAGGGCTGAGGCCAGACTCGTGTTTAGAGTGAGAGAAGACCAGGTAGAACGTGCCTCTGATTGGCCCAGCATAGGAACATTGGTCCTGATGAAGAAAGCAGAACTCTGAACATATGATTTCTTAGGAAAAGATCTAGGATCTTTTCCTAAGGATCCAGGATTTTAGGCATCTAGGATCCAGGGAGGTGGTGGTCAGGGTCTCGAGGCTGTCAGAGTGTTTGGACAACACTCTCAGGCACAGGGTGGGATTCTTGGGGTGTCTGTGCAGGGCCAGGATAGGACTCCATGGTCCTTGTGGGTCCCTTCCAACTCAGGACATTCCATGATAATATTGGAAGGGGATCTGATAGCAAAGATCTCACATATTCTGGAACAAATGACCCATCTTCCTGAGCTGTATTTTTGCTACCTGATGGTCTGCAGCCTGGGAACAGCAGCTCTCCAGACCCAGTGATCTGTGCTCAGCACAATCTTCATCAAAACCAGTTATCAGGAAGTTTGGGGCTCGAGTGATTGTAAATTTTCGGCTATTCTGTGTGATAAGCTGCTAGAGATAACCAGACCTTCCACATCTTTTCATCGCCATGGGAAGAGGACGTGGTCAGGATTTCGGGAACAATGTTAACAACCTTCCACCCAAAGCTCGCTCCTGCTCGGGGTCTGGACGTTTCTCATCGTCTCGCTGGTTTGCTTTGCCACGCTGGCTCCTCCCTGCTATCAGATTCTTTACAGGCAGATATCCCCACTATTCTAACTCACACAAACACAGGATGTTCCTGGCCAGCCTGTCACCATTATCCAGCCTGGATGAAGGAAAAATCGGGGGAAGTTATTAACCAAACTCTGAGGCTGGCGCGAAACAATGAGGGAACTAAGTTTAGCTGTGAAAGCAACCAGGACCCAGCTTTCACAAACCTGCAAGTTATTTATCTAAGGTGGGAAACATTATCAGGGGAGAACAATGCATGTGAATATAAAGGAGAGCACAATGAGGACCAGGGGGCTGGGATCCCAGCCTGGCCACAGCAGGAGGGACGGGGATGGCTGGGGACCGTCACACGCCTTCGGAGCAGGCACAGCTGAGCCCAGTGCCCGGCTCTTCCATGTGCTGGAGATGATGTCAGGGAGCACCAGGCAGGTACAAATGACCACACTGAAGGAAAAGCCACACAGGCATTCTGGCCTGTGAACGGGGAGTTCAGCAGAGCTGCCCAAACCACATCCCTGTTCTTCTGGTGATGCAAAAGGAACAATGAGGCATAACTGCCACCATCCTCCAACCAGGAAAGGATGAAAGTGTCTGAAAGCAACTGGTGGAACACAGTGGATATTCCAATCATTGGATGAGGAGGAGTCTGATCCCAGTGATGCACCAGCTCCATCTCAACCCCCCTGGCATTCAATCCACACGGCACAACCACGTCCCTGCTGTTACCTGGGGGTGAAAAAGCAGCGGGGAGGGTCGCAGGTACTTCTCCTTCAGGGCACCCACAGGGTCTGTCACCTTCCGCTTCTCCACCCTGCTGGACAACAACACAGAGGGTTACATACCTCTCAGTGGCACAGTCAAACCCTCTGCAGGGGGGTTACATCAAACACAGGGGGTTATTCTCCTACTGACACAAATGTCTTCCTTCCCCTTCTAGTGCAGACTCCAAATTCTCACCCACAACTACCCTGCAAAAGGCACTGGAAGTCATATGAACACAGATCCCCTCCTTTGGGCAGTATTTGTTTACCCACCAGACTGAGGACTAAGGAAATGTTTTGCTCCTGCCCTGCTGTGGTGGTTTACAAACCTCTGCTGTTGTGAAATGTCATGAAAACCCTGCATTTCCAGCAAAAGCAGTGTCTGAGTGGGAGAAGCTCTGGAGCCCCTGCACGGAAAAGAAATTGTCTTTGAGAGTTTGTGTTTACTCAGAGTTAACACCAGGCCAGACTTTGCAGCCCCAAGCGTGCTGAAATCATTAGGTGTTTCATATTTCTTTCCTCCCTTGCAGCTGAGATATAATTTGCATTGAGTTTCTTTGGTAAGCACGTGTGGACAACAATTTAACAAGGGAGGAACTGGTGGGAGAGTTCTGAAGCACCTCAGAAATCCAAGTTCTTCTGGTATCACTTTAGGTCACTCAAATATTTCATGTTTCAGCACCTGATATACAAAAATGACCCTAAAGTGAGGCTCCTATTTTTGAAATTACTGGCTTTGCTTTCAAAAAATATTCTACTTGCAGGGAAACCGTGGTGTGGAATCACCAAAAAGACAAACTGAAATATCCTCTGTGGGAAAAAAGTGTTGTGGAAGCAGCTCCAGCAAACACAGCTGCCTCTTAAAATGACTGGAATTGAGTCCATCCAGCTCAAACAGCAGAAATCCAAGAGTAAGAGTAATTTTAACTACATTAGTCCAGCATAAATGAGAGCAAATTATTTTGCTGCATTTCAGCTGATTGGTGCATGGATCAGATTACCAAAGAGTTTAAAGAAGAGCCCTGCAGAGTGCAGTTAGTGAACTGTACTTAATCTGCATTTAATTCTTCTTGGGCAGAGGGAGAGAGAAGAGCTGGATTGGAAATGCCATCAGAGTTACGGGGCTTTGGAAGGTATGTGCTTTTATGGGCACGAGTTGTCAGAAAAACAACAATCTGTCAAAGAATATGTAAGAAGTTGCTCCCTGAGCCCCCCAACCGGCCCAGCTTTGCTCTCCATGGGGCTGAGATGCCCAAGGGAACATCCCTGACCCTGGCAGAGGCGTCTGGAGAGAGCCCTGCCTGCCCACAGACATGAAATCTGGTGAGCTGACAGCGTTCCACCAGCTCTGCCATCCCCCAGCACTGGGAATGGGAACACAGCACCGGCAGAGCCCGGAGGATTAAACCGATGGTTTGAGCCCAGTGCCTGAGAACGTCACCTTCACAGGCCCAGCTAAAAACTGCCCCAGTTTCAGGCTGTCTGGCTGCATTAAATTATATCACCAGGAGAAAATGTCAAGGATTTAAGTGGCCTTTGGGAGAAAAATGAAGGAGCCAAATGATGTGAGAGAGCCTGATAAAGAGAAGTTTAGAAACAAAATATTTCCATATTTTTCAAGCTGGGACTTGGAAGCTGGGCTGTTTAGCTCATTACATCAGAAGTCTGATTCGCAAGCAACCCCACCGCTGACTTTCTATTTTAATATATTACTAAAACTATATGCATCCCATGGAATGCAACAAATGATGCCCCCATCCCTCACTTCCATCTGTCTTCTGGACCTTTACGGTTTTCCCGAGGCCGCTATTTTAATTGGCAGCGGCTCTTCCAGCCCATGTTATTTTAACATTCCTGCTGAGAATGCCCAGAGGTGGCAGGATCCGACGGGAACGCTTTTTTTTTTTTTTTTTTGCTTTTCTATCCCATTTATTGATTTTTTTTTTTTTTGCTGTTTTCCCCAGGAGTACTTTTTACAAAAACAAATGCTGGACTGTTCGTATCAGGACTGATTTCTCCAGGAGGAGATGGGAGATGGCCACGGTGCGTCCCAGGCAGGACACGGCACCTCCTGGGCTGGGATGCAGCGTTTCCATCGCAGATGGCACACACTCAGTGCTGCATCACCCCCTGAGCTGGCAGAGCCAGCACCCAGGGCTCTCTAATCCCAGCCCAGCAGCTCCTTGGCCTGGCCAGACACTGACATCACTTTTCCCCCCAGTTATCAGCTGAAGGCAGCAGCCTCAGCGACACTGGCGAGGTTCTGGTGTTGTTTGCAGCCCTTTGAATGCTCAAGTGACCCAGCCCGGTGCTGACACTTCACACCGTGGTGACTCTGAGGCTTTCCAGCACCGGGAAAACACCAGCTCCTGCAGCACATCCATCAGCCTTCCAGCAGGCTGGCTACAGTGAGGATCACTAGGCACACAGTTCACATTCAGCTCAAGGGATGCAAGGACAAACTGTCCACCTCCAGGACCCGGCTGGACATTGAATCCAGGAGCCTTCCAGGCCAAACACGGGTATCCCAAGAGATGACTCGAAGCATTTAGACATTAATTAATTAACATTAATTAACATTTTGACATGCTAATGTCTAAATCAAACTAGTTCATGACCCTTCTTTTCACTGGGCTTTGCTAAAACCAAACATGCCACATCCACCTCATCCACAGCAGGACGACACCAATTGTGGGGAACCCACAAATTTACTGGTGCCCTCACCATAAAGCTTTAAATCACTTTCCTTTAGAAACATCTTTTTACAAAAATCTCTCAAACAACGAAAGGCTCAAGTCTTCCCTTTGCATCCCCTGAATTCATTCCTTCTGTAAGCTAAACTGGCACTTGGATAACTTCACCCAGCCTGCTCTACACGCGCCTTCCACGCTCAGCTCATTCTAGGCATGACGTAAGGCATCAGGCCCTCCTCAAAATCCATCTGTTCAAGTGACACCAGAAAACCCTTGCTGTCTCCCAAGAAAGAAAAGTCTGCAAGAAACGTATCTGGGAGAGATCCGGGTAGTAACACACTACCATGTGTTTACACAGGACTTGTTACTCCAAGAGTAACAAGTTTCGTCAGGCTGGATCTGCAGCAGCCGCTCCTCCGAGCTGAGAAACTCTGCAGAAAAGGCATTAGAAAGAAAAAAGGGGTGGGAGGAAGAAAGGTGAAGTGGCTCACAAAAGGCCATCAAGCCAGTCAGTGGGAGAGCTGCGTTTCCAGGCTCCCAGGGCTCCTGACTCATTCCCAAGCCATGAGAGCCCAGGCTCTGAGGCATCTGAACTCTGCATTCTTATCGAATCAAACCTCTGGAATTTCCCCAGCAGAAGTGCCATCTTAGCGATGGCTCGTGGGAGAGTCCTTAAATAGGTCGAGTTTCTTCTTTATCAAAATAAGGATGTGTTCTTTACACACATTGATTACAAGGGCTCCTTGCAATTACCCTGTCCTTTCCATTCAGGAAATTCAGCGTGTTGGGAAGCACGAACACCCACAGCAGGAGTTCACTGCTCTTTCCAAGCAACCTACATCCCCACCTGCCTCAAGGTGTGATGTCAGCTAGAAAATGAGCTGGCTAGAGAAAGGCTTAAGGCAGGGTATGTTAATACCTGTAGATGGGGTCCATGAAAAAGGGCGATGGCTTAGCGTAGTGCAGGGACGGCTGCTGAGGCAGCTGAGACTGGGAAATCTTGGGTAAGACTTCACTTGCCATCAGCTTCCTCTCCCCATAAATGTGGTTTTTCCGTGGCTCTCTCCCTCCGTTCTGACTGGCTCGGATGCGGTTGCCGATGCTCAGATCCAGTGGCTGTTCCTCCCCTGAGGACGGGGCTGGCAGGACCTTCGGGGGCGGCAGGATTGGCTTAATCTCTTTTGGCTTTGTGGTGAGATCGAAGGGGGACTCCGAGCTGGTGCTGCCTACTTTGTGGAGGTCCCTGGGTGACTTTGGTTCTGCCTTGACCAGCAAGTTGTGGTTGAGGGTCCGCTCCGTAAAAGGGTAGAGGGAATGGGGGAAATTGGGGAGGAACTGAAAGGGGAACATGGAATGATATGGGAGCGAACCCATCTTTTTCTCCTGCATCCCCATAAAGCCAGGCCCAAAATACTTCTCTGCGATGGAGGCGATGGCTTTGATAGAGTCATTGGCTGCTCCCGTGGTGGGCAGCAGGTGCTCTTCGGGGGGAGGGAAGAAGGAATGCTGAGAATAGAAGAGAGGGATTTCACTGGTGGTGTTGGTGGAGCTCGCAGACACAGAGCTGCTGACAAAATCTGGCTTGGTCTCCATTTGTTTGCTCTTGTCTTTTGTTTTGTCCCTGTCGCTCTCTGCGTCGCTGTCCAGGTCAGACCCCGTGCCCGTAGTGGTGTCCAGGTCCGTGCCCGTGGTTGTATTGACATCCTCAAAGTCACTGCCATCGGACATGTCACTGTTCCTGGCTTTTAGCTTCTCCAGGTAGGAGTTTTCCAGGCTGCTTTCACATTTCTCCTCCCCGGAAGGGGCCTGGTTGCTGTTGCTCACTGCAGAGATCAGCGGAAGGGCCGGGTTCCCGAGGGGGCTGGGGAGCTTGGCGTCTGGAGTGTGGTTGAGGGGGCTTTTGAGCAGTTGTGTGGGCGGTAACAAGGGGGGCCTGGGGTATAGAGAGGGCGGGAAAATGCCCGGGAACCCCGGGGTGAGGGCGGGAAAGGCTGGGGGGGCAGGTGAGAAGGGAAGGCCCCCCGGGTGCGGGCGGGATGGGAAATAATCATTAAACCCCAGGCTGGCGTGGTTGAGGTTGGGAGAGGGCTTGGACTTGTCCATCATGGAGGTGGGCGTCAGGGGCAGGCCGGGGGCGAAGATCCCGCCGGGGCTGTAATGGTTCTTGCCCTCGCAGAAGCGGCGGTGCTTGTTGAGGGAGGAGGTAGTGCTGAACATCTGCCCGCAGTCCTTGCACTTGATCTGCGTGCGGCAGTCCGCGTGCATCCGCTTGTGGCGGCACAGGTTGGAGAACTGCGTGTAGGACTTGTGACAGACCTCACCTAAAGCGTCAACAGGAACCAACAACAAAAGCGATATGAAATTACCAGGAAATGGCTCGGGCTCGCCGGGAGCTCCCCCAGCCTCCCCCACCCCGGCTCCCCCACCCCGGAGCCAGAACAGGCAGGAGCAGCCGAGGGGGCGGCTGAGGGGGTCCAGCACCTTTCCCCTGGGGTGAATCCCATCCTAGGGAACGCCTCAACAAGCAGCTCTACAGAAATCTGAGGGCATGTGCTACTCCTGATCAAATTTTGTGGGAATTTTCAGTAAAGATGATCATGGAATAGCAGAAGGTTTGGGATGGAAGGGACCTTAAAGCTCATCCAGTTCCACTCCCTGCCATGAACAGGGACACCTTCCACTAGCCCAGGTTGCTCCAAGCCCTGTCCAACCTGGCCTTGGGCACTTCCAGGGATGGGGCAGCCACAGCTTCTCTGGGCAACCTGTGCCAGGGCCTGCCCACTCTCACAGGGAAGGATTTCTTCCGTCTATCCAACCTAAATTTCCAAGTGAAGCTGTATCAGCGTTTTCTTTAACAACCTGCAAATACCAAGCTTTCAAAGCATGAATCTTTATGACCCCTTTAACCCACAAACTCTGCTGGTGTGGGAGGAGCAGGGCAAAGTGAGACAAAATTCCCACCCAAACTTTCCTACGCATCAAAACGCTGTGACTTTTTATTATCTGGTGCCTCTTTCATCACGGGAATAAATCCTTCATGGTGGTGAAGGAACACGCTCCTTCCAGTTCCAGTGAGAACTGCTGTTATCACCCTTTGTGAGCGTGGAAATGGAAACAAAGAGGGGGAAGGATATCATTTGCAGTTGGGCAGGCAAGGACACGAATCTGAGCTCTCCTGACACCCAGCCCTACAACTCAGGGACCAACTAATGCTCCTCCCTCCCTCCCTCCCTGCCAGCTTTACTGACAGGTACAGTTGTTTCACACACTGATCTGGCCTGACAACCCCCTAATTCTGATGAGGTGAGAGTGAGGAGATTATGAGGAGAAATCCCTCATCTGCTGCAGCAATTCTGAGTCAAACCACCTCTTTCATGTGCCCGTCGCCCAATGAGAGATGGCAGCAAAATGAGCAAGAAGAGCATTTCTTCTTCCTCTGCTGACACCCAGCTGATTACCACGGGACACGTTAATGAAACGGGTCTCCCAGGACACTTCTGCATGCTGTTCCCATTACAGCAGCAGGGAAAAAAGGCAGGAGTGGGTTCAGTGCCTTCCCTACCCTAACATCAAAGCCTGGAATCAAACCCAGATCCCGGCCTGTGCCTGAACGACGTGTTCTGAAGTGTCAGGAAGTGATCCCTAAAGTTCCTGGAGCTTTGTTGTGACACAACCACCTTCCTGCTCAGTTACCCAAACCCAATTGGTGCTGTGTCAATTAAAAAAATATACAGCCCTGGGAATGACAAGGAATGAGATGGATGACTCTCCAAGGAAAATGCCCTTCTGGAAATGTCCCACTAAGGAGAGCACTGAGGACACAGTTAATCTGCTGTTTATTTGGCTTCCAGCATTATCTAGATGAAACATGCAGTAAATAAAGAAGAAAAAAACTAGTTTTAAAAAACACCTTCTCACTCTCTGTGACTACTCCAAGTTCTTTACAGTGGCTACAGGATTTGAGGCATCCCTGAAAAAACATTTCAACCAGGCCATGTCAGCTATTTATCTATGTCACCAACAGGAACATTCAAAAATTACTAAGGCAAAAAAAGAAGAGACAAAGAAAAGATACCAGAAAATGGCATCGATGGGACCGCTGAGAGACTCAGCTCTTAACTCGTCAAGAAAGTCAAAAACTGCCACGAATGTTTACTGAAAAAACAGGGACCACAAAAAAAAAAAAAAAGAGAAAAAAAAAAAAAAGAAGAAGAAAAGAAAAAAAAAAAAAAAGAGAAATTGCAGCAGAGGAATTTCATCTGGAGCTCCAAGCTCTAAAATTACAGCGGGGGGACAGGAGGGCTGGGGGGCCCCGCAGGATCCCTGCAATTACAGCCAGCGCCAGCCCGCCATGGCCGTGACAACTTACATATGAAAGGTTTGACAGTGCTGTGGATGTGCTTGTGCTGCTTGAGGCCCGAGGAGGTGGCGAAGGTCTTGCCGCAGTCGGGGCAGGCGTGGGCTCGAGCCCCCACGTGCTGCGAGCGGATGTGCCGCTGGAGGTTGCTGGGGTCCGTAAACACCTGCAGGGACAGCTCTGTCAGCAGGGTAGAGGCAAGCAGGAGGAGCAGAGACTACACGTGGAAAACTTGACAATCTGGGCCACTTTTTTTTTGTTTTGTTTTGGTCACAGACGCCCGTGACACAGATTAGGGCCGTGGGTGCCCTGCTGGGGCACCTCCCTCGGTGTGGGATGCTGGTGGTTTAAGAGGTGTTTGCTCACCCACATCTGCCACCCCAGCACCTGGGAAATGGCCAAAGGGTTGGGGTAGGGCTGAGCTTCTTCTCCCTGTGGTGGGGACAGCAGGATCACCGCTCCCCATATTGACCTGTCTGGTGCCAGCAGGGGCCACCCATCCCCTGCACCCCCTCCCCAGGGTCCCAGGGCCCTCCCCAGGTGAATCCCCCCCCCAGTGCCCCATGTACCTTAACACAGTTTTCACATTCAAACCGTTTCCCACTGTCGTGAGACATTTGGTGCCGAATCAGGTTGGATTTCCAGTTGAAAGCCTTGGGGCACTGGTCACACTTGTACTCCCTCTCCTCCGTGTGGATCACCATGTGCTGCTCCAGGCTGGGGAGGAGAGAGGGGCTGACCTCGGGCAGGGCAGCGCCACAGCCCAGCCCTGGGCACCCACCTGGTGTGCTTTGAAGTGCCCAGGTAAAGGGGGACTGCACCCACAGCAAAGGGGGACTGCACCCACAGATAAAGGGTGATTGCACCCACAGATAAAGGGTGATTGCACCCACAGATAAAGGGTGATTGCACCCACAGATAAAGGGTGATTGCACCCACAGCTGCCCTGCACGGACATTGCCGTGCCCCAACAGGGTGGGCAGCAGGGTGGAAGGTGGTTCATCACGAGTGGGTTTGGGGATTGCAGCCAGTCTGGCCACCCACCATCCCAAACCTCTGCAGCCACCAGACTCCTGCTCCCTTGGAGAACCTCCCCTTCCTCCAGCCAGGTAGTTAATATTCATGGACTTGCCTCCTATAAACGGCCAATCCACTCATTTTAAAGAAGCAATATTCATTTTGCTAAAAGAAATGGGGTTCTTAAAACTACCAGATTTTCCACACATCCAAAGTAACATAAACCTTTCATATATACATCCAAAAATAAGCTCCTTTTAACTGTGATTTATGAGTTTATTTACAGCAAATATGGACAAACTAATATACTGTTTAGAGGCAAGTACCTACTGGGATTAGCAAAACATTTATTTATTTAGTCAGCTGCTAAATGCTCAATTTCAGGTCCCCAGTGGCACTCTTGATTTGATCTGTATTAACTTCTGAAAAATTCTAAGACTGTCTAGGCACACTCAGTGGGTATACTGTGTGTTTTAGTGGCCTTAAACGTGGCAGATTGATGGGGGAGAGAAGGATGTGGACATTCCCTTCCAGCCCCACTAATCAAATAGCTGAATGGGGATGCTGCCAACTCTCTCTTCCCCATCAAAAAAAAAAAAAAAAAAAAGAAGAACTTTATATCACACATTCCCAAATATTGGGAATTAATGGTCAAAAAGGTAACAAACCCAGTGAGCCCATGGTGCCAGCCCAGCTCTCCAGGAATAACCAGGGGTTACAAAGAGGATACAACACAGACATTTGGAAAAGACATTTTCCAAGTTAATATGAAAAGTAGAGTGTGCTGGAAGCTAAAGAGGAGAGAACTTCTAACACCAGTGGATCAAAGAATTGGAACTGTTAGTAAAATTAAACACATTTAAAACATTTCAAGGAAGTTCCCCTTGTCTTTTCAAGCAAAAAAAAAAAAAAAAAATTAGGGAACTTGCACTCTCATTATCTAATGGAAAATGGCCAATGTAGAGACACAAGGTGAGGGATAAAGACACCCTGCTGGGTTAACAAGGACCCCAGACAGGTATCACAGGATCTATCCCCAACTTTTACACCTCCCACAGCTCAGCCAAGCCAAGCCCTTTTTGGTGCAGATACATCAGGGAATGCTCTTTACGTTTCACTGTTCTCTAAGTTTCTTAAAATAGATTTTTTCCCCTCACTCACCTAGATCAAAGACCTGAAAGCCTCAATATAATTAAGTTCAAAGTGACAAATGCATGTTTTTAAATGTTCAGCTGAAGCGAAACAGGCCTTACACTGGCTTTAACCTCAAGGTTTTTGCTCTGCTCATGCAGTGCCTGACAGGGGATTGCCAGTTCTCACAGTTTATAACAAACCTCGTGGTGCACGGGGCTTGTTCATCTGAGAACTCAAAAGAAATGAGTATGTGAGAACTTCAGCCTCCGGTAAACAGAGAGAACTCAGGTTTTATAGAATTTTATAAAGGCTTTTATAAAGGCTTAGGATGCAAATAAACACAATCTCAAAATGATTAAAAAAGCCCCTCAACTTTTTAAAGCTGGCCCCTAATGTTTTACCATTTGTGTCTCACTTTGCCATTGAACCAAAAATCTCAAAGATCTCCTAAAACCTGTGTTTGATTACTGCCACATTATGCTTAAAAGATGCAAATTTTCAGTTGAAACCCAGTGGCCCAAAAGGTTTTTCCTATTTTAAAAAAAGTTTAATTCTTGTTTAGAGTAGCCTTATTATAATAATACCTGAATAATTATTGCAAGTAAACAAAAATGCTTGGTGAACACAAACAAAACCAAAAATTTGATTGGAATAGAATCTTCTGCAAGATCAAACAGGAGCTCATGACCGTGCTAGGAGATCTTAGGTAAGGACACCTCTCTGATCTCCAGTGACCAAGAGTTAATTATAAAAAGCCTTCACACCCATGCTGGCAGAACTAATTCCACTGTTCTCCCTCAGAACTAGAGCAGATGGTGCAAAGATCCCCAAACCAGGTCTCTCAGGCTCTGTCACAGCCCTGAAGGAGTCACAGGGAACCCAGAAAACAACCATTTAAACCTCCTGTCAACAATCTGTGGGTGTCTCTCCCAGCAAGTAAGGAAAAGCATCAGTCTGCGAAAACAAGGTGAAATAAAACGCTGCCCAACAGCTAACTGGCACTGCAGGATCCCCCAATGAACATTGCTCAGCCCAATGAGAAAGGAAAGGTTTGTCCCTGCAGCCATCCCAAGCTGCCCAGCTCCCCCCTCGGACCCCTGTCCCCATTCTTGGGCAGGCCGGGGAAGGACAACAGAGAGGGGAGGCCAGAGGGGGGTCTGGCACTTTTTGGGTACCTGTATTTATTGGGGAACATCCTCTCACAGTCTTTGCACTCATAGACCTGTCCATCTCCAAGACCTTCCTGCTTGATCTCGTCATTGAGGGTCTCGTAGAGGGAGCTGACGGCGCTGCAGCCGAACTTCTTGTGCCGCCGCAGGTCGAGCTTGGACTGGAAGAGCTCATCGCAGTCCTCGCAGCGGAACGAGGGCTCCTCTGCAACACACACACACACACAGGGGTTTGCACTCCTGGGTCAGCAAGTTCGGCCAAGAGGGATTATTTTAACCCAGGCAAAATTCTGTGAGCATCCAGCAGGCAAACAAACAAACAAAGAGCAAATCTGCAAGTGAGGGGAGAGAGAACCCAAGGGAGGCTGTGCCAGCAGCTGCTTTCACTTTAAGCACTGAGGAAAAAAAGTAGATCACACAACCAGAGGAGATCTTGTTTTCTTTGTGCCCTGGCCTCTGCAGAGACAGAGACCTACAAGAACTGGTAGACACACAAAGTACTGGGTTGTTCCTGAGTGTTGAGCTGCCTGCAAGGAGGGTCTTTGAAAATATGAACGAGTTTTTCCTCAAAAGGGGCTGTCAGGAAAAAAAGGAACAACCCAGACTCATGTATACTGGAAAAGCAAACTGCCACAGCACAAACCTGGAGAAGCTCCTTTCTAAGAAATTGTCTGTCTAATGTTCTCCTCTCAACTCGTCCCTCACAACTGCAAGAGCTCAGGGCGCCATCAGCCCGAGGAGTCCAAACCCAGAGCACCATGGAAGGAAGAACAGGGAGCTAAAGGCTTTGTTGCTGTGCTCTTTGCTTTTTCTTCTTAAAAAAAAAAAAAAAAAAAAAAAAAAAAAAAGTTCTAATGCACATAATAAATTACTGTAGTCAAGGTCAAACAAATTAAAAAGAGGGCAGCTATTATTAAGTTTACAAGGCAGCATCCTGACCATGGTGCCAAGCCAAACAATCAGCTCTGAGCTGTAAATTTTCCAGGAGAACAACCTCTGCGAGGGAGTCAGGATAGCTCCGGGTTTCTCCACCCTGAAACAGAAGCTTTCCAGCCCCCACTGAGTCACTGGTGCTGCATTTCCCTGTCCTCCCCTCCCCTCGTCCTCCTCGGCTCTGCTTTGTGTTAAGCTGTCTTCCCTTTCTCTGATCACTTGACTCTCAAAAGGAAAGCTTGTGCTGAGTGCATCAGCTCAAAGGGAAGAGCAGGAACATGCTGAGGGATGCAGCCAAAGGCTGATGCTGGGATGGGGCTGATCCATCCCCTGCTCTCAGGGTGGGAAGTGGCCACACTCTGGTTTTGGGGCTGCTCTGTGGCCAGGACCCATACCCAAAATCTGCAGCCTTTCAGCAAACCCTTGCTTTGCAGCCCCCCTGCAGTTGCTTACCCCAAATTTGCAACCACTTAGGCTGAGCTTTAAGGCCTGGAATGGTGTTCTGTATAAATCAGGGTTAATTTCTCTGGAAGTGTGACAGGAGTAGTGTCGCACCCATGGATCACCCACCTGCTCTCAGCTCCCATCTCCCTTCCTCTCCATACAGCCTGAGTCTAAAACTGAGCAAGACAAGGTCCCAGAAGCTGCTACAGCAGCGATGTGGGCAGAGGAAACCCAACACTTTGCACACCTACACAGAAAGTATCGACATGGGAAGTCAAGCACAGCTGAAAAAGAAAGTATCACCGAGGCATGGCCAGTGCAGCCTCGCTGGGAATCCCAGCAGCCAGACCCAGTCACACAAGGCACGAACAATCCTACAGCATCCACAGGGATGCAACAGGATTTCCTGAGCTGCAGGAAAGAGGGATGTAAAAAAGAAATGAAATCCAGTGGGTCAACATTTTCCTTTGGGGAGGAAGGGGGATTTTGACTGAAAAAAAGGAGGTGTAAGGGAAGAAAATACCCAATCTTCCCCATTTCTGCTGGTTTTGACAGATTATATTCTCTGAAATTGTTATCAGCAGACTCACCATGAAGTGGGTCAGGCCCTGCTCTGCTCCTTGGAGAATTTCCCTTCACTGGCATTTTGCAGAAAAGGGGTGGCACTGGGTGATCTTTAAGGTCCCCTCCAACCCAAACCATTCCATATTCTATGCTCATATACCCATATCCAACACCCATTCCCGTGGCATTCCCACTCCCAAATTCTAGCAGGTTAGAGACCAGACTTCATAATAAATACCCTGCAGGGAAAGGAGCTGACCTGCAGACTAAAGGACAGACCATCCCCCTGCAAAACTGAAACCTAAATCACCCCAGAGGCTCGGGCTGGGCTGGGACCCAGTATCCATTCTGTGTCTCTATGAGACACCCAGTTTGCAGACTTCAGGTTCATTAAAGGGTTTCTTTTTTTCCTTCTCTAAGTACCAAAAATAAAAAGGTTGCCCTTCAAAACAAGTTCTCATTAAAGTTTTCCCCTTTCTTTAAGCATCACAAATGAAAATAGAAAATACTGCCCTTCAGAAAGGTAACTGCTTTGGTGTCTGACAGGGAGAAGGGGCTGAAAAGAAAAGAACAACCCAGTTACACAGAAATTGCTGCCTGTTCTCTGTGTCTTGTTTGTCAAATCTGTGGTTATATGTGCCTATCTGAAGTTCCATCAGTAACACTCAGGACAAAGCAGGAATGTAACAGAAAAATAAATCAGTGCCTAATAGCTTTCAGAGAAACCAAGGGGAACACAATTATGTGGCATCTACATGCTAATCTACCAGACTCGAATCTCAAAGGAGTTCAAGTGCCCTACTCAAAATTCCTGCAGTGATAAGGGGTCTGCTGTGTTTGGCTGGGGTTGGGAGAAAAGATTTTTATGATAATTATCTTTGTGTGGAACAATTTTGCATTTTCTCTCCCGTTAATTCCAAAGCGAACTGGGGCTGCGAGGCAGCAGGAAGATAGCCCTGCTGAAAGTAAAAAGTATTAAGGAGTCAAATATTTAATGTTGGCCTGGTGTAATTTGACAGCAATTATGCGGCAAAAGCACTAGAGTTACCAGGAAGACACAGATAAATGTTCCATAATGACAGAGATGGAAAACAAGGAGCACTTTTTGCCTGCTCACATAAAAGCCTGTGAGAAACTGAAATGCAGAACAGCGGTGAGTTTTCATCCTGATTTCTCCCTGACATCAAAAAAAAAAAGGGCACAGAAATTATTCATCTCTGTGTGTCGGCCTCAAGAAAATGATTAACTTTTCGGGGGGGAGAAACAGTAAAAAAAAAATAATCCCAAATTTGACATGAGTGAGGCAGCAGCTACCACATTTCACCCCCAGCCCTTCAGCAAACGAGCTTCCAGCAGCACAAATCCTCAAACTATCCTGTTTTCCAGAAATATTTGAAACTAATTGTGCATGTCCTATGCACACTCATAAAGGATTCACTGCAAATTCGAATCTGAAATTATAGTCAGAAAGAGAAAATCAATGCACTGTGACATGCCCAGGTGAGAGAACTCGAATTTCAGTCATTAATTGTACAGAACAGTATTTCCAACTAACAGTTTAAACACAACTGGTAAATGAGAATATATTTATAGAAATTAGTCGACTGTGCAAGAGCAGGTGAGGTGTTGATATCCCAGCAAAAATAATTCTAGGGATGACTCTTCCACCCTCTGCCTGGATCCCCCTTTTCCAGGTACTCTAAAGCCTGGGAAAGGCTGGGCCCATTTTTATTACACCTAAAGAAACATGTTGACCCTGGGGATGGAAAAGGCACCTCCAATCATATTCAAAACCACAATGTTCCTCACGGGGAAGGGGAAAATTAGTCTGCTGCACGTCCTGAGTTAAATAAAAACTCACTATCGTGGACTTAGACAGTCCCTCTCACCAGGGAAAGAGTGAAAATGAGCATAAAATCCCAACAGCGACAGAAGGGGGAGGTACTGGATCAGGTTTTGTCCCAGCTCAGCACTCACTGAGGTTCTCAGCATTCCTGGGGGTGCTGCAGAGAGGTGCAAAAGGTCCTCTGGAGGCCTTACCTTCCATGCTGGGCGCCATGTTCCCAAGGGAATAACCACCTTCCTTCAAACACACCAAGAGCTCTTCTCCTGGCTCAATTTCTTTAATAACTTTATAATAGATCTGGGAATCAGAAACAAAAATTGAGAGACACGTTAAATATGCAAAGAACTTGCATTTTACATTTTAACCAATAACTCAAATCATTCCAGCTCATAGGGGAGGCTGTCACTTGATTTGGGATGGTTGCTGCTGAGAGCTCGTTTTTCTGCCTTTCTTTGACTCTATGGGTGTCAGCACTTCACAGGGCTCGGGCAGTAGGGAAATATTTCGGGTAACAGCCTCTCTCCTTCAAATCACACAAAATCTTCCCATTGTTTCCCCCCCTCCTCTAAGCTCAGTGTGTTTGTAACAGGGAAGGGAAGGTTAAACTGATGGAACCGACATGTTTAAGTCTCTGCTCCCTGAGCTGAAACTGGCCTGATGATTAGAGCTGAATTATCACTTCTTCACAGAAAGCTTTACACAGGTTTCCTGAACCAAAATGAATCCTGGCACTCCAAGGATGCTTAGGAAATATTCCAGAGAGAAAGAAAACTCCTTCATCCAAGGTGCAATGACATGTAACATTGCACTAACATAGTGGATGTTTTTAGACATGCCACACGCTGAACTTTACTGCTCTACCCCCAAACCCCACAGAAACCAGGGCAGTAGGTCCAGTGACAGGTGGGTCACACATAAGTGGACCCCAATGGCCTCATTCCTTCTGACAAAATGGCAGGAATTCCTGGGGAAGGAGAGTGGCTGATGGTGGATTAGCTGTAAGAGAGGTGCTCCAGTCCCTTAATCCTCCTTGTAGCCTCCACTGAACCTGCTCCAGGAGCTCCATGTCTCTCTTGTGCTGAGGAGATTTGGTGTCTTCCACGCTTCCCAGATTTTTAGAGTACACTGGACCCTGTCCTCTTCTAACACAATACCACAAGAATTCACCTGATAACAATTATTAGTGCCAGGTTTCCTTAGCACTGCCTTCAACAGCAGTGCAAGAAATTATTTTTTCAGGATAACAACTACAGTTTACCCAGAACGAGTTCCTAAACTCGCTGCCACTCAGTCTCTGCCAGCCTGTGTTTATGGAGAAGAAAGACACAAAACTCCTCAAGTCCTGCCTGGGCTGCAATAATTGTGCCAACGCGATGATTTTTCCTTCCCAGAGTCCCCTCCCCTCCCTCCTCGGCACAGAGTGCGAGGCCCTGGCACAAGGGTGGCCCCGAGCCCGGCGGGAGCAAGAGGTGCCCAGGCTGCTCCCGAATCGCCCTCCCTGTCCCGGAGATGGATGCGATTCCAGGGAGCTGCAGGGACACGGAGCATCCATCGCTCCCAGAGCGTGCGCTCGGAGCGGCGGGGACCGGGGAGCTCAGTCAGCGGAGCTCAGAACTCACACCGAGTCTGGGACACTCCTGACAGATCCGCCCGCCTTACACCGAGCACCAGCACGGCCCGCGATCCGCCAGTCCCTGCAGGGTCACACAGCCGTGTGTTCTCCATCCCGCGGGCACCGCTCCGGGATAACGCGCCCGCTCCGCCGCCCCTCCCGCCGCCCCCATCCCGCTCCGGACGGGATGGCGAGGGCTCTCCCGCCGGCGCACCGGCATTCCCACCTCTCCCCGGGACACGGCGAGGAAAACCTGCCCGCGGGGCGCGCTCCCGGCAGCTGCCGGTACCGGGACCGAGATGGGGAGCGGGAGACGGACCGGGAGGGGATCGGGATGGGGAGCGATGCCCCCGCCCGCCCCAGCAGGTGGCAGACGCCGCCCGTTCCCGGACCCGTTCCCGGCTCCGCTCCCGGCTCCGCTCCCGGTCCCCTCTCGGGATCCCCTCGGTGCCGGCCCCGGGCACTGCGAGCGGCTCGGACCGGGCCGGGGATGGCCGGGGATGGCCGGGGATGGACGGGGCGGGGGCCGCCTGACCTGTCGCTCCTGTCCCTTCGGCCGCTCCGCTCCTCCGGTGCCGGCGGACGGGCCCGGTCGCAGGGAGGGCAGGGAAGGGGAAAGGAAGGGGAGGGGAGGGAAGGGCAGCCGGGCCGTGTCTCCGCAGCAGCTCCAAGCGCTGCCCGGGGCGGACGGAGACACAACCGCCCCCATGACCCGGGTGTCGCGGCCCCCGCGTGCTGCGGGGCAGCCCTTACCGGGAGCTCCGGTACAGCTCCGGTACAGCCCCGGTACAGCTCCGGTACAGCTCCGGTACAGCTCCGGTACAGCCCCGGTACAGCTCCGGTACAGCCCCGGTACAGCCCCGGTACAGCCCCGGTACAGCTCCGGTACAGCTCCGGTACAGCCCCGGTACAGCCCCGGTACAGCTCCGGTACAGCTCTTACATCCCGGCCCGCACCGGCCCCAGCTGCCTCCCCCCATCCCCTCCTCAGCACGCCCTGCACATCCCCGCAGCTCCGCTCGCTAACTCCCCGAAACCTCGGTCCCTGTGAGCCCACAAGCAGCACTGCCCGCCAGGGCAGGCCGGGGAAAACAGAGAGTTTCCAAGCAGTGACACGGCCACAAACACAAATGTTTGGGATGAGAAATGAAGTCCAACTGCTTGCCATTGACAGGATGTCCCAAAGTGCACAGAAACCCATCCCTGTGCTTGCCAGAACCCTCAGTGTAACTCCATCACTCTTTCCTGCTGGTTTGCAAGCAGTTCTTCCACAGCAGGCACAACTGTCCCCACCCAGCTCGGAGCCCCAAAGAGGGAGCTGGTGCCGAAGGCAGCTGAGAGACCCTGGGTGGGAACCCCCGAGCAGCACAGGCTGACACCAAAACACTGCCCCGTGCCCAGGTGAACACAGTTCTGAGAGATCCTACTGCCCTGCTCCACAGGGGTGGGAGAGTTAATTCCTGTGGATTCCACTGCAAACCAAAAGTTGTATAAAATTCACCGTTTTCCCATTATCTTTTTCATTTGCACTTCAGCTGCTTGTCCAACAAGAAAAGCTTTTCCCAGGACCAAACCACATTGAGCTTAATGGGAAAAGTGCCTGGAAAAAAAGCAAAGGGCAGCTTAGGAGTGAGCCCAGAGCTCAGGGCTGAGTCAGAAAAACAGGACTCAGGATGACCCAAGCTAAGAGAAAAAAGAAAAAAAAAAATAAAACTGCTATTAACAGGCATTTCTCTTGCAGCTGGTAACCCAAACCAGCACTGAAACACAAACCACGGTCTAAAAGATCCATCTAATTCATAGATACACTCACAAATTTTACACTGAAAAATCCTTCAGAATTACCCTGCCAAAGGCTGACACTGCCCCTGTGTCACCCTTTAGCTCCTTTTCCTCTCCTGTTTGTTCTCAGAACAAAGTAGCTCCTTGTATTTAAAAACGTCTGCTGCAGTCTTTCCAGAAATATAGGACAAGCTTCATTAATGATCAGGGAAAAGCTGGATTCTGCTGGAGTCACATTAATTTCATCAAACATTTCATTATAATAATTAACTTCATCTTGCAATCGTGTTACTGATGGTCTGGATTCATTAAAACCACTGCTGTGTTTCCTTTCCTTTTATATTTGCTGTGCACCGAAAAAGCTCAGATTTACTAAACCAGCAAAAGATTTACATTCATAAATCAATTATGGTTGTTTATAGAAAAGTTCCAAACATGATAATTTCTTAGTTCCCACCACAGAATAGGCAGCTCTTCTAATTGCCAGTTTAATTTAACACCAAATAGTTAACAGGATAACTAGGGCTTGGTAGTGCTCTCACGGATGAGTGAAAATACTCAATTTCTTGATTTTTATCAAAATTATTCTGGGGGCACTGAGGAGAGAAGAAACCAAAAGAAAGTAGGAAAAAAAAAAAAAGAAGGTAAAAATAAGCCAGAGGAATCCTTTTGCAGTCTGGGCTGACACAGGGATCTGCTGTGTAGCTGCTGCTGTGGCTGTGAGCTCGGGGCAGCAGAAAGCTGGCTCTGCCTGCAGCAGTTTGCAGCTAAAACCGAGCAATTTGGTCCAAACACCGAAATATCGGTGCTGCAGAACCACAACAACCTCACTCCGGGGCTGATCTCACTCAGAGCCCAGCACCACGTCATTGGAGCTGGGCAGCTTTTCTGCTGAGGAAAAGATTTCGGGAGCAGCCGGAGCGCAGGGACAACACGGGGATGTTCCACCAGTGCCAGGGACGGACACGAAACATGGTGGGGGAGAAAATCCCATCCCAGGACCACCTCCCTAATTAGGACCCTCCACAGGAACCATCCTGTTTGCCTGCTGGTACAGCTGTGATTTATCTGAGCTCCGTCACAGCCGCACGTCTGGGGGAAAATGAGCTGCTGCATTTACCTAAAGATCAACCCCCCCACCAAAGGCTGCAGCAGAGGAGCTCAAGAACCCCAAACCAGCCAGAAAATGGTTCTTTACATCCTCATCTCACAAATAATTCACTCCAGCAGCCGGGGAGGGTTTGTAGCTCCTGCTCTCCCACTGCCAGCGCCGTCCCCGCGGCCGGCAGAGCGGACAGGGACAAGTTTGGCCTTGTGCACGCTCAGCCACAACGGGGCCGCACATTCCGCCTTTGTTCCCGTGTTTTCCTCCTTTGGAATCGCCTCCCCTTTGTTTCAGCCGAGCCACATTGCTCTGTATTTCCTCTTCTCCAGGGCAGTGGATTTTGTGCCCGGGAATCCTGAGCGAAGGCACCGACCACGCGTGCCAGGCACACACAAAACCCCTGCAATGCACGCTCAGCTCACACCAGCTCGTGAAACAGAGGCATGATGTTCTCCATCCCCTGTTACTCCTTTCTCCCCCCAGTATCTGCATCCCAAATCAAAGCTGCAGCTATTGCCAGCTCAGGCTATTCTATTTAATACACAGACTCTGTTTAATATAACAGACTCCTGAACTGCTCAGGTATTTGCCTCGTGAAGGCAGCAGTAGCAACAGGAAAAAAAAAATAAAACATTTTCCAGACACATTTAGTACATCATATCGTTTTTCTACCATTTTTTTTTCAGTCCTCCTTCAGAATCACAATTATCTCAGTCAATCAAGGATCTTCTATTCTTTTCAAATACCTATTCAGCATGAACAAATATAAAGAAAATGGGCTAATATTATTCTACCTGTGAAAATTGGCTTCACAATTGAAAAATAGTTAATGAAATGTCTCAATTAATCTCTTTCTAACTAGAAATACATTTTAAATACATTATAATCTGTAACTGGGGGATCATTCAACAGTCCAGATTCTGCTGTCAATCACTTCACTAGAAATTTTATTTTGAGACTTTAAGAATTCAAATACTCTTGTGTTGTGGGGGGTTATATTCAAAAGGCACCTTGGCCACTTGGGAGTTATGAATTCACTGAGTTTGATGAAAGCCCAGAGCAGCTGATAACATCCTTAAAAGTCCTTCACAGATCCAAATCTACCTCCTGTTTGCTGACAGGTAGCAGCAGTAGGACAGTATTTCTCATCTAAGTCGAGTCTGAAACAGTAACTTGTATTTGATTTTTACTTGAGTGGGGGTTTGTGAAACTCCCCACGGGGATTCCTCATCTTGAATCCATTTTTGTGGTTTGAGCTTCAGAGAACTTTGCAAACATTAGCAAACCTCATCAAAATCCTATTAATTCCATGTAACACCCCTCACTCACCCCTCGCCCAGGGACTGCTCTATCAGCACTGCTGTCACCTGCCTAGGAGGGTTCCACTTGCCCTCCTCCTCAGCAGACTCCCAAACCATCTCCCACTCTCACCTTCCTCCTCAAGGCAGACAACGACTGAGTTTCCAGCCTGGATTGTGCTCCCCACCCATCCCTGCCCGCAGTTCCCCTGGCCAGGAACCACCAGTGCTGGTTTCCACCCGTCCCACTGTGTTTTGTCACCACCACCTGCGTTTCACATCACCTGCTTCCCCACCAAAGGATGGGGGACTGGGAGATCCCAACCCTGGGGGTCCCAGGGACACCTCAGTGGAGCTGCTGAGCAGATCAGTCCCTTGGCTGGCTCCATCCAGTGCTGCCACCCCACCCCACGCTCTGGCCCAGCCACCCAGCCCCTGGGGAGGGCGTGGGGTGGGCAGGCAGTGCCTGCAGGGTCGTTACCTGCTCGTTGACGTGGCACACAGCCAGGTTCTGCTCATCGCACGAGCAGGACACACGGATGTACTTCAGCCAGTTCCCAGCCCCGCCCTGGCCAGCATCCACACAGAACTTCTCATTTCCCAGCTCGTCAGCAATCTGCAGGAGAACAGGAGAGAGGCACAGGTCAGCTGGTACCACCAAATGGCAGCTCTGCAGAGGGGAAAGGAGGGAAAACTCTTTGCAAGGCAGGACTCTAAACAGGAAATAGAAAAGAGAACACTGGATCATAACATATGGTTCGTAGAGAGATGGCAGCTCTCAGCCAGAATCTGAAATTCCCTGTTGGCACAACCCCCAAGGACACACATCAGAGTGGTCCATGAGTAACAGGATCAGGACCACAGCTGGAGACAAACACACAGCTCTGTCTCCACACCAGTTCAAGGAACCAAAGCAGGTAACTCCTCCAAACTGTATTGATTTTAATGACAAGGACCTTAAACTGCTCCATCTTCACCTTATCTATTTTATCCTTTCATGCAGGACCATTTTTAATTGCAAATGTTTCCACAAACTTTCAAAACAGGTCACTTTCCACAGCGCTGGGAAATGGTGTTTTAAAAAAATGCTTTACCAAATGAAACTTTCATTTATCAAAGTACAGCCTGAGACATTCACTGACCACGTCTGTGTGGCTGAGCAGGAAGAGACTTCTTCCCTCTTATGACGGTGAAGTTTAGTACCAGAACCAGAGGAGATGCTCAGCATTCCCAGCTGATGTTTGGGATGATCCAGTTTGAAACTCACATAAAAAAGCACCTTTAAAAAATGACCCAGGACACCCCGAAAACAAGGAAAAGACCTTTGAGCCCAAGCATGGCAAAACCCTGTCCTGCTCCTAAGTGGGCCTCCCTATTACAGAAACTCCTTTTTTCCTTAGACTTACATTTCCCTCCACCCTGACCAGACCCTGTGTCAGTGCAAATTACTTCAGTCATCAAAAGCTCTTAACATGCTTTTACTAGCAATTAATTCTCTCAGAATCTCATGGGATACGATAATACTTTCCCATCTATTTCAAGACAGAGGAAAAAAAAAAGAAAAGGTGGGAAAACAAAGGAAAGGAAAAATTAAAACACAGTGATGACAGCAACAAGTCGAGTCCAAGGCTGGGCTGAGAAATCTCAGGGGGTGTTGCCAGTTGAGACTCTCAATCCCAGCCCTGAACTCCCAGGACTGCAGGACCTGCCACAGCATCACCAGGAAAGCTCCCACCTCCCTGCACTGGGCCCAGCACACATCCCCTGCTCCCTCACCTCCTGCACTAACCCTTTCCCACCATTACTATTTGCCTTCCTTCCTAATCAAACATGGCACTGAGAGGCACTGAAATCCTGCATTTCCTCCCCAGACGTGCATTTGGGACAGAACTGGGGCAGGAAACAACCTGTGTGTGCTCAGAGTCTGCATCCCCTGCCTGGGAACACTCCAGGACACAGAGGTTGTTTGGACTTTGCAAAAAAAAAAAAAAAAAAAACTAACAACAACGAAAAAGTGTTCTTAACATGGGTTGAAAGACTCTACTAATTCAAGCTAAAATAACCATAACTTGTGTTTTATCCCAGGGAATTCCAGGAACACTGAGGCTGACTAAAGCTGTTGAGATTAAAGTGCTTCTCTTGGCCCTACTGACCCCAAATTAAGTGGACCAGCCAAACCAGCACCTCGAGGGGCAGGAGTGGGGACACATCTAATCAGAAAGTGATAAAAACTTCCAAGGATATTGTCTGGAAACCAGAATGAGATGAATCATTGATGCTCAGCTGGTTTGAAGCCACTCAGCAGTTTTCCAAGGTTTGGTTAAACAGCAGCCCACAAACCTCCCAGTGCCATCAATTTATATGGCAGCAACTGGTGGTGTTCAGTCACCCTGGGAACACAATGTGGAAAACTCCAGGACTACCCAAAGAGGCTCTTTTATTTCACAGCTGTATCTTACAGACACCCTCTTTCATCTTCTAGAACTGTTTGATGAGGACACTCAGACTGCAGAATCACAGATGGGTTGGGGTGGGAAGGGACCTCCAGGATCATCTAGTTCCTACCCCCTGCCACGGGCAGATAGCTCAAGGAGAGCTCAGAATTCATCTCAAATTCACTTTGCAGGGCCCTGCTCAGGCTTCAGGGCCAGCTCTGCTTCAGGGGGAGGTTCTGCCGTGGCTCGAAATCACCTGAAACTGTGGTTTTATCTGCGTGGGGGAATAAAACCCAAGCTGGGGGTGTGAAAACTGACAGATCAAAACGAGAAAAAAAGGGGTTGTGCAAAACCCTGAGAACCTGAGCTCCTGTTTTTCACACACACTCACTGCACCCCACACATAGAACCCAGCACCTGGCAGTGGCACTGGAGGGGACCCTGCAAACAGCCCCCCCCCTCACCAAATGTGATGCCTCTGCTGGTATCAGTAAGGCCCCTTTGAAAACAAAATAAAGGGGGTGATCAGCTGGTCTCAAAGTGCTGCAGGACCAGTCCCTGAGCAAAGGGTGCTCCGGGGTGAGCTCAGCTCCCCGTGGCCAACACCTCTAATTAAAGATCAAGTTCACATGCTCACACTCCTGGCTGACGTTCTGGGTCAAGGTTATTTCACAGTTTAAAAACCCCTGAGAAATCCAAAAGCCACCACCAGTCCCTATCTGCAGTATCTATTTTTTCCTCTGTCAAATGTGTGCACACACAGAATAATATTCTGAAGTCTCTCTTCCTCCCACCTTAAAAAACTCCGGAAAAACCAAGCTGAAACCTTTTACCACATCTTCTTCCAGCTGAGACCAGAAGGAAATCAGAAATTTCCTCTGGCGAAATTCTGCAAACCAACTGCTTAGAAGTCATTGTCAGTAATAAAAAAAAAAAACAAACCAAAACAAAACAAAAAAGAGATTTTCAATCTGAAAATGCTCCTAGAAAATTCATTTTTCTGAATTTTACCCACTCACAGATATCCCTGTGCCCTGGACAGGTAAAGGCTGACATCAGGTATTTACCACCAACAGCAAAAAAGGAGATGCCACAGGAGGAAAAAAATCCAAAGAGAAGATCACGTGCAATTAGCAGGACTGGGACTTGGTGGAGCTGAAATGGAACAGTTGCAGTTCTGCTTGTGCTCTGTGCTCAGGCTGGCTCTGTACCAGTGAGGCAGTGGAGAGGTCTCTCCAGTGGGTAATTTGGCTCAGACATTAAAAGAAGTTGTCAGAGGGAGAGGAGAGGGGAAAAGAGGTGTGGAGATATGGGAGAGGAGAAAAAAAAAATAAAATAAATTTATACTTAGGAATTGGCACTGGTTTTGCTCGTCTATAACCAGTACGTGCTGATATTCCAGTCAGTCTGGGGGCAATGCTCTTCACCCCCCTGATGTCCTCAGATCTGAGGCACAGCATCCCTGCCCCACAGAGCTGGGCTCCCTGCAGGAACACATTCTGTCCCTTTTACCTTGTCCCCACGTTAAACCCTGGGCAGGCAGGGACAGCCATGTGCACTTGGGATGTGCTGGAAAAGCAAACTCTCATCTGGACTGTGGCCTGAGGGCTCAGAGAGTTAATTACTGTGGGAGCACTTCCTCTGCCTCATCTACCCCTGACCACTCTTCCATTTGATCCCACCCTCCCCATCATGGATTTCTCCCCACTTTTTTTTTTTTTTTTTTTTTTTTCTGAATATGCCAAAACCTAAGTTCATCTTTTCTCCCTCTGCTTCAGATGGTGAGTTCAGTCTTTATTTATTCACCCACAGCACCTCCCAGGACTTTTGTCTGCCAATCCAACAGTTCATCTAAGAACTCCCAATCCCCCTGCTCTGCCCTGCCAGTAACAGTGCCATGACTTTGTCTCACGGAGTCATTCCCTGTGTTTCCACAGAACACTCTCTCCTCCCTGCTCCAAAGCCCCCATCCTCCTCTTCTCCAGGCTATCTGCTCCAAACAAACGCACCTTCATGTTCCCTGGGATCACAGGGGTTTAACTGGCCCTCTGCAGGGACAGGGATTTGGGATCCAGAGCCAGAACGCCGGCTGTGGTTGCGGTTCAGACTCATCCCCATCCAGCCAAAAGGAAATTGTTGTCATGTTCCAGGGCTCGCTTTGCAGCTTCATCTGCCGCGCAGCGCTCGGGATTTGGATCCAAAAGCCCTCATTGATCTTGCAAAGGCTCCGTTCCATAATTTATTAACATCAGAAATGCTGAGTTATGGAGCAGAAGTTATGGAAAAATTCGCCCGAACGTTTACAATTTTTTTTGCACATCATTTGAGGTTTCCTGCCCCTCTAATTTGCGGGCTCTCTGCTGGGTTGTTTCTTTCACGTTCTCGTGGGCAGCGTCCCAGGCCTGGCCCCGGCAGAGGTGTGCGAGGGGCTGGAATGCCTGCGGATCTGTCGTCAGGTCGCTTAATGGATTCCTAGTGTGCATGGAGAAACGGAGCAACCAGGAGTTTGCCATCAGTGACCCAGCGTCCTGTTGCTATAACATCCCTCCCCAGAAGCCCAAAGTGTAATAAACCTTCTCATCCCGTGGTCGCAGGATCTGCCTCTGACAGCTTGGCTGATGTGCGCATTTTATTTGGCAGGAGTTGGAGATTTTTCCCTTTTTTTTTTTCTCCCCCCTTTTTTGCTTTAATGACCCACGAGCTGATTTAGAGCAATAAACTGTTGCCATGAAGTTTTGTTGTGTTTCTTTTAAATAAAGGGGAGGGAGAGACTGCTGCAATTTATGACTTTCAGAAGTAACTGAAACAGAAAGTCCATTCTTGCCACGAAATGAAGAGAAAAAGACTCCATCCAGAGAAACACCTCTGTCAATGTGTAGACATGAAGCCTAGATGAACTCATAAATTCAGCACTCTGCCCGCAATTAAGCAGGCTTCCTGGTGATTTGACAAAGAGCTAATGAGAAACGTGTCAGACAAAAACAGGTCATAGCACTGGAAAGCGATGGGAAGAGCAGCTGAGCCAAACCCAACTCGTCTGCTGCCCCAGCTCAGGGCCACAGGAAAAGCCCTAAGTGTACTCAGGGAGAGCTACTTTGAGTTATGTACAGTAAACTGCTTGTCAAAAAAAGCCAGTTCCCAGCCCCAAAACCACCAGACAAGGAGAGAAAAGGCCATTCCCTGAAAGACCCTGCCTGTGCTCTCAGTAAGGAGTGGGCAGCAGAGCTCTCACCACCACCCTGCGAGATGGTCAGACCCTCATCTTCAGCCTGAGCCCCCACGGGACACAGGCAGGGCAGGGGGCCCAGAGTTCAAGTCCCAAGGGCTGGTAAATGGCTGCAGGATCAGAGAAGTTAGTTCATCTCTCTGGCTCTCTGAACAGCCTCCTGTCCTCAGGAGTCTCCTCATCATTCACATCTTGTCCTCTCTGCAAGCAGGACCTTCAGATTTCCAGCAGAACAGAGAACCCACCGGCCCTGTGACAAAAGCCCATAGCATCCAAACACTGGGAAAGCTCAGAGGAGAGGAAAATAAACCTCTATGGTTCTCCCACTGTCAAACAAGCAGGTTCCCTCCTCACCTAAACTGAGCCAGAGCTGGGAGAACCATGAACGTGAGGCAACTCAGCTGGACTGCACTGGGGCCAGTGGGGTTGGCAGTGCCAGGCACAGACTGCCCAGGGCTGCTGGGTTTGGTGACACTGCTGGGTTTAGTGGCACTGCTGAGCCTGGTGATGCTGCTGATCCTGGTGGCACTGTTGGGTTTGGTGGCACTGCCGGGTTTGGTGACACTGCCAAGCCCAGAACCACTGCTGGCTTGTGGGAGGCAAAGCGCTGCTGCAGCCAAAGGCAGGGAGACCCATTCAGGTTTTTAAAAGGATGAATGTTTTTGAACTTTCCCTCCTGCCCAAGCCACACGTCTGGAGTGGGAATTTTCCACTGGTGTGTGCGTTTCCGAGCTTGCTCCTGGGCTCCTGTATCATCTGGCTTTGTGGAGGATCTGGAGGAAAACCATCAGCAAGCTGCAGGGAAGGCTGTTCCTGGGACATACTTCTGTCACAGAAAAATAACCTTCTCATTCTTTTTTTTCCCACCACATCTAAAGCACACGAGAAATCACATGAAAAGGTCTGTTTTCTACCAAAACTCCTTGTTCGGGTTCCAAGCAGAGGAGCCTGGACCACTCACACGAGCTTTGTAAGCGAGGTTAGATTTCCTGAGTGCATTTGAATCCAGCAGAGCCTTTTGAAGGGCTGCCCACTACAAACTGCTCTTCTCTTACACACCAGCACAGATCAGCCAGTGAGTATTTCTCATGTGCCAGCCCTGCATCAGGATAAAACAATCTGCCAGCCTGCAGTGTCATTGCCGTGCCCCTCAGGCATGACAGATTCGCTCCAGCTGAAGGAAAATCAGACCTGACCATAAATACAAACCCTGGCAGGAGGAACCACCAGCAGCAGTAACCATACAGGACCCCCCTTTACATTAAATTTACGTTTACACACATTAAATATGGTGTCCAGGAAAGCATCTCCAGCTCCCCACAGCAGAGAGGGAGAAGTGAAGAACTCTTGGGAAAAATCCACACTGCCTCTGCTTTCCCTCCTCTACCTATAACTCCTCATATTCCTGTTTTGGAGGTGCAGTTTTTCTACCCAGAAGACACCCTGAATGACACAGGATGTCACCAAAGGTGCTGCCAATGCCGATTCCTGTCGATGCACAAAACCAATCCCACCTCCTCGTTTTTCTCTCCCACTCTCACCCTCTCTGAGGGCAATCAGCTAAACTTGCACAGCAACATCTAATCACCACGCAGAAAAGCACAAAGTAAAGATGTCAAAACAGGAGACAGCTTCCAAGCTGATGGCAGGCATTTATCTCAACAAAAGCTCATTTTTCACCAGTAACGTAATTCATACCACACTGATTTAAATTAAACAGTAAACCATAAAAAATTATGCTCGAATCAAATCCCAGGGCTGCCTCAGATATTGTACACACGAGTCAAGAAAGGGATTTCCAGTTCTTTGTAATATACACACACGCTAAAACTTTGAAGCTTTCCTCCCCCTTGAAAGAGTTCAGGACATCCCAATTCTGTGTTCTACAGCATTTTAGCTCATTTCAAAAAATTGAATTGTGAGGTTCTAAAACCTTAATAGATGAGAAATAAACGGGAACTTGAGAGAAATTTTCATCTGATAAACAAAAGACAGGGGAGGATCTGGAGCTTCAGAACATTTCACTTCACTAGGGAGAGGGAGCAGCAGCAAGAGGTTCTGAGCTCCCAGTGCTGTTCCAAAGGATTAAAACAATGACATTCAGTGTGTTGATCCCAATTCTGTTTTCACCTAGAGCTTGTGCACCCTGCCTGAGGTGCTGCTCAAACGAGGCTCAGCTTGGTCATGACTGGCAGGTACCACCACAGGACAGGGAGATACAACCACAGGAGGAACAGGATCTCTATCAAAAACGCTGCCAGGGTTCAGAGTGGCAGGGCAAGTCCTGAGACAGACAGGTATCATGCTCTCCTAGCACTACATTTACCAGCCTAAACAGAGCATGATTATCCCTTCTCACTTTCCCTGCCAGCGTGGATAATGGCCATCCAGCAGCCTCGGAACACTCCCGTGGAGCTGTGCACAGATTCACTCCAAATACCTCGAATTTACAGGCCCGAAGGGTGCACGGCTCTACCCGTGACCTGACACTTTTGGAGCAGAGATTTTTAAAAAGAAAAAAAAAAAACAAAAACAAAAACAAAAAGCACAACAAAAAGCAGCCCCAGAGCCCAGCAGGGCTGTGTCCTCCCCCAGTGCGAGCACAGCTGCACCTCGGCTCCATTTACACAGGAAACCCCCCCAAAGGGCAGCGCTGGGACGGGGCAGCAGAGTCCCTGCAGCCCTCCTGATCAGAACTGCTCTGCACCCCGTGCTCGTGCTCTTTAGGAGGTGTGAAATAGATGGGTTTGTGAGCTGGGCTGGCACCCAGACAAAGAACGAGGGGATATTCGAGGTTTCCCTCCCGGCCGATGGAAAGCAGGAACAGCAGCCCCCTCTCTGAGGAGCTCGGAAAACAAAGCAGCCACCTCTCATCAGGCCAGAGACACTCTCTCCTGGTGCACCAACAGTGTTCTGCTCACCTCTCAGAGAGCTGAGATCTGGGACCTCTTCAGAGTGAGATTTACCGAAAACACCACCAAAAGAAGGTGCAAAAACGAGGTGACGAGGCCTGCGAGCCCCAGGCTCCCACCCTGCCCAGCTACATCCTGCCCAAGAGCTGCCCACTGATTGATTTGATAATTATAATCCAAGAGGATGGCAAGAGGCCACGATGAGCAAGGCCAGGAAAGCAGATCCTCAGGGCACTTCCAGCTTCTGGGGAATCTGCTCCCAGGCTGGCTTTCCTCCCCAGGGAGATCAGGGCTCTTCACATGACCTAAATCTTGCACAAGAACTTCAGTTTGTGACTCTTACACACAGTTCATCTTCAGTCAGAGCATCACTGCAATGAGAACTGGGGACACCAGGGTGCACATTTTCCCTTAGTGGTTTGTTTCTACAGAACAAGAGGTTTGGGAGTTGCTTCTTACCTGAAGATCTAAAAGAGTTTTACAGAGGGGAGTTCCCCTGACAGCCACCCACAGGTTAGCAACAATCTCACTCAACAGACACACAGAACAAAAAAGTCCAAAGTATTCTGCCCTCAAATTCACACAGTGAATATAATTATTTCCCCCCTAACACAGTGACTCAAACTTTAGAAGGAATTCTGGGGTGCTCATTTTCCACCAAAGCCTCAGAACCAACAATTTCCTGCCAGTTGGACAATGTGACACCCAGAAGAGGTTCACAAACCCTCCAGCCAGCCCTTGTTCTCCTTTCAGAATTATGACAATGAGAGAGAGGCTGAGATTAAATTATTTCCTCCTGCAGCTCAGTGATCTGACCCCTCTGCAGCTCAGACCAAACCAGTATCTTGTGTGAGATCACAAACTGAAGTCTCAGCCACAAGGAAGTACAAGGGTAAATTGCACAGTCCCAAGTGCTGCCAGGGTGAACTTTACCCCAGGCCAATTCACCTACTTATGAAATGATATATTCCAGGGAATTGATTCTAATGATAAATCTGCCCTTTGAATATGCTGAGAAACAAACATTTCAAAATCTGCAGCTCGGATCTCAAGCTATCTCTGGGTCAAAAGACAGCTGAGCAGAGCGGTGGTGCTGAGGAAACAGCTCGGATGGAGCCGCAGGAGAGGCTCAAGTGAAAGGGGCTCTGATGCCTCTGCTGGGGTTATTTTACTGAGGCAGTTCCAGCACATCTGGTTCCCTGACAGCAGGTCTCAAAACAATCCATGATCCCACATACCAGATATGTCCCACTGCCCGAGAGAGTCAGGTTTGAGTTAGGGAGATGCTGATAACCCCCAGAATTCCTTATCTTCCATGGACACCTGACACACAGCACCTCCAGCCAGCACCCTGCCCTCTGAGCCACCTCCTAACCCAGAGGAGACCTCTGCTCTTCCTGTGCTGGGCTGCTCTGAAGTCAAGTGGAAGGGCCAAAAAAACATAACAGCATCTGCCTCTAGAGCGATTTTCTCACCTGTCAGAAAGCCAGACTCTGATCCAAAGAGGGAGCTGAGGATGACAAATATTTGCTTTATACATCAGGATTCCCTGGTCAGGAGAAGAGAACCCTTCTCCCTCCTGGGTCACTCTGTTCCTGTGTGTCTGGCAGGGAGGATGTTTGCTCCTCGTACAGAGTTTGCCCATTATTGGGATTCTAGTCCCACAATTATTGCAGGAAAGCAGCAACTCCTGCAGCACCCACCTTCCCCCAGGAAACCTGCAGGGAAACCGCTTGTGGCACTCAAAGACAGGAGACAAGGGCAAGGGTCTGGAAAAGGAGGCTTGGGGCTTTATATTTAGTAGATGAACAGCACAGAAAATGGTATTTGGGGGTTGGAGCTTGATGACCTTCAAGGTCCCTTCCATCCCAAACCAATCTATGATCATTTTCTCCAGACAACTCTCAGTCACACTAAATGTGAGGGTGGTTTTGTCTCTTCAGAGCAAACATTCTTGGAGAAAAAAAATCAGACTTCAGGTATTTAGAAGGTTCATCTGATAATCTCAGAATCTTCCTCATTAACAGATGGAAACACTTTTTTTTTTTTTGGTGACAGCTTTCTTCTTATTTTGAAGTTAAAAATCCTCAGTTACAGAACACAGGACTTCACAAATTCCTTGCAACCATAATAAAAACTATTAATTTAATGCTAAGTAGAAATGATCACATTTTTAGGAGCGCTTCAGAGTGCAAAACAAATGAAACATGGCGAGAACAATATTGTCTTCATTCCCTTCACAAATACTCACACATAAGTTGAAGCAACTGCTCAAGCCTTGAAATGCTGCTGAAACAGTTTATTGTGCTCTAATCCTGCAGCCTTTAAAACAATCTAAGGGCGGTATTTCCATGGTATAAATGATTCCTGCCTGTATCTGGCAGCCCCGGGAGTTCTCTAAGGATGAACATAAACTCAATTATACCAAATTAAATCTGAACATACATAAGCCACATAACATTTTAATTGGGGGCGATTCTTAACTTTTTTTGGAAGAACCATACAATAGTCGAGTCCCCGAAGATGATACGACCCATATGCTTTCCCCCTTGAGCTGCCTGCTTTTATTAATTACTCTGGCAGAGATATATTTATATTGATGTTGTCAGTGTGTGAACAAAACCTCATGGACAAAAAATGGTTTAATTAAAGCAGAAAAACGTGGTTTACGGGTGGTGAGCAAATCTGGTCTTTAAAGTCAGTAAAACTTTCATAAGCGATTAGATAAAAATAAATCTTAGGAAAACATTTGCACCAAATATGTCTTTGACGTTTCATGCTAAAGAATAGCACAAAAGAAAAATTTCCTGAGCAGGCTCATGGACTCAATAACCCGTTGGCTGCAGCAGGGAGTGAGCTCAGACGGCTCCAGCTCTCCCATTCTCTTCTCCTCTGCTTTGAGTAACAAATCTACCTCTTCTGCCCCAAACTGCTCCCTCCCTGCACCCCATCCTCTCTTCTGTCAGCCTTAACTTCCCAAAAATGGGCAAAGACAGGACCAGGCTATGCCCTGCCCTGCTCTGCCTCCTGATGCCCAGCACCAGTTCAAGGTTACTGGTGGGCTGGGGAAAGAGTGAACTGGAGCAGAGGCTCTGCCAGCACTTCTACCTCTCTGTCTGTAAATAACACAGAGATTCTGTCTGTAAATAACACAGAAATGTTTGCAAACCACTTTGCAATGGAAAGGACGTTTGGAAAGCACATCCAGTGACACTGAGGTGTGTACAAACCACTCTACCCCCAACACCCCTACCCCAGGCCTTGCTTGGAGCTCCACAGCAGATACAGAACACGGTGCTAAAGGGAAGAGTTTCACCCTGGGACACTGCCCCTGCCACCTGGAATCAGGGAGCCAGAAAAGCAAGTCAGGAAAAGCCAGAGCACAGGGCAATGCCCCCCAGAGCACCCCCATCCCTCGGCACAACGCGCTCTTTGTGACGGGCCACGTTCCTACCAGAGACTCTGCTTCAGACCAAAGCTGGGCCATAGATGTAGATCTCACATGCTAATAAATAAAAATAAATATCTGACCTCAAGTAAAAGATCCTTCGTTTGACACTCCTGATCATTTTTTATACTTCAAGCTCAGTTTTTACTGGACAGGATCCAGCCATCCTATGGAAATGGAACAGCCTTTTTCTTCACGTGAACAAAAGTCCTTTTCTAGTCCTGAGGGCCGGCAAGTTTATCCAAATATTCTCAGTTTACTACTAGCCCCTTTTGGAGCCGATGCACTCAATACAGGCACACTTTGTATCTGAGGAGCTGCCCAGGGCAGTGCCAGGCTCAGCCCGGCTGGGAGGGACAACACACGAGCCCCACAGAGCCCCTGCCCTCCTCATCCTCCCGACAGGGCTGCCCACATCTGACAGCACCGCAGGGAGAAAACACACAGACAGAGCAGCTCCTCCTCCCCCCCAGCCATCTCCCTAGGAAGAATGTTTGGAAATGCTAAATAGTCTTTTCCATGTTTCTACATCGGTTCTTATTTTGGCTGAGCTCGTCCAGCCTGTGAGCAGCTGCCAAGTGCATGAAGTAATGAGAAAGCTTGGGGAGGGAAGCTGACTTCACTCCAGCAGCGCTGCAGTCACACACCCAGTATGTTCTGGGGCTGTCAGCACGGCCTGAGCGGGACCTCATTAGCAAATTTGACTTGCACAACCAGAGGAGACAAATTCCTGGGTGCCACCTCCCTGCTGCCACGAGCTGCTCCGACCTTCCCTGGCAGCCCTTCCCTGTGGAATAACATCCTATGGGGGTACACAGAGGGACCAGAGCCCTCGGGAGGGATGAAGCAGCTTCATCCTCCACAGCGCTGGCACAGCGGCCAACGGGGCAACACTCCCTAAGGAAGAGGCACAAACTGGAGTCACCCAACACCCTGCATGGAAAACTGGGAGAAATGGAGTTGTTCTACCCCGAGGAGACTGAGGGATGGGATATAAAAGCATTTGGTTCAGGCATTAGGACACGAACAGCCAAGAGTGATGTGCAGGACAACAACCAACAAGAGCTCACAGAGCCTCTGCCTGTAAATACAGGTTAGACAGATACCTGCCCCAAATGCCTGGAGATCCTGTGCTGGTTAGTGGGGCCTGGACTGGAAATGGAGGGTTTGTGAGCAGGGATGAGCAGATGGATAACAAAAGGTTGTTACCTGGTCATCTCTGGAAACAGCTGCAATCTGCTCCCAGCACTTACTCTGCAAGTGCTGCTATTTGAGGGGGAAGGAGTCAATGGGGATTCCTTCTCTGAATCAGCAGAGGAGCACAACACACCCAATCCTTCAATAAGGCACTGCCTATTGGCAGGATACATTTCAAGAATATGAATTATTATGAAGGGTCATTTTATTCATACAATCCCTGCTCACACAATGACACAAAAATTTCGGCAGATAGGGCTCCATAAATCTCTTTACCTCATTAGAAGGACTTGTAGCTCAGGAAAACGAGCCCAGCTTATCCCTGGACCATGTGCTGCGTTCTGGACAAGGGGTTTGCAATAACACAAGAGAACACAAGAGCTGAGGCCGGTGCTGTAATTTCCATGGGGCCGAGTGCCACAGGTGCACTAATATAGGCATTAGTGAATGATTAGGCCTCGTAAAATATATGAATGCTGTTTCTTTAAGAAGCCATAAAATTTTATTGAGGAAAAAATCCATGTGTAAGGCTTTTGGTTCGTTTCATGCGGTCATTCAGAATTTCACTCATTTCTGACAGGACTATGATAATTAAAACTGTGGCCCGGGTCTGGTTTCTATAAAGTCCATCTGGCCTTCCGTGATGGAGAGTTTTGGAAGTATGTAATTGCCTGGGCAGCAAATAACTATTTTGCCATCCGCAGTAGTTTAATTTTGTCCCTGCAGCAGGGGAGCCAAGTCAGAGGGGCAAAAGATCATTAACGTCTGTGGTGGAAGAGGGGCTCCCAGAGCCTCGGCTGGCCCGGATTTGTTGAAACGCTTGACACCAATGGGCCCCATTAATGCATGGGTTAGATACAATCTGTGGAAAAGGGTCTATTATAAAGGGATTATTTGGAAGTGTTCTGTAGTTGGGGGTGGGTGTGATTGAAGGACTTAAAACTGTTACATTAACCCTTAGGGCACTCCAGGCAGTAACAAACCTGGCATTAAAGCGCTGGTGTTTGTCACAATTTCTTCACTTCCCTCCTCTCTGCCACAAGGTCAAAGAGATTAAAAACATCCATAATGCACTCTTCGGGGCTGCAAAGATGAAGCTTGTTTTCTGTCCACTTTATGGCTGCAGCAGCCCCCCTGCCTCTTCCCCCTCACCCCAAACACAATCGTTAAACAACAAAACAACTCGCGGCAGGCAGACACCAGCAATTATCTTACATATATAATGCATGTGTGTATTTATTTATCCGTCTAAAGAAAGCCAGCACAGATGGAGTGGTGACAGGAGAAGCTCTAGAGCTCCGCTTAAACACCCAAAATATGCCTGTTCATATTTTGCTTGACGGCAAACCAAGCTGGAAATTCCAGCTTTGCTGGGAAGCTGCTTCGTTCTGCTGCGTGTCAGGGAACTGCACACACCTTCCCCTTCCAGTGCCACAGCTGAGCCAAGCTGCTTAGAGACTTGACAGACCTTAAAATACTTCCCAGAAATCCATGTCATGGCAAACAGTTTCATTTACATTTTAAACAGCATTTTCTGCTATTTTTTTTTTGTCTTTGCCAGTTGGACACGTGTGACTCCCGTGGGAGACCAAAATCCCAGTCAGGCATCGTGGGGCTGAGGCTCCTGAACTGATCAAAATCTGCACCACCGAGGGCAGCCACGTTCACCATCACCCACAGCTGCTTGTGTTTTTGTACCTCCACACATTCTTTAACTCCCCTGATTTTCCAGTCAGTGGGATTCTGTGTGTGTCTGTCTGGGATGAAGGATACCTGGTCAGAATTCCCACCCACTGCAGATGGCATTCCTGTTATCAAACCCCAGTGCCCTGCACATCTTGTGAGCGACCTGCCTGCTCTGTGTTCTGAGCCCTGCTGCCCTCCTGTCAGGTTTTTGGAAGGCTCTTATCTCTCCCAATAGCTCTGCACAGACTGTTGAGCTCAGCTCAGTGCTATTTACCCAGCCATGCCTTTAACAACGTGCTCTTCTGCTTCATTCCACTCATGTTAAACAGCAGGTCCAACCAAAACACGTTTCTGTTTGGCCTAAGGATGAGGTTCTGCTGTGCCAATCATGTAAAAAAAGGAGAGTCCAGATCAGCTGAATTTGGACGTTCTGAGGGCTTGGACACTTGATTTGTGGGATAAGAGGCAGAAAGTGTCACCAAAATAAAAAAGAATAGTGAAAATCTCAAATGCAGCAATGCACGAGGAAATAAAACATGTCTCAAGGTGGAACACCCACTGCTGCTATGAGGGGTTGGTTGGAGGGAATCTTGCATATCACCTTGAGATTCAGGTGTTTCCTTCCTTGCCCTGGTGAGGGATGAAGGAGGAGAGGCCAGAGGGAGGACACGAGCTCCAGGCACTGGGCAGACCCTGGAGCATCATCCTCTTCCTCTGGCTGCAACCTGTCACCATGAGAAACCATTTCCACAAGTGTGTGCCATAATAACCTCAGTGGCTGTGATCAGCAGCCATTGCCACAGCAATTATCTCTAGAATAGTGATGTTTGTTTTGCTTTCTTTCTGGGGGTTCATTAATTTCATCTGGTCTTGTGTGATCCCCAAATCAACCACTCGACTCAGGGGGGGTTTTACAAGACTACTGAGAATGTGGTAAAAGCCCCAGTGGCCAAAGACTGTCCTAATTCCTTTGAGACCCTGCCATGCTTTGCTGCAGGAATTCAGTGACTGGCTTTACTTCACTGGGCAGCTCTGGAAACTCTGAGGGAAAACATGTGCATATTTACTGTTCCCCAGACCCCACTTGAGACAACACCAGAGATATCGCAGTGGAAAACACATTTTCTAGAGAATTATTGAAACTGTGACTCTTCCAATACAGTAGAATGTCTGTTTGCTTTGGCATGTCCATCCCTGCTCACCACAGCAATCTGGCAGCGTGGAGCACAGTCAGAAATGACTGATGTTTAAAAATGCATGCTTGGAAGAGCGAAGAGGTTGATTAAAAACCATAAACTGGGGAAAAACAGGTTTAAAACCTTTATCTTGGGCCCCAATCCACAAAGGTTTATCTATACCAACAGACCTCCTAATTAACAAACTGCTAAAGCTGCTAATTCTGGTGAGTTTGTACCTTTGCTGTTCCAGTGCTGTGACCTGTTTGATGTGGCAAACCTGCCCCAGCACCCCTGAGGCTGCAGGCAGAGCGTGCAGAGAGCGGGGGACCATCAAAGGCAGGAACCAGCTGCCTCCCTTTGCTCGAGCAAGACACCGAAATCAAAGCCCCAGAGCCACTGCTCACCTCCAAACAACCCGTCTTTGGTATTTTCCAGGAAGACAACGCCTCCAAGACGATGATGCCTGATAGGAAACACAGCCAGGTACAACCTTCCCTGAGCTGAACTTCCCACAAATGAACCCAAACTTGGTCTCAGTCAACAGCACCAGTAAAAGAGACAGACCTTCTGAACTGGCATGGGTACTGAGACAGTAAGAAAGCAAACTCTGAATGGGTGAAAAATCATCTCCTGTCTCATCCAACAGCACCAGCCTTGCATCAGCTGGAGCTGCCTCTGCTTCTCCCTCAGCACCGAGCCCACCACGGGCTGTAATCTTCCTCATTAAATTAAATATATCTGAATGAATCCACCTCTAACATTTGTTAAAATCCTCTTTACTTAGCTATTTGGAGTGAACAGAGGTATTTACCCACACCAAAACAAAAGCTTCTGCTGCAAGTTTGCAGACAGCTCCCCTGAAGATTTTATTTCCCTATTTTTTATGGAAATCATAACTAGCAGAAGGGCTGTTTTTTCTTGGAAATTACATTAAAAATATTCTGTTCTAAAGATATCGTAGATTCATGAAACCTGCATCTCTTCTAAATCATGGAGAGTGAAATTCTGCCAGGCAAAGTAAGCACGAGACTGCCAAAAATCCTGAAAAGGTCTCTCAGAAGGGAAAAAAAAGAACCAGAATAAAAGAAGCTGTGAAAGTTTATGAGGATAAACACTGATGACAGGTGGAGTAGAAGCTGAAATCTGAACTCCAAAGTAACGGCAAATAAAGATTTGTTACAGATGGTTTTAATATGACCTAACACTGGGATGCCAGCTACAGTATCACTTTTTCCTGTAGGCTGGACAAAACTAATAATACAGTTCTGGAAACAGGCTACAGCAGCACAGACACCAGAGCAACACATGGCCTTCAGGACACACCAGTTGTCCTTTCAGAGCACGAGAGATGAGCAAAAAACAGCTGACAAAGAGACACAAAGCTGGGACCAGCAACCACACCTACTTTAAACTGGGAAAATCAAGGAATGACAGAATTGGTTTAATTGGAAAAGCCCTCCCAGCCCATCAGGTCCAACCTGTGCCCGATGCCCACCCTGTCCCCAGCCCAGAGCACTGAGTGCCATGGCCAGGCCTTCCATGGACACCTTCAGGGGTGGGGATTCCAAACCTCCCTGGGCAGCAATTCCAGTGCCTGACCACCCTTTCCAGCAACAAATTCCTCCTGATGTCCCACCTGAGCCTCCCCCATCACATCTTGAGGCCGTTCCCTCTCCTCCTGCCCCTGAGGCAGAACCAGTGACTGTGCTTGAACTGCATCAATGGTGGCTCAGATCCCACTGAGCTGACACTGCTGCTGTCACTGAGCTGACACCTGGAGCAGCTTCTGTGGATCCTGCCCCTCTCCCACGGTCCCACCATCAGAGAGCTGGGACAGCACAAGTGACGAGCTGGGACAGCACGAGCAGCTCCCAGCGGCACCGCCCGGAGCTGATGGACACAGGGGGAGAAGCCCCTGCTCTAATTTCCAACACAAATTCATTATTTTGGCAGCTGGGCCCTCTCAGATAAGAAAACAAACCGGATCTTCTTCGGGGAAACTGTGAAGCCCTCGTGCCTGAGCAGTGACCTCCAGCCCCATTTCTGGACTCTCTACGTAATTTCAAAAGCAAAATCCAGCTGGAACACGCGGGGTTGCTCCATCTCTGTCTAGACTTCAAGCATGTAACACAGTTGGCAGGTTCAAGCATTCTTGCTGAGATCAATGACAACTAACCTGCTGCACCACAATTCTAGGAGGATTTGGTGGTGTTCTTTTTTTTTTTTTTTTTTTTACTACGTGGTAAATCAGGAATGCAAGTCAGGGTAGGAAATGCTGCACTGTTACTGTACTTTCCAGTACCAGCTGATTATTTGAATGGTCTTTCTTGATCCAATCAGATTTTAGAAGAACGAATGCAAAAAATGTTAAAGACAGAAAAACTTGGCAGGATTTTCAGAAGTGCCAAATGCCCTGATATTTTAAGCCTCATTTATCAAAGACACATCTTAATGGGGAAAAAAAAAAAGAATTTTAAATCATTAGTATACTGAAATAAATGTACGAACCCTTAATGATCACATCATCATATTAGTCACCCAAACCAATTAACACAGCTAATGACAGACTCAAAAAGCAGATAACTTAATCAGTTTGCACACTGCAATGTGTACAGATATAAACCCAGTTGATATGTTCTTCTGATGGGGCAGGAGGAGTGCAGACCACCTGAACACCATGTGAAAACTCTGGAGCTGGAACCTCCTGTCTGGTGCCTTGATCAGAACACCATGGGTGAGCTGCTGATGTGGGTTGGTTTGGAAGAATTCCCTGTGGAGAGAGAGGAGCAGTCTGGCTGCCCCATCCCTGGCCGTCCCTGTCACTGCGCTGTCACTCGGGGCACGCAGGGAGCACTGGCCTTGCTGGAGCAACCAGCAGTTCCTCTCATTGGGCTGTAAAACACCCTGCATTTACCTAAGAATATCACAACTGGTGGCTGGAGAGCTTTCCCTATAAATTCCTGAGGCCAGGCCAGGCCCATCTGAGGGTGCCAGTCCGTCCCCACGTGGGGCAGCGCCGCGGGCGCCGGCAGAGCTCAGCCTGTCAGGGGCTGGCAGGAACATGCACTGGGCTTGGTGGGATGCCATGGCTCATAACACCAAATGGAGTCATCAATAAACCCAACATCAGTAATAATAAAGTTTTACCGCTCACCTTATGTAACTTTTATTTTACACTCGATTAACTTTTATTGCCAACTCCAAAGAATAAAGGCATTCTTACAGGAGAGAATTAGAAACAGCTTTTTTAGGGGGGAAAAAAAAAGAAAAGCGGCGTATTCTCATATAAGGGGCTGCATTCCCTGGCAGCTTAGGAGTAGCAGGGACAAATATGGTTTAAAACATGCATGGCTAATTCCCAGCTAACAGAGAAACAGCCTTACCTTTCCCGAGCCTTGCTGAGTAACCCCATGCTTTCCCACCACGCTGTGCTCTGCACTTCCCAGGATCAAATTCAAGTGAGACACCAAAGCAAGAAATCCCCGGGCTCTGTCTGTACAATAACTCAGTATGACAGCAACTGATTTAGCAATTCCTGCTTTCTAATTGCAGCAAAGGAAGACCCAACTGCACAGACATTTATTCAGATCACCAAGGCAGATTCACCCGAGCTACAGACACAAGCAAAGCATTTCCCAGGAATTTGGGTTAGTAAATGCACGAGGAAGCCACGCCTTTCTAATATTTCCTTTAACTCATTATGCTTATTTTCTGGCACCTTTATGAGCATCAATCACGAGCAGCCCGTGCTGAATACAAACCATTGTTTGTCAAACTGGACAGTGCCCTCGGCCATCATGCCTGAGAAGTCAGGGGACTGTCTAATGTCTGGTTTTAATATGGGCCAAGTCCTTTTTCGCCTCCTGTTTAGTATAATTTTATACTGGGTGGACACATTTAGGGCCTGAATGGTTTGACAGTAATGATTAATACCCTGCATTAGGAGATTCCAGTGAAAGTATTCAGGAGCACGCTGTGCAGTTTGGTTCTCATCAGATGGTCAGGTCTACAGGCCTATTAAAAACAGCAGGAGAGCTGCAGACTTAATCACAGAGGCTGGGCCCGTGGAGGGAGGAAGAGTGAGATACAAAAAAAGGAGAGAATGAATAGAAGGACAGAGCAGAGGTGCAGGAGAGCGTGGGGTCAGTCGTGCTCTCACCGGCGACAGAACCAGGTGAGGGTTTCTTTAAAAGCTGTGCCAAAAATGATTCCAATGTAAAATCCCTGAGCCTCACGTGGCCTGCTGACTCTGTTCCCAGTTCTCCCTATGCTTCTGTGCAGGACTAGGAATTACAGAAGAACTTACTCTCCACAACAGGAGAAACACCAAACCAACCACATGGAAGTCTGGAACTTGTGCAAAGGTTGGATATTTATCCCATTACCCAGAAAACAGCCTGGTAGAGCACTAAGTAGCAGGTTTCAAGCCTCTCTCATGAGAATCATAATGCTTCCAGTAAAATAAAGCCATCAGCACCAACAGAAATCCTGGGACATTCCACACAGCCTAATCCCAACAGCACCATCAGTCTCTAATTTCCACGAATTTTCACAAAGTCAGTTTTTGTCTGCAAGGAGTTCGTACAAAGCTGCACTAAAAGCTGGAAGAAGCACATTGTGCTCATGGGCCTGATGGACAAGCCCAGCCCTCCTTCCACCATCACCTCGTTGTGGCACAGGAACAGTTGGGTTTGTTACCAGAGGAACACAGCCCAGCACACATCTATGTCTTATCAATCACATCCTCCACATGGTTTAGAACATCCACCATAGGTACATCAGAAGATCTGATGACAGAGCTCACATGTTGATCAGCTGGTACACGATCTATTTAGGAAGGCTGGAGCCTTCCCACCTGCAAAACCAGCTTTTGGTTATTAAAAATGGGGGAACTTCAGCTGCTTTTATAGCTTTTGGTGGAAGTTTAGTTCCCAGAACGAGCTCCTCTCCTCCCAGGGGAGAGGGTGTTCTCCTGCCTTCGGAGCTGCTCTGCACACCCCATCCCTCAGGGGACTGCTGGGGCCTCCTGGGGACCACTGTGCTGCTCCTGAGGTTAAACTGGTTACGTGGGTAACCCAGGGCTCCACTGGGCAGGGCTGTCACCTTTCAGCAGAGCTGAATTTATATTAAAGCCCAAATCATCATTAAAACCCCAACAACACACAAATGCCATATAACAAAGCCCCTGAGGTGTTCAAAGTCTGTAAATCCCCTTTTTTTTGAACGTCTGAATAACAACAAACCCAAAACAATAATTAATTCTTCTCCAATGCACAGACCCAGTTCAGTAACAAGCGCTAAAAATACATCTGAACCTTAGAAACAAAAGAGAAGGCATGGAGCACTTTGAAAGTTTGCTCCAATGATTAAATAAATTAGACCTGAGCTGCTAAGAAGGGAAGGACAGAAAGTTCACCACCAGCACGACAAGAGGCTGCCAGGTCTTGACTTGTTTACGAAGAGAAAAAGGGTGAAAACCAGCACATTTCAACAGCTTTCTGAATTCCTGGCATTTTTTATCATTCAGTGACAGTATGATTTTCAACTGGGTGAGCTCTCACGTGATTTTTGACACGCTGCCCGTGGTCACAGCTCTGACAGCTGCCAAGCCACCACCCAGCCAGACACCCTCCGTGCTCAGGAGAGGCAGTGGCAATCCCAGGGGAGCTCTCATTCCCCTCTGCCCCAAAATGCTGCATTTCTCTGTCCCTCCTGCAGCTCTCCAGGGCATCCCTCACAGTGCCAGGAGCTCTGGACACCCGCAGTGCATTTACACCAAACTTACCCCTCTCCCAAACTCTTGAAGCCCTGCTTTGCCACTGAGATCCAGAACTATTAAATCACTATAACAATTCTCTTCTTGGACACAGAAAGAATGCAGGGCTCCCTGTGACAGCACTTTACCAAACCCGTGCAGAAATTTCTCACATCCCACAGCTTTCCCACAGCTTGGACCAGCTCCGGGAGCTGCAGAAGGAATGAGTGTGCCCCTTCTGGAAGCATCATCTTTTATTTAATTTTGATTGGGTGCTTGACTGTGATGGACAGCAAAAGAATACAGGGACAGGACTTCTGAACACCCCACTGCTATCTCCACATTATTTGGATTTGCAGGTTATCAGTGGGGCAGCAACTTCTGCTATGACCTCATTAACTAATGTGGCCACATCAGCACCTCTGCACAGCCTTTATCACTCATCATGTGTCATAAAGCAGCCCGTTGACACCTCCCGGTGAATGCCGGTTGTATCTTATCTCCCGCAGGGACTGGACCCTCGCTGGGAGACAGGGAGCACGTCTAGGAATGCGGCGAGGAGACACGTCCGCCCGCGGCAGCTGACGGGGGATGATTTCTCAAACAAACACCGAGTGGGAAATTAATGGGCTTTGCCTTGCCACTGACAATGCTGAGCAGAAATACATTAACTCCTGGCTGCTATAATTTAAGAATTATGACTGTAATTTCAGACCAAAGCTACTGGGACGCTTCCATCAGCATCCAGCACGCAGCTGCTTTACCCTCCTATCATCACCAGCAAGGTCCAGGAGCTTTCATTTACACACTTAGTCCTAGTGGCTGAAGGGTGGAATTCCCTTCCCACATCTGAAAATCACTGCAGCATTTTCTCCTAATTTCTTCACATAAAAATCCTCCTGTTGCACCTCCCAGATTGGATTCTGGGACAAAAAGCAGCACACCCAGAGCACAGCATCTGCCAGCCAAACTGGCTAAACTGGGAGGGCTCAGGCGACTGAAATGGGCCATGGGCACAGCAAAGCTGCTGCATCCTGCCCACCCTCGATGGGAACAATCCCTGTGTTCTTCCCATCCCGGCCTGCAGCTGGCAATCCTGTTCTGTTGAGAGCCATGAACAGGAAAAACAATCTGCTGCTCACGGCACTGGGATGGCAAAACACTGGCACACGTGCCCTGATGTGTCACTGATGCTCTGCCCCACTTGGAGAAAGTTCTGGGATTTCTCTTCCTTAATGCCTCAGCTGTAAAGTTGAGTTAATCATCTCTCTGGCTCAATTCAGAGCTCCAGCTGGCAGCAGCAGACAGTCTGGAATAATCTGGAGGTGGGTAAAACCTGAAATTCCCATTCTAAGGACTGAAAACTGAAAAGGCAGTTCCAGTGGGTAACAACCTCACTGGATCCCAGTGACAGCCACGGGCAGTGCAAGCCCCAGACCATGGAACCACTTTAAACCAGACAAGTGCCAAACTTTGCTAAATTAATGAACTGCTTAAAATTAAAAACAAACAAACAAACGATGAAACTCAGCCCCCTGAGGTCTGGAGTCTTATTGCAAAACATCCACCCCACGCTGCCTGTTCCCTGCCCAGCACTGCATGCTGGGGAGCACCTCCTGCATGGGGATACCCCAGCAAAATATCCATCTTTGATGACAAGGGGTTCTTCTCCTACCACTCTAATATCTGTGGGTTATCCCAAAGTAGTTTTCATCTCGACCAGAATGTTGGTTTTTTTTTCTGATTGTTTTTTTTCCCCTGCTTTTTAAAAGGGTGTCTTGTTCTCAGTGACATTCTTCCTTTTGCAAATGATCTAATGGAGTAACTCAGAAAGACCAGCCTGTGGGACCTGGGAAACCCCCAGGCCTGACAGTGTGGTTCCCACCAGCTAAACTATGAACAGCCCTGTGTCTTCTGTATTATTTCCTCATGTCCCAAACCTGTTATTGAGTGTAGTGACCAACAGATCCCTCACCATCAACACCGGGATAAAGACTCTTCCCTATGCCTTTTCCAGATGTTAAACCAGATCTTTTATTAAACCACATTAACCTAAACATCCTCCCTTTATTTCTCCCCTGCTGGGTAACACCATGTCAGAACATGAGCTGCCAGGAACGCGCCGTGTCCTGCTGAAAGCTGCAAAAGGGGCCGACGAAACGCACGGAGCAGAAAACATAAACACATCGGGCTCACGTGTCCTGCGTGGATTAAGCTGACCAGAAACATCCTAATGACTTTTCTCGACTGTTTTAAACAAAAGCAAAGCCTGACAAACACTCGCCGTGCCCAGCCGTGCCAGGAAAAGCCGGTTCTGAAAGCGAAAATGAAATCGCGGTGCTCCGAGGAGGTTCCACTGGGGCAGAAACGGCTCGGTGCATCACAAAGCCCACATTGTTTGAGTCTGCACGTGGTCGATGCTCCTCTGTGTGCTCTAGAGGCAGCATCGGCTCAGGGATGGGGCACAGGAGCAGGACAGGGCCCAGCTGTCCCAGCATCTCCAATGCTTTGCTCATCCCAGCCTCTCGTGGTTTCTGCAAGTGCCACTGATTGCTGTGCCCTGGCTGTGTCATCATTAACTGCTCCCATCTGGGCAGCGCTCTGGGACACCCAAGTGATGACACCCACACACTCAAGGCCTCTCCACCACCTCCCTGAGGTGAAAAGCTCCAGGGCACCGGGGTGTTACACCCTTGTCAGGCTGAGCTGTGACAGCTCTGTGGGTTCATCTGCCCTGGCCCACCCCTGACAGCAACTCTGGGGGAGGAACCAGTGGGAAAGGACATGCTCTGCTCTGGCCACGTCTCCACCCAGCCCCAAACGGCACCTTCTTCAGAACAAACAGAAAGTTCTGTTCCCATTCCTTTTCCTTTAAGCTTTTCTTCACAGAAATAAAACCAGAAAGACCAATCTGATCATTACTGCTGTGGCCACAGAATTCAAAGTCCTGTCAGGTGCTGCCTCAATGTGGAAACATTTCTCCTTTCTCTCATCTCCTGCTTTGCCACTGCAGGTACATGGCCCTTGAAACACCTGGGGAATTTTTTTACATCCTTTCCTCCATCACACACTTTCCTCCTTTTCCATACAATTATCTTGAATTCTGACACACACATTGCCACTTGTTTTCCTGGCAGGAGTTCTCCTCATCAGCTGATGAAACTCCCTGGTCTCTGAAGTGCAAAAGATCTCTTTGTCCTTCCAGGGAGCACCCCAAAGAACAGCCCCCTGTGTGAGGGGGTGCAGTTAATAATTCAGCACCGTGCTGCCTGCTGAATGTTCTGAATCAAAATATGATCAATGGGCAAGCAGTTGGTTTATTGAGTTTTCTGTCAGTTTTCTTTCCTGAAGACATGGAAGAGAGTGCAGAGGACACCTGCTGAGCAGAGCACGCTGCTGCAAAGTTACCCTGGATCGATGCAGGTCTTCCAAAAATAATTATTCTCTCAGGGAATGTTCAAGACGCTCTGTGACCCACCAAACTCTTACAGCTGAAGCTTGGGAAGCTGAAAGCCTTTTGCATGTGCTGCTGTTTTCTTAGCAGCTTAAGGGACTTTGCAAATAAACATATGTGCTTCTGTAGCCTATCTTTAATTTTTGTACTATCTGTTCAATTTTTATATTATCTGTACGAAAAGAATGTGGTTGCCAGAAGCCCAAAGCAGCCTGGAATTCCACTTTCCATGAGTGTTCAGCACACAGGTGAGCTGGGCAGGGCCACAGGGACGGGGAAGCAGGGCGGGTGTGGTGCTCATCCACCTCCCATAGAGATGGATTCTGGCAACAAAGACTCCTTCCCTGAAGCTCAGACACCTTCCCCTTCCCCAAGGACTCAGCCCTGACAACACTGAGGTCTGCCCGGGTGATGTCCCTGGATCCCGTGATTGCCCCAGCACAGAGCTGAGCAGAGTTATTTGAGTGAGAATCCCCCAAACCCACCCTCTGCAACAACAAAAAGCTGTGCAGGAACCCGGAGGGGTGGTTGGATTGTTTTCCCTCACACATTCAGAGCTGCAGCTTGACCTCAGCACAGAAAGCCCCCAGTGTTTGCCCAAGATGGGATCTTACTTTCCCCGGCCCTTTCAAGTGCCCTGCACCCTCGCAGGTGTGCACTGCCTCGTTTTCCCTCTCTTGCTTGCTTTCTTTTTTTGGGGGAAAGATTGATTACAGGCTAAGCAGGGCTCCTTTAGCCAGCACTCCCATCTCTAATTATTAGCACTGCCAACTTTTGCAGCACAATGCTCAGTGTCAGATAAACGAAATCTGTTCCTGTCTGTTCTGTAACTGATATCAGCTCCATAGTGACCGTCCCTGACCTAAGGACCCCGGGCTTTGTTTGCTGCTACGTCTTTACTCTGCTGAGAATGGAGTCCACACACATCAAAAAAATCACCAATATTAATTAAACCCCAGATACTGTTATCACTTGGGGGAATAATGGGCTTTTTCAAGCTGCACTGAGTAGCCCCTGCAAGACTTTGCTCCTGACAACATTCAAAATATTAGATTTCCAATACTTCTTTCATCTCACCCACAGCCTATTTGAATTAGTGGTTGCTACATTACAACACTCAGAAACCTGCAAAAAAAAATCTGTCTGCACACAACACACTATAGACACACATTTAGGTCCTAAATTAGTCTTTTTCTAATGGAAAAAATAATTGGCCTCGTTATTAAAATATAAATACCCACAGAGTGCCTGCAGAGTGGATATTCTGGCAATGTGATATTTTATCAGTGTGGATATTGGGGTGATGTCCAGCACAACAGGCTCAGAGTAGCAGAATTTGGGATTTATAAGCACACACGATGGAAATAACAGCATTACTGGGATCAGTGTCCCTTTTTAGGGAACCTCAGCACTCCCAGACATTGAGTCCTGCCACTGACCAAACCCCTGGGAGAGATGACAAAGGAGGTGCATCCATCCATCGAGGTGAGGGCTTCAGACCGGAGCTGCAGGGCAGGCCAGGCTCCAGAACAGAACCTGGCAGTCCTATTTTGTTCCTTTTTTTAGGCATTACCTCAGAATCAAACCTTCCCAGCCAAGCCTGGCTGTCCCAGACACGACCTGGCTCACCCTGCACCGACCACTGCAAGGGCAATTAGGTAATTGTGCATCAGAGGGCTGGGCCACACCAGCCAACCCCAGAGCCTTCTGCCAGGCAGTGAGAGACAGAAAACAACTGCACATGGGTAATTAACAAAATTAAAATAAGAAAATAACACTACTAAGGTAGTGAGGCTGCCTTTCCTTTCTGCTCTAAAAGCAAAGACAGTGAAAAGGAATTTTTCAACACTGCAGAATTTCTAAGGTCTGACTAACACGTGGGTGAGCCCAGTCCCAGTTTGCCATTTCTTCAACACATCCCAAATAATTCAAATCCCTGATTTTGAAGAAACATAACCCATTTCCCCTCTGCAGTCACTGGGGCATTACTGGTTCCATAAGCCATAACACCTCCCTCGAGCACCAGCCCCTCACAGGGGGGATCCCAGTGTTTCCTCTGGGGCAGGAATGCTCTGCTCAACATGGACAGACTCCAAGGGCTCCCTAAGAACACTCAACACAGCAGCTGCTGCTGTGATAGAGAGTCAATTTTTAAATACTCATTACAAAATGACAACTCTAATCAATATGAAAATATCTACTATAATCACTTCAGTATATCTCCTGTTAATTATTTCACGAGTTTTATTGGTTTGATAACTTTCTGATTTTTCAGTCCTTCGGATTTCCATATGGATTGGAGGCAAGGACAAAGCTGAGGTGTTTGTTATCTGGGGCAGGATGCCTGACAGTGCCTTGGTACAATCTGGAAGAACCAGGCCAGGCTGGATGAGGGATGGAGCATCCTGGTCCAGTGGAAGGTGTCCCTGCCCACGGGATGGGCTTAAAGGTCCCACCCAGGCCAAACCATTCCATGAGTCTGTGATTTTCTGCCCTCTCCAGTTTGGTTATTTTCTCTGTCTTCCAAACCACCCGACTGATAAATCAGCACAATCGGCACTCTTTGACATCCCCAATGTTGTCCTTCCTCCCTAAACTCTTTTCCCCAACTCCTTCCATGGCAGTTATTAAAGGCACGTTGATTACCTGTACAATTGACTGGTGCTGCTGGTAACAGCGCCGCAGCCTAATTGAAATGTATGAGAAACAATTACGAGTAATTGGAATCAATTAATTGATGATTTTCTGGGGAACTGCTGCTTGATGCAGGCAAATCCTAATTACCTTCACACAGCCCAGGAGAAACCTGAAATCACAGTATAGATCTTGGAGTAACCCTGGGCAGTTTTCATGGGGGCAGTTTCTGTTCAGTGCAGGTTTCCGAGGAGAGGAAGGAGAAAAGGAGGGAGGGAGGGAAGGCTGGAGGGGAGCGGGGCAGGGGTCGGCCCTGCTCCTGTTCCCAAACACGAAATGATGTTACTGCTGTCAATGCACCAAACCCTCCCCGCAGCCAGGGCTGGGTTCAGCGGCTCTCCCTTATCAGATGAGAGCAGGCTGGAGTTTCACCATCCCGACTCCTGCCTTTCTCCCGCATTCAGTCCCACTTCCTGCTCTCTGAAAGTCAAGCTCCCATTCACAAAAGAGGGGCCTTATCTCCTTACCTCTTGACCCTGAATCAGGGCTGCAAATACAGGGTTTTCTTTCTGACAGCAGCAAACAGGTGACAAAGTCCTTTGGCTCTGGGTCTTTAAAGAAGAAAAGAAACACCATCCTCCAGTATATTTTTGTCGTGCTGAAGATGGTAAATCTCAACCTGCAAAACCCCTTTACAAGGATCTACCCTTTATAAAGCAATCTACCCTTTACAAACAGATCTTAGAAATCAGGATGTCTGCATTCAAATCAGAATCGCCTCGAATTAGGAGAAATTTCAGCAATAAAAATGGATGGGTTTGATGAATGTTCTCCTTTGTTTGAGCCCAAAATTCAGCGGGACTGCCAGATAACTGGCTCCTTCCCTGAGGATGCCCTGCACAGCAGCTCTTATCAGAACTCCCTCTCATACTTAGCCTGGCTTTGGAGGAGGTTTATCACGTCTCACAGCCAGACCACTTGAGCTGAGGAGCTTTGGTGGGGAAAGGACTCGAGACAATTAAGGGAACTACAACACGAGTGCCCCTGAAAACTTCAAGTGGCAGAAATAGATGTGCTCTGTTAACGGTTTGGGAGAAGAACCATTTACTTGTGAGACAACATTTAAACTTCTTCCCCTCAAAATTAACTGCCAGCCCTCAGAAGCCCAAGGATTTTGGGGTTTGTTTGTTTTTTTTTTTTTTTACAAAAAAGACACCCCCTGTATTTAAAGAATGTGTTAATTCCGTGGGCTTAGGCTCTGCCCTCCATCCCTGCTCAGTGGCAGGGCACTGTCCTGATGTGGGAGCAAACCCTCAGCCTGCAGTTTCACTTAATACTTTGCAAATCAAAAACACACAAAACCCTCCAAACCTAATGGCAAAATTGCTTTTTACATTTATGGCTCGAGAAGTTTTTGCTACGATTTCTTCCAAACCACGCTGCAGTGTGGAAGAGAATCAGCCTGGCCCCCTAACAGGCAGAACACCTCGATGGGATAAGTGTCCCTCCAGCAACTTCAGGAGGGAGAGGCTGACCTTGGTAGCTGTGCTGCACCTGCTGATGCCTCTGAGAGGCACCCTCAGCTGCCCATCTTGTCCTGCCCAGAGCTCCTGGTTAACAGGAAGAAACTATTCCTCAAGGGAATCCTCCCCCTGGCTGGGATGGAGCAGCCTTTGCTCAGCCAATTGACCTGGTGAGTCACCCCCAAGGAAAACTGCAGGATCCCACAACTGTTCACTACAAAGAATTCAGAGCTACCTCTGTAAGCTTGTCTCAGGCGTGCAGTGTCAGATAAAAGTGACATGAAAGCATTTCTCCTGCGCCCAGAGCCGCCCATGCCTCGTGGGACAGTGAGAGCTGACAGTGCACAGTAGTCCCCAAATTGTTGGGCAAACTATGTCATGTCCCAGATAGCACCAAGAGCCTGCCCTGGACAACGTGTCTGTGGGCCTTTGAACTCGTGATGAGCTCTGTGTGCTCTCTCCTCTTTATTTTTGTAACTGCTCCAGACCCCGAGGCAGGTGGTGCAGAAGGATCAAGACAGGCTTGGGAGGAGCAACAAACACTTGGTCTGAGGGCCAGGAGATGAAGGGCCAAGTGCTGCTGCAGCTGATAAAAGATTGATCCCAGGACACAGGGATTTCAGGCAGATCCTTTGGGATGCACAACGATTTCTTTACTTCGATATGAAGACGGAAAAACATAAACACTACCTCAAAAATGTCTCCCCTTCCCTGAGAATCCCCTGAGAATCCCATCCATCCCCAGAGAACAGGGAAAACATCCTTGCCCTCCTGCAAAAGCCAGGCTCTTCCTTTCAGGGGCTCACTGATGAACAGTCAGTTGAGAGTGGCCATCCCTTTCACATTCATCATTTGGGAAGAATCAGAGCCTCTGAAGGAGGAGCTTGGAAGGATGTGAGGTTAATACAGCACACATTTTGCAAAATGTTGCCGTAATTAAAGCACCTCAGTTCGACTTACAAACATTCATCTGCATCTACAGGTGATTGGAGGAACTTTGAGCTTCACTTTCACCCCCTCTTAACTGGTTTATCACTTTCCAGGCAGCCTAAACAAACAGGTTAATCTGTGCACCCTCTGGGGGCACTGCCTTCCTTCACCTTCCATTTTTTTCCCACTTTGGCAAAATCTGCCCAGGACGATATTTTTCCATTTCCCCCCCTCAGAAGCTGCAGGAGGAGCAGTGTGAGGCAATTGAGCCGTGCCTCCAGCGAGCCTGATAACAGGTTATCTGCTCAGCAGCCACAGGTCGGGCCTCCCAGAACGAGAGGGGCCTGGCGGTTGACTGAAAGCTGATTCCTGTCAGGAGCTATTTTCTCTCTGAGACAGAGGAGACATTGTGCCCCTTGGTGCTTGAGTGTGGCCTTGGCTACTGCCAAAAGACCACCTTTTTTTTTTTTTTTTTTTTTTTTTTCTTCCCTGAGACAAAACAGAATCCCCCTGCTGTCAGCTCTATCTGGAGCTGCTGAAAGGGGATGTATAAGCCCAGTAATGCTGCTGAGGAGATAACTGTCAAACAGCATGAAAAACGCTGCCTATCTACCCAGCGGAGGAACTGAAGCTCCATGGAGGCTACAACTCAATGCTCAACAGCTCCTGGCATCTGTGAGGTCTCTTTCTTAGTTGCTTTTTAATACCCTGGTGAAAGAAAACACTGTGCGCACCAGTGGGATTCAGAACCTGCTTCTGCTCACCCAACTGGTCAGCTGGGTGGTTCCTGGAGATGTGGAAACGGGCATTGTTCCTCCTGAAAGGGGAAACAGGGGGGAAACAGACAGTTCTGCCACGTCCAGGGGGGATGTGAACTACATTTTCCACCTGCTTTACAGTGCTGGGCCAGAAAAACTGACCCAAAGCATCATAAATGTGCACCAGAGGCCACAACTGTAACGTCCAGTCCTTAAACTCCTGAATGTCAGAGCAGGCTGGACTAGTCCAGATTTGATGATGTTGCCCTCCTACAAATCTCTCTGCAAAATCAAAGCACAAAGTCAAGTTCAGCAAATTCCACAAACCATACCAATAAATCCCTGTAAATATATATATTTATATACACGTGTACATAGATATAAACTTGACCTTACACTTCTGCCTGTGTAAGCCTGTGTGCCTTACTGCCTACAGGCATCCTCTTGGATTAACAGAGTTTCATCAGGCTGAAAGGTCTGGGGAGGGAAACATTCCCCAGCTCCTCTGACCCAGCCACTGAGACTTTTGGAAACCTCTAAAAGGGAAGTGCAAATTGGAATCAGAGCGTGCTGAGGACACAGCACCCGATAAACTGCTGCTGAAACCATCCCAGTACAGACCCCAATCCACCCAGTGATTCATCAGATACCTTCTTTTTGTTTTCATAAATGATAAGCAAATCCACTTAGTTTGTATGAGTTGTGCCTGCAGGGATTCCCTCTCCCTCACCCTGTGCTGGGGTGGCCCTGAGCCAGCACGAGCACAACTGCATTTCTGAGCTGTGTCAGCTTGTATGTTTATTTCTTTTCTTGGGGGGGAAAAAAAAAAAGAAAATCAGTCCAGGAGGAATTGCTGGTTACATTATTTAGTTCTGCTTTTCCTGCGCTTAACCACAACATCATCATCAAAGCATCCCCTGATAGGGAAATACAAACTCTCCCATCTCTAATTCAGCCAGGAACAGCACAGCCAAGTGCAGCAACCATCACCCTTCCCTTACTGAATGAAAAGAACAATCTTCACTCACAGTTTATGGCTAAGAGAGTAGTTTAAATTACAGATTTTTATATGTTTACACACCTAATAGCATAGAAGCCACTTTAGAGCTTATCAGCTGCAATAAAGTGAGCAGAATTTAAGGGCTTTGGTGTGAAAACTTGGATGTTGGCCACTAGAAAGCTTGGACTGGGCTGAGAAATGCCTCCTGGACATCATTACACACATCACATTGTTACACACGGTGGCAAAAGGCTGCAAACACACTGGAAAGGCCCTTCTGTTTCCTCAAGGTTCCCTGAGACTCCTCAACTGGGTTTTTACAGCCACAGATTAAGGCACGAGGTCTCACTCAGCTTTAGTAACTCCAGTCCTTGCACCATAAACTCCACATCCCCATCCAACAATTATAATAATTATCCTCAAGACTTGGCTTCTGATATCAGAACAGATTAAAGACCAGCTCCTGGTCAGCTCAGAGGGGAGAAGTGGCACAAGGCCACTCACCTGGGGCACTGCCACATTCAAATGCTCATTGTTCCACTGAAGTCCCAGTTTCACCCCCCAGACAATGATAATCACCCAAAAACACTAACCCAGGGTGCTGCAGCTCACTGTATCACGTTAGCAATGAAAAAAAAATACTAAACCACAAATCCCTGCTGAATTTAAAAATCTCTTCAGCTGTGAGACTGAAAGCAAAACTAACGAGCGCTGCAGCAACCTCAACAAGTGAGCATTTTTCTTAAAATACAAACCCCCCGAGCAGAGAGAGGCCATAAATTGTGCAGTAATCAGAAGAATCCACTTTTTAACAGAGGCACCTCTGCCAGCCTGGGTGTCTTTGATCAGAAATATTAGCGGGGAGAGGAGAAACCTGGACGTGTGAATTAATGGCTCGGCGCTCCGTGGCCAAGCCAGGAAGCTGCTATTTGGCTAAAGCCCCGTGCTCTGTATGGGGAGAGTGTTATCTAAACCACTAGGACGACTATAAAATATCTTAACAGCTTCTGCTGCTTAGCTGGGAGCAGGGCTCCCCAGTATCTAATATGAAACAAGTGGGGCAGGCTGTGAAAGGCAGCTCTATATTCGGAGGCCACAGCGGCTGGAAGCTATGGGGTCGTCTCAGAAGCTCTCAATTGTTTTTAAATTCTGTTTTTACAAGGAGCGTGAGATTTATAGGCTCTTGAGGGGAAGAAAATGATGTAACTTGAGTAAATCAACAGGCCATTTATTCCTGGCCCTGTTTCCTCTCTGTCACTGAGCTCTGGAACGAGCCCCCAAGCACTCCCTCTTCAAAACAAGAGCAGCCCAGGCTGCAGAGATCTTGCAGGGACAGTTAAAGGCACAGCTCCTTCCCTGCCCTCTGGGCTGAAGGGGGGCCAGCCCAGACACCCCCTGAGGGAGGGCTCCCCAGAGCAGGCTGTGCTTTTCCCCACGCCCCCCAAAATCGGGAAACTGCAGCTCCTCCTCGCCCTTGGAAGCTGAAAGAGTGAGCAGGGCTGGGCTGCTCCATCCTGGCACAAGGCACACAACTCTGCAACTCTTAGAGGGGCAAACCCCAACTTTTTTGGGTTTTCTGATGAGAACATTCCCCAAAGCAGGGTGTGGGAAACAGGAATGAGCCCACGAATGTGCTCAGGGGGCTCGGGATGTCTGAGCATCCACACTCAAGAGAGAATGGCTTCAAACTGCCAGAGGGCAGGGCTAGATGGGATATTGGGATGAAATTCCTCCCTGGGAGGGTGGGGAGACCCTGGCACAGGGTGCCCAGAGAAGCTGTGGTTGCCCCTGGATCCCTGGAAGTGTCCAAGGCCAGGTTGGATGGGGCTTGGAGCACCCTGGGCTGGTGGAAGGTGTCCCTGCCCATGGCAGGGGTGGCACTGGATGAGCTTTAAGGTCCCCTCCAACCCCAACCCCTCTGTAACGCTCTGATTCTCTGATTTTAATCTCTGCACCCTGCACATTTCAAGCCTTGTTCCCATCCCCTCACCTGTTCCCTTGGCCTGGACCAGAGAGGGTAACTGTGGGTTTGAAACCCCCCTTTGCTGGATCTACACTGTGAATAGAGACCTTCACTCCCCCAGCTCTCCTTTCTCAGTGCTCTGCCCATTCACAGAGCCCCAAACTTTTGTTTCCTGCTGACACACAGCTGCCTCGAGCTGCTGCTGCAGCAAGCAGGGCAATTGCAGCGCTCAGGTCAGCCAGGCAGGCTGACCCCTCACCTTTGACAGTGATCTTTATCTAGACTCCATCTTAATTATTTATCTCAGGAAGGTCAGAAAGAAAATGCCTCTCTCAGGACCCCCACTGCTCCAGCCTGCACAACTTGTTAAAATGCAAGCTCTTTGAGGATGGTAATTCAACCAAGCAGTGAAGAAACTGCTGCATCACTTCTGTAACCGTCAGGGAACGTTCAGAAAATTGCTCTCAGCTCACAATTATCATTTTTAAACCCAGCAATTGAGGAACTTTTCTCATAAAACCAGGACTCAAAAGGGCCAGGAGAGCTTTGCTAACGAGACGCAAAAGGTTTTACATCATTAACGTGGTTTTGCCTAAAAGTTTAGCAAACAATAACATTTAAAACCTCTTGGAAAACACAGGTAACACCCATGTAAAGAATTCCCAGAACTTCAGTAGCACTAAAGCTGAAAGAGTTCTAAGCAAAGTTTTAATAAAGTTATTAAAACAACGTCCAACACTTTGTCTCCCTTGCAATGGAGTTTCACAGCATAATTTAAAAAAAGCCGCACACACAATGAAAGGAAAAAAAAAGGGGGGGGGAAGCTTGTAGTAAAAAAATGGGGTATAATTTTCTTCAATCAACTCCAGCTCATGACTGCAATTACCCCAAATCTTTCCGAACCTCGCTGTGATACACCAGGGACAGGTCTTGGAGCCTCTGTGGGTGGCAACCTTTCATCTGCCTCTCAAACTGTTCTTTATTGTAAGGTTTCAAATTAGTGCGAGCAGCAATGAGCAAATTTGATAATTCGATCTCAAATTAGTTAATGTAATGTGCCAGGAACCACTAACTAAGGCACTGCAAAGATGAAAATCTATCTCTGCTGGCTGGGGATGGAAGGTTAACCAGCCTCGCAGCTCGCATTTGAAAAGTTGCTTTTTATTTTAATTAAAACGAAATTTTGCTTTAAATGCCCCCCCCCCCCTTCCCCCCTTTCTTTCCCCACGGTGTGTTTTTCTCATTCTGCGGTGAAAAACACGCTATAAACAGGTGAGGCACATTCCTTTGTGATCCCACAGAAAGTGACTGACCCAGAGGGCTGGGAATGGGGTGGGAAACATCAGGATCCTGAGTTCCGATCCAGCCTTTTGGAGATGGAAAAGTTAAATGGGGATCTGTTTCCATGGCAGCTCTCAACGAAACCAGCCAGTGATTCTCATTTCAGATCCTTATCTCCAGTTTAGCCAAACTCATCTGTGCTGGGAATCCCGATGAAACATTTCACAGAACACCAGACACTGAGTTTTCCAGTGATTCTTGGGTTGGACAGGTTGGGGCTGAGGGCATTTAGGTGCACCCTGGTGGGTTTGTTTCTACTTGAAATGAAGCCAGAAAGACCAAGTTTGATCTTTAAGTACTTTTGGCTTGGGGAAACTTCTCTTCCACCTCTACACCCACGCTGGGCACTTCGCTTTAAACTACAAGAAGCTGTGAAGCAAATTCTGGGAGTTCCAATGGAAGGAAGGACTGGGAAGGGTTTAAAAAGCATCACTGTTGCAGCAGCCTCTGCACCTCAGAGGGAGCTGAGAGGCCTCCGGGCCGGAGCCAAGTGACAGATGATTCTCCCCTGAAATGTTTTCAAACGGAACAGAAGACGTTCTTTATCTGTGTGGTCTGAGCTCATTTACCCCAGCAGAAACCTCCTGCTCCTGCCCGGCTCAAAGCCAGGGCTTGTTCTCCCATCTGATGGATGAATGGAATTCAGAAGTTTGATACTGTCCCCTGAGATGTCATTTAAATCCACAGATACATTCAGCCAGCAGGTAAAGTTATAATGTCATTCCACAGGCTCATCTCTCCCTCCCTGCCCCCTCCTCTCCCATAGGAGCCTCTCTTCACCTTTTCCTGCTGCTACAAATCCCAGACCCTCGAAAATGAAATGCCAGGACCAGGGGGAATGGTTTAAACTGACAGAGAGCAGGGTTAGATGGGAAATTAGGATGAAATTTCTCCCTGGGAGGGTGGGCAGGCCCTGGCACAGGTTGGGCAGAGAAGCTGTGGCTGCCCCTGGATCCCTGGGATTGTCCAAGGCCAGGTTGGACGGGGCTTGGAGCACCCTGGGCGGGTGGAAGGTGTCCCTGCCCATGGCAGGGCGTGGGACTGGATGGGCTTTAAGGTCCCTTCCAACCCAGGCCATTCTGCCAACCTTCCCTGGGCAACCTGTGCCAGAGCCTGACCCCCCTCACAGGGGGGAATTTCTTCCTTCTATCCAACCTAAATTTCTTTTAGTTGGAAAGACAAACTCGTGTCCTTTCTGACAAACTTACCCATCTCTTCAAGATTCAAACACAAATCCCAAGATCCATCCTAATCTTCTGCAAAGCATTTCTGGCAGTTTGATTTATTTTGCCTGTTCTGCTGCTGTAAATTCAAAACTTTGAAATCAGAAGAATGCAGCAAAAAGCAGCAGAACAGAGGCAAGTTCTCCCTTTTTTTTTTTTTTTTTAGCAAATGACTCATTTGCTGCATTGACATCCCCATAGATTCTTCCCCAGAACAGACTGTGCTCTGGGGTAACTGCTGAACTTCCATAAAAGAAATTCTTCCCAGTATAGCAACATATAGACTGTGAGGGGCTTTTGCAGCTGATTACCCACCAAAAACGTGCCCATTCAGCCCATCCCCAGCCTGCACATTTCTCTGTGTCTGTTTATCACAGAAAGGGCTCCAAGACAGTTAGGGCTGCTACTGTTGTAATCCATCCAAGATGGATAGTGGAAAAGCCTGAAATAAAACCCAAGCTTCCTGCCCCATGTGTCTGCCAGACTCTGGAGAAAGGTCAGGGGCATCCTCACTGCAGACTGGTAATTGCAAAAAATGAAGGAGGTGAACTCTAACCAGGAGATCAAAGGAGGAGAGGGAAGGAGAGGGTTTTACAGGGAACAGACTATGGAGGCAAGACTTTAAGGGGAAAGAAACATCTTGTGGGAGAAAAAAAAGGCAGAGTAATTAGCACTGCCTCCATGAATCAGCCAGATCCAGAGTAAAACTCAGCAGACAACTGGGTGTAATGGGCACTGGCTGACTGTTCACTCCCACTAGAGGAGAACAAGTTGATGTTTTATTTAAGTCCATCTTCTCTCTAAGTTCTGTGAAAAGAAAGACCCCACAAAGCCTGGCACCTCCTTGCAGCCCTTCCCTGCTCCCATCCTGGCGCTGCCTCCGATGATGCAAAGCCCAGGGTCCCTCTGCCCAAACTCCCTCCTGCTTTCACTTCTTTCTAAAGGCTCATAAATCCCCTCAGAGCAGAAAACCTTTCCCTCTCCCAAGCAGGTCCAGCATGGATGGGAGTGTGAACACTGCAGGGACAGTGCACAGTGCCTGCCTGCTCCAGCTGGGAGTTAGAGGAATTCCCTCACCCTCAGGTCTGTGTATTTAATAAACTAATCCATTGATGACATTTCCTATTTAAATGAACAAGATTATGCAGCTAAACAATATTTTGCAACCAAAATGGCTAATAAATCATGCCTTTGGAAGTGCTAATGGTGCTCACATTTATTCCTATTAATGCTTCCTGGTTTTGAAAGCTGGGCCAATTCCAGAGATAATGTATTACAAACTTTCCTGCTGAAGGATTTGGGTTCCTCTAGGCTCCATTCCAGTTATAACTGGCAGCTAATACTTTCACACATTCACAAATCCCCAGCCCCTCCCCACCAGCAGAAGGGAGAGGAGAGGTTTTGGCTTGGGTCAGCACATTTTGGAGTGTTGCAGAAATGAATGGGAAGTGATGCAGTTCTCTTTGAACACTGGGCTCTTCATGAATGCATGTTCTTTACCTCCTACCCTCAGATACACAGGCCTACACATCTGCACACCTATGTAATGCCCTGAAAAAAAAAAAAAAACTCTAAAATTAATGTACAGGAATCCAGCATTCCACAGTTCCTTTCAGCCCCACAGAAGTCCCACTTTATGCCTCTAAATAACGTGCTGCTGTAAAAACCAACCAAGGTGTTCACAGCAGAGCAGCCCTGCAGAGAGGGACTTGGGGGTGATGGCTGATGGAAAACTCAACATGAGCCAGTAGTGTGTGCTGGGAGCCCCCAAAGCCCCCCAGTGTCCTGGGCTCATCACACAGCGTGGGCAGCAGGTGAGGGGTTGAAATTGGGTGATCTTTAAGGTGCCTTCCAAGCCAAACCATTCTGGAAATCACAACTGCACAGCATCCAGGCAATGGCACAGACTGCAACTGCATTTTCCTGAGCCCAAATTAGCTGGTTCCAGGCTGAGCTGGTTCCAGTCAGAGCAAGGGATGCTTGGGGTTTGGACAGGGATATCACCTGATGTCTACACAGACCCTTGAGAATGGAAAGGCACAAATATGCCATTAGCTTGAGGACAGCAAATAATTTGTAGATTCCTGATTCTAGTCAGTTAGATATCACAAAATACTTTAAATTTGACCCCAAAACAAAACTGCAGAGATGCCATCCTATATACACTACCAAGTATGTTCAGAAGAGACTTCACACTCAAAGCATCAGTGAGGGATCATCAGATGCACCAAGTAAACTCTGTGATAGTGAATTTGTGGGATAACAGGTCTGTGGGGTGAGGGAAGGGATGTTGTTTCGTAATGGCTCACAACAAGTTGCTTGCAAAAGCCATTCCAGTTCCCCAAACCAACTCCTTGCTTGTCCAAGCTCGTACACACCGGGCATTGTAAAACCCCTCCCTGCTGGATCTGACAACACCTTCACCCCAGACCCTCCAGCATCTTTCAGAAGTTATTTCTGGAAATTCTGAATCTCATAACAGCAATAAAAGGAAAACATTGTTGTAGCCAAAGTAAATGTCCCTTTGGAGCCTGTTTAAAAGGCACTGGGGTATTTGTGCAAGTTGAAATAGTCGCCTTCACAGCAGAACAGTTCGGCTGCTGGGAGATATCAAGGAGCAGGATAAATTTATAAAGAGGTCAGAGAGGATCTGTCTGTTTAAAGGAAAGGCTCAGGGAGATGAAAGTCTGAATTCTGATTCTTTTGCAGTCAAATCAGAATTCTGTTCCATCCTCAGCCAAATCAGCTACAGAGCATGAAATCGAAACCAACAGCTCAAAAAAAGCCTCAGTGCTGCGTGTTTTGATCAGGTTGCTAAAGACCAAGTTTCTGTTGCTCATGAGGGCAGGCAGTGAAAACACACAACAGACTTGGTGTGGCACCCAGGAAACACGGAGATGTGACATCCAACAGGGATGTGCAAAAATATTCACAGCTCAAGCAAAAGTGTGTGAGAAAACTGTATTTCTAAGGAAATACAGACTGGGTTTCAAAAAAAAAAAATCTCTGTCACGGCTGTGGTCACTTTGCCCACAGAGATCCAAAACAAGGGTCCTGGTCCCTGCAGGGTCAGCGAGATCTGGTCCAGAAAAAGCCCAATCTCATCCCAAATCCAAGAGTCCAACCCTGCACTAGAAAGTAAAGTTTGTTTCTTGGGTCAAGCCTCCCTTTTGGTGCTGGTGTGGGAGGGAGGTTCACAGACAGGGATGGATGGGGCTGATAGCAGGGGAACAATGTCTGCTTACCAAAGTGAAATTCATTCCCTCCCTAAACAGCCCTTACACATGTTCCCACCCATAAAAAAACACAATAAAAAAAGGGATGCAAGATGTATTTAAGACTAACTAGTGTAATTCCAGATATTTTGTCTGAATTAACTCACACTCAGACCCAGACCAAGAGCTCTGCAAACTCCCTCCCTTTCCCTTTTGCTTTGAGGACCCAGCATATAGACCTGGAAAATAAAATTATTTGTGCCTTATCCAGATGATAAAATAGATCATCTCTAGAATATAATGTAGGGGTTCAGGTTTTTTTTTTTTTTAGGAGAAACAACAATGCTGCTCCTCTGAGGAGAGGGCCGGTGTCGGAACAGTGGGATGATTGTTGGAGGAGTGAATCTGGTTTTCATTAGGGGGAAGTGATGGGTCCGGTTTCTGCCCAGGACTGTTTGCTCCATCTCTGCTTGTGTTCTGTGTTGGCAGTTAACCCTTTCCCGAGGGGAGCAGAGCCTGCCCTGCAGATCCCACCCACCTGGCACACGCAGAGATAGTGGGATCACTCCAGGCAGAGCAGGAATTCCTGCAGGTACTGTTTGCAGTTGGTGCCTTCAGACCCAACCCACTCTGGGATTCCATGATTCCATGAAATAAGGAAAGCAGGCAAGACCATCAAGGACAGCCTGGTCTGATGCTGCAGACTTTGGGTCCATAAGATGAGAGACCCAAAAGACACCTGCAGTCAGTGTCTGGCCCAAGGACCAGAGTTAGACCCAGCCTGTCCACACTGCCCAAGCTTTAGCTGGCAGTTGATTCACCCCCAGAATGCAGGAGGATGAAATGTTTGCCCGAAACGAGACCTCCTGGCCTCTCCTCTTGCCATGTCTCCTGCCCATCCCAACACCCTGAACCAGGAAGGCACCATGGATGACACCACTCCCAGACTAAACTGGCAGTCTCAACCAGCTCAACAACCACCTCCCCCAGCCCTTAAGCTGCTGTGAACAGATCTGCCCTGTTCCATTGCCCTCCACTCTATTCCTGACTGTGAAACACAGAGGAAACCCCTCCAAGCCTCTGCCCCCTCCCATGGCAGCACCTCACATCCTCAGAGCACAGACCTTAATAAACAAATAGATGAAAAAATGACTGCCAAAAGGCTTCTTGGTTAGATGAACCCAGAGATACTGTTAGTCAGCCACCAGACTATATCAGAAAATAAAGAAGATTAAAAGAAACTGTCACCACCTATTGCTCAAATTGTTTTCCACCTCCTGTTTCAGCCAGTCTGCCTGTCACTGGTTCTTTGGAGGGAGTTATCTTGGAAAGAAAATCCTGCTCTTCCTTTTATTGGAGGAAAACCTCTTAGACACTCCCCCCCCCCCTTTTTGTGGAACACATTCCTGCAGACATTCGCCACAAAAGAGCACCGAGACTGCAACAGCCAAAGAGACTTCATTTGTGTCCTTGCCCTCAGCCCCAGCCCCTGTTTAGCACAGCCACACATGTCAGGGTGTAAAGATCTCCTGGTGGCACATCTGAGGTGGCATTTCCCCCGCTCTGCCCCGTGCCAGCACTTTCCAGACTCTCCAAAGCAATGTACCAAGTGCCCTTTTCTGCTCAGATAATTCCCCGAATTACTCCAAAGCCCGTTCTCTGCACTCCATACATTTATTATGAACTCGGTGTCTGAAGCCAAAGCATTAATTGCATCTTGCAGGAAGGCAGAAAACCAGCTCGTTTGGCAGTGTATTCATTAGGGGCCTGATTGACACGGCCAGAACCAGGGGTTTAAATTCACGCCGGAGCGGAGGACGGAGCACCAGGAGTTTGAGCATTCAGCCCCAGCAATCTCACCTCTCTGGGGTTTATCTCTGCCAGTCGGATAATTTATCCTCCTCACGGCAAGGCAAAAAGGCAACTTGGCAGAGGGGGCAAGACAAAAGTCGACATTTTGTAACTGCTAAGTGCTAACGTTTCTGAAGATAATTTTTTTTGCAAAAGGTTTCTAAACAGCCCCTGTCAGCCAAGTTGTATTTTGTTATTTCAAAGTGACTGTGGGAGTCTAATCCAGTTCAAGCCCTTTGTAAATTTTAATGGAAATGCTCATACACAAAGGACAAAAAAATGTTTAGCTGCTGTTAGATATTCAGGAAATCTAAATCTAATTTGCTCTCCTAATCAGCGCTTCGATCCCAGCAGTGCCTGTTGTTTCTCTGTTTCCTCACTGCAATTTCAACTGCAGCATCTATTTTCTATCAAAATACAGCTTGTATAGAATTGTCTATATACAGCTCAAAATACAGCTTTAACCACAGGGAAAAAAAGGGGATTTTCTTGCAAAACAAAACCATGGTAATATTGCTTTGACTTAAAAGTGTGTGGAAGCACGGAATAAAAAAAACCCCACTGATTACATCTATCAACGACCAAGTGGCCTTTTGTTTCTACACTTAGGGGAGATGATAAACATCCTTGTGCAGATCAAACCCTGAAGCAGGCATGCAAAGGGCCTTTTCCAGTGGAAAAGTAGGAATGACACCTGATGGAACCTGCCTGGGAAAGACAAGGACAAGGGACCTGGGACAGAGCTCCCCTGAGGGCACTGGGAAGTCACTTCTGAACAGCAGCTGGCAAAGACCAGAGGAAATTCTGGGGGAGAAATTTGAATGCTTGATGCTTAAATGGAAATCAGAGAGAGGAATTAGTACAATCCTGTGCCAAAAGAAGCTCCCAGAGCTGAGGGGCAGAGGAGGACACAGCCCAGCAGGGCCAGGAACTGCAGTCTCAGCCTACAATCAATCCTCTGCTGCATCTGCCTCACTTGAGTCTTCAGAAATTTGGGGCCTCACTAATTATGGATAATCCTCCAAAAAATGAAGCTCCTTGGGAACAAACAGAGGACCTCCTTCATCGCCCAGGCTGGAGGGTTAAGCAGACTGCAAGATGCATGGGAAGACATGGAATAAGGCAATTCCTGTCCATTCACTGCTTAAATACAGAACGAGCTTTACTTACCACAGTTATTTCTAAAGTTTGCCAGCAACAGAGCAAACTTAGAGCAGTAGCTGTAACATTATTAAAATTGCAATTTATTAAAATAATCCCACAGCAGGAAAGAGATCTGATGGATGAGGCCACAGCTGAAGATGGGATCAAGTTTGGCTGAGTTTTAGTTTGGGTTAAGAGCTAAGATTTCACAGTAAAAAAATCACAACTCTTACAGGAAATAGATGAGGAAGACAGATGGAGAACCTAAAGTAACTGGTAGTCTGGGCTGCCATATGCACAGAGTTCCTCAAAAACCTGTTCAGCAGACTCTGACAACAAGTCCATAATGTTGCTTGGATAAACAGTTCCCCAAACCAAACCCTGTTCGTGGATTCACCTAAACTGCACTCCCACACAATCCCAGCCCTGAACCTATTTCAGAGGCAATAATGGAATTAGATTTGAACCCGAGTCCAGTGCCTGTGATGAGTTTGTGCTCTCACTTTGCCCTGGGCCATGCTGTGCCTCTTATTAAAGCCTTGTCCTGGCTCAGGGCTGGCTGAATCCCTGCACAGGTAGCAGTGGGGGTTGGCCAGGCTATTATCAGTTATCAGGGAGGTTTCATTATAACCCCACGGGCAGGAGTGGGGCTGAGATGCAAATGTTTATGCTGATTATCAGAGTGATGCCTGCATGTTTTAGCTGCAGCTGCTTATGTTAAACTATTTCCACATACTGGTGTGCAGGATCTTTCTTAAGTGGGACTCTGAAATTCCAGATTATGCATTTACCCTCACTTAATGCTTCGTTTTAAAAATTATAAACACCTTCTTTGAAAAAAAATGACTCTTTCAATCTGTCTCACGACAAGAAAACTCTCCCCTGCCTTCAGCAAAGGGCACACAGTTACAGATCAGATTATTTAATACCAAGGCTGGGATTCCCAAATGGCCCAGAAGCCAACCCCCACTCAGGGCACTGGCTGTGACACAGCAGAACTGCTGGGCTATAAACCCCACTGTCTGACAAACAACCTCAGGACAAGTGTGAGGGAAATACTCCTTCTCTTCCCCATCCCTGTTATCATGAGAAAATGTCATATAAAGTAACTCTTGTTCATGTCCTTTATCCTCAAATTTATAACTGTCTCCGACAGTGCAGTCAAGGGTGAAGGTTATTTGTGTCATACTTGCCAAGAAAGTGCCCCTTTCAACACTTAAGGAACACAGGCAAACTACAGATAAAGAAGCAGACAAAAAAGATTCTGTCTTTCCCAAGTATTATTTATCTCCTCTATGTTCTTTGTTTCCCTAATGGTGGAGATACCAGCCAGAGTAGGATTCACAGACGTAAATCCTTGAACCCAAGTGTGTAATTTAATTTTCTTTCATTTGAAACTAACATCAGATGGGGACACTGAGGGTCAGATTTGAAGCTCACTCTTCTGAAACACTCCAGTGTTCTTTTTCCTAAGAAACAGCTCTCAAATTGGTACTTTAAAATGGCTTGATAAAATTAGGGGCAAAGCCTAATGTAAAATTCCCAGTGGGAAGTTCACCCAGCCAAAATATTATTGTTTTCCCTAGGTAGGTAAAGTTTGTCAACACGAAAGGGTTGTTATGATAACTCCCTGTGTTAAACACAGTATTTACAGACACTGACTGCATCCAGGGCACTTCCCATCCTTTCCAGCCATGACCACCCCAAGCCAGCACCAGCTTCAGGGAACCACTGGCACCAGGCACTGAAACACCTTCACCCCTGGCATGGTTACCCCAGATCCTCTCAAGGTTCTCACCTTCCACTATCCCAGGCTGCTCCAAGCCCCATCCAACCTGGCCTTGGACACTCCCAGGGATGGGGCAGCCACAGCTTCTCTGGACAACCCATGCCAGGGCCTGCCCACCCTCCCAGGGAAGGATTCCTTCCCAATATCCCATCCAACCCTGCCCTCTGGCAGTGGGAAGCCATTCCCCCTTGTCCTGTCTCTCCAGCCCCTTGTCCCACGTCCCTCCCCAGCTCTCCTGTCCGCTCCCTTTGGGCACCTGGAGGTGCTCGAAGGTCACCCCAGAACCTCCTCTCCTGCAGGCTGAGCACCCCCAGCTCTGCCAGCCTGGCTCCAGAGGTGTTTGGCTCTGTATCAGGTTCTCTGGCATTTACACCACAATTAAACCATTTTTGCTCTGGGAGGTTTGAGCAGAGACCCCTGGGTGGGTGTGGGGTGTGGGAGGGCAGGAGCGCCGTCCCCATGGCCGGGGGGGCCGGGCCCTCTCCTAATAACGCCGGTAAGACAGTTAATAAGGCTGCCGATGAATGATTCGGATGGATTTCTGCCCCGCTAATTTCCGTAACTATCACTCTCTGAAAGACAGCTCCAGGGATTTCGGGCCCGGGGTGCCCCCGTCTCCCGGAACACAGAGCTGCATTATCCGCCCGGCTCCCACCGCCGGATCCCCTTTCACTGACCTAATGTGCTCTGCACTTTAAAATGATACAATATTTTGAAACATGCAACTACTTTACTGATACCGTCTGTGCCTAAAAGGCTCGCTGCGGCTCCAACAATGCCTCGGATCTCGTGCTCTGGGAGGCAACACAAAGCCCTGGCATGTGCTCCATGCTTTTTCGTCCGTGGCTTTGGGCCTTCAGGTGGGGATCTGCTTCCATGAGGAGAGCAGGTCCTTCCTCCCGCCCCAAACACAGTCCCACAGACCCTGGAGCGGGATCAGCTGTGCCCTGGGGCTGCCATGTGGATTTGTGTCCAGCACCAAACCCTTGGCACAAGGGACTCGTGGACTGCTGGTCCTGAAGGGGCACCAAGGGGTCCTGGGCTGTCCTCAGCATCCCCCACACACCCAGAGGAGGAGCAGAGCATCAGGATTGTCTGGATAATGAAATTATTCCCCACAGTGCAGAGGGATCTGGGAGCACAAACCCCACACACATCGGCTGGGTGGGGAACAGAGATTGTGTCAATGCAAAACAAGAGACAACTCCCGGGTTCCTTCACACACACACTCGTGCCAGGTCCCCTCCTCACCAGAAAGGCCCAATTCAGGCCAAAGCAGACATTTTGACACAGTCCAAGGTTGTGAACTGCTTGCTGGACGGGTTTCTCATTCACCCTGTTGTAAATCAAAAAAACTGAATTAACTGTTCTCCATCTCCCTACTCACACCCACACACACAGACTCCCTCTGCTTTGATTTTAGGAGAACCAAAGCTGAACCTCTCCCATAAATTTTCCTTTTTGAAGATCTTTCCTACATAACTGACCTCTTTGAATCAGAATTCTCTGTAGTGGTCATCGGCCCCAGAATTATTATTAGGAGTTTAACCTGAGAATCTGGAAGCAAACCAACTAAAAACCACCCCAAAGCCAATGACTGTATTAATTATTCAAACTGCTACTGCTGGGTTTAACCAGCCCTCCTGAATCCCAGGAAGAATTAAAGATTAAAGCACCAAGTCAAACTTGAAGGGGTATTTATACACACAGATGACACCATGTGCAAGCTACCTATGTGTTACATTAAACAAAGTGTATTTTCATAACTCACTGACTGCTATTTTCATACCCTGAGCTGGGGTATGGAAGTGAAAATACCTGAAAGCTTGAGACAATGTCCAAGTTTCTGTCAGAACGGAATGTAATTAGTGCAAATTAAGCAGCATCCTGAAAAGGAGGAGGTCAGGGAGAACTGGCAGGGTCGAACTGGGTCATTACAAAGCATTTTTATAGCGAGCAAGCAGGAGGGATCTGAGTTACCCAGAGCTCCCTCTACATCCCAGACTTTCTGTGAAGAAATCCCTCCTGAAAGCTGGCACAAAAGCAGTGGCACATGGAGCACCTCGTTCCTCCAGGGCCATGTGGCATCTCTGGCAGAGCTGCCTGGCCGTGGGAGCGGCACTGGCTGGACTGGTGACTGTTCTGGAGGCAACTGAGCTAATTTTGACGTGTGATGCTGGAAAGGCCCTTCATGGTGGATAATCTCCCTGGCTGCTTCTATAAATCATCTCTTTCTGTCTCACTGAAATTTTGCATCTCAGGAAAGTTGCAGGGTGGGAGGGAGGGAGGGTGAGGAAGAGAACTCTGAGCAGGGCTGTAGGGGAGATTTCCATGCCTTCCTACCCAGCAGCTGCTCAGACCAGGATCTCAGTGGTATAGACTTTTTCTCGGGTCTGACAAAACACTAAAAACCCCTCCAGCATGACAACAAAAAATAAATATCAAAAGAACATTTGAAGAGCTCAATAAATTGATCATATTCCGCTGAACCTTCACCCTTATAACGATAGTACCATTTAAATGCTAATGTCATTTTTAAAAAAGTCAATTACAGGAGTTTTAAAGTAATGGAGTCAGCAGTCTTGATGTAAATCTGTTATATTAATCTGCTCTGTACACTGTATCCATGGGCACTGATGCATTCACCCCCTTTTCCCTGGAGGGAATGTTCCCTCGCAGTGGTACCAGTAATTGAATCAAGTTGATACAGACACCAAAAATATTGTAAGTCTTGTAGGTAATGAAAAGCATATGTTGATAAAGCCAGTTGCTGTAATTTTGGATAGAAGAGCACTGACATTTGGGAAGTTCAAAATTAGAATTAACCCCTTGATGATTAAGTGACCTGAAATTGTCTTTACAAACTCTGCTAATTTCACTGAGCAAAACTGCTTGAAATCTGCCACGAGACAGCTGACAAATCCTTCACCTCCCATCTCCTGCTTATTCCCAATTAAACTCACTTCCATAAAGATTTTTACAATTTTTTTTCAAACTGGTTCAGACAAAATGTAAGAGGATCAGAAAATAAACATTTCTCAGGTTCAGATTAATTTCTGCACCTTTTCTCAGGCCTAAGGAAGCTGGAATGCCACAGCAAGAGAGATGTTTGGATTGTGCTCCTTCTGCAGGTAAAAGGATGCAGCAGATATCTCCAGGTGCCACTCAGCAGATTTTGGGAGGAGTTCTAAACTGAACAGAATCACAGAATCCTCAAACCATTCAGGTCAGAAAAGACCTCCAAGGTCGAGTCCAACCTTTGACTGATCTTAGAGGGTCTGTAACACCCAGGATACCCAAATGGTGTTTAAAATCATCAAATAAACCCAAACCAAAAGAAAGACAGATATAGCATTAGAAGAGAGACTCAGTTGTGAACAAACTTGGACAAAGCCCACAGTCCATGCTGGCCCTAATGAACCATTTGAGTTATTATTGCAGAGGGCTGCAGATGGATCCACGGATGCACAGCTGGGAGAAGCTGAAATGTCCCTCATGTTAAACAGGATTAACTTTGGTTCAGGAGAACAGGAGATAATGAACACCAGGAGAGAGGCTGGACTGAGGCAGAATTATAAATCCCTCCACGTACCTGTGCTTGCCCACATACAAAGATGTATCGTCATTTATGACAGGAGATAAAACCTTAGAGAACTTCCAGACAGTAAGAGCTATCAAAAATAATAGACTAAACAAACATATTTTTGCAAGTAGTAATAACAAGGGAATTGCATTCACCACTGCTCTGAGACAGAAAGAGAACTTCCAGATAAAATTGTCATGGAATCCATTCAACTTGTCACATAAACACGGGGCTGGTTTTGCTGTTAAGAAGGGGCTGATTAATGTTCATCAAGATTTTCCTGCTTCTGCCCTTTGTGAATTGATTCTCGAGTGAAGGTCTAATAAAATTTCAGCAAATGTCACACACATGCCATAGAAACATTTCAGTGGCATCATAAATCGGAGCAGTTTGGAACAGGGCACTTGCAGTGATTTTGTTCACTCGGGGCCTTCCTCTGCCACGGTTCAGGGGTTAAAGGGATCCACAAATATTAAACAAGGTTCGAGTTAACCACAAAATGCAGAACATGTCCAACAACATTTCAACATTCTCCAAGCCTGGAACTTCTCCCAAAACGCTGCAGGCTCGACTCTCTGGAGAAATCAATCCGGAATTTCAGAGAAGCTTCGTTACTACCAAAGCCCCCGATATCTGTATCCCAGCCCTTCCCTCCACATTCCCATTCTGCAGTGGAGCAGGGGGCTGGAATCCCCTGATCTGGCTCCCAACGCAGGGCACACCAACGTCAGGGTGCCATCCCTCCTCTGGGATACACCCCAGGATAATCAGGAATGTGGAATCACCAACAAAGCCAGAAACTCCCCGTCAGCAGCTCTGCCAAACCCCTCATGCTGGGATGAGAAAAGTGGGGTTTTGTCAACAGTGTTTGGAATAATTGAATAAACTGACTTACAAGGCAACATTTCGCTACTTCCAGAGAAATTTTCTACTTAAATCTTTTGCTGTTTGGGCTAAATTGAAAATCTCCATTCTGGCACAAAACGGCGGTACCTGAGTCCTAAAAGCATCGTGGGGCTTTTTGGGTGAGGTTTGTTTGAGTGTTTTGGTTTTAAATGGGGATAAATGAACCCCAAAACTGTTTCCCATTCCTAACAAATCTTCCCACACAGCTCCACTCCCAGTGCCCTGGAAGTTGTGTATCCAGGCACAGCTTGCTGTGTTGGAATAGTGGTAATACCCAGAAAAGCACTGTCCCTTTTGGTGCAGTGCCCACAGACCCACTCTGAGGAGCAGAACCACAACTCTTAAGGGCTTGATAGAGGAATAAACCCCTACATGGTTCCTTTGAAACCAAACTTTCCTGGAAGTCGGCACTTTGGAAGAGAAAGAAAAGGAAGGAAACTGTTCTGCCACTTAGAGCAGTGTGAGAGGGAACAAGGCTTCCAATAAAATAAATCCCTGGAAGAAACACTGGAATTCAGCAGTTAATAACAGCGTCTCTGACCAGAGCGGAGAAAATAAGTTAAATAAATGAAAAAAAAAAAAAAAAAAAGGTGGGATTTTCCCTATTCCAGAGGCAGGAACAGCACGGCGGGATTAAAGCAGCTCCGCGGCAGCGTCGAGAGGGGGCGGCCTCGCCCAGGAGGAGCCGGACCGGGGATAACGGGGGGGGGGGATAACGGGAGAGATACCGAGGGATACCGGGGGATAACGGGCCCCGGGATTGGGGAGCAGGGGGGTGTCTAACCTGGGAATTTATGGAGATTATTCTATAGTTCTATGATATTCGGTATTATTCTAATTTACAGAAAGATGTTCACTCCCATCCTGCATCCATGTCAGTCCCCCACCCTGCACACGTGCTGGGATCCCTTGGGAGTTAGGAGGAGTTTTGCATAATCCTAGAGTGAAGCTGCTGTGTCCTGACTTGTTCCTGCAGGAATGCCAAAGTCCAGGCCCGTTCACTGCCCATCAGATGGAGCAGCACCCACAGCCCGGGCGCAGGGATGCTCTCCCAAAGGATGCTCTCCCAGAGGATGCTCTGCCAAAGGATGCTCTCCCAAGGGTTTTCCCTGTCAGGGGGCTGGGGCAGGTGTGGACAGGGCTGGGGGTCCCACCAAAGCACCCCAGGCCCACAGGACACCTCACCCTGCCCTTGCACTGACCTCCCTGCTCCATCCTTCAACAGCCACTAAGGAAAACCCCATCTTTTAGCAGGAATCCTTCACCAGGGCAGTTCAGACCTAACAAAACCGATTTAAAACAGTGTTAAGAGACAACAAACTCCAAATTGTTCCAGAAGAAATGGGATGCAGTGGGCTGAAGTGGTGGCACCCCCCACAGCCTCCCCCAACCCCTGGTTACATCAGCATCTCCCTCCCTGCACTCAAACTACAGCCAAACTGAGGCTGGAAGAGTGAAAGGAACAGTCTGAAACCAGGAAAACACAAACAAACCGGGAGTGGAGACTGTATGTTTGTTTATAATTTTTTTTCTCCTTTTAAATTTGTTTTTAAAGCAACAAGTGAAACCAAAGGCAGGACTGAGCCCTCCTGCAACCTGGTGTGTCTCGATGGATTCAATGAGCTTGGAGGTCTCTTCCAAAATAAATGACTCTGTGATCTTCTGCCCCAGGTCTGCACTAGCTGGGAATGGTTTTCCAGCCATTCCATGTGTTTTGCCTGGCACGGCAACCTCCACCTTTCATCAGCAGAAACCACCTTTTAACTGGGGGCTAAGAAATTAGGAAATCAGACCTGGGCAAAGGGGTGACTAATTAAATCTTTCCAACTCAAAGAAAACCAAAAACCAGGAGAGTCATCCTGAATTCCTACCTCAGCCCCTTCCCAAATCAACTCAACATTTGAAAAGAAGTCGGTCTTGGGTTTTGAGTTTTGCACCTTCTATTTTCTTGTTCTGACAGAAAGCCAAGGGCACTAAAATATTCCAAAAACACCTGCATAGGTCAGGGTAGAGCAAAGGTGGGAAGCAGGAGGGACATCCCTGTGCCAGGACAGACCCTCACACAGACCGGGTCCAGTCCTCCCTCTGAGTTCCACTGGCTGATGCTCAGGTGTTTCACACCACTGCAACTTACAACCAGACTGCAATTACTCTGCTGGAAATTAGCATTTTTAGAGATTTTCAGTGGCTCCACACGCAAACGCAGCCAAAGAAATGTGGGAAGAACACCCAGTCCTGTGGTGGTTTTGTCAGCACCCCGTGTGCTGCCTCCTGTGCAAACGCTTCCTCCTGGGACAGATGAGGGATTAACAATTCCAGCCCCACTGAAATCCATGGGAAAACCCCTCCTTGCGTTGCTTGGGCCACAGTTCTACACCTGAAGTTCTGGATCCAACTACAACAAGCCCTTCAGCACCCTGCCACTAATGCAGGTGCAGCAACAAGGACTGGTAGTTATTTAAAATGAGGTTATTTGTAGCTGTTTCTAGAGGACCAAGTGCTCTGAGTTTTCTTGCAAATGTGAGGATTTTTTAACTCCTCTCATCTTCCAATAGAAACTTGGACATATTTGCTCATAGGAGCACATCTTCCAGTTAGAAAATTTTAAAAACAAATGGTCCAGACATTTTTATAAGCATAAAAATGAAAGCCAAGTTGGTTAGTGGTTTCAGATGCTTTTTATTTGCAAATCAGAAAGGGCTTCATTTATAAATTGAAATTGTACTGGCTGCTAATCCTGAAGGCAGACTTGGGCCTTTGGCTCTCCTTGGAGAAGTAGAAAAAGTGCATTTTAAAGACAAATTATTTCATTTGGACCAATGAGTGCTGTGGTTGGACAGGACATTTATTTCATAGCAAAACTCATATAAAGTGTTTCAGATTGGAGTTCCTCTGATTTAAGGGCATTGCTCTGTGGAGACACTGCACTCCACAGTGAGTCTGTACCACAGCCCTGACCCCAGGCATGCAACTTGGGAATTTCTGGGATAATCACCACTCCTGGTGCTGCAAGGGGGCTCTGGGAGCACCAGGCTCTTTACACAGGGTGCTGCATCTCCAGACTGCTGAGGAGCTCCCAGTGCCCTCACCCAGACACAAACCTGAGCTTTCCCTGTGTGGAAGATGGAACTGATGAACTGAGAGGATGAAGTTGCTCAAGTGTCCCCAGCAAGTCTGTGCTCCTGACACACTGGACCCACATCCCTGAGACCTCAGAGTCCCTTCTCAGGCACTAACTACCCAAACTTGGGAAACTCTCCCCTTCCTGAAGCACAGTAATAACATTTATCACAGAATCACGGGATCATTTAGGGTAGATAAAACCTCTAAGGTCTTTAAGTCCACCCTTTGACTGCTCACCACCTTGCATACTAGTTTCCCCATTTCTTCCTTACTTAATTTCCCTCATCCTGAGGCACTCACTGCAAGACAAGTCTGCTACACCTGCTGAGCTCAGCTCACCCATCGCTCACCCTGCAGGGTGAAAACCAGCCAAGTGACTGAGAGAACAGGTACTGTTTCATAGTCAGTAAGTCAAGAGTGAATCAAGACATAAAGGAAACAGGGAAGAGCTGAACCAGCCATCCCAGTTCACCGTCCATCTGCTGTTCCCTTCCCAAGCTCATCACGAGCTGATCCTGACAGGGGATCACCTGGTGCATTCCCAGGGATCAAGGTGAACTCATGGACTGAATCACTGATCAGAGAAAATTCCAGTGGGTGCAGGGACGAAGGTGGCACAAAACCAACAGCAGCTGGGAAACCAGGGGCAACACTCAAACCTTCTCTAGTGAACAGCTTAATAATTACACGAAACACACAAAACCCACTTGCTCCAGTTTTTGGTGGGTTCCCCAACCCAACCCAGAGTGAATTTGTCTGAGTACCATCCTATTAATTCCCTCTGATCCAATCTCATCCTCCTTTTCCCTCTGTTAATTTTTTTCCTCTCTCTGATGGAGGAGAAAATCCCTGGTGCTGCTGGGCTGCTGCCCCTGTGCTTCCCTCGCCAGGCTCCCCTCCCGTTATCGCTCCGGGCAGCCCCGGCGCTGTCTCCTGCCATTGTTCCTGCTCCACTCACACTTCTTATTGCTGGGGGCAGGGGGGTGGGGTTGTTTCGTAATTTATAGCAAAATAAAGAATGATTTCTTGTAACAGAAGCTGCTCTGTTGTTGCAGAGCCCTTGTTTAGCTCCGTTTGAGGAGCTGAAGAAGAGCTGCTCGGTCGCTCCCAAGAAGGAGCAGATTGAACCACGCGGCTTCTCCTAACGCCTCCCACACGCCACACATCAACCCTTACCTTCCTACAAACAACAACCAGCATTCATTTTGATTATTCACTGTTGGTTTGGGGGTTGGTAGGCGATAGGCTTCTCTCTCAGTCTCTCACCTCCTCCCCAAACTGTCTGCAGCTCCTCCGTGCCAACCCTGCCAGCAGGACCGGGGAGATTCCTGCTCAGTGTAGAGCACAAACACGGAGCTGGCGTGTTCCAAGCCCTCACCACAATGGTTATCATCGTCAGTGATTACAGACAGTTACCTGTCAGGCTCCTCACAGATCCAGTTCAGTGTTTGGAAGGGCCAGCTATGCCAGGCAAGTCACCAGGGAGCTGTGAGCACCCTCTGTGCCTTCACCGCAGAGCCCGACTTGCATTTTTAACACCTAAAAAATGCATCCTAAAATTTCATTCCCCTGTTTGCAGAGGATTCCCTTTCCAACTCCAGGCCCTGCCAGAAACAGATGAGATTTCAGCCACGCTCCTCAAGCACCAGGTGCCCTCCCCCAGCTCCCTCCCAGGAACAGGCTGCTTTGCTCTCTGTTTTTTTTCTCCTCAGTGCGGGGCAAAATCCCCGTTTGGGCCTCCCCTCTGTTGGACAATCCCCCCTCGAGGCCATCCTCGGAGCAGGCATCCCCCAGGAGGGGCTGGGGCTGGCACAGTGTGTGCTGGCTCTGTGTGAGCACAGAGCACCCCAATGTTCCCCGTTCCCCACCACAGCCCTGGGGAACACTGTCCCCCCTTATTCTCCACGTGCCCGCCACCTCCTGCCAGCTCAATATTCCTCTTCTTTCCAACCCCTTTGATCCGACCACATTCACCCGAAAAAACAACCGCTTCTTGGGGGCCCCGACCTCAGGCTGTGCCAGGATCACAGAGCCAGGTTTGATTCCCTATCCCACAGCCCTGCAGGGATCTGGGAGCAGAGCTGGGGGCTCCCGAGCCCGAGCGGCAGCGACCCCGATAAAACAGGCACTGCCTGTGGATCCAGGGAACAGCTCCCCTCCCACCCTGAGCCTTTCAAAGCAGCCAAGCAAAAGTTCCCAGAGTGGCTTATTTGTTTTGAAAACACTTCCTAGGCCACAAGTAGCAGCACTGGGTGAAAATTGTATTTTCAGGGTTTAAAAGCAGCTTGTCTGAGAATTTTCCAGCTTACAGCCATCTCCAAGGATGCTTTAAAAATTCCAGTGAATAAGGGACTGAAGAAGAACTCTAGATTAAACACAAGAAAACCTGAACATTTTTTTAATCCTTGGAAGTGCATTAATGGGCTTAATGGTTTATTAACGATTTTGCTTTTATGCTGTTTTCTTAGAACCACATGTCTGATTTCTACAGATATCAAAGTGCCAAGATAACCCAAAAAACTGCTCAGGAGGTACTTCGAGTTCACTTCTAACTACAAAGGACAAGTACTCTGACAGGTCTGGAGTGTTCGCAACCTCTTTGGTGTTTCAAAACCACCTCAGAGTCCTGGGAGCAGGTTCTTGGGCTGTAAGCTGATGGTATGTGATTTACAGCCTTATTTTTTAAGACATTTCAGATGTGAGCACTGCCTTGGTGGAAGCCTCCACTGTCTGTTCCACTTAACAAACCAGCTGCACGGATTTTGTGCAAAAATACAAAATCTATCACTTCCCAAATACCTGGGCAATGCTTTATTCCAGGGGCTCCTTCCCATACCTGCGGTGGGTTTTTTTTCCCCTCTCAGTTGAGTGTCCAAAGCCACAGAACAACCCATGAATCTCACAGGATTCTTGTAATGGCTTTTAAACCCTACATTGTGGGCTGTTTATGGCGCAGTTGCATTTGCTTTAGAGATTTGTTTTAATGCTGTTGGTGTTATTTAGAGAGATATTAAATTCAAACAGCTTTATGGTTGCTAATAAACATCTATTACCATTACAGACATTCTGATATAAAAGCCTCATACAGGTGCTTTCTCTCAACTATGCAGATTTGATTGATTAGGCCACAGTAGTTTATTTTACACTTCAGTGGTCACTAAATCTATCGTTAAGATTAAAAATTGCAGTTTGTGCAGTCTGGGAATAACTTCGCGTTTAAGCTGCAAAATAAAAGTCACTTTACCAAAATTCTGAGGGGGAAAAGACCACAACACACAGAGGAAGTTAAAAGGAGAAAAGTTTGTAACACCTTATTCAGTTCTTCAGAAGATGAATTTCATAGAATCCCAGCATGGTTTGGGTGGGAAGGGACCTTAAAGCCCATCCCATTCCACCTCCTGCCATGGGCAGGGACACCTTCCAATATCCCAGGTTGCTCCAAGCCATGTCCAACCTGGCCTTGGACACTTCCAGGGATGGGGCAGCCACAGCTTCTCTGGGCACCCTGTGCCAGGACATCCCCACCCTCACAGGGGAGAATTCCTTTCCAATATCCCATCTATCCCTGCCCTCTGGCAGTGGGAAGCCATTCCCTGTGTCCTGTCCCTCCAGGCTCCTGTAAATAGTCTCTCCCCATCTTTCCTGTCATCTCCCTTCAGGTACCAGAAGGCCTCAATTAGGTCACCCTGAAGCCTTCTCTCCTCCAGCTGGACCATCCCAATTCTCCCAGCTCTCCCCCATAGCAGAGCTGCTCCATCCCCCCCAAACACAGCCTGTAAAATCCCGGGCACACCAAGCTGGAACCAAGAGGGGTCTGCTCCGGTCAGGATTCCGGGCAGCCCCGAGCACCGTGCCCTGCTGGCACAGGAAAGGCCCTGGGCATCCCTGGGGAGCAGTTCTCTCCCTGGTGGCAGCTCTGACCCCCTGCCATTCGCAGCAGGGCCATCCAGCCGTGGCAGGGCTCGGGAAGGGAAGTTGGCCGACTTTAGGCGTGACATCTGCACTAACAATTCCGATTCCAGCGCCGTGTCATTTGTTACTGTCTCCTGCATTAGCTGCTCCACGGTGCCCACCGGCCCCGAGTCCATCCCCCCGTGGAGCCCGGCCTGCCGAGCCGTGCTCAGACAGTGACCACCTGGGAGCAGGTTGATAAATGGCCAGTTTATAATGCTGTCATGCCAATTTTGTCCTGTGGGAAATGTGTGTCTCTCTCAAAACAGCTTATTACCAACCTGTGGCTGAGGCCATGATCAATCAAACTGATCAGATATGGCAAACATGGTAACTGATATAAAGAAGATTTCTTGCTACACAGTTTGAGGTTAACGTGACAAATGATGGAGTGAGGAAGAATAACTTACAGGGAAAAACCAGCCCATTAAAGGCTGAACTTAGAGGCAGCTTTGGGAAGCTGAGTTAACAACACATCCTTTTAACATGTGCTCGTATTCCCTGCTCATTGAGGTAACCCTGAATACATTCCCTTGCAAATTCCTTGTATAATCCAGAAGGAATGTTTTTTTAAACATTGTCTGATTGCAAACAGAAATTTAAACCACCTACACCCATCCTCAGTGCCTGGATATGATGAGTCACGGCACAGGTAATGCCAGATTCCAGATACAACACATCTTGTCAAAATCCCAAAATATTTTGAGGGATTCTATTGTCTGTCAGAGCAGAGCTGAGAATGACATTTCTCCCAGAACTTCATCTATTTGCCTTCAAAGTGGTGGAATCCTACACCTGCACAACCCAACTGTGATGCAGTGGCTTTTCTAAAGCACGCCCAGACAAACAGACTCTGCCAAGCCAGACCTAAGGAGGGCTCATTTTGGTCCTTTTTACACTATCAGATTACCCTGGATGCTCAGATTATGAAAGCCCTTTCTGCTTCACTGCTCACACCGTTCTGAGCCCAAATCTGGCAGAACTGGGTGTCGAACCTGTCCCGTTATCCTTTAGGGTCTGGAGCAGGGAGCATCCCTCCAGGATCAGCACACGGAGCTGTGGCTCTTGGAGAGCTGTTCCAGTGGCTGTTGAGCCTCTGGCAAACATCTGAGATCACTCACTTGACTGAGTTTGTGAAAACGAAGCCTTATTTGCTGGCAAAATTAATGAGAAAAGAGTCTTCAATGAGACAATAATTTATGGCTTCTGCAGCAGAGGAAAGGACAGGGAAGCTCATCTGACTCGGTGCTTCCCAGGAAAGGCATCTCTGAGGGGGCAAGAGTGAGCATTTCTTTCCAGAAACGTCGTCGGCCATTTCAAAATCGGGTCCTTAGCGGGGTATTTTGTTTTATGAAACCCTTCCAAAATTGATGAAGGTTGAAATAAATGGCCCTTTGTTCCCTCCCCCAACCACTGCATTTAATGACGGCGAAATAAAATTCTACTCCGTGGCCGCACGCCAGAGATCAGATGATACAACCAACTCACAACATATTTTAAATTTTGTGCTACATTGAAAATTGAGACACATCCAGATAGGCTGGGAGCTGCACACATCCAGCATTATCTCCCCTCACTGCACGGGAAAGTCAGAGCTGCAAATCGTGTCCTTTTCCCTGAAACTCCCGTCTCTAATCCGGCCATAAACACCAACTCTTTGCCTTTCAAACACAGAACACTGCCAACAGAAAAGCCAGAAATGCATCAGACAATAAGAAGAGCGATAATGGCCACCAAACTCCGTTCTTCTCCCCCCTCTTTTTTTAACAGATAGGTTTTAGACTCTATAATAATCACGCAGCTAAGATACAAGGTCTCTTGTTGGCAATAACCTACATGACATGACTTAGAAGGCAGGTGTTACTGTAATTAGCTATTGTTTGACTATCAAAAGTCAGAGCTGATTAAAGCCACTAAGTACAAGTGCACTATTTTATTTCAAAGAATATTATGAACTGCATGCTGGGACTCTTTCACTGCGGCCCTACCTTCCGGAGTCTGCTAAGAGCCCATGCCAGCAGTAATCAAAACTAAAATCTGCATAAACCTTCAGGGTTTTAATTCAAGCAGAGCCCTTTCATTAGAAATATGTTACTTTATGAAATCTGGTCGCCAGCAAGGGGAGAAAAATGTGACTTCTTAAGAAAAGTGAATGGCATCTCTTTAGTGATTAACCCAAGATTAATGGAGGCTCCTACTGCTCGGCCTAAGTCCATTTTATTGCTAATTCATTTAGGTACTATTTCAGATGTACTTGATGAAAGTCACCTGCTAAGAAGTCATGTTTTGGCAAGCAAGGATAGCCATTATGGTCAAATCCCAAATAGAATTTTTATTAAAGAAGCTTTGAAAAGTGTCTTGTATTAGTCTTTCAGAGACATACTATTTAATGTACTCAATTAGTTAAAAATTTGGGGCCCAAGTCACTAATCAAACATTCATAATGCTTTTTTTTATTTTTTTATTTTTTTTTTTAGTCTACATGCATCTTTAATGTTCCAGGTAGGATGAACACTGCACTGAACAGGGACATTTATATTCAGACAAAAGCAGCAACACTGAGACTTACCCAGAAGTGGGTGGGATTTGGGTAAGTGCACGGTGGGATCCGGGAAATGTTGGCTTGGCAGAGCATCTCTTTGTTCCCTGGGATGCTGTGGGGAGTGGGGACTTATGCAAATCACATGTTCCTAAACTGTACCTAATCACTGAGCTTTGGCTTGTGTGTACATTTAGAGCATGAGGTTTGATCCCTTAACACAAATCATTTCAGTTTTTGACTTTTCTGCCGTTTGTTCCTTTGATAAATAAGAGTTTCAGGGATTTAACGACCAGAGAGCACAAAAGACTGATTTGTCACCTACCCCGTGAGATCTGTTCAACACAAAGCACCTCCACAGCCCATCCAAAGCTCAGCCCCTCTTTGCAGGTTGGGCAAGCTTTGATCCAGGGACAATTCCATGAGCTGCCACGACATCTCTGTAGGTTTTATACATGAGCTTTGCTTCCCTGCACCGTGGAGATGTGAAATCCTGACAGCCAGGCCAGGAGCTCTCACTCTGAAGGGGAAAAGGGCATGTTCTAGAGGTAGTTGTGGTGATCACAGACATCTGAGCTTCACATGCAGCTGTGCCCTTCTTTTCAAAAAATGGACAACGTCTGAAGGGGGTGAGAAAGATCAGCCCCTCATCTGCCAGGCACCTGCATCTCCTAAAACCTACATTATTGAATTATTGCTGACCATTCCTGGTGACCATCACACATCTAAGCTGTTCCCACTGCTCTGGGTGCAAATCAGCTGCCTGTGTACGAGGCCAGAGAGGCCCGAGAGCCCCCCCACAACCTGCATGGCCCCACTCTGACCCTGTGAAGAACAAGACCAGTGGCAAATCCACCCAAAAATGTCTGCTTTGGGTATTTCAGCCTGTTTGGGCTGAGCTCTCTCCACACTGTGGGTGATGAGTGACTCTGAACCTGCTGCTGGGACCCAACAGCACGACAACCCAGTCACACTTTGATTTCTCCTGAGAAGTGAAACAACCTGGTTCCTAAACTTTTACTTTTTTTTTTTTTTTTTTAAAGACTGATACAGTTTACAAAATACTGACTGGGACTGTTGGGATTGATGGGAGCCACAAAACCAGGCAGACACGTGCAAGATGCCACACAGCGTGCCAGCAGCTCCCTGATGCCCACGGGTCCCTACCAAGGACAGCAGGAAGGTTTCCAACACTCCTCCAGCAATATTCAGAATTATTAGTGATGGCAACACATTCCATGGCAGAACTCTGCTCCTGGGAGACCGCACAAAAAAATCAGCCTGGACTGAAAACACTTCACTAAGGGAATGTCCCGCTAAAGGAGCCGCCGTCGTGTGATAACAAAGTTATCCTAATCTGCTCCCCTTGTGTGCTGGGGCACTCACACATGCAAATCTTGTCTTGTTCAACCCTGTTTGTTCACCTCCATAGTCCTTCGGTGATTCAAATCTGTGTCTTACTATCCTATAATACCCTTGTCTAACAGTTCTTTTTAAATGCATGTGTTAATTATCTTGCCACCGCTGTAATTTCTCCCTGTAGTCCATTAATTAAGAGGTCACAATCTAAGAGCATGTTTACCCAATAAGCTTTCTTTTTTAATTATCCTAATTGCTTGGATACTGACAAAGACTCCATCCCTCCCCTTCCTCTGAGTGGATTAGAAAACGACATTTCAAAGCCCCACACAATGATGGGTCTGTAAAACACACACACACAAATATAAATATATATTTGTTTCTGTAACTCCATGATGTTCAAACCTCAAAGGTCAACGGGACACAAGCATTTGTATAGCTGCACAAAATGGAGATACAAATTGCCCTCCATTAACTGATCTATTACTCTGAGATGTTCTATTGGTCAGGAAAAACACAAGCAAAACCCTAAACCCTCAGTACAGGAACAAGATGGATGGGCACAGCTTGGGCTGTCCTGGAGACCATCAGTGCCTCTTACAGCAGCACCTACAGGGATGTCTCTGGATAAAAGCAAGCAGAAAAATAAATAAATAAATAAATAAATAAAGGCCCTAAGCTTTCACTAAGCAGAGAAGATCAGTTATTATTCTCCCCCTGCCCAATATCCCCTTCCCATAGGTCCCATCTTGCCAAGCTGGCCCAAACACCTCTTTTATTGACTTCGCAAAACTCAACAGACAAAATCTCTACCACTTAAAAAATTTTAAGCCCCTCCTTTTGTCAAGTTTTTAAAAGGGAAAAGTAGCTGTTTGAATTCCAGATAGGATTTTAACACAACAATTAGTAGGGGTTATGTCCAGAAAAATTACTACTGCGACAGAATATGAAACACCATTTGATATGTCAAGCGAATTTTTTTTTTGTTTTAATAAAGCAAATGTCTCATTCAGACTAGTCATCCCAGGAACTATATAACAGAAGTATAATTACTTAGAAATTGCTTAGGTAAGCGTGATTGATGCATGGTAAATAGATGTTTCCAGCACTTATTGTTTCTTCCTGATGGATTAGGAAGAGTTGTTTAACAGTTCATTTGACCAGTCTCTCCTGGTGTTTCTCGAGTCTGGCTGTGCCAGTCAGCACCAGCAGTTCCTGGTAGTTTAAGTCTCTTTAATAAAGATTAAGATGTCAGAGGTCCTGCATTGCACAAAATCCCGATTTTATTAACTTCTCATTATCAGCTGAAATATGAAGTGCATTTCTTTTCATCTGAAGTGCGGCGCTTTCTCAAGGGAAAGGACAGATGAGTCATAGACGTTTCTGTGGTTAAGGATGGGTTTGCTCCAGTGTTGGCTGAAGCTGGTGAACATTTCCTCACCTGATGGGCATCACAAACCTGGACATTTCTCCCCAGAAAGTGTCTGAACATCACGAGTGAGGACTATCACGACATATCAGTGAGCTGGCAGTGGTGAGTGCAGGGCTGAGTACTCACACTCCAGCACTCAAGTCAGCAATGCTTCCCTTAGAGAGCAGCACCACAAATGTGCTGGGCAGGAGAACTGAGACCTCAAAGGTCACCCAAGCAGGACTGGTTACACTCAGCCAGTGTTCTGTCCCCTCCTCGTGCTCGGCAGCTCGAGAAGAGCAACAGCACCAGGACTCCATCACAAGAGATGACAGAGGCATTCAAAGTCCACCCTGGCCAGCAGGCAGATAAGCTCTAATGCCATCGAGGTGAACTTAGGCAGCAGCTGATAAAGGGAACCTGCTGAAGGGCAGCACCAAAGGTGTCGCTTCCAGAAGGCTCCTGTTTAACCCTGTGGGTGTGATCATCACCCTCACCCCAAAAAACATCCAGGTCACTAATTCACAAAGGGACACGGAAGCAGGTTCACAATTTCCCTGTGTGATACTCACAGCCGTGCTCTTAAATGATTTTTGAAAGCTGACAAATTGATGTATTTTGCATATTTTAAAGCGAGTCTTTGACGAACTCCTTGTTTTCAAGGCTGACAATTGCAGGGAGCAAAGAGCTGGCACTGTGTGTGCTTGAGCAGGATGGCTCTCGCTGGGAATCACTCCTCAGAAAGAGTTAAGAGGCAGAAACAGTTGTTCTGGTGTCCTGCACCACGGGATCAAACCCCCAGACAGGCTCCCAGAGCAGCTCCCGGGAGGGTTAAGCTCTATTACTTCTGGTCTCTGACACTGCTAATGGCACTCTCTGACTAATTGCATTTCTATACCTCCACATACGTCTAGGCAACAAATAAGCCCTTTAATCAAACAGCTTCATCTACTTCTAATTAATTCCATTTCTATGCCTTTTTAAGAGCACAGGAACATACAGAGATAGAGATGATCGAGCACATTCCGTGGCCAGCTGACAACTGCTCTGCTCAAGCCTCCCTCATGACTATGACCAGTTCTGGGTGTCCCCACCCTACACCTTTAGGACTTCAGCTACCTGAGGCCGAGTGGATTCTCACCAAAGGCACGTGGTGGCTGTTGGGAGTCAGTTATGATTCCCTCAGTGAACTGCTCTTGCATTTGCTCCTAGATTTAATCACTTTTTGTTTCCCTCGGGACCTGTATTGGCCTTGCCACAGACGTGGTGAGGGACGACTGTGGCATCAGCTGAGCAAACACAGAGGGGTTGTTTGCACACCCAGACCGAACGGAAAGTCTACAATTTGAGGGCCACCAGCTTTGAGGGAAATGCTGATTCCTCCCCGGCATTCACTTCTTTGATAAAACAGGTCGAGGTATCAGGAAAATAAATCCCCCCTCGGTATTTAGGAAAGAGAAACACATCTGCCAGGGGCTGCCTGCTGCAAAGGTATGTATGTACAAAAGGCACGATAAGTGGGTGCTGAATACCGAGGAGTGGCATTTATCAGTTCCACGTATCATTAGAGTCTCTCAGCTTTTCAATAGCACAGGGTTCCTAATACTGTGTTTACTAGACCAGGTAAAAGGGGACTCTTAATACTGTGCAAATATGACTTACCAAAGGACTTTGCTTTCTCACCTATTCTTGGGCTTTTCAAATCAACATTATTAATTGGCGGCTTATCTGTAAGTGCTGTCTGGCAGTTAAAGGATGTTTCCACCCATTGCCACGATACATAGAAACTCAGCAATGTCAGCCCCAAGGACAAAGAACTGCCATGCTGGAACAGAAAAATACTTTAACACCTTAAATCTTCTTTATAAAAGCAGAAAGCATTCCAGCATTCATTTGCTATCCCTTCCTGCAGCTGTTATTCCCTGTTCTATCATCCCTGGTTTTCCTTACTGTATTAATTCAGGACTCTGGTTTACAGTTGCAAATATTGGAGCTTTTGTAATTTTTTTTTCCTGTTTCTTTTATTTTATTTTCCTGTGGATTTCTGTTATCCAGGTGTCTATAAATACACGCTTTAGAACATGGATCAACTAGTTTCCACCCTGGGAAACTCAGCCACATGGGATTTTAGGAGGTAACTTTCAGCCCTTTCAGATCAGCTTCCTCTTAACCTGCCAGCTCTCCTGAGCACCAAATCCACTTGAAAACGGAGAAAAAAAAAAAAAAAAAATGTTCGGCTGATAAGGAACGCTGAACACAAAGAGCACGACACTTGCCAGGCAGCGCTAAAGAAAAGCGAAAAGAGCCCAAAGCGAGCAGGAAAGCCCCGCGTGGGCCCCGCTGCCCCCGGGCGAGCACAAAGCGGGGCAGCCAGCGCTGCGATCTCCGCGATAAACCCGGCGGGCTCTGCCCTGCCCTGCCCTCCCTGGGGGGATCCAACCCCTGCACAGCCTGCAGCGTGGCAGGTATTCCATCTCCTCCCCGGGCACTCCACTCAGGTGCTCGGCTCTTCTGCCATCTCATTTTTCTCACCATCCAGCCCAAACCTTTCCTGCGACCAGGCTGGTTCCTTCTCATCTTTATTCTGATGGATGCGTGGCACAGATGATGGTCCTTTAAGGCAGGATATGAATTTCATCTGCTTCTTTTACAGCATGCTTATCGTAAAGCAATTTTCCCACAGAAGCACAATCAGATCAAATTAATTTATTTAAAGTATTTCTGTTTCTTTGAAAGAGGGTGTCCCTCTGCCACCACATTGGCTTTGCAGTTGGGACCCATGAATTGAGATGCTCAGCAGATTTTTTTCTTTCCTTTTTTTTTTTTTTTTTTAATAAAAAAGGCAATGGTTATTCATTGAGCTGGATATTTAAAGAAAAAAAAAAAACAAAAAAATATTTGGTGTGCTGTGTTAGCACAAAGGGGGAGGGAGCTCTGTGCAAGCACAGAAAATGCAGGTGAACTGTTCTATGTGAGTGAAAACAAACCAGAGGGAGAAGGGCCACTACAAAGGTAAATCAGGGCTGTGTAAATGCAGAGAGAGGTTTGGTTGTCCTCAGATGGGAGAGAGACTTAGCAAACACATGGCTGTTATAATTCAGTGTTTGACATCTTTAAGCGTCATAGAAAAAGAGTTCAAAAAGCACAAGGCTGGGAGAACAGGAGGACACAGTCAGTGAGACCAACAGAACTTCTGTCCTACCCACAAAGAGTCCAGCACGTTTTCTGAGTGACACTAAATATTAATTTAACCACATAGCTGAGAAATGTATCTGGAAAATATATTCTCCTTCTTAAAAACCCCAAATCTGCTCATTATGCCAATCATGGTGTCGTTTGGGGTTCTGCTTCATGAAGAACCAATCCACTTAGACATCCTAAAAGAAAAAGTCTTTTCTTTTTAATCCCACCAAACTTCTGCAAGAAGGAAAACACACTCCAAGCCTTGTCCAGCTCTAAAGGATTTCTGAACTTGCTGAGGAAAAGAAAAACTCCATTAGTTTCTTTTCTCATCACTTATGTGCATAAGCTTCTAATACTTCCAAGCTTTCCCTGGCACTGCAAACAGAACAGAGAAAATGCAACAAGGAAACCTATTTCTCTGGTATTTCCAGCCCAGTTAGTTTGAGGAATTGGAAGAAATTTATGCAGGCCTCCCCTCACTCCCCCCCAAAAAAAAAACCAGTCATGTGCAAGGTTTTCATCGATGTTTTTCAGACCAAAGGGGTTCTGATGAATTTCAGAGATGCATCCAAACTTCACAGCGAGTTTCCAAACCAAACAGAGCTGCGAGCTCTGACATCCATCGGTGCCTTGGGTGCCAGACTTCCTATCACGCAGCAAAAAGGACCATTTCAAACCATCCTGTTAGAAAAACCCCGCTATCTGGATATTAATAATTAAAACCTCCACATCATGACTTCTTTCCCTGGATCCAAACGTCTTTAAAAAGCAAAATGGAGCCTGGATTTGTGTGAACAGCTGCTGGGCACAAAGTGAGGTGTTTCAGCTAAAGTCATCCAGGCCCCTGGATGAGGATGGGTTTTGCTGGATGCCACTGGTCAGACACCCCCAGTGTAGCAACACCTTGGGAAAAGGAGCATGATCTCACCCCTCCACATTTCCTACCCCTGGGGTGCCCAGTTTGTGCCCATTTTTAGCAGAGATGTGCAGGGGGCTGCAGGAAATCCTATCACAGCAAAGAGCAAATAAGCATATGGTGAACATCAGACCTGGAATGGAAGATGGGACACCATTCAAATTAGAAGTTTTTATTGGCAAAAGGGCCGGCAAATGTAAACTGCCAGGAATAAATTTACGTTGGAACTCTGAAGACATGTTCTAGTCATCAGAAGACAAAGAGCCTGAAAGAAATTATCTTACTTAGGGAGAGCACAATCTACTCAGGAGAGACTGTCCATCCTCACTGCTTGGGATCCCAGGAAACCCGGGCAAAAGAACCCCCCAGGGCTGCTCCAGACCTGCCAGCAATTCAGGTGAAAAGGAAACCCCCACCCCCAGATGAGCTAAAAGAAAAGGAATGATGGCAATGCACAGACCATCCCAGTCCAGACAGAGCTGAGTGTCTCCCGACTGACAGTGTTTTCCTGACTGTGTGCATTTACATGGCAACCTGGGCCTCAGCACAGCTCAGCTCTTGCCACGAGTTTTTCAGGATTCACCTTTTTTTTTAAGATTCCTGCGACCAAGAAAATGATTAATCTCCATTTCAGGGCAGCAGGAGCTGAGTAAGAGACTGCCTGGATTTGCCAAGATAACCAGGAGGAAGGCCCAGGTTACTTCTGGGCAGAACTACAGGAAAAAAGTGAACCAGGTATTAAGAGAAGAGATGAACAATGGAAGTCAAGACTTTCCTGGGTTTACCCACAAATATATGTAATTGGAAGGGTAAATATGAGAAAAGTGAAAATTACTCTTGATTAATTTTTAAATTGAATTCTTAAGGAAAGAAGAATTTCACACTGCCATAAAAACTGCCTGGAGGCACCAGCTCTGATGCACATTTCCAGAGTTTCCACCAGACTCCACGTAAGGAAGAACCAATCTTCTGGGTGAGGTAAGCCTGAAATTCCAGTGGAAATTAGGAAAAGCAATTCCTTTAGGACCTGTGATTTATTCTTCTGGAACAGAAGGAATTACTGCACAAACCAGGGTCTAAAATGCTCTGACAGCAGAGATGCAGAACTATCTGTACAGTAATTATTAACGAGCTGGAAAAATGCCGGGTAGCAAACTCAGCTCCTTTCTCCAGGGCCAACATTCATGTCAACAAATCCCTAAAATAATCAGCTAACTCCGGGAGATTAGAAGATGCCTAAGTATGACAGAAGATTTCTTAATTTCAGTTACTTACAGGGCCCATCAAGCCTCAACAGAAGCAAGAGGAAAACTTCCTCTAAACTTTATAAACCAGTTTATAATCGATTCCACAGCTTTTGGTATTTCTTTTCTATATTCTGTATTGCAGTCTAAAATAAGGAAGGGAAAAAAGTAATAAAAAATATTAATCACTTGGGTAGCCAAGAAGGGATTTTATTTAGACTCCTTCTGCTACTACTACTGTTGTTATATTTTTTTATATATTTATATATTATATATATATATATATATATTTTATATTTATGTTTACAAAGTGTTGCTATTGCATGCTGAAATTTCCATGGGTAAAGGCAGAAGACACCACTGAACAATCCCAGAAGAGTTGACTTCTGGTAATTATTTTTCTCCCAGAACTGCCCTATGAAAACTAAATTTGCTTCGAGTTTTTTTTTCAGAACACATATTTTATCATCTCATAAAAATCTCATCTAACCTCAAACCCCATCATCAAAATTCACTGCACATGGGACAACAGTCACACCCTCACTGCTTTGTAACCCCCTGATATAATAAAATAAAAGCATTATTTGGTTTTGCTATGAGATATATTTAATTATAGCTCACTGGCATCCAGTTCCCTGTGTTTTGGCTTTACTTTTTGCCTTTTTAAAGCAGCACTGTAAGTGTTGGAGTCATTCTCGTGGCTGTTCACCCCCCCACATCCCTCTTCCTCCCTCCCCACTTGCTGTCCAGGTTCTCCCGTTCATCCAGTGAGCTCCAACAGGCTCCTGCCTGATCCATATTCTCTTCAACAGCTGCACAGTGGGATTAACCCCACCCTGCACATCCCTCAGGATCACAGACTGCACCAACAGAACCACCTGGCTTCTCTAATGCATGGAACTGCACAGTAAATCCTGATTCCAGACCCCCCTCTGGAGCAGGACGTGCCCTGGGAGCGATGTGGATGTGTCCTCACACTGAGGGGTATTCCCTGTTCCATGGAAATAACGGGTGCCAGCACAGAGCATCTCCCTCCTCTGCTGCTGTGTCAGCCCCCAGCCCATCCCAGCACGGTTCTGAATCCAGAGCCAACTCCAGGAACACCTCCTGGAACCTCCTCTGCATCCAGGGAGGAATTGCAGAGCTGAGGGGAGGGGGTGTGTTACCTCCACAGTTACCACACAGCCCTGAAATCCCAGAGGCTATCAGTCCAAAATTTGTGATGTTTTGTCTACTCTGGTGATTTAAGGTTTGTCAGAAAATGTCAGAAAGGCCACGAGGCCAAGGGCTTCCTGATGACTGAGGATTTTCTTTCACATGACCTTCCTGAGGTTGATTTTGGGCTCCAGACAGTGCTGCCTTCAGCTCTGACAGGGGCCGGCTGGCAGCAGATTCATGGGGATCTCTAGGGCATTCTGGCATTTTTAAACTGAGTCGGGGCTGTAATGCCTCCTAATCATCCAGAATATTATTTCACTAGGAATCGTCTTCCAGGCAGGCTGTAAATGCCAGCCTTTCAGTGTGCAGGGTCTGGTTAGCAGGGAGGAGTCTGGGCTCGAAGGTATGCAAACAATTAAAAACACATCGTGATCCCAGAGAAGAAACACCAACGAGCCTCGAGTGTTTTCTTTACCGTGGGGTTTTTAACAGAGACACAGAGAGAGAAGGCAACTGTGGGAGAAGAGTTTAAACCCTTAAATGTGTGTTAAAACCGTTAATTTGTGTACAAACATAAATGTGTGTTTGTAAGCATTTTCACAAGCACCAGGCAAAGGCAGCTCGCTCACCAGGACATGTGGCTGTCCCACTATTTGGGAATCTCTTGGTTTTAAAAAAGTTTATAAATCTCAAATTTGCATGCATCATTAGCATAACTGATTGCTCGGCCAAAATGTCCTAATGAGTCTCCTTTATGCCCTGATCACAGAATGGTTTGGGTGGGAAGGGACCTTAAAGACCATCCAGTGCCATCCCCTGCCATGAGCAGGGACACCTTCCACTAGCCCAGGTTGCTCCAAGCCCCATCCAACCTGGCCTTGGATACTCCCAGGAATTCTAAATCCCCCATGGAAGGGGTTTGGTGATTCCCCCTCGAGCAGATCCCTGGTCAGGTACCAGACCTGGCCTTGGCTCCACTGCTCATGAGACACATGGGAGATCACAGGTGAACCGGGGTCTGGGTTGGTTTGTTTTGCCAGGGAAGCAGCCTCCTGCCTCCTCACCTCCAAAAAATGGAGCTGGTTTGGTTCTTAACGTGAGGCCACCACGCAGTCTGTGTGTCTGTGTTATGAGGACAAGGTGACCTCCCATAACTCCATGCCTGGAGTTAACAGACACTTTTATCTGAGCAGATGCTGCTCAGCAGAGATGTGTCACTTGGAACAACGTGTGTAAACAGCTCAGCAGTTTGGACACTTCCCTCAGCTACAGCAATTCAGGAAAATAAGACAGCAGGTTATACATCAGTGCTGAAGAACAACTCGAGTCACTGGAGGGACTTACTTCAAAAGAACCAGCTTACTTCACAAAAAGGTCTTATTCAGGATTGCATGAGGTGTTCACACCATACCCAAACTCTACATGAACTCACCACAGAGAGCACATTAATTGCCATTAACCATTTAATGGAAGCACTGGGGCAGAGCTCTGGGCCCAGACACTCTGTGACACCTCGAGATGTGCGTGGCTGGAGCTGACCCATCGTGCTGGAGATACAGAGAGAGCAAACTTAACCACTGCAAGTCTTCTTAACTTGGCCTGATTTATGGGTTCAAACCCCCAGAGTCCTCTTCGTGGAACCATTTCTCATACACACACACACACACTGAACAACCAAGCCCAAACATCTGCATCACAGAAATTAAACATACAATGTTATTCCTGCAAAATAATTTAACCATCACTTTCTGTGCCGACTTTTCTGTGCCAGCCTTACACCTTCTTTTTTTTTTTTACTTTACATGCTTCATTTCAGCAAAATCAAGGATGCAAACTTCTTAGAAGTACTTAGTTTCCATGGAAACCTAAGCTGACCGCAACATTATTGTTCTCAAGAGGGAACTGACTTTACTATATGTTCATTCACTGAATTAATGGACTCCTGGTTCTTTTATTAGCAGCTCTCTAACAATAGAAAGAGAGAAATGTTATAAAAAAGACTCTCAGACAACTGTCCACTCTTTTGTCCGGGGCTTATTGGAATGACGCAAGTCTATTCAGGAAAAGATTATAAAAATCAACTCAAAGCTCCCTCTGTTTGTGGCTGCTAAATATACCTTTATTTCATAAAGATACAACCTATAAAACAAGCAAATGAAAGCTCTTTCTGAAATAGGAGCTGTGAGGCAGCGACCACGGTGAAACGGGGCCTTAACTCCACTAACGGGGGTTGTTCACCAATGGTTGGGGTGCTGGGGCATCATCAACCCCCAGCTCTGCCACATTCTCACTGAGGATGAAAATCCTTTCAAAACTGGGGGGGGGGGGGTTGATTCCTCAACATACAGAAAGGTGAAGAAATACCGCTGAAATTCGGGGGCTTAAAATCTTCACTAACAGATTTGGAAACCCCTTTCACGAGCCAGGGATAATAAATATATTCCTAATCCAGGCTAGCTGCAGAAATGCACGTGCACTTTGTGCTGCAGAACCCAGGAACTTCGCAGAGCCCAAGTTAAAAATCTCAAATTTGATCTCTCTGCGGGTGTACAACGTGCTGACAGCCGGAGCTCAGGCCTGAGGGGGTCTGGCCTGGCCAGTAATTGCTGCACAAAAGACAGTTAACAGTTCCCTTGCTCTTCCCTAACTACCTTCCTGACTGCTTATTGAAGTCTGATTTCTTACTCCTCTGGGTCATCATTCATCAGTCCTACAGATCCCGCCGGGAGAGCCCGGCCAGACCTTTCCACATCCCTCCTTGCCAGGGGCCATTTGTGACGGCCCCTGATATAGAAAATGTCTTCACAGCGATCCGGCGGGGCAAACCGCGCTCATAATACCCAAATAATCATTTGGCAAATTATCATAATTATCAATCAATCATCTCTCGCGAACAATGTGTTCCTGAAGTATCAGATGGTTCCTGTGACCTGTAGCGTTTTGGATATAATAAGAAACCCGGGGAGATTTATGGCCCCCATCCCGCTTCGCATCTGCAGCAGCAAAACAGTCGCCGGCTTTTACTTTTGTTTTAGGACTAAAAGCTTTCCACATACCTGAGTTGTTTTTTTTTTTTTTGTTTACTACTTGGTGCTTTCCAAGGGGCCGAAATTTCTCATGCCACCCAGTTTCCGAACAGTAACTTTGTTTTTAAAAAGATCCGTGTGATTTGTGAGCCCGGAATAAATGTGCTGCATAAATTACTTTTACTTTACAGCCTCATCAGCCCTCTGCTCCCAGCTTCCAGCATTTTGCGATGTAGGAATGAAGCCAGCCGAAGTAGGGGGGAAAATTGGTTTTGTCTTCGTTTTTTGTTGTGTTTTGCACAATACCAGATTGAATCCAACCCTTTTGAAGCCGATAGCATCTCCCACTCCCTGTGCAGCACATTCTTGTTAATGGATAAATTCAAGCTCTCCAGAAAGTCAAAGAATAAATTTAAAGCCTTTTGCCAAATGCCTATCCTATTGGATTTTGATAAGATGGCTATTGAGCTTTAATAATGTCTTCTATCCTTTTTCAGCTGGCCCTTAACATGTCTCTTTATTTGTCCCTAAAGCCTCTTCAGCAATGCCTTTTTATTACAAGTCTCTCAGCTTGCTCTCAAGGGAGACAGGGTCGACAAGAGTGATAGATAGATAACTCTATAGATTATCTCCCACAGATGTTTTCTCTCCAGTAGCCCCTCAGGCTATTCCCTCTAAGTAAACAGAAACTAAATAGAGAGTCTACTGAAGAGAGAAGTCCCTGAGGTCCCTTGTCACCACGGTCAGAAAAACAGCCTGTCCAGAGGAGCCTGGCTGGGAGCTCTGAGCTCACACACAGCTCCTTCCACTGCCTTCTCGAACCATCAGCCAAAGTGACTCTTGGAGGAGAGAGAAATACTCCTCCTGCAAAAGATGGGATGTGGAAGAGGCACTGGCCTTGCTTCCTGCCAGAGGAAATTGAAATCCTTCAGCTCAAAGTTAAAACCAAAATGCCAATGGTGATGATGATGATGAAAACAATGACAACAAGCTGTTGTTTCAATTTATTAAATGCAGTGGAGAAGCTTAGAAAATTCAGAGGGAGGGAACACAGGAGCTGCTCTCTAAGCAAAATAAACAGACTGCAGGGACATGGGTTGGGGAAAAAGGCATTTGGGATCAGGGGACAAGACACCCACAGGTCTAACTCGTGCTTCCTGCACAGCTCGCAGTGTCTGCATTCAGATCAATGAAATAAGTGAATTTCCCATTTTCATATTGGCTTCACAATTGATTATTAAAATTATCAGGATGAGGAGCTCGTGTGTATTTGTCCAGGTTAAACTAAATATCAGCAAGCAAAGATGACAAAAAGAGAGAACTCATCAGGGGCACAGCACAGATACAGAAAATGAACCTGGATCCGGGCCCTTTAATAATATTGAAATCTTAATTCCTGTCAGACAACCACTAACAAAGAAATCAGCTTTGTGGTGTTAGTGGTCCCAGCAGAAATAACAGGAATACAAACTGAAAAATACCAGATATAGTGGGAAAATACTTATTTTTGTTCCAAGCCAAAAACGAGCCATACAACAATCTCTGCTATGCTACATCTTCAGACTTCTCACTGCCTTTCAGTTCATCAATAGTTATGTAAAAGAGATTCCCCCCCCCCTCCAGCAGCTTAACAGCAGAGATAATTCTGCATCAGTTTTTAAGCAGAGATTCCTTCCTGCACATCTTCCTACACCTCTCACTGCCATCCCCTTCCCTTCCCTTCCTTTTCCGGGTTTTACAGATTTTTTTTTCTCTGCATTCCTGATTTTTGTTTCTCTTTCTAGTCCTTGTTAGTGCCCAATTCTGAACCTGTGATGCAGCAGTCAAAGGAGCCACTGAAAGGATGGTCTCTCCAGCTCCAATTTCCTCTGCTCCAGTTTAAATCAGGCCACCCACTACAGTTACATTTGTCTCCAGTCACCTTCTTGCCACCAACTTATCTCTGAAGGAACAGGAATAAATTGAAGTCAAATCTCAACTATTGTGTCTTCAGGGATATGACAACTGAATGATTTAGAGAGGCTGGGAAAGAGAATCTGCTCCCAGGAGGGTTTTGTACCCCCAGATCCAAATGCCAGAGTGCTACTCCCAAACAATTTTAAGACACTACAAAAAATGCCCAGAATGATTTCTCATTCTTTATTTTTCATTTTCTTCTGAGTGAAAAGCTGTCTCACAGTAGTCTTTTCACAAGTCATAAAGTTTAGACTTGAACTCTTTACCTTACTGCTCTGACCTCCTTTACCCCAGCTGTAAAACCCTACAGCCCATCCTTCAATAAATTTATCACCTCATAAACCCACTAGTGCTTCTCTACAATGCATTCAAAAGACACAAGTGGAAGGCTAGTCCTTCCCCCCTTGTCAAATATCATCATTGTCCAGTTTTATACCTGCAGTACAGGAAAATATTTAGGGCCATGGCATTTTACAAAGCCCTGTAGTTTTTGCAGCAATCTCCCTTGAAATAAAAGGAATGAAGTTTAAATACAAACCCAAGGATTGAACAAATAAAGGTGCCACTCTCATGTTTCCTTCTACCCCATTTCACACAACTCCTGCTCTATTTAGGGCAGATTCTGGAGGTGGGGATGGGGAATTCATTTGTGATACTGGAATTAAAGGCTGCATAAGAACCAGCTGAGCATTCACTCCATCCTCGTGAGAAGTGCGTTCCATAATCAGAACCTGCCACCTTGTCACCACGTCTGTCCAGACAAAAGGATCCCACAGAGGCAGAGACAGACACCCCATGAGTTATGGAGATGCCCAAGGTAAAAAGTTCAGCACTATTGGGACAGGTCCCTCGTGAGGTCACTGCGTGGTCAGAGGATGTTCCCTATTGGGAGCCCGGCTGGCGAAAATAAAACCTGCTTTTTTTTTTTTACATGGTAAGAATAGAACAGTCCACACTGGACATGCATCTGAATACCTTTTCCCAACCTAACAAGTATTACATTTCACTTTGTTTGGCAGAGAGAAACAAGAGTTTGCTTTCAGCTTCCAGAGTCAAGAAGCGGCACCGACGCTCCATCAGCAGCAGCGGCAGCTGCGGCAACTTCCAATCTCAAATATTCCCCCACTTCCAAAAACTTCACAAACAGGGCTGTGAATATCCTTCACAAGACAACTGCACACGAAAGGAATCACAAACAACTCCTCATTTAAATGAGGACATGCCAGATCCAGCGTTCAAGAGGCTCTGGGCAAACATAACTTGTAACGCTTTAATTAGTGAAGCCATTAACCAACAGATAGACGTGGGGAAAAAAACCAAATCTCATTTTAGTGCTTCTGAGAATAACCCCAACCAGAATAGTAGCCTGGCTACTGAAATATGTCATGCTGAGGCTGCCTCAGAGCTACAGTGAAGACATTTATACAGCTGGGCTGACTGTGGAACACATTTTCTCTGGTCAGTGTTAGAGTTTAAGCACCACAATGTGATGAAAAGCACCAGTAATACATCATATGAGTTAAATTTTACCCTCTCACATATCTGTTCCTTTTCCCTTGGACTTCACATAACCCACATTTACACGGTGAAGTGACCTCCAAAAATTTAGCACTTTTAACAAAGGACCAACATTTTCTTTTACTGTAAAAGAAGTAAATGAGGTTTTTCAATTTGGACCAGCAGCTGTTTATATTGTAGCAGAGTCAAGGAACACCTCAAACTATTATTTTCTCTTTCATAATTACTGGAATCACAAAAAGACAGCAGAATATGCCAGTAGAACCACAACACTTAATCCAAAACAGCAACAGCAAATACTGGAAAACTTTTACGACGTTCTTGCGACAGACACACCTTGGGACAAATGGGAGAAAAAAGGGCCAGGCCTATTTCAGAGCCAGGGAATAAAACAACTCATGTAAGATTGAGCCACATCCTACCTTTTTTATGCTGCCCTCTTGGGAGGTCACCTCGGGATCAGTCAGTATTTGCTAAGGAAAAACAGAAGAGAAATAAAAGTGAGTTGAGGCACAACTGAGAATGTTACCAGATAATAAGGATGATTGCTGTTGTTGTGATGATGATAATTATAACAATGATGAAGATAATAATAACATTACAAATTTTATTTATTATCAATATATATAAATGTTATATATATATATCAATACAGTAGTTACGTATCAATAGAACAAATATTTAAATTAGCAATAATAATATGTTCTCAATAATAATGCAATAACAGCAACAACAATAACAACAACAGTAAATTATTAATAGTATTTTATAAGGAATAATGGCCCAAACTCTCAGCTGCAAAAGAGTAACCCAGCCATTTGGGGAGCTGGATGGAGGGCTGATACCAGAACTATTAGAGAATCACGGAGTCAGAACTGGAAGGGACCCATCAGGATCAATATTTTAAGGTTTTCTGTAGCTTCTCCAAATAATTCCCTTACATTTGGCTGGCACACTCCCCCTAACTGGCAGGTTTGTGGAATGTGGGCACTGAGGGAATGGGGGCCCAGGGGCTCTCTGGAATCGAGTCCCAGAGCAGGGAACAGCCCATGGGATGCTCCAACCCCCCGGCAGCTGCACAGGGAGCTCCTTAATTCCCCCTCCAGCAGAGGTGTGGGGGAACAAGTCATTAAATCGCTGCTGTGCTCCACCTCAGATTAGATCCAGGTCAGCAGGCTTTCAGGGAGGTCAAGTACCTAAACTTTCCATCACCCTGGATACCCCACCAGGGTAAACACACTGGGAAGGGACCTGATCGGGCAGCCGAGGGTTTGAGCAGCTCCCGGGGCTCCCTGGGACAGCTGAGGCTGAACAGAACAAGGGAAAGGAAAGGGAAGGGGAAAAGGAAGGGAAAAACCCTAAACCATTCTATGCTTTACACCAGCCCTGACAGACACTAAAACTGTGGGTTCAAAAGCAGCTGAGAGCAAACAGGATCCAGAGGTGAATCCCAGAGCCACGAAAACCCATGTGCTCCTGTCCCTGTGCAAATCCACACACTGACAGCTGGCTGGGCACTACTGGAGTGACATATCTGTGCTGGCCAGGGAACCAGGGAATGCTGATGCTCCCGAGAGCGCTCCCGGCTCTCACCGGGAACCCACAACCCCAAAACCTGGGGAGAATTAGGCCACAAAGCCTCCAGAGCTGAAACACAAATGCTAAATGACTGGAAAGCCTCGGTGGGACACTGCTGCCTCCAAATGAAGACACTTAACTGCAGTTATTATCTGCTAAACCCCTTTAAATAACAATTGGTTACATCTGTGCAGTTCAGATGTTTAATCCACCCGTTCAACGTGACCATAAACGTCTAGGGGAAAGAAAACTCAAATGAAGTGCAAATTGGGCTGTGGTGGAGTCCTGTATAAACAGGCTTAAGAGTCAGGAATTCCTGAGTCGGGATCTGGATGCCAACACAAGCTTCCTTTTGTTGGTTTGGACAGAGCTGCGCTCAAGGGGCAAGTTCTGGTCCTCTAAGTGTATTTATTTTCTTTCTTTTCCTTTCAATTCATAGCAGATCCCAAATTTCAAAATTCTAAGAGAACACAATTTCTGTACAAATTATTTCATCCCTATTCAAAAATGGTAGTTCTGCAGAAAACCCTCAGTGGTGCTGATCTCGCTGCTCATTTGGAATATTGGAAAGTGGCTGATTTTTGACAGGGTGAATTATGTTTTATTTTTCCTCTACTACAGAACTTCTGGGGAAACAAACCCTGATTTCATGAGGAGTTTCAGCTTCAGTGGAACCCTCTCCACACTCAGACCCTCAGAACATGGACATTTAATGGTGAACACGGTGGTTGTGCTGGACTGGGTGTTAAAGGCCTTTTCCAGCCTTAGGGATTCCATGATTCTGTGTGTGAGAAAGCGCTGTAGCAGTAGTGGGAGACTAAGAACTGAGTTTAGATTGTATTTTCTGTCCTTTCTTTACACCTGATTTAAAAAAAGGTGTCCAAAACGCAGCAGTGTGGGACTGAGCTCTGCCCCACACCATCTGCCCTGGCTGGGACATGGCCCACAGCCTGAATGTCCCAAATGCCCCATTTCCCCAACCAGCAGAGCAGGTTGGCAGTTTGCACTGAGGTGGTGTTGGTGTTGCTGGGGTGTCTGTGTGTGTAGGGGCAGAGGCCAGAACCCCCAACAGCTGCCAGGGCTCGGACTGAGCCTCCAGAAACCTTCCTGGGTGGTGGAGGAGACCTCAGAATTCTTCTTCTGCCTTCCCAGTGTGGAGTAAAGAGTGTCTGACAACACCTGTCTGGTCGGGCAGCGGCTCAGGGGTCACACCAGGTGTCCTGGCACAGCCCAGCAGATCCCTCTCCATGGATGATGCAGTGCTGGCATGGGCATGGCACCTCCTCGTTACAGGGGAAAGGGAGAGCGAGGGAAAGCAAGTGCCAGATGTGATGTTTATTAATAAGAATAACAAAAGATACTTTGAAAATCTACTCTTGGGTAATTTTAGCTCAGGCTGGACTTCATCTTGTGCGAATGCCGTGAGACTAAATATAGTGCTGGCCGTGTCCTGTGGGCTGCACTTCTGCACTTAACACAGATGTTCCTAAATGTACTCAGAATTTACACCATATGCTTTTTCTATCAACTGATATGTTGATTTTAGCCAAAGGAAAGACAACATGTCAGCAGCAGCCACGTCAGAGAAGCCTGTGCTGTGGGGCTGGGCTGGAGGTGATGGATTTCACCGCCTGCCCCTTCCTGGATTCAGGGAACTGGTGGCAGCAGAATCCTGACTCACTTACATCAGTTAGGGATGTGCTATAATTTTTGCAAAGCCCCCTGAATGTATACTAAACATGTCAAGTAACACCATGTGATTCTTTTTGAAAAACAGTTTACAAGCTGGCATTCTGCAGCTGCAGTTAACCCTAATTTGATTACATTACCGAGACAGATCACAATGAGCTTATGTAAATAGTAACGTTATCCATTCATTCCCTGAGCTCAGATAAACTGTCATTTCAGAAAAAAAACCCACCAAAACTTCAATAGGCATGGCCTGATGCATTCAGCAAACCCTGACAGCAAAGAGGATGACAGAGTGGAACCAGCCCCTGCTGCATCTCTGAGAATCTTGATTTTAAAGAGGTTTTTACACTTCTGCTCTGAGTTGGAAAGAGAAGAGAATGCCCAGTAATGGCACAGAAGTCAGTAGGCAGGTAACAGCACTTTTTCCAATAGCTTGGTCTTCATTATCACGTTATTTTCTAGTAAGAGCTCAGTACAACACCAGTGATGTCAGTGAGACAAAGCTGAACGAGCATTTCAGTGTTTCAACCAGTGCCTGGGCACCTGCCCTTGCCATTCAGCCTTGCCAAGCCATCCTGCCCAGGTCAGCACTGTGGGGATGTCCCTTCCAGCTCTGGAACATGGGCTGTGCCACCTGCACTGTCTCAAACCTGCAGCTCCAGGGTGTCCGTGGGAATGACGTGCCCAGGACACACCCCATGAGTGGCTCCAGCAGAGACAGGGGGGGACTGGTGGGAGAAATTAATCTGAATTACAGCTGGCTGCTGGGATGTGAGAGCTTGGCTCTGACACACACACACACAGATTCTTTATAACTTCAAATAAATTATCGTGGAATCACAGAATGGTTTGGGTGGGAAGGGACCTCAGAGATCTTGTCCCAACCCCCTGCCACGGGCAGGGACACCTTCCACCAGCCCACATTGCTCCAAGCCCTGTCCAACCTGGCCTTGGACACTTCCAAGGATGGGGCAGCCACAGCTTCTCTGGGCAACCTGTGCCAGGGCCTGCCCACCCTCCAGGGAAGGATTCCTTCCCAATATTCCATCTAACTCTGACCTCTGGCAGTGGGAAGCCATTCCCCCTTGTCCTGTCCCTCCAGGCCCTTGTAAATAGTCTCTCTCCATCTTTCTCAGCTCCCTTCAGGTACTGGAAGGCCTCAATCAGGTCACCCCAAAGCTTCTCTCTTCCAGGCTCTCTGTATATACATTTACATTTTCAAACACAGCAGCCCACAACCCACACAGCCACATCACAGCATTGATGTGCATCCATAGGAAAACCAGAGGGAGAGGGAACCCACAGGAAACCATTTCAGCACTGAGAATTTGTTCCTTTGGCCATATCATTAAAATACAGGGATTTTACAGAATTTTCTGGCCAAAAAATTATCAACATTTTACGTTTTCCATAGTCAGTAAATTTGTGAACCCTATTAACTCAAGGAAATTTTCAATCTCCTGCCTTGGGAATTTCGAGTGAACGTGCCTGGAATTAAGAGAAAAGGGAGGAAAAAGCTCTCCTCTGAGAGGAAGAATTTCCTTTCCTGGCTGGTAAGGGAAGGAGGATGAACAGCACTGCCCTGACTGGCAAGAAACAAGCCACGAGCTGAAAAGAGTATAAAGAATAAACCAAGTATTCACTGCTAAGGGCAACCCCAGCACAATTGGGAACACTGTAGAGCAGCCAAGCTGTGGTTTGTGGACCAGTAACAGCCTCAAAGCCGTGGCCTGCTCTCCACACACCATTTTATAACCATTTATTTTTCAGCTGGAAGTCGGAACAAAAAGGTGGCACAGCACTGCAGGAAAAATGTGCAAAATTAGCAGAGATCCACAGCCCAAAATTTCTGGCAATCCTCTGCAGGGAACACCTCTACACCTGCTCAAGCCTCGTGTCCTGGATGGCTTTACTCAGGAATCCTTTCTGCTTGCCCACTTCAGGACAACAAAGCACAGTTTACAGTGACTCAGGACATCCTAAGCCATCCTTTGGTATGAAATAGCATGTTTGTACCCCACTGAGCAAACTCCTGTCCACCCAGAAAGGTGCAGGGAAACATCAGGGGTAGATAATGTTAAGAAAAATTAGTGTTTAAGAACAAAAAACCTGTTTAAGAACAAAGGCTCCAAGAAAGAAAATGAACATGTGATTTACATCCACGGTATCACAACTTCTGTATCACCAATTTTTCAAGACATAACTGCTCTGTGACATTGGGATCGAGTTAACTGGAACCACCAGGAAGTCAAACAGGATCTAATGGAGAGCATTTGCAGGGACTTCAATGAGCTGAGGACTCGAGACTTTCAGCCAAGACAAATACGAGAGGGGACTGATTAGGAAATGTCACCGTTTCTCTTGCCAAGCACTCAGGGCCTGGTGATAGGAGAGCATTAAACATAATCTCGCAGTCTTCAGGGGCTCTTTGATTTTATATTGCATTCTTATCGAGTTCTTAAAGTCCAGTGTTAATGAGCACGAGAAACTCACTTGATAGTTTGGCAGTTTGGCTAAAAGAAAAAGTATTTCCCTCAGTCCCTGCATCCCTGGAGCCGAGCTGGGGATCATTTCCCTTTCCTCTGATGCCACTGGTCCCTTTTTCCTGCAGGGAAATTCCATTTTAAAACTGAATTCTGGAAAGATGAGACAGTTCTCTCTCTGTGTCTGGCACCAAGCAGTGTATGAAGTCTAAGGATTAAAACAGAATTTGCAAGTATTGAATTGTATCTAATTTACTCAGCTTGTTCATCCTCAGACCTGGAACATGCCTGGCAGACTGTTCTGCTGAATCAAGTACGAGATCCTCGGACCCAAAGTGCTTCTGAACTGCAAACCAGCCCCATCTTCCCTCCAGCCACAGGGAAAACTGCAGCAGAATGGAAGTTTGGGGTCATCAGCTCTAAATTCTCTCTGTCACGGAACCACATCACACAATCACTTAATGTAGCCAGAGCTATTTATTATCTGAGCAAAAATCATCTTGAGGAGTGAAGTGTAATGTTTTGGTTAACAGATAAAGCTCGGCTGTTTGTGGTGATGTAAATGGATTGGATGGTTAAATCCAGGCATATACAATCCATCCATCTTCTGCTCTCGACCCTTTTTAGTTATAAAAATGACCTTGATATTGACAGAGTGATATAAACGAACTTCCTCTGTACTTCATCTATTGATAAGCTGTTTGTTAGGATGATCAGTAATAATCATAAGTAAATAAAGAGAGACTGTTCATCATCTCGTAATGGCAGCGCTGACATGCTCATGGGCTGACGGATGGGGACCTCTGGGCTCTGGCTGAGGAGCTCATACCTCATATTAAATTATTGCCTTTCCACCCAGGACATGCAGTGACACATAAATCTATATAAGGCAACACAATGCACTCAGACCTTGGTGTCCAATCATACCTGGCATGACCAGGGTGTCTCAGAAAACACCCCCCAAGGGAGGAAGAGCTGCAGTGGATTCAGCAAAGACACCCTCTGGTCCCTGGAATCATTCATGATTTGACCACCAGTCACTGATGCCTCCCTTTGGGCGGGGTTCATGTGCAGCTCATCCCAGAATCATTTCACAGAATCACTCTGGAAAAGACCTCCAAGATCTCATTCTAAGAGTGTTTCAGTCCCCTACATGCCCAGTCACAAGCACAAACATAAAAGCCAACCTGCAGCTCGCTGAACTCACACACAGAATTTGCCAAGCCCCAGCTCAGTGAACCACAGCTCTATTTAGAGCTGCTCCCAGTTCCATCCCAGTTCCATCCCAGTAAGAGCCCTCGACGTAACCCCAGTCGTGCACCACGTGAAATAGCTGTGCTGGGACTGGAGATCTGCATCATTAATCACACTTGAAGGGCAACATTCCCTCCAAGCTCCAAAGCCTGCAGAGGGAAATGCAGTCTCATTTTGCAGCCTGGCTTTGCTGCTCCCCAAACAGCTCCCCAAAGCCAGGCCCGTGCAGGGGAGGTGGGGCTGTCTGGGAATGCATCCCTGCCTGGCACTCCCACAGCAGGGATGGGATATGTCAGCTTGATACCCATCAGCAGGATAGCCCAACTGTCACTTTAACATGACAGGGTCATCGGCAGCCAGCGTGGAGCAGGAAGAAAAATGGCCCATTAAAGCCCCAGAATGGAAAGAGAAACACGAGGCTGCCCAGGAGATGCTCCAGACCCACGTCTGGGGGGCAAGATCTGGAGATTCGGGGCTCCTCTGCAGGGATAATCTGTCCTGGAAGGAAGAGAAGATGGTGGCCAGTGCAGCCACCACAGGAACCCATCACAGGGGGCTTGAAGGGAGTTTGCATCACTTAATTCTCATTTCATTTAGCAAAATAAGCATTTGAGAAACTGAAGGTCTGAGGAGCCTTGGATGGGCTCTGAACAGGACGGGAATTCTCTGTACTGGGGGGTTCTTTTCTGTGTTGACCTCAAGGAACAGCTTCTGCTGTGCCACCCTCTGCCTCCTGTCCTCTCAGAGTCGGAGTAAAAACTCACCCTGAGCAGCAAAGGTAACCTGGAGAGGAACTCCCTGCAGGAACCCTGGGCAAGGAAGGAGCAACAGAGGGACAGAAAAGGGCACTTTGTCTCCCTTTGTTGGGAAGTGATATTAAGCAAATGATACTCCCTAGAAAGAAAAGTTAATGGGGAATTATTCTGTGGCCCAACTTCAGACATTGGCACAATCAGCTTTTTATTTAAAAGGCACACAGAGCTATTTATCTGAATTGATAGGGGTGCCAGGTGAGCTCCCTTTTAAGAGCTGTAGAAACAATCTCAGACCTAACTGGATAATATTATGCTTGGAATGATAATATTGTGTTTGGAAAAGGTCAATATTTTATTTAATCAGACAGACACAGAGTGGGTGGCAATTTCAAGGCATTTTCTGGAGACAGGAATTCAGGGAGTCCAAATGGAAATAAGTTTTTGGGGTTTTTTTCTTGGGCAGCTGATGTCTTCCACAGGTAGGAATTTGTGTTTAGGGTGTCCAAGGCCATGATATGACAGGGCTGGGTGGAACTCCAGAGCTTTGGAAGGAAGCTGAGTGCCTGCAGCTGCACTTTGCAGTCATAAAGCAGCTACATCTCAGGAACAGACACATCAGAGAATTACAGCTACAGGCTAAAAAAAAAAATTAGCCTAAGGTAATGGTTCATCTTTAGACCATTGGTATAAACAATAAATATGGATCATTCTCAGCAGCAATCCATGACAGTGTAACATGTACTGTGCTGTGTGTGGTGAGCTGGCAAGGAAACGAGCAGTTTTCACTTCTCAAGTACACAGAACTGTTCCTGGGACATCACACTCATGCTTACAGCGTGGTTTGGTCCCATTTCCAAAACTTCCTAAAACAAAAGTAGCAAAAAGAGTTCAAGAGTGAGAGAGAGAGAGCTTTTATCCCCGTTGATGTTTGACAATATTTACATAGTTCTGCTATTACTGGTATTATTCTTGTATTACCCTCTCTAGTAAGGTCCTAGATAGGATGGAACCTCAAGAATCCCTCAAAAGCCTCTCAAAGGCTTTTAAAGTAATTCCTCAGAGAGAAGACTGAAACCTCTTGGTTAGAAGTGCAAGGATGCCCCGAGTCTCTTGGGAACTCTGGAGATGAAGTCCTGCAGATGTCACAGACGTCACAGCCACCTCTCCCACCCCATTCCAGGCAGTGTATTCCAGCCAGATGAGCTTCTGCACCACAGGATGGGACACATCCATCTCAAAAACTCAAACCTGCTGCTTTCTTCTTCCAAAACAGCATCAGAGAAAGACCAAACCCAGCTGAACCTCCCTCAGCTGTTCCCAGATGCAGCTCAAAATTCTCTGCATCACACACTGTACTGGAGAAGAATTCTGGCCCTGGACAAGCCAGCTCTGGAATCTCTGCAGAAGATTGTCCTGAAGCCAAAATGGCCAAGAGACTTTTTTTTTTTTTTTTTTTTTTTTAACAATTCCATAGACTAAAATATTCCATATGCTATCCTTAGTAACCCCAGTTATTTGCTGGTGGAATTAAACTGGGTTCTACATTTGGAGCTTCTTCAGCACCAGACAAAAAAGAAGAAGAAAAAAAAGGAAAAGGATCTTTTTCCATTAAAGGTTTTGAAGAGCACACACAGCCCTTATTGTTACTCAGCACTCCAAGTAAAGTTCTGAGGAAAATCTTGGGAGATCCAGCCCCAAGCATTGATTACAAGGAGTTTTTAATCTTGTGCCAAAAGGAACATTGAGGTTACAAGATGGCTCCACACACCATCTTGCCAAATAGCACTTGTGTTTACATCTTCAGAACCACCACCAATAGATCACAGACAAAGAAATGTCCATAATGTACCAGCTGCTGGAAATGAAATGTGTTTAAGCCACTGAAGAGGGTTTAATGAAGTAAAGCATTTTTGTAACTGCCAGCCCAAAGTAAATAATCACTGATGTGAGCAGAGTTAAGAGACCCTGACTCACCAAATAATCTCAGTGTGCCATCAAGGAAGCTGCTGCTTTGTGGGAATAACATAACAGCACTTGAACATTCTCATAAACTTGGTTCTTGTCTTCCTCAACACCCTGAGCCTCTGGGGACCGAGAAAGTGTAAAGAGAACTTTACAACCTGTGCAGGCTCTACCAGCTGCTGAAAGGACTGAGGGTTTAATGCCCTGATCTGAAAGTCCAAGCTCTTTAAACAAGAGTCCTCAGAACAACAACAGTAAAAAGGTGAAATACCTGGTGCATGATTAGCACGTGACTCAGACCAACACAGACAATTCAGGGCTTTGGAGTAACTTATTCCACAGCTCTCCATGTCTCAGGTTTGGGGTTTTCACAGTCCTGAAAACCTTCCTGGACGTGACAGCACAGTGGGAATGGCTCAGTCCCACTTTTGGGACTTTCCTGCCCCAGCAGACACAGCCAGGGTGTTATTTTATTCAGGCACTACCCTGGATGTTGTCCTGCAGGAATCCTGCATGGAAACAGCTCTGCAGGTGAGCAGGAACATCCCTCCTCTGCTGGGAAATCAGCACGAGAGAACATTCCCGTCCCTTTTTTGCCCTCAGACTCTCTGTCCACACAACCTGGGTAACATCTACACCATTTTTCCCCTTTGAGGATGCACAGTGAAATGACCAGCTGAGCACAAACCAAAAAATACAGCCTTATTTTTTGTTTTTGTAAAAAAACTCCAACACAAACAAACAAAAAAATAAACAAACGAGTTGCTACTCTGTAGAGGGAGATCTGGCCCTGCAGATTTTCTGTCCTAACTCACTTAAAAAAGAACACACAAACCAGTATTTGCAACATTCTCTCATGAGCCATAACACCAGAATTCGGGTTACAGGCTTGTGAGTTATGTGCATTTATTTCCCACAGATTTCCTGCAATCTGGTTCAGTTATGAATTGGACTGCTTTTCTTTTTTTTTTCAGAATATAAAACCCCTTTCCTTGCTCCACATAATTGTGTTCCATGGCAGAACTGGCATCCATCATTGCCCCGCTGTCCCCTGCCTAAAAGATAAAACATCCACAGGGTAATAAATGTCAAACTATGATTATTGATGCTTTCAATTAAATTGATTATCTATTTGAGGTGCAGAGCAGGGTGATTTATTGCTGTCTCTTTACGTCGCACTTGGCACAACGGCTTCCCTGCAAGGTGGGTCAGTGTTTGGGCTGTTTCAATGATTTTATATTAAATCTGGTTTTTCACAAGTGGCTCACAACCATCCCGGTGCTTGGAGAGCTGAAATGGCACCGGATCCAGTTGGAAATACATTGTTTTCTGGTATCTTCTGGACTGTGGGAAGCAATATGGGAAAACAGAAAAGGAAAACTTCCAAGTGTGGAAGGAAGGGATATGCCCTTGATTTACATCCCTCATTCAAAAACTTTCATCTCCAGATTGTATTAGACAAAAACTGTGCATGATCCTGAGCTTTGCTGAGCACTGCCTGCCTCGACAGAGATGAGATGACCTTCGGCTCGTCACTGCATTGTGTTTTTATTAGTTGCAGATAACAGGAGCTATAAAATTCAAAGACATTTGCTCCCCAATGATAATCAGCAGCTGCTTCACAAACGAGGCTTTTGTTAACTGGCTCCGGGGACAGCCGGTGACCTTTATCTGATGATTTCCTGGAAGAAATGCCTGATGTGGCTGGACAACCCAGGGCCACCTTCCACTGCTGCTCATTCTCCAAAGCACAGGACAGTTTCTTCCAGTCTGTTCCAAAAAGCAAATTTGGCTCAAACCCAGGCACAGTCTCAGCAAGGGCAACATGTTTTGGGAATCGACAGAAATCAGCATGAGAAAATCATTAATTCCCTTAATGTGCTGCTCCAAAAAATGTGTCAAGCTTCTCTTCAAGCAGGTAGACTGAGAGAATCTCAGTAACAAACCCCACCATTATCATGGGCAGAAAATTCCATGTTGATAAGCACGGAGACACTCGGATTTTCTCTCTTATTCCCCTCAGCTGATACTCCCAAATCCCAGGGAAGCTCCATGGTAGGTGCCTCGTGGCTGAAGCTCCCCAGGTGACACGATGCCTGACCAAGTTCTCCATTATCCATTATCAGAAGCACTAGGACAAAAGCCCAGCTGACACATAAAATAGGAGGATGAGTCTGCCTGGAAGACCCTGCTGAACAAGTGACCAAACAGCAAGCACAGGAGCAGAGAAGGATCTCTGTCCCAGGTTTCCACAAAGACTCCCAGGATTCAGAAATGGTGTTTTCAAAGCTCCTTACACCTAATCTTAGCAATAAGGCTGCCAGTCCTCCTCAGGTGCCAACACCTTTGGCCCCAGACAGCTCAGAGCTGCACACCCATCAGCTCAGACTTTGAAGCCTGGCTTATCTCACAGGAGTGTCCCTGTCCCCTCTGCTGGAACGGAGCAAACAACAAACTGGGCAGAAAAGGGAAAGCAGAACGGCTGCAGCTCAGGTCAGGATGAGCCACAAGAGCAGATTAGGGCAGGGCTCCTCCCAGGAACAGCACAGCACCTGCACTGGCTGCCAGAGATGAGGCTTCAGAGAAGGTTCCCGATGCTGGAAGATGTTTTCCAGCGCTGGACATGTGGATCCCCACAACAACCAGCCACACATCAGGGCAGCCAGTGCTGGTTTAGTGAACTGGGAAGCTCAAGGAGAAAAAAAACAGTGTGAGAAAGACCACAAGCAACAGGGAATTGGGACAAATTCTTCTAAAAACTACAGATCAAAGGCAATTTGCTTTGGTGTTTCTGGACATCCAGGCTATTTCCATAAAAAGATAAATATATGTACTGTACAGTGTCTGTGGCCAGCCACTACCCCCACAGCAGAGGTTAGAAAATGGGACATCTGATTTCCAAAGGATCCCTGTGTGGCCACACACAGCTGTAATTATGGCAACAATTTGTGCAGAACATGAATGGCTGGTTTTGGCTTGAAGGATGACACTAAAGGCCTGGAGGGGAAAAATGAGATGACCAAAAAAACCCAGCAGGAAACCCCATAGGATGGAAGGCACCGACTTCCCTCCTCGGACCACATCCCGGGCTTCCAGATGCAGGAAACAAATCCCAAGTGCCCCTCTGTGGTGGAGGTTGTGGCACCAGGGACTGGCTGGCAGAACGTGCCCGTTGTGGGGTGAGGGTGTTTGCATAGGGAAAGTGCCTGGGCAGCTCCCAGCCCTCCAGAACCCAGAAAAAGGGGCCATGGACAGGGACACAGGAGGAACAGGGTGTTCAGGCTCCTTCTGCTGCCCTGCCTGGCTCCTGGCAGGGGTTGTGTGGCCGTGTCTGCACGCCCACATCACCCTCAGCCCCTGCCTGAGCTCCCTTTTCACTGCCCGACAGTCAAACAAGAACTGACCAAGTGACTCAGGGTGACTTGCTGGGGTTTATTTCACTGATCTGAGGAACAACCAAATTCCTTCCCCCTGAACAGCCTCTGAACCATGGGTCCCCTCCCTTCAGCCCACCAGCACCCTCCTCACTGATGCACCACGCACACGAGGTCACAACGCTGCCCCAGCAGCCTGAGGAGCTCAGCCCTCCACTCCCCACTCTGCATTCTTTGGACAGCAGCAAAATGATCAAAAAAAGGAGAAAAAAAAAAAAAAAAAAAAAAGGGGGAAAATAATTTACTGCTGCTTCCCATGCAAGTTTCTTCCTGAAATTATTTTTCAGAATGCACAGGGCAAAGCTCTGTCCCAGCACCAGGCAAAGAAAAGGAAAAGTGAGCTGGAGGCTGCTGTGGTTATTTACTCGCTCAAGTACCATGGCTCACAGAGCCTTCCACCCAGCCCCAACAAAAACTTCCTAAATCATCCCAGCAGTTTGAATCGCTCTCTCCTTTGCTTCCCTTCCTGTGCTAAGTGCTCAGTGTGCCTCCTCCAAGGGAACTCGCTCTGGGATGCGCTGGGCAGAAAGGGCTGGAGCTCCCTGTGCTGGCAGGAGCCCCGTGAAAAACCCAGCTCAAAAAGGAAACACATATTTGGCCTTCCACTGTGCAACATTCAGACCTGGAGCCCAAAATAAACTGATTTTCCCCTCTCCCTTCCTTCATATTTACTCCATAAATCACTGCCTGCTGAGGTTCACGGGAACCGAGAAGACACAAACTGACTCTTCAGAACAGCATCTTCCCTCCTGACAGAATAAACCACCCCATTCATGCTTTGGGGTTATCTGACTGAAGGCGAGGTCCTTTTCCCCTTTTTTAATAGGGACACATTGGAAATGTCACTGCCTTATCAGGGCAGCTGCCCAGCTATCAGCAATAACCGGGATGGCTGGGCTGTGCCACAGAGGAACCCAGCAGGCATCTGCTCTGTTTAACGCTCAGGAAGCACAGGGCAGGTTTTAAGAAGGATGCAGAGGATGTAATGGAGCCTCTAATGTGTTTAGGTTTCTCCTGTGGAATCCAGTTTTATCAGAAAACAAAGGTCCTGGTGGGACTATCAGCAGAAAGAAAGCCAGGACCTGTCTAGTTGGGAAGGGGGCCGGGGGGTTGTTATGCCAAGGTGCAAGAGTCTCCTCCCAGCAAAACCAGCAGCATCAGTCTCCTCCAGCACATTCTGTGGAATTGTGTCCACATGTAAGGTTTTCAGCACAAAGAAATCAGTACTTGCCCTGTGCTGACTCCTTAGAGAAAGGATCTCTGTCCAGCACCCTGAATTTGCTCCTCGAGAGGAATCAGCAAAACAAAATGCTACTTGCAAGTGGCTCATTAAGAAGCCAAGGAAGTTCATCCCTGTTCCCCATCCGAGTGCTGCCACACGCTGCCCATCTCAAGGAATGGAAAAGTGTCTGAAGCTCAGGCACCTCCCACCTTCTGCTCCATCTTCAGCTCATCAGTCCTCACAACATGCAGAATTAGAGCAAAAGGAACTAAAAGTATCAGAAACTTTTTCACAGGCAGATAATAAGATTGCAGTTTATAAAGAAGTAGTTATTGTGAGCTTGATCCTTGTCTTTGTGGGTTATTTTTAATACCTGATTAATAAAATTATTATAATAATAATTACTTAAATTCAAATACCAGCCTGTCTGTTAATCCAGCACCCTGAGCTAGTAGAAGGTGTCCCTGCCCATGGCAGAGGGTGGAACTGGATGGGCTTTAAGGTCCCTCCAACCCAAACCACTGTGTGATTCTTTACCTCCAGTACAACGTTCACCTCAGTCCCCTGATGGACTGGTTCAACCTGAGCTGGTTGTATCAGCTGATGATTGCAGATGGACTGGGGGGGTTCACCCCACTGCAGCCACCGGGCTCTGGGTGTTCAGAGGGAAGCAGAGGATGAGACCAGGCCCTTCCCTGCTGCTGAGCTCAGCCCTCCTCCCTTTCCTCTTCCGTGCCCCCTCCTGCCGTCCCTGCCACCCCCTCACCTCCTCCACAAGCACCAACTAAAAAAGGGAAAGAATGAGAAAGTGAGTACTCTGGAGCTGGCACTGCAGACAATGTCTGTCTTGTGTGAGTAATTTAGCACTATGGCCAGTCAATCTGGTTTCTGGGCCCGATGCCCTGACCCTCTTTAGAGCCGCTCTCTCTCTCCAGCACAGTGTGAAACATTTCCTTTCACAGCACTGACACTTTGCAGATTGAGACGTCAGGCCTGTCCAACTGCAGCAAATTAGCAATTTTTCTTTTACTAATTGGAAATAAAAATGTTTGCTAAGGGAATAATTTGTAGGAATGCAGTGTTAGGTTTCCGGCTTTTTATAAGGATGCTTTAAACTTTATCCATGTGCACTTTCCTTCTGTTTTGATGCCTTGCACTGTAAATTTTAATAGCTTGCTCGACTGTTAACTTTACAGTCTCAGCCTTCCAAAGGATTAAATGAAGTTTTTAATTTATCTTCCTCTCCAGGGCAGCAGGATCTTCTTAAAGCTGTGCCCAGCACAGCTCACCCACTTCTCAGCAAGCACAGAAACGGGACACAACTTCAAAGGGTTAAACCCATCCCCGGCCGACGTGGCATCTGGATGAACCTCGGGCAGGCGATTTGTTTGGGAAGCCTTCAGTTCACAGCTCCCAAAGTTCCCTCGGAGCCGGTGCAGAGAGATGGGCAGCAGATCCAGGAACTCTTTTCAGCATAAATCTGCCACAAATGGGCAATTCTGTGATTCTGAATCCGTGGATGGGGATACACAGAGTGGAACCTGGGGATACACTGAGTGTCTCTGCCCTGAGGAGAGGGCAGGGAGGCTCTTCCCTTCCCTTCCCGCAGCTCCTTTGCACTAACTCAGCTTTGCCCATTTCCTGAGGAAACACTTTGGGCAGGGTTTGGTGGTGACAGTGCCTGGGGTTTTGAAACTTTCCCGTGCACAAATGGGCCGGGGACAGTTCGGTCTATCAGATCCTAAAACCCCCTGCAGCTCCCGTGGCACGCAAAGAACAGCCGGGAAAGATCCTTCGCATCCAAAAGAAGTTCTTCGAGAAAGCGGGATCGGGAAAGAGCCCCCTAGAACCCAGAAAAACCTGCTAAGAACTAGAAATGAAAACAAATGCCCTTTTGCTGAAATCCAATATTTTAGCCTAATGTCCCAGTAATTCCTGAGACATGTAATGCCTTCCTGCACGGCGCTCGGGCAGTGGTACATCAGCTCCTGTAACAATGCCAGCACATAAAGAGTTACTGTTCTTCCCCCTGCACCCCCCACCTCCCCATAAAGCATTTGACAGCCATGCCTAATAATTCTTTCTGGTGTGGTTTTTCTTTTTCTTGATGTCTTTATGTGAATATGAAGCCAGAGTGAAAGGCTTTGGGTGACCCCCGTGAGAGAGAAAAAGTATGAACTACAGAGAAAAAGAGTGAGATATAGACTCCCTGCCGAGCCATCGGCATCTTCCCTGGCAGCTCACAACTTGGCTTCAGAGGGCCTTTGTGAGGGAAAAAGGACTCTTCTTCACTCAGGCTGTGACAATAGGTGTTTTGTCAGCGAGGGACAGGATAAAAAGCAGGGGGTGGGAGGCGAGATCATCATCGGCAAGGGGCTCGCCTTTGGGGCCTGCAGATGTTGGAAGGAGGATGATTTATCGCTCCAGTGTCCTCAGTGGCATTTGGCTACCTTCCCAGAGCCCAGGAGTGGTGGCTGGGAGGGTGGGAGGCGGCAGTGCTGCACAACAAGGCATCTCCAAACCTTCTATGGGCAAAGTGTGCTGGGGGCTGCGGGAGGGGGCACGGCGAGGGCTGAGCGGGACCGACCCTGCCCTGCCAGGGCCGTGGAGGGAGTGGGTTGGACTGCAAGGGTTCCTAAAACACACTGTAAGTATCTTAATTATATAGATGTATAGGAAATATATATGTATATATATTTAATTCTCTGGTCTAGAAAGCCCAGCAGGGAAGAGCTGTGCAGTGGTTACCTGCACACCAAGGGCATGGACAACCAAACAACAGCACGACTTTTGTGCTTGGAAAAACCCAACCCAAACGCACCACTGGCATCCAGACCTAGAGCTGAGAAGCTGGGGGGTGTTCTCTGGGTGTGGATGTGCAGGAGATGATCCTTGCACAGCTCCCAGTGCCACGTGTGTCACTTTGCCTCTGCACGGCCATGGCTTCACTCATTCACCAAGGGAGGAGCAGAGATTCCTTCCTCTGGGCTCTGCCTCCAGCTGATGGATCCCAAACACAATCTGGTTTGTGTGTGAATGGGAGGGAGGGAGGGATCTGGTGCCTCCGTGCTCAGGAACTCCAGAAAGGCTTGGAAGCAGCGAGAGAGGATTTATGCAAATCAGCGGAGGAAGGGAACCACTATTTTGGATGTCTCTCCAAACCCCCAAGAAATCTCAGACCTGTTTGAAGTCTGCCCACTGCTCCATATATCCAGTATATTGAAAAGTATCCCAGACCACTGAGCCAGGAAATTCTGGATAACTTCCAAGAAGAAGGAATCACAGCCTAGCAAGAAATACACACCAAGACAGCGTAGTGCCAGGACTATGATTTAGGACTTTTGCTCCAGCTTCTTTCCTCTTTTAATACAGAGTTTTCCACCACACTTTCTATATAAATACTCTATCCTATGTCTGACAGCCTCTTCTGGTAGATTTATCCATTAGTGGATTTACTAAAAATGTTTTCTGCTGAAACAAGGGCAAATGCTTCACCTCAGCAAAGAACAAATCCAGAGACAGCATTAAAACAAAACCCAGTAAATCCTAGACAAGATAAATGCAAAGAAAACCTCTCTGAGACTCCTCTCCTACAGAAAGTCTAGGGAGAAAAATTTTTTAAAAAATTAGAAAACAAATTACAGAAGTGGAAGACTGAAAAAGTCCAGAGAGAAAGTGTGCCATCCCCCCAAAAACGAGCATCACAACGAAGCTGAACAAACCCCACCACTGTTCATCTCAGCTGCCAGGACCCCACTGCACCTCCTGGCAGGGAGATCTCCAAATGCTTCCCTAAGTTCCAGACACACTTTTCTGCATGCACTCCAAACTCTTCTAGCCCTTTCCAGAGGGAAGTGGAGCATTCAGAGGATAAGTGACATGTCCAAGGTCACACACAGAGTCAACTGCAGAGTCAACAGAAGAGTAACCAGAGCTTTGCCGAAAATCCCTTGGCTTTGACTGCCAGACAATGGCTCCCCCTCCCACGTAATCAACCAGTTATGGAAAGGCAGAAAGGCATATTTGCAGGACTAAATATGTTCACTTGAGAATAAAAATGTTTGGATGATTATCTATAAATTATATGACATTATCCAGACCTTTCTGGTTTGGAAGCTGGATAGAAATTTGATGAATTACAAGCACGACACAAATGTTATAAGAGGAGCTTTGCTTTGACTATTTCTCTTGGTTTCTGCAAAAACCCCCGGAAGAATGGCAGAGATATAGCAAAGGAACACAGTCCCCACTGATCTGAGTTTTCCAAAACCTCTCAAATTACTGTTTCTATCTCTGATATCAGATTGTTTATCACTGTTGGCATTTAATATTCCACTACTCATCTTGCCACAAACTGAGTTTTTTTAAATTAAAGCACTGACTGAGGAAAAAAAAAAAAAAAAAGGTCTATCTAAAAGGCAAAAGAAATTTCATCTGGACTTTCACAGGCTGTCAGGTCTCACATACCTCACATTTTCTTGATGGAATTATTAATGCTACCCTGTGAATGACTCTTCCATAGTTTGGTGGCTGTAATTAAAACAATGGAGTTGCTTTTTGAATTCCTGATTTTTGAGGCTGTGTTTGTACACGTTCCTGTACACACAGATCCTCCTCATCTGAGTGCAGCAAAGCCCATGCACTGAGTGGTGCTGAGCTCTGCAGCTCCTGAGGGACGTCATGGGACTGCAAGCAGAATCTATGTCAAACCACACTGCAAGGGAACACGCTGCTAAAAGCTGGCTTTGTCTCTTTGGTATTTTTTTTTTTTTTTTTAAATAGGCAGTGTTTGGACTACAGACACGGATAATTCTGCATCGTGAATGCTTTGCACCAAATTGCCACATCAGCACTAAATACCTCCACTTAATTTTTCATTTGGATCCGATGAAACATTTTTTCCCATGGAAGGAAAAGTCTGGTCTTTGTGATCGTGGCACTGCCAGCCCAAGTTACAGTAAAGGTTAATCACAAACAAGAGACAAGTAAAGTAGACAAAGAGCATCATACACTTCACTTTTCAATGGATGTTTTCATAAATGTATGAATAATTTAAATTATCATTGCCGAGTATTTATTCGAGTGTTTCAGGGGAAAAAAATGCCTCCTCTTTTTTTTTTTTCCCCTCCTTGATTCTTTTCATTTCTGTCTCATCTCTTTTATGTGCTGCATCGGCTGTTTTCTTGCCATCTGAATCAGTTTTTTGGAACAATGGGATGTATGAGGGCTGAGGGGGCAGTGGAAGAATACAGCCCTTGTTGTACACTCTGTGACTTGACATTGATTAATGAGGGTGCGGACATGGGCAGAATTTGATAGAGAGAGAAGGGGAAATTGAAGGACCTGAGGGCACCAGAAGGAGGAGATGACAGAGGGAAGACCAGAACGATGCCAGTGACTCTGCACAGCCAGTGGTGGAAGTCACCCCATCCACCGGGAGGGATCCAGAGCAGCTGGAGAGACCTTTGGGAGCATCACACACCTCTCCCTGGGTTTATCCTGCACGTGTCAATAGGCCCACTGTGTCCACAGAACCTTCTCCATGCAATCATTTCCCCCAAAAACATCGGTAGAAAGAGCTTTGTTGCTTCCTCTCTTCTTTCCCGCATTCCTTGGTCTCCACCCCGTTGGTTTAGTTCCAAAACCTAAATACACAGCAGCAGCTTCCCTGCAGGAGCCTAAAACTGTTCTCAAACTGAACACTGAAAAGCCAGAGATGTTTGGGGAAGACTGAAAGTTTGGTGTGGCTCTTAACTGGCTTGTTTTTAGCAAACCCACCTTCCCCCTCCAGAAGCAGAGGCCACAGTGAGCTGAACCAGCCAGTGAAGCTGTTTCTTGTCTTGCTGAGTGGGTCAGGTTTAATGAAGCCACAGTCACCAGGCTCTCTTTTCTTGTATTAAACTAAAAAATATTTAGTGTATAATAGAAAAACTCAGCGAGAAGAACAGTGACAAATGGCTGCAATCCCTTAGGATCCAGTACCTGCAGGAGCCCACAAGAAAGATGGAGAGAAACTTTTAACAAGAGCCTGGAGTGACAGGACTAAGGGGAATGGCTTCAAACTGAGAGTGTGGGTTTAGATTGGATGTTGGGGAGGCCCTGGCACAGAGAAGCTGGGGCTGCCCCACCCCTGAAGTGTCCAAGGCCAGGCTGCACTGACTTGAACTACTCTCTTAGATCTGTCTGGTTGGGCCTGCCCTCTGCAGAGAAAGATCAAAGCTGCTGGCTCTGATGGTCCCCAGAGTGCTTAAAAACCACCTGAGAGCTTCACACTGTCCTGTGTGAGGCATCAAGAGCAGGGAGGCACCACTGCTGCTCTGGCAGTGAATTACAGCATGTTTGGTACACCAGCAAAGACAGGCTCTACAGTACATCCTGGAATTACTACTATTGAAAGCACCAATATTAGTCTTACTAGTCAGAAATCTGTACAAAACCCACTTTTGATGAGACCTGGAAACGAAGCTGCAGTTTCAGAAATTTCAGTCAGAGGGAGAGAATCCACCCAAAGCAGCACCAGCCCCTTCTTGGGCTCAAATTCAAATTGTTTTGCCTTTCTCCACTGCCCCAGATAAATTCGATATCTGCCAGACTATGGACTGTTCATGTGCTAATCCCACTCAGACTCTTATTCAGGGCTGGTCTCTTTTGCATAAAACATTAAATGTTGGTTTGAGGGGACAGTTGTCCCTGCCCTGTGAAGGAGCTCTGCCCACTCCAGCCCTGGCTCATTTTCCCAGAGTGAAAGCTGCTGGGTTTGCTGTGTGTGCACGTAAAGGGAACACAGAAAAGTTTCCCCCACGAGCACAGGACCTGCTCCCTGCCTGTGCTGTGCCCTGACCACCACGAGCTTCCACTCCCCACCCAGGGAGCACCACCAAAGTGGGTCCCAGCTGGCTCCTGGCCTGGATGCACAGCCTGTTTGGGCACCTGGGGGTGCCCACACAAAACCAGCCCCCTGTCCCCCAACATCTGGCTGGGAACGACGTCCCAGAGCTTTTCTTGGCGCGGGGTCTTCCAGCGTTCCCCTCTCTCCCTCCCCTTTGCATCCGAGACAAGCGGCCCAGTGATCACCTGCAATGGCAGCCCCAGAGGGTGACCTGAGCCCTAGAGCTACTGCTGGAACAAATGAGAGAGCTTAACTAGAGCAAGACTGGCATAAAAAGGAAAGGGGAAAAAAGAGAGGAACAAAGATTCCGTCCAATTTGCTCTTTTCGGCATTGTGAAAACTGGCCTGTTTCCCAGTATATCACTCTGCCATTGAATAAGGTCAATTGCAGAGCAGTTCTTCAGTCATCCTGATGGGTTTTCAGCAGAAAGTGAATGGAGTGCAAATTAGCCAAAGTCGTCACAAGCTTTTTTACTGTCACTCTAAGCCTGACAGTCCAAAGGAAAATGAGGATTAATAAATCTAACGAACTTTCTCCATTATCCGAGCCAGGTTAGGAAACTATTTATTGTCTCTCTTTTTCTGTGTTTCATCCATTTCGCCCTACTGTGGTGAAGCATTTCAAGAAGAAAGAAACAACAGCCACATGCACACACACGCTTTGCACGCACACACAGCCCCTCCAAATCCGTGCCACAGAGCCCTGGGCAGAGCTGGGATAAAGGCACTGGCACCAGGCAGGAGCACCAGGATTTGGAAATAACTCCACCTTGCACACACTGTGTGGTTTTAGATGAATCCTTACAGCTGCTGATTCCCACTGATTTGTGTGCAGAAAGTGCTAAGCACAAATATTTCACAGGAGAAAGGGGCGCTGCCAGCAAGTCTTAAAAACTGCCTTTTTTTTTAACACTGAAGTTTCAAGTGAAGGGGGAAATTTTTAACAATTCCTCGTGTGTGTGAAGAAGATTTCAGTGCAGTTTCAAATTCTTCAAAAAGAGAATAGGGCATTTCAGTAGCTACTGGTATAGAATGTAAATCTTTCCTTTAATTTACTAAAATAATTTGTATTTCAGTAACTTCTGAAAAACCTGCTTGACTGAAAGAACTGCCTGAGACACTCTCAGAGCCCAGGAGGCCACACAGAAGTGATGCAAAAGGCCTGTATGAACTGTTCAGGCTTTTTGGACTGGAAGTTTAGGTGTGTGTGTATGTTAAAACACATATATATGTATTTAAATCTAGAATAATGCAAATCTGTCCAACTCCACAGCTGGACAACACATTATCCTACATAACTGTAACGTTCCCAAAGTCCTTAAAAACTTTCCTGAATGAGGCCTGAACGTGCTGCCTGAAAATAGATGTCCAAGATTTGAGATTTCGTGTTCTCAGCACCAGCTGAACCCATTTCACATCCACAGTGAAAAAAGCTGGGAAGAGGAGACAGAGAGGTCAGTCACTCGCTCGTGCCCTGGGGAACAAATGCCCAAACTTCAGCTCAGCTGGTCCCTGCTGTCACCTCAACACAGAGGGATCCAGCTCCTGATTTCCAAGGAGCAGGGATACAGGAACTCTGGGAGTGAGCAAAATACACCACACACACAAGTCTGGCACCAGGATCCTGATTAAAACACCCCTGATACTGGGAGTGAGGACGAAGGTGGTAAGGGATTATTGAACTAACCACACACAGACCCATCTCCTCCTCTTTAAAACTGAAATGCTGAACATCAACACTGGCTACAGACAAAAAAAAAAAAAAAAAAAAAAAAAAAAAAAATGCAATTTTCCATCTTGCCTCCAGTAACCATGAAAACTGTTATTTCAAATCTTGCTTCATGTTGGTACTGACAATGAGCCATTCCTCTCCCATCACAATCTCCTAAACTTCATTAATAAGAAGGAAAAAAAGTCAAAGGACAAAACGTAGTTTTGTTCTGAAAGCTACTAAAAGTATTGCTTTAATTTCTTCCATCTTTCTTTGATGTAATAAAACTTGTGGCCAAAAAAAAAAAAAAAAAATCATTAAATACCTGTTTGGTTTTTAAATTCTTGTGGCTGCAGTGGGCAACAAACCAGGGTAAAGTCAAGTCAAAGAGTTTATTTCAATGCTTTGTTTTCACCTTTTATGTGGAGACACTCACCAGAATAAATTCCCCTTGAGGAAGCTCATGCCTCAATCTGAGTAACCGAAGAAAAATTGTTGAACATTCAAAGCAATCTGGGCTTTGTTGAGATTTCCCTTCTCCTACTTTTACAGTCACTTGTCATTCCATTTAATAAGAGAGAAAACTTTCCTGACCAGCTAAATTATGCCATTCAGGATATTAAGGAAAACACACATACCCTGAAGTAAAGGTAAAATTATGCTGCAATCATCAAATCAGCCTTCTCTTCTTTATCCCATCTGTATATTCTCCTCGGAAAAGCTCGAGCATTGGCTCGAAAGCCCCACGAGCAGCTCAGTCCTACCTGCCTGCCACTGAAATTGCTGGTATTTTAATCTCATCAAAGAATCTGGGTTTTTCTTCCTGCTGTTTTGACTTTGCTGTCTCTTAGCCCTGTCACATTCACTAGTTTTGAATAAGTGCAGAACTTGCATTTACAGAATTTGCAATCTGCAAGATTAAGTGATTTATCAAATACTTTGATTGAACACTTATTGCTGCTCCAGTTCTGAATCTCATTTAAATTGACTGGGCTTGACATGAGCCTTTAGAGTGAACACAGAAAGGAGCCCAGGCTCAGTCAGGTACAGCACGAGGGGGGAAAAGTTTCACCTCCAGCCACAGCCCTTCTGGGCTTGCCCACTGATAAAATCAGCTGTGCAATACACTCCTTAACAAGCATTTTGTGTCTGATAAAACCACAACACCAGCAGTCAGCTGGGCTTTATCCCACTGATGACACAGCACAAGGTCTGTGCAGGTCGGTTCATCAAACTGGCAGCAAAATGAAGGGCAAAGGAGTTTGAAGATCTGCAGAGAAACCCAAAGCCACAACAGCCACAGGGATGCAGCACAACTCTTCCCACCAGGTCCCAAAGCACTGCACCCCAGACAGACATCACTGGGGGTTCAGTGCTCCACTGAGGTACCATTTTAATTTACCTCTTAGGATATTAAATTTCTGCCATTCCCTACTGTTTCCCAAGTTAATGTAGAACAAACACAGTCTCCAAGAACATGTGCTGGCTGCCACATCCCTTTCAATGGTGGAACCATTTAGAAATAAAACTTAGGTATCATTAAAAGTACACAGGAGCTGTAATAAATCTCCTCACAAAAGCAAGTGAGGATGGGCCAAAGCCAGGCAGGATTTCAAGCCCCCAGGACTCCAAGGTGATCAGGTATGGAGTTTTCATGGTTAAGAACAAGCAAGCAAAGATAGAATAAATGAAGAGGATTTGTTTCAGCCCATCAGGGATTAAATGACATTCTCCTGCAGCACAACAGTTCTGAGTCTTTCTTGCTAAATCTGTTGTCTTTCAGGCTCATGGCATTTTCAATGCTTCCTCCAAACTCATGTGGGATAATGCACTTCCAAAAAGTAGGCTCTAGGTATGCACATTCTTAAAATCAACCACTCAACACGCATCCAAATAAAAGTGAGCTTTCCTCCCCATTTTCCCCGAGAAAGGAAGCTCAGAGCCCTTTTATGCATTGTGAATGGCCCACCTAATTTAGACTGAATTATACCCTAACCTTCATTTCCCCTTTACTTCTTTGCTCCATTCAGCAGTTTCTGACTTCAGCTAATTCACTAACAATCCCAGCTGGTCCTTCCCAGCTCCCAGTTCTTTAGCACATTGTCCAAGGAAACTATGTGCTCCCATCTACACTGGTATTCCACTCTCCAATTAACCTACTGCTGAGAGGCTTTACCCCTTTCCACCATCCATTCCTCTGCACATACATTTTTTTAACCTTTTACTTCTTGAATTAAAGTGCAGGAGGAGATCTCTCCCAGGTGAGAAGGTGTTAAATTTATTTGCTAAACGTGGTGCTGGTTACTCAGGAGGACACAAGACACGCTCGGGTGACAGCCCTGAAAGAACAACCTGCTCGATCTCCAGAGCATTTCAAAGCCAAGTTAAGGCACAGATGTTTAAGATACAAGTAAACAAATAACAAAGGCATTTCCACACTTGCTGCATGACAGGCAGATGCTTGTTCTGAGCACTGGAAACCGAGGTCAGCCAGAGGTATGGCTGGTATTTGATCTGCAGCCCCAGACACCAAGATGGGTTTGCTGTTCTCATTATTTAAAAATAATCAGTCACTTTTCTATTACACAGTTGTAACTGAGATGACAACAGAAGGGATGTCTGTGCCTGTGCAGCCATGGACTCTCCACTGGCAAAGTTTTACCAGGGCTGCAAGAGAAGAGCCTTGAGCAGGTCAGTGTTCCAGACCTATTTCACTGATTAATTCAGTTTATATATATAAATATATATATATATATTGCTTTACTTTTGTCTATCAGGGGCAAAGATGATCCCAGTTATTGGGTGCTGACCACCACTCACCTGCTTGCACAACTAGAATTAACCAGCTAGAAACAGCTCTGCTGGCTTGGGATGAAGCCAAGACTTGAAGTCCCCTCTGCAATGACTCTGAAATTTTCCACAGAGGATTCCCACAGCAAATGCTGATAAACCTCCATGGATTCAGACTAGAGACCCATCTCTCCTGTTATGGTGAGGGTCTGCACGTAGCCCCTGCCCCCCTTTTCACCTGAACTGTCAGGGTTACCCCAAACCCTCCTTTCTAGTGCAGCTTAAGACCACATTTTAGAAGACCTGAATTTCCATGCCTGCTTCCCGAGAACCACTTAACATTTCCCTCTCTGACACCACACCAAGTGCCTTCTTTCCAGGTAAATGGCCCAGATCTCATCGTTGACAAGATCCCAGCTGAAACAAAGACAGGGAAAATGCAGTTGATGGCTATTAAACACCTCCCTCCCCCAGTTCCCTCTTCCTTGTACATTTGCTTAGAAGCAAGTGAGCACAATAACAGCACAGAGCTCAGAAAGTGGTTTTCAGAATCAGGCAGTGAGAAAGTCAATATGGAGCAGCGTGTCCATTTGTTTTGATTTATCTCACTAACTTCAATTGACAGTTAATTCATCAGAGGAGGAAAATGCCAGTCTAGTGAAAACACAACTCGTGAAGGAGAGAGAACGGAGTGGAAAACACAGAGTGTGGATAATACAGGTAATAAATTAAAGGATACAGTATCAGTATTTTATCATTCCCATTCTGAATTCTCTATATCCCCACTCTTGCCAATTACAGTTTATAGTGAGCAGTAAATTTACACTGATTTATATCACACACACACACCCTTTGCAAAATGAGGTGACTTTGGAAAACAGGAAAAGAAGTGACTTTGGCTCAAATTCCTAAATCTGATATTTCCAGCAGCAACTACCAACCCTGGTAGCAAACCACAGGCGAGATGAGAATTCACGCTGCGAGTGTTGGCTCGGATCTAAAATCCATAAAAATAATAAAGAGTTGAAAATGTGATTTGCAACAGCAGCACTGGCACCACCAACACCAGTGCAGGGCTGCCAGGGAGCAGTGGAAGCTGCACATCTTCCCACAGTCAGAAGAGACTCCCCCACTTTTCCTTAGTGTGTTCCCTGTTTCAGTCCCTTGACCCCACAGCTCCTCCCAGGGTGTCATTTTTTGTCACTATGGGGTTAGAACACAGGGGAGAGAAAGGAATCATAGCCTGAACTTTCACCCAGATGTCTAAATCAAATCACAAGTCTTCCAAAGGTTTAGAGAAGTCTGGATGCTTTTGTGATAATCACAAGCCACTGCATTACAAGGGGTTTTAATGCTCGTAAGTGAAAACACCAATTATTGCAGCAGGATTTATTGGTGTGTGCAGTCACAGGAAGGTGTGAAAATCCTGCAGACAAAATGCCAGGCTTGTCCAGTGACAGGACTAAACTCCTCATAACCTTCCAATAATTCCAAAACATTGGTCTTTTTGTTTCTAAGCAACTTTGTGGTTGATGGTCACCATCACTTGACACTGAAATACGAGTTTCACAAGCTGGTTCCTCAGCACATTTTCACCTGTTGCTCCCTGACTGCATCCACCCCTTCACACCTGCAGCTCCATCCTTTGCACCTTCATCTCCACCAGACAGGAAACTCACCCTGACTGTAGTTGACAACTCTCCCCTTCCCTCAAGAGACCAATATTTATTCCCCTCCTCACAGCAAGTTCTTTGGACTATATCTGTTGTCAGCTGCAAGTGGATCTTGGATGTCCTATCAGGCTCTTTGACACTTGTCAAGTTCACTTTAAAAAAAACCACAAACTTCCCCTCTTGCAGCCTTAAAATCATGCTCCCAATAATTGCATCTCTGCTGCACTTTCAGCACACAGACATGTGATCCAGTTTGTCAAATGTTGCTTTCGATCAGTAAATTGGATTTAAATTTGCCAGAACCCCTGGCTAACAGTCCTGCAGGAGCTGAGCCTGTGTCTGCAGCCTGTTCCCCCTCAAGGACACACTGAGCCCCTGACACTGAGCCCCTGGTGAGGAGCAGCAGCACCAGGACACGGTCACAGCTCAGACCTGCCACGCTCTGCCCTCCAGACAGGAGCTCTCCCCAGCTCCTCACATCCCTCTCCTTTCCCAAACATTTGGCTGTGGAGCTTCCCCCCCGCCCTTTCCCTTCCCCTTCCTCCAAGTTGAAGGCAGTTCACCACTTACGGTCATTTACAGCTTACAGCCCAGCAAATCCAGAAGGTGTCTGATGAAAAAGAGGGACTAGCCAAGCATCTTAATCCCCCTGTTCATTCATGCTCTCTGTAATGTTCTTTCAGGCCTCTGCTGAGAGACTAGGCTGAAATGAAGGCTGATAAATTAGTCTGGAGGGAAACAAGGCAGATTCTGCTTGTAAAAGGTCATTCCAACTTTGTTCTGGGTGAGGGTTTATCTTGACTGCAGCTGCGACAGACAATGGCCGGGGCCTAAACGGCAGAAATCCAAGCTCTGCTCACGAAATTACTGTGCTGATAAGGGAGAATGGGCTTCAGGGAGATCTAAATGGGAAAAGGGAGTGGGGGACAGGGGTGAGATGTAGGTATTTTTGAACAGGACTGAACGGGGATGGCACAATAAGATGCACAATTAAAGCAGTGACTCGCCCCGGCATTATCCGTGAGCCAAGGAATACAGAGCTGGGGAATCAGATCCAAAGGGAGGAGAGACCCATCTGTGTGTCTGAGCCCCTGGAGAGGGGGCTGCAGCACTCCCTGGGATCAACTCCACCAGCCACACGGCTCCAAGGGCAGCCAGAACAGGTCCCACTGAGGAGCAAGCACGAGCAGAGGCTGGCTGAGAACAGAACACTCCTCAGGAGAAAGCACTTTGAGAAGGTTTTGTGCCTTCCTGGGGCAAAGAGAGCGAACGATGGCAAGTCCTGACAAACTGCTCCCCGGTCTGGGCTCCTCACGTGCCCACAGATCCATTCCTGAGAGATGCCCCTCCTTTATTTACACACCCCACTGGAATGTCTCCCTCAGTGCAGACACATTCCATGGCCACAGCCACTGTCACCTGTCTGGAACCCCCTTGCACAAACCACTCCTGACACCCCCCTGCAGAGCTGCCTCCAGCTCCGGGGACCCAGCACAGGAAGGATGTGGAGCTGCTGGAATGAGGCCCCAAGAGGATCAGAGGGATGGAGCAGCTCTGCTGGGAGGAAGAAGCTGAGACAACTGGGATTGTTCAGTCTGGAAAGCAGAAGGCTCCAGGATGACCAAACTGCAGCCTGCAGGAAGCCAGCAAGGAAAGATGGAGAGAGACCATTCACAGGAACGTGGAGTAACAGGACAAGGGGGAATGGCTTCAAACTGACAGAATGTGGGTTTAGATTGGATATTAGGAAGAAATTCCTCCCTGTGAGGGTGGGGAGGCCCTGGCACAGAGAAGCTGTGGCTGCCCCATCCCTGGAAGTGTCCAAGGCCAGGTTGGAGCACCCTGGGCTAGTGGAAGGTGTCCCTGCCCATGGCAGGGGTGGATCTGAATGATCCTTAAGGTCCCTTCTTGCCCAGGCCATTCCCTGATCTTGTCTGTTTGCTTTGGGAGAGGACAGAGAGGAGCAGGAAATGAGGAGATGCACAACCGAGTCAAGGTGGATGTTTTACAGGGACACTTCACAAAGCAGCTGGGCCTCAGTCCCAACTTGAGAAACAGAGCACATGGTTGGGAATAACATTCCCAAAGACACCCCCATGATCTGGAAACGCTCCTTCCTGCAGCCAATTCCCCACCTTCCTGACCACTGGGCCTCCTCCTGCAGACGTGCTTCTTCCATTCACGGGTCTAAAAATGACTCAAACCCAAAAGCTTCACACCTTCCCTGGACAAACAGCCCTTGTTTTGCAAAGCTGGACACTTCCAGCCTCGATCTGTTCAGGTCCCAGCTCTTTGCTGTGAGAGAGGGAAGGATGAATAATTAAGTGCTGTGTTAGCAAGTGAGGAACACGGTCCCACCCATGGCCCACTGCTGCAGGAAGAGCGGCAGACCCAACTTTCCATTTCCATCTCTATATACAGCAAACCTCCCCTGCTCTGCTTTGCCAGAGCCAAGGAAGGAGCATCTGAAGTGCCAAAATGTGTGAAGTCCATAATCCCACGAAGTGAGGGCTGCTGCATTTAGCAGCTCTCCCAGCCTGCACTGCTGCTCCCTGTTTGCCACGGGAAGAGGAGGACGGTGCCAAATTATGCAGGGAATGTGATTTCCCTCTTCTCTCAAAGTAATTAACACAACATTTTGCTCTGGAAAATTCACTTCTCTCATCGCACAGACTGAGGTAAAGCAGTTTAGAACCTTGTGACTTTGGATTAACCAGGAACTCAGCAGGGTTTGCTAATGTCACAAACTTTTGGAGTCTGAACACAGCTCCAAGAATTTTATGGAAGAGATTCCTCCCTGGGAGGGTGGGCGGGCCCTGGCACAGGTTGCCCAGAGAAGCTGTGGCTGCTCCATCCTTGGAAGTGTCCAAGGCCAGGTTGGAGCAACCTGGGATGGTGGAACCAGATGATCTTTAAAGTCCCTTCCAACCCAGACCATTCCATGATTCTGTGATTCTATCTAAGCTTTAACTCAAAGCTGAGTAGTGACTTTCTCTAACCCCTTAACACAAGGTCACAGGAACTCAGGGGTTCAGCTACAACAAAAAAGGACCCTGGAAGGTAACTGGGCTGAATCCCCAAACAGCCAACACATCCCTGGCCACTCCACAAAAGCAGCCTGGAAACCACCAGGTGAGTTATTTTCCATTGCTCCCACCTCCTGAAACTGCAACTGAGAGTCCTCAGAGCGAAGCTCCTTCAAAGCTGCTGTATATTTATGGTTTCACTTATTGATCATTTCCTTTACAAAAGCCCACTGTGCTCCAGTGCTCCATCAGCCAGGCTTTCCCGGGAAGGGACAAAATCAAGGTTGGATTTCTCTGTAGGTTAACATTCCAGAGGCAGAAGCAGTGCCCTGCATTCTGCAAGGCTTTTGACAATGAAAAGAGCTATTTTTCAAACCCTATGGTCACCACTGAGCTTTTCATGGGATTTTCTTTTTCTCTCTCTCTTTTTTTTTTTTTTTTTAAGTGTGGATGATAAAATCCTGCTTCAGGAGCTGGTATTCATGGATGTCTCTCAAAGACGAAAAGAAAATATTTATTTCCTTTTTCTGCTTGTGAATCAGAATGTTCTATTTAAAGCAAGTGCCCTCTGCCGGATTGCTCATGAGTTATTACCCCTTATGGAAATAAAGGAGAAATATCAGGAGGTATTCTTAGTCATTCCCTTCCCCTGTCTCTTCTTTTTTCCCTTAATTCCTTATATACCCATGTTTTAGCCAAGTGCCTAAGATAGAGCAAGATATCTTGGCATTCCTGGGCCTAAAAAAGACTTACTCCCTTAACCCTGACATTGGAGCATCTGGTGAGACGTCAAAAAACGGGACAGATTTCAGGCATTTCACTTGGATGTCACAAAGGTGCATTTTTCACTTTTATCCAGGGTCGAAATCCATGCACGAACCCCCCAAAGGATGCAGCCCTAGGGAGTGGCATTTTGCCTGTGGGATGATCAGCTTCTCCTCCTGAATCCAAAGGCAGCCCATGTGCCATGGGCACGTTTGTGATGCCAGGCATAGGGAACAGCCCAACAATTGGCAGGACCTGGAAGCTGCATCGTCCCCTTGCCCGTGATGTCCCCTGACACCAGAACAACAACCAGGCACTGCAGGGAAAATGGAAGTGTTGGTGTTCAGAGTATTTACAGGTCAGGAAGTTATTTCTCCTCCTTGAGTTCAATTTTTTTTTTTTTTTTCACATAAGTGCAAGGTTTTGGTCTAAAGCAAAAGTTTCTCTGCAGTTTTATGTACACAAATTCTAACTGGGGCTGCTCTTGGCAGCTCCTCGTGGCTGAGGGCAGTCCCAGGGTGCTCCCACCTTCTGTTTTCCTTGTCAAACCACAGATTCTTTCTTTTTCAGAATAATTCCAGACAAAAAAAAAAATTAAAAAAAAAAAAAACCTGAGAAATTGTGAAATAACTTTGCCTGGGAAATGTCTGCTGGGTAGGAAACGCTCCCACCCTTCCTCAGCCACCTCCAAGCCTGCCCATCCCCTTCATGTGGGCTTGAAAACCCCAAGTCCTGAGCTCCTTTTCCCTGGGCAGGAGAAGCTGTTCCAGTGCCATCATTCTGCAGCCAAGGGGAAAGGCAGAGAGGCCAGGGAGAATGAATGAATCAGGGGATGCACGAGGGGAAATGGCATCACATCCTCCCAGCCCACGAGCTGAAGGCACCGTGGAGAGGGATGAGTGCAAGCAGATCTGGGGAGTTCTTTGCTCACTGAAACGACTCACACTTTCTTTCAGCATCTTCAGTTGAGAAACAGGACAAACAAGAACACTCTGCTTTAACTGGATCAGTTTTTAAAGGGAAAGGAGGGGATTTCTCTACGTTCTTTTAGCTGGGAAGAAAAACCCCACAGTCAGAAGAATCTCAGAGGGTCCTTCCTATTTTAATATTTTCCAGATATTTTAGTACCTTAAAAATACATATTTTTAAAAATATATTTTAGTTTTGAAGATGGTTTAGTATTTTTAAGACTCAAGGAAATACAATATAATTCTCCCTTTAGCATTGAAGGCCAGACATGCAAAGTAAATTTCCCTTGGCACTTATGAGCGTTTCTAAAAGCAAACAAAATAAAAAAGACCCTCATGCTAAAATTTAAACCTCCTATTTTGTGGGAACAGGGAGGCTGAACTGCTGGGAATCACTGACACTATAAAGCATGTTCAAAACCCAGCAGTTTTCCACTGGCCCAGATGTGGAGCCAGAATTCTGCTCCATCCAGAGCTGTCGGCTCTTATTTTTTCCACAGTTGTTTGTCTTCCATGGGACAGTTTCTATCTTCACCCCCAAGTATAAAATGAAAGCACTCATTTTTCCTATGTAAAGGAGCAGCCTGGCTCCAACATTTCAGTGCAAGGGAAGTCTCTGTGCTTCAGCAAATAATCTCTCTCAAAGTATAAATTAAAACAGAGGAACTAATAGTTATTTATCAAGGGTATTTACCCTGTGAAGCAAACTGAGTTAAAATCATAATTGCTTCCAAATTCCCTACAATTCAGTTGCTAAATTTCCCTCCAGGATGACGTTCCCACTCTTCTCTCAATTAGCAAAATAAGCAGCACTATGATAAATATCATTATTCATTCAAAGTGATCAAAATCATTATGCAATAATTTTATCTTTTTTTTTTTTTTTAGGTCTCAGAGGCCATAAAGCACAAACACAGGATGATTTATCTGGGGTGCTCTGAGTGGTGTGTTCTGTGTCAGCAGGCAGGGCAGTGATGGCATCGGGAGAAATGCAGTCACATCACACCGAATAATCACGAGGCTTTTGGTTTGGGTGGTGTCTTTTGAGGAATAAAAAGAGAGAGAAACACGATCAGCAGTGTCAGGGAGTGAGGCCCAGAGGGAAAACACCAGCTCAGTGTCCTGCTGAATCACCCCTGGGAGGGGCTGAGGCCGGGACAGCGACACATCAGATTTAGTTTTGTGACACGAGCATGAATCACTCACTGCCATCCCGTGTCCAAAAAGCCCTTCAGTGGGAGGTGTGGTTTAATTTAAAGAATATTTTTAAAAGCATATTCCACAAAGCAAATCACGAAACAAGATAGTGAAGCTGTGCTGCAGATAAAGCAGGGCACGTGTTCTCCCCGTCATAACCTCCGCCCTCCTGTCCGGCCAAAAGGAGAAACCTCCAGAATAAAAATAATTACACATCTTTTTTTTCAAGATATGGCAAATAAGACACAGCATTCTGCATCCCTGTTGATGTTTCGGGAGAAATACCCTGAAAGTTTCGGCAAATAACATTCTTGTACCTCCTGGAGTTTGAGGCTGTTCATCAGAGCCAGGGCTGGAGAGAGCAGCTCACATGAACACAGAGCTGGCCCTGCCTCCAAACGTGAGGTTTGGAAGTTTCCTCTGTGTTTCCTGAGGACTTGGAGGTACAATTAACTGCTTTGTTTCATTTTCATTTTCTCAAATCTGCCCTTACTGGAGTTTGAAAAGAGGAAGCTGTTTCTGCAGTGCTAATGCTTGGAGAGAAGGGAGAAACCCATTTTCAAACCAAAGCCCTTAATAGCACATCTTCCAACCCCCAAAACATTATTTGATTTTTTTCCTAGAATACAGAAATCAGAAGAAAACAGACATTAATTGTGAAGCACGTCCTACAGAACAACAAAACCAGCAGCTTCCAGCAAAACTGAGACGGTGCTAAGGAATGTTCACTTTGCAGCCATTCCACTTCCAGTGGCAAAGTTTAGTCAGAGCCTGACAATAAAATTACTGTGATAAAAGGCAAGAACTGCTCGTGCAAAGGCAGGAACACTGTTAGAACTATGGAACTGGTGACTACTGAAAACAAACAGAAGAGGTCCGGGTTATCAGGATTTGGGGGTGGGGTTGGCACCCCCCAAAGTGGGATTATCAAGAGCATAAACTGCAGGAAATCAACTGAGAAGCATGGGTAGAGAAGAGATTGGGTGTGAAGAACAGATATCATTCCTGAAGCAAAAATACTCATCAGAGAGTTAACTCAGGTATAACAGGAACGTCTCAACTGGCTGGAAATGAGGAGTTTTGTGTGCAGGTCTTACAACAGCATCCGACCCACGAGCCACTGCAAGGCAGAACTACAAGTTTCAGAGAAATACTGACCAAAAAAATTATGTCAAAGTGCAGAATGAACACTTCTCATGGTACTACAAGCCCCAGATTTGTTAGATTTATCACTATGGTAAGAAACAGCACACAGAGGCAAACACCATTAAGTTATAGGGTGACAAAAATTCCTCCTCTTTCCTTTTTTTTCCCCCTTGCTGCCAATTGCCTGCCTGCCCAATTTCATGAACAGAGGATGGAAACATATCCCAGGTTACAATTTCCCAGCAATCTGCCATCAGGTAGAGCTGCCCAGAACATCCCTTCAAGGCTTTTCCAACCTTACCCTCGAAGGGAGTGGCTCAGAAACTCCCACACGGGATTTATTCGATGAATTCTGCTCAGCACGTGGAGGGATTCCTGTGTGTTGGTCCCAAGTGAAATGCTGAAGGTACTGAGTGATAAAATCAGGTCTCTGAACTGTCTTTAAACACACTGGGAAGTGGGAAATTTCAAGAGGTATCTGCAAGTACAAGCAGGGTCCGAAGAAGAGTGTGGGGTGGGTGGGGGACAGGGTTTGAGGACACCTGATGGAGGACAAACAGTCCTCTTTGAGGTGTGAAACCTCAAAGGCCACATCAGAGGACAAAGGAACAGCTGAAATGCGAGAAGTGCCACGGAGAAGGAAAGTTTGCTCAATTACAGCACAAAACCAAACAGGATCACAAAGCCAACATCGTGGATAGAAAGGGCTCCTATCAGGGCTGGCACTCAGAGCACAGGGGATGTGGGGAACATTTCTGAAAACTGTGAATGCAAATATCAGCTTTTATCAGGAATAGAGAACACAAGGACAAAGCTTGGCCAAGGTCACAGAAAAAAAAAGATTTGCATTGCTCAGATTGGATCTGAGTTCTAACAGCCAGGGAGGATTGCACCCTGTTCCAAAAAACCAGTCTTAAAACAAAATAACAAACAAGAAGATACACGAAGCCAGCAAATGCCACCTATAAATATTTGGGTCAGAAAAAGGCAATTCACCTCTCTGAAGGAGCCACTTCCACTCTGCAGCCTACAAATAATCAATATTGCATATTCCTAGAGAGAAATCGTGCCCAGCTTCAGAAAGACCTCGGAGTGACCAGAACCCTCCCCAGGGAATCTCGAGGTGCCTCACACCTGCAGCTCCCTGAGCCAGGCTGGCTATTGCCAGAACATCAACAGGGATTTTTCTCCCCCAAAAAAACCCCATGTCTTGAAACTCACACAGTAATACCAATTAAATATTCTGTAATGATGTTCACACAAAAGAAGCCAAGAACAAGATGAACTCCTGAGGAATGTCACTGGAGGGAACAGAGGGAATCAAAACTCTGAGCTGAATTTCCCTCTTTTCCCTGTACTAAGTAAGAAAAGGAAATTCTGGACTCAGTCATTCAACCAAACTCTGGTTTCAGCTCTTCAGACATTTCCTAGTGCAGAGTGACAAAACACTATTGAGTTTGGTTCTTCTAACAAGTGTTTTTTGCTGTTCCCTGCACTTCAGACACACTGAAAAAGTAAACAAAAACATCTGGACCTACTTCTTTGGGCTTCACTGAATGCAACTGCTCACTGATTTTTGACTTCACAATCAGGAGTGTAAATATAATCAGACACAATTTGAAATGTTAATGCTTAAGTCTGGCCTTTCTGACCTCGGTTTCTAAGAAAACAGGGCTTCTGTGACTGCACTGCTGGCTCCCCCCTCGGTGAGCCTTCCAGTTCCATCCTTAGCTGCTTCCCACCCTGTGCTCCAGTGTTCTGTAAACCACTTCACATCAGCAGTGGCCAAGCCACTGCTTCACCCAGGGAAAAAGGAGGCAAAATTGAGCTCCCACTTATTTTGAAGGACTGGCCTCCCCTATCCAGCAGCCTCTGTGTCCTGCCAGGAAATCCTCTCTGCCCCAGCTGCTCCAGACAAAGCCTCCTCCTTAGGCCAACAACCAGCAGCTCCCGTGGTAGCAGGGGTGTGGTGGGCTGGGCTGGGCACTGGGACTGCAGGGAAGGAATTCTGGAGTGTGTAATGGGCACTGGATGTGCTGGAACAGGACTGTGGACACAGAGCACAACTCCTAGGCTGCCTTTCACTGCTCGCAGAATATTCTGTATTTCTAGGTAATTAGGGATACAGACAGTTTCAAATCAAGAATGCAGGAGCAGAAGAGATGGAGATGACTTCTGGGACAAGCCCAGAAAAGCAGGGAGAAAGATTGGAGTTGTGGGATAGAGCTCTTTTTCCTCTTTAGCTCTTAGGGAAAAATGACTTTCACATTTCTTCATCTTTGCTGGGGAACAAGAACTCGAGAACATCTGGGCAGGTAATGGGTACATGGTATTTCCCTCTGAGCAGTTAATGATCCCTGCTCCGCTGACAGGGCTGGGAGTCAAAGGTAACACCCCCAACGACAGAACACGGTGCCAATAATCCCATTCCCTCCTCCGCGACAAGTCCCGAACACAACCTCGAAATGACAAGCACTTGATGAAGTGACCCGACATCATTTCAAACCAGCCTTCCAAAATGGTGCCAGAGCAGTTTTTGTAGCCCAAGAAGGGATCTTAAAGGGGTTTCTGCCGATTTTAAACACTTCAGGTTATTGGGGGGGGAGCAAAATTATGCATTGGCAAAGTCACCGTGTCCGTCCCCAGGCCACCAGGCCCCAGTCCAGCCTCGGGAACACTTGGCAGAGAAGAGAAATGAATGTGGTGATCACATTCCACACGCTTACCTCCCATCCAAAGTTTGTTTCCTTTAATGTGCTCCTCTGTCCTGTCATATAGGGTCCAAATCTTTCCCCAACTTCAATCTTCTTTTTGGCCCAAATCCCTAGCCCTGCCCCTGGGATCGAAGATTCTCTGAGTTCAAAATCTGGTGGGATTGGAATGTCATCAGGAATGTAGACGGGAGCTTCATAAGGTGAGCCCTCCTTGGGAGTGAAGTCCTCACTGGTGGGAAAGGGTGACGGAGGTCCCACGGGAATGGGGGACATTATACTGTCCTCAGTTTCCTCCTCTGCGCTTTCGCCAGCAAGGAGATCGGGGTCGGTCTCGTACATATTATTTACAATCTCGCTGTCACCTAAAAGGGGAAACAGCAGAACAAAACACACTGAAATACTCAGGTGAACATCAGGTAAAGCCTCCTCTCGGGATGAGGATTTGCAGAGCTGAGCTCACACGCTTGGAGAGGGGAAAAGCCAAACCTCCCCTGGAGAGCTGAGGGGAGAACACTCACACTGGCTGCACCACAGCCAGGGCTGCTGAGGGCTGGGATGGAGCTGAGGGCAGCCTGACATGTTCTGCAGGATCAGGGGTCCTGGAGTGCTTGTCTTTCCATTTTGGAGAGAGGGAAGAGAACACACAACAAGGCTGAGGTCGCCTTTAACCATTTACTGCTTTGACTGGCTCAGTGTATATTGTAAAGGAGGAAAAAAAAAAAGAGAAATTAGGCTGAAGCCAAGCTAAGTTTGGCAAGAACTGTGCCTGGTGTTTGGGTTTCTTGGGTTCAGCAACAGAAGCCGTGGCTGAGGTGACCTCTCAGCAAAGCACCTTTGCAGGGGTAACAAAAGCATCACCAGTTTGGAATCACAGAATGGTCTGGGATGGAAGGGAACTTAAAGATCATCTCCTTCCACTCCCCTGCCGTGGGCAGGGACACTTTCCACCAGCCCAGGTTGCTCCAAGCCCCGTCCAACCTGGCCAACAGGGATGGGGCAGCCACAGCTTCTCTGGGCAACCTGTGCCAGGGCCTGCCCACCCCCCCAGGGAAGGATTTCCTCCTAATACCCAAGCTAAACCTACTCTCTGGCAGTGGGAAGCCATTCCCCCTTGCCCTGGAGTGAAAACACTGGACACAGAGGGGAAAAAAGTTTGGGGATTTTTCCAAGAGGAGTCGATTGCTAAGCAAGGACATTCATATGTAATGAAAACTGAGCTTTTTCATCCAAAAAGGAAAAAAAGGGGGGGAGGGGGGAGTGAAACATGGAGGGGGAAAAGAAAAACACATTTGTCATACAATACAAGTAGTTGAAGCGTTTTTGGGAGCAGCTTTGCCATCTCTCAATTAAACATGAGGCAGCAGGACTGGGCTCCGTGCACAGGAGCTCCCACTATGATAACAAGGCCAACAACCACCCCATTGTGGACCCTCCAACACGGGAGGGACTCCCACAGTGCATATTAATGACTGACCCCTGATGTCATCGGGGGGAGCAGCACCCAACAAAAATCCCAGTTTTCACTGCAGCTCTGGCTGCCAGGCAGGAGCCATGGGGAAGAATAGCTGGAAAAGCACTGCTTATACTTAAGGTATATATAATTCATCCCTTCCATAACCTCAGAATGCACCTTCTGTCTGCAAGACACATCTCCTCCTCTGTTTTTTTCATGCCTAATAAAGATTTTCCTGAGTTCATGCCTAAGAAACCCGGTGGCAGACTCGACTAAAGAGGAGGATTTTGATTCCTTTGCCAACATTTTTTTTGCTCCAGCTTTGGAGAAATACAGAGAACTGCCTGCTGCAGCTTACATGGGTTTCCTCTGCTAGAAAGTGCAGCCCTCCCTACTCAAACATGTCTCCAGAGCCGAGCTTTCATGAGCATGAGATACTCCATCATCCTGAAAATACTTGTGGTTGCAGTAAATGTTTTCTCGCCCAGTATTAGCAAGTCAAATTATTTTCTCCTCTATGATTAGCCTCTTCTGCACTTAAGAAACAGGAATTCCAACTGAGTTGAAAAGCAAAACCAGGTTTACTGGAGCACGACCTGTGAAAATTTCCAAGGGATGCAAGTGAAGTATAAAGACACCTCGCTACTGAATGCTGTAATTTCACTTCTTCTACGGGACAATCGGGGCAGTTCTGAATAAATTTTCATTTACTCTGAGGCTCAGACACGCAGGGGCTCCATCACCAGACAGCACTGCCAGGGAGAGCTGGACGTGGCCACTCCCTGGTGACAACCACGCTGTCCTACATCTGCCCCTCTTCCAGCAGCAGGGACTGCAGGGCTCTGGAATGCCTGCTGATGTGAAAAGCGGGACAGAAATACAACTTGACCTTATTGTTACTGTCATGAAACTAAAATTAGTCCCTCAAAGCTCACCCGGCAAAATGACTCGATTAAAAGCCCCATTGAAAGGTTGTTTCCACAGATAATCAGATATGGGCATATGCTGAAAATCTGTGTGACACCAATGAGGGTCCTGCAACAATGAGAGTGATGGTTTAGTGTTGGGGAGAGACCTCATGAATAATCTATTTAGCAGCTGTAATGAAAGGAAAAGAAAGTCTGATGATAAAGGAAATCGTGGTAGGTGGAATAATGTGTTAGAGGAGTTTGGGTGGGTTTCTGATATGTTTTGTGTTTGGTTTAAATAATAATAATAATAATTATTATTATTATTATTATAGAGGTATAGCTGGGAGATCACCTCACCCACAGCTTCTGTTGTGGGACACACTGAACCCAAGAAACCCAAATACCAGGCTATTATCATTATATTATTATTATATTATTATTATTATTATTTAATACTGCTAAGGAAATACCTACTTATCTGAGATTAAATGAGCATTTGCTACACTCACAGACATTGCAAAGAGCATCTCTAACTTCTTCATTGGGGGCATTTCCAGAACAGACCAAGAATGAGTTTGCCCTGGGCAAGCAGTGCCTGACCAGCAGCACCACCTGCCTTGAGCTTCACTGACCTTGAAATAAATATAAAACTGGGCCTGATCCCACATTGCTGCTGCCCCTGGAGCTCCCGTGGAGAGCAGTGGGAATGCTCAGAGCAGGAGAACAGGGGGCTGAGCCCCAGCACTTTCATCACCCTCCCAGCTCTGGCTGGCACTGGCACTGCCTTGGCAGGGAGCTCCAGAAAGGGCTGTCCACAGCAAACAGCTCATCCTTACAGGGGCACAAACCAGTGCCAGGCTGAGCCCACGGCACTGCCAGGGCAGGGGATGCTCCTGTGGAGCTGGGCTGTGCTGAATTAACAAACACCACGTGTGTGTAACCAGGTATTTTCATTTTCTGCACAAGGAGGAGAACGACAGGCGCTCACTGAGCTCAGGCTTTGCCTCAGAACCCAGGACCAAGGAAAGAATTTGAGCTGAAGAGTAGAAAATGCAAATATTCACACAGAATTGTGACTTTGTACCCCAGAGTGAAACCACACAGGGAGGGACCGGCCGGCACTTTCTCCTTTAACTCGTTGTTAAAAGGGATTTTTAATTCACTATCCAAACTCTGCAACTCCTTCCTAACTGGGAGTTAGACACACATACAGGTATTAAAACCTCAGTGTTGTCTAGAACAGTTTGTTATTGGGCTGTTATCATATAAAATACCATCAGGAAAATACCCACTAGGCCAGGACTTCTTTGGGATTCATTCCTATTTTTCTGGCTCTACAAGAAGAGCAGTGGGTGACCTCAAGCATCTTTTCCAACCCAAACAGAGATGTTGCCACCACCTTTACAACCCCATGGACGTCCTGAGGTTCCTGCACTGTGTGATCTTCCTTTAGAAACATTCCCCAGGGAAGAAAACAAAACAGTCAAGCAAAACTGTTCCAGATATAATGCCTCTTTAAGAAAAAGATATGGAATATTTGAGCATTCTGAGCAAAATATTGAGGGGCATTGAGAAACCTGGTCTAGTGGAAGGTGTGCCTGCTCATGGCAATGGGTGGAATGAGATGATCTTTGAGATTCCCTCCAACCCAACCCATTCCATGATTCCAGGATTCTGTAGTTCACAGCTGCAGATAACAAGACCATTTATATTCTGAACTCTGGGGTGACAGGATTCTGCCCCTGCTTGCTGTGGACTCAGAATGTTTCACCACCAAATATGAAGTCATTTTTCCTGACCCATTTGTAGACCAGAGGAGCTGGAATGGATCACCAACACCACAGCTCAGCTCAACCGTGAGCACAAATATTCACATTAATCAAGGATGTGCTTAACCACTGCCAGCAGCCAAAGGGCTTCATCACCTCAGGACACTGTGCTGCTCATGGTGGTTCAGTTCAGGTAAATTATAAACAACACCTGCCCTCCCCCTGCCTTTCTGAACTGGGAATTCTGCAGGTCCCTCAATCCTCACTCCTGCTCTGCCCCGAGCGGGGCCAGAGCTGCCAGCAGGACGTGCCCAGAACTTGGCAGACACATCTCTAAATCACAAAGGACACTGGAAAGTCCCAGAGAACACCCACCCCAGAGTGCCTTCAGCACAGGATGATCCCAGTGGTCAGATTGCCACCTGATGGCCGCAGCTGAAATACAATAGGAAATCCCAGCCCCTGTCCCTGCCGGACTCATCTGCCCGACCCTGCTCACAAAGCCTCAGCCCAGCAATTCCCACACTCTGCAGCCCCTGCAGGAGCTGCCACCTCATCCCTCCCAGGCTCACGTCCTGTGGGATGCAGGGATTCTGCAGCTCATTCTGCCAGACCAGTCCAGGTGTCCCCCCAGTCCTCAGGAGACCCTTGCTGGGGTTCTCCAGGAATGGTTTCCCAGTCACTCTGAGGGGGAAGGTGACCAGCTCTTGGGCAAGGAAGGTTTCCTACACAGGCACCTTTCCCTCAAAGAAAAGAGTGGCTGGTATTTGTAACGCACCAAAGACCTCAAACTCAGTGTGAGACCCTCCCTGGAAGCCACTCTGAAATATTTGGGTTCCCTCCTGCCAGAAAGGGTGCAAATTAGTGACAAAGCAGGGAAGACAAGAGTCATTGCTCTTTCATTAAGGATGGGGCTAAAGCATTAAATGCTTTATGGCCATGAAAAAATGGTTTTTTCCCCATCCATGGACAATATCAATTTAATTATAATGGTTGTAAGGGAAGGACAATAAACAATAACTTATTTAAGGCTCTCGAGCCCATCACATAATTTCTTCCTTCCGTTCCCTGTAAGAACCTTTTGCCTCTAAGCTGTACTGGTATCTGCAGGGTTTGCTGGTGGATACTGGTCTGAAAGCAACACATTCAGCACCCAAAGCAGAACCTGCCCATGGGGAACCTCCTGGACACCCCTGGGGACCAGGGCTCTGTGCAGTCCTTGGACTACACAGAGTGCTCTGACAGGTTTCCCACACACCTCTAACTGCTGCAGCAGGGGAAGGAAATTCTGCTCTAAATGACCATTCAGAAAAGTCTTTTTTTCTCTTTCATTCACTCAAAAAAACCCCCTTCATATTCACAAGTGTTACAGTTGAAAAAACTCTTGGGTAATAAATGCACAGGCAGGGAAGTGGTCACAAGTGGGAAGTGGTTTTGCCCCTGTGCCATGGTGCCAAAGGAATGTCACACGAGCTGCTTTTACCTTTGAGAAATGGTGCTGGGAACACAATCCTCTGTTTAAATTTTCAGTTTAATGGGCATTTCTGCTACAACTTGTTGTGGTTTTGCCTATTTTTCTGAACATATCCAGAGATACACAGCTTGAAATAGTATTTTTCTTCCCTTTAGATTCCCCCTAAATCTTGGGCACTTAATACCAGATGACACTATCACAACAAGCACATTGGATTATTCCTCAGTGGAGTAAGCCTGGTTCTCCCTCAGACCATACCCAGAGCTTTTCACAGCTGCCTGAAAAGCACCTCAAACGCTACAGTCACAGGGAATTATTAAAGTGAAGAACACTCTAGTTATGTTTTACTTACATACTGCAAAGCACAGTGTTTTGGGGATGCTCCAGGAGCAGGAAGATGCTGATGGTGTGAGGGATGCTGGGGGTGAGTGGTCAGGTGCCCAGCCCTGATGGACCCAGCTGCCCCAACCTCCGCTGGCCAAGCTCCTGTCAAACATCCCCAGGCACCCCCCCTTGCACAGAAATGCTGATTTAGGATTGTCACTGAAAGGAAGCCCGAAGGAGACACAAGTTTTAGCACATCCCTGTGCAGCATTTCAGACAAGCACAAAGCTCTGTGCACTCCCAGCACAGGGATCTGCCACAGGTACTGCTGGGACTGCCACCCAAAGCACAAAAAGCAGGGACCCTCCCTGGATCTGCATGATGAAAAACTGCTGCAGAATCCATTAAAAAACAATTCAGTCCTGGGGAATACTCAGAACTGCAGGGGCAGCGAGGGATGAGGCAGGAGGAGGAGGCAGGATGGACGAAAAGGAGGAGAACGACGATAAAAACCAAACCTTTCGAGCGCAGCCCCTTTCCCGTGTTTACTTTGTATATTCATTTTTCAAGTTTCACATTCATGCCCTGTTTTGTCTTAGCTGGAACTGCACCTCTCGAAGCAGCTTCAAGTCCTTTTATTAAAGAGAAACAGAAAGCAGATCCAAAGGAGCTGTAAGAGCAGATGACGACTGAGCACAGAGTTAATCGGGTGCATTTTTCAATAAACATTCTAAAAGCAGTTGCTTCAGAACTTGGCTGTAAGGAGAACAGGTATTAAGGATTTCAAGTGCCTTTGGTTTTAAGCAAAAAAATTAAGTGTTTTCTTTTATTAAGGGATTTCTGCTGGCAGAAATGAAGAATAAAGCTTGAAACAGTATTGCAGTGTGTTCCTTAATACGCATTTTCCTCTAGTAAAACCAGCAGGGAAAGTGTCCAAATTACTCTGCACTAAATGCCAGTATTATATTTCCAGTAAAAATCTAGTTCAACCAGGGATCAAAAATATTTCCACATAAGATCCTTTTAGAATCAAACTCTTCAGAGAATGTTGTTGTCTCTAACTACGTTTCACCTGATCTCTGTGTCCACTGTTTTGTTTTATATTTGAATTCAAACTGACATTTCTACAAATTGTGCTGCGCTAAAATATTAATTTTTGCATGTTTGAATGCAGAGATAAGGCAGGGAAAAAAAAAAAAGGAAAAAGCTGTACTATCTTATTATTAAAGCCACTGGAAAAAAAATAGTAGCCTTTGGGATTTCTGCCTCTAAACTATTTACAAGATAAAAGGCCCAACGAAGCGTCACAGGAACGTACAGTGGATTTACCAGAGTGGCAACAAACATTTGTGAGGAATCCACGGAAATAACACAACGGGAAAAAATTCCGGGGAGGGAGAGAGGAAAGCCTGCAGAAAAATCGCCCTGGCCTTTCAGTGCTCTGCTTATTTTTGCTCCAACACCCCCTCCCCGCACACGGCCACAGAAATGCTCCGGCGCCGCCGAAATTTCTGCGCTGGAGACGCAGCAAAGTGGAACTTTGGGAGAAATCCTGCGCTGGGAGCAGCCTCACCCAGCTCGGATAAACGACCACGAGCAGCTCTCCACAAACCACCAACCCACGCCGGCTGCTTCTCCCCGTCCGGGGTGTCAGGGCACGGAGCGAGAAAAAAGAGCTGGGAGCCTCCAAAAGGAGCCCTCGCCATTGGAATTCACATCCCTGCCAAGCCGGGGCTTTGGGGCTCTTGTCACCGTCTCATTGTCATTCCGCTCACTGTGGGTTCCCCAGGGTCCAGAACAGGAGTCCTGGCATTATTAACACGGCAGATTAATAGCAGCGGGGAGAGACACTCTCACAAACACGCTAAATATTAATATTAATCGATAACAATTTCGAGCTCCCGACGCGAGGCGGGCAAACACAGCCCGGGCCTGGAGGAGAAGAGGGAGGGCAGAGCAGGGAAGGGGACACTGTCCACAGACTCTGGGAATAAAAGGGAGCCACTGAATCAATGCAGGACAGAGGATGGAGCCGTGAGGTGGGTGTCAAAAGCAGAGCTCCATTTTCAGAGGCACACAGGCGCATTTTAACCCCACAGTATAAGTTGGATTTTCCGTCCCCGGCCAAAAAAATTCCAGGGAAGCTCACCAATTATACATTGCAGGGGAAACAGCAGAGCTCTGCTAAAACAGGGGAAAAAAAGAAATCCTTCATGCTGTTTCTACCATCCTGAGTAAGGATGTACTCTGCAAACTCTATTTTCTTCAACACAGATATTTTTTAAATTCAGATATGCCCAGATTTACCAGATTTCTAGATTTGTATTTTGAGCTATTTTGTACAAACTATCCCTTAATTTTAAATAAAAAAAAAAAAACAAAAAACAAAACAAAAAAAAAAAAAAAAAAAAAAAACAAAAAACAAAAAACCAAAACAAAACAAAAAAAAAAACCAAAAAAAAAAAACAACCCTGTAAAACTTGTTGCATTTTTTTCTGATGGATTAGCCTGATTCTTTACATTCAGTATTTGAAAGTCTTCATCATTACCTCACACTCTTTTTAATTACAAGCGGCAGAAATAGAACACACAGTGCTTGCTGTCAACCAAGGAGGTTCCCAAATGATCCACCCCCAAATGCCTACATTGGTTAAACCAAATCAAACCATGTCAGCTCAAGATCTCTCAGCAGAACAAACCCCACTGAGTGCCCCTCGAGCTGTGTGGGACCAGCGGGGTTTTTATTCAGGGACACGTTTTTGCAGTGGCCTCAAAGTTCAGTTTAACCCCAGAAGGTTCCTGCCAGACCTGGCACCGAGGGGAAGGTCTGTGTGACAGCCCCTGTTGGCACAGGAGAGGCTGCCCAAGATCTGCCCCAGGCAGACACACAGAGGGCAGCTTTTATCTCCAGGGGTTTCATAGGACTGGCACGGGGAGAACACCACCCCCTGTGCACAGGGGACAGCACAGCTGCTCAGCAGGGTGGGCACAGGGAGGACACAGCTCTGCACCCCCTCTGGGACCATCCTCAGGGGTGGTTCTGCCTCGGTGGGCACCGAGAGCCCTCGGGCTCAGCTGCCCTGGGTCATGCAGGAAGAGCCTGAGGCTCAGCTCAGCCCCCAGGGCTGCTGGGGGGTCCTGTCCTGCTGTCCAGGGGGCTGCTGGCTCTGATTCAAGGTGCCCATCTCACCTGGGGGTCCCCCAGGGGCTGCTGGCTCTGATTCAGGGGTGCCCATCTCACCTGGGGGTCCTGTCCTGCTGTCCAGGGGGCTGCTGGCTCTGATTCAAGGTGCCCATCTCACCTGGGGGTCCCCCAGGGGCTGCTGGCTCTGATTCAGGGGTGCCCATCTCACCTGGGGGTCCTGTCCTGCTGTCCAGGGGGCTGCTGGCTCTGATTCAGGGTGCCCATCTCACCTGGGGATCCCCCAGGGGGCTGCTGGCTCTGATTCAGGGTGCCCATCTCACCTGGGGATCCCCCAGGGGGCTGCTGGCTCTGATTCAGGGTGCCCATCTCACCAGCTGGTGCCTGGCTGGGGGCACAGGTTTGCTTTACCCATTGTGGGAAGCACCCTGGCTTTGGCTCCAGACTTTCTACTCACAGCCCTCAACTTTTCTTCACTGGAAAGCGTGGTTTGGCCACCATGCCATGTCCCTGTCCCAGGCCTGTGGCTCAGAACAGGCAGGGCTCTGCACAGAGGGATCTCAGCTGGACTCCAAAGGGTTCCCTCCCAGAAAGGTGTCAGCCCCTATGGATTCAGTTCTGAAGCCCATGGAATGCTGTGGGGTGTTTTCTCGGTGTCCTGGGCATCTCTTGGGCACCTTGAGAGCTTTGTGACCCCACTGGCAGCCCTTTCTTTGTGAAGCAGGAAATACCAACTGCCTTTTCTGACCAGTAATTGCCCATCAATTGACGATGCAGCTTTGTGAAGGGAAAAACACTGTGACAACCAAAAACCACAGCAGCAACTGGATCACCAATGCACCCTGACCTTGGGGGCTGAGACACCTCCAGCTGCATCAATCCAGTTACATCCACCCAGTCAACTGCCAGCTCAGGTTTAACCTGTCACATTTCAAACTTGTAAATAAGGAAAATTCAGCAAGGACTGACTTAGAGGTCTACCAAATATTTCTCACCAATGGGCTGGGGAGTCAGGTTACTGATATTATAGGATGAAAAATGCCACACACCTTTCCTCTGACCACCAGTGCTCCTGTGATTGTAGAAATATTTAAATACTGTGAAGAAAAAAAAAATGGTATGAAACAACTGCTTTTGAATCCTGTTCTCTGCAGAGATGTCTTTATTTCTCCTATCCCTGTTTCAATGGATGCTTGCATTGGGAGCACCTCTGCAGAGCTGCTGGGGCACTTTTTCCCTGATCACACAAGTGCTTTTTCCTCTTTAAGAGAAAGGAAGGCACCTGACAAAGAACTGAGCACATGTTTAATCCGAGTGCTTTTTTTCCACCGAGGTCTATTTATGTTTATTCTGATGGAGAAAGTGCTCCCAGACTCTGTGGCACAGGAGTGAGGGGATATTCAACAAATGACAGTGGGGTGTGACACTCCATGGAATCCTCCCCCAGTGCTGTGTGAGCAACCACTGCTACACAGGTGGGTGTCCTGAGGGGATCCCATCATCTCCACTGGGAGTTTGCCCAGTGCCAGAGAACTCCGTGGTAGTTTGGAGCCCCTCAGTTCCCAGTCACACCACCACATCCCCCTGGCTTAGCTCAGCAGAGCCATTAACATTCATTTTAAGCTGATTTCATCAGTGTTAAGGCAGACCTTGGAAGCTGTGGAAGCAGCAGGATTTGGGGTGTTTGCAGGGCACACCCAGGATAGCTGCACTATCCCGCTTCCCTGTCCCCTTTCCAGAGCAATCTTGGGTGTTGCACCCACCACCTGGCCCTATTTAAAGCTACTGCCTTATTCTAAAAGGATTATTTATACTAAAAACACTCCTGGGACTACTGTATTTGTATTTCAGGGCCGCTGCATCCCCTATTTCCTCACTGCTCCAACATGGCCCGAGGCAGAGCGGCTGAAATGACTTGCGATGCCACTGTAATTTTTATCAAGGCTTGTTCCTGGTAAAAAGCCTCTTTGTTTCAAAGAAATGTGATTTGGCCTTTTTCCTCCTCTGCTCTATTCCTTGGTTAATATACCACTTCCACTTGCCCTGGGGCTACGAAAGGTATTCCATGGAATTGGTCAAATCTCACTGTTTTTCTTCTAAATCACAACTGGCTTTTTTTCCTCGACCCTTGCTAAGCACTATCTAAGCTGACAGTCTGAACTGGAGATTTTATTTGTGCCTTAACTCTTCAGCTCCTGGATTTTAGCAGTCACATGGCCACGTTAAAGAGATGCACGTCAGGGCTGGTCAATCTGCTCCTGCAAAGGAGTGACAGTGATCAAGGGCAAGGCAGGAGGAGAAGCTCTGGCTCGTGTTATTTACTATTCAAGGCAGATTTGGCCATCTCTGAGAAGGTATGTTCAGCCAGGTATTCACTTACTACAAATCTGAACATACAAGTGGATTTTCACAGAAGTTAAAAAGTTGAAATTTAGAGTTTTCACATTCTTTTCTCAAGACAGGCGTTTAGTTTCTCATCTACCATAAAGAATTTGGTTTTAAACACAGTAATGCTTAACCCAGATTTGGGATTGCTTAATCAAGTTTTAATTTATTCTGTCTCATTGACAAATAGGGTGGATTTTCCTATGAAATATATGCCAAGCCCAGTGTTCAAGTGCACTAATCAAACACCCCTGGAAAGCAGAAGCTGCAGCAGGATGCTGTTTGTTGATCCCCAGGAGGTGGCTGGTGGGCTGCCCCCCGATTCTGTGAGCCATCTGCTCTGGGAATCACACCCTAAAGCAACCACCCCACTGATGGGACCCAGCCCTTCCCATCAGCACAGGCAGAACCAAAAGTCATCCTGAAGCCAACCCAGACTCCGGGTGATCACCAGGTCACAGGGAACAGGTAATCAAATACCAGGTTGGGCTGTAGCACCCCCAGATCCTCCTGACTTCATCAGTGACACTGCCTTTGCCACACCAGTTCTTCCTCTCCCACCCATTCTCCAGCCTGGCCTCAAACCCACCAGGCACAAGACCCACTTTTCCCACAGGATCACTCCCTGACGAGGCTCTGGGTCCTGCTGGGGGCTGGACTGGGCAAGGGAAGGACAGAAAGGCAGAACCAGCCAGCCCTGGGCAAGCACAGGGGTGGCTTTGCCCAAGTTCTGTGCCCAGGAGCGCCCAGGGCACTCTGGACACATCCTTGGAAGAACGAAGGGAGGGATCCACTACTGACCAATATCAAATTTTGATCCCCCCCACACCAGACCAAACCTCTTGTTTTCTGCCTCTTCCACCTCCCGATGCAAACACAGACACAAACTCTCCGAAAGCCTCCTTGCATCTGAGCACAAACAAAAGCCTTGCCACATCCCATCACAGCCGTAATAAAGATGTTTATAGTTTTAACCATCGAATAAAGTGCTTAATTCCACCGAGCTTGTCCCCTCCACTCAGTCACTCCACGGCTTCATTTAGCAGGCCAGCGGTAAAAAAAATTCATTAATTTTTATTAACAGGGAGAGCCATTTGTTCCCTGTGACAATATTTGACTTGTCGAAATGATTTTCACCTCTGCCATGAGGTGCGCGCTCCCCACATACATCACCCGATTACTCCGGGAGCGGCCAGAGTTGCAGTCATTAGCCAGTGAATTAACGACAATCCACAGCGCTATTAATCACGCTGACAAAAGCGTTGGCTCGCTGCTGACCCGAGCATGGCTCTGGGACACGAGCACAGGGAAGGAGAGCACAGCCACAGGGCCAGGCAAGAAAGGAATTTTTTTTTTTTGGTTTTGGATTTTTTTTTTTTTTTTTTTTCTGAGCTGCTGAGGCAGGAAAAAAAAAAGGGAGAGAGAGGAACGAGGCAGTAATGGTGGAGCAGAGACTAAAGGCAGTTGTGGTCTGCAAGGTAAGGCTGGGGTGAGAACACCTATCACTGATCCTGCCATCCCACCACCCCCCTGCAGCTTCCCAGCGGGAGAGAGGGCAGGAATTCAATCTCAGACTTTGCCATGGCCAGTTCTGGAAATTCTTGGAGCACAGTTGGTTTGATCAAAGCCTATTCCCCAAGGCCTCTCCTCTTTCTCCTGGATAATTTCAAGTATTACTGAATAACTGAGGTGGGAAAAGCCCTCCCAGCCCATGGATCCCCCCTGTGTCCCATCCCCACCTTGTCCTCAGCCCAGAGCACTGAGTGCCACATCCAGCCCTTCCTTGGACACCTCCAGGGCTGGGCACTCCAAACCTCCCTGGACAGCCCTTTCCAATGCCTGACCACCCTTTTCCATGAAGAAAATTCCTCCTGATGTCCAACCTGAACCTCCCCTGGTGCAGCTTGAGGCTGTTTCCTCTCTTCCTGAGAGTAAGCACCTTCCACAGATCCTGACCAGATCCTCCCATCTACCTCCAGAACAATGGTCCCTGAGAACTGTTGGCTTCCAGATCCCAGAGAACTGCTCACTCGTGCCTGGGAACACCTGGAAAGAAGCTGTCAGTGAACACATAGTGCTCATGGCTCAGAGACCTGGGTGTTTTGCTGTGATTTGCCTTATAATTTCAAGTTTTGAAGACTGTGCAAAGTATTTAGAAAACAAACACACCAAACCCAACCACTGCAAGCCTTTGAAATTGTAATTTGTTTTCAAAGGCACAATCTCTGTGCTCCTTAGGACAGCAATCCACGTCAACAACAGGATTTTACTGCCATTTTCAAATTGGAAAGTCAGCACAAACAGCCTCAAAGGGAAATGTGAAGAAATGCAGCTCGGTACGAGCGCATGAGGATGGAGACACACACAGGCTCTGAGGCAGGGGAAGAACAGGGCAAAGAATGAATCTTTGCAATGGTTTTGAATGTTCCTGCTGTACTGGACAATCCATGGCAAGGAAAGCACATTCCTCCAGCCTTGCCCTGTCCCATCAGTCCTGTACTCCCACCACTGCAGTTCCAACAGTGAGACCATTGAACGTAGGGAAGATGACAAAACCATGGTGAGAATTCCAAAAATCCCTTTAGAAACTTTTTACTGCCTTTTTTTTTTTTTCCTCCATTCATGACCTAATAAGGGATTTCATGATGGATTTTCAGAAGTGCCCAGTGGATTCTTCCCCCCAGTTCTGAAAGCACACAGAGCCAAGCTGTAAAAGATGGTCATTCTCTCTTCAAAGCCAGATATCTGTTTTTTCCAAGGAAAGTCTCTTAAAAACTCAAAACAGAGATAAAGAACCCATCACTGATTTAAGGAAATTCATTTTTAAAGGGAGAACTTCCTGTCATAACTTCCAACAACCCAGGACTGCTGTAACACAGCCCCAGTTTTTGGGTGTTTACCACCTCTAACAGACTGCAGGCCTGCATTGCAACCCAACCATCTCCTAATCAATTCTCTGCACTCTCCATCCCCTCCTTCCCTGAACACCCTTTTTTTTTAAAAAAAAAAAAAAAAAAAAATCAAGCAGAACTTCTGAAAGCAGCAGAGCTGCCCCTACCCAGGTTGGTGCCATTTCGCTCTTCCCACAATTTTCAAACCTGTTTCTTGTTACTCCCTTCCACCGGTTCATTCTCCTCCTGCAGCCAGGAATGTCGTAAGGAAAGCCAGGCTCGGAAATCCACGATTTCCTGCCGGTTAATTCACTTCAGCCAAACAGGAGGCGAGGTGATCTTGCTGCTTAACTCTGCAGCCCCTCTGCAGCCTCTAAGGGGTCCCATCTGCTGCCATTCCCCTGCTCTCCTGACAGCACCAAGTGCCACCTTGTGCCAATTTAGGCTCCTCCACCCCAAAGCCATTTTGTCCCATCTACAGCATTTACGAATTTAAACATCAAAGCAGGAACAAGAACCACTCTGGGTGCCAAGCACTGGACCTGCAAAGGGCTGCTCACCCTCCTGGGTCAGCAGAGGTTCCTGTGGGTCCCTGCACAACCCCAGCAGCCCCCTTTCATGGAAGAACTCAGGCAAAGCCAGCATTAATGTTCAAAAGCACAATCCTGCCTAAATTCTGTGCTGCACAGATGCCTGTTTGGAGTCACAGAATCCTGGAATAGTTTGGGATGGATCTTAAGATCTTCCAGTCCCACCCCCCTGCCATGGGCACCTTCCTGCTCCAAGCCCCATCCAACCTGGCCTTGGGCATTTCCAGGGATGGGGCAGCCACAGCAGCTGACAGAGTAGCAGTGTTTAACTCTAAATAAAAATAAAATGCTTATTTTGAGTGCTATATTTTCAGTGCATCCACACTGTCTCCTGAAAAATCAACAGTGAAAAATAACAGCCATTTAGACACCTGGTTGACAGCAGAAGAATTTTTCCTCTTAAAAAGAAAGCTTTAAGCTCCCTTTGCTAACAGTTAATATTTCAAACAACGTGGGACAATTGCTGGCCAGCAGAAGCAAAATGTAAAAATATTTTTATCTTAAATATTTTTCTTAATAATACCTTCAAAGGCAGAGAAATGGTTTGTTCAACTGCAGTTGACTGATCCTGCTGTGGCCTGGCAAACCCCAGTTGTAGGGAAGAGAAGACCTTGATTTTGGTGTGTTACTGGGCAGGCTGGAATGTGGGTTATTTTGCCCTGGTATAGGGCCCAACAAAAGTATTTCTACAAGGAGCAACACAGGAGGAAGAATCGGCTCCTGGATACCATCCTTGCTATCATGGAACATGATTTTTCTAAGTTCCTTTTTAAAGCAAAAAAATTAAAGAGTTCAATACATATTAAATGACAGCAGATTTTTTTCAACATTTTGGATTAACTGAAAATAATAATTTAAAAACATTTAGATCAATTCAGTTCACGGTGAAAACTGTTTTTATACATCTGGGACGTCTTAGTCCTTTTGTGCTTTCTCTTTTCTGCTTTTAAAATCAGGCCATTTCAGGTCAGGGCTCTATTTTTTAGCTTTTCTGAAATAAAATACTACAAAAAACATTCAAGTCTGGACATCTTTATAATTTTCCATTTTCTGATTGAAGCTGCTTTCCAGATCCTACCTCCAATATTTTTTTCTTCTTTAATAGGGCAATTATCTGTTTAAAAAACACCCAACACTAATCAAACCTGGCCAGGCACTACACAGAGCTGGCAATTTGTCACTCAGGTCATCTTTTCTGGAATTTGAAGGTCCATCGAGGCATTTATGTGAGTGTGGGCAAACTGAGGGGGCTTCTGAACCTGATCCCCCCTGCTGTCCACACCAGGTTCCTGCCAGGGCTGCCCTTGGGAAACACGGATTGGAGACCCAGGGATCACAAAAGGGAAAATCTGGCACTTGGTGGTTCTTTCTGTGCCACTTTCTGGTTGTTTTATTTCTCCTTGTGAAATGCCTGGTGAACAAAAACATCCCGTGTTTCACAGATTTTTCAACTTAGGGTCTTCAGCCCCACATATTTTTCATATTACTCATATTCCCCTGCTTGAGTTAAACTCAAACAGGCCTGGAACAACTTCATTAACATAAAACCACATGATAATAGGAAACAGAGCCTTTTAATGGTTTATTTTCTTATTATCTTGTGATATATTTCATCTTCTCCCCCTTCCCAGAGTGCTACTACATTGTGTTTTCACTCTGCTGCTGGGACTTTGCTGAGCCCTTCCTGAGCCCTGTGTGGTCCTGATTCAGCCCAGTTTGGTCCTGGCTCAGCCCAGTTTGGCCCTGGCTCAGCCCAGTTTGGTCCTGGCTCAGCCCAGCAGCCACACATCCCATTCCTTCAGCTCCTTCCAGCCCCATCCTCGCAGCTCATTCCAAGGACACTGCTGGATCAAATTTTGGCTCCAAACTACCCAGTTTGGTACCAGGGAGATCATAAAAGCCCCAGCAAAAGGTGCAAAAATGGCCTGTGTTTAGTGTAAAATTAACATATTAAACACTATGTTCTATCCTGATATAACCCAAATAACCCCTGCACTGTCACACATCATCTGGGAACAAAAAAAAAAAGAGTGTCTTTCCCCTCTAAATTTGGTAAGAATTCCTAGGCTGAGATGCTCAGGGAATATAGCACGGGGAGCTCTTTTGCAATAATACTTTTTTTTTTTTGTCCCAAGACCACAATTTCAAAATTCAGGAGTTGCAACATTTTTTATGAAGGTTAAAGGAATCTGAACTCCAAGAGAAACTGCATCTGGTCCAGGATGGCTCTTCTAACCTATTCCAGTCATTCTTTTAACAATGACTAAATAAATCTTTACAGGATTTCTACTTTAAAATATTTGCTTTATTTCCCTTGCCTTTTAAAACATGTCTTATATAAAGCTTTCACAGCAGCTCAAATGTAAAGAATTGCTACAACTTCCTTGCTATTTTGTACACTGTAAGTTTAAACCTTAATTAATCAAAAAACTCAAGGTAAGTGTGCTATGTCTGACTATAAAGTACATTAACTTGGTATTCATTGACTGTATTTACCCTGTTGCTTGAGAGGCTCAGTAACAGCCTTAGACTCGTCTCTAAAAAGCAATGGCAATTCCTGGGATTCACATTCTATCACAGCTCAAAGTGGGCTCTGGGAATAAATGGGAGATGGAAATCAGTGAGATATATTAGCACCAGTCTATATTTTTCATTTCCCTCTGTCTGTGCTTCCAAAAGAATATTGGTGATGAATTTGCAAATGGTTCTGGATGATGACAGAGATTTTTTTCCCCTTCATTATTTATCCCCCCCACTGAACACCTCGATTAGGGATTACAGTGACAAATGCGTGAATAAAAGGCAAAGACAATATTTGAGCACCACGGTGTAAATCTCCTTTTACGCATTATTAATTTAAAGAAATCCATTATCCCATCGAGCTCTGAGGGGAAGACAAGGTTACATAAGAACTGTTGGAGGCAGCTGGGGGTCACCTGAAGACAGAGCTACGCTGCCACCACCCCCTGATGCTCAGGCACTTCTGGGAAACCTGCTCTGCTTTCAGGTTTTTCCCTCTGAACGTCTCTCTTTGCTTTGATTTAACAGAGGAAAGAGGTTGCTGACAGCCTGGACGGGTCCTGCCCACCTCAGACTGGGCACCACATGGGCAGAGAGGAGAGCAGGGTGCCTCCAACGTGGATTATCCATGGAAGGAACCACAAATCAGGGGCGGGAGAAGAATAAACCCTCCTTTGCTGAGTTGCACATTCACCCACTCACTGGAATTGCAAAGAGAAGGGATGGGAGAGGAAGGAGGGAGAAATGAGCACTTGCTGGAGAAGGTTTAAGTCTGTTGTGGACCCTTAATTCACCGTGACCTGGACAAGGGCCCACGCTTGTACGGCATGGGCCACCCACGAGCTGTGAGGGAGCAAAGCTCCTGATCCCGCTCTTCCAGCCCTCCATACATCCCTTCTGCAAAGCCTTGGAAACAAATGAACAAAAAATTCCTCCTTCTCCCCCGTTTCCCCTTTTCTTCTCCCAAAGACAGGATGAAATCCCAGGCACCATCCTCTAACACTGAGCTCACTGAGTCTCCCTCTGTGCCGCTCCAGCAGCGTCAGAAGGGGAGGAAATGCTGCTCCTATCGAGAGGAAGGAAATAGGAAAACAGATGGAAAGCACTCAGAGTTGGAACAAGTGCTTTTCAAACAATACAACAGGTCCCCTTTTACTCCAAAATAACAGAACCCTTCTGTGGAAATCTCTACACAATCGGGCCATCGACAACAAAGATAACGGGGAAATAATTCTGTGAACCTGAACCCAGAGCCCGTTTTGTGAGAGGCTCTAATCACCAGGCACCATCTCCATCCCGCTCCCATCAGGCCAACCCCAGCCTCTGATTTCACTTGACTTATTTATTTTTTGAACCTTGCAACAAAAGAGCTGGGACTAAAATACCCACAGCTTACACCTACCAGCCTGTTAAAAAACAGCCACCCACAGGCAGGGAGTTATCACCAGCTCAGCCCTTACCAGAACCAGGTTAGTTCAGGGGTCTGTGCTTTTTCACTGAGAGATTCTATGTCTGATTAAGCTGGATCCTAAGATTTCACTGGGATTCTCTCTGTGTGTGTGTTTAAAGGACAACCTGAGACTAAGGATAAGCAGTGGTATATATAAATATATATATATACATCTATATATATGAATATATCCCATCTTGGCATGCAGCAGTTCTTCTTTTCCTAACGATGCAGCTCAAATGAATCCAAATAAACACATAAAAGGAAGATCAAATATGAAGCTTCTCAAAAGTCTGATAAGGGCTGAATTCTGACTTCATCTCCTTGTTCACTCAGCAGTGTTGGTAAACAATCCTCAATATTTGAAATAACTTTTAAGTAAACAGTTAATTTGGGTTAATCTTTTAGCTCATACATTTTGAAGTAACCTATGAGCTAAATTTCATTCCCCCACAGCTGAATGGACATTGGGAAATAAACACTTACCAAAGGTACTGTTCTAAGCTTTCAAGATTCGTTTGAGATATCTCAGCATCTGCCACCACACAGAAACACCAAAAAGGAAATGCCTGTGCAGAACGTGGGCACTTGCAGCTTTCTGAAAAATTGGGTTTCTTTAAGATGTTCAATATTGGAAACTTAAGCTCCCCAGTTCTCTTTGAAAACGCAGACTATGGTTCATTGATTTCTTCCCTTCTGAACTGAGGAACTCAGTCAAGGGGGTTGAAAATAAGATACTTAATAGTAATTTTAAACCCCTAATTTGTTTGCCCTCCCCCACGCTCCCTATACCTTCACAATAAATCCTTTGAAAAACTGGAAATGCTTTGGTGAAAAGACCGATGGGAGACGTTTCAAAAATATCAGGCAAGAAACATCGAGTTATCTGTTATTTTAGGCAAAACATGCTTCCTGCTTTCTTCCCCTCCAGGTCTGGTGCAGAGCCTGGGCTTCCAGCAGCTCTGTCCATCAGCAGGAGGTCACTCACTGGGGCACAACCCCCCTCCTGCAGCCCTTCACCTGTGCAGAGCTCAGGAACCACGGCCAGCAGCTCCAGCCCCATCCCCAGCTCACTCCTGGGGAGAGTTTAACCCAAACCCAGCAGCACAACATTCCACGGCTGCTGACACGGCCACAGCTCCCACCAGGTCTACGCTGTGGGAGCAGGAAGGGCCACGGAAGGAACTTGAGGCATTTTCTCATTTCTGGGACAGGGGACACCTTGTGTGAAGGTTTTTTTTTTTTTCCTCTGTAGGGACTTCAGCTTTCAAAGCATTTAATATTTCATAAAATACAACACCTGAAAGCGCACACTGTGGCTTTCCACATCAGCAGAGTCTGAAAAAAACGCCACAGGAACTATTGCAAGATACCCAAATTTATGTAAAAATCACGGAAATACTTCCATAACCCCTCACTGAAGTCCATGAAAAGGGTCATTATTGCACCTCAGTGATCCCGTCCTCATAAAAAAGAAATTAGTGTGTTTAATAACAGTGCATAATGAAGAGTGCAGAATAAAGCAGTGGATAATTTGTCAGTGATTAGAAGGTCAATGGGTCAACTTGGGAACAATCGAGTGGCTTCACCTGAGGGGAGCCATGTCTGGGACAGGAGAAAGCCCCTCCTTTGTCCCAGTTATCTCCCTGTGGTACATTATCAAAATAGAGCTGGAACTTATCAGCGAGGAGGGAGACCCAGCCAGGTAACTGCAGAGAGCACGGACAGACCTGCAGTTCCCACGCTTTGTCTGAAATGCAAACACTTCCCCCTCTTTTGTTTTTGGAAAAAAAAATAAAGGATAAATTGCACTTTCATCACAAACTTCTATGGGATTGCATCACTTCTGCAGGAATATTTTTTTATTACTGTCACCATAAGTGGGAAAGTCTGCAGAAATAACAGTGTTTTTGCTTGATCTGGTTTGTAATCCCAGCACCACTTACTGCTGATCCCACCCAGGATAACCCCAGATCTCTTGAGCACAGTGTCATGCTGGTGTCACTGCTGAACAAACCCCTCAAAAAACACCCACTGAGAAACCCAGAAAGGGGAATTATTACCTGCCAGCCCTCAAATTCTAAATTCTCTGCTTTCCTGGGCACATTGGCTGGTATTGTTACAAGAGGCAGCCACGCTCTCACTCTGTGCTGGGTTTTGGTGACATTGTCAGCTGGAACCAGGGAGGAAAATCCAGAGCCCTGAACTGCAGGTTTATGAGTTTCTGGGTATCCTGTATTTATCTGCATATACATTTCAGGGGCCAGCTTTCACCTACCAATTCCCAGCCCAACTCCAGCTCCAGTATGTGTGTGTGGTAATGGCATTTACGGAGGCAAATACAAATAAATAATAAAAAAAAAATTAATGCCATTCATTCCATTCCTTTCTAGCACAGATTAAAGAAGGTTAAACGTATTAGCAGCTATTTTCAGTGCACATGTGCACACACAGAATCAGGTAAAGCATCTCTGTTTCATAAGATCAGGTTCCACCCAGAGCCAAGGGACAGAAAAGCTCACTGAATTTGAATTGATAATAACACTGTGACTTGAGCTCCAAGGAATTCCCTCCCCCCACAACCACCTTTTTTTTTTTTTTTTTTTGGTTAAAATAATTAAATTGGACAAGGCAAGACACCTGATCAGTTAACTTTTCCATTCCTGCATTTCCAAGGAAATAAAATCTAGCAACAAGTTGTGGGTTGTTTTTTTTTTTTTGCAAAAGATTGTGTTCTACGCCAGTGGGTCAGTGGCCAATTTAACCATAACAAATAATAGTCTAGTCTTTCAAAGTTTCAACTATTTTTTTTTTCCAAAGGGGAAGAAAGAATCCAAGTGCTGGAGGACAGTTTGGGTTTCCTCTGCATCCCGGCCCTGCCAAGTCGCGAGCTCCTTTCCCCTCTGCCTGGCGACCACATCTCCCTGTGAACATCTGCAAACTGAGCTCCAGACAGCAAACTCCCTGACAGCAACCGGGGGCAAATCTGCTCCCAAATGACGTCATTTCACACCAGCCCAAAACTCAGGGAATATCCAGATTCAGAGCAGCTTCCCTGGCCCTGCTGTTTGCACTCGGCGGGTTCAGCGGCTCTGGTCACGCAGGAGTTAAAATATTTCGGTTCTGAGTTAAGGAACAGTAAAAGTTTTAGTCCAGAGACACTTTTTTTCCTCCTTTCCGATGGTGATTGGCTTCCCCTGCACCCCTTTTGTTTTGAGAATTTTGGAGTATGCAGACTTGTGTAATGCAGAGATTGCTTCCAATTTAATTTAGTTGTTTTGTCTTTTATCATAATGGAAACGAGCACAGGATCCTTCCCAGGCTTTCTGCCATGAGAGAGGAGGCAGAGTTTACCCTTGTGGCTCCCCAGAACGATGGGGGAGGGAGAGCAGGGGGAGAAGGATCAAATAAGATGCTAATGGAGGGTCACACAGAAACTTCTGCAGGGCCAGCAAACCCCAAATCTCCTCCTGGACTCTGGGAATGAACATTTGCCCAAGCACCAGGCACATTATGCTGGATGTCATCTCCTAATAATCTAACAGGAATCACACTCAGTGCAGGTTTCTCAAATAGCTCATTTCAGCCTTTTGCTGTTGAGGTTTTGACCAGCAAAGGTGCATTTTGTCAAGAGCAAAAGTGCTGCCAAACACAGAGCTACGAGCAGAGACCTTCCAAAGTGACCTGCAGGAACCTGGGGTTGGTCACTGCTGACACCCCCACAGAACAGTTCCTGGGCTGGACAACCAACCTCCTCAACCAAGGGAATAACAAACAATGGCTGATGCCTCTTCACAGTACCAATATTTGAACTAATCATCATCCGGGGGAAATATGTGAAGCTTTCAGGATTTACAAACATTTTTCCCAGTTCCTGGAGCCCAGCCAAGCCCTTACCAGAACATTGTGCTACAAAGCACAAATCACACCACGGGTGCAAAGACAACCATTTGGGGGTTTCACTTCAGCTACACCCCAAAACTGACAGTTGGTTTCCAGGACAGCTGGAGCTCACAAACCTCTGTGAAATGGCACATTAGGCCGGAGGGCACCTGATTTTTTGTGGCAGAGGCACTTCTGCCTGTGGGAATAGACTTGGAGTTCATCCCATTCCCAGCAGACAGCCTGTTTTGTCAGATGAAAACTTCCAAGGAATATCACACTGAAGGGATGAAAGGATGAAGCAAACACCAAGGACAGGAGGATAGATGACTGCTCGTGCTTCTGCTTCTACCCTTACACACACTGGGCAAATTCATGACTTCTGGCACCAACTGCAAGGGATTATGAAACCCAACAAGAGGGTTTTATCCTGCTGGACAAAATGTGAGTCAGGATCAAATCACCTCACCCTGTTCTTCATATGTGAATAAACATCCCTGTCATTGTTAGTGAAGTGATTTCCACTGTAGTGCTTTGTCTTCCTTTTATTGTCTACATTTTACAGTAAAGTAACTGAAATTCCTCTTGGAAAAGCGGAATAGGTATGGGAACCCCAAGACACACAACATCCTTTGTGTAATAAAACTAAAGTGTTAACAGCACCCTTAGTGCAAACAATGATCAGAGAAGATCAGGCACAGAACTTCATCCCCTGGGCATTCTGGCCACAGTGGTGACAGGACACCACACTCACCCTTTCACTGTGCACACTGGGTGTAAATCATGTTAATATTTGCATAAACCCTGGGCAGACACAGCCCTGCCTCGTGGGACTCGCCCTGGAAGGATGCAGCAGGTTATCAGTGTATTAGAACCATTATTCAACAATGTGCCCAATCCCCGAGCATTTGAGGATACACAGCACCAAAATCAGCACATTCAGAAACTTTTCCAGAGCTATTTCCCAGAGGGCTGTGGAAGCCACGTGACCTGGTAATCCCTGTGAAACAGAGGGAGCAGATTACACGGAATCAGAGCGTGCAGTCCCATCGGATTACAGCACGTCACAAACATGGCAGCAGACGCTCTTGTGTTGATGTATTGGATAAATTCAAATACCTGCTGCTCCTTCCCTTGGCCAGCTCCTCAGCCAGAGCTTCCAGCGCTTTGCTGGAAAGCCCTGCAGGGTGCCAAGATCCTGATCACACTGCTAAACTCTGCTCTGAACGTGATTCAGCAAGACTCAACCTGCACCCCTGGCAGGGCAAGAGCACTTCTGCTATGGGGTTAAAGGGGCGGGGAGGAGAGAGGAAGAAACCCACACACGACACAACACAAACAGAGCCAAGCCCTTCCCAGGTATTTGTCCACCTGCTTGGACTGCACAGGACTGTGGCAAAGCAAACAAAATCTCTGTGCTATCAGCAGATAGCACAGTTCATGGTTAACTTCAAGTAGCACAGAACACACCTCTTCAGAAACAGCAGCAGCTCAAACAACCTCAGGAAGAAACGAAAGCCCACACACCTTTGGAAAAGCACCACCTTTGGAAGGGTGGAAGGCCTTGGCTTCCTAAAATCCAGGCAGGAGATCATTGCTGCTGTACTCACACACAACGACAGGGAAGAACTGCAATATTTTCCAATCCCCACCAAGCAGCATTTTCCAGCTGGCTCGTTCTCACTACATTAAGCCCAGAAGCCCAAGAGATCCTTCCTGCTCTCTAGATCTTCTCTCCAAGCAGGCTGCAAATCTCTGGGGCAGTTTCTGCCTCTGATAAGTGTTTGCAGTCTATCTCACCCAGTGTTTGTGGGTGAGCCTTCACCTGAGGGGCAGAGGGGCACAATCCCCCATGCTGGGGGATCAGCCCAGGGCACGGGGGGTTCTAGGCTGGGTCACGTCCTGCCTCTCCCCCACCAGCACCCCCAGGTCGTTCTCCCAGGGCTGCACATGATCTGTCCATCCTCCAGCCTGGACTGATCCCTGGGGCTGCCCTGACCCAGAGGGACCCGGCAGCAGAGACAATCACAGTAAAGGCAGCATTTACAGACACAGCCTTCATCAGGGCACGGTAACACCAGTGACATCCAGGCATTAACAGCTCCTCTGCTGGGTGCTGACATTGTGGGTTCAACCCTCTGCTGTGGAGCACCCACACCAACCTTTTTTCCAAGCCATCCCTACTCCTAAATGGAAGAGGATAAAACATCCCTATTAAAGTTTGCTGTTGGATTAGCACGAGGGCAATAGCGCTGTGCTCTCAATCTCACACACACATTCCCCCCATATGAAGGAGGGGGCTCTGATGGCTCTTTCTACCCCCCTGATTTATAATTGTCCCTGGCCATAGGTCAGGGGAATGAGCAGCACCTGGGGAGCTGGCCTGGCAGGAGGGAACCCCAGAGTGCAGGGACAGAACTGCTCCTGCCCGGGCAGACAAATTAGATAATTAAATGGAAACAGGCGAGATAAATTGCACTTTCTTAATTGGGTTATCAAGAAACAATAGTGACTACGAATGACCTCACTGTCTGTGTAGTCTAACACTTCTCTCTGTAGGAACTAGGAGGGAGTTATTCGTCTAGGCCAGGGTTATTGTTGGCCTAGAAAATGAATGTTTAAGAACAACTGAGTTTTTTCCTCTCACCAGAAGCCATTACAGATAAAAATCTAGGTCTGCTGATTCGGAGGTAGGAGTGTGCATGGGGTGGAAAGGAAAGGATTGCATGAACCTGACACTAAAATTTAACAGCTCTCTCACCAAAGCGAGCTGATGTGCAGATCATTGGTGCTAAATCTGGGCTTGCTCACACCCACAAGTTTGTCATCACTTGAATTGTTCAAAGAAAATGGTTTTATGCTCTGTGTCTGTGTAGAGAGAGAGAAAGTTCTGCTGTGCTGCTGAGATGCTACAGAGAATGCAAGGGGAAGAAGGCAGGAGACTGGGAATGAGTCACCCTCCAGCCAGGCCAAAAAAGAACCCATAACTGGGATTTGATGGCTCAAATCCTCCCTGCTCCACAAAATCATGAGTGTGCATCTTCATGGAAGTTGGCACTGGGAGAGGGAAGGATTCTCAGGTGATGGAGATGAAAGCACTGAACAGCCTCAGGATCTAAAGCAGTGTGTGCTGAGCAGGGCTGGCAGATCAGAGCATTGTGACACAGCTCCCAAGGCATGGCCAGGATCCCAATTCTCTATTCTAAAACATTTTTAGTAATGCCAAGCTCGATATTATCTGTGGAGCTATCACTCCATCACACTCAGATCCTGCTTAAAAGGAAAAAAAAAAAAAAATTCCTACTCAGAAGTGCTTTGGAGCAAACCATACCAAACAACTCCCATGCTCACAGCAGAGAAGCCAGGGAGCAGTGCAGGGGTGGGAAGCTGAGTACTTTAAAAGAACATTTGAAAGCAGGAACCAGCATATGGCTTATGTTTAGAAGCCTCTCTTGATTCAGCGAGCCCGAGGCTACGGCTGCCTTGAAGCCCAAGCGTAGCTTGGTCTTGCTTGTCTGTGTGCTGTATTCTGTTAAAGCAGCCCCTCTCCCCTTCCCTGGGTTAATAAATATTATGATCTTACTTGTGCTCCGTTATTAACATGCTGAAATTGATTCTAATTCCACACACACTTCCATTCACTTCTGTTCCCCATTTACGCCGCCGAACGTAGCTGGACCCCACCAAGGAGCAGCACAAACGCATTCCAGGATGTTTGCAGCTTGTTAGCTCAAATTTTAAGCACTTCCTCAAAGGCAGTGCTACCTAAAGCTACTTTTACTCAAGGTTCCTATTAAGACCCCACATTCTCTCTCCTTATTTTTATTCAAAATGACAGGAAACCAAAAACATCAAGTGTAGAACTTCCATTTAAGCCTCCAAGAGATCTAATGAAAAACATAACTGGGGGCTGCTCCAAGAGCATGTTTGAACTCTCTAACTGTGAAAAGGGTACTGGCAACTCTTCAGCTGGTTACCCAGTGTGGGACACTGGCACATTTGGGCATTTTGAAACCCAAACAGTAATGTCAAGAAAATCTTTAATCATGTACAACGTTGGGTTTCCTGTGACTGACCTGAATTCAAGCACAGTAATAATTACATTCAATTTCAGCTCAAATCAGACAGTTTTTCTCCTAATTTTTAAAATCCAAATTAATTAAATAATCCCCCCAACTGCTGCCAGAGAAGTAGAATTTGCTTTTGAATCTCCTCAGCCCCATCTCAAAGGAAAGAAGCCATAAGTGCTCCCCCAAAAGCAGTATCCATGATGGATAATGTCCCTTTCTGTGGGAGATCAATGGATATAGGCCCAACATAAAAATCCCAGTTACCATTCGGGAGATTTACATGAACCTTCTGCAGTCCTGCTTTATAGGCAAGCAGGGGAGAGTTAATTATTTCTCCAGAATTTATCTTCTGGATGGATATTCCTGGCTCTGCTGCTCACCCTACTTTGCCATGAACTCTGCACTTCCCTACTTTTCTCCCAGGAAGAGGCAATCGAAGACAAAAGCCTGCAAATGATAGACAAGGGCAGAGGCCACGTCCAACTTTGATATCTTGTTGATAACGTATTGTACAATTAGATCAATTTGACAATTTCCATTATGGCTGATAAAATATTTATTGAGCCTTGGAGATGATGTCTGATCCCTGTGCCATTTGTTTTACTAATGGGGGAGATATTTACCAAATCAGTGGAAAGCATTCAAATTCCAGATCCTCATAGCCTCCCCAACATTAGATTTGCAAATTACTGGCTGAAGCCATAAATTAGAGGCGAGCACAGCCAGGCTGATGCCAGGCTGACAGGGTAGGTAGATGGCTTGCGATGACATTGTTTCACAGGAGCATTAATCATGGCAGGAAAGAAAATACTCTCAAATTGGTCCATAAGTCTAAATATTAAGGAATGAGAAGCAGGTTGCCGGGAGATAGCTTTAGCTGCAGCTGGAAAATTAGGAAATGAAAAACCCTTTCTATTATTTAACAAATCATCTTAATAATGTTTTATGCTGTAGTGCCAGCAAGCAAAGGAAATTCCTATTCTTTCCCATTTGCTCTTTATCCTCATTGCTCTTTAATAGCAATATTAATAATCTGAGGATTGGTGCAGATGCAGCCCGAGCTGTATTTTTCTTCTGCCGTGGTTTAAGTAAAAAAAGGATAAATAGTGAGAGAAAAGAGAATTTTTATTTCCGTGTTTAAACTGTTTGCTTTGTCAGCAACACCAACAGGGGCTTTCGTTCCTCTTCTGTTCTGTTCAAGGTCAAGCACACGTTTACTTATGTGCAGGCCAAACTTATTAAAACCCCACAAATCAGATAAACAGCAGAATCCAGCTTGCCATGGAACAGTGAGAGAGAGAGAGGTCTGTAATCTTAGGGGGAAAAAAATACATGTATCATTGTTGCTTAAATACGAGCCCTGCTGATTAACTTAAGAGCAGAGCACCACCTTCCAGGGCTGATTATACAATGAAGAGCTTAAAATGCTCCCTGCTAAGGGCACTGTCAAGCCCAGAGCTCAGAGTGCCCTGGCCAGGGAGATTCATAGCACAGCACCACCAGGGGAAGCTGAAGGTGACATATTTGTCTGGCAGACATAATTAAAGGTATAATATTGGTGCTAGAGGTCAGAGCAGTAGAGTCCTAAGGCAAAATCACTTGGAAGGAAAAAGCTCTGAAATGAGGGAATGAGGAATGATGCTGGTCAAGAGCCTGACACCTCTCAGCAGGTCGAGGGAGGGGGTTCTCCTGAGACCCCACCTGCACCACTGCCCCCAGCACAAGGACATGGAACTGCTGGGGCCAGGCCAGAGGGGTCTGGGGGGGCTGCAGCAGCTCCTCATGGAGCCAGGCTGGGAGAGCTGGGGCTGCTCAGCCTGCAGACCCCAGAGCACCTTCCAGGACAGGAGGGAAGCTGGAGAAGGACTGTTCTTCAGCAGCTGGGGTGGCAGCACAAGGGGCAGTGGGTTCAAGCTGAAGGAGGGGAAATTTAGGTTGGATATATGGAAGAAATTCTTGACTGGGAGGGTGGGCAGGCCCTGGCACAGGTTGCCCAGAGAAGCTGTGGCTGTCCCATCCCTGGAAGTGTCCAAGGCCAGGTTCAGATATTACTCAGTGCCTAAATAGTATTTGGGCATCACAGGCCCAGCTTTTGGACACACTACTGGAATTAGGGCTCTACCTTCCCTTTAGAAACTGGTGGGAAAGCCAGAGGAAGGCTCATAAAGGACCATGAGGCTGGGCAGGGAGGTGCTCCCACGGTTAGTCACCGACAGTCTGGCAAATAAAATGCTAAAGAATGGGTTTGCCTCGAGCTCTGCCCTCTGTCAGAAGCTCTGGCACTATCTGTGCCTGCTGGATTTGTGGGTTCCATCAAAATGAGCAGCACCAGGTGACCAGAATGGTCTCGTGTCGTGCAATCCCCTCCTCCCCTTCCCAAGGGAAGATGTAATTTCCTTTTTTCACTGGGGAAAAATGTCTTAATCACCAGGGCCTGCAGACTGTCAACCTCCCCTGCTGGAGCAGTGAGTGAGACAAGAAGAAAACGTCCCCATCAGCTGAACCCCTGCCTGAAGGCTTAAAGATGCTCTTCCCATTTATAGACTGTGTGCAAGTAAAATAAGAGCTGCATCTTCTCAGCACCTTTTCTGACATCCAAAGAACCTTTAATTCAGTGTCATCACAACAAACAAGAGATTCCCCCTCTCTCAGGTGAGCCCCATTACGTAGAGGAGTTACACAAGCAGCTCATCTCAAAGCAGAGCAGTGTTTGTTATGATGGACATTCTGAGGGTCCACAGCACTCCCTGCATGCCTCAGACACTCAAGGGGCTGGTACTTCCCCCACTGTCTCTTGGTTTCTCTGCTCCAGTGACACCTGAGCAGTTTTCCCTGGTTTATACTCCCCCAAGGCCAGGAAGATGTCTTTGTCAGCACAGGACACATTTCCTATATGAGAGGTTACATTTTAGCATGGGAGAGAATTCACCTCCGAGTTCTCAGGAAAGCCCCTGTTCCCCCTGGAGATTGGTTGGAGGAAGAAAGGAATGGTGTGTGTATTAAAACAAGAAGCTTCTCTCAGGGTGCTCTGGGGTTCAGAAAAAAAGCTGAACTCCTCATTGCTCCTTAAAATCTGACACAGCTTTCCAAAGGCACCTTCATGCTCACTCCAATGCATTTTGCCAAACCACTACAGACTCCAAAGAGCAATAAATCCCTTTTCATTGCCCTCCCTGAGTCCCTCACCCAGCAATTCACAGCGACAGAGGAGAAGGTGGCTACACCTTTAAGAGGGAAATCTCTGTTTGGGCTGAGATAGCAAAGTTATTGTCCTTTGGCTGTCTGGCAGCCCCTCCTGTCCCTTGGATTTATCTCACACACATGATGCAGCTTTGTGGAGGGGATCTGGGGAGACTTTGCATTCCTCTGGTGGGATGATATGAGTTTGTGTCTAAAGCTGTTCCATATGACCCACCTCACATGGCCGCTGTCTCGCCCGTTCACTCGCAAAGGTCAAGAAGAATTTCAGCTGAGGCTTCAAAGTCAAGGGGTTTGTTAATAGAGGAAAAAAACCCTACTGACTGAATTAGGACTTGATAAAGATACTGAGAACGCCCCTTGTCCTTCTGCATCGATACATTTAAGGACCAGAAGGTGCAGGAGTGAGGCTTCATCTGTGGGGCTGGGGGTGCGGTGCCAAGGGTCTCACAACCTTCCCACCTTCCAAGACTGAGCCTTAAAACAGCCTGGGAGAACCGAAATCCTTCAGACTCCAACAAGGTCTGCTAGGTCAAGAGGGTTTCTCAGCAGATTTTCAACAAATAACAATAATTTCTGAACTACCTGAGACACTCCTGGTTTGCTCCTGACTCAACAGAACCTGGAAGTGCAAAGCAGTGAAGAAAAGAGAACCAAAACCTTTACAAAATGTAAAGATTAAAGATGTTGAAAACAATCTGCAAAGGCTTCCCAGAACATCTGGCTCCATAATGAGCTACTGGGAACCAGTGAAAGGCAATGGGACCAATATTGATCCCAGTTTTGTTCAGCAGATTTGCCCTCCCCAGGCCACAGCCTTGACATTCAAATCAACACTTCCCAACAACAAACAACTGACAGGGAGTTTATCTCTGGCAAACCAGTTCCCCTTTCCCTGGCCAGCACAGCCTCACAGCACACTCCACTCCCAGAGGTATTTTTGTGACAGACATCATATCCCACACTTTCAGCATCAGCAAAGCACTGATATTTTTGCAGGGAGAGGATCTGAGGGACAGGTAAAAAGCACACCTGAGATTTTCTATTGTAAACTGTGATTTTTAGAATTTTAATCTCCCCAAATAGTTGAAATTTCAAATCATAAAAAATGAAGCAGAGAAAGAAAATGAGCAGAGAACTAAGGCTGCTGCACTTTCCCCTTGTCTGAAGATCATCAGAGCCAGAGCAGTGAGTGGCACCACATAAAGGTAAAATGCTTAGAAATACTTCTGCTCTCAGGGAAAAGGAAATCAAGCCTATTTTTAACCAACAGGTAAAAGGAAGGTTTGGGGAGCTGGTTTCCATCTCATTATTTCTGCTGAAGTTTGACAGCAAAAGAGCTGCCCTGCAGTTGTGGGCTTCAGCTCTCTGAGGGATTTGTAGATAATATGGAAATACCTGTTTCTCATCAGGCAATATGACCCCTACAATTACCAGTGATTCTCAGACAGGGATGCTGTTTAATGCCAACCCTAAAGAAACAAACCAACCAAGATAAATCTATGAAAATTGCCATACTTAAAAAAAAAAAAAATCCATATTGGCGTTGGCTGAGATGATTTGAGGCTCTAATGTCTGAAAACAGACAGGCAATATGAGAATTCATTCAGGAACACTATTAGAAAATCTGATTGTTGCTCCCAGTTTCAATGGCAAAATCCATCCAGCATCTCTGAATCGAGTTTGACGCATCCTGCTCCATTCTTGGTCCACAGGTCTCACACAGACCACCAGCCAGGGCCAGAAAGAAAACTTTCAGGCCAGTGGCCCTTGTGTGACCTCCAGGGACTCAGAACTGTGGTCACCATTTGAAGTCCCCACAGTGCTGCATATTCATGAGGAGCTTTCATCCCCTTCAAGGAAACACTCACAGATTAAAACTGACCATCTCAGTAAGACCTGATCACACACAGGGCAGCAAACAGGCACCTCGTGCACAATCAGCACCTTGACTCCCTTCCTGGGGAAGATCCTTAAAACATTTCCCCTTTGCATGTGCCCATCATGAAAAATCACAGCAGGTTTGGGCTGAGAGGGACCTTTAAAGCCCATCCAGTTCCCACCCCCTGCAGGGACACCTTCCACTGTCCCAGGTTGATCCAACCTGGCCTTGGACACTTCCAGGGATGGGGCAGCCACAGCTTCTCTGGTCAAGCTGAGCCACAACCCTCTCAGGGGAGAATTTCTTCTCAATATCCCACCTAACCCTGCCCTCTGGAGTGTGAAACCATTGCCCCTTGTCCTGTCACTGTCTGCCCGTATAAAAAGTTCCTCTCCTTCCTTCCACAAGCCCCTTTCAGGTACTGGAAGTCCTCAGCAAGGTCTCCCTGAAACCTCCTCTCCTCCATGCTGAGCATCCCCAGCTCTCTCAGCTCGCCTGAAGGTCTTACCTAAGGGTAAGATTTAGGAGCCTGAATTCCCTTTCAGAGGTCACAGGAACACACAGAAGCCAAAGTGCTGCTCAAAGTCAGAGGCATCTGCTCCCCACCCCTCCCCAGCAGGTCAGGGCCACCCCAGGGAGCTCGAGGGCTCCTCTCCAGCAGCCCCGGGATGGTCCCTGCCCCGCTTTGAGCTCTCACTTCGAGACACCTTCTACAAAACCTGTGTCTCCAGCAGGCCTGGTGGGTGGCCAGTGTTTTCACTGCTGCACTGGCAACTCCGAGGTTTAATCCCCCTGCTAATTCCCGGCCTGATTCGCTTTGCTGGCGATGGATAAGTCGTGTTGCTGGGTCCCGCACACGGTGACCGGACACCACCTCTCCAGGGCTCACCAGCAAGCTCCTGGCTGAACAAAAGGCAGCCTGTTTGGTCACCCTTCCTTCAGAGAGGCTTAGGAACATTTTTGTCATTTTTGAACAGCTAATATCTTGCAGAGGGAAGGGGGGGGGGGGGGAAGGGGTGTCTAATCTCTTTAAATTTAATCTTTACTTCTTGAAAAATCTGAGCACAGATGCTTAGTGCTGGACTATGTTCCATTAGACTAATTAGGTCAAGATTACCCAAAACGGTATGACTCCACCAACTCAATTTAAATTCCCTCCCTCCTGGCCCTAAACTTGCACTGTTTGGAATTTTACTCCCTTTTTCCTCTCTGCTCCCCCAGAGAGCACAAAGTGTGTGGGCCACCGTTATTAAAAAGAACCAACAAACAAACAAAACACCTGAGTGAAGGAACACCACAGTCAATCCCAGAACTCCAGAATGGTTGGGTTGGAAGAGACCTTGAAGATCACCCAGTCCCACCCCCTGCCACGGGCAGGGACACCTTCCACTGTCCCAAGTTGCTCCAACCTGGCCTTGGACACTTCCAGGGATGGGGCAGCCCCAGCTTCTCTGCCCAACCTGTGCCAGGGTCTCACCTCCCTCCCAGGGAAGGATTTCTCCCCGGTATCCCCTCTAACCCTGCCCTCAGTCTCTGCTCTGAGTCAGGCTGGGTGTTTTCTTCTCATTCTCACAATCAACCCCATCCTGACGACTTGAAACAACCTTTAGGAAAGGCTTTATCAAAATTTCTCCTTAACTTCGGGGTAAAGGCTTTGGGAAGGTCAGAAGTTCCACAGAATTTTAGCAAGAGGAAGCCTGAAGCAATTCATTTTTCATCCCACAAACATTTAAACACAGGCATAACTTTACACTCTTATTCACCCAGTGATGCATATCAAATGTGGGCTTGTTGTCATTTCCTTTCCTTAAAAATATGTTTTATCCAACTTAATATGGAATTTGTTTAAGACACAAGATCGGTTATTAATATGTTCTTTCAATTTTGGGAAGATATGAATATCTCCTTTGGCTGAACAGCATAATAGTCCATTTATCAGTGAGGAAAGTCTCGGGGGGAATGAGATTTTTATTTCAAATACACTTTAGCAGTTATTGGAAAAGATTCAGCGTTTTTCTTGGAGAAAGATGTCATTAAAGAAGAAAGATGAGGGAAATGCTTGTATGCAACACAGGCTTTTCTCTGATAGCAGCCTGGTGCCCGTCTGGACAGATCCCTGAAGATACGACAGTGAAATCCCGAGTGCAGAGCTCTGCCTGCACAGAGCTGATGTCTGGAACAGGACCTGGGAATGTCAGCCTCGAAATTTCCCTGGCAATTGCATCACACCCCCTCCTGATATGAAAAAGCTCCAGTGCAGGCAGGCAGTTCCCTCCTCTTTCTATTTTAGGGACTTGTACCTCTAAGGAGAGAAAATCAAGGCGGCAAAAACCCAACGACAACAAAAAAAACCCCACTTTGCAACTGCAAAAAACCCCAAAATGCTGCATTCAGCAGGAAAAGTGTGAAAGGAGGGAATCTGAGAGGTCAGTGAGCTGAGGGGTAGCAGATGAAGCCTGATAATATTCTACAATATTTCAGTGAATTCTGTGGCATGAAACACAACATGAAATACAACACATATTTGATCTCTCTCACACTAACTCATAGTGAAGTAATAAATATTTCCCTACAGAATAATTTCCCTGGAAGCAGAGATTTACTGTAACCCAAATGGCAATCTACTCATTTCAGAGCATTAAGAGCTAATCAGCCTCTCACTAGAACTTGGATCACTGGAAGAAGATTCCACAGCACAAGTCCCAGACAGTATCCATAGTGAAAAAACAGCTAGAAATGGTTTTTATCCACTAAGTTGTGGGCACGGGGCTGATTTTTCTTCTCTTTCTAGCCATCCAGAAGACAGGAAAAAATAAGATTATTAAAAGGAAAACAATAAACAATGGTGGCCTTTTAGTGACTGGGTGGTTATGTTTAGAACTAACATTTCCAAAATAAAATCGACAGGAACTAAACACAATCACGCTTGGGTCAAACAAAACTTCTGCAAGTAAAACAATGAAAACTATACTGGCTACAGCAGAATTCCCTGCCCTGTAAAGGTTAATTCTCTCTCACCCTCACAGGTCCAGGAAAAAAAAAAAAAAAGTATTTGCTACATCGAGAAAAGATAAATAATATCTTTCTGATAAACCAAAATGACGTGTAGCAAAGAAGAGAATATAAAAGAAAAAGCGTGCAAAAAAAAAATTTGGGGAAGGTGGACTTCTGGCAAGCACAAACACAAGCGTTAATGGATTTTTTAATAACTCTGGGCCACACAGTAATAGGGAACCACCTGCCAAAAGCACAGCAAGGTCAAGTAAGTGTCACATCCCTGTTAGAGCCGGAGAAATTCTGTGATCACCGACTGACCTTCCCCAGCACCCACTGAAACATCTCCCACAGCAGCACCGAGGGTTTAGAACCTGCTTTCTCCCAGCATGTTTATTTTGTTGCACATTCCACCGAAAATAAACCCCATCCCTCTGCCATGCCCACACTTGTCCCCTTCCCAGCCCCCTCTGCTCCCGCCCCCACTGCCACCCCCCGATTATCTGAGGGTGTCATAACACACTGGGAGCGAATCAAACCCCAGGCAGGCAGAACAAACCATCCAGAGTGTGTGTGTGTGTTTGGGGAAGAATCAATCACTGGGGCTCCCCTGGCTGCCAGCAGCTGAGGGGGGATGTGGGGAGCAGCATCTTTGGGATGCAGCATCTTTGGGATGCAGCATCTTTGGGATGCAGCACCTTTGGGGTGGAGCAGCACCTTTGGGGTGGAGCAGCACCTTTGGGGTGAGCAGCACCTTTGGGGTGAGCAGCACCTTTGGGGTGAGCAGCACCTTTGGGGTGAGCAGCACCTTTGCCACAATCCCACCCTGGCCCTCAGAGCGTTGTCCAAACCCTCCTGGAGCTCTGGCAGCCTTGGGGCTGTGCCCACTGCCCTGGGGAGCCTGTTCAGTGCCAACCAGCCTCTGGGGGAAGAACTTTTTCGTGATGCCCAACTTAACCCTTCCCTGACACAGCTGCAGCCATTCCCTGGGTCCTGTCACTGCTCACACAGGGCAGAGGTCGGAGCTGCCCCTCCTGAAGAGGCTGCAGATGAGGTCTGACCTCAGTCTCCTCCAGCTGAACAAACCCAGTGACCTCAGCCATTCCTGGTGTGGCTCCTCTAGACCTTTCACCATCTCTGCAGCTCTTCTTTGGGCACTTCTCTGGCCCTCCTGGGTGCCAGGACACCCTACTGGCATGGCCCAGGCCAAGCCTCGTCCCCAGGCTGGGCATCACCAGGTCCTGCCCAGTCCCCTGCCCTCAATACCGGGTCCTGCCCAGCCCCCTGCCCAGTCCCCTGCCCCCAATATCGGGTCCTGCCCAGTCCCCTGCCCCCAATATCGGGTCCTGCCCAGACCCCTGCCCCCAATACTGGGTCCTGCCCAGCCCCCTGCCCCCAGTACCAGGTCCTGCCCAGCCCCCTGCCCCCAATACCGGGTCCTGCCCAGCCCCCTGCCCCCAATACCGGGTCCTGCCCAGCCCCCTGCCCCCAATACCGGGTCTTACCCAGCCCCCTGCCCCCAATACCGGGTCCTGCCCAGCCCTCTGCCCCCAGTACCGGGTCCTGCCCAGCCCCCTGCCCACGGGGGGACCCCCGGCCGCCCACCCCAGCCCCCCGAGCGCTGCTCCCCTCCAGCTTCTCGGGGCAGGTCAGAATATTTAAACAGTTGTATATTCACAGCCCACAATGGAGGGCCGAGAATTACCCAAGGACAGGGTTAGCCGTGCGATCAATGCATAATCAGATAACTGCTCCAGCTTTTTTTTACAAGTCTTTAAGCAAAGATCAGCCACTCAAATTCTAATTCCTTTTGCTAATTAAGCAGCCTGTTAATTGCTCTCGGGGTCTCTAATGCCATGTCATTATGCTTTTTAACAGCCTGCTTGACATCAATAGGGCTGCGAGCTCCACACAAACAAAGCGGGCACCCAGCACTTACTGAATTAGGCGGCTGCGGGCGCTGGCGCGGAGCCTCCCGCGGGCGGCCCTTGGGTACCGCGGGGAGCCCCGGCATCCCCAGACAGCCCTCCCGAAACGGGAGGCACTTGGGTACCGCGGGGAGCCCCGGCATCCCCGGGCAGCCCTCCCGAAACGGGAGGCACTTGGGTACCGCGGGGAGCCCCGGCATCCCCGGGCAGCCCTCCCGAAACGGGCGGAACGCGCGGGGACAGCCGCAGCATCCCCCGGTCCCACCGCCCCATCCCCATCCCCAGGGTGTTCTCAGCACGTCGTGTGGCTCCAGCCCAGGGATTGCTGTGTCCACACACTGTTTTTCCGGCAGGAATTCCCCCGCTGAGCCGCTGGGTGAGGGTCCAGGGATGCCCGGAGCTGTGCCCCCACCCCACCGGGGTTTCACCCCACGATGCCGCGGGGTTTTTCCATCCCCACTGCCGGGGTGGAAAAGCTGGATCCAGCAGCGTGGGGCCCCTTCCCAGCAGAGGAAGGGGCGTGTGAGGAATTTCTGTGCCCAGAGAAGCTGCGGCAGCCCCATCCCTGGAAGTGTCCAAGGCCAGCTTGGACGGGGCTTGGAGCGACCTGGGATAGTGGAGGGGGATGGAAAGGTCTGCAAAGACCCTGCACTCCCACTACTGGGAGTGGGGACGTGGTTCTCCCTGAGCCACCCGGCACTGCAGCCACACACCTCTGCCTCAGCTCAGCCCTTCTCACGGCTGCTTTTATCGCTGTTTTTTAAGTAGGCAGAGCAGGACTGAATTCATCCCTTCTTAATGTTACCACCTTATCTGGCAACAAAAGGCCCAGCTCAGGGGCAGGTACAGGGTCCCAGGATCACAGTGGCTGCTCTATTCAGCCCTGAGAGCAAAACACGATCATTAGTTAGGAGAGGTCAAGTTAAAACTCTGCCCTACAAGCACTTCCAGACCCTGAGAACTGCCCTTAGGAATCTCGCTCTTGATGTGAGACCACCTAAAAACACACTGATCTTCCCTGTTACCGAACAGCCACATCATTCATGTCACAAACAAGAAAGGAAGCAAAGCCAGAAAATAGCCTTGCTTTCCCTTGCCTCTCAGGAATAATGACTACAGACAGCACAGAGATCTCGGCATCCTTAACACATCAGTATCTGCATGGCCCACAGTACAGCTGAAGAGTCACAGTTGTAACACATGGAAAATATTGTCAGTTCTACCCAAAATACATAAACTGTATAATGCTGCAAACTAGGACAAGTCTGGGTAAAGTATAAAACCACGAACAACTTGCTAGACCAGACCGAGATCTTCACTGAAGCAGAGTCAAAACAAAATAACTAAACCAAGTGTGATTGTACTGGATATGCCCAGACTCAACTCTTCTTTCAGTTTTTATTTTTGCACCATTCAAAGAAATTGCCAGTAAGCTGAGGGAAGAATTCTGCACATAAAGATGTATCCAAAAATCCAGTAGCACAATAACTCACATCCTGGAAAGAATAGGAGTAGGTATAAACCATACATTAATAGCACTTGTTTCTAAAGAAAACTGAGGTGCAAACCACAGCTTCACCTCAAAACACCTGAAAATGTGGACAATCCATCTGTCCTTCCTTACTCTGTCCATTTTCCAGCAGCAGCAATACCCCCACTAGCACTGACACTTTCCATCTGGATGCTCCTTCCCTGTGCTGGGTGGGTTCTGGGAAGCTCTCCCTGCTGTCCCCTTCCCCTCACCATTTCCCTGTGGCTCTGGCAGGGATGGCTCCTGCTCTTCACACAGCCAAGGAAAGAAGGAGCAATTAAAAGGCCCATTTCAGCTTCATTTCCACTTCTTTTTGGAGGAAATTTTGGCACATCAGAGAGACAGAAATATTTAGTATGTGACCTCCTGCACAGAGGGGTTGTCTAACAGCTATTTCTGATATCACACAGCATTAACCCTTGGGCTGATGACTTAGTATTTAATTTATAAATGAGAAAACCCCTCGTTCTGTGATCTCAAACACTCTGTTGTCCCTAAGAGGAATTAATCTGAGATCCCTGTGTATGCCCATTAAGGTGCAGATATTTATTTATGTGCACACACATGACAGGTAAAAATGCACACACACACTAATTTTCTGCATGTCCTGGGTCTGCTGCAGGATGGCAGCACAATTAAGTCACCATGACGGAGACAATTATCCCTGCAGCCAGTAAAATGAGATGTCCACAGTGTGCTGAGGAGTCCTGAAACATGTGGGAATAGAGTACAGAAACTGTAGAGTCATGCAGCTAATGAGCAATAAATACACACTGGCACACCCTCATCAATTTTAAAGTCTTGGTATGAAAAGAATGTAATTAATTAAGATATGTTGATTTATAAGAGGTGACATAACAAGATGGATAGAGAAATCTTTTCCCTCCAATCTGTCATGGTTTCTTTCTAGAAGACGGGCCCACACGTGACAGCCCCTCTTTGGGCAGGCAGAGAAATCCCAAGTTTTGGGTTCCTTTTCCCCACTGCCCTGAAGAGCCTAAACTTCCTTTTCAACACTCCTTTGCATTTGGCACAGCTATATTTAAAGCGAAACCATTTCGAAGACATGAAAGGGAAAAAAAAAAATAAAAATAAAAAAAAAGAGCGAAAAAAAAATTGTATTTAGAAAAATCCTTCCCAGTTTTTCCTTGTATTATGTTTCTGCACATGGAAACACAACCCCTGCTTCCCTTTCTCTCCCCCCCCCCACCCCCGAAAGTCAGATGACTTTTTTTTGTAACTTGGCACAGGGACAGTCTGGTATAAGACAGGACTGGAGCATTTGTTGAGTCAAGATGTTTAATTTTTTTCCCCCCTCACATAATGATCCTTTTTTCCCCCTCCAGCCACTTGAGTTTTGTTTATGTTGCCTGAGCTCTAAACTAATACATGAATTCCCCTCCCTGCCAAGATGAGGACGCCGGCACCGGGCGTGTTGAGCCAGAGGAACACACTCAGTCCTGAGGAGAGAAATCTTTCAAAGACTTTTGCTCCAGTTGTGACAAATTAAATGCATTCAAGGGAACAACTGCTGTTGCAGAGCTACTGGGCTCTGAGAAGGAACTGGGAGAGCTGGATCTGCCCTGCAAGCACTTGACTTCTGCGAGGGGGCACTTTGCTCCTGTGCCAACTCTGGCTTATATTTTATTATTCTTAGGACAAAAGGCAGCAGCAATTAGAATGGAGGAAGTTGTGCTCAAAGAAACGGAGTCATCAGATAAATTTGATACCGTTACGTGGTTATAAAAGGTGGGATTTTTAAAAAGAAGAATAACTGCTTGAATATATTGGATTTATCCTGTCAGGAAAAGATGAATGAGAAGTCCAGCTACTTTCACTCAGGCCAGACATGTAAACCTTGTACTTAATGACTGATGAGCAAAATTTTTTCCTCTTCCAAGTGCAGATGGGCAAATCCCTCGCAATTACAAAACACAAGAAAATCTAATTTTACCAACAGAAAGCAGCGCACTGTCCAACTGTTTCCCAAGCAAGAGCTTTAGGTGCTTGTCGAAAGCAAAAAAAAAAAAAAAAAAAAAAGAGCCAAACAACATTTCTCATAATGTGATCCATATTCTACCACATGCACATTTAATATAGAAGCTATGTTTGATATATGCCGCCGTAGCAGTTTTCTGTTTTAACTGAAAGCCTTTTGTTCTGTCAAGATTATAGGAGGATTTGCTTTCATTTTTCATGATGTTTCACTCAATACATCACCAACATTAGCAGGCCTTAATAAGCACCCACCTTCTCCTTCCCCCAGCTCTTTTGATGCCGCTCCCCAAGAATCTCGGCCGCTCCCCCGTTTTTGGGACGTGGCCCCTCTGCCCCTGGCAGGGAGATAACGAGGAGGACTGGGACATACTGGGTGGTGCTGGAAAGGCAGGGAGCGAAAAGCTTTGCAGCTTTCAGCCCTGCCCGTGCCGTGGTGGCTCTGACGGGCTTCCCTTCCTCCTTTTCCCCCGCTGCAGATTCACATCTGTTTCTCTGCATTTGGAAACTGTGTTCATTTTTCACTGCTGCCCTTTGTCCCACACTTACTCACTCTCGCCAAGGGCTTCATTTCACTTATTCAATAAGCGAGAGGCACTGCAGGCTGGGGAGAGCTTTAGGACAAAGCTCAAACTTCTATTAGGCCTCAACAAAAATGTTTTTGTTCCCTATCAAGGCACTTTTTCCCCCTATTGCTCGTCGTTGGCTTGTTTTGCTTTTAATGGACGTTTGCAGTTTGCCATTGCCTAACAGGGCACGATTTCAAAGCTTCAAAACAAATTAAAGATAGGTGCAACAAAAATCTATGTTATCTGGTACCAGAAATACTGTGCAGCACAGAATCCCATTTGTCCTTGGGCTGTGAGTGCAAACACCCAGAACAGCCCTGCAGACATGGGGCAGTTGTGCTGCTCAGGCCCTGGTTTCTCTCTGTGCCACACATGTGTGAGCACTCTGCAAACACACATTTTGGTGTCTTGCTGGATTAACACATCCTCCTGCCCTGCCCACCTGTCCCACGAGTGCTTTGGGTAACCCAGAGCAGTCCTGGCTCTGCCAACTTAATGAGGAGTGAGCATTCCTCCATCACCCATCCACCCACCCTGCTTCCCTAAGGAACTCAGCATCAGCTTTCCTCTATTTCTGCTCTCTGTTATTGCCAGTGGTTCCATCCCACGGCTCACCCTGGGCTCTTTCTGCTGCCAAGGAGGCTTTGAGGGAGTTACCCGAAGACCCAACCCTGTTTGCAGCCTCCTGACTGTCCCAGCTCTTGTTTTCTGCTGAAGTTTGGAGCGTGGATGGGCCTTCCAAGGGCAGCCCAGCGATGTTTACACTTGTCCCAGTCTCTGGTAATTTAAGCCCCTAAGTCCAAGTGAACAACTGGTGACAGTAATGAGGCTTCACAAGAATGAAACTGGTGGTAACTCATATCCCATGGGAGGGGTGTTGATGATGGAGAAGGGAAACTGAATATTTGTGAAACTAAATAATACTGAATAAACAAGAGGTCCAGACCAGACTGTATCCATCTTTTTAATTATTTTGGGTCTGGTGTGTTGGGGATTTCTTTTAAGTAGAACCTGACTTAAAAGTATTTCTGTTTCCCCCAGGCCCCTCTGGGAAACAGAAGCCTGATATTAAAAGCCTTAACATTGCTCTTAAAGAGCTGGGAGGGGTTTGATTGCACAAAGCACCTTTAGAGAGGTGAATTAATGCCTTGGTCTTCAGACACCACCTACACAAACCTGCCAAGCTCCCATCCCAAGGGAATTTAGCATTTGTTGGAGAGAAGACCCCAGGGCTTCCACGGGTCTGTACTGGGCAGGGACCACCCAGGGTCATGCAGGAGATGGGTGAACTGGGAGAGAGAAGGGAAAGGGTCGAGCAGAATTTGGGAGGCAAAAGCTGCAGCCTCATTTAGGTACCTCCACTTGACCACCAGAAATAGAAGAATTCCCAAACCAGCTTCCAAGAACTTAAGAAGTCATGTAGCAGCTTCTTTGATACAGAATAAAATATTAACATCTATATTGGAAGACAGGGAGAAAAGGAGGAGGGAGGAGAGGGGGAAGGGGGAGATGAAGCAGCTGGTTTGATTACAAGAAAATTTTTGCCATCTGACAACTTTCCCAACAGATCTTCAGAGCCCTTCACTTGTTGAATATTTGGTCAAATAGTTGCACTTCACATTAGTGGCATTAAAAATAGTTAAAAGGAAGGAAGGAAAAAACTAACCCTAAAACACGTCTTTGAAAGGAGGTGGCTTTCAGTCCTAGTTCTACCCCACCCAAGCTCTTAATATTTACACTTAAAATCGTCAGATTCTTCCCACTTCTTCCCCATCCGAACAAACCAGCACATGAATATTTACAAAGAGGCTGAAGCCGGTAATTGTCCGCCGAATCCCCTTCAATTGAAATATCATTTCGAGCCGGAATCATATGAAAGATAATTAAAGAGGATTCCAGAGGGGACAAACCCATCCCCAGCTCACCCGTACGGCAGCACAATGGGCCACCACTGAGTGGCCTGATGGCACTTTATTTAGCGCGTCTGTCTCGCCCCGGCGAGCAGCTCGGGCTGGGGCCGGGCAGGACGCGGAGCGGGACAAGACCCCGTCGGGGGCTGCTCATAAAAGGGAACAGCGAGAGCTCTCTGAGAGCGGGGCCTGCCCCGGCGGCACAGCATGGAATCGATCTGTTTCTGGCTGGATTCGCGGGGGCAGCTCGGGGGGAGGGGGAATCGGGGCTGTTGTGCCCGGGGGAAGCCGCGGCAGGGCCGGCATCGCTGCGAGCTCCGCCCGGGGCAGGGAGAGCCGGGCCGGGAACCGCGCCGGGAGTTTGGCCCCGTGCGAGACTCCGCTGCCAATGCGCGCACATTTCCCAACCCGTGTCCTCCATTAGCGCGTGTTTTCATTCAAATTAGGGCCACAATAAAGACAAATGACTGTGGCACATTGAATGCATTTTTCCTTGTCAAGCGCCGCGCACGCACTTTCCCCCTGCACAGCTGGCTGGTGACTCCCTGCGATGCCATGGAGAGCTCCCAGCCTGCATCCCGGCCCTTCCCAGAGCTCCTGCTTTACACGAAACCCTTCTGGAAACGCTAACTGCCCTCGTTTGCTGCCACACACCCGGCACTCACAGCCCTCCTGCCCACAGGTGAGGAACCCTTCGGTGGCAGCCACGTCCAGGCTTTCCCGTTTTCTTTAGGAACACAAAATGATTCCTTTGAGACACCTGAGTGGGGAATTAGCTCTAATTTATTTTATGCAGCAACCCATTCCCATCAGTGCCTCCGTGGAGCAGTGCATTTGTTACTGAGGCCGAGCAGGAAAGAGGTGGGAGCATTTTTTGGGATTCTCCGAGCTCGCCCCAGCCCCCCCACCCATCTGAGGAGCAATTTCTCTGGCCCAAGTAACTGTGTTACAAGGGAAGGCAAGCCAAAATAAATGCGAAACACTCCTTTTGCCTCCAGTTTGTTTGAGCACACATCATGCATAAATTACAGGGGGGAAAAAAAAGAGGAAAGCTAATAAGTGAGAGATTTCTGCTTGTTGGGTTGGTTTAAATTGCTGGTGTTCAAGAAAATTCAGAAAAACAGAGGCAATATTTGAAATATATGTGAAATGGCTTCACTTTCTCTGCAAATTATTTCTATGATTTTAGTCCAGTCTGACAACCAGAAGCAGTGAGATCATGGCAGTAACCAAGCCAGCCAGACAATACTGAGACTAAACTTCTCTCTGCCTGCTCCCCCTCCCCCAGCTCACCCCCAAAACCTGATTTTAAGCCAGGTCAGCCCCCACGGAGCAGAGATCCTTAACTGGCAACTCTCTTCCTTAACCAGCAATAAAGGCAAGGTACAAGAGCATTCCCTGAAAAGAGGGGAGAGGATATCAGTCCAAAAAGTATTTAAGCAGCAAATTCCAGCTCCATAATGGTTCCTATGCCTTAGCAATTCCCTTTCAGCTCCCTTATTGCCCTTGGAATATGTTATTGGCAGGAAAAAAATGGAGGCACCCCCCCCCATGGCAAGGTGGGCAGGCAGGGATAGGGAGCAGAGGGGTTGGATCAGGCAGGGCCTTCCCTTCTGGAATGGCACAGGTAGGAATGAAATCCCAGCCTTGACGTGTAGCTCAGGGGCTGCACACGCTGGGAGAACCAGCCCTTCCTAAATGCATTTATTTTTAAATTGTTTTATTTTATAAAGTGTCCACATCGGTTATTGCAGCTCGTGTGCATTTTAGTGCCTCTGTGCCAACTGAGAGTACTTGATTTTAATTAAATACTACACCATTAAAAATATTTACGTTGCTCATAGCTAAATTTCTCCATGACTTATTTCTATGTATTTTGCTTGGAATTTAATTTGCTTTTTTTATTCTATGGCCTTCACATAAACCCCACCTTTCCATAGAATAGTTATATATATATATAATTTCTGAAATAGCAGCTTGTTAGGCTCAAATAAAAAATACTCGCTGTGCCTTCCAAAGAGTTCCTTCAGATTAGATAATTCCTATTTATCTAAAATATCAAATGGGTAGAGAGAAATATCAACAGAGAAACCGATAGGCACACCAGAGGCTTTCTTTCCTTCTCCTTCTGAAGAGACTTTAAAGCTGAATAAACACCTTGGAAAAGCACAAGCAGTAGAGGGATCTCCTGGGTTCTGAACCTGACCTTTCCAAGTTAAAAATACACATTTTCAAGGCTGATCCTGCAAACCCCTCGCCCACAGGAGCAGTCCCACTGATTCCACGGGAGCCCTTCAGTGGCATCCATAGGATGGGATCTCTCAGGTCCCACTGAAGTTTGTGAATTCTTTGTTTCCTGGATCAAGGAAAGCATTCCCACCGTGTCTCCCTCCTCAGCGTTCATTTCCTGCTCCTCCTCATTAGCATATAAATCTAAAAAGCACGTGTTGGGAGGGGTTTTTTTCCATATTCCATACGAGGTTAATCTTATTAGCTCAGGTAGACAACGAGCAGCTACTACAGAGAGGGCACTTTGTCAGGAGACAGTTAAACCCTTCAGAGCACTCAGGGGTGTGCACAGCCTCACTGGGGAGCAAAGTGGGGTTTGAAGAACATGTAAAAGCTGGGCAGAGTTGAGCCAAAGGCTTTTGAGCACCAACACATCCCCAGGCACAGCCTGCTGCTCCCCAGAGAGGAGATGGAGATGGGCACACCCTGCTCTGAGATTGGGGGGGACCTGCACGTTCCTCACTCCCTTCCTGCCATTGACTGACACCTCAGTGTGGCACAGAAACCAGCTCACACTCTCCTTTCTTCACTGCCAAAAAAAGAAAGCCCTGAACTGCCTTTCAGCTCCCCCCCTGAGAGTTCTCCCTGTTTCTGAGGACCATTCCCGTTCAGAGGGCCCATGGGGCACACACCTTGCCTTCAGCACTTAACGTGCAACCAGAAGCTGCAAAAAACCCAAATCCTTATCCCCGCAGCCCTGGTGGCCCCTGCTCGTGGAAATGTGTCTGTAGGTGAAAATGAGGGCCAGCCCAGGTGACAGGAATCCTGCCTGACAAGGAGATGGTGCCTGGGCAGCAGCGTGAGGGGTCCTGGGACATCCCACTGGTCTGAGCAGAAAACTGCCAGCTATTTTTTTTCCTATTTGTATGTAAACACCTATTTTTACTGAAGAAGTGCCACATTTCTGCATCACACAGCTCACATGGCACAGAGAACTCCCATCCCACCAGTTTGGCTGAGCTCTACGTGGGGTGAACCCAGCTTAGCCCAGCTGGGGGTTTGGGGAACAGAAGGGCACAAACACAGGGGAGAAAAGAATAAATGTATTCTGTGCCTCCCTCAAATTCCCAGAAATAAACCATTTTTTTAGTATTCTTTTCCTAAGTCCTCAGAAGTGCCCAAACCCTCCAGAGACTCAGACCCTGCCACAGCTGCTTGTCCAGCACCGAGGGAAAGGCTCCCAGGGGAAAGGGTTCCCCCCAGCCCACGGAAATCCCGGGGCCCAGAACTGCCCCCCAGGCTCCCCCTGGGATTTACCCAAGCCCTGCAGCCAGCGCTGAGCCCCCAGCACGCACTATCAGCACATGTCCTGCCCCTGCAAAGCCATTCCCGAGGCCTCAGCTCCCTCCTGATGGAGTATCGATCCCCCGGAGTGCAAAGTCCAGCGTGCCATTAGTCCAATCTGTTTCCAGGCTGACACAATCCCGTCATTTGTCATCTTCTCCTGTCCTGCTGTGTTTGTTTAGGAGCAGGATATTTGCTTTATCTGTCACTTCCCAATCCTCGCTGTGTTCTTTACCTGACACCGAGTTTATTGGGTGCCCGGTTTTCTCAGAGTCATTAACAAGGGAGATTTTGACACAAGGATGAGATCACTGGAAATGAGGATGCTGAGAGCTTGGAAAGCGCTCCTGAATCAAACTCAGAGTATGTTCTGAGTGAGGATGGGGTTTGTATTTTATGCTAGATTTCAGTGGAGAAATTCCTAAAAAAAAAAAAACCCATGCAACTTTCTGCAGCAATCATATGACAAAGGCCAGCAGAAGGCTGGCAGGTGAGGACACCTGAGAGAAACAGCTCAGTAACCACCTTCCCAAACTCTTAGAAGGAAAAATAGAAGTTCCTGGACAGTTGTGAAAATGGAGCAGTTTGCAGGGAACGCTCAGAAACATAAACCCCACGTTAAATTATGTGTTTGTTGCATTGCAAACTTGTCGTTTTCTTTTTCACCTCTAAGAGCTGCTTGCATCTTGCAGCAAAAATCTGCAAAAGAAAAAAATCTATTGGAAGTTCTATTTAATCATTTCCATCTACTTCATCACTCACTAGCAGCTCTATAAATGGGAGTTAGCTGGCACTGAAATTTTTATCATGGCCATTGGTATTTTCACACTCGCAAACACAAAAAGCAGCACGAGAGCAGCATCTGTTTGTCATCTGATGGCCAGCATTTAGAGCTGGTTTATGATTGTTTTTTTCATGCAGATAACCCTTTCTGCAGCAGCAGAGTCCCTGGTGGCTCACAGTGACAGGAGCAGTGCCTGGCCAGTTCCCCAGGGCAGACATTCCTCTTGTTGAGGCACTAAACCCCAAACTTTGGCTCAGAGCATCAGAACCCATGGAACTCACAAACACACAGCAAACAACCTCCTGGAGTGGAATGTGCACTTTTAAAATCTGCAGATTCCATTGGAACTTCCCAAGTTTTGTTACTTCAGGGTCTTAAAATAAATACAAGCAGGGCAGTTCTCCCCAGGCCACGCCAGGGCGGCTCAGCCCCACACTGAAACACAGCTTTCACTCCAAAGGGAGCTGCAGGAGCTGGGACTGCCCCTTCCAGCCAGCATTCCTAGGGAAGCCATTGGTATTGGCCAGTTCTCATAAAAGCCTCCCAACACTGGTTATTCTTGTCCTTTCCCAAAGTTCAGAGTGCTTCCCCCTGCCCCTGTGCAGAGGGATCGGGTCCCAGCCATCCCACACCTGCAGCTGGGAAGGTTTAATGTTGGACCCTGTGGCCTGACATGACACCTGCACACCCAGAATGATTTATCTGCAGTGAAGAGCAGCTTCAACTGAACCTGGAAACCTCTTGTTTTCTGTAGGACCGTCCCCAGATCTTCCCCCCTGCTGCAGCTGCAGGTCTGAGAGCACAACAACAGCACTTTGCTACTGCAGGTTCTGCTCTTGTCCTTCACCACTGTCTAATAATTTATTTAATACCAGGGTCTTTCTGAGAAACAACCTACTCACACTTCTTGCCTTTGCCCATTTGTTTTTGCACCAGCAAAAACAGTTCTTTGACATACAAAGGGGTTAGAGACACATCAAAATCATTCTCTATCTCCCAAATTCTCCAAACATGATTTGCTCCAGTCTGGGCAACACCACAGCACCCCTGGCTCTGCACATCCCCTCTCTGGGTGCCCTTGGCTGTTCTTTTCCCTAATTTATTTTTTTTTTTTTTAAGTAAATGACAGTTTTCATATTGAAATATGTTCTGTGCAACAAGGAAAGTAGTAAAAGGACGTGGAGGAAGTAAACAAGAAGCCTGGGGGATTTAGGAGGTGGCATTTCAAGGGTTATGGAAACCCCTCACAGCTCAGCATCCTCCGAGGTTCGGATTAGGGAGGTTGGAGATCACAGGATACACTCTTCAATAAAATTTTAAGCATCCTCATTAGCTCACAGGAGTCCCTACACAGCAAACATCTGGCCAGCTGTGCAGGGCTGGCTGTGCTCCCTCCCTGCAGAGGCAGCACTGCCAGGGCAGGGAGGAGGGGAGGCTCCCCCTCTCCGGAACAGGGAATTCCTGCCGGGCTCCGGATCCCTGTCACTCACCCTCCCAGATGTCCACCGAGTTTACTGCTGCTTCCTGCTCACTGCTTGCAGGTTGCTGCAGTAATTGGTCGAATGAGGGGGGGGAAAAAAAAAAAAAAAGGCAAACTACTGCTAATAATATATTAAAAGCAAATTCTTGCCAGCACAGTAAAAATGGGAGGTGGTTTATGCTTTCTGGGTGAACAGCATGTGAATTTATGGACAAGCAGGCCTCTGCGTTCTCTCCCTTACACATATTGGGGATAAGGTTACATTTTATTTGTAGGGAATTTTATGGCAGCAAAGCCCATTCATTAAAGAAAGAAAAAGAGCAGAGAAAAAACAGATGATTGTTACCCAGAAATCCTCATCAGCTCTCCCCCAGTTGTTTATCCTTTAACTTTTTAAAGGAATTTTTAGACAAAGATGCTTTCTTTTTCCCCTGGAGAAGAAAAAGGAGCGGGGGGAAGACGTACAGTTTCACCCAGGCTCCTTTCAGATCTCTCTAGGCAGCGCCCTGAAAACAACTTTCCCTTTAATGAAGACCTTTCTGGAGCTCTCCTCAACATTCACTTAAAAAAAAATTAAAACTTCACAAGTTCATAAGGACGGATCCCTGGGTAGGACTTTTATTAAGTCTTTTCTATTTACTTCCTACCTAGATAAGATCTTAATCACAGCCCCCAAATTATCCGCAATGACATTTATCAACTCCAGTCATCTTTTCTTTAGCATGCTCCGCCTGACCAGTCGGCTTTTCTTCCACCCCTTCCTTTCAATGGAAGTTAATTTCGAGTACATGATTTATCTTGCTGGGCTAACAGCACTGAGGCAGCCCACCTTTTGAAAGGGCTGGCCAGGGAGTGAATTATAGCGGAGTTGTCCGGTGATTGCGTTCCGTGGGGAAGGAGAATAGGCAGCCAGTGTGTTGCCCCGATGTGGCGCTGGGACCTTTTCAGCAACCGAAGAAAAAAAGATTGGGCCTCTGACCGTGGGGCTGACAGGCAAGTGTTATATCAGCAGACAAAGGCTCGAATACCTGAAAGGATCAGAACTCCATGTACTCCGAGATGTGATGTTGTTTACAACACCGTACGCTGACCCTGTCCTGAATTTACATGATATCAGTGCAGCGGTCTTTTAACCTTCCCTCATTCTTCTTCCTGCATCCTCACACGGCCATTAGCATAGGGAGAATTAGCGAGGAGCGCATTAAATCCACCGACACTTTGAAATCCCTCGCACGCATTCTGCAGCGAGCGCCGCTGAAATGTGTAATTTCCCTGCATGCCCTGGATATATCCAGGGTCTCTGTTTGGTTTGGCAGTGGGTTTCATTCAGTATCTATTAACATTCAACTTCTATTTGTAAAGGGCATGTACAACCCACTCAAGTACATATTTGGCACAAGCCACAGTCATTTAGTGTTGGTCCAGGAGTACAGCTGGTGCCATCTGGGGCAGGATAATGGGAATCTTTCACAGAGCTCTCAGAAGCTGTGTTTTCATACTCCTTGTTCCTTCTCTGCCTTACACAGATGGGGGTGGTTATGAATATGCTCCAGTTCAGAGTTAGGGGCTTGTCCAGAACCACAAACTCGAACTGTATTAGGAGGGGATCTCTCTGGGAGCTTGGGAGGTGTCGTTTCAAACAGGCCCCCCAAATCTGCAGAGTCCTGGCTACCAACAGCAAAACAACCTGAAACCCCGCTGATTTTCAAGCACAAGGAAGATTTCCAGCAATTTCTGGTTTACTTCCAGAAAACTAGGCATCTCCTTGTTAATAACTCCACTCTCCCTACCAACAGAGTTGGGAAATTGAGAAGTTGTGGCTTGTCTGGGGAAGAGGGAGAGGATTTCTCGAGCATAATAGAAGATTCTGCGGGGTTTAGTGCCAAAGTCTCAGCTGGTTCTTAACACACATCACTGCCCGAGTCAGCAGTGAAAGGAAATTTTGTACATACAAAAATCACTCAGCAGTGCTGAAAAACCTGGGGCCAGAGGACTTGAAGTCTTCTGTGTCCACTCAGCTGTTTATTTTCCTGCTCAGTGAGTTATTCGAGATGGGACAGAGCGACTCTAACGCTTCGCGTTGACTTGGAAGAAATAAAAGCCCTTCACATTCCAGTTGGTTCATCCACTCCCACCCTGCCCTTCCCCAGGAGCCTGGGCCAGCAGCCTGCAGAGCAAGGACAGCCTGTCCCAGACCTGGCTGTTCCAGGGATCTTTAGCTCAGGATCCCATCCCTTGGGGCCCTGGTTGTGTTCACACGACCGGGACCAGGGAATGGGGAGTGTGAGCATCCATATCAAGGACAGAGGAGCAACTGCAGACACAAGAAAGCCACTAATCAACCGAGGAAACAGTTCTCAGCATCAAACTGTGTGCTATAGGAGGCGAGACACTGAGAAATAATTACATTTCTGGCCATTACCAGAACATAGATCCTTCCTCAATCCCCATCTATCCCTATGCCATGTCCCCATGACACCAAGAGGAGAACTGATGTCACCCTTCTCTGACCAGAGGGTATCCTGGTTGCCTGGTCAGACCAGGACCTGGTGTGTTCCTCTCGTTTCAGGAAGGGTTTCTTTCTCTGCTGGAGTTTTAAAATACTTTTCCCCTCTGCCCACGTTACTGGAGCTTTTGTTCCATTCCCGTGGAAAGAAGGGAATTCAGGCTGCATTCCTGCCCCAGCCCATGACTGAAGGGCAGCACCTTTTCCCCCGAGGGTGAATTATTGGTTATTTCTCATTCTGCTCAAATGGTTAAAATCACATTCACCATTCAACACAGAAGCTGGGTAAAATATTCTGATTTTTGTGATTTCCCCCCTCTGTACTGCAGCTGCAGCTGTTAGAGCTGCCCCAGTCGCTCAGAGCAGTCACAGGAGGTGATAATTCCACATGTGAGTTGGCCTGGGAGCAGTGTGGGATTTTCTCGAGCCGTTTCACTGCCCAGCTCTCAACTTGCAGCAAGAGCAGCTTCGGAACGAGAGCTGAAACGTGAGCCCCGTTATCCTCCGCTGGTTGGACACATCACCCACATGGCACCGGCTCTGCCCTGCAGTTGGTGAGCTCACAGGAACCCAGCACAAAGTCTTGGACATGTTTTCAAGTCCAAATTGAAAATTGAGGTCTGTTATGACAGAAACACAACCCCCAAACGCTGCTCCACCCTCAGGGAAGTCCAGCTAGGAGCAGATTTATTAACATGGAAAATGTTAATAACAAGGGCTAAACAGGCAGAATGCAAGATGTTTGTGAACACTGTCAGTACCATGTATTTCTGAGCCAGCCAAGGTAATAATAAATAAAAATATGTATGATACATGTAATTAAATATTACGCTGGACAAAAATAAGTTGATAACCAGAATGGATATTCATCCCTTAATCATTCTGCTCTGCCTGGCACCATCCTGGTGTGGATATTTTCTGGTTCATCAACAGCCATGTCCACCCACATGTCCAACTTCTTGAACCTTTGCAAATCCCAGTCCCTTCAACATCTGCCTGCAGAGCCACACACGGCCCTTCTCCAACCTCATCCCTGCAAAGGAGGACACAAACCACAGACCAGCCCTTGGACAAGACCAGCACGTGTACACTGCCAGGTTTTGCTGGCATGAATTCTGCCAGGGTTTTCTGAAGAAGAAGAAAGATGGCAATGTATTTTGCTCTAAGAAATGTGCATTTCTATTCCACTGATAAACACGATTACAGGATCAATTAGTTGGAAAAGACCTCTGAGGTCATCGAGTCCAACCTGTCCCCCAGCCCAGAGCACTGAGGGCCACGTCCAGTCCTTCCTGGGACACCTCCAGGGGTGGAGCCTCCCCCACCTCCCTGGGCAGTCCCTGCCAAGGCCTGACCACCCTTCCTGTGAAGAAATTCCTCCTGAGTTAGAGAAAGGTGAAGGAAGTCACTGCTGCTGATAAGAGAAATACTCCTTTCAAAAAGTTAGAATATTATGTACCAACACCTGAGCACAAAACTGCCTCTCCTTCGACTTGAGACCATCTCCTGACTGTCAAACTCATCACACAGATTGTAAATGCAGCTCCTTTCTTTGGCTGCCAACGTGCCCTCTGTGACCTGTGGGTCTCTGTAAGCCAATCCAAGCAGGAAACTGGATTCTGGTGAAGCCAAAGTGCTCCTCCTGCTTTCATTATTCATGCACTTGCATTTCAACAATGTAGGAACAAACTGCAGAGGTGAAGAGGGGAAAAAATAATTAGGAGTGCAACAAAACGCACGAGCACATTAAGGTGTTAAAAGGGTTGGAGTGTGAAACCCAAAAATAAACATTCTGCTTAATATCTCAAGGTAGTGTTTTGATGTGTGCTAACCAAATCAATATTTGAAATCATGGTAGGAGCCTGAATTTCCAGCTGGTGCAGAGACATAAAAATGGAACAGATTGTATTTAGAGCAAACCCTGCCACTGCAGGCTCTGCCATAGCACGACTTTGCATTTAGTGGCACATAAATAGTGTTATTCTTTGTTGACATTAGGATTAACTTTGTGGATTGACACTGAAGAACTGTAAAAAGAGTTTTAAAACCTCCTCACTTTTGTGATCTTTCCTTAACCACAGGAGCTACTGCAAGCTAAGCTGACTGGCCAGAAAGACAACTGGATTGTGAGGCTTTTTTCAAGCAGGAGCCTCCCAAGCACAGTCCAGTTTGGAAACTGCCCCACCACGCACCTTTCCAAGAGCAGTGAAAGTGCTGATCTCCCTATTCCCCCTCTATTTAAAGCCTCCACTTGGACCAGCAGGAAATTAAATGTTTTGTGAGTTAAAAAAAAGAGAAAGCAAACAAAGCAAACACAGCTGATGACCCCCCCCCCCGTGACAGCGGTAGGTGAGGTTCAGTTTGGCTTCTCCCTCACCAGAGATTCAATCCTGAGGCCAACAGGAAGGATGGCTGATGGGGAGAGGAACTGAGCCCCTTCTACCCCACCTAAACCTGGGGGCAGTGGGTGCCATCCCCAACCACAGGAAATCCCTCCATCCTCCCAGAACAAACCCCACAGCTCCGGGATGGAGGGGCTGGATGGAGCATGGCTGTCAGGAGCAAGAGGTGGCAGATTATCCTAGAAAATAACAACCAACAGGCTGTCTCCAAGCACAGGACAAGAGTTACAGCTCAGCCAAGCCAGCAAGGCCCAGCCACTCTGGAGCAAGGTCACTGCTGGCTCAGAGGTCCCAGCAGGGCTGGGACAATCCCTGGTGGCACTTGTTGCTCGCTGTAAAGTCCTGCAGATGCCAACCTAAGGCCCAGGCAGCCCAGGGAGCAGAATTGCAGGGGAGCTGGAGCTCTCTGCTGAGGGTAGGTGGCTTTGCCAAAAGGCCAGTCCCCTCACAAAGGCAGCCCTGTCACCGAGGAGGAGGTCCATCTTCATGGCCAATCTGACAAATGTCTTATTATTACTATTATTTTTTTTAAGTGGGCCTGTTCTCTCTGGGTCACTTTACTCAAGCCTGCCCAACCTTGGTAATAATGAGCTGGGGCTGGTTAAGCAGCTAATTAGCATGCCGTTTGTTAGACCAGTTAAGAACGTAATTATTGTGAGTAGGCAGAGCCTGCCCATGGAATGCATTTGGAAGGTTACCATAGGAATCCTTCCTCGCTCTATTCATTCCCAGTGTAATACTAATCACTATCATAAGGAAAGGATTGCTTGGATATAGACTGTAGGTTACCATCTGATTAGATTGCCAGTGAACAAAGCCATCCAGGCCGGGGCTTTGTTAACCCTTTTGGGCCCTGCCAAAGTGTCCTGACCCACACGAGGAGCTCCCCCGGTGCCAGGTCCCCCTGCCCTGCCCAGGAACTGCAGTGCCAGCACCCTGAGCAGAGCTCAGGGCCCTGAGGGAGGAGGGCAGGCTGAGCTCTGACCTCCAAACGGGCTCAGATCAGGGAGGGGTCACCCCACCTGGCACAGAAAGCCCCTGGCTTTGCCATGGGGAGGTCGGTTGGATCCAAGCTGAGCTGGATAACTCAAAGGTCTGACTAAAACAGTGACTGGGGAAGACTAAAGAGCAGAACTACAGCGTTTTCCTGGTATTTCTGTGAAATCCACGGCTCCTCCAGCATTCAAGGTGGGATCCTGCAGACAAACCTGCTGGGGACGGGACCCTCAGGGCGTTATCCCAGCTCTGCTCTGCAGCACTGTGCAGATACAACTGATACCACAGGACACTCATCTGACAGCTCCCAGTGCCTGGGGGACAGGAGCTGAGAGCTCCACCATCCAGGGGTCAGGCACCTCCATGTCCCTGCAGTCCCATCAGCAGAAGAGTCCCAAACTGCCCCAAACTTCTCTCCCACCCTCAGATCTCCTCCAGGAGCAGAGGCTGCAGGGACTGCAGAACCTGCTCAGTGCAATTCCTTGGGGATGAGGAGCAGCTCCCTCTTCAAAGGGTGCAAACCTGCTCCCTTTTGTCAGGAAGGGAATTCAGGAACATTTCTCCTTTGTTCCCCTGCCCCCGAAAGTCACAGCCAGAGCTCACAGTTCCACCAGAGCAGCCCTAAAGAGCCCTGGATGTTCATTAAATCGCCTCTGCATATTTTGCTCTTTTTTTTTTTTTTTTTATTTTTTTCCCCCTCGAGGCTGCCTACCAAAAATCTCCCCGTGGTGTTCCTTAGCTCTTATCCTAGAAGTATTAGAGAAATGAAGTGGTGAATGCCCCAATCTGAGAGCATTCTGTGTCCAGCCCCACGCTGTTCACAGCTCGCTGCCGAGGCCCGAGGCTCGGTGGGAATTTACAATTCATCGGCGACCAAACTATTTTAATGTTATCAACACATCCTTCCCCTGGCACACGAGAGTGTGACTTGTGACGAGGGAAGCAATTTGTTTCATGAATTTCATCCTTTGTTATTGAAAGCTGCTGGATTTGGATGTATAAAGACCTGTGCCATTAAGCCGCGGGGCAGAAGCATCCTATGGGCTGACAAGTTTGTTTGCTTGTTATTATTATTTTTTAAATACAAATTACTTTGAAAGTAGCATTATGTAGGACTCTGAAGGTGCTTTACTTAAGGCTTGTGCCTTTTCCAAAAGGTTGTGGAATATGAAGAGAAATGCATGGAGCAGTCTGTGATCTCAATTCAGTAGGAAAATACCAGCTGATTTCTAACCAAATTAATGTATATTATTCAGTGGGTTTACTTTGTCCCATCCAGTGTACCCCTAAATAACTGTATTTAATAGAAAATGTGGATTTACTAAAACTGGAATCTGTCTGGTGTCTTTAAAATGGTAAAGGAGGATCAATGTGAAAAGACAGTTTGACTATCAGGCCCCCTCTTTGCTGCAAAAGGCTGTCTGCTTAAAATGAGAGACTAGATCAGCTCTTTCATAAAAAGGAAGTATGAAAAATTTACTTTATATAATTCCAAATATAAAAACCCCTCAGAACATGATTCTGATAATTTATTTTCCCAAGTCAGTGTATTGAAACAAGAAGCCAGGAAACTAAGAGGAATAATATCTCAATCCAGCTTCCACTAGATTACCAGAACCAACAAGAAATAGAAAGAAGTGTTCTTTGGGAGCTATTGTTCTCAAGCCAGTTCTTTCACTCCATTTTTGGCTAATTAAATTAATCTGGTAAGCAGGTGTAAACCCACTTGTTTGAGCAATGGTTTGGGTGGCTAAGAGGAGAGATTGGAGGTATTTGCACAGTGAGAGATTTGCACACGGGAGCATTAAACCCTATCAACAAGAGGAAACTCCACTCAGGATGCAGAAAATCCTGTTTAGCACTTCCCAAATCGTACCAAGGAGGCCCTAATCCAACCCCCCACCACCGAGGGGACACATAATCATCTGTTTGTTCTACTGCAAAGCCTGATCCCTGAGCTGGGTGGATGTTTTACCTAGTTAATATTTTATGTGGTAAATAGAAACATAAATGCTGCTGTCCTTCAGCATTTGCATTGTAAATGCACAGCCAGTAGAATGCTCAGGTTTGGCTCAAAACCAGTTCCCCTCCAACCTTTAACTGCAATAATTAACTTTTTCCATATGCATTTATTTTGCAGAAGTGCAAACCAACCAGGCTGCCAATGAAGATGGCAGATGAGCACAGCATCACACACCCTAATCATCACCAAAGGCACAGGAAGAGTTAATAAAAAAGAATAAATTGTGATTGGAGAAAGATGGAGAGAAAAAAGAAACATTACCAACAAGGAGGCAGAATTCCATCCTACCTACATAGTTAGAATGGTGTCACTTCTGATTTGTAGATATTAAAGATTGGTTTGGTGCAACTGTTCTGATTTGGCACCAAGGAATACCAGCTAACCTGAAAAAAATAAGAGTTTGTTTGCCCTTTCCCTGGGTTATAACAGGGCTGGAGAAGAATAACTGCTCAGGCCTGGGAGTGCAAAGGGAGCTGGACCCAACCCCAGCCTTTGGCATCCCCCAAGGAGCAGATCGAGCTCCTGATGTGACACCTGGTGCACCCACCAGCCCCTCACAGCCCTGTTTGCTGCCTTTCCAAGACACCTCTCAGAACTACCAAAATAATGGCACAACGTTCAATCCCACCGAGGCATCTCCGGGTGGAACCCTGGGAGGGGAGCAGAAGGGAAGGAGGAAAGGATCCCAGTGACACGAGCTGTGACTGTGTGTCCCATGTCCTCGCAGTGCTGGGCCACTGCCAACCACCAGAGGAAGCGTTTGGAGCAGCAGTGAGTGCTGCTGGTGCCTGTGGGGCTGCTCCTGGAGACACTGCCTTGCTCCCAACATTCCTCCTCTGCCCAGCTCCCAGCAGAGCCCAGCCCAGCCCCCGGGCTGCAGAGGGGGAGTCAGCTCCTCCAGCTGAGCCAGAGCCTCCCAAAACCCTCGGGAATCGCCCTCCCCGGACCACCTGGGTGGCACAGGGTGCTGGCACCACACCTAACCCGAGCCTCGGCATCCCCCAGAGCCTGCTTCCTGCCCTGGGCACCCCAGCAAGGATCGCACTGGCACTCTGGGACGCCCCGGACCGTGCAAGGCCATCCTTTTGCCCAAACCACCCTGGCACCGAAGGATGCTCGCTATTCATGTCATCGGGAGGAAGCTGGACAGTCAACCAGAACAGCCATTTCATTTACCTCCTCCATCAGCAATAACGACCTGAGAGAACAATTAACATCCCTCCTCTCCCCCCCCCCCCCAGCCCAAAGCACTCCTGATCTTCCCCCTCCCGCCAGCCCCTTCCAGATTTGCTCCTGTTTTTCGTCTATTTGTGAAGGTGCCCAAGACAGGAGCTCACTTAATACGTTCCCTTACGCTTGTGGCGCAACAGCCTATTCAGCACAGATAAGCCCCTTTAGAAATGAAGGGGAATTTAATTCAGTGCTTGAGTGACAGCAGGAAGATTTATCCCCTCAGCAGACAATACGGCTTTTGGGGCTTTAATCTTGCCCAGACAATGGGCTGTTTCTCGGCCCTCATCTTGTGCTTTTCCCACGATGTTCGGTGATTAACCGGGGCTCCATTGGATGGAAGCCACTATCTCTCATTTAAGAGTGTTTGCGCCTCTGTCAAGGACCAGGGAGGGAGGGAGGGAGGTGGGAAGAAGAGAAAGGAAGGGGAGGGCGGGGGGGAAAGTTGAACTCATCTGGGAGCAGTGCTGGAGGCTGTGCGCTGGGCGCAGGCGGATGCCGGCACTATCTGCAGTGGGCAGGGCAGGGGGACAAAGCAGAGGGACACTGGCATTGTCACCTCCGGGAGAGCTGCGGGCAGGGCGCCACGGACTTACTTCAGAATAACAGAACAGAAGCTCCTCTTTTATTTCGTGATTGAGAAAAGCCCCTGTCACAGCTGGGAATCCACCAGCCCTTAGCGTGTCTGGGGCACAAACCTTGAGGGGACGAACGCACCTTTCGCTGCTGGCAGGGATTGGGGTTTGGATTTCTGCCTGTGAGCAGGTTAACACCGAGCTGAGGTTGCCTTCACTCATCCGAGGTGATTATCTGTGCTATAGCAATTCCCAGAGACCTCAAACAGACACTGGACATGGAACAGCTTGCAGCAAGAGAGTCCTTTCCCCAAAGAACCAACAAATCCCTCCATTGCAGAGCCAGGAGAAGAAGTGACCACACACAGGTTATCCTGCAGGGCAGAGCCAGACATCCTGCCTTCCCAAGTCTGAACCCTGCATCCCCAAAGCCAGCCTAGCTAAGAGCAGCTTAGTCCAAACCACTCACACCCGCCCTGAGTGCAAACAAAACGGTGTTAAAATAAAACCAAATACAATCTCAGCATCCCCTGCTTGCATTAGAGGGTACATTTAATAGTGAACTGCTTTAGCAGTTCTTTTTCTGCCCTGGTCTTTAGCAGCACAAAGCACTTCCACAAGAAGTATAAAGCCCTGTGCCCTTCAGCAGTCTTTGCCCAAAGCCAGGCAGTGACACAGCAGTGATTATACACAGAGGCTCACCTTGTTTTTCTAATGGGTTTTTGCTTCAAGCATCCGTAACTTCCTGAGCCCCAGGTCAGGCCAACATAAAAGTACAAGTATTCAGGAAGCTCCTTTGCTTTAAAATTGCTGCATTTTGGCAGCAGCACTAACTCTTCACGAAATTACTCCTTTCCCTCTAATAATCCACTTAAATCTGTATAGGAAAACTTGTCTGTATGAGCTGCAGCCACTGCAACAACACAACCAGTGGAGGCAGTGTCAGGTGTTCTATTTATAGGCCTTTCATGCAGGTGTGTGTTTGCCTCTAAATACCTGCAGAGCCTCCATAAATAGGGATTGTTTTCCACCACCAGCTGTTTGACAACTGGGATGAGCCTGCTTAGCTTAGATGTTTCCAGCCACTTCTTCCCCACAGGATTTCCCCCAGGTAAATCCCTGCAAGCACAATCCTGGCAGCTCACACTGATTGTTACAGATGCAGCACTTCAGAGGCAGCAGAATCCATTTGTTGAGGGAACTATCCTTAGACTTTTGTCCTGACCCAGCACATGAGGCACAACTGACAGGCAGAGGGATCAAAGTCTCCCCTTTATCAACGTGCACTTGGCAGAAATGTAAACTTCCCCATATATGGCTTCAGAAATGTGTTTGAACTCACTCAAAGAGCGGCCAAAGATGTCTCAAGGAGTGAAAATTCACTGACCCCCCCCTCTGAGAGGGAAAGGCAGCCCAGGTACATTGGGCTGTGGAAGTGATTTTTTTTTCTTCCATCTACTATTTCTATCCATCTCCTATCTAAGTTTTCAGTGTTAAGATTGGATATCTTTTGGTAACAGCAGATAGGAAAAAGTAAAAGGAAGTATCAAAGGATTTTTTTTTTCCATACAAACATAATTGGTTTGATAGTGAAGTGCTTATTTACACAAATAATCAGTTGGTGCAAAGATTGTGCAGCATCTAATCCACTTCCCAGCCCTGGCTGTCCCAGCTGCAGAAAGTGGGTGAGGGAAGAGCAGATAAACCAGGCAAGAGAGAAATAAATGAAGAGCGAGCTTACCAGGAGGAATAATTAACATAAAGACAGAGAACCAGCAGTGCTGAAGGTTCCCAAGTGTAGGTCAGCAAGAGCTAACCAGGCTGTGGGGAGGAAAACTCCTGGCCTCCCTCAGTTCTGCAAATCCTGCAGCCCTTTCCGAGGAAAATTGTTCAAGAAGTTTGATTTTGAAGTTTCCTTGTAATGTAAAGAACAGTAGTGGGTTCTGGTGAAAGAAAACATCAGTTCTTTGAAATTGTTCTGTGATATAATTTGGGTATTCCTTTCTTCCCTATTTCTGCAGCCACTCTTGCCCCAGAGCGAAGTGTGACACTGGAGCACAGAACAGAGAATCTGGAAACTGTTCAGTGGGAACAGAGATCATTGGAAAGGGGGAACCAGAGGGAATCTCCTGCAGGGCTCCCAGGCTGGTGCTGCCTCTGGAAGCACAACACCCAAATTCAGATCATCCCATGGGTGTCACAGCTCGGACTAATGGAGACTAAGGACAAAGTGAAGGGTTGCCAGTGGCTGTAAAATGCCAAAGCCAACAATAACAGTTTAGGTGTGTGCTTAGATTTCAGACCTGCAGAGAAGTGGGTTTTGTTTGGCAAGAGGAATAGCCTTTAATATCCTCCTGCTCCAGGCAGATACACTCAAAGGCAAATAAGCCAGGACTGATTAGAACACTGGGAATGAAAGGAAAGAGGGAGGAATCTTCAAGCTGTGGCTGATAACCCCACAGTGATGTGACAGATCTGGGGAGAAGTTTAGGATGACTTCAAGCAGACCTGAGTGCAAAGACACCTACAGTTATTTTTTTCTGAGCAAAGGGACTTGGAAGCAAAGTCACAAGTAAAGCAAATTGGAGCACCTACCCAAAATCAGCAGCAGCCACCCCGATCCACAGCTCTTCACCTTCTGCTGCCCTGGGATGGGATCTTGTGGGAATGGGTCTGATGAGGCAGAAAAACCTGCACTGCTCCTCAGAACTCAGATCCACACCCCTCAGGTGAAGAAAATGCCCGAGACTCTGCCTTTCCCGAGGGACTAATGGAACTGCTTTACCTGACCAGCCTCGAAGAGGAGGAATTTGAGATGTGGGTTTTGTCTGTAAAAAAAGGGCAAGACATCAGCCAGAGACAGAAAGGGGAAGGAAAGAGGGGGAAGAACTAAGAAGGAAGTGCCAGTTCTTTGACACCTTTTTGATGGAGTTGGATTTGCAAAGCAGAACATACCCCCTTCCCTTTCACGGGCCTGCCCTCCCTAATCTGATTTTAAGAGAACTTGGGATGAATCATCCCTCCCTGCCCCACAGGCTGCAGCAGTTCTGCCCTGGAGGGGGGTCCTGCAGGTCCACCCTGCCCTGTCCCACGTCCCCAGCACTGCCCAGGGTGCAGCTGCAGCCCCAAACTCAGGGATGAAGGTGCCCGAAGTGCCATCCCTGGCACAGACACACAGGGCAGCTGCCCCTGGCACAGTGTCTGTGGGAAATGGTGAGATGGTCCTCGGGGACCAATGACTCCAGAGCAGGCCAAGCTCCAGGGCTGAAATCCCCTCTAATGGGGGGTGGAAATGCCTCGGGTTTTGCTTTCACTGCTACGAAGGGTTTGCCAGCAAACTTATCTTATTTGTTGAGCCCAGTTTCTCTCCTTTATCCCCCCAAAAGCCACAGGGTTTGGTCTTTATGAGGTGCTGAGCAGCCACAGCTCCTGTTCACTGCTCTGTGGTTGGAGGTGGAGGGCACGGATGCTCAGCCCAGCTCAGCCCCTCCAAGCAGAGCAGCTCAACACATCCCTAAGGAATGCTCAAGGCACATCCCTAAGGAATGCTCAGGCTGAGATTGGCACAAGACCCAAAATGCAAATTGATAATTCATGTAATTAGGGAGCCCCATTCAAATAGTTGTTTCCAGTCATTTCTGTGTCATAATTAAAAAAGCTACGTGATAAACTGATTTAAAACATCCATTACAAAACCAAACCAGAAATGTGCAGTAACACCACAGTAAGGAAAAAAAAAAATCCCCTGTGCCAAAATTTACATTAAAAAAAAAATAGTTATTTAGCCTGGCAATGCTACAACTTTTCTCTCTGAACTTTGTAAAGCTTCATCCCCAAGCGGATTGACTTCTACATTATCTGACATTTCCTCATTAGCTTCTTTCCTTTCTCTCTTTTCTCTGCAAAAAGGCCCTTGAGTCTAACGATGTCAGAAGTCTCTGAAATTTGACAGATCTTACATTTCCAGCTCATTTTCTAATGAGTTTGTACATCAGGACTGATTAGTGTAATAAAGAATTCATGAAGCAAATAAATGTAACATGAAGACACCTTGAAGAGAGGAAAGAAAGAGCAAGTCAAATATGTTGAGAAAAGGTCTGGCCTTTTTAACCTTCATTTAATCGTTCTGACAAAGACACTTCATCAAAGAGACTTGGCAGGTATTTGGACTCTGTGCACAGAAATACCAGGCTTTGAACTTTCTCTCCCCTGCCTTGCCCAGGAGAGCCCATCATTAGCCTAATTTAGGCAACCCCTGATCAAGCCAAGCCTTTGCCAGCCCTGTCCTGACCCGCTGAGCAGGGCTCAGAGCGAGCAGAGGGTGCAGAGCAGCCCCTGTGATCAGCTGGCACAGCACCCTCTGTGCTGCCAGGACTGCATTTCCCAGCCATGGCCACGCTCCTGCTCCCTCTGTTTGGGAATCCATGGGAAAGCTTCCTGGAGTTCTCCTGTGGCAGCCACCTCCCCACCTGAACCCATCACTAACTGGGTTCCTGCCTGGCCCTGCCAACAAGTGCTGCAGGTTTTTTTCCCTCAACAGGTGCTGCTTTTCCATGTGAAAAGCAAAAAAAAAACCCAGGAAGCAGAGCAACGTTCCCTTCCAGGACTCCCATCCCTGGATTCACCTGAGTGTTGTTTGCGCCACGTTCAGTGTCACTTTTCTGTCACCTTCCCACAGAGCTTCACCCCCTGGAGCTGTCTGAGCTGAGGAATTTTTGTGTTCCTTCTGAGCTCTCTCAGGGGAGAACTGGCTAAGAACAACCACCCAGATGTTCGGGTCCCCTAGGAAGGAAAACCAGTATGTTTTGTTTTTGTTTATTTTTATCTACAGAATTAAAAATAGGCTTTGTTTAAATAGAAGCTGAGTTGATGTCTTTGCTGAGGAAACTATACATTTGAGATGTTTACATGGAAAATGTGCCAGAGGTTTTCTGACCAGCTTTAGTTTGGGATCTTTCCCACTCTGGACATGAACTCTTGGCATCAGAAGCCTCAAGCTCAGCAGGAATTGCACATGCCATGATAGAAAGCATAACAATAACTAATATTAAGAAAGAATAATTCTATATGTATGTTCAGATGAATAAAACTGGTGAGAATTTCAGGATTCAGATCTATTTCACCAGTGGACAGGGAACACAGCGAAGAATCCTGCCCCTTTCCCTCAGCAATGCCCCAGTGGGCCTCAGCCAGTTGTAATCCTGTTCTCCTCATGTCTTCACCCAAATGGAACATTGTCAGGGCTCCTCAGGAAGCTGCAAGAAGATTCTTTTGAATAGGGACTGTATGTAAAATAGTTCAAAAGAGTCCTTGTCCTGCACAGGCCAGATCTGCATGGGAAGTTACTTTTTTGTTCTTCAGAAGAAAGCAAAAACCCACAAGGACAAAAAAAAAAAAAAAAAAAAAAAAAAGGAAAGAGAGAGAGAAAGAAACCAAAGAAACCTCAAAGAGTTCAAAGAGTGTTTCATCAGCATCTCAGGCCTCAAGAGCAAGGACCCCTTTGTCATCTTTGGTGACTGACTTCTCCCCTGAACTGGATATGATGGAGCATCTCATGGGTGTTTACAGTGAAATTATTCTGTCTGAGCCACGGGGGAGCTCCCCTGCCCTTCCCAGTGCTCTGGGGCTCTTTGCTCCCCTCACTGCTCGGGGTGAAGGGCTCCATGCCCGGATCAGGGACCATCAGGAGAGATGCCTGACCCCAGCACAGCACTCCAGCAGGCTGGAAACCCTGGGGAGCATCATCTGCTTCTGCAACGAGCATCCCCTCTTTTCTATTCAAGTGTTCAAGGTGAAAACTTTCCCTAAAACAAAAAAATCCCATCTAAGTTGCGTTGTCTTTAGAGTTATAAAACTTTATCCTTCTGAGGTTCTCCCAGCTCGTGTTTTAAACTGATGTCTACCTTAAAAAGGTCTCATAGAAAACTGCAGCACACAAATGCTCCCCCTCCACTCCACTTCTTATTTTCTGTGCCCTTTTGACCCCTTTTGTCCCAGCCACCTTTTTCCCCTTATTCTCCTTTTGCATCCGATCACCCTCTGCATCCTCTTTATTCTTATCTTCCATCGCCCCAGCTCTTCTCCCTCCAAGTTCTGCATTGCTCTGGCCCAAACCCCCCTTTGACTTTATCTGCCTCTTCTCTGAACACTGCAGCAGAAAAGCTCTTTCCTCAGTGGCACAGCTGCTCTCTGCAAGATTTCCATGGACAGCAAAGCCTGTGTGATTTCCAGCAGGGAAAACACAGCCTGCAGGTGCCTGCAGCGGGGCACAGTCACACACACCACGGGGTGTGTTTGCATCAGGATGCACTTCAACCCTGCCTTTTTCTCTGCCTTTCTCACCCACTTTTAAGGAACTTGCCCCAGCAGCACTGCTGTGGCAGCAGGTCATGGCACAGAAAACTACAGGAAAAAATCATCACCAGGGAGAGGATGGGCAGAAACCTAAACTGGTAAGGGGATACTGGGGAAACGTGTCCAGACATTTTGGCATAAGAAATGGTTTGTAACATATATGATAAAAACAAGATACAATATAATTAGCACAGCCTTGGCAAACTTCCAGCGTGCTGAGCTAAAGAAATGATTCTGTATTTGGTTTAAAGCACACAGAGCTATTTATACTGTTATTTATCCTGTGATCCCAGTGCAGGAGGGATCCCTCCTTCCTGGAGTAACTCCCCATGCCACAGGAGTGCAATATTGGCCCTTCCTAACTAAGGCTTCCAAACTGTGGCTTGAATCCCACTCACTCCCTGCCTTTGCACCTCTCACTTGTGCAAAGTCACAGAAATGCTGCAGGAACATTCAGACAAGCTGTGATCTCCCAGCCAGCCCCACAGAGCTGGACAGAGCCTTCCAGCAAGGACTTCCACAGAAAAAGACACTTCCCAGCTCTCTTTTTGACCAAATTGGCCAACAAACAAACTGAAGCTTTTTCCATCCTTTCCCATCACCACCTTTCCAGTGGCCAAAGGGAAAAGGGAAACTCGGCAGCATTTACACAAACTCAAGTTTCCAGAAGTTTTCCTGAGGAGTGTCCAACTACTCACCCTCCTCAGAGACAGGAAAGCTCCTTCTCAAGACCTTAGGTTTGAAACTGCTCAGTTTTGGGGGGAAAGCCTTTCAGAGCTCACCCTGAGCACCTCCTGGGGCTCCTCCTGCCCTGCTCTGGCAGCTCCTGCAGGTCTCAGGCTGGGTGACACCAACCCAGGAAAACTGCCAGGTAATGCCACCACTTCACCACTTCTGTTAATAAACTTCTTGATTTGGACTGACCACATAAAGCAGTTTCACCACAGCAGCAGAAATTCCTTATCACACGGGAGAGGGGAGGGCTGGGGACACTTTTTCCCATGGAGGAGAGAGTTTGTGTGCAAGTCAGGACATCCCTGGTCCAGAGCTAGCTGAGAGGAGACAGCACTGCCTGTGGAATCATCTGAAAGGACTTTCATCATCCTCATGGTTTGGCTGTGACCTCAGCATGGTCATCAATCCCCATTCAAATCCCCTGAAAATTCCAGCAGAACACACGTGCCAGGTGACCAAATCTGGTGTTTAAGTGGAGCTTTTGGAACCATCACAGGTGAAAAAAGTCAAGACGTTGCTCAGAACGTGTTGCAATGAGGTGGAAGACAGAAAAACCTGCAGCTGTCTCCTGTTTTATTTAGCTCTGATTTTAGGAGGGGCAGAAGGGCACTTTTAACCCTCCAAAACACAAGAAATAGCTATGAAAATTGTTAATCCCAAATGATAGCCTGAAGTCCAAGGTCAGAGTGACAGGGACCTCCTAAAGGGCAAGGTCAGAAGGGACCGTCCTGTGGCTTCCCAGGGTGACCTCCTGCACAGCGAGACTTCCTCACAGCAGTTCCTGCTTGGTGCACACAAACCTTTCAGGAGGCACCAAACCTCAGCCCTCGAGTTCTCAGCAATGAACTCGAGGGCCCTGGTGAATTGTCTGAGGTGGAACCGCTGTCCTGGGGAGTTCTGAGGGACACACTCACTTTAAACAGCTGGCAGACCCACCAAGGTGAGGTTTTCCTTCCTGGTGTCCAGGGGGGATGTTTGAGCTGATCTTTCAGATCATTCTTCCAACCTTTTTTTCCCGGATTTCTACTTTTTAATTTTTTTTTTTTTTAATAAAGGTTTCTATTAAACTGGGTGTTGTCACACCTTTAGCCCATTGACTCGAATTTTGCTGTAGGTAAGCACTTTAAGGTGACATTTCTGTCACCTTTCCACTTTCTCCTCATTAAACTAAACAGATTAAGCTCCTGGAATAACAAGAAAAACTGTTTATTTCCAGGTTTATAGCTGCATATTTTCGTTAGAAATTGTGCATGAAGGTTTATGTTCCAAAACATGTTTTTTGTCCTTGTTCTTTTAAAAACCCATTTCACAACGAAATCCAGGGAGAATCACAAACCGAGATGCATTGTAATCCTCTTTTAAAAAATGTTTTAATGCAATTAAATTTGGAGATACCACAGTAGGGCCTTACCCACTGCTCTCAGCTGAAAGAGGGAAGAAATTAAGTGACTTTAAAATGAAACAGGTTTCTCTTCTGTCTGACTGAAAGTTACAGGATGTTGGTAGTGAACCAATTAAAACACATCTTAAAACGATAAATACAAACCAAATGTACATTATCAGCATGTTCAGCCTTTTGTTTCTCGGTCCTGTTTTGTATGGGCTTATTGCAATCATATGTGTTTGGAAGGAGGGGGAAAATCAAATCATTTTAGGAAATAATAAATAAAGAATTCAGTGGAGGAAACAAAGGAGGGCTGCGTTTGTTCAAACATAAAATAAACCAGCGGCAGAGGGAAGGCTGGAAGAGAAGCCACAACAGTCATGGGTCAGTGGAGCTCAGAAATATCTAGAAAACAGAAAAAAACCTGTCTGAGCTGAAGACAGTGACGTGGCTGGGCAGGATCAGGACGCTCCTATTGCCCTTCTTCACAAGACACCGACTGTGCCTTGGGTGCCTCTTGTCCATCCCTGGGATTTGTCACCTGCAGCACCAGCAGCCCAAGCACCTTCTGAGCTGTGCAGTGTCCCTGTTAGCCCAGTATTCACCCTCTAATGCATCAGCAATTCCAATCCCTGAGGTGGGAAAAGCCCTCCCAGCCCACGGATCCCCCCTGTGCCCCATCCCCACCCTGTCCCCCAGCCCTGGGTGTCACATCCAGCCCTTCCTTGGGCACCTCCAGGACTGGGCACTCCAACCCTCCCTGGGCAGCCCCTGCCAATGCCTGACCACCCTTTCCAGCCAGAAATTCCTCCTGAAAGAAATTCTCCCTGGATTTATGTTTTCATTTCTCTTTGCTCACAAACAGTCACAGATTTGGGCTGGAACAAAGTTGCTGTTTCTGCAGCAGATTTTCTACAGTTGCAGTGAGTGGCAATAAGTATCTGTATAAATATATATATCAAAATACACCAGCTACAGGCATTCACTATTTTCACATTAAGATACAGGCTTCAGAAGTGGAAATGTTTCACTTTTTACGAGTCTCAAAAAAATAAAAATTTCCTATATTTTTCCTCCCTGCTTTTAAGGCTTTCCCAAAGCATAATTCTTTTTCTACTACTGCTGATCTGTCCCCAGTCCCACACCCTGAATGGATTCTTCTTAATGAAAGACTGCAGCAAGTTTGCACAATTTTTTCATTCTTTGGGGCTGCAGGTAAGTAGCTGCTCAGTCCTGTGCTTAGGGGAAGGAAGTATTGAAAATCTCCTTTGCTATTCCTCGTTTCACGGTTTATAACGTGATACTTATAAATACTTTGGTAGCAGATTAAGCTCCAGAGAAATGAAAACATTTAAAAAGAGCACAAAGCCTGCAAGTGTCCAAATGAGGGAGCAGAAACTCTGCTTTAAGCTCCAGGAGGGGGTTTATGAGATGTAGTGCCATGTGCCATACAATACAAGATAAACATCTGTTGTTATTTCAGTAAACCTAAATCAGATGTTAAGCTTTTTCTTCAGGGGGATAGTGGCACAAAGAGAGATTTTATTTTTTTTTTCCTCTCTCTCTCTTTACCAACGTGGCTGTTCCTGTGCCAGGAAGAGTGGGAGAAGATTCTGGAGGGGACTTACACACCCTCAAAGCAATCTAGTGGTGATAAGGTGGCCTTTTGTAGCCTCTAATGCACCCTAGACCTTCAACCTTGGATTTCTGCCCAGAGAGATATTTATTAATAAGGAGTCCAATACTGCAAGTAGCAAGGAGGAGTTACTGCATTCACACGTCAGAACACAAATCCAAAACCAGATGAATCAACTTTCTCAGGCTGGAGAAGAGAAGGTGGTGTGGGGACCTCACAGCACCTTTCAGAGTCTGAAGAGGCTGCAGGGAAGGCAGAGAGGGACTATCCATCAGGGACTGGAGTGACAGGACAAGGGGAAACAGCTTCAAACTGACAGAGAGCAAATTTAGATTAGATATACAAAGAATTCCTTCCCTGGGAGGGTGGGCAGGCCCTGGCACAGGTTGCCCAGAGAAGCTGTGGCTGCCCCTGGATCCCTGGGAGTGTCCAAGGCCAGGTTGGAAGGGGCTTGGAGCACCCTGGGACAGGGGAAGGTGTCCCTGCTCGTGTCTGACAGCCTGGCTCCTTCCCTCCTCACACACCCAGGGCCAGCTCAGTCCGTGCCCCAGCCTGGCCCTGCCTGTTTAGCCCAGGCAGCAGCATCTGGAGCTCAGCTCCAGCCTGGGGTGGAAAAGGAGCCTTGGCAAGGAGGGGCTGCAGGAGCTGCTGTTCCTGCACACAGGGGTTCCCAGCAGAGCAAATGAACCATGGACCCAACGCAGAACTCGGGATAACAGCCCAGGAATCTGCTCTCATTCCAGATGTATTCCTGTTCAGCTCTTAATTTGGCAATTTTGTGGCATAGAGCAGTTTAACAATGCACTTTTAATGACCCAGCATTTATATATATCTTTTGTTTCATTTTTTATTTACCTTAGCAGCACACTAAAACGTCCCCAGCATACCTCAGGTTTTCACATTATATTTTAATTAGTGTTTTTATATATGAAAGACAAAGACACCACTCAGTACAAACACACATCTACTGTACTGCATTTCCCAAGGCACATAATTTAATACCCAGAACACCAAGTCTCTCTCCATCAAAATTAATATTCCCTTGCTGGGTACTGGGTCCATCTGGTAGCTGGGTTTGGGATCTATGGGAGGAGGGAACAATGTTTGTTGTTCTTGTAGAAGTAGTTAATGTTTTATAAACTCATGAAACTCCACAGAATTGGTATCACTGTGAAAGGAGCTCAGGGCAAGCAGATGTGCCCCTCGATTAATTAATTTTAGATGGGGTTTTTTTTGTTTTCTTTTCTTTTTAATAGTCACATATTCAATAGGGAAAATGTTAGAGGAAAGACCAGGATTTTTCCCAGAATGAACACTGAGTACATTCTGTGTTGCTTATTCAACTCTACCGGTACATTTTCACGATGGAAACCCTTCCAACATCAGACACAGAGGATGACCGTGGTGCCAGAGCACAAACCCCGGTGCAGAGGGTGCTCAGAACCACTCTGGGGGGGCAGCAGTCACCAAAACTGCTGGAGGTTTAGGGGACATTCAGTGTGACAGCAATCAAGACCAAAACTGCCGTGCCCACCCAAACTGAGCCATCAGTGCTTCCCTGCCCAGGACCCCTGCATGGTCTTTGTCTCTTCACCACCCTCTCTCAGCTCTGACAGCACCATCATTCCATGCTCAGTCTGGGCTGGGAAAGCCTGGCAGGAGCAGGGACAGACACCCCTCAAAGGTGAACTGTGGTGGGTGGTTCCTCCAGGCTGCAGGTTCAGGCTTTGAGTCTCCATCCCCGGCTTTAATCCTGTGCAACATTTATGGAACATTCCTTCCCTCCTCCTCTGGAGCAAGTGCAAACACTGCTTGGCAAAGAGGAACTGCCCACAAGGAAGGAGTTCCTCGGAGCAGTTGCACCAGAACTTGAACTAACCATAACATAACACGTCTGAATAATGCTGTGAAAAATATATAAAACCTGTCACGGCATTAAAAGTTTAAACATCATAAATCTTCAGCGTGCTATTTACTGGGCTGAGAAGGTGATAGAAACAACATTCTGAAGTGGAATAAGAGAAGAAAAGAAAATGTAGCCTGGAGGCCAGAGGGCAGGGAAAGCCCCCCGGGACCTGGCCAGGAACACGGCTCCAAGTGGAACATCAGCCCAGGGCTGGCAGGATGTACCTCAGCACTGTGGACACACCTTCCCAGCAAAATGCTTGGTTTATACCCTGGAAAAATGTTTCTAAGACATCTACCAAAATAGATGGGAACTTAGAACAGAGGAGGGAAAAAAAAAAAAATCAGATCAGAACTGGCAGCAAAGGAAAAGAATATGGAACAAATAAGTTCTCAGAAGGTGCCCCTCATGCTCCCAAAAGCTCCATCACAAACTAGTGTCTGGGAGGGGAATTTTCTACAGAAAACAGGGATTCAAATTGCCAGCTACAAGAGTTGCTCCAGCATTTGCCAGACTTCAGTACAAATTCGCAGTTCAAGTCGAAATAAACCCCTCACATTTTGTCAGTTTTCAAGCTGGAGCCTTGTTAATGTGTCAGATTGGTTCGAGCTTCTTCCTACAGACACAATCGCCAAGTTGTGATCCTCAGACTCTGTGTTGCATTGCAGAAAATAGAATATTTAGTTACTGTGAAAAAGATTTAAACAAGCCACTGCAAATTTTGCAACCTGTCAGCCCAAACCGTGGGGAAGTTTTCTGGGGGCTCCAGCTGGAGACCATCCCTCATGCAGACTAACTTTCTCTCAGTTATAATTGAGAACAAATTCCATTTTCATCTGTAACTGAACTTTTCAAGCTTTTGTAGCTCCAAGTCAGCTCATTAACATTACTTAGACACCGGGTTTATAGTTGAATTATACTATGTTTATACTGTGGAATTCCATTACTTAATTGCTTCACTACTGGAAATTTCAGTGGGGTTCTCATTTTTCGCATAAATCTTGAGAATAAACATGTTTCTGTATTTCTCTTAATTAAGTGCATGTTTCATAAAAATAGCCAACACAGACAAATTAGGCAAAGCATCACTTGTTTAATCAGAGGGGAAACTCTCGCCACAAGTAAAAGGGGAAACTCCAAAAGCTTTGGCACTTGCTGCCAGTGAGTGCTGGGGACTCAGGGCTGTCCACACCTGGTCATCCTGCACAAAACTCTGCTGGGTGCCACAAACCCAGAAAATGCCACACATTCATTTTAATTCAACTTCTTATGTATCCTAATGATGTGCAGGTCGAGGTATAGGAGTAGAGTTTGGACTTTTTCTGCAGCTCTCAGAATTCCTTTCCCTCACCAGCTGGAAGGGCAAAGCTCTTTGTGTCTCTCCCCATCCCAGCTGTCCCTTCCCACGAACCAGTCGATGTTGTCTGCTTATCCCTCAGTGCAAAATTCCAGCACTTGACTCACAAGAGCTCCTTTTGCCAGGAGCTGCTCCTGCAATAACTGTGCAGGCCAAATTCCTGCAGAAAAACAGCTTTCCTATGAAGATCCTCTCCTGGAGAGAGCAGTGAGGGCTGACCCAGGAGCCCCCACAGCTCGGTGCCCTCTCAGAGGTGGCATCACCTTCCCCCTCTGGCCTCTCCTTCCAGGGATTATGCCCTGGCAGTCAGTGCCACGTGTTTGAGACACAAATACTGAAAGATTGCTATTTGGAGCATCCTTTTACTGAAACATTTTGGAAGTGATCACCTGCCTTGGCAGGGCAGCAGCCCCTGGGCTGTGTGTGAGCCCGAGGCTGGCACTGAACCCCGGCCTCACTCATCACCTCCTGAAACACAGCCAGGGCTGTACTTCCCAAATGAAACCTTCCCTGCATCCTGACACCCCTCTCCACCGCAGCCCTGCAGGGAGCAGGTGATTTATGGGAACCAGTTAGTCACACTTGAAGGCTGGGCTAAATAATAATCAATAATTTATCAATATTTTTAATACGACGTTATGGGCTCTGATTTTCTTCCAGCAAGACGTGTGGGGCAGTAAATCTTGTCCCTCCTGCACCAGAGGAAGGTCTGTCCATGGGACTGACCCCTCAAAGAGCCATCTGTCCCTGCTCCTGGGAGCTGCAGCCCACCCTGTGTGCCCACAGCGGGTCAGGAAAACACCACTGCAAAGGCTGGGCTGAGGAAGGGGCTTCCACGGGGCAGTTCCAGCTATAGGAAAAAAAAAAATCAAAGGTGTATTTTTCAAACTGTGGCTGCCCCATCCCTGGGAGTGTCCAAGGCCAGGCTGGACAGGGCTTGGAGCACCCTGGGCTGGTGGGAGCTGTTGTGAGCTGGCACGTGACTGCAACGAGACCCTGAGCGTTCCTGTAACCCCCCAAACCTTCAACACGCTGGCACAGAGATCCTTTAATCTCCTTTCATCTGTAAAGTCCTCTCCCCTTGAAAAAAGCCCTTCCCCATCCCAAAGCCTCCGTGGCCCGTGGAGCAGCCCGTGGCCGTGGCTCTCAGGGCGAAGCCAGAAGTATTATTCCATTTTCCGCTGAATAAAAGTATTGAGGTCTCTTTGTCAGGGAAAAGCGAGGCTGGATTCCTTTATCCCCCGGCCCTTTCCTCTCACAATGCCAGACTCTGTTTGGTGGGCCAAGGAGGGCTGTCTCCCCAGAGATCCCAACAGGATTCAGTCCTCTGGTAATGGACTCCTAATACTCGGCAGAACCATCAGCCTCCTCCACGTTTCTCTTTGAACGAGGGTAGTCTGTCAGGGGTGGAAAGCAATTTAAAACCACTGGTAAAGAGAGAGCTTAGGTGGAGAAGAATGATTTCTTATCAAAGCTGCCAATAGAGAAGACCCAGGTGGTAGGGCCGAGGGGGATCCCAAAGCCCTTCCTCCTGCCTGGAATTAGCAGATGAAATTCAGTAACAAACGGGGCTTTTAGCAGCAAAGCCCAACCTTTGGAAGGGGACGATTAACACCTCTTGGGGGGGCAGAGAGGAGGGAGGGAGGGAGGCAGGAGCCTGACACGTCCTGGGGGGCTGCAGAGCTGAAATTGCCCTCTGTGGAACCAGAGATCTGCAGGTACAGGAATTTCAGAGGGGGGCTGGGGCTCCAGGGGCTGAGTAGAGAACGACAGAAAATATTCTGTGTAGGTTCATACATGAGGAAAGTGGCAATGGGAAGGCACAGGAGCGTGGGCCATGCTTAGACAAGATGGTTAAAGAGCTCTGTAAACCTGCTGGGCCTGATTTCGAGGCACAGAGGAGGGGGCACAGCAGATTTGTCACTGATTTGAGTGATTTTTCACTTTGTTGTTGGACCCTCTCAGAGGTGGATCACTCACACCCTCCCAGAGCTGTCCCGTCCTGTTCCATTTCTAAGTGAAACTAAATTCTCATTTCTCTATATTTGCTGGGAAGAATAAAAGTAGTTTGTGTAAGAAACAAAGCTATAGGAATAAAGGGTATTCTCAGGCAAAAAACCCTCAGCATCTGCTGTCACCAAACAATTGGGGGTTAAAAACATGTACATTTACAACCATGTTTTAAAGCACTATCTGTGGACAGGAAACACCCCAGACTGCAGTAAATGCATTTGGAGTTCTTCTAATACCTTTAAGTGTGTGGGGGGAAGCATAATCTGTTTTGATAACTCCTGACATTAAATAGTGATAAATAATTAAATATGTTTAACTGTTTCATTAACTAAAGATAGATGGAGAGCACTCCATAGATAGAATATAGATCAAAAAGATTGAGGCTGGCTCTAAATTCCCCTGATGTTTTATGACACCATTTGTATTCTGTCACTCACTAGCTTTATGTATAGTCCAAGCTGTGAACTGAATACCCCATTCAGAAAGCCACTCACTCTGCATGTTATTGCAATTTAATATTTTCACACACACACACATCATTATCTTGGAACCCGACACTGCAAGGAGAATTCAGTAATTTTTCAAGAGTGCTTTTTTTTTTTGTTCTAATGTGAGCACTGAGGCACAAGGCTGATCTAATGGCCACTCTCCCAGTATTTAGCCTCTGGACAGAGATCATCAGCAGGTTGATGTTTGTCTGTTTTCAGGGATTCTTCTCATTTCAAACACGTGTGATGTCATTTCGTTGAAAGAACTAAAAAGAAAGGTTAAGAACCTGTCACTGCCAACAAGGAAAAAAACTCCTTACATGCTTACAGCTCGTGACTGAACCAGATATATAGTTGCAGATAGATATAAAACGTATATATTGACATGGAAACTATGTCTTCAGTCTTCCATTACAAAAATACGAGTATGGAATGGGGTTATTCCACTTCTCCTGGGATTCTGAGGGGGCAGAAATGCACGTTCCCCTGGGCTGTGTGCAAAGGATCAGGCCCACAGCTCCACAAATTGCAAGTTAAGAAAGAAACCAAGCACATTTAAAAATATTTAAAAGCCAAGTCACACCAGAAAAAGGACTTTAAAGTGGAGAGAAAAGCAGGGATGATTTCTTCCAAGGGAAATAAATGTCTCTCACACCAGCCCCTCGTACTAATCATTAACAGGCTTTCCATAGAGCCCCAGATATAAGGAAAAACTCTGTATGTGCAAATCCCATGGACGCCCCAAAGAGCTCAGGGCCTTGAGGGCCTGCTCTAAAGTCCAGAAAAGAAGGGTTCAAACCAAAGCTGTGCTCCAGAAAACTTCCATAGGTTCTTACTCCCTTCTTTCCCCCACCTTATTTATTAAGATACTGGATTCATCAATAAGTGACAGGGAGTTCTCCAGGCAGGGATGGAGGGGGACAATTTCTCTGTGTTTATTCTCCAGGTGGGTGATTTGGGCTGAGTGACTGATCCAGGAGAGCCTCAGCTTCCCCAGACCAGCCTGCAGGGCCTTCTTTCCATGAGTGGGAAGCCAAATTCCCCAGTATAACCCAGGTCACCTGGACAGCACAGCCACGGGCACTCTGAGGAGATGCTGAGTGGAATTAATGCTCAGCAGGACATTTCTCTGGTTAACACCCCAAGACTCATTTCACAAACTGCTAAACCATGATACTTTATAAAATAAAACAAACCAACCAACCAACAAACAATTACTGCCCATTGGGTAAAAACAGATTTACAGATGGGTGCTAAATGTGGGCTCCTTCCCTGGCCTACTGGAGCAGACCCTGCTGCTACAACAATCAATACTGAGCTGGGAATTGGCTCCTGGATCACAGGGGGAGCTCTCTGCCCGTAGCTCCAGCACCAGCCCCAGGATCCACACATTCCCTAAAGAGCCACCCAAAAACGCTGCTTCGTCTGCAAGGGGGACTGAAAAAGCCAGAGTGAGCTAAAAGAGGAAATGAAAAACACACTTGGAAACGTGTAACATCTGTATCATCCACCTGCTGGTCTGCACAGCTGCCGGGAATCCCGAGGGGATTCTCCAGGGATCTTTAGCAGGTTGGTGTCTCTTTGCCTCACAGGTGCAGCCCTTCCTTTTGACAGAAATAATCATAAACCCCAGACAACAAATTATTTGGGGAAGCACCAGAATTACCTAAAAGACCTTAACTGCCCAGATATTGTATTTGTGAGGAAAACCAGGAATCTCTGAACATCTGAGGGAGCATCGGTAGCTCCTGAGTTATTTCCTTAAGGACATCCCTGAAGATAACTTGGATTTCCTGCAGGCTCACCTGAGAAAATCCCTCTTTATTAGGCATTATCATGAACAGAAGAAAAAGCAGCAAAGTCTCTCCTGAACTTTCTCTGGATAAACACTTGCAGAGTATTCTAGCAGGAGAAAATTTAAGAACTCCCAGAGTAACCAAGATCTGGTTTTATTCATTCTATATAGGATACATGAGCAGAACTGTTACTGAGCAAAGGGCTTTTCAAAGTTCTCTGTGAGGTATCAACTGCTTTTTAAACCTGACTATTGTGCCATGTAGGGATTTAAATTTATTTTATTCCTACGTGATAATTCTAAAATAAAATATATGTTCACTCGCAAGTTGTGCAGGTTCTTTATTTCACATTTAGGTAATAAAATATAAACTGAAACCAGTCCTTTTCTATAAACAGAAAAAAAAATATATGGTAAAGCAATTTTATACTACATGAACTTCCAGCACAGCCATTTAAAAATTAATTTACATGATTGAGCCCAAAAGGTCCATTTGCCATGAAATAAAAAACACTACACGCGGTCCTGAAAGGAAACAAAATGCCAGACTACATGTAAACAAAAGCCTTTTTTTTATCAGTGTCTGAGATGGAATGAAAGATTTTTAGCCAAATCTGAAACTTGCAAAAAAAATCTGATGCAGCAAATTCAACCAAATGATCCCCAAACCCTTGGTGGGAGCTGGCCCAACACAAAGGTCATTACCGAGATGCTGCTCCAGGAATCGCAGCGATGTGGATCCCTCCCACTTCACAGATGGAGTAGCTGAGGGCAAATTATTTGCTTAAGCTGGAAAAGTTCGTTCATGAGCTTAGCAAAATAGCGAATTCCTGCTTCCCCTGCATCCTGGAGCAGGCAATGCCATTCCAGTGTGCTCCGAGCTGGGCTGGGTTCAGCTCCCGGCTCAGGAGCCGCCCCTGCTCCAGCTCTGCTGCTTCTGCAGCTCCTCCACCTTCCGAGCAAAACTTCCCAGCCAGCAAGTCCTGCACCCCCAGCCCAGTAATCTGGGCAGGGGCAGGAACTGCCTGTGCTCACAGAGCCCTCCAGGAGGGTGCAGAGCTGCCCCCCAGCCTCATCCTGCCCCTAAAACTGTGGTAAAGCTGCTCTGCCAGGAAGGTTTACACAAACAGAACCAGAACAGAGCTGTGGTCCCACTCCCACCCTTCCTACAGGGTCACTGCCACCACCCTGCATCCTCCAGACCCATCACTGCCCCAGCCTGAGGGGACAAACTGCCTTTGGCTGCTTTAGTCCCCCCGAAGTGATTTTATACCAAGTAGGAAATAAACTTGATGGTTTTTTTTCCCCCTGCAATACCCATAAAACAATAACTTGATATCACTCCTAACAAGGCGCCACTGCTGTAAAGTTAAAGATAGGCAAAGAAAATTAACTACTGGTTCTGAGAGCAGGGAAGGGAAAGGGAATAAATAAAGCTGAGTGCGTGCAAGGCAGCAGATGGCTCATGTCCAGTGTGGCCCATCCTCTGTGGATCACTTCTTTGGAGAGGAAGTCCTTGCCCCTCCAGAAAATAGCAATCTGTCTGCAAAATGCTGAGGTACTATAGTTGATTATTCCTGAAGTTAAGTAAAGAAACCAAACCAAACTCCATTTCTCCATCAGACATTGATCTGCAGATGCTAAAAGCAAATCCCCTTAAACCAGTTATAGGCCAATATTTGTACATTTTATGCACAAACACATGAAATCTCTTGGGTCATGTCCTCAGCTGGTGAAAATTAGGTTCATTGATGTTGATGCTGATTTACATGAGTTGAGGATTTGGCCTCTCAGGAAAAAAAAAAAAAAACAAAAAAAAAACAACAAACAAACAAAACAAAACTGAATTTTATCAGTTTAGCCTCGGAATCAGGCACTGGTGCTCTGCCCAGCATTAGTCACTGATTACACGTGTCTTGAGCCAGCACTTACGTGGGGAAGAGACACACTGAAATCAGTAAAGAACAGGTTTGTGGCTGTGCTGTGGGATGTGAAAAGCACTGTCCGATGGAGTGTGGGGAACACAGTGTGAGCCACACCAGGTTCTGTGTGTCCTCCCCCCCTTCTGGGTTCAGCAGAGCCCTGGGAGCTGCAGACAGGCTGTGCTGGGCTGAGCCAGAGGGCTGGTTTTGGGAACACAGCAGAGGGATGGACACAGCCTCCCCTCTTCCCTCCCAGCCTCAGAGCCCAAGGGAACACTCAGAACTGCTCTAAGACATTGCCTGCTGGGTTGCACGGAAAGAAAAGCTGGTAGAAGGGGAGGTGGTGGTTGAAACGATGCTGAATTTCACAACACCCTTAGTCTGAACTCCAGGAAAAACTGCTCCTTGCACTTGCCCTCCCAAAAACTGGGATTACAACTGGTACACTCACATTTGGTTTAAAAAATACCCCGTGTCTCCCTGAGTGCTCACAGCCCATCTCCAAACCAGGGAGCTTCAGGGAGGCAGGCGTGGATTTTCTGCTGGGGAAGCAACCCATGAATCACTCAGTAAAGCCTCCATGCAATAATGAACAGCCAACCTTCTCTGGTGGTGATAAGATATTTTAACTGAAAACATCAGGCCGTGTTTAAAAAATGATTACAAATTATTTTAACAGTGTATTTGCAGAGGGTTATAAAAACAGCTATAATATTTTTGTCTTGGATTCTAGAATTACCAGGGTGACAGCTAATGCAGTAATGATTTGTTTCAAATGCCAGTGTTTAAGCTGTATAAAGCTGATTTTATACATTTTTCCAGTAGGCCGCATTGTAGTTAATGAAATTAAACACACCAATCGCATTTGTCCCCAGGGGATGAGGAACTGAACACGCCACTGGTTTATTTTTTTATTAAAATAAATTGCAGCCAGCAAGATGGACTAATTGCCTACAGAATTGAAAAAGAAACATTCCATTGATATAATTAAGCCAATTTTCATGGACAAAAATAGTTATAGTGGATATAAAATAAGCAGAGCATTCAGTGCAGTTTGACTTCTCCCCACCCTCTGTATTTTGTCCAGAACATTAACTATTAAACAAATACGGATCTGGGCCGGGCTGCCAGCGTTATCTGGTAATGATGGCTAAATTGATCCCAATAGCTGGGGCCGGGGCATTGTGTCTCAGAGCTCTGGTGGGAGAGTTCCCAAGCCAAGAACAACAGACCAGCACAAACCCACCACATCCAGGCATGACCTTAAAGCAAAACACCTGAAAGATGTAAAACTGTGGGGACAGACGTAAATCACCCCCGGGTTTGTTCTGGGCTGACGCTTCGCCCCCAGTGCCTGTGCAGCCCCTGCTCTGGGGAGGGCTGTGGTCCAGCCACCCCCACTTTTGTCCCTAATATAATTACAAAAAGTGAATGGCTGAGAGAAGACAAAGTCTTTCCACACCAGCTCGACGGAGGCCGAGATTTACCGTGATCGGAGCATTATTCTGTGGCCTACTGGAAATAATTTGGCTGTCTCAGTTCATTTTCACCTGGAAAATGTCTCCCCAAGAGGACCAGTGGCCTCATTTGCAGCCCAAAAGTGGGTTCAGTGGTGTATATAAAAAAAAAAAAAAAAAAGCCTTATTAACTTTTTTTTTTTATAAATTGGGGCAAAGCACCTCTTTGGGGGGAACGTGATGAAGGTTTAGTCACCCTCTGAGCAGAAACTTTCCCTCCTCCTACTGTCCTGCACACCAAACAGCTCTGCACAGAGAAGCACTTCACTGCAAGGAAAAGGATCTCAGATTCTAGTTCTATCCACCAACACATCCCTCATTGCAGGGAAATTTCTTCCCAAGTACAAAAAGAGAAAATAAAAGTAATAAAAAAAAAAAAGTCCTTATTCAATATGAGCATTCAGAAGCACGAAGCACACTTATTCCAGGGATGAAAGCTGTATTTCATTTTTATTAGCAAAGAGGGTCACATCATTCACTGAATGAAGAGAAGGGGGAAAAAAAAACTCCTCAGGACAGGGACACTCGGTTACAGATTTGGACGCTGCACAACACACAACCTACTGCAATAAAAATGAAAATAAACAGCCCGTGAGTAGGTAGCACTGATGCATGAAAATCCATTAAGAAAAATAAAAGAAATAATAAGGTCATAGATCTTTTCCACTCCGACATCCCTGACCTGAAATTCCTCCAGAGGAAAAAAAAAAAAAAAAAAAAAAAAAAAAAAAAAAAAAGGGGGGGGGGCATATTTAAGATCAGAAAGCACAGCAGTAATTTTGGTGTGGAATGCTGGGCAGCACTGACATATCAACAGGCTGTTACCCAGAGAGTGGAAACAAATGTGTTTGCACATCCCCTTCAGATGTCTTCATCCCTAACTGCACACAGGCACTGTGGACGTGTATTTATTGATGTGCTGGTTACTCACCCCCACGGGATTAACAGTATCTTTGGGGAAACATCCATGAGCAAATCATTATTCGGCTAAGATTTGGATGCTTTGAGTTAGCCCTCAGAGCTGGTCATTTAAATAATCTCTTACTGGGAAAAAAAATAAACACATCCAGTAATAGGGGAGAGCCAGCAAGTCGTGGAAACAAAGCCTGAGCTTGTCCTGGCCCACAGAGAGCACAGCCAGTCTTAGGTGCCATCAGCTTCATGCTATAGAAAAGCTCTACATTGGAAATGCAGATTTTTTTCTTCCATTAAACAATTTCACACCCCAGAAGTTTAATGCAACAATGTGGGGAAATAATAATAAACAGAGAGAATGCAAATTTTTTCAGTTAGAAGGGAAAAAGCAGCTCTGGAAAACGTGGATTCTTCTCCTGCTCCTGTCACCAGGAGCAGACAGGGATCCTCCACAAGTCACCGCACACCTCCTGCCCTTCCCCAGCTCTCCATAGGACTGAACACGTTCCCTCCAGTCAAGGTGGCTCCTGAGCCTCAACCTCCCTCATGTTTGCAAACTTCCTGGGCCTTTGTCTTTAAAGCACCGCGTTAAACAGCACAGAGCTTTTATAAAACATATAAGCCATAATAATCATAGCCCTAATCACAATAATAATACTTTTCTCTCAGTGGGGCCTTTCCTCGCGAGGAGCTCCGGGCGCTCCGCAGACTCGAATGAGCGGCCGCGCCGCACCGAGGACATTTCCCTCTCGCTCAGGAGATCCCCTCGTCATCCCCTTCAGGTGTTCCAGCCCACGGTCGGGGCTGGCTGCAGCCCGTGCGGGCATTCCCGCAGCCCCCGGGCGGGACGGAGCATTCCCGCAGCATTCCCGCAGCCCCGGGCAGGGAGCGGGGTGTTGTTATTCCAGCGAGTGCGGCACTGCACTGCCCCGATCCCGTGGTGTGAAACCCCAGCTCCTGCCTCGCCTTTTTTTCCCGGGCGGGAGTGCAGATTGTGTGTGTTTCAGGTACGCTTGGCTTTCTCCCGACTGATAGTTCAGAACCCTGCCCGTTTTGGGGTCCTCTGATCCTGGGAACGTGTGGCTGAACATCGGACCGTGTCTGTTGGTGTGGGGAGCACAAGAGCAATTCTTTGCTTTCCCTGACCCAGATGTCTTCCTCAGGTATTTTTAATAGCAACCCTTAGGAATAAGTTTGGTTTATTTTTTCCTTTTAGCTCATTAAAGACCTCATTTGCTACCACTGAACTGACAGAACAGCTCCAGCATAAAATCTAAAAAAATAAAACAGCTTTAGATGTTAAACTAAGTTTTTAAATACAAATTCTGCACGTAACACTCTGGTTCCTGACCACAGAGTACCTGTGATTTTACTGGGTGTTGTAAGACCTCTGTATGTGCATTGTCTGCTCGACAGACAAATACATCTGCACAGACACGTTTTGCATCGACACGGAGGTTTTATAGGACACGGGAATTCAGTGAAATCGGAATAACGTGCCTGTCTTTGATGCACTTTATAAACTTACATTTATACACGCACACGGCAGTGCCCTGTGATGCAAACACACGTGGGTAGACATCACAGGCACTTCATCCCAGGGCACGGACACCCACGAGCACGGCCGTTTATCGCAGGCCAGGACTCAATCCCCGATTCCTGCGTCTCCTTTGGCACTTTGGCACCTCAAAGCTGCTGCTCTGCAGGCGAGAGCAGCCAGTCCCCACGTCAAAGCACCAGCTCGATCCCCCGTTTGCCAAGTTCCTGCCCAGGCCAAGGAGAGGACGCGCTTTGCACTCGTTCCCTCTGTGCTTTTTCCCAAATAAATCACGCGGGGCGGGTGGGGGAACTGATAAATTATATTTGCAGAATTCAGGTAATTTTTTTTTTTTTTTTTTTTTAAGAGTAAAGCGATCTTAAATCCTCGGCGATTTTTGTTGAAGCGCTAATTACACATCACTTTAATTAGCGGATCAACCCCCCCCTCCTTTCCCTGCCCAGCATCCCTAATTGCCTAATTGAACAGATCCGGGGCAGGACGGGGGGGGGACCCGGCGGCGGCCCCGCACCTGCGGCGGTCCCAGGGAGAGGAGCCCGGGAGAGCCTCGGCGAGCTCCCGGTTCCCGAGGGATGGGGGAGCCGGGCCGGGCACGGCTCTCTGCGGGGCCGGTGTCTGCCCTCGCGGCCCCGAGCTCTGAGTAGGGACTGGGCACAGGAACAGGCTTGGGAACGGGAAAAAAAAAAAAAAAAAAAAAACCTAAGCGGCCAAAAGCGCCATAAATTTTCCTCCTCCGTGTGTTCCAGCGTTGGAACCGTCTGTGGGAGCACAAACAGAGCCGCACGCCGGGAAGTGGCGCTTGGGCTGCAGCCTCTGCCTTCGCTCCTCTCCCGGTCCCCTTTCCCTCCACAGTCTCATCACCCTTCATTAAAAAAAAATTAGATATAGATATACATGTATATATATATCAGGAAACGGGAAGCCTGTCTCCTTTTTGAAGGCAAAGCCTTAAATCGAAAAGCAGGTCCTGGAGAGCACAGAGCTGGATTCACAACCATTTCCCCGCCACTCCAGCCTGCCCGCAAAATGCACCAACTCTGCCCGAAAACTCCGGCTCCAAACTTTGCCTCGGTCATATTAATAATAATGAAAAGCAAACGGGACTGTAGAAATATTGGCCACCGTTTGCCAGCACGATCCTGCCCAGCCGTGTGTGGCTGGGAATTACTCTCATACTCTGAAATTCAGGGATTTCGAAAGGAAACGAATTTGCTTTTGACGTTCAGCACCCAACTCCTGTGTTGTTTGCCTCCTCTGCACCCTCTCTCCAGCAGCAGCGAGACCCCCGGCTGCTGCAGGACCTTCTCCCCACTCACCCATATTTTATTTTCTCACTGAAGGGCGAGGTGCACGGAGCAGGGACGCGGCCTGGCCTTCTCCTGCCTGCCCGTCCTGCACATCCCCCGGAGCCGCAGGGCACAGCCCGGCCCGAGGGGGATGCGCATCCCGGGGGGCTGCGGGGGCACCGCTCACCTGGGCACCCCTGGGGCTGCTGCGCCTCCCGCACCCTGACCGAGCCTCCTCTTTTCATTTACAGCCATTACTCGAGGCTCCCAACCCAGAAGGAAGCCACAAAGCGAGCGAAAACCATTCCCGGCCCCAGTTCAGCTCCGCTGCCTCCGGTACCTGCCGCTGTCCCGGGGAGTCGGACTGAAAATTGCCGAGAATTCCTCTCCCACCCCAGCGCACACGCGTTCGTCCCCTTTCCCAGCCAGGTAATAGAGTCGAACTCCCAGCGGAGCCTCACATCTGCTTAAAATATTGTCCAATGAAATGAAATTCTCCAGCACACCGTGTTTTTACTGCCCCGTGTCCCGCACGGCTCGGCGGCCGCGCGGGCTCTCACGGCTCCCGCACCCGCTCGTGGGGCCGGAGAGCCCACGAAGGCCATCTGGGGAGGGACCTGTGGGGCTCCGCGATGTAACCGAGGTTCTCGCTGCCTCGTCGGAGGAAACACTCGTGTCCCTGTTTAATCTGTTTCGCAAATAAATACTCCTGGGATATTGAAACCTTAGCTTCGGACTACTGTTTTGAACTGTGATCCCTAAAAAAATCCTCAGCTGAAACCCCATAAACCGTTGGGCCTTGTATTGTATTAAACACCTGATTTTAATCAGGGCTCAGCCTCCGAACAGGCGCTTTCCAGGCGTGTTCGCGGCCGCTCCGCGGCTCCCGGGGCCGCGGCTCCCGGGGCAGGGAAGGGCTCGCTCCCGGGCACGGAGCTCCCGGCTCTCCTCCCAGCATTTAAGATACCCAGGCACCGAAAACCTCTTGGCCCTTAAGCTGCAGAGCTCACCGGGGGAGCCGGGGCAGCGTGGCCGGTCCCATCCGCGCTGAAACGCGGCCGGACCCGCATCGCGCCCACGGGGGCACATCTGCAAAAACCCGGCCCCGCACTGCACCCCCCGGGCACATCTGCAAACACACGGTGCCTTCTGCAGAAGCAAATAAAAAAAAAGAAAGAGAAGGGGGGGTGTAAAAGGAAAATAAAAAACAAAAATAAAAGAAATATTCCACTTTATTCAACCATTCAACTTCGCTTTTCCAGCCAAGAAAGCTCTGAAAATTACTCTTCATTTTAACATCCTAAACCATTAAGTGATGACTTTTAAAAAAGTTATTATTTGAACGGGGGCGTTTAAAATGGGTGTTTATAGAAAAAAAATTAAAAAAAAATAAAATTAAATTCCAGGATTAATCGAAAAAAGCTTGGTCGCAGCGATGTGCTGACAATGTTGACCACGCAAAGCGTGACCAATCCCGCCCTGAGCAGGGTTTGTGCTCGCAGAGCCGAGGAAGGTGTGCGGGGGGCACACGGACACGGCTGGGGAGCTGGGGGACCTTCGTGGAGCGCGACAGAAAATGTTGCTACACGAGGGTAAATCGCAGGGCCTGGGGCTGCTGCAAAACCGGAGCGGCGGCCGGAGCTCGGGGCCGGCGACAAAGCGACCTAGTGAGGAAAACTGGAGAGAGGAACCGCGAGGGGTTTGGAGATCGGGGTCCCCCCTGGAACGGGGGAGCCCTCCCGGGAAGGGGGGACTGCGGCTCATCGCGGGGGGCCGGGCCCAGACCTGCCCGCTGACCTTGGCCGCTGGAAACGGCTCCGAACAACGAACTTGAATGACAAAATGAACCCCGGAGCCCACGTGTGCGAGCGCCGCGAACACCCGCGACCCTTCGCCAGCCACGGTTTGAAGCTGAACCCCGAAGGGTGTCTGGCAGGGCCGGGGCCGCCAGCTGCCCCCCTCACCTGGGGGGATTCCCCGCTCCTGGGGGGGACCCTGCCGGGACTCATGGACGGGGTGTGTCGGGAGGCACCCCCCGCCCGGCTCTGGGCGACTCTGCATCCCCCGGGAGGCTCCCGTGGAAACCCACGCGGGTTCAGCCAGACCCGCCGCCGCTTCTCCCCGGAGCCTCCTCCGGGCACTACGAGCAGAGTTTCTAGCGGGGCACGGACTGCGCTGGAACTTCTGCAGCCTCCAGATATTTCACACAGAGCCAGAGCGAAACAGAAACTAAATAATAATAGTAGTAGTAGTAATAATAATAGTAGTAATAGTAATAATAATATACAAGAGAAGGACAGAAGAGCTGCCCGGGCTGCGGGATCCTGCTCTGAACCGAGCCTAAGAGGGAATCGGAGAGGAACCAGCCCGAGCCTTTGCAACGGGACTGCGGGAGCGGGGACACAGAAGTCCCGCTCTTCCCTACAAAAGCCACATTCTCCTCCTCGGAAAATCCATTCTAAAAACGACTCGAACGAAAGAACGGGAAAGGGTCCGCTAGAAGACGGAGGGAAAAGCTGCGCGAGACCTACGAGCTGCAATTCCACCCCCAAGTAAATTTTAAAAAATTAAAAATTAAAGACACTCCCCCACACTCCCCTCCCCCAGACCTTCTTAACCCCCAGCTGGGACACCCGAGCTGCCTTCAGGATCTTCCCTCTGGACCTGCAACTCCAAAGCCCCTCACTGAGAGCGGATCCATTTTTGCTACAAATTCTCTTCCTTCCCTCTGCTCGATAATTGTTCCCGAGACCAGAAGGGTTTCTCCCACCCCCCCGCCCCGTCTGCCTCTGCCTGTCTCTCTCCCCCCCTCTCTCCAGCGCTCCGTCTCTCCGCTCCCGCCGGCAGATGCCAAACGCAGACCTCTAGCGCCCACTATTTCAGGACCCGGGAATATTATTTCACAAGACTTGGAACGACTCAATAAAAAAAAAAAAAAAAAAAAAAAAAAAAAAAAAAAAAAAAAAAAAAAAAAAGTTGCTATCCCCTTTCGTCAACTTCCAGCTAAACTTTCGCTTTTCTCCCCCGGCCCCGCGCCGCCCGCCGCTGCGCGGGAGGGCGCGGGGCAGCGCGGAGCGGAGCGGGGCAGCGCGGGGGGACCCTCGCCCACGGGCGGGAGGGCAGCGGGGCTGCGGCCGCCGCGGGGAGGGCGAGAGGGGCTCGCAGCCCCCGCAGCCCCCGGCCCGGCTCCGCAACCCCGGCCCCGCCGCCGGCGCGCGGAAGAAGGGAGAGAAAGGACCTACTTTTGGGCAGTTTTCTCGCCCTCGCCTTGGATCTCATCGTGTCGGCGTGTGGATTCCTCTCCTCCTCCTTGAGCCCAGAAGCAGCTACACACTATCTTCATCTCCCCAGCATTGTCAGTTTGGACACCTTCGCACATGCGCACAGAGCATTCAATCTGACACCCTCACCAGGGCCAAAAAAACTTTCCAATGTATTCATCATCATCAGGCTGGTTTGGGCTTTTTTTTTTTTTTCCTCCTTTTTTTTTTTTTTTTTTTTTTTTGTCCTATCCTCTTCCTCAGACCACTTATCTCTGCCCCCTCCTCTCTCCCAGCACCCATCACAGCCTTCCCCTGATCTGCCCCTTTAAGAAAAATCAGCCCTCTCCGCTCCTCACCCTCCGCACACTGACCTTACACACTGGACAATATTTAAGGATCAAGGTGCCATCCTAGGAAGAGGTGATTATCATTATATTATTATTATTATTACTACTATTATTACTACTACTAAATAGCAATGCTGAAGAGAGTTTAACAGATGTCATTTTGCAACCGTAGTTAGTTTAGACCTGCTTTTGTTTTTAGTCTGAAAAATATTTTTTTATGTAACTTTTCAACCACCGTCTTGTCTTTATTTTCTTCCTCCCCCTTTTTTTTAATTTAACCCTCTTCTCCTTTCTCACCCCCTTCGGCTCGGGGTGGGGGAAGGTTTGCGTAACTTTAAGAATAATAACTTTTAAAATAACAGAATTTGCGCTGTTGTGTTTTGTCGGTATTTCTCGTGTTTCTACCAGAACGTTTCGGCGCTCGGCAGCTCCGCTCCTTCTCCCCCGCTCGGGTTGTCGGTGTTTGCGGGTGTTTCGACCCGGGCCGAGGCCCCCACCTCGGGAGGGCCCCGGGCCCCGCACCCCGCCGGGAGGGGACGGGGAGGGAGGGCGGCCGCTCCCCTCTGCCTTCCAGGTGGAAGGAAAGCTGCGCGCCGGGGCAGCGCTCCCCAGGGACGGGGGAAGCCGGGAGACACCCGAGGAAAGGGGGGAGAGGAAGGACAGACACCCCCGGAGCGTCAGGGAGCCCCGCAGGACCTGCCCACCCCCCCGGAGCGGAGGTAGCGAGAGCCCGGGCAGAGCCGCTTTGAAGAGAGGAGAGAAGTGTAAATAGCCGGTGATTGATGTGCTGGCTTTGACTGCGGAGAAAGCACTATTTTAATTCAAGTGGCCAGGTCAGATGGTCACGGAAGAAGGTTGAAAGGTAGGATTTAATGAGATTAATATGGAGAGAGGGAGAAACGCGCGCCTTCCTAAACATTCCATAAAATAATGGGGTGAGGGAAGCGCGGAGTCCGCGCTGGAGGTGCGGTCCCATCCCGGGGAGACCCGGGAGCCCTGGCACAGAAGGGCACCGCAGAAACAAAGCAAAACTTGTGTGGGTGCATCAGGTCCCTGCTGGAAGCCATTCCGCCAGCTGCACTCCTGCCCTGCAGGTGGAACTGGGGAGGGGGGAATATTCCTGCTAATTACCGGTTTTCCCCTCCTCAATAAACTCTTTAATTGCAAATAGGAGCGGGGGCCTTTCAGATGCTACCGAGGAGCCGCGTTCGAGGGCAGGGTGGGGGAGCAGGAGGCCAAATAAAATAAATCCGTTTGAAGGGAACTCGGAGCCACGTGTCGCCTAAAATGCCGAAGCGGTGCCTGTGAATTCCTGCCTCGAGGACGCCGTTCCACGGCACGGCGGGCACCCCGAGGTTGGAAAAATAAGCTCTTCCCAGCCTCACCGGTGAAACAGGAGCTCGAGTGTTTCCAACTCATTGAAATATTTCTTCCAGCGCTCCTGGACGCTCACTGTCCCCGCGTCCCCCACCGAGCTGCTCCTGGGACGGACGGATTTCACTTTGAAAACGTCGTCCCGGGTTATTTGTCCCTGACATTACAGCGGTCTTCTGGCAGAAGACCGAGTAACGCCGGGAGACCCACGGCTGGCAAGGGGGGGATGCCCCGGTGGCCGCATCCCCCTCCCCGAGCCGGGGGACGAAGGGGACGAAGGGCACGGAGGGCCCGGAGCACCGGGCCGGGACCGCGGCCGTGCCCCCCCCCTGCAGCCCCAGCGCGGCACAGCCCCGGCTTTTGTTTTCTTGCCAAACCCTCCTGCATCTCCAGCATTCCGATTACCTCGGAAATCAGCTCCTGCGGTAAATAGCCAAGCTCCAGCGGACCCGCTCGCAGATATTTAGGGAGACGCAAAACGCTTTCGGGGGTGCACGAGGGGTAGAGGGGATTTGACTGTGGTTTGGGTGATGCTTCTGCCAAGGAAGCCACCGCGAAACGGCCCCGCCGGCTCTGTCCGAGCCGCTGCTGCCGTTCCTGCCGGGCTGGAGCGGTGCTCCCGCGGCCACCGGCGGGCACCGAGCGGGGCCGGGCTGAGCGGCGCTTCGCTGGGCCGGGAAAGGGGGAAAAACAGAGGGGAAAAAAAAAAGCCCTAAAATAAAAATGCTGGAGAAAAAGAAAGTGAGAAAAAAAAAAAAATTAGAGAACGAATTCTGAAGGGCCGGTGCCGGGGTGTGCCGGCGGGGGGCTGCGGGGCGTGTGGGAGAGGACACGCTGTCACCCCCCACACGAGTGGGGTCCCTTCCCCCACCGGGCACAGGCGGGTGATTGCGGTTCAACCCCCGGGAACGGGCCCCGTTTCTCCTGCTCGATTTAAGCCAGAACAGCTCGAGAGGCTGCAAGGCTGGTGGCGGGGGCAGTGGCCGGGGTGCTCCGGGGACAGCGTGTCCTCAGGACACGCTCCTGTGCCCACCGGGGGTTGTTCCTCGCTCCACGGGTGCCTCGAGCATCCCGGCACCGAGACCCCCATGGAAGGAGAGGGGCCCCTGTGGTTCAGCAAACCCCCGGAGAGAGGTGTGCGGCCCGGGCAGGGAGAGCCTCGCAGCCCCCCGGAATCCCTGAAGCCCCCCTATCCCGCCGGGTGAGCATCCCACGGGGGGCACCGGCTTTTCCAGCCTGCACCTGTTTGAGTGCGTGTCGCTTCCACGGGGAAGAGCAAACTAATTAGCGTGGAGGGAGGGAGAAGCGCCAGGAAGGTTCTCTGCTCTCTCGGGTCAAGCCGGGTGGCTGCCAAGGAGCCAGGGCCCTGCCCGGCCTGGAGACACTCGTGCTCCGCCACTTCCCGAGGAACTCTGCCCACGGCGAGCCCGGGGCACTCCGGGATGGCTGAAGGGAAAAACGATTCCCTCGGCCGATTTTCCACAGAGCCTTAATAAATAACAGGGGAAAGACGCAGTCCCTCTGCACCACACGCGTGTCAGGGGACCCGCAGTGCCCCAACGGTGGCACTGCCCGGGGTGAGGATGGGGGGGGGGGGGGTCTGGTGGGGCTAGGGGCTCAAGGGAGCGAGCGGTACCAAAACCCCCCTATTCAGAGTTTATCCCCTCCGCCCTCGCCCCTCTTTGCGCCTCCATCCCTCTCATGGACATTTCAGCCCGCGGCCCCCGCAGCTCGGGGGGGTCTCCTCAGCTCTGGGGAGGGGGCGCTGGAGCGGCAGGAATTAACGGGTGGGTTCCCTGGCATCTCCACTACAAGCCATGTGTTCCCAGGTACTTCAGAAGGCCAGCTTGGAACACACGTTCCAGGAGAAGAGCTGCGTGGGCACCCACGGGCAGCGGGGGCACGGGAGAAGGGAAAGGCGCTTTGCGAGCTGTTTTGCACAAGTGTTTTTAAGCAATAAAGAAGATTAGAATGGTTGCGCTAGTCCGGCTTGTCCGGGAGCTGCCGCACACCCCGAGTAACCCCTTCCCAAGGATTTTCGCATAAATCACTCCTTGTTCCCGCGCACGGTTGCGGCGGGATTAAACCAAGAATTAATATTTTCAACTACGCAAGAGCTCGGTGGCACAGGACGGGGCTGAGCCCCGCGAGGATCAGGCGGTGAGAATGTCACACGCTTCCCGAGGGATTTTCCCTCCTAATCTGCCGTTAATAAGCAGAGGAAGCGCACCCACGGGGGGATGAAGGACTGCCTCGCACCCACGCCACGGAGCAGTGTGCCGCTCATCCCCCTCCACCAAGGAATTCCAACACCTTTGGGACGCGGTCCCTGCGTGGAGCCGGCGCAAGGGGGCGGTTAAGGACAGGCGGGAGCCCCGGGGGTCCGGGGGGAGCTCCCACCGAGCATCCTCCACACCCCGGGCCGCCGCCGGGGACAGTTGGTTTGGGTTCCCAGCAGCGGCTCTGCTGGAGGCCGGGGAGAGGCGAAAAACATAAAAATAACAAAATTAAAACTCTTCCAGGGTGGCTGCGGCCCCCTCCACGCTGAGGGTCCCCCGCGGTGCCGCTCCATTCCCGGGCTCACACCCCACACGCAGGTGGGGGGTGACCGAGGTTCAGTGCCGGAGTCACATCCTCCACCCGCCAGACCCCGGCAGCTCCTTCCCTGAACTGACCTATTTACACATTCATTGGTTTAAATTAGTATTTTACCCGAAAACCTTTGAGAAGAGCCGGAACAAGCACTACTGAGAACGACAGAAATGGCTGCATTTTGTACAGGGGAAAAAAAAATTAAATTACTCTTAGTGGCCCTCTTAGCGATGAAATACAGAGGGGAAAGGTTAATATCGCTGCAGAACCTGTGCCTGCACGTCACTGTCCTGTACCTCACTGCTCTGATATTCCTCTGCACTGAAACCGGTCTGTGCATCAAAATGAGCTCATGAGACTATTTTTTCTTTCTTATTTCTAGAAGAAATCACTGGCTCCTCTGGCCATGAAAAAACATCGTGTAAATTGCCATTTCAGATTTTTCAAAAAACATGTTCAGCTCTAAGAATTCTTCCGAATTCGTTACACTCCACCGCGCGAGGCTGCGCCTTGATGGCCCCGGCGAAGGTAAAAATGCACGTCCTAAAATAAGTAAAAAAAAAAAAAAAAAAAGAAAAAGCACTATTTACATTTGAATATCTAACTTGAACAGGATTATAATTACAATCGTCAGAGATCGAGCAATGTTGTCTCCAAAACGGCAGCCCATGAACAGACAGTTTCGGGGATGTAAACACAGCAGTTTTAATCGTGACGGTCTCCGGGAATGAAGGGAAATTAAGGAGTTATAGCAATTTTTTTAGACGTTTGATCAAAATATTTTTGCCCGGAGATCGCTTGCCAAATGAAAGCAAAATGGAAACGATGGGCTCTGTAATTCGGCAGTTTTGTCATGGAAAGAGCTCAAATCCCCGGTCTCAGGGCAGGCGTTCTCCTTCGCCCGGGGCTTTGGGGAAGGTTCTCTCCCTGCGGGAGGTGACCCTGGGAAACAGGTACTGGGGAAGTAATTTTCGATCAAGCATTTTTCAGCCGAAATACCGCACTAAAAGGCAGTAAAACGATTCGTGTTCGCCTTTTCCCTCAGAATTAACAGAACTCCCCTAATTTAAAGCTTCCAGCGAGCTGCAGCACCCAGCGGGTCTGGGGTACATTAATCCTCCCGCGGCACCGGCACAGGGGCTCCCTTGGCCGGGGGACCCCCCCGCTCCTGTCGGGCCAGCCCCGAGCCAGGCCCGCACCGGGCTGAGCCAGGGGGAGCGACTCGCTGTAATTAAGGGTTATGGGGGCAGAGCGGAGGGGGTGTAAGCGAACCGCAGCCCCCCCAAAATGCCATTTGCTGTCCTGCCAGAGATCGGATCGGAACCCTCCCCGCGAACACCGCCTGCTCTGGGGGTGGCTCCCCTCCCCTGGCGCTCCCTGAGGAGCCCCCAGGGGATGCCCCCTCACTCTCCTCTGCCTGTGGGTGCACGGGGCAGGGGGGGTCGGTCCCCTAAGCACAGCGCGATGCTGCCCTAACCCGACGGGGGGGACACCCGAGGCGGCCCCGCTTCTCCTGGTACGGCCGGACCGGGGTGCGGAGCCCCCGCGGGTTACGCGCCGGCTTTGTTTGCGCTTCCCCCTCTAAGGACGGCTGGGGCGGAGCTGCCCGGATAATTATTAGCTATTAATTGAGTTCAAGACCTTTTATGGCGATGGGAAATGAGGAGTCCGACCACTAATCCCGAGGAGGGGCTGCGCGCAGCCAAGAGCCGCGACCGCGCCGTCCGGGGCTGGCCTGACACAATGTCCCGGGGGCGGGGGGAGAGCAACGAAAAAAATTCATTAGGTGAAAATTATAGAAACTTTAAACCGAGAGATTTATTTAGGAGACACCTTCGGGAGCTGCCGCTGAGAGCGGGGGGAGAGGGGCGAGAGCCCCCGGCGGTGCCCGATGGGGCGGATCGGGGGCTGCCCCGGGCAAGGTGAGGAGCGGCAGCCCGGCCTCCCCCCCGGGCCCCCAGGGAGCAGCGGGGCCGCTCTTACCGATTCCGTTTCCTTATCTTTACACGCTTCCACCTTCCAATTAAACTTCCCCAAATTGCCAAAAGCCTGATTTGCATGCAAGGGACCCCGCTCAAAGATGCTAACTTATTGTCTCCTCCCAGAACTTAACATTTCTCTCTTCAGTTCCCACTTGAAAGAAGTTTTAGAACAGTATTCAAAGACTGTCCAAACGAACAAAACCTTCCCCTTCGCTCGGGAGAGAAATCCGGTGTATTCAATACGAGGGCATATTCTCAAAAGTTTGCAGATTTGGGTTTAAAGGCGGTATTGTTCGTGCCTTTTTCCTGAAACTTTTTTTATTTTTTCCCCCCTCAGCGCACAGCTCACATGCCTGCAAAGGATTATTAAAATAAAACATCATAGAGCATTTTTTCCTTTTTTTTTTTTTTACTGTTTAGAATTACTTTTCTGGAAGAGCTTTCCAAGCATCCCCCCCACCCCGCAAGTCATAATTAAGAACACTTTTTTTTCTAACAAACAGGAAAAGTAAAGAATCAAACCGTTCTCCGAATAAGCCTTTTTTTCTTTAGACACCGAGTTCTAAAATCAGAAATATTTATCTGTTCCAAATACACCTGAAAAAACTCTCAGTGCTGGATAGACGCTGCTCTTCTACAGCAGAAGAAATTAAAACGGCGAGATTTTGATACCAGGAGGATCTCTGCGAGCATAAAGTAAACGCAAAACTCAACTCTTACTGGGTTTGCAAAATCTGTTTACAAGGCGACACGATCTCTGCCTTCAAACACTCCCTTCCACACACACTCCCCCGCAGTTGTCTTTTTAGGATTAAAAGAAGATGATCCAACGGGCTAAGGATGTAAAAGTCCTTTTGGGAATGCGATAAACTGCAAAAAGCCAGTGGCAACTCATTTCTGATTAACTCCTTTTTATAAAGGGGCGGAATGGAAGCGAACAGGGACCCGATGGGACACGAACATATTTTATTCATTTAATACAAAGCAGCTTTAAAAAAAAAAAAAAATCTTTAAAAGGCAGTTCAGAGCATAACTCACGGGCCGGGGGGGAAGGCAAAAAGCTGATGGGGTGTGAGGTGATGTCGCCGTCATCCCTCGCTCCCGGGAGAGCGGGCAGCGCTCCGGGCAGCGGGAGGGACGCGATCCCCGGGCTGCAGCGGCACCACCAGGGCTGGGAGAGGGGGACACAGCCCCGACCCCCCAGGACCCCCAGCCCTCCCCAGGGGAGCAGCCCCTTTGCTGGGGACCCCCCCAGCAGGACCCCGGCTCTCCCAGCTCCCCTTAAAGGCAGAATCAATGAAATCATGTAAGTGCCCAGAGCACAAAGAGCTCCTGTCCTCGGCTCTGCAGATCATAACCAGAGATGGGAAAGTATTTACAGCACCCTCCAAGCGACTAGGCCATCGCTACCAAAAAAATAATATTTTTAACCACAGGGAACCAAGAGTTCACGTAGATTTGCAAATTAATGAGGACTTACTGGAGAAAGTAACTGCAAGAACATGTGTTAAAACGCAACAGAAAGAATTCCACCGATTTCCATGAGAGGTGGACTGCATCCAGGAAGAATGAGTCAACTTCATTCCTTGGGTAAAACTCACAAACTGAAGGGAATTACTGCAGGCATGCATTTGGATCACCCCGTGTCCCCCCATTTCATGTATTGCTGTCCCACTAATCACCCCTCAAACGTTGTGATGGGTTAGAACAGGGTGGGGATTCTTTTAAAAAGTGCTTTAAATCACTGGAAATTAGTGTTCTAACAAACACATTTTCCCCCACTATAACATGAGTTACAAGTAATTGTTCAGCCAAAAAGGCTCTCACACACGGGACAACACAATCAGTGCAGGACAGAACAGCTCAGGGCACAAATAGGAACAGAGTCACAGGGACTCACTCCTGTGTTCTGGCTGTTTGTCCTGCTGCTAAATCTCGTTTCTCCTCTCCCCACAGTTTGAGTGTTAAACTGTGCAAGGTTTTGGTTTCATTTCCATGGAGGAGGTGAAAACTCTTGAAGCCACTGAAAATGTCCTCCCCAGCTCCATTCCCCTGGTGCAGGGAGATGCTGTTCACCCCAGAGCAGTCAGCAGCACCCCTAACAGAGACAGAAACCCTTCTGCAGCCACACAGGCACATTCCCTGTGTTTTACTTCGCAGGTGGAAGAACAAACTACCCATTAATTTAAGAGATTTGGGTTGACACCTCAGAACATTGAGATGGGAGCAGTGAGATGACAAACACTGACACACTGTCAGAGTTCTGCTCTTTGCCTCCAGAAGCCCCGAATTTCACACAGACCCTCCCATAACTTCCATTAACACACAAAGGACATATCAAACATTTAGAAACAAGGTCATCAGGCTTCTCAGCCTTACTGGTGGCTTTTTAGCCCACAAATTTGCTACATGAGAGTTTGTGGCAGTCCCCCAGGAGTGCCACAGGTTTGTGGATGATAATAACGAGGTGCAGCTCGTGATAAGCTAATCAATGAACAGTTAAAAAGCAAGCTCCAAAGACATGCTTAGAAAATGAAATGCAAATATATACAAAATAGTCAATGCTTTCTATGAATATAAATGCCTGTCTACCTCATGAGTGCTATTTTCCAGCCAGCTTTCCAACCAGTGCAGTCTTTGCACTTCTCTATCTACAATTGTACCATTTATAAGCCAGGAGCCCACCTCACCCATGTGCTTGTTCCTACAGTGACTCATGTTCCATTGGGTTTATTGCTGTGAAGATTTGTGCTAAAACAGAGGAAAGAGCAGAACCTTTGGGGAGGGAATGGTACAGTTTGGAAAGCATCAGACACGCTCACTGTTCCCTGTCAGAAAATGAGAGCTCTGATTTACATCCCCTATGAGAAAAAGGCTTTTACAATTGATATGGCCTTAAAAAATAAAACATTACTTTGATAACTGGCTCAAAAGTCTTGCTGAACAACACTGGCACAGGCTGCCCAGAGAATCTGTGGCTGCCCCATCCCTGGAAGTGTCCAAGGCCACCAGGTCCAGAAAACCCTGGGTGATTCTCAACAACACCCTGAGAGCACAGCAGCACTGTTTCCTGATGGACACCTAATCATGGTTTCACAAATACATCATGAGCTGCTCCACTGCCTTTCAGCTGCAGTTTTGCTCCTTCAGTATAAATGAGATGGGGAAGTAGTTTCATTTCTCTGAAGTCTAAAGTTAAATAGAGTGAACTGAGAAGTTCCTTGCAAAATAATGGAGTGAGATCATCCATACAATGATTTAAATACGTTAAGGAAACCCCTGTCTGACCATCCAGGAGCTGCTCTGGCAGTCGCACTCTCAGCACCAGAGACTTTTCCTGCTGGGACTGAAGCCGTCCAGGAGGCACCAGGAGCTCCCCACACACCCCACTGCCACAGCCAGACCAGGTTTCCTCACGGCTTCAAGCCCAGCTTTAGCTGAGTCTCAGATGTCTCGCTCCATAAAGCCATTTATCCATGGCACAGTCACTCCAACAGCCCGAGCTGGTGCCTCTGAGGAGGGGCCCTGAACAAAGGACCCCCTGGGCTTTCATCCCCTCCCAGTCCAAGCTGTTCTCCTGAGCCCCTGGCTCCTGGTGTCTCACAGTTCCTTCCCCTGGCTGCCCCACAGTGCCCTTTGCTGTTCACAGCCTTTCCCTGGGGCTCCCACCCAGAGCTCCACCTGAGCTTCCCCCTGAGCCACCTGCACCAAAGGAATTCCCAAAAAACGGCTCAAATAAGAGCAGCACTTGCATTTCACATCTACCCTCTCCATTCACACAAGCACAGACTGCTTTGGGTTGGGAGGGACTTTAAAATCATCCAGTCCCTCTGTCCCAGGTTGCTCCAAGCCCTGTCCAAGCTGGCCTTGGACACTCCCAGCTGCTCAGGTGAATTATGATGGGGAGCACATTATCTGTACAACTATTATTAACAGCTTCTTAACTCCCTTTTTAAGCAAGCCAGAACATGAACCGATTACAGATCATAAAAGGACTTAACATTTGGAAGGGAATTTGAGTCACAGGCAGCGATTTTGTCACAAAGCTCAGCTGAGTGAACCATCCAGGCAGTGAAACACTTCCTAAATGTCTCATACACCAACTGTGGGCTGGCAGGGCACAACAAGGGTGAAAAGAATGCCTGGGAAATAGTAAAACCCAGCAAAGCTGCAGCAGGAGAATAAGCAGCCAGTGCCCCCAACTTCTTTTTGAGGCAGTTAAGAGTTGCTGCTCTTTTTGAGATGACACCCAGCCTTGGGAGAGCCCTGCCAGCAGAGCAGGTCAGCAGTTCTGCACTGGAACCACCTCAGCCTTTCATTTCCACAGCTGGACCCGTTTATCACAGCCCCACCTTCACCAGGGAAGGGAAAACTTTCAGTTTAAACAAAGCCACCCCAACCCTCTGCATCTTACTCTGAATAAAGAACAGAAACCAAGAGCTGTGTTGTCAGTGTTGTCATTCACAGGGCACTGCTGGTTCCCCCCACCCTTAAACACACACCAGCTCACACCAAACTGATCATTTGCTAATCACTCAGGTTGTTGGAAAGTCACAGCTCTGACAGCCACCCCAGACATCTTCTCACTGTTCACACGCAGACATCACACAAAGAAATTCTGGGTTCTTCTGTATTAACAATACTCCCAAATTTATCATACCCATGGTACAGATCTGGAAAATACTCAGACACCCTCAGTCATATAAACTGTCCCAAGCCCACAGAAGTAAGAGATGATCTATTGAAGAATAACCAAAACCCAGGACACGTCATCCAAGAACAGAATCACAACTCACAAAGTTATTCAGTGGGTAAACCCAATATTTTTGTCACTCAAGTGGCTGCATTTTGTCAAGAAAAAAAAAAAACAAACCCTCAATAAAAGAATTTTTTTCTGGTAGGATGAGAAAAATGCTAAACATGTTTTTATGGGAGAAACAGAGATAGAGCACTGGCTTGAAAACTGAAAATCTCTCATGCCCTGATCTATAAATAAAACTCGTTGGGTTTTTCTTTTGTACTAAATTTAAAGGAAAGTCTTTTCCATGGAGAGTTTTCTTTAAAGCAGACTGTGCCCCAAAAGGACTTTAACGATGGTGTTTCCAGCAAGCAGCATGAATGAATTAAACAATAAGTGCAGGCAGGAACAGCTGTGTGTTCCTTTAGCAGAAGCAGATGGATGTGCAGTTCAAACACGGCTGGGTTCTCACAAGAGGACGGTTCCAGACAGTTCTCACCCACATTACAACCACACTTTTCCCTCCCCCTGTGCTCCAGGGCCTTGGCTCAGGTGCCATTTGCCCTCCAGCATCACCAAGAGCTCCAAGGTTGGCACCAGTGACCACCAGGCAGAAATCCCCCATTTTGTTACACGCAAACCATCAAATTATTGATCTCTCCTACATGTTCTCCACAGGCTATGGGGGAGGAGAGACCCTCAGCCCTGCTTGGCAGACCCAGGGCAGCTCCATCCTCAGCACAGAGCAGCTCACTGCTTGTCCTCACACAACTCCTTCCCTTCACAAACCTCAAGGTCTTTTGGAATGACTCAATCTGGAGGTCACCAAGGTCTCTCCCCTGCTCACAAAAACCTCACAGCCCCTACCTGGAGCCAGAAGTTTCAAACCAACCAACTCTGAGGGACACCAATCCTGTCTCCACAATCCATCTACCTTATAATGAAATACTGGGATGCTCTGGCACCACAAGAGAGCCCCATGTCCTTTCCAAGAACATCAACCTTTGCTAACCAGCCTGGCAACAGCCACCAGTTATTGTCATCTGGCATTTCACATGGACATTGTCACCTTCATTTCCCGACCAAACTGTTACCCAGAACTGCTGAAAATGTGCCATTTCACACCCAGAACAACAGCATTTCAGCCAGGGCAAAGGACAACCATCCAGATATCCCAAATCACTTTCTGTATTAGTTCCACTTGCTCAAATTTTTCCTGTAATTTGCTCTCAGCCTTGAACCTTCCCATCCTTTAACTTTTATACAAAAGAAATAAGTTTTTTCCTACCTGCACCTGCTGTGTCCTTCTTCCTCTGCAGAGAAGATGTTTCTGCTGACACACAGGAGTTGGGCCCCCACACCAACAACATCAGGACCCAGCAGACCTGTAAGAAACACCCAAGTTGAAGCAAACAGCTCATCCCCTTGCAGCAGGGCAGCTTCCCCCAGTCCCCCCCCAGCCTGTGCTAGCAAGGCAGGTGCTCCAAAACTCAGAGGTTTTAACACAGTAAAACCCACAAAGGTTCCTGCTGGAACCATCTCAGCCCTCGCTGGTGGCACCCACGAGCAGGTTTTGCAGCCCAGGTTTGGTGATGCAGTGCAGGCACAAACTGCTCTGCATTTTGGGGCTGTAACTCGGATTCTCTGCCCTGTACCTGTGAACCAGCCCCCAGTTCATCACCCCAAAAGAGCTGGAGAACATACAAACCTCAAAGAGGACATGGAGCCTCCAGTTGGCAATGAGGAGCCCACAGGCAGCAGGACCATCCCTTCCAGAGAACAGAACCTTCTAGAAGCCTCCAGAGCTTCCTTTGTGGAGTTAATTTGATGAAGAGAATTTGAGTCAGCTGTGTGGGCCAGGTGGATCCTATTCAGTTCATCAGGGCTGGGGCTGGTCTGAAGCATCAGGTGCTGATGAGAGAAAATTGCTGCCTGAGCACCACCTGGTCTGGTGGAAACTGTCCCAGCCCAAGGCAGGGGACTGGAATGAGATGATCTTTAAGGTCCCTTCCAACCCAAATTGTTCCAAGATTCTTTGATTCTCCAGGCACTGACTGACTGGAGAGATCCCTACTGTGTGTTCTAAAAAATGGAGATTTATTACATTATAAAGAGAGAAAAACCCACACATGTTGAAACAGCTCACCAAGGCTAAAGACAGACAACCAATGAATTTTAGGTGAGCTGCCAATAATTCCCAGAGATACGTAAGGCACATCTTGGGTCACTGAAATAACAGCTCCTCCTTCCCCCATATGCTTATGGTGACTTGGGAATGACAGCTCTGGCAGCACTGGGGAATATGGGACAGATGAGTTAACTGTGATGTATCCCAAAGGGTCTGTACTTAGGACTCATTAATACTCATTATTTCCCAATGCTTAAAATCTCCTCTTTGAGGTAACTGCATGTTTTGTAAGTCTGAAGACCGAACTTCTTCCTCCACACTCTGGAAACACAGGAACCATCGTCATTCAACCTGCTGATATTTCTATTTCCAGAGGGGAGCAGGAACACTGAAAATAAAATAAAAAAAAAAAAATTAAAAAAGAGTCTTTCCCAGCAAATTCTAATGTATAGGATGTGACATAACAGTGCAAAAACTTCTGGCAGAACCCCGGGATTTTAAATTGCTCGGCTCGATTTTGCTGTGGTGGGAGGTTTAATGTGCTGCACTTTGCCTCCAACTCACACGGCAGAGCAGCCACTCACCTCCAGTGTGGGGCAGGCAAGGAGAAAACAATTTTGCAGGCAGAAATATATTGAGTTCAGAACACTGTTTATAGGTTCCAGTAAACAGGAGTGTTTGATGTAATGGGGTTTTCTGGCTACCAGGGAACCTTGGCGGGGCCCCGCGTGGGAGGGGGTGGCAGTGATGAGGTGGCAGGTACACGCTGCAGGGAGGTGAAAGGGGACACAACTCCATTTCCCTTCTTCCAGAACAATTTGCTGGGCTCTGGGTGTGTTTCCCTGGGCCCTGGCAGGGCACACTGAGGCACAGGCACGGCCATCCCCCAGCGTGGGGCTTGGGGGGGTGATGGGGTTTGGGGTCACATCTGCACAGAGGGAGCCCAGGAGGACGAGGGCCCACATTCAGTTTTACTGATGTCCGTAAAGAAGGGAATTAAATTAGTAACACGGTCCTAAAAGATCTTATTTTCACTAAATGGAAAGGGATAAAAGCTCAGCAGCTCACGGGTAGGTGAAGTTTGTGTCTCTCCCCTTACCTTAATCAGAGTGAACAGTTTGTTCCTTTAGTTGTAAAGGTCAGATGGGGTGAATCCACATCTCAGGGACCTGCCCTGGAAAGCCTGTGACAGGTCTGGAAACACAACTTCCCAGAGGGCAAGCTGGAGGTTCTCCAGGCATTCTGGATATGCAGGGATCCATCCCTCCCCCAGCAAAGGAATTAGGATCTCACCAGTGAAAACCCTCAGTTTTGAAGCAGATCCCTGAACACAGAGGGTTTACAGCAGCAGAGCTGGAACCAGCATCTGCACTGTTGTCTTGGATACCTTCAAACTCCACCACTTCTTCCTCTGGGGGCATGTGCTTCCAGGAAATACATATTGTTTTGGCTGAAAGACAGCACTTCAGAGGATGTCATCAGACCACAAGCACCGCTTCACTGCTCTGCTGTTCTGAAAATACCGTTTTCTGCAGGAATTTGGGAATGACCCTCAGAAACAACTTCGGCAGCACATTTCCCTTTGGATTTGTCAGGGCAGCAAAGGATCTGAAGGGCTGAATCTTTCCAAATCTTCCCAGCTCCTCTGCATTGCAAGGACTGAGGGGCTCCTGCGCTAGTCCAGGGCTCTGACATCACCAGGGTTACACTTGATCCGAGCTGTCCTGGGAGCCACAAGGAGGGAAATGTTTTCTAACACCATCAAATTCCCCTCTCTGCCCTCAGTGAGAGATTCATTGCAGAAACAAGCAGTAAATTCTCAAAGGCTGCAGGAGCACAGCACTGAGGGACAGGCTGATGGAGATGGATGTTCTGAGCCTTGGGATGCAGGGGGTGTGATGTTCCTCAAAGCCACTGGAGGTACTTCATCCTCCCAGTTCCCTTTTTAAGGAAGCCCAGTCTGTGGCTAAGAGGCCTCTCTTGCCTGTTTGGAGCTGGCTGGGGTGCCCGTGGCCAGCGTGGCACTCGGGGTCCAGACGTGCCACCAGCACAGGGACAGCCCCTCCACACTCCTCACTGGGTGCTCTGAGCAGCCTCAGCTCCTGCCAGCTATTACTGCAGTCACAGATACACTGCCCTCAGAGAAATCAGAATCAATTTAGGCACCTAATACTGGGATGTCTGGGAGTGAATTGGTTTGGAATTAATCGAGTAAAACAAGGCAGTGAAAGCCCCTGTAACGTGTTGGGCTGGGAGCGGCTGCAGCCCTGGGGAGGGAACGACAATGCACAGTTTGCACCGTGAATTTTTTATTAAGGGCTGGGGTTTTTTATTTTTTTATTATTGAATATGAATATTTTACACGTCCAAGCTCAGAACAATGCTTTTTTTGGCTGGCTCTGCACTTTTCATGGTTGTGTACCCTTGCATTGCATAACTGAGAGAGATCCATTTACACACGGGGGGAAAAGGGACTAATGAATCTCAGCAAAGCTAACTTTACTGTGTGTGAAAAAACAGCACTCTGAAGTTTTCCAAATAAAAAAATATACATACATAAAATACTTGCATGGAATGGCTTAATAAAATCAGTGTGTGTGGGTGTGGGTGCACGTGTGGGTCTGTGTGGAATCACTGCAGAGCCTCCCTCACCCAGAGCTCACTCCATGTGAGGACATCCCCACCTGGAAAAGCTCTGGAAAGTTCTTACCTCTTTTACCTCGCACTCAGCTAGTCACCTGATGTGTCCAAAGCTGAGAAATGGAGGGGGACCCTGCAGGTGCTCGGTAAATCCTCGGATGAAGCTGCTCACACTCAGTGCAGGGCTGTGACTGGTAACACCTTTATCCTTTCTGGTGCTTCCTGAGTGTCCCAGAGGATGTTTCTGGACACCCCTGCACAGCCTGCAGCCCCCCAGCCCCATCCCTGGGAACATCCAAGGGCAGGTTGGACAGGATAGGCTGTGCCGGGTCCCCCCTTGTCTTTGGGACGGGCACTGCTACATCTCTGAGCATCTCTGACAAGTGCCAGTCTCCCCTGAGCAGCTGCTGGATCTGTCAGTGCCAGGCTGCCTGGCAGGGCCTCATTCTGCCCAGGGATGGGGGACAAACACCTGATTTACCTGGATAATTCCGACCTGGCCCCGCTGGCTGGACACGGCGCTTCTGAGCTGTCTGTGCTGTGCCCTGGGCATCACTGAGGGGAAACAAAGGATGCTCCTTTCCCACCTTTCCCCTGTGCCCCTTTGGAGGAGACACACCTGGCATCTCCACCCAGCTGTTTCAGAACAAGCTGCCCATCACCACCCCCCTGGAGCCCTGCAAGGTGGGGTGAGGACACCTTTCAGCACCCACACAGGATGAGGGCAGGAATAACAAAGATAATAATTGCCCAGTGTATATCTGAACCCAGGGGGTTCATTGTGTGTGTGATAACAGGGAGGAGAGGGAGAAAGCAAGAGCTCTCCTACAGCTCTGGAGAGCTCACAGCCAAAAATGGGCAGGGTGACAAGAACCACATTGTTTGGGGTAATCAGTGTGCATTGTCCTGGGCTGACATCCCCCAGTGCCAACAAAGCCTTTAAATTCACTGGCAAAGTGCAAAATGAGGGATTGTTTGACATTTAAAAGAAAATAAAGAGCTGCTACTGGATTGAAACTTAACTGAGACTTTGGGAGGGAGGGAGGGGAAAAATTCCCAGGTTGTGGCTGGGAGAGAGTTAATTTCCCTCCCGGTAGCTGGTGTGGGGCTGTTTCGGATTTGTGCTGGAAACAGTGTTGATAACACAGGGATGTTTTCATTATTGCTGAGCAGGGTTTACACAGAGCCAAGGCCTTCTCCTCCTCACTCCACCTCAGCAGCGAGTGGATTGGGGTGCACAGGGAGCTGGGAGGGGACCCAGCCGGGACAGGTGACCCCAACTGACCCAGGGATATTCCAGCCCATGTGACCCCAACTGACCCAGGGATATTCCAGCCCATGTGACCCCAACTGATCCAGGGATATTCCAGCCCATGTGGCACCATGGTCAGCACATAAAGCTGGGGGAGAAGAAGGAAGGGGGGATGTTCTGAGTGATGGCATTTGGCTCCCACTCTTTAATCCCTGCTCACCAGACCAGTGCTGCTTTCCTGAGACTGGGAAGATCCCAGGCACTCACAGAACCACAGAATAACAGCTGAGGTTGGAAAGGGCCTCTGGAGATCATCCGGTTCAACCCAAGGCAGGTGACACAGGAACACGTCCAGGTGGGTTGGGAATGTCTCCAGACAGGGAGACTCCATGCCCTCCCTGGGCAAATTTGCAATTGAAATCCTCCACGGATCCAGAGCACAGGGAGAGCACAGGTGGAAATACATCAGAGGAAGGACTCCTGCAGCTCATTTCCTACATTATGGGGGCTGAGGGAATAAGGTCCCAAATGACTGGGACCTCAGACCCTTCAAAGCAAAAATGAAACAACTGAAGGAATGAATTTCCAGTGCCCTGTGCAGCCATGGCAACACAAGGTGACCAGGAGGCTGAAACAAGTCTGGAGTCAAGGAACATGTGCCAACTTCTGCTATCTCATGGTGTGTCCTTGAGCAAGGAGGTGCCCAAATGGGAGCAGCCAGGCCAGCCCAGGCCTGGGGGTGCTGCAGGCCTGGAATGAGGGGCTGGGGAAGGAGTCTCAGCTGGGAGCAGCTGAAGCAGGTCCCTCCATGTAAGAGGAGTTTGGTATCAGTGAACCCATCCAACACCACATCAGGCCATTTCTTGCTCTGTGAGGGTGCAATCTCACTAAAAGCACCCAGGGAGCTTTTCTGCATTTTTGGTTTGCATCAGATTTTTTTTATGTCCTTTTTGTTTGTTTGTTTGTTTTATTTGCATTAGATTATTGGAGCAGGAGTCTAAACACTTCAGCCACTGCGAATCCCTCCTCGTACAGGACTCAGTGAGCTGTGAAATATTTAAACTGTCCACAGTTGCACCCCGTTTGTTTACCCATTTCCAAAGGGCTGCTGAAAGGTGACATTCTGGAAGAGCAGAAAGATCCCAGATTGCTGATTCTGACCTCATAACATCTCTAAAGTGCTCTGAATACTTGCCTTGACTTGATGCAGGAATATGGATCTCAACCTTGTGGAGCCTCTGGAGCAGAGAAGCCTCGTGCTTTTCCCCAGCTCTTTGCTTTCTGCTTTCACTCTGCTCATGGGGAAAATGAGGCTTGGTGAGTCTTGTGGAGTCGTGCTCAAATCGTCCTCCACTCCCCTGCCCTCGTCCTTCCAGCCTGGTTCATCTTCCCCCCTGTCCTGCCGAGGGATGCTCAGGGCTCGGGGGGCTCTGTGCCTCCCTCAGAGCACTTGGGAATGTCTTGTAGGGAAGGAAAAGAGCGCTGTGATCCCTCCAGGGGCAGCTGGAGGAGGTGACAGGTGACTGATCGGTCCCAAGGCAGCAGAGGGCATCCCTGAGTTTGGAGAGTCATCCCCGGCGCTGAGCGAGCAGAGCCAGCCCCGAACCGAGGGATTCACATTTCAGCTCTTCTCCTCTTCCCACATCTTAATATGTAAATCTGTGGCTATAATATGTCAATCTGTAGCCATAATATGTAAATCTGTAGCTATAATATGTAAATCACAGTGCAAACCACCTTCCCGAATTGGGGGGGGGGGGGGTTCTCCTGCCTGACTGGGAGCAGTGCACACACTTGCAGGTGTGGATAAAGATGAGCTCTGTAAATCCGGTTTTCAAGCTGTTTATTTGAAGGCAGGTTTCTGTGCTGAAAATTCACACCCTTGTCATGCATTTCATAGGTCGTTTTGGCAATCCAAAAGCCCAAGTGTGGGATTATTTACGAACACCGAGCTCGGCAAGGCAGATTTGTTTAGTAATTCCAGTGAAAGTTTGCAGGATCATCCCTTTCCCCAGGGCTCTGTGAGGAGACAGAGGGATAACACTTTCTCCTAATGGATTCAGCTTTTCCCAAAGAGGATCCATGCCAGCCCAGGACCAGTCCCTCAGAGTCCTGACATCAAAACATTCGTTCAGGAGCACTCCAAAAATCAACCCAAACCAGACACCTTTCACCTTGTGCTCTCTAATTTACTGACTTTAATGAGCATTTATATTATCTAAATTTGGTCTCACATAGTCCCTCTGCTGGAATATTGGTGGAACCCCACAGATGGACAAACAGAGGCGATGTTTTATGGGATGTGACACAGCAAATCCCACCAGAAGGCCACCAATAGCACAGAGATCCTCTGGGTGTCAGAGCTCTGCCTCAACAACCACATCAACCCTTTTCCTGAGCAAAAAAACAACTGCAGGAGTCCAGGCTCCCCTGGGCTCCTCCAGGAGATCTGCAGGGCTGTGGGGAAGGCTCAGCAGCCCCTGATTCCCCCTCAGAGGGCTCTTTCCCCTCCCTGGCAGCTCGCAGGGGGTGGCACAGAGCCAGACCCGCGGGCACAGGAGTGCAGGGGCTCCTTCTCAAGCCTTTAAAAGTCTGACAAACTGTTTGCAGTTCTAGCAGGGATCAACACATTTCTAGAATTAAAACCAACATCTTGGATGGCAAAAATGCTCTGAACAAGGACTCTTTCTTCAACCCAATGCACAAGGGACCTTTCTTTAGTAAGCTATAAAATCACTTACTATAAATCAATTATTTTTGTACTGATTTATTAACTGCTCTCCAGCTGTTCAGATTGGCACTTAAAAAAAAAAAATCCTGGATGGTCCTACTGAAATTTTCAAAAGCATTTTCTCAGGAGTACTATTGGTCCAACCTCATTATGGTCTCCCCTGGTAATCCACATATTCCTAAATACTCTTAAGCTGCCAAGCATGGAAGCACCAATCCACATGGGGTACATCCAGCCTTGACAGGAGTTGTGTTGGGAACTCCTGCCTGGAGCTTCTTCAGAAGCCTCTCCTTGAAACCTTGGGAAAGAGTCGATCTGCCCAGTTTGAGCAGGTTCCTGGGGATGCTGGACTTGGATGCTGGATTTGCTCACAACACTGGGAAGTGCCTCCCAACCCCTGGCCCTGGGATTTCTGTCTCTGTGGGCTCGGAATATCTGGCCTCCTGCCTTGGCAGCCCTTCCATCAGGGAGAACATACTCACACATAATGCTTTCAGGCTCTTCCTGCATATTTTGGCAGGATCTAAGGCAATGGAGCACATCTCCTGTACATCCCTGACAGCTGGGCACAGGCACACGGGGACAGTGGCACCTGCAGAGCACGGACAGGGCACCTGGACACACCCAAACACCTTCTCACCCTTCTGTTCCTGATGGCACAAAGGGCTGGGGGGGTCTGGCTCAGCAGGGCTGGCCTCTCACCCCGCTTCATTCTGAGTCCTTGTCCATGCAGGCGTCTCCAAACCTTGTCCACGTCATCCCAGGACGTCATCGCCCCAATTTCCACTGGGAAAGTAAAAGACAAAACGCTCCTTTAGGTCTGGCTTCCTCCCACAACAGAACAGTCATCATCACTCACCCCAAACACGACCAGCTTGCATTTGGGGCATCCCACAACAGCAGGAATTACCAGAGAGAGAGAGAGAGAGGGACCAGCCCTGCTCTGTCCAGAGGTAACGTCCAAGATCCGGGTGCAGATTCCTGCCAAGGGGAGGGTGCTGACCCTCTGCTGCTGGTGCAGAGCATCTCCAAAGCCTTCCAGGTCACCCCTCCACTGATGTCCCAGTGCTCCTCGCTCCCAGTGCTCCTCACTCCCAGTCCCTGCAGCTGCACCGGCAGCGCCGCCTCCTCCGGGGATCCGGAGCGTTTGACTTGGAAGTGAGACGGGGTGTTCTTCCTTCCCAGATAAATTACAGCAGAGAATCGATGGATTTTTCCAGACCCTGAGGCACAGAGGAAGGTCGGTTGCAGTAATTGCATTTGCATTGATTTATATTTGGATTCGGTTTGGGGTTTTTGCTGGGTTTCTGAAGGTAATGTTTTTAATGAGGTCCAAAATAATGGGAGTGTCGGTTTGAAATACAACCCCCAGGTATCCCAGAAGCCTTAAGAGGGAAGAATCTCCCATTGGAGAAGGTGTGCTGCTCCCCACAGGACTCCAAGGCAGGAGTTACTGCACCCCTGCAGTGTGTGCACACCTGGAAACTCCGTGGAGGGGAAGAGAGATGAAAAACAATGAGATTTTCACATGTGCCTCTGGCTTAGCTGAGACTCTACAAATATTTCCAAGGGTTGGTGAAAATCAGAACAATTTCACCTCCCTGTAAGTATTAACTGAGTTACCAGTTTGCTTTTCCAAATAGTGTCTGCACTGGAATGAGACCTTTTCCAACTGATCCTTTATGGGAAACTCCCCAAAATTATGTTGAAATAGTTAGAACTATCTTTGGCACTGATTATGGCATTCTGGAATATTTTTCCCTGTCCTTGTTACCTAATTTAAAGACTAATTTTTGGTAAAATCACAAAAGTGAAACAGTAATTTCATTTTGCTTCAGGAGAAGATTTCCCAAAGAAGGAAATCTCTGCAGCTTTGAATCCAATCAGATCTGACAATCCAAATCCGTTTACAGGGGAAATTTCCTTTAAAAAAATAAATAAATCACTCTATACCTTCAGCTGGAATCCGTGGCTGCCGGGGTTTAATTGCTTCTCCTTGTGGCCCTAAAGCCAGGGCAGCTTCAAAGCAAGGGTGGCTCCTATTAAACTTAATTACCCTTTCCTGCAGCTCCCATGGCAGAGGTGCCAACTGCTGCAGGGAGGTGGTTGTGAATCAGGGGCACATTCCAGACAAAGACAGAGATCAAACAGCAATTTTGAATGCAGGCAAGTGCCCTCTGTGTCCAGGGATGCTCATACCCCAGATAAACTCCCAAAGCATCAACAAGGGACCAGCCCTGTGTCTGCTGTTTCCATTCCAGCACCTGGGTGTTAAATGCCACTTCAGCAAGGTCTCAGTCCCCTGGATATCAGTGTACATGCACCCCCTGTGTGCTCCCATGTTCCACACACCCTGCTCTATTAATGCCAACAGGTGCCCTCAGCGTTTCAGGGGTTGTTCCCAACATCCCACTTGAGCTCCATCTAATCCTGGCTGATGTGCACAGTGGGGGGCTCCCGTGTGAACACGAGGCTGAGTATTAAAACAAGGCAATATTGACTGGGATGATTGAACCTGGACACAGGAATGCTCATCTGTTCCCTCAGATTGGTTCTGTCGCACCTCACCTTAAAAAGGGCATGTGTGAATTAATTTGGGTACTGTAGGGTTTGCAATGAGGGAAATGGCTGTTGGTGTTCAGCTGGAGCGCAGTAAATTGAATTCACAGATGAGACAGTGTGAGGCATCACAACCACCTCGTGCTCTGGCTCGTGCTGATACGACAAGATCTCATTCAGGAAGGGAAAGATGGTTCATTTTCTGAGAGCTGTGGAGAGACACCAGAAGAACTGGAATGAGACAAGCAGGTCCATCCCAGCAGCTCCTCCACAGCTTCCTCACGAGGGGCAGCTCACCAGTTTATGCTTCCCAGTGAGACAGAGCCCAAAACCAGCCGGGCCTTCCCTGCCTGGAGAAACAAACCCTGCTCCGAGGGATCCAGCCTGGGAAGTGAGATGGAGCAGGCAGGCCAGGCTGGGAGGAGAGGGAGACAGTGGGAAGGAGCTGGGGCTGGGAGCAGTTCTGAGTGCACGAAGCAATAATCACCATCACAGATGCTTAACTCCAACAGCTCGACAAGATCCCTGTCCTCACGTTGGAGCTGTGGTTGATTGCTCCCATACATGTTCCCACCCCAAATCCCCCTTTTGCAATGTCTTCCTGACACTCCAAACATCCACAAAGCCCTTTGAAGTTGAAGTTTAATGTGTTTATTGACACCAGTTATGATATTTTGAAACACATGGGCTACAAATTGTTACCATGCACTCCGAGTGTTTACAGTAATCCCTGTATTAAAACAAACTCAGCCTTTCCTGATGATTTTATATCTTCTTGCTGACTCACTTGCCTGTGTTTATTTAAACTCCTGTTGAGGTTTTTTTTTTTTCACTATTCAACACTTTTAAAACATTAAAAAAAAAAAACAAAACAAAAAAAAAAAAAAAACCAACAACCCCATCTTCAGATTTCATGCACTTTTGAAACAAGAGGGGAGCAGGACCCACTGCCACCAGTGCCCCCAGACAGGCCCTCTGCAAAGCAAAACCAAAACCACACATTAATTGTGGCAGGAGCAAAAGCACCGAGAAAGGAAGCAAAATTAAAAAAAAAAAAAAATTGCTAAACAATAATTAAAAAAAGGTATCTAAATTGGGGGAAATATATTTACAACTCCTAAAAGACACGGAGGAAGGGAAATTAAATTTCCCTTATTATAAAATAAGGTTCCAATCACTGTTCTTTAAAAGGGAACTTAAATTCCTGCGTTGCTAAATTGGTGCAGCTCTGGGGGCTCTTCTGCTCTTCAGACTCACAAAGTCAAACCAGCATCTCCAGAGGTGGCAGGATTTAATAGTATCACCTAAAATGTAGTGCTGAACAACTGGAAAGGTGCAGGACCCACCAGGACTCAAATTTCATCCCAGTGTTTTGGAATTCAGCATCTGAGACCTATTCAGAGCTCACATGTTATTTTCCATGCTGGAGAAAAGCAGATAAGATCTATACCTAGGAAATGCTGTAAACTGTGCCTAAACAAAAGTCTTTGTTGAAAAATTATGTATTTAAGGTAATAGTCTGGATTATTTGAAAAGGAAAAGAAGTCCAGGAAAACAGGGCTCTCCCACCCTTGGCAAGCTCTTAATTCATCACTAAATACACCCTGAGCCTCTCTGGAATCTCATTGTTACCTTACAGGTGACTTTCAGGATGTTATGCTCGTTCCTTTGGGTTTGCAGGACCAGCTCTCCTGTAAACAGGAATTTGGCACAGCAAAGGGCTGTGAGAGCCCTGAGCTGCCAGGGATCCTCAGCGAACAATTTTGGTGACCAAGAGAAATCTCTTTAACTGATTTCACCAAATTCCTGTTGGGAAATAATCAGCTGTTTTGATTTCTGAGGAGGAAGCACTTGCAAACTTGTTTTCCTCCCAGCACAGACAGTCAGTCATCACCTCGATCTCAAACACCCCCCTTGGATGCAGAAATCACCACCAAAACTTCACTGACAGATGATAAAGCAGCAAACCACAAGAGAAATTTCCCCTCTGGTGGGTCTGACCATCCTCGCTGGGAGCCAATATCTGGGGCAGAGCAGTGTCTGTACCAGTGCTATCTGTTATAGTCAAATGACCAGATATGTTTTTAAAATATAGTAGAAATGTATTAAAAGCAAATAAGCAAATCAGCGCGCTGGGAGACCGGAGGAAACTCCTGTTCCACCAGCGGTCTGTGTGCCAAAAACGTGCACTGGTCTTTTATATGTGCCATTATCCCCTCCCCTGTAGGTGGCTCTTAGATGACAGTGGCAGGTCCCGGATGAGGGAGGAAGGACTGCAGACTTCTCTTCCCCCTGTTCCTCTGAACGATTTTCCCCCACCCACATTTTACAGGCACACCCAAACTTACATTCTACACAAGAAGATACAGCTTGCCATAGTAATACAACATTGTGGCTTGACACCTGTAATTCAAGCTAATCACTAACATTACAAATTTAATTCGATTAGCAAATTATTCACCTTTGCTTTTATTAACTATTACACTATCCATCACTGTGTTTACCATATTTTCCTTTTCTTTCCATAACTCCTGGCTTCACTCATGTCTGGGTGTTTTCTAACCAGCCTCAAGGCAATAAATCAAAGCTGTCAGCATTGGAAGAAAATTAATGTGAGAAGTTGTTCCAAAGGCCACCAGCCTTTCCCTCCTCGGTGTGTGCTCAGCTAATCCAGGATTCCTCAACAGCTTTCAGTGTTTTCCTATTTTCACAAGGTTTTGAGACTCTGGGTGCATTTTTTTTTGTTTGTTTGGTTGGTTGTTTTTTTGTTTTTTTATTGAAGGCTGGCTTTGACTTGCACCAGGTAAGAGGCCAAATGCCTGGAGTTTCTTTAGGTTCCCAAGAGAAGCTGAGGGTGCTCAGCACAAACCTGACCCTGGGCCATCTCTGGCCAAGCCACAAGCAAACCCCAGAGCCCGAGCTGGGAAACATCAGGGTGTGAATGTGGCTTGAACTGTTCACCAAGGAAAAGGCCCAGTGATTAGAAACCAATCCTGTTGCTGTGCCCTGGCGATGACGCTGGTTGAATTATTCATTGGCAGTTATTTACCCCAGGAATGTGGCTGGCATTCCCCATGAATACATTACGTGCAAGTTTTGATTTCTTGTTTCATTACTCACTCTGCTCTGCACCGCTCAAACCCCAACCTCTTCATCTCAGAAAGTCTCCTTTCCAAGTCTGAGAAAAAGAACACTTGGGACACAACCTTCAGCTGATCTGATCCAGCAAACACCTCCCTGGGAATGGCTAGCCTGGCAGCTCAGGCGTTTTCCTGGAGCTCTGGAAAAAAACAATGTTCTTACCCTATTCAGCTGCAGATGAACTCTGTAACCCTGGGCAAATCACTTTGTTCCCTGCACCTCTGGCTGCACATTTATAAAATGGACATGGTATTTCTCTGTAAGATACTGTAAGGCCAGATATGTTAAATTGCCCAGTTGCCATGGAAACCGGAAAAGCACCTAATGCAGATGGATGAGTGCAGGAACAGATCCACCTGGCTGAAAAATCACCAGCAATTGGGAACTTCATTAGGTAAAATCATGGTGTGATCAGAAGGATCATGGCAGTCACCAAAAATTCCTTTCATAAAAAGTAACCAGATTATGTCCTGGTTTCAGCTGGGATAGAAATCATTTCTTCTCAGCTTATTAGATTTGTCTCTGGATAGAAACTGAAGGGTTTCCCTTGAATATTTGCAAACCCTCACATTTAATTCTCCTGTTTTGATTTGGATTGGGATGTTTAGGTAGCAACTCAAGTTCCTTTTCCACCAAACAAAGATCATTAAAACCAGCAGAGTGATTGCAAAATCAGCCCAGCAGTCTGAAGTCTGGGGCATATTGAGAAAGAAGTTTAATTCCAAAACTAAAATCTCAGGAGCCACTTAAAGAGAAAGTACCAAGCAGCTGCTGAAGGCAACTGTGGTAGTTTTTCCTCCACTGAGAGATGACTGTTTAATTATATCCCCTCAAAACACTGCTGCTCATGCATTTGGATCACACTTCACGTGCTTAGCCAGGTATCCCGAGGTAGCCCAGAGCTTATTCCAAGCACAAATGGAGCAGGGACTCCAACACCCAGGCCAGGATGTGCCTGTTAATCCCTGCTGCACAACCAGTGCAGAGAACCCACTTGTTCCTTTCACTGATGTCCTAAATAAACACGGGGTTTGCTTTCTCAGTCCTCACAACCTGGTGGATTTGGTTTTCAGAAGGGCATTTCTAGCATGGAATTCCCTCCTCCTGCAACACCAACAACTGTTATAATTTTGAGGTGTTTCAAACTTCAGACCTTGAGCTGCTCACTACAATACATTTGCAACACTTAAAACTCATAGGAGAAATGTCCTTCTCTTCCCAGCCTGACAATTGTCCTTCCCAAGCACTGATTTTTTTCTTTTACCCCTCACCCTGAGCTTGCAGATCGAAGGTCAATGAACTTGACCCAGGAAATCCTTGTCAGGAAGGCTCCTAATTTCAGGAATGAAGACAACTGGGGAGGAAATCTGGTCTGGGATATCAGGACTGGAAAGTAAAATCTGCAGTTACACCTTACAGTGCTGCAAAGACTTCTTGCCAAAGGGGCTGGGAGTTCTTCATTAAACACAGCAATGAGAAAATTAACATTTTTTTTTGGTAATTAATATTTGGGGGGAGGGGGGCCGATCTCTCTGGCTTAATGATGGGAATAATTACACTGCAATGCCTGCACTGGTGTTTGAACCAGGCAAACTCCCCCTCACGCCAGGAGTGTCCCACTGCCAGCAGCAGCCACGGAACAGCCACGACAGTGGGGAGGATTTTCCAGCTCACTGTGTGATTTGATCTCTACAAACCTCCCAGAACACCGGCTGTAGGGCAGTAAATCATCCCCAACATTGTTATCTGCCCATCTGGGAGCAGAGTGAAACCACTATGACAATGCAAGAAGTCTGGGCTCGTTTCAGCACCCAGGGAGGGGGAGCCTGGTTGGTCAGATCTGATTAATTCAGCAATTCAGCAGCTCAATCCCACCCTCTGCCTTCCTCACAGTTCCCAGGGCTCAGGGGTTTTTACTCTCTTTAATTTTCACTTATATTTCCAAATGGTTATTGCTTGAGTGAGGTTGGCTGGTGGGTCCAGTCCCTGTGAAAGAAGGAAGTGGTTTCAGAGGAAAAACCCGGGTTTTCCAAGTTCCCACCGGACTTGGTTCCCAGCCTGGCTTTGGTGAAAAGTCTTCTGCACTCCCCTCCTGCAAAAGTCCTTCTGGATTTGCTGGCTCAGAGCTGGAGCAGGAAAGTGTGAGAGGAAGGGCTTTAGGTGAGAAGGAATCCTTCCCTGGGAGGGTGGGCAGGCCCTGGCACAGGGTGCCCAGAGAAGCTGTGGCTGCCCCAGCCCTGGAAGTGCCCAAGGCCAGGTAGGACGGGGCTTGGAACAACTCCTGTTTCTGGCCATGGCACAAAGAGTTCATGAGTGTGGTAAACCATAATTGTCTGTATTTTTCAGCATAAAAAACAGCAAAATGAAAGCTAAGGCAGTGACAGTGACTATCAGCAAGCTGCTCATAATCAGGTTTTTTTACTTTCCTACACACACCTACAACAGTATTAGAGCTAAATAAAAGTGACAGAGCTCACCAAATCTATTCAAAGCATCATTTATTTTAGAGCCTCTGAATACTTTTCTGTAGGTTTCATCAATTCATTTACTCAGACAATTATCTCAACTAAATCCCAGCCAGTTCTCTGGCTACAAGCCTGTAGGGTTTCCCATGTTATTTAGAATAGGAGAAATTTGCTGCTTTTGTACCCAAGTTGGTTTTTTTATCAAGAAAGATTCCAAACAAGCTGCAATTGGGGATATCTTGGGGCCATTCTCCCTGTGCCACACCCACATCCTCAGAACACACTCCCATGTCTGAAAAGCCCCTTCATTCACTTGCAAAGCCAAAGGAGACCAAGTTCTCAAAATAAAACCCAATACAGAACCACAGATCTGAAAACAGGGACCAGAGCCATCTCCTGCTCTTTTCCTGCTTGCAATGCCTCTTTGGATTTTGACTGAAGCAGCATCTTATCCTTGCAGCCAGTTTCAAATACATACCAGTATACACATACATATATATGTAAATATTTTCCAGTTCTAAGTAGCAGCTACTGAGGCAATATTTGCCTACACAGACCCATAAACTGCCCCTAGTGCCAGGTGTACCATAATAAATTCCTCTCTGCTCTGAGTGGTTTTGATATTCTTGCTCATATCAAATAGCTCACACATCCTTAAGACAAAACCAATTTGTTCCAGAAAAATCCCAGAAGGTTTTTATTCTCAGCATAAAAAGCATCGTATTCTCAGTATCTCAGAGCTTGCCCAGGCCAAACACTGGTTCATGGCTGGGAGGAGCTGAGCTCTGCCACAGCAGGTACCAAAAGCAAGCCAATCCCCACCCAACACACACACCAGGACTGGGGATTTATTCAGCCTAATCTGACCTGAATGTCTGTTTGCAATGTAAGTGAATATCTAAACAGATTATTAAATGCAACAGCAAGAGCTTTTTACGAAAATCACCGGGATTATCCAAACTCTGGAAGAGAAGAAAGTAGAGAAGAGTGTTTCAGTAACATGATCTGCCAAAACAGGACGGAAACTCTTTACCAGCACCTTGTCAGAAACAATGCAGGGCTGAGTCTGCTTTAAACAAGATGATTTTTCAGAATATTGTTACTGACTTTTTGTATAGTGTTAGTGAGGTTTGTGTACACTAATAAAAAATGAAAGCTGCTATTAAAAACAAATCAATGGACTGGACCTGGTTTTGATCACACCAGAGCTGGCCATTTGCATCGGTATTTGCAGCATCTGTTCCAATTAAGACTTGTTTTCTAGTTTAAAGATATTAGTCCAATCACTAGTGTTCTGTTGAGAACATGAATAGAGCATTGTTCTGGCAGAATGTAGTTAAACAGACTCCACAGACTCTATTAAACAGCTCTGCTCCCCAATTAGAATGGGAAGGAGCCGGGCAGACATGGCTGCACTGGGTACCCTCTGTTCCACATGGATTTTTATGGATTCATAGTCAATGAAAACAGCTAACGTGGAACATGTGTGGGGAAAACCCAGACTGCAGGCTGGCTTGGAGCGTGGCAAATGGGGCATCAGGCCCTTTATGGCTGGGATTTAATGGACACCGAGTTTAATCATTGCAGGGACCGGGTGTAAAACAATGCCCGGGGATGGCACCGTCTGCAGCCACTCCAAACGGGCCCCTGCAAGAGCAGCACTGTGGAAATCCCCCAGCACCGAGGGCAGAAATCACTCCAAAGGCTTGGCACGGGGGACAATGCCAGGAAATGAATCCATCCTCACCCCAAACCCCTTCTCTCCAGTGATGGCCCTCACCAACATGCTGTGGTCCAGCCCAGCTGAGGGCGATGCCATGGGGAGTGCCCACAACATTTTGGGCTCAGTCTCCGACCCCAGCAGCTCCCTTTGCATGTGCAGAATGTTCCTCCAGCTCGGGCTCTGGCAGAGGGGAAGGGACTGGCCTGGATTCCCTCTGGGATCCCCTCCCTGAGCAATGCTGGGAGCCAGGCTTGGCACAGCCAGCAGGGACTGACCTGAGCCTCGTGGGCAGCTTTAGGGCACGAGCAGGGAAGAGTTCCTGGTGTCCCTGTGCACTTTTCCAAGGCATCTCACACCCACCAGTGTATCCAAGCCGGGCTGCTCTGACTGCAGCTAATTAGCTCTCGTGGCTTTGATGGATGGATTGATTCCGCACTTAAACAGAGATAAATTAACTGTCCATCCAAACAGAGTTTAAGTGAGGGGGGAATTCTGATTAGAATGTTATTTCATGCAGTGCTGCTCTTCCTTCTCAGCCAGTGCTGGAAAGCTGAAATCTCTGCAGGCTCAACACCTGCTCTATGGAATAGAACATTCCAATGCTTTCAGGAGCATCTGAAATGTATTTTATTCTGAAACCCCTCAGAATGCCCAAAACCCAGTAAAAAGGTTTGGTTTTTCTACTCACTCTAAAGAACTTTTATGTTAAAATACCTTTTTCTTGTCCTGCAGTGAGAAATACCTATACATGTTTTTAAAGGCTGTAATTATAGAACTAATGAAAAAATCTTTAACAACTGTGATAAGGGCTTAGAGAATGATGGGGTTTGTTAAAATTGAAGTACCTTAAGGTGCAAATAGTTTAGAAAAATAAATACAGCCATCACCTCAATATGTTAAACAAACAGGCATCAAACAAGATGAATTATGGATCATTTCATGTAAATATTAACTTTTGAAGCTTTCCAACTGACAAAACTAAGGCAACAGAGAATGTCCCTTTACTTGCATCCTCATACACTCAGCAGTCCTGGAATGGGACCAGGAGGGGAAAAGAAACAAAAACAAGCAAATGCAAAGTGAAAAATAGCACTTAACATTTCTGCAGACATGGCCAAGGAAAGCTGGCACAAGGATGGACTTCCCTGGGTGCCCCACCTCTCTCCCCAGCTCCACAAGCCTTTTTTTCCACATCCCAGAAGGATTCTCTGGCACTTGTTTGCTGTTGTGAAGCATCTGCTCTGTAAAACACACCCAGCTTTGCTCTGCACCACCAGTGTTCTGAAGGGAGAACACTCAAAGGCACCACCAGGCCCCCAGGGGAGAAACCCAGGTAAAAGTAAAGCACAAAGGGAATTCTCACTCACACACACAAAGCACATTTCATCTGCCTTTTTTTTTTTTTTTTTTTTAAACTTCAAGAACCTTAATGAGGCTTAGTCCCACCAAGGAGAGCCAAGGGTAGGAGATTTTTCTTTTCTGTTGAAGAGGCTGTAGATGCATTAAAACTAATTACTCCTTGTTTTATGCTCCAGTAGGATGAGAAATTCCCTTTAAGTTGGGATGGGAATTAATGCCAATGGACAAATTTTACTGAGTGAGAAGAAGGCAGCATCCAGTCGTGAGCTCCTTCCAGTTTTTTTGAACACTTCCAGGGATGGTGACTTCCCTGGGGAGCCTGTTCCAGTGTTTAAACACTCTTACAGTGGAGAAATCTTTGCTAACATCCAAGCTGAACCTCCCCTGGCACAGCTCGAGGCCGTGTCCCATCAGTGCCTTCCTCAGGAGCACGGGCAGGTTTGTGCATCAGAGCTGCCAGAGGGAATCCCTTCCATTCCTTGGGAGACTTGAAAGAGATATTTGGAGTTTGCAAAGCACTTCCAAGCCCTGAATGCAAATTATTATTATTATTAAGAGGACATTTTAGCCTGTCTGGGTAAACTGTGCAAACAGCAGCGATATTACCCAGGGCTTCTCATGTTTGTGCACTTCAAGCAGATCACCTTACTCTCTTGTAAGCAAGGAACTATGCCTTTATATCACATTTGGCCTTTTTTTTTGTCTTTCCAAAGCTGTTTAGCCCTTTGTTATTATTTTAACTGTTTATTTCTTTAACAGCTCATTATTTTCAGTGGGGTCCTGTGTCTCATTACACACAGTTCAGCTTTAAGAGGAAATTTGTCCTCTGTACAGGTTTATTCTGCCTAAAAACATAATCAGAAGTGTTTTCTCCTCTGATAGTCATCTCTGTAAAGACTATTCTGTGCTTTATGTTAGAATCCTTCCAGTAGGAAATGCAGAATATTCCGAGTTATTGTTGGTGTAGGGCCTCACATTGGAGATCTCGGGGCCAGATGTGCCCCACAGCTACCTGAGCAGGCAATAATCAGTGAACTCAGGGGAAGCTGAGATTTTGAGGGCTTGAGAGGAGAAGATGCCTCTGTGCAGTGCTTTCCTGGGCAGAAATCACTACTCAGTGGGAGCTGGGGCTCCTTCTGTCAAAGCCCTTGGCCCGAGTGAAAGGCTGGGGGCCACTTCCAATTTTAGGGTCTGTCCAGGTGTCACAGCCCCACCAAATCCAGTGGGTTTCAGAGGGGAGGGTTGGATTTGCTTCCCAAAGTTTCCAGTATTTAGTAGGTGACAGCAGCTCTCAGACACTCCCAGTGCTGACTCCCTGAGAACTGAATTCTCACCACTTGTGCCTGACCCCGGCCAGCAACATCCAACCATCAGAGGTGTCTCTGCAGATCACCACAAACCAGAGGTGCCACCAAAGTCCCAGTGTCCCACAGCATCATCAGGGGTGAGCTCTTTGCTCCGGCCCATCTCCCTCCCTTCCCAAACAGCTCTCCCAGGTGTGGGGTGCTTGGAACGGGCTCTGACTAAAAGAGCAGCTCAGTCAAGGCACCCTTGCAAAAGCAAACTGGTTCAAAGAGAAAAAGAGCCCTCAAAGAACTTGGGAAGCTGATTTTTCAGCCCAAACAAATTGCACAGAGAAAGAGGGGCTGGGGAGGGCAAGAGGGACCAAAGCTGAGCTCTGGGAGCTCTCAGAGCACAGCACAGGAATGATTGCCCAGGCAAACCCAAAAGTGACACATCACCCTCTCCCTGCCTCACTCGGGGCAGACCCACAGCCAGGAGCTCTTTTTTAAAAAACTTGTAATGCCCCAGGATTCCCAGGAAAGCAGCGAGAGCAGCTGAGGTGGTGGAGCAGAGCATTGCAGTAAATGCACCCCCTGCATTTAAAAACCCCTCCAGCTCCCAGAGCCCACCCCAGCCAGGGCAGGGGGCAATACCTCTGCCCAATACCTTCTTTCAGAATAGAAGCCCAGGAAAGGCTCTGACCTGTCAGCCCCACTAACCTCTTTTTTTTTTTTTTTTTTCATTTCAGGTCCCTCTCAGATACTCAGCCCCTCACAAAGGAGTCTCTGCCTGGCGTTTTTTTGGAAGGAAAATGTGGCATGCACCTATTTTGTTTCATTCCGTGCCAGGACCTATAAAGTTACTGTGGGCTGCAACTCCTGCCAAGTTCTAAAGGTGACAGGGCAATGGGCACCCAAAGGACGCTTCTATCAATGCCCTTTTATTTCCCTCTCTTTCCCCTTCCACCGAACCTTTTTTTTCTAATAGAATTACTCTTATCTGCAAGTGATTTAAACTCTAAGGTTTACAGAAGATTTAAAGAGTGCGAACACAGTTGGAATGTTTTAAACTAACAGTACAAGTTGCATTTTAAGAAAATAATTAACTCCCAGGGGAGGTGCGGTTCTTGGAGTAATGACAGATTCAAGGCTGGCTTTCCCTATATGGAGTTTCCAAATAATAAAATATCTTCGGTTCCCTACTGGTGTCAGATGAGAACCTGTTAGTGTGCTAGTTGCTGGTGGACTGTCATGGGTTTGGGGTTTTTTTTGGTGGTGTGTTGGTTGTTTTTTTTTTTTTCAATGGGCCATTAGTGTTTTAAAGACACAGTGCACAGCAGGTAACCTCACATGCAAAGCTGGAGCACAAAGCGCTGTAAATGCATGGAGTTTGTGTGTTTACAACCTTTCCCCATCCCTTCTTCTTGCTGGAAAACAAAAAAAAAGAACGAAAAAAAAAAAAAGAAAGTATTTTCCTCTTATTTTTGCAATCTTAATGTCTCTGTTCTTGCTGAGGACTTCTCACAGCCCTGAAGGAGCCCAGCCCAGTCTGGGTCCCAATCTCCCTCCTGTCCAGTGTGAGTGGTGACACAGCACAGCCCCCTGCCAGGGCACAGGAACAGATGCAAACCCTCCTTCTTTAAAAGGAGAGTGCTCATTACTGGAGGAAAAGCTGCTAAGAAGCAGAATCCAGCAATGAGTAACTCCAGCTACTGCAGCAGGGCTCAAGCAGTGACAGTTCTCTGTAGGACATTGCCATGACCTGAGAGCTTGGGCAAAACTTCGCTTTTTATCTGTTGAATAAGTGTTAGGATTTGTGCACAAGTCATCCTAAAACTTATTACAGACCTACATTTTAAGAGTGCCCTATTTTATCCACACAGCCCAAGCCTTCTTTTTGTAAAGTATGAGTAACTTAATGTATAATATACACAAGATTCTCAACTTGAATGCACTGAACCTTAATCTGTGAAGTGAATAAGTTAAATCTCATGTCATCCATTCACATCACTTATTTTGCCCAGTGAGAAGATCAGATGGTCACACTCACAGGTTCATAATATTTTGTTAATAAGTTCATGCACCACGAGCAGAGTCGTGTGTGTAACTCCTGAGCAGGTTGAAGGAGCTGCCTGGATCGATGAGTATCAGCCCTGGCCACCTTACTCACAGCTCTCCTCCTGAAGTCTGGGACTCAGCAACACACAGGCACAAGCCTGTTCTCAACAACACCCTCAGCCTCTCAGGGACAGCGCTTTCCACAAATTTAATTACTTGCAAAACCTTTGGTCATTAACACCCAACCTAAATTCTCCTGCAGGTCACAGGCTGTTAAAAAAATGAAGTGTCCGTGCTCCCCAAACAATGATTTGTTTAACTGGAGCTTTGATTAAATCCGAGGCCACAACAGCACAGGAATCTTATTGCTAATGTCCTCACCCTGTTACAAAGCCTGCCAGGAACCTCACTGGGTAATTAGTTCTTCCTGAGTCTTTGCATGATGCTTCATGGTCCCTTCTTCAAGGCCAGGCTGGACGGGGTTGGAGCAACCCCAGCCACAGCAGGGAGTGGGACAGATGGTCTTTAAGGTCCCTTCCAACCCAAATCATTCCATGATTCCACACAGTTTTCCATCCCTCAGGCCCGTGGATGGAGGCAGGTCTTTGTCCCCTCCCTTGGGCAGGGGCAGGCTGTGTCAGGGGCACAGTCAGCTGCTGCTCCCCTGTTCCCTGCACCTTCCTGGCTCCAGGCACAAGCCCCAGGTCTGGCTCTCCTGGAACAAGCTGGCTGGAGACTGACACGTGGCCAAATGGGAGTGTGTGTACTCACAGGGGCAGAGCCTCCCCGGCTGCTGCAGGAGGGATGGTTTATTGCTTTCATAATATTTTCCGGGTTTTGAAACACAAACCACATGTTGAATATTTTTTTTTTCAGAATTTACACATTGCACTTGCTGGAGAGTGTTCACTCCAGCACCCACAGCCCCAGACCCTTCCCAAAAACGAGGAGAGGGAGGAGAAGGAGACACACCAAAATGTGCTGCCACAGCTCTGGAACAGCCCTGCTACCGAGGCCCAAAACCCCCGGGTGCACTCATGCCTACTTGGATTTTACTGGGCAACTGGGAGTTAATTTGGATTATCTTGTCATCAAGGAAATCATTAACACCCAAGCAAAGGACAGAAGCTGGACAGCTTGCTGCAGGTGGAAGGGGAGGGAATGCTGGAGCCAAGCTCAGCTGGGTGTAAAACCCTTGGGTCAGCTCCTCCACAGCTCAGTTTGGCCACAGGCAGCATAAACTCCTCTCAGTGACTGAGTAGTTGGATCCTTTCCTCACAATCCAAGGGAAATAAAGATCCTCTCTGTACCAGTGTGGTCCTCCCACACAGAGACAGGGTGGGAATGCTCCTGGAGTCACCAAGCCCCTCCCTGATGCTTTTTTATGGGTGCCAATAAATCCATCCAAAATGCCCTATTTTCATTATAGAAAATGCTGACCCACGCAGTGATCAATCAGAATATTGGGGAGTTATGTCTGCTGTGACATATTTTAAGGAGCAGAAGCTCCATGTCCCCCAGGCAGGTACATCCCACCCTGTGCTGCCTTCATTAGGACTCATTTCAGTGGAATAGTAAGTCAAAAATAAACACCAAACCCGCATAAAGGGCCTGTATTTGTGTGTCAGGGCTGCTCTAACGTCACACTTTTGCAGCCACCTCTCTTCTCTCTCATTTCTATGCAAGAAAAAGAGTCCCTGTCACTTTTGGCCCAACTCCTGCCACGCTGCAGCATCCCCAGAATACTCCAGTTGTTGGCAAAGCCAGGCTTGGATCCCCGCAGTGAGGGAAGGCTCCCTGGCAGATGAACAGCATCACCTAGGGGCCAGAAATCAGCACTGGGACCCACACACGGCCAGGGAGGCTCGGGGGATGCTGCTCCTGGGCAGGGCAGCACTGCGGGAGGAGCCCAGGCTTTTGTCCTGGTCTGATGCAACAACATCAGTGCCCGATGTCACAACAACAAAGTGCAAGCCAGCTGCTTCAGTAGCACGAGTCCTCTCTACTTTTTGGGGATTTTGCAGCAGGTGCAATTACCCCAGGCCAAAGGAAGCAACCCAGAGCCTTTGCCCTCGAGCTGGAGGGAGGCACACACACCACCTTGTCCACAGGTTGCACAGTCACAGTAACATCGGGACAGAACTTGCTTAAAAAGTCTCCAGAGATCTGGTCAGTGGGAATATAAGACGAGCAAATGGGAGCTGGCCTCCCTCCTGCCCCCTCAATGCCAGTGTCACCAGCCCCTGCCCCCCAGTGGACACCTAAATCACCAAGGAGTCTGGGAGAAAAGGCATTTACAGCAATAAATACACCCCACCTGAATGCACACACTCTGAAATCAGTAAAAACTCCCCCCACTGATGCCCAGCCCAGCTCAGTGCAGGAGGCAAAGCAGCTCCCAGGCCCCAGCTCACAGGGGCAGAGCTACTACTTGTGTGTCTGTTTAAATCATTGTGCAAGCTGCACTTGGACTCTGCAGCCTGCAGATTCCCACAAGGATGTCAAACATCCTTAGAACAATGATTCGAAACCACATCATGTCCAGAGGGCAGTGATATTCACTGGGTGAATGAAAATTGTAAAAACAAATAAAGGAACGATCCCACCCCCAGGGGACAATTCCAGCCCACTGCTCTCGTACTCACAGCCCGCTGGCTGCCAAGAAATTTGGGTTATCGGGGACTACACATGGAAGAATCCCTGTGAGGCAGGAATGTCCTAAAGGATGGCCAATTTTCTCGTATGAAATTATGATTTGGAACTGAAATTCTCATCCTGAGACCAAGAACTCGTGCAAACATCTGATCACAGGGGTCCCATTGCCACAGCTCTGAAATCAGTCATTTGTTTGCCATCACCAATTTAAGACATTATATTAGTAAGTGCTCTTATCACAGTAATACAATGAAAAATGTGATTTCCTGGTCTTGTCACAGCAGGGACAAAGGGCTCATGTTCTGCTGGGGAGAGGAACGATCACACTTCTGGAGAACAAAAGCCTAAAAGCAACTTGGCGCTCGTTCCTTGGGATACAGCTGGAAGTGGCAGGAGCAAGGACTAGAGCATGTGTAACATTTACCAGATGAACTGGATGCACATCCCACGTGGGACACAGCACTGGGACACGCCTGGTTAGCTGCTGTGTCATGTGTGGTGTCCAAAAACCACACCACCACCAGAGCTCCAAGGCAAACAAGCCCGTGGCAGGAGTTGCTCTCAGGGGCTTCAGAACAAGCACGTTCTGCAAGATGCTATCAGCAAAAAGGCAAGAAACCACACAAAGCAGGGCCATGGGCCTGTGTGTAAAGCCCAGCCTAAGTGCAAGTGCCTTGCTGAACTGGGGGTTAACAGAAGAGAAGCTGCTCGAAGATGACCAAAAGTCAATGGGCAAAATGACCGGGTTCTTCCCTCCAGATTCCCAGCTTGGCCATGGGGATGGCTGAGGGGGGGCACTCGAGCTGCTCCAGACCACAAGGACACACTGGCACAAAGGAAACGCAGAGAGAAGAGTTTTTAACACCCCTAAAGCCTCCCCAATAGAAAAAACAAATGAATGATGAAATAACAGGGGGCCTGACAGTCCATGCTCCCAAACGTGGAGTTTGGGGCAATCCCTGGCTGTTATTTTCACAATACCTTGCATTCATTACTTTATTTAAAAATGGTGTACTATGTCTGGAAAACAGGAAGTAAGCCATAAATCTCTAGTTTAAAAGCCATCTGAAGCCTGTGGACCAGATATGTTCTCAATCAGTAGTCAGGCAGTAAATAAACATTTATATACAGCAACTGCTCTCAACCAGCCTGACCTCCGGCTATTACAGGGCACATAAAGAGGAAATTTGTTTAGTCCCATAAAAGCCCAGGCAATATATCAATAGATTATTAAAAATGGAAACAATGTAGGCTAATGGATTATATTGATTTTAATAAACGTAAGTATATGGGATCCAGAGATAAGAGTCAGATATGACATCCTTCCAAGCTCACCTTTCGGGACGTCTCCTAAAATGAGCCAAACTGCATCTGTCAAGGATAGCACTGGCTATTTTTTTTTTTTTTTTTTTTTTTTTTTTTTTTTTTTGCTTTGCAAATCGACTTTTTTTTTTTTTTGGCTGAAAGACTTAAATTGGAGGGTTCGCATTTTTATTTCTGCCTGTGAACCATGAATGCAGTCAAAAAATAAAACTGGGGCATCTTTTAGTGTCATTTCTGTACAGAAAGAATCTCCAGCAATTGCAGGCTCTCCTCAGGCACAGTGGCTGGAAGTGCACAGATGCTGCTGGGTTGGGGGTTTTAGGAGGATTGCTCACTTTTGCTGCAGCAAATATTGGTGTAGACACTGGGGCTGGATCTCTGATGCTCTGGAAGCCTGGCAGGATGCTCAGGGAGTCCCAGTGCATCCCTCTGACTGCTTCCAAGAAAGAAACGTCTTTATCTTTTAAATATCTGGGCTGTGTCCTGAATATGTGGCTGGTTGTCAGAATACTCTGATGGTTGTCCACTCTAGAGTCTGTTTTCCCTCTGCCTTGAAGAGATCCCTTCCCTTCACCCACCATGACTGAAGAATTGAACTCATCAGCCAGGAGTTCTCAGGGATGAGAGAAGAGAGGCTGGATGAGAAAACAGGCAAAGGCAGCCCCAGAGATCAGTGACTGTCACACAACTGCCCTGGGCTGGAGGGAGCTGAAGGCACTGAACACACTGCAGTGCCAGGAGTGAATCATCCAGAGTGCTGTGAATCACAACCAGGTCAATGTGATTACAAGTTTGATCTTCCTTAGCAATTATAACCAGGCTAAAGTAAACCAACTCTTGGTGCTAAAGAACAGAACCATGGACAAAAGCTTGAGCTGCTTTTCCCATTTGTTTTCCATCAGCAGCAAGGCAGAAGTGCACACTCCCCGATTATTTGCCAGCTCAGAGGACCTAAATCCACCCTTCTCAAAGACCATGCAAAGCACATTCAAAAGTCCCTAATTATGACCATCCCTAAAACCTGAAGGAATTCAACTCTAACCTCTGTGGAAGGTTAGGACTCCTTCCTAATTTATGGCAAGGAAAATGTCAGGCCTTTTATCGTACCAATCCAGTGCTACTTGAAAGCAAATGAACTGAGGGCTGACCTCAACAACACTCGGGGGTGTGGATGTACCCCCACTGATGGCAGAGCCATCTGCACTGCCCAGGGTTGTGGACATCAGTGAATGGTTCTAGCACCCATTTCCTTGGAAGGTCTGGGTTCCCCCCCAGCAGAACTCGGTGTGACACTTGTTGGGATGTTTTTCCTCATTACAAACCAAAGGCCAAAGTCTTTATTCAGTGCCAGTCATTTGCTAAAGAAGAACACAGGAATAAACTTACAGTAAATTTCTCCCACTGTTCATTAGCCCCCAGTGGCAGAAATAACACCCTTGCTAAATCCTGAATACCTCACAAATTACAGTAATCTGCAATTATAAACTCCAGTGTTAATGAGCTTTGATTGCCCGCTCTTTGTGATGCCACCTATAAATGCCACTTACATTTTACAGCATATTCGAGTTAACAACCTGTTTTGAGAAGATCACTAATAGTCAAATGGACTTTCAGGAACACCTTTGGTGCTGGCAATTTGTTACCTGGAAACCAAACAGGGCCAGGAAGCCTTTCCCCCCCAGAACCACATCCCCTCCACCCTCCCCATCACCAACTTCCCTTCAGGACTGATACTGATCTTTATGCAGGAGGGCTGGTTCTCTTAATTAAGGAGAGTGGCATCTGAATTTTTATGCTTGACCTTTAATAAGCAGTATTTTGGTAAGTCTCTAAGAGGACTAATTGTGTCATTCATATACTTAAGGGATAACGTGCCTTGCAGAGCAGCACAGAAGGCAATAAACAGCTTTTACAAGAGATTAAACGCCCAAGCACAGCCAAAGCATTTAGATAACTGCAAAAGCCATTTATTGACACTGCCCTGATGCCAAAAAACACCTGTCTTATACAGTTCTACTCATAAAAAAAGCAGCAAAACCCACTCACAGCCTTTGCTTTTCTCCCTTCTCTGTGGTTTTGCCCCAAAGATATTTCTTCAGTAAATCTAACTTTTTTTGATGGTTTGCATAGAAAAGAAAAGCAAAGCTCTAAGGATGACTGAGAAACATGGTATTTGAGAAATCCTGGACTGACTGACTTGGACTGAACCTGGATTTGTGATGCAATCAGTCAGAACAGACCTGGAATATCCATACCAAGAAGTGGCAGCAATATTTTGGGTGCAGTATTTGCTGTACTGGGATTTTGGGAGAGATGCAGTATTAAAAAGAAAACAGTAGTTGTTAAAATACAAAGGCAATCTGCTGCAGAAAGGGGGAAATTAAAGACTAGAAATACTTAAAGTCTTATTCAACTTCTCCATGTCACCAGGCTGTACTCCCAGCAGCTGATGGCCATTAAAATCTGGTGTCTGAATTCCATCAGCCACAAGAGCTCAGTGTGAAATGCTGGCAGTGTCATCTCCCCTGAAATTATTTTCTAAATCCAAGGGAACCTTTCCTAGTTGGAAGTAGGAAGAGCTAAGGCAGGAAAGGGTGTTAAGGATGTTTGAAGAGCAGAGAAAGAAAAATAAACCATTTGCCAGTGTGTCATTGTCTGTCTCGTGACAGATAATTCCCAACACACACTCAACCAGCAATTCCAAACCAAGCACTGCTCCTAGGGACAGTCAGCATGGAGAGAATTCCCAGGGAAGCCCAAGGCAGACAGTTTGGAGAAGAGTCAGGAAGCAGTTCCTGGGAAGTCCAGCACATTGCTGCATCCTAGAGAAGAAAATATCTCCTGTATGTGGCAGAGGGAATATGAGAGATGCTCAAGCCAATGCATTTCTCGATTTTCCTTCCCAAAAACGTCCCCACATTTCCCTTTCAGACCTCTGGGAAATCTGTGTTTCCTTAGCAGGTCCCTGCCAGTCCCTCACACCCAGGAGAGGAGAATTAATGTGTCCCCTGCACTGGTTAAGTACATAAACTGTCACAAAATATTAAGGCAGATATGAAGCTATTAGAACAAACTCCACTCCATAAACAGACTTCAGATATGGGCAACCAAGATAACCGCAAAATAAAAGGACACATTAAAGTTATATCCCTTTAAAAAATTAAACAAATCAGTTTTATAGCGACAGGCACTTCAGAAAGCTTAGCTGGAAAGTCTGAGGGCAGTCAATAAGGCAGAGCTAATTGGAGAACAAATTGACATTCAAAAGGCAGTGTTTAACACGGCCTTGGTAAACAAGCTAATAGACAGTTAATGCAGAGAACAAGGGCGGGAGCAGCGGCCATCCAGGTTGAATAATGGAAAAGGACCAATTGAGCAAATTCGAAGTGCAAACACTGGGATCTCAGCCTGCTCGGCAGGGCTGGCCCAGCAGCTCACGGCCCTAATAGGCTCATTTGGGTTGTTGTCTTTAGAGAATGAGTGTGTCAACTGAAAAAAGGCAAAGAAATCTCCATAATAGCAAATGATTCCGGGTTACCAAGTGCGGGCACTGATAAGGTTCAGGTGGGTAAATACTGGAGGCTGCTTAGCACTGAGGGATGTCTGAAACAACAGCAAGCAATCAGCCAGAGCTGGCCAGTGCAGGAATAATGGGGCATTAGCTTAATATAAAAATTACAAGCAGGCCCTGGGGTTAAGCTCTTCCTTCCATAGAGGCCTCTTGCTCCCAAGTGAGCAGCTTTTGGAGCTCGTGCTTGCCCTCCCAGTGCAGTCACACCAGGGGCTCTCTGCCTGCTGATGCACAGCCAGTTTGGGGTGCCTTCCATTCCAGTGACACACCCATCAAACACCTTCCTTTCCAGCACTGTTCAGGTAACAGTCAGGAGTTCCTCTCCCCGTGCCCCAGAGGTGCCAGGATGTGTGGATGGTCTTCCCAGAGCCCAGCCCAGCTGGAAGGGCAAGGGGCAGCCCCCACCCCATGCAGGATGTGCACGATTTTTATCATCTGCATCAGATATGGGGTTACACCCCAGCCCCACTTCCCCAGCCTCTGCCCTGCAGTGAAGCAGCAGCCTGGCACAGTTAACACAACAATCCCCATGGCCAGACTATACAAACTGTCTGCCCCAATGCCTTTGCTCTTCAGAAACCTGGACCCCATCCAAGCCCAATTTAGCCCCTGAAGACCCTAAAATACCCCAACAAGCCGCTTTTTGTCATCGACGAAATATTTGTGTTCAGACAGTCCTCGAAATAGAGCTGGGAAGATGTTCAGATATGTCTATATTAGGGGGCACTAAACCAGAAGGGATATAATAAGCAGCAGATTCTTGCCAGTGAATAGGCAGATTTTTTTTTTCCCCTTTCAAGCAATTCATGGCTGGGTTTGGGATGTGAGGAACAACAAGGAACTGCACCACTAGCAAAAATAAACCTTCTGCAGTGCTGGGGATGGGTGGATGAAGGAGCAGTTTATTGGTGGAGATCACAGAATCGTTAAGGTTGGAAAAGACCTCCCAGATCACCAGGCCCAAGTGGCTACTCAGCACCAGCACCACCTTCACCACCAAACCACATCCTCAAGTGCCAGATCCACGTGTTATTTGAACCATTCAAATGTCCTGAGCTGGAAGGGACACACGAGGATCATCATCAAAGTACAACTGCTGGCCTTGCACAGGACACCCCAACATCCCATCATGTGCCTGAGAGCATTGTCCATGGATGGTGACCCCACCACCTCCCTGGGCAGCCTGTTCCAACCCTTGCCATGAAGAAGGTTTTCCTGATATCTGATCAAAACCTTCCCAGCACAACTTGAGACCAGTGGATGACCAGCACCAGCTTTCCAAAGGGCTTCTCTCTCACCCCAGACCTAAGGGCAAAAAACTTCCCAGTGCTCATCCTCAGCCTATTGCAGTGCTGGAGCCAACCCAACTGCTGAACCTTCCTTTTCATTTGCATCATTCCATCAGCACCTTCAGCTGGGAAGAAAAACCTCCCAGCCTCACCACCATGAGCTGGGAGTCTCTTCCCCCAGAGCCTGGGCCGAGACAAAAGGCCTTTAGCCCAGATAATTTGCAGTTCAGCAGAGCTCCAGAGGGGCTGTGGGCATTAAGGAGTTTACAGAGACAGTTGCACACAACAAACATCCCCCTTAAGGAGCCCGTGTGCTCCGGGGAGAGCTGCAGAGAGGCAACTGCCAGCAAGGAGGCAACTGCATGGCGATATAAAAGATCTCAGGGTTTATTTTAGCCAGAGCTGGAGTCAGGACTGCATAGGGGCAGCTCATTGTTCTGTTTTCATAAAGTCATTTAAGTAGCAAATGGCCCCTGAAACTGATACTATGATTTGAGTCATGTTGGAAGACATATTGAATTAATGATGCAGGTGTGGGTTGTTGTTCCAAAAAACTTTTTTATAGCAACAGTGGGAGAGGAGAAGGGGAGGAGGGGGGAAGTTAAATGAAAAGATTTGGTCTATGTTATGTTTTTCTAATATTTGAATTTTAGCTAAGATTACTCTTTCTCCTCTCTTTAATATATTGTTTTAAATAAAAAATGCTAATAAATCTTGAGAGAAATATGTCATAGCAGAGTTTAAAAACTGTAGTGCAATATATAACAGTTCATAAAATATTCTATTCAAATAGCCAAAATTGTAGAGCGTTTGGACCAGAAGTAGTTAACTGCAGGAACAGCATTTTATTAGCTACTAAAATTAAGAAAGAGTACTGCTGTTTCACAGCCAGATAATTAAGTACCGTTTTCTCTTTTTTAATACTATAAAATTAAACTTCCTGTTTAAATGGCCTGGTGGGGACTGTAGGCAAAGGGTCGTCTGATGAGCCCTCCGGGCAAATCCAGAAACACAACATAGCACTTATTCACACAGGACTTTAACAGGGTGGAAAACACTGATTGAGGGAAAAAAATGCTGCAGTAAGCGAAAAATTGCAGGTCATAAATCAGAGATCCATTTTTTCACATCATTTTGGCTAATCCATTAAATCTCAGTGCAAAGGAATCTATCAGAAACAGAAGCCACCGCCTTCACTTCCCCGTCTCCAAACGTTATTAAAGCTGCACGAGCAGTGAAAGAACTCAATTAAAGCCACAGCACTGATGAGATGTTCCAGTCTGGCTGGGCCCACCAACCTCTCCTGGCCCCTCTCTTGTCAGGGACAGTTGTGCTAAATCCCTTTTTCCATCTGATTCAAAGCCTGCTGTCAAAGGTACTGTTCCTGATGCAGGTGACTTTCTGTTTAAAGCTGGAGGGCTTGAAATCAGCTGTGAAGGCTTCCTAAGTCACAGAAATATCGTCTTCAGTTCTACCAAACACAAGTGCAACTGCTGAAATCCCTGAAAATCCAGAGTGACACTTGATAATGGTATGACCTGGATTTATTTCATTCTGCTACAGCTTTTTGCTTACATTTTCCTTCAGAAACAAAAATTCAGGAAAATTTGACTCAGCTCTATGAAACATTTTGATGTAAAGCGGGTTTGGCAACATCTCTGTCTCACACCAGAACATCACATTGGGTTTGCCAAATAAAAAAAATAAATCTGAGCAGAATGTGGGATTTGTTTTGCTCAGCTTCCCCCAGGGATTGTAAATCCCACCGGTGCCCTGGAAGGCTGACACTGCAGAAACCCTGAGACTAAAGCAGTGGGCTGGTCGGGTTTTCTTCTCCCAAGAATACAGGCAGAAGAGAACAGTTTGTGTCGATCTGTTCTGCTGTTTCCCCGTGGGCTCCTGAGATCTGGGAGAACTCTCCTGGCCAAGGAACTCTTCATTCCCTCGGGAAGAAAGCAGGGCACGTTCCTGTCATTCCACTGGAGAGCCAGTGAGAATTGAGAGGCACCCAACACTCATCAGCCCTGCCACAGTGTTTGAAGCCCAGGGAACGTGTCCCACTGGCAGGCAGCAATTCCTGCTGGAAGGAACCTATTCCCAGTCCCACCAACAAGCACAGCCAAGCCAGGCCAAGGATCCTTCTCCCAGAGCATCCCCTGCCCTGAGCACACCCAGGGCTGGAGAGAGCTGTGCCCAGGGGGTCTTTGGCAGCACCCAGGTGGTTTTCCTGGTTTGTCCTGGTGTGTGTTTGTGGCCCTGCTCACACATCCCCCTCTCCCAGCCCGTCTGGGGTCCGGGAGTTGTGAAGCTCCGAGGGCTTTGCCTGCCCCCCCTCCTTTGGTGCCCGAGGGAAAGGCGACACCGCCTTTTCCCCGCGAAGCACATTTCAAACCTTGAAAGGGAAAATCGAGGCTTTTATGTCGCTATTAACTTCGAGTAAAGCCCAGTCATCGGGTTTCCTTCCCTCTGTTCCTCTGGGGCCGGGGCATCAGATTGCCGTGCAGATAAGCCCTGAATCTGCAGGATCCCCTCCAAGCATCCTGTGCCCAGCTCCGGGAGCTCCCCGGCAGAGACTAAACACTCGGAGCGCTGCAGAGAGGAGGTGCTTTGCATTAGAGCAACAATAAACCGCTCCGGAGCAGGGAAATCACACTGGGTAATGTTTAGTCTCATTTAATCTAATATTGGTTGCTAATGGGCTCTGATCTTGCCCGTGTACCCAAGGAACTCCTTCCAGTTGGCCAAGTGGTGAGCTCAGCTTTTGCATTTCATTTGGAGCACTCAACACTTGATACCCGGGGAGGTCACCACGAGCTGCCTTTAAATCAAATATCCAGAGCTGAAAAGACAGGAGTTATAAACTAACACTCTAAGATTTTATTTATTTCCTATTAACTTAAAAAATTACAGCAAGCATAAAGAGATGGACAAGGGCAGGCAGTAGAAGGGGTAAATATTTAGGAAAAGGCTTGTTCAGGTTTTCCGGGCTTTCTATTTATTTGTTTTTAGAGAGTCTCGGGACACAGCATAAATATTAACCCGATGTTAAGAAGGGCTGTGAGAACTATTTAGTAGCAGAAACCTTTCAGATTTTGTTCTGCTGAATTTCAGACAACGTTAAAAACACTGTATTGAGGAAAAGTAAATTATTTAGGCTTATTACTGGGGCTAAAAGGGACAAAACTGCTTTTATCCAAAGAAGCATCCTCCCATCACAGGTGCTAATGAGATCAATAATTAAAACTGTCTCAGATTTTACTCTTCCACAGCTTTTTCACACATTCATTTCACTCCACACTCTGATAATTTTATCCCAATTTAATTCACACAGTTTTCAGCTGCATTTAACTTTGTCAAATGGCAATTGCAGTGCTACACACAGCACTGAAATATAAGTTGGTGATATTCATCATGTTTATAATACATAGACCAGCCTTTTTAGTATAATAGGTCGTGTGGCTCTAACATGTAGAGCACTGGAAAGGCACTCTTGTGAAATTATGGTTGAAATTGCAACAAAGATCATAGGCCCCAAATGTAATAGAAGTAGAATAAAGGGATTAAAGGGATCATGTTTTATATCAGCCTAATTTTGAGTCAGATTATCTAGATTTGTGACCAGTTTGATTTAAACATTGGATTAAGAGCAGAAGGAAATATCTAACTTGAGCTGGTCTGTGCTTTACAGACATTTTCATCTCTTTCTCTGCTTTCCATAGTTGAAAGTGATGCTGTTCCCATACGAGAGTTTCCTGAAAGTCACTTTTGCTCCCCATTCCCAAAATGGCTTTAGAGCCCAAACACACCCTCCCAGGTGCTCCCCCAGGCAGAGGGGCTGGGAGGAGGTTTTGGTGACTGCTGAAAGCTCAGCCCAACTTCACTGCAAGCTCCTTCTCAGCACAGGAAAGTTCAGACAGACTTTCAGTGAACCCAACATGAATTTTGAGCCCCCAAACCACCCAGGGGCTGGGTGAGTCCCAGTGTGAGGTTTCAGGGTTCATTAGCACAGCCAAAGACCTGAGAAATGGCCAAAATCCCCCAAATCTGGCCCAGCCTCCTCCTCCTCCCACCAGCCACTACCTGCCCAGGTGAAACCTATTTTCCCTGGTTTTAAACTGCCTTTTTATGGCACAGCCCCAGTCCCCTCAGCCAGGCTGTGCTCTGAATGCCAGGCACACCGAGCAGCAATCTCTGCATGAGACGCCCTAATTGGCAGCAGAGCCCTGGCCCAGCCAACATCTGCAGCTGGTTTTGGTGATCATAAATCAGGGCTGGGGGGGCTCGGCGTGGCAAGCTGCCAAGGAGCTTTCCTTTCCCCATTTAGCCAAGAAATGGGAAGACAACAGGGAGGACTGGGGCAGCTCTGGGTGGTTAGAGAGCAAAATCCAGTCAGGTAAGTTCACGAGCAGCCATCAGCCTCCAACCTTTCTAAGAAACAAGCTGGACCAGACAACGAACTCCTTACTTCAGCACTGAGCAGCAACTTGTCCAGGAAACCTCCAAAACATCATTAAAACAAGGGCACAAACGCTGGAGCAATTGCTTCCCGGGAATGAAGGTTCCCAGCCCAGCCCTGGGAGGATTTCGGAGCTGCCCAAGCTCGTGGTGCTCTGTGATCACCCAACACTCACTGCAGACACCTCTGCAGCTCCGTTTGCAATCAGCAGGTTGGATGCTCAGCCCCAAACGCTGGATTTCTCCAGATTCCTGGAGCAGTGACAGCTCAGTCCTCCTCTCAAAACCTGGGTCAAACAGAAAGCATGGATGGGAGGGAATCCTAGTTCTGACTGGGGAAATTCAGGCTCTGAAAGAAATAACAATCAAAGGCTGGAACAGTTGACTGAAACCACTAAGAAACCCAGAGTTGTAGCTGACAGAACTGTTAATTTAAACGTTGCTGAGTCCTTCCTGCTTATCCTGGCAGCACAGTTTAATATTAAGTTTTGGGGTGAGGTTTTTTTAAGTCAGGTTGCTGTGGCACTGGGTGATGCAGCAGAGGATGCAGAGGCCAAGTCCCCGAGCTTTGCTCATGGCACATTCACACCCCCACCCATCACATATTTAAGGCATTTTTTGATCTTCTTTCACCCATCACATCCAGCTCCCCCCAGCCTTAGCACTTTGCCACCTCACACTGCTCTCTCCTGTTGAATATTCCCCTACCAACTCCTGCTCCCCACCACTCCAAGAGTTGTCTTCCACAGGGAACATCCACCTCATTTACAAGGTCACAGTTATTTTAGTCTGAATCCAGTTATGCAACAAACCACCCCATTTCCAGTGTAAAATCCCTAAACAACAGTGACAAGTGATTCACTTAAAGGAGAATTTGGTCCTTTCAAACCAGCAAAAATAATTAGCCCCATTAATTCATCTGCCCTGTAATGAGATGCCACCTTCAACAACCACAGCCAGGTATTTCAGTGCTCGGAAATGGGGATCCACATTTGCCAAGATAATATCTGGCAGGAAGTATTTCTTGAGTTTATTTAAGCTTTAAGATCTATGGAAGGAGCCGTGCACAATATCCTGTTTGAAGGCATTTCTAATTTAAATTAATGACCTGAAGGATATCTCAAGGCAATAATGATCTTATTGTACCAAATCCCACAATAGCTGAGGTGAATTATAAATTCCTCTAAGTGATTTAGTGGTTAACATTCCAAATCACAGCCACCCGACGTGATGCTTGGAGTTCCAGCACCAGATTAGATGAAACCACACAGGCTGTCTTCAGCCTCCCCTGGTTTGGAACAGGCAGGGAAAAGTGTTCTCCTGAGCCAGAGGGAAGCAGAGCAGCCCTGGGGGTGATTGGAGTTCTAGGAAGGCCCCTCATCCCCAGCACTTGGCTTGGCAGAGATGCTGGAGCACCCAAGCAGCAGAGGCACTGTCTGGCAGACACTGGGCAGGAAGGGGAGCTCACCCAAAAGGGGAGAGCTGCTCCCCCCAGGGACAACTGCAGGTTTGCCACTGAGTCATGAAAAAAGCAAAATTTAGCTAAATGAGGAAAAAAAGTGTCTGTTTTTCCCCTGGAGCTCCCGAAAATGCACATGGCACTCCCAGCTGCTCACGGGAAGGGTCCTTCCCGCTCTGGTGACGAGTTGCACATTTGTAAGTCCATATGTCACCGGTAAACAGAACACAGGGAAAAATAAGATGGATAAAATTTCCCTTTGAAAAGGCAGGGAACCAAATTGCCCCTAAAAAAGGGCTTTCAGCAGCTGAGAAAAGTAGCCTGTTATTTCACTCCCGGGCCCAACTGCACACGAAGCAATAGGTCAGGACTCGCATCTCAAACTTGTTCCATACACAGGTCTTGCCCACTGTATAATTCAAGGGATTTCTGTACACTTGGAACAGCCTATTTTATACATCATCTGCTTTCCTCAAATCTTGCCATTTCTTATTCCATTCAGGATGCCATAAACAGTGAACTTACTCCAAACATAGCTCCGTTTTAAATATTATTATGTTTTGTGCTCTGTTATGAACTTGAATGGCACACCAAGCTGTAAAATGTGTTACTAAAAGTATTAATAAACCCACAATCCATTTCCAAGTGAAATCTGCCCAGTTTTCTGCTGGGATACCTGACTGGGAGGAAGGCAGTGTTTTCAACTCCGGTTCCTTTTGAGCTGAGCAGATTTGTTTGAACCCCTAATTCAAACCACAGCTTGAACTTTCCCTGCCCACGTGGCAAAAAAAAAAAACAAACCCCACACCCAAACCACTGGTGCCAGTGTAAGTAAATCACCAGTACTTAATTAATTATTAACAAGTACCCTGGGGAAGAGGAACAAGCTATGGTACCTCTGGGTATGGGACATCCCCACAGTGAGGGGTGACCTCTCTGCTCTCCTCGTGCCCCAAAACATGGAGCCAACTCAATACTGGGACACTGGTGTTATTGGTATCGTACTACTGGTAATGGGTAATCTATTTCCCCCTCTCCTCCCCTTCCCAGTGTACACTTTATTATTTTAAGGCTCTTTTCTCAGGGACAAGCTTCACCTCCCATTATTTCTAGCTTGTGCCCAGCGTTGAAAGGCCGAAAAAAAAATGATAAATTAAATGAGAAGGAAATGTTTAAGGGTTCCTATTCATAACAAAAATATTTAGGGCAGCTTGGGCCATGAATCTTCCACCAGCAAGTTGAGATACACATAAAGGACCTGATTCAGAAAAGAAGTGTGGAGGACGTTGGTGGATGGCTGCTGCTCCTGGGATTTATGGGGGTAGGAGCTGGTATGTGGGGAGAGTCCAGCCAGGTAATTAGTTCCTTGCAGAACTCCAAGTGGAGTTGGCTTTTCCCAACTGTTCAAAGGCTTTTCCCCCAAGCAGTGGGTCAGCACTAAGCAGCTCTGTCTCACGTGGGCTGCACTCAACCACTTGCCTCTTGTGTGTGAAGATTAATGAGTGACCAAGCCCTGCTTTTCTGTCAGCACAGACACGTGCATCTAATTAAAGGATTCAGAGAGCTGGCAGCAGAGTCCCAAGGTGTTTTCCAAAGCCACCCAAAGTTTGTGTTTGGTTTAATTTCCCAGTTATGCCCAGTTAATAGGGATTAACTCCCAAACCTCATTTACCTTTTTCTCTGTGTGTCAGCTCTGGAGTTTACATCGTGGGGAAACTGCTCCATCCATAAATCCTGGGGGTTTGAATCATGTGTTTAGCCATGGAACAGGAACAGGCCTGGCCTGTGGCACAGAGGTGCCCCTGTCATCGTCTCTCACTGACACAGGGACCACCTTTTGGGTTCAATCCCCATCATCTGCCCTTCTAACTACAATGACTTCCAATAAATACCAATTCCTGCCAACAAACCAAGATTCTGGGGTTTTTTTTCAGTCACCACCTGGGCCAGGATCATCCCTCTTTGCATAAACAAACAAAACCAAGCAGAAATTCTACAAGAACTGGGGTGGGGGGTATGGACAGAAAGGTTTAAACTTGCTTTGCCAAGCTGGTGAAGATCCAGCAGCTTCTTTCTACAGGTGCATCTCCAAGAACAGAAAGGTTCTGCTCACAACCCTCCCCAGGAGTCCTGCCACAAAGGGAAGCTCCTTTCCCTTGGCACAATTCCTTACACAAGGAGGGAATAACACATTTTCATGGGTAGTTCATGTGACAAAACAAGCCCGAGAAGTCAAACTGCTGCTTGTGAGAGAGCAGAGCTGTGTGTGACAACCTGTGCTGGGTAACCAGAACTGGAGACAAACTGAGCACTGATTAATCAGCCACAGCAGGGCTGCTGCTGGGGGGGAGTAAAACAGTCTTTAAAGCCTTGCTTTCAGTGCTGAAACATTTATCCTTCTTGTGAACCACCCCAGCACTCAGCTGGGTGAGCACCAAGCCCTCCATGTGCAATGTCTCCCAGCACCCAAATTTGCCTGGACTTTCAATTATCCAGACAATAATGAAAACATGTTGGCAGGGCGAGCGTCAGGTTACAATCACAAATTCTTACTTCAATAACAGCCATAAAACAGAGACCCAAAGCATGTTTTTTTGCTTTTTTTCCAAACATTAGCAACTCATCTGATACTTAGTCCAAGGATCCAGTTTCCTGCAAGCTGATGACATGTGAGACCACAACCCTGAGGCTGATATTAAATTATACATATATACATATATAAATATACAGAGAGAAAACCTGTGAAATTACAGACACAGATGTGTTATTGGTGTCATAATTTTTTCCCATTAAACACCGTATTAGGTTTATCCCCTTTCTATACTTGAAAATCTTCACATATAAAAGATGAATAGCAACTTCTCAAGGGGATCCCTGTGGTTTAACCTTGTTACAGGAGGTCAAACACAACACACAAACTATATTGGTACAAAGATGACTGTAAAATGGAATTAGCCTTTTGCTCCCCGTTCCAGTGGAGAGGCAGCCAACTTTCACATCTCTGAACCACTCCTGCTCCAGCACCCCAAAAGGACTGGTGACACTGGCCTTGGAACAGCACATTTTGTAGGGGAAGGACCAACAACACAGAACCCAGATCCTGCCTGGCACCACATTCCATGGCTGAGATGCTGGGCCATAACAATTTGAGTGGGAAGTAGCCCAGACCCCCACACATTCTCACTGCTGACCCCCAACTTAACCCACTTCTCTCCCACACAGACTGACCTGTTTAACCAACGTGGGGACAGGCTCTGCTCACAGCTCTCTGGTCTCCTGCATGGTGGGAAGATGAGAGTCCTTTAAATCTGAAAAAACACCCAATAAATTAATTACCCTAATAAGCAGAAGTGGTGAGAAGGTACAGCAGAAGGAGAACTCCCCTCTCTGCTCTTTCTTGGCCCCTCTGCCAGCCCTCTTTTCTCCCCACACAGCCCAGGAAGGAGAATCTTTATTTGCCCCCACTCCATTTTCTAAAACTCACACTCCAGTCCCACGTTCCACCTCTTACACAGCCCCCATGATCCCATGGACTCATCAAAGGGCACTTGATGAACACAAAACACAACAGGATAATTCCTGCAGCATCTGGGACACTTCTTTCCCACCCAGACCCTCCTTGTGGGAATATGCCTCCATTGACCTCACCAGGAGGGTCAGTTCCTGCCTGCTCATGGAGAGAAGCCCCAGAATTGCTTATTTTACAGCAGAACTGTCTCATTTTCAGGCTCTCTTCTTGAAGTAGCTGCATTAGGGGCTGGGGATGGACCCCTTTCCAATGACCCACCTCAGAGCTCATCCAGCCACCACCTTTCCCACCCTCCCAAGGCTCCCTGTGCAGAGGGCTGAGGGATTCAGAAGCACATTTCCCAGCCTGAGCCAACAGCCCCAGAGAGGAAAATCCCTCCCCACACCAACCCCTGGGCACAGCACTAACCCCCCCAAAACATCTCCCTTTAGGGGGGCAGCAGCTGCAGGAGCCAAGGGAGCTCCTCCACTGCCAGGGGAAAGGCCTGGATGTGCCAACAGGAGACGTACCTGGAGCCCCAGAACTGAGGAACCTCCAGGGCAAGAGGAACAGCAGCAAAGGGAGAAAACCCCCTCCCACCTGGCCTTATGAGAGCCCCCAATGCAGCTGCAAACAGCCCACAGCCCACCTGGTAATTAGCAGGGAAGGTTAATTCCTCCTGTGCCAGGTTAACACACAGCACAGAGCAATTAGGCACAGGTGGCATTTACAAATTCATTTCTCAGCTTTATTAAAACAACACTGATGAGAATATTTTGTTATATAATAAGTAGGAGGTATTACATTTAAGCAGGAAGGAAGCACTACTATGTAATTTGGGATATCACTGAGGCTCTAAAAACCTGGAACCTCTTATCCCAGGGATTCGGTGCTGTGAGCCTGTGCTCCAGGCTCTGAGCAGCTTTTCACTGCAGTTTTTTGGTTGCTGTGAGATCCTGCAAGTCAGGATCAAACCCTAAAGTGAGGATGTCTCATAGGTAATTGAGAACAGCACATAAATCCCACCACAATAATTAATACCTCCAGATATCAGATATGTATGTATATATGGGACAGAGACAGTGCCAAGTGGAATCCAAAGAGAAATATCAAACCATCATTTTCTCACAGTGCCCTTGGTACTGTATCCACTGGGATTTCATAAGGAAAAGCTTCCTTCTCCCCCAGCTGCTCGGCAGGCAGGACATCTGCAGCCCTTATGAATCCCCCAGTCCTACCAGCAGAAACACAGAGCATCAGAGCTCCCAAAGAAGACACCATCAGCAGCACAGTAAAGATCTTCGTTGTTTCTCCTTGACGTTTTCACGACAAAATTCATGTAGAACATAAAAAAAGCACAAGGCATGTTTACTGGATGTTTTATAGTTCAATAAAACATAAATAAACAGCTTTTTAGATCAAAGCTGCAGAAATAAGGAAGCACTGCGGCTTCTGAGACCTGACCAATATATCACACCATCTGAAGTTCAGTTTTCAGACTGTCTTGTGAAGCCTTTTGGGATGAGACTTTGAGGTTTTATAAATAAACTGATAAAAAAGGAGCAATCAGAAACATTTTCAGGAGGGCTCAGGATTGATTTTCTGTGTGTTCAGCACCACTGTCCAAGCACTGAGTTCATCCCACATCATGAGGAGCAGTCCAAAAATCCAGCTTTCCTTGAAAGACTGTTGGTATCAGTCAGCTTTGGATGCAGTCCTGGCCTTCCAGAGCAGCACAAGTCACTTTAAACCCCACATCAGAAGAGAAGACCAGCTCCCTCTAGCCTTTCCCCTCCTCATGGATACACACCTTCCTTCTCTGCCTTTCCTGTGTGTTGGATGCAAACCTGGACCTACAGACAGGAGGATGACTGGAGTCCCAGAGGGGTCTCACTGGTTTTGCTCACACTGCTCGTTCCACACCTGTGAGTGTTTGCTGGATTGGGATTGCATGAGATGCCACCAACCCTTGGAAAAGGGGATGAACCAATGTCTGGCTTAGCCATGTCCAAACCCAAAGCCTGGTGTGGTTTGGTTCCATTCTGAAAAACCTTTTCCCTCCCAGAACATGTGTGGCCTTTGAGCATCCCTGGTGCTCATGCCTCGGCCTGTGCCCTGCTCTGCAGTTTCCATCGTGTCCTCTGCATGGCTATAGGCTTTGGCAGTTATTTTGGTCCCACATCTCCTAATATGGGGTGGTGGGAACTGAAAATACCACACGGAGTTCATCTTGGTATGTATTTATTAATCTGATGCCAGGGTATTGCTGGCCACTCCTAAAAATAGTTGTGTGCCCACCAAGACCAGGGCACCCCTTAAAGAGAACTAAACCAAAGCAAGACCCTCCAGGCAGGCACCTTCACCCAGGCATGTGCACACCCCCAGACACCCCCAGACACCCCCAGACACCCCCAGACACCTTCAAACCTGTGGGGCTGTGACCCCAGGGACACTGATGTGTCCCTCCTGCAGCAGAATGGAGACCTCCTGTATGCCCTGGAGCTCCTGGGGGGCAGTGGGGCACAGGAGAGCCTTGGGGTGCAGAACCAAACCCTTTGGATCAGCACATTCCAGGGCAGTCACCAAAAGCCCTCCATGGGCTGAAGAAGTCTCTGTTTGGGGAGGATTCTCACCCAGGCTGAGGCTCCATCTGTGTGTCAGCACAGCCCACAGTGACACAAACCCCCTCCTGCAGGAGCTTCTCAGTAACTCAGCCCCATCTGTGGCCGAGCAGCAAATCCTGCCGAGTCCAGGTCCTGCTCCAGCCTCAAGGGTTCCCAGGTCACACTCACAAACAGCCCTCTCCCTGCCTCTGCAGTGACTGTGCCCAGCACCTGAAGGCCAGGCTGGGCTTTTTCTGCCTCACACATCATCACCCTCCTCCTCAATTAACTGGCAGGGCTGGTGATGATGCGTGAGGCCAAACAGAACCCAGCCCGAGCTGCCAGGGATGCCTTGGCTGCGGGTGCTGACAGGGCTGGAAAGAAACTCCAGGCCAGTGTGAGAGAGCTGGATCCCCAATCCCTGCAGGGGGCTGGAGCTGCAGGAGCAGACAGGAGGTGGTGGGAGGCACAGGAGGGTCCCCCACCTGCCCAGGAACCCCCTTGCTCAGCCCCTTTCCCTGCCGTGGGGGAGTCAGGGGATGTGTGTGCTCAGTCCCTCACCAGAACACCAGGGTGGTCAGTGGTTCTCCCCTGAGCCTGCTGTGGGGAACAGAGGAGACACAGTGGATCGGATAATGTGGGAGAAGAAGAATTCCATCTCCTCCTTACCTGTTCCTGAGCCACAGCACGGCGCTGGAGCAGCATCAGTGCCCAGTGCAGCCCTGCAGAGCAGGGACACTGCCCTGCATGCCTCCAGCCCAGCACTGCAGACAGACCAGGTTGCCCCTGTGCACACCAGAGTGGGTAATTTTATCCCAAATGTGCCTGTCTAAAAATATCTCACTTCTGTGTTTTTTGACCATATGCCCAGGATCGTGAAAATTTTTCCGTAGGAAAAAAAAAAAAAAAAAAAGCTGAAAAAAAACCCCTTAAACCCATAACATCTTGGAATGATTTGACCACTTTCTTCTCAGGACATTCTCTCCTTTTTATACCGTGATGGGGTTTCTCCTGAATTTAAAACATCAATTTGGCCTAACATGAGGAGAGTGTTCATTCTTCCAAACCGTAAAGATCAGAGACTATAAACTGTTGTTTCTTAAATGTTTCATGGCAAAAGGCATTCAAAGCGTAACATTAACACAAAGTTTTTCTGTAAAACAATCTGGGAAGTGTAATCTCTGTAAGAGGTTTTTTATGCACCATGGCTAATTGTTCCTGACAGTATGATTTTACATCAGGCCTTTTTTTGTAAATTCAACACCATTGGAACTTTATGGCAGGTAATATTCCTTACAACTCCTAAAATCCTCACCATGTCTAAATTAGTGTTGCAGAATCATGTTTGGGTTTGTTTTTTTTTTTAACTACAAAACACTGGGGGAAAATTCTCCCCCATCTTGCAGTTCTGGCATTGGAGGCAACTTTATGGAATTCTTCCACAGAGAGTTCTACAAGGAGCTTTCACACCTTTTGTGCACACCAAGGTGCACTGTGGTGGGCCAAGGGCTCTGCCTGGAGCTGCTGGGCCCTGGGGCACATCAGCCTTGTGGTCACCCCTGCAGCAGAAGGGATGCTCTTATTCCAACCTTGCCATGGGCAGGGATACCTTCCACTAGCCCAGGTTGCTCCAAGCCCCATCCAACCTGGCCTTGGACACCCTTGGTGCTGTTCCATTCCCAGGGATTTGCTCTCATCCACATCTTTGGGGTCAATTATACAGCAACTGGGCCTGTGGTACAGCCTGCCCTGTGCATGGGCCTGATTCACGTGCACACACACACATGAAAAAACTCCTTTCGACCACTGCACCCTATAAAATAGGGGTTATAAAAACTTTACGGGGCCTGTTCCTCCGAGGGGCTCATTCCAGAGCACAGTACGCAAAACCCAGCTCTTTTATGGCAGATGAAGGGCTCAGTCTGTGCCCAGGCCCTGCAGGAATCAGAAATGGGACTGGGACCACACAGCCCTGACTGGGCTGCCGCGAGGGCAGCGAACCATCTGTGCCTGGAGCTCACTGATGAGGGACAGAACACTAGTGCTCTCTGCCTGCAGTTCCTCCTCACCCCAACCGTGAGCAGCTCCATCAGAAAGGTCAGAAAGAAGGTGATGGAATCAAGAATGGGCCTTCAATAGGCACCACAGAGGGACAGCAATTCCAAAATTCCACAATTAGAGAGCAAATCGAGGTCATTACAGTGAATATATAAAACAGTTTATGTGGAGGCTCAGACCAAATCAAAATATTCCCTGCTTTTTCCATCCATCCATCCATCCATCCATCCATCCATCCATCCATCCATCCATCCATCCTCTAAACACTTTCACTGGGGTTCCACCCTCTGTTTGTGCCTCCCCTTTGCTCTCTCTGGAACTCTCCCACCCCATCCCCTTGGAGCCTTTCCCAGGGTGACCCTGACCTGCTGGAGTGACCTGCTGGAGTGACCTGCTGGAGTGACCTGCTGCCCTCCCTGCTTTCAAGTTTCGGTCTCAGCTTTGCTCTCAGCCATTGAACTCAACTGCTGGTCTGAAGATCTGACAAACAGGGCACAGCAGGTGTTTCTGCAGGTGCAGCTGCTTCCAAAATGGCACCAACTGAGTCTGAAATGCTTTTAAAATCCACGCAATTATCTGCACCCTGCATTAGAGACTCGCTACTGGCTTGTGTCTTGGGGTTATTCTGGGATAACTGAGGCATTTATTTCTGAAGAGAACAAATTTGGGTCCTGCTCTATGGACAAACCAGCTCTAACCAGCAAAGCTCTCCTGGCACACGATTTAATCTCACCACTTTCCATGGGACTCCAGCTCACACTTGAGTCTGCAGAGGAAGGCAGCAGCAGGAACTGAGGGAAGTATTTCAAGCTGCAAAACTGAGAATAAGGAAACACCAGCACCTTCTCCAGGGTCACCTTGCTGTGGTCTCTGCAAAGATTAAACAATCTTATGGTAATTCTTCAGGACAACATGAACAGTTACATGGAGTCCCCAAAGCTCCTGAACTCCAGGGCTGTTCAGGTGACTTTCACTCAATGTTTCCCACTTTTACTGAAATTGATGTAAATCTGCTGTTGGACCTTCACCTTCTGAGCACACCCCACCATGGCAGAGCTGCCACCCAGGTGTGATGCTTTCTCCTGCCCCATCTCCTGACTTACCAGACTGGAAGCAGTCGAAACTTTCCTCTGATGGGTTCCTGGAGGACCACTCACCCCAGCAACATCCCCGGGACTCTGTGGCACTGTGGTGCTAAACAAGATTAGTGACAATAAAGAACAACACTAATAACAATATTACAGAGACCTTCGTGCTTTACTCTCATTCCTGACTGTTCATTTGGGTGATCTGGACCAGTTCGCCCCCAGATTTATTTTACACTTGTTCAGCAAATCAGTTTCCTTGGCACAGAGCTGAATTATTCATTAGAATTTTTTTTTTCTAGGATGGAGAAGTTACTAAAAGGTTTCTTTCTTGTATAAAGCATTTTCGTGTTTGAGTATTAATTTTTAAAATCTCCTGTAAATCCACAGTACTTTGCAGTTGTTTGCTTTAGCCCTTTGCAGATTTATCATTAAAGCTGGTGAGTGTGCACGCACAGGCACACACATCTCCATAAACTTATACAAGTGGATGTTCAATATTTAGTCCTGTTCTTTTCCCAGTGGCTCCCCAGGCACACGTGTCAGCCTTCCAACATGTGTTTGGATCTGTCCTTCTTGAGAAACACCACTCAGTGTCTGCTGAGCTGCAGGTGGACAAGAAGCCTCTGTAATTTCAGGCCTGGACTCATTTTCAGTAGAGGAAGAAGTCCAGAGGTCCATCCATCGTTATCAGATGAACACATCCATCCATCTCACCGGGGCAGCTTCCCTGGCACCTCCTCTGGGAGGCAGATAGCAGGATTTTTGGTGCTGCAGTAACAAATACCACAAAATATAACATTACCACTGTGTGCAATATTAAGCCCACGATGATTTCTTGGTCAGGCAGACGCAGGGCAGCACTTCTGCTTTGTGTGCCCACTTCTGCTGGGAAATGGAGTATTTTAAAAGCTTCAGCAGCTCCATGAGGTCACTGGAGCTACAGAAAGCTGTAAAAACTGCCTGGGTTGATGGTTCAAGCAGCCACAGGTCTTTTTCATTACAGAACAGATATAACTCTATGAAATTATTATAATAATAACATCATTTATTTCAACAGGACTGAAGCAAAAAAGCTTTATGATAGTTTTATATGCAACATGTGCACTATAAATATTTCCATAAAAACATGCATTAAAATATAAAGTTGGCAGAAAGAAATCAAAAGTCATGAGGAAAAAAAAAAAAATCCAGTTAAAGAAGCATTAAACCATAAGCCAAGGAGCAGTGAGCAGTGAGCCCCTGCCAGTCAGGGCAACAGGCTGCTCTTTCTCTGGTTTCAGCTACTTCCCAGCACAAAGGAACGAGCCAAGATTCCATGGAGAAAGTCCCTGACAAACTCACACTCACTTCCCCAGCCTGTCACTCCTTCCTCCTGGGAAGGTCACTACAGGCATCCCAGGATCACAGAACGGTTTGGCTTGGAAGGAAACTTAAAAACCCCCTTGTTCCACCCCCCTGCCGAGGACAGGGACACCTTCCACCAGCCCAGGCTGCTCCAAGCCTGGTCCTGAACACTCCCAGGGATGGGGAGTCCACGGGGAGCCTCAGGAGCAGGAGGCTGAGGCAGAAGTTGGACCCTCAGGGAGCACCAGGAGACCATCCAGGGCTGCCCTCTGCACTCACCTGGCACAGACTCTGCCTGGGAGGGGTGTCTGACCCTGCCAAGTGTGCTCAGCAAACCAGCCCTGTGTGCTCTGCTCTTGGACGTGCCCAGGGGCTGCCAGGTCCCCCCCCCAGGTCTGAGCAGCCCCCCGGGAGCTGGAAGGCTCCAGGGTTTGGCTGCCAGTCCCCCAGGCACTGTTTACACCACCAGCACCCACACAACACAATCCTGCTTCCCAGGCCAATTCTGCTGTAATTCATCATCCCCCAGCCGACTTGTCAGATTGGTTTGTCTACAAATATGTTCACACTTGGAAATATCTGCCTTCTGTGAGCAGCAATCCATTAAACATGCATCTCTCTGGTTTTCCCATCTTGCTCTCTGTACATAAAATCAGTTCTCTTCTTTTGTCCCCAGTAAATGCCTATTCCACATTTTTGCATGTTTTAAATATTCACGCATACGAAAGAAGCTGTAAAAACATTGCATGGCTTATTTATTATTTAGTGCACACACTTTTTGCTGCAGAATACCAAAATAAAAAGACATTTCAGTCAATTTTTTTTTTCATTCCCTTTGTATTTCATTTCCATTACTCTGCTCGTTAAAGTTTAAAAACTACTTTGTTCCCTGACAGTCGGGATTTACGTGTCCCTGAGCCAGGGAACACATTTGTACCTGCTGCTGCAGCGGCAGAGCTGGGGGTGAGACGCTGAGGGAACTTTTGGCTCCTCATCTGAGGGTGCAGGGAAGCTCCAGCCCCGCTGGTGTGGCTTCCAGAGGTGCAGACTTCCCCATGTCCCTGAGGAAGCAATCCCAACGGTAAATTATCACCATCCTCACACAAGTTCACCCCAGTTCCTGTTATTTTTACAAGTTCTGCACTCTCCACAAACCCCTCATTCACTCCAGGAATCACTGGTACAGAAAATCCCTGTGTGGCTGGAGCTCCCTGTGGCATCAGGGAGTGGATTTCAGCTTTTCAAGTGTCCAGACCAACCCCCCAGCACTCACAAGAGGTGGCAGCGGTGCCACCACACCCTGGCAGAGATGTTCTCCAGCCAGCAGGCACAGCCAGGGAGGCTCCCTCGTGTCCTGGCCTGAGCAGACCACCCGTGGGAGTGGGCTCTGCCTCCGTGCTGCTTCCCCAGCTCTCCTGGCCACCAATCCCTCTCCGCTCCTGCCAGGAGGTCCGGGCACCTTTCCATCAGGAACTGGAGTGGGACCAAGAGCTGTGCTCACACAGGTCACTCAGCAGGCAGAGCTACCAACCTGGGCTGCAGTCAAAGCACTGGCCCAGCCGACTGGCTGGGTTTCCAAGGGACATGGGAAGAGCTGGATCTCGGCCCCGGTGCCGTAAAAAGGGCCTGGTTTTGTAGGGAATGGTCCTTGCTCCTGGATCAGGGGGTTGGGATTTTGTTCCCTGGGACAGGCTGCAACAACACCCAGGGAAGGGCAGTGCAGGAGGGTTTAGCATATTTATATGCCATTTTATCACACAGAAGTTTAAAAAAAGCACTTTGTAAAGCACCTGAAATGTACTACACAAACACATTTGTTCTGTCTTGTGGAATACAACCTCGTCTTGCCAGGGAGCTTAAAATACACTTTCTGTTATTTTAATCTGGGAGTTTTGCACCATTTCCCCCCACAGAAGTTGAATATCCTTTCTGTTTCTGGCTCGGAGATGTGCACACATCCCTGAGCACACAGTGCACAACAGAAACACCAAAACCTTGCCCCCTCTCCCAGAAAGCAGCTGTGTCCTGATAGCAGGGAACACCATCATTCCAGGCCATTCACATGCACTGATATGAGACAAGTCACCCACGTTCCCCAGCCTTACAGTGGGCTGGCAGAGGACACAACCAACTTCACTGATTTCAAGGAATGCCATTATTAAATCCACGGAGCTGAGCCTGAAATGAAATGAAGGGGGATTTTCCTTATGGCCACATCCTGTGTTCAAAGCACAACAGGCATTTTCTGGGACATTTTCCTCACTTCTGACTTTCCAATTTCCCTGGAGGTATTGACTGGAGAGCTCAGCAGTCCCCTCACTAACACGTTGTTCCCAAATCCTGCCCGGCGTTAAACGTTAACGGCAGCCGTGGCACTCATTGCCCAGGGACAGCATAATTACACATTAATTAATGCACAGGGGGGTGATGCCAGTGACCTCCCGTGTGCTCCTCCAGCTCCCACCCCTGGGTGGGAGAGGACCCTTCTCTCAACAGCCTTGTAACTCAAGTGTTACAGCCGGGCTGCTCCAGATCAAAGCTTTGGGAAGCGAGCACGGCCCAGGCTCCCCCCAGCCCTGCTTTATCAGGGACAGGCACACACAGACCCTCCCCCTGCTGTGCCCTGGCATGGGCAACTCTGCCATTTCAGCCAGGGGGTGTTTCTGGTGGTCAAGCCAGAAAGTGCAGAAACCACTGACATTGTCCTGTGTGTGCACAAGAGTGTGTGAGTGTGCTCGGAGCACTAAATGCTGGAGAGGGAATGAAGGATCAGGTAATCCTGGAAGACAGAAAGAATTGAAAAACACAACAGGATTCTGGAACATTTCAGTGTCCTGTTGACTCATAAGATTGGAGCAGACAGGTACAGCCCAAAGACAGCATGATCTAAATGTGGGCCAAGCTCTAACACACAGCAGGAATGTCTAATTTTAGTCTGTCCAGTTTTGGCAATGTCACCTTTAATTGCATGGCTCATTTGAATTGTAAAACACCTTTAAAAGCTAACTAGTAAAAGGAAATAGGCCATATTTTCTAGACTAACAGTCATATTCAATTTTAACTGCAACGAAATTGGTTTTAAACAGTTAATGCACGTTAGGACTTGAGTTACCAGAGAGAAACCATGGCCTGCAAACCCACATGCAGATGTTTTGGGCCTTTAACTGGGACTGCAGTGGGATCATTTTGGGGCAGTGCTTCTGCAAACCCTTTTGTGTGACCCACAGCTCCCTGGGATGGAATTTTCCTGGCTAACAAGCTGCAGATTTCTACACTGTGTGTGCTGTGGTGAACTGCACTTCAGATCTTCACACACAGGACTTTGTGAGGCTCAAATGAGCCCGAGGAGCAGGAGAGCCAGGCCAGTTCCACCAGTTCCCAAGGCACAGGATGTAGGGGATGGCCACATCACAGTGGGCAGTGCCCTGGGTGAGTCTAATTTGCAGTAAAGTACAGGCCTCAGCAGGAACACAAACATGTCAAAAATCTGGATACTAAATAAAATCTATTTAGTAATTACATTGCCCCAGTTTAGGGTTTAAAAAACAAACAAACAAACAATAAAAAAAACACAAAAAAAACCCAAGCAAAAAATGTTTTAGAAGAAGATTTTCTGCAAACCTGGGCTGGAGCTCATCAGCTGCAGTGAGGACGGATTTTATCTCACACTGGGTACAAAATCTGCGATTTTGGGAGTGAAGCCCAAAAAGAGCATCTGGTGGAATCCCCAAATCCCTGTGGGAAGACTTCCACAGCAAACTGCTCCTGGTCAGCAGAGGAAGGAGAAAGAATGAGGAGCCCAATTAAGTAACACTCCCATGTGTGAGATAATTACCCTGGGAGCCCAGACGGGGGGACTTGGACTACTTTGTTGCGACTTCCAGTCCTGATTAGCCAGAACCCAATTCCGAGCCGCTTTCCCGAAGCACCCTCTGGTTCTGCACTCGAAGGGCTGCAATCGTGGAGATGCAATTGCAGGGAAAGTGCTGAACGGCTTTTGCAAGAGCAAAATCCTGCTGAGCCAGTGATGGAGGTGAATATTTAAGGACTTTGCCACTGGCAGAACCTGCGCTGCCACCTGAAACACTTGACAAAGAGCGCTTTTTTTTTGTCGCTGCTGATTGTGCTGCACGTAAAGCAGGGACCATTCCCGGAGCAATGGCTCTCTGCCTCCCTCTAGAGCGGCTCGGAGGGTACTCACAGAGCAAACTTCTGCTTTTCCAGCATGCAGTCAACAGCTCTTTAGGTCTTCCTAAGATGTTTCAGCCCCCGGCAGAGACAGCACCTGGACCTGCAGCAGCTGAGCTCTTCCAGCACGTGTGGTGGCACTTCCTGAGAAGGGACAAAACTTGGTGTCCTTACAGAGGGCCCAGCACAGCCAAGTCCCTTCTGCAATCACAAAAAAAAATAATGTCTATTAATACTAAGCAGATTTCCCACTTTCCTAAATATATATGACACCTTCTGAAATACACTCTGCACTATATCCGTGGTTTTTGCAAGATATAGATATATGCATGACCTTTAATGTGTAAATGGATCTCCTGGGATCATTTCAGAGTTCTGAAGACTAAATTTAGATGTGTTCTTAAAAACTGCATGAAATCAGGACTGGAGGGATATCTTGACTGCATTTCTCATTAGAAATAATTGTTCAAATAATTAATAAACAATACCTGCTCTGGGGCTCTCCTAAGGGGTTTGGTTTCGTTTGCATATCCTCAATACTTCAAATCTGAAGTCTCCTCTTGAGACACACAAGTCACACTTTTCCTCCCTTAATGTAGGACTTCCCTTCTGAGGTGTCCAAAACTTGATGCAAGATCTTTGTGGGACTCAATTCTGTTCTTTCCCCTTAAGCCTAACGAGTCATTAAAAAACTCAAGTGGGAAATAACATGGCAATTAAAAACAGAATATGGAGGGAAAAAATTAAAGTAATGCATCCTTGGACTGTAATTTAGAGAATTTATTAGTCATAAAACCTTGATGAGTTATTCTTATGGCAAAACCTGTAATAATAAGAAAAAAAAATGATAAAAATAATGAACACATTTGTATGACAGAAATTGTGGCAAGTGCAGGGAATGACAGAACCCTTACAACCATATGGATGCATCCTAATGCCTTTGTTTCAGTAATGTATTGTCAATTTTGCCTTGGGGTTTGGGGGGACCCCTGTCCGTGGATGGGACCTGCAGGGCTCTGCAAACGAGGTCTGTGCACTTGGGTGGGACTGCAAAATCAGCGTGGGCAGGGCACTGTGGGGGTGTCTCAGCAGAAGCAGGAGATGACAATGACAATAAACCCATGGGGTTCAGCCAGCAAGGGCCAAGTGTCCAGTTCCAGCCCCCCAGGCAGCACTGGGGGTGCAAGGTCAGCCCTTCCAGGGCTGGGGACAGCTCTGCACATCAGCACAACCAGGCCCTGGCACCCCCCGCCCACTGCCCTGGTCCAGGAGGGCACAGCACATGGGGTCACTTTGTTTGAAACACCACAGGGAGCAGGAGAAGAAAGATTTGGGTTCATCAACCCCATGGGCTGAATTTCAGAATCAGAAACCAGACCCTCCCGAAACCCCCACCTGCAAACAAACTGTGAGCACAGCCAGCTGTGGGGCTCAGATTTAATTTACCCCTCCTCCCCAGACTGCTGCCCCTCCTGTGCTGCCTCCCCAGGACACAGCCCCAGTGCTGGGGCCACACTTCAACTGGGACCAGTCCACGGGCAAACAAAAATGACGAGCACTGGAGGGGCCTGCAGCCAAAACCACCCCTCCCCAGCTCAGTGTCTCTCCTCTGCACGTGTCAAGGCTCATTTCATTCCCCAGGCAGGAATGTCCTGACAGGAGGGTGAATAACACCTATGTGGTACTTGATGTATTTAATGGGAGTCTCAGAGCTCGTGGAGTCCTCCCAGAACCGTATGATCTCTTCCAGAAATAACCATCAGTTGGAATGGAAGGGCTGTGATAGGCACAATCTGTTAGCAGCAAATTGAGCTGTCACCCTTGTATGTCATGTTCATTTGGCTGATTAAGGAGATATTAATCTACTGCCATTGTTACAGTATCTGTCATCCTGGGGGAAAAAAAAACCAACAAGGATATGCAGCAGCTTTTCTGGAGAGAGATATATATATCCATACACACACACACAGAGGAGAGGGCAGAGGTGTGCAGAATACAAATGAAACTCTAATCTGCTGCAAATATTGAACCAACCACAATTGATTACAGATGCACGGGAAGAGCAGACAGCAGGTCCTGCCTCAGGTACTACTGGACCTGGGTTTTTTTGGCTGGTCCTGACTGCCCCTCAAGGGCAGTGAGACCAATTCTGGGCAGTCAGGCTTTGCCTCCTCAGAACACAAACCAGTTTAAACCGTCTGGATGATGGGTACAGCAAGGTGTCACCATGAGGAGTTCCTGACACCGTGTTTTGTTCAGGAGGCAAATGCCTTCACTGCTGCCTTTGGTGAAGGAGTGTAGACACCCCAAACATTTTTGCTGAGGGGTTTCAAGGCAGGAAGCTCCTGAAATGGTGAACAAGCCTTGAATTAAGGTCCAAACCTGATGGTTGGACTCAGTGATCTTACAGGTCTTTTCCAGCCTTAACGATCCTATGATTAAAGCCTCTTTCCCCCTCAAATACCACTCCTGTTTCTGGAATACACAGCACTGAACACCCATTAAATATTCCCAGAGCAAACTTACCTGTCATTCTGCAGCACTGCAAAACCAATCTCAGCAAATCTGCAGACAATCCCTTCCTTCCTTCCTTCCTCCCTCCCTTCGTGACTTTCTTACCTGTTTGTATTTCCCCACTGGAGCAACTCCCACGTCCCATTCTCAGCACCATCCTTTCACCACTGTACCTGAAAAGAGACGAACCAGATGGTAATTTGGGAAGTGGAGATGCCACCTCTGCCATGGAATAACAGTGCACTGAACGTGGTCTGAGGATTCAGCACAAAATGCCTCCGATTCAGGGTAATTAAGGAGGGTGTTGAGTTACAGCAGCACAGAGTTCATAAGTGAACCCAGACTACAGATCCCAGAGAAAATCATAAAGGAGCAAATTCAGCTCTAGTGTCCAGAGATACAACTCCCAGTGTCTTTCACCTGGAAACTGGTAAATAAATATAAACTTCTGGGCAGTTTCCAGTGGAGATAGCTGAGGATATCCCTGTCTGGATAACCCTGCTGGCTACAGAGCCCTTTAACCAGAGGCAACTGCCACAGCTTTTATTTAAGAGCAGAGCTGCCATTAAACCAGAATTTTAATGAATATGCACACACAGAATCTTGTCTGTGTAGGGTCTTACTCATTTTTGTAGCGGGAGCATTAACACAACCTGAAAAGCTCCAGAATCCATCATTAAAAATGAGCTGCTGGTTTCACGTTTGCTTGGATGAGAAAATGTATGCCAGCCCCCTCCAGCCCCCCTTGCTTTTGCAACAGTCCTCATAGGTTATGTTTGAATCAATAACTATTTTAATACGGGGAGTTTAGAAAAGTTTGATTCAAATTCCTTTGACACAGTTCCATCAACATCCAGTTATAGAGCCATTCTGCATATGACTCATTAAATATTTAAAAGATTCCTATTATTGAATTAACTATTTATTGATTTATAATTTAAAAGATTTATGCTTGGCCATTAAAAAAAATTCCAAGCTGACTTTCACTTAAAGAGATGTCAGGTGCCATTTGCTGCTGGTGAATGTCTAATGTACCCTTTTCACCCCCGGAGTGAAGAAAGGACAATTACTCAAGGACCTCTGGTTCAATATTCAGACTGGTGGGATGCTGAGGTCTGGGGCTGCTGTTTTTTCCTGAGGCATTAGGTCATGCTCAGCAGCCTCCATCCATCCCACAAACCCTCTGCCTCCCTGGAAATGCACAGCTTGTAGTTTCTCTCTCCTGTTCCATTTATTGATTTGCATCCCGGATGAATTTTGCCAGGCGGGTGAGACACCCTGAGTGTTGTTTTCCTGTGGCAAGGATGGCCCTGCTGAGGTCACAAACGCGGGGGGATAAACACAGAGACACCCACGAGCACAGCTGACCCTCCTCTTCCATCACTGCTCTTACAGAGCCCAACCCAAACAGCCTGGCAGACTGGGGGGGAAAACGGGCATTTTAAAATTAAAAAGGGATTTAAGAGCTCCTCTGAATTGGGACCATAGAAATGCAAACATACCCTGATGCTCACATTAACTCCCAGCTTCAAACCCAACACTTACCACCCCAGTGCTTTGCTCTTTCCATAAGGAGCTGGAGTAAAAAATATTAATATACTGCCTTTATTTAGCACCTATAATCTAGGCTCACAAACTGCTTTAGCCACATTAATTATTTAAATCTGGAAGAGCCCCCAGGGGTGTCTATTATTATAATACTCCTTTTACAAATGAGTAAACTGATGCTCAGGAAGGTTAAGTGACTCAGTGAAGGCCACACAGAGTCCACAGCAGAGCCTTCCAAAGAGGAGGAGAATAACTGCACTGTCTGCCCTGACTGCACAAAATCAAGGTATTTCCAAAGGCAGACAGAAATACCACTTGGATCTAAAAGGGGAGAAAAAAAGAAACACAAAACATGGGAATGACTTTTTTTTCTGTCCCCAGCTAGAAAGGGTCTGCTTCAGATAATGATCTCTCTCTGTTTGTTTTACTTTTGACTTCGGGGACCTAAGTTTTAGTGATACACATTTTTCTACAACCCATTCTTGGCTCTCTATCAAACCCACACAGGGTAATTAGCACAGGTCTGTCAGACAAAACTACAGCAGAGTAATGCATTATACCCCAAAATTGTTGCTCCAGTTTCTCCAATCCGTGAATTATAAATAAAGACTTGAAAAGGCTGCTTGCTCCAAGTAGGAACTATTTCAAGCCTGCCATACAGCTTTCCCAGTGGTATTGCTGGGGGTTAGGGATTAACCCTAGAAAAATAATTTCTGGAATATCAGACAGAAAACTGTAATAAACTGAGTTAGAAATGCTGTAAGAAGGGAAAAAGAGGGTTTTATGGAGCCAGAGAAAGGGAAGCTCACACCAGTGTGATGTGGGAGAACACTAAAACAAATAGAGATACACACACATATGGATATAAATGTTTGTCTGGTCTTTCTTCCTCACAAATGGGCACTGGAGAGTAACTCTGGGAGCCTGGCAGAGGCACAGGGGGTCAGCTCCAGCTGCAGCTCACGCCACTGAACAGCACACAGATTCATCAGCAGTGAAAGGCAGATGTGTTATTCCTGTTGCACTTGGTCACAGGGATGCTTTGGGATGCAAACTCCCACAATCCACCCCCACCCTGCTGCAGAACCTCTGGTGGTCACAGACAGGTCACTCTGGCACTCAGGTCCCCCTGGCCTACCATTTATCTTCAGCACCACCATCCCCACTTGGCAAGAGGTTTGTCCTGGAGCTGCTGCCGGCTGGGAAGTGCCAGGAAGGGGGTGTGGGACAGGGCTTGGCAGGGCTGTGATCCAGCTCCCAGTGGAGTTTCTCCTCACCCAGCACGATCTGAAAAGCGTGGGCAGACAGTTGTGGATGAGCACGGGAAGGGATGAGGTTTCTCCCCTCAGGGACAGTGATGACAGACAGGCTCCTCATCAGCTGTGTCACCTGTAATGGACTGGAAACAGAAAAGGCCAGGATGAGGAGACACAGCCAGTGTCTGCCTCTCTCTGCAGAGCAGGAACAGATAAACTATCAGCCCTGCCAGCCCTCATTAGGAGCTGCATCCTCACAACTTGTTGGCTGTCTGAGGCAGGAACGCTGTGAACAGATTCCCTCAGGGATTTCCATAAAAACCCTGATCCCTGAGTCAGTCCTCGTACCTCATCCCCCACAGCCAGAAATTAAACAGCCTGACCAAGGAATCCACCAACACCCAACACCAGTTTTAAATGTGGATGGTCTCTGTTTCAGAGCCAGGGCAGAGCACTGTGCAGTTGAGATGTCCACACAAACTCTGGGGCTCCTCAGACAAACCCAACCCCATTAGAGGTTCCTTCTGCTGCTGCTCAGATGAACCTGCTACAAACGTTCACAGAACCCAGGATGGGTCAGCCTGGAAGGTCCCACCTCCTTGCCCAAGCTGGGTCACCCCAGAGCACGTGGCACAGGATTGTGTCCAGACTGTTCTGGAATGTCTCCAGATTCCACACCCTCTCCTGAGCTGCAGGCAGGTTATCAGTGATGCTCAGGCACTTCCAGTGCTGTCCACACTCCTCAGGGAACACCCTCCCTAAAGGCAAGTCCTTCCTCCTGCTCACAGGCTTGGCTTGACTGAGGATCCCGAAGTCACTGCCAAGGTAAAAGGAGAGTTGTGAGTGTAATCTGATTTTTGGCAATACACACCCTTGCAGAAAACTGGCATCTGAGCACTGAACGACCCAAAATACTTGTTCTTTAATTTACAGCCAGGCCAAAATGATCTGCCCTCATTTGCAAGTTTTTTAATATTAATCCTAGATAGCCATCGCAGCAGCAAATAGAGTGTCATGTTTCATCTGCAAATCAAATCCTGAATTTTATGGTACAGCATATAATGCTTACTTATACATATGCAATCCCCCAGAATAGTCAGGAACACATGCAGGGAGTAGCAGTCCATTGCTTTGATATTTAAGTACCTGTGAATTACAACATTGCTATGTAAATCCACACACACACAGGAGACAGGCAGGCTGGAAAGGATACATACATGAATAGGCTAATTCAAAATGAGTGGAGGCAAAATGAATTATTCACTGGAGGTTTTTTATCTGCATTATTCACAGGATGCACTGGAACACAATTACCCACTTGGTCAGTAGACCTCTGCCCAAAGTTTACCACGTTGGACTCGCTGAAGAGACAAAAAAAAGGTTATTTCACAAATTGAGGCTCAGCCCAGCTCTGCATTTAGCAGTAATCACTGCACACCAAGATTAATAGAACATCATTCAGAGACTGAGAAAGCAAGTTATGATGAAGAAGCTGTTGAAACAGGAAACAGTTGATTTCCCAGGAGTCCCGTAAATCCACCTCTGATGTCCTTTCAAATTCTCTGTTATTGCTGCAAAAATTTTAAACACCCGTAAGAGGGTGAAGCAGCTGACACACTCATTTACCACGGGGAGAATTGTGTTCTGGGCCTGCCTCTGCAAACTGGTTCAATGTGCTGAGCAGAGACATCAAACACGAGTGACCTCCTCCTCCTCCTCCTCCTCCTCCTCCTCCTCCTCCTCCTCCTCCTCCTCAGGGCTTTGGGGTGCTGAGGGCACCCAGGACTGCCACAGTTCACCATCTCCCTGCCTTTGCTTTGCCTCCCCACTACCACCCAGCACCCTCTCGCTCTCCCACAGCATTTTTTCCCCTTTAGCATCTTATTTTGGGATCTCCAGACTCTCACATGCCTGGAATGTCAGGAGCCAGTAGGACCCTGCTCCATCTGGGCTGGGCATTCCTTCTGTTCCAGTGACAGGTGCCATAAATCTTTGTGAGGCACAGGGTGATCCAGCCAAGGGAACTCTAATGCCATAAGATTTATTTTATTTTATTCTGTTTATTTTAAGTCGACTAATTTTATACTAAATTAGGGCTGAAGCTGTTCTGGGTATTTTGCCAGTTTTTCAACTGAGCCACCCAGGAGGAGAAGGGCAGGTACCATCTACAGGGAGCCACCAGCTTCATTTAGCAGTGAACTGGTTAATTCTCCAGAATCAGGAGATAATACTATGTAGAGGCAGCAATTTTTGTTTCAGAATCTCCTGATTCCCCACACATTTCATGATCCATAATTAAAGGCCCCTGACATTGTCATCAGCACAGCAGCCTGTCAAAACTCTCCAGAAAACATGATTTTCCCCCAGTCAGACACTGCATTCCCTCAGTGTGGGGAATCTGGGTTCAGTTTTCAGCCCTGTTTCAGATGTTCCTCCTTTCTGAAGACAAGTCTCTCTCTCTCTCTCTGTACCCACTCAAACTTCAAGGTAACACCACGACAACTCTTTTCCTCCATAAGGATCTCTTGACATAAATGTCTCTCCATGGCATTACAAATGCCAGTGTTGAGGAGCTGACAGCCAGTGTGTGATTCTTGAGGAGCCCCAAAGCAGAGGTTACACATGGACTCTGCCTGCTGCTGTGCTGAGAAACCAATTTTTCAGTATCAAAAATCACCTTTTCTTCACGTGCTGAAGCATTATTAATTTTTAACTCTGTTCTTTGATTTTTCACTAAAGAAAAAAAAATTGGATTTAAATCCACAGGTGCTCAGCGTTTCGCTCCTCGTGCTCTCCTCCCCACGTGCCACTTCTATTGAAATAACTTTCTTGCATGAAAGAAGTGCCCAGTGCTGCTTCATAACAGCATCAGCAAGTCAAAGCTCTGCTCATCAAGGAATAAACTCCCTTTTTCCATGCACCAGACTAACACTCTTCCCAAGAGGACGACAAGCACCTCCTGTATTTCTGTGCTTGGGGGAGAGATGATTAAAAACCAGCTCTCCCAGCCCATCTTTGTGTTAGAAATGCACTGAACAACCAAAATGCTTTCTGTGCTCCCATTCCATGGCTGTCCCAGGGCGCTGCCATCAGCTCTCCGTGTCCCCTGGATCTGGACCCAGCTGCCCCTGCCCTCAGACACCACCAGGCTCCGGCCCCAGAGCTGGAGCTTGAGAACACAAACCCCATTTGAGCCAACAGGTCCCATTTACCAAATCCTAGCCATGCATGACTTTCCTATGTGAACGGCCCATTCTTATGTTTCTTCATCAAGGGGTTTCCCTTCCTGCTTTCTCAGCTGTACAGTGTCTCTGGATTTTTTATTTTTTTTTTGGCTGGAGGTCTCTGCCTAATTATCTGTAACCTTCTGTTCGAAGATCGCTGTCCTGGCCTGATAAAAACCAGTAACTTTGAAAACAAACTGGGCCTTAATTTTCCTTGACAGCCCTTCTTTAAACATGTGGGCAAAGCCCTGGCTTAATTAAATGCACATTCGTATTCCAAACAAATTAAGTACAATTAAGGACCCTGAGTTATGGGTATCTATCACTCGGCGATGTTTTTGTAAAAATTACCACATTTAGATCAAACACAGAGGACCCTTTGCTTAATTGCTTCATTAGGGCCCGATGCAATAGGCTTCATAAATACAGGGTCTGATGTCTCTTAGGGAATTGCCCAGAAGACGGCTCTTAAAGTAATTGCTTCCACATTTCTGCCCGTGCAATGTTGCTGTGCTCAGGGATGGCAGTGGGATGGCTCTCAGACAGGGAGGGAAGGGGGTCCCCCCCTGTCCCCCAGCACAGGGAGAGGGTGGGCTCAGCCCCTTCTCCTGCACCACCCAAGAGCCCCCAGCCTGAAGCAAACGGGGGCTTTGGGGGCTCTGCTTCCAGAAGCTGCTTGGAAACAAAAACAAACTCTCAGAAAGCACTGGATGGGTCTGTCCTGGGCATTCCACCGGTTTTGTCCCCTTGCCTCTTACGAATGCAGCAATTCTGACCCTTTGAAAATAAAGTCTCCTTACAGTGATTGCTTTAGCTGTACACACCCTAATTCTGATTAAATTAAACCTCCCTTCACAGAGTGAGGAACCCCCTTAGAGGGAGCCCAGATGTGCCCCCCTTGCCCACATGAATGCCTCTCAGTGCCCCTGGATAATGGGGGTGCAGAAAGGGACCAGGGCACAGGGTTTTTTTTCTGATAACACATCAAAAAAAACAGCAATGCCATTCTTCCCCTTTTGCATTTGTTTTCTGGCTCACTGACAGACTCAGGAGTTGTGCATTTTCACCGTGAAAGGCAAAAGTGTGCACCCAGGAGCAGCAGGAATGATTGCAGCACAGCTCAGGGGGAGTGGAGCTGCCTGGGCAGTGGGAGATGGCACCTCACCCTCCAGGGAAATGTTTCCAGCACTTTTGTATTTCTGTTCAAACTATTACCATGAAAAAAAAGTGTAACTAAAAGCTTTTCAGTTCTTTCTCTTCCAGCTCCCCTTGTATCTGTCATCTCTGTTTTTCCATTTGCTGCTGAAAACAGACACAAAACAGATAAACAGAAAGGTGGAAAAGTGAAAAGGAAATCCATCTCCTCCAAAGAAAATGCTTCCAAGTTTTTATCTCATGCTAAAACTACCCAGAAAAAAAAAGACACTGGTTCTCTGATGAAATGTTTCAGCTTCCTGGAAAGTGCATTTTTTTCATGGAGATCATCACAGAACTCATAGCAATTTAAATCCATGCTGATGACAAAGGTTGTGCAGGGGCTGAGCTGTTTCATTTATGGATAATATTATTTCAGCATGTTAATGTAAATTCATCCTGACCACTCTGACAAGACCAGTGTTGACAAATCTGGAGACAGATGCAGCAGAAAAAGTAGAAAACAAGTAATAAAAATGTTATCACTGCTCTGGGGAAAGGAGTTCCCCAAACCACAAGCCAAGGTACATCCCTGTACTGCCCTGCTGAAAGAGGTTTAAAATTCCCCAGGACTGAGTTTTCCACATCCCATCCCCCAGCTGTCTGAAGCAGCTGATGAGTTTTTGGGCTGGAATTATCCCTGTCCCACTGACAGGGTGAGGACACCCTTCCTCTGACGTGTCAGGGAGCACCCAGAGGTTGGTGGCTCAGCCCAGTGTCTGTCCCCACTGACCCAACCATCACACGGGGTCTGACCTTCAATTCTTGAGCCACAGAAGCCTCTGGATCTGCAGATTTCCAGAGTTATCTCATGGATAAACAGCAGGATAAAGAACTGAGCAGCCCAAGAACGTGCTGAGGGCACAGAAACAGGAGTCAGCCTGATTTCCACAAGTTGTACAAGTCCATCAACCTCCAGCGGCCAGAGAAACAGAGCTGCTCATTTCCCCCCTGCTTTATTCTCCAGACCAATTTTCCTCAATGCTAAAGCAGAAAAAATGAACGGCAGATTGTCCAGTTCATGACTGGATGGCTGGCAACAGAAATCCTATTTCCAAACTGACCCCTGCTTTCCTGCATGGCATTCATTAATTCCACAGGCTCACATTTCTAGGAAGATGTCAGTCATGTATGTGATTTTTCTATCAGCTATTAATGCCAGATCACAAGGTGAGAAAGCAGGGGTTTTAATCTCAAGACCCTCAGGAGATGGAGCTGCATACATTTGGTGTGAGCCATGTGTCTGGAAATGTCAAGGACAAATATTTTTAAAGTAAGGAGTGAGTGTTCGTATCCATGTGCAATCTGAAGTGCTGCAGAAGTGATCCAAGGCAGCCCTTTTCTCCTTGCTGGGGCCAGCACACACAGCTGCTGCTGCCCAGGCAGGGAGTTTAGATCACCTCACAGGCACCTCTGCATTTAGGAATTTGCATGGTTTTGAGTGACATTTTCAGGCTGTCCTAAAGGCTTTGCCTATGGCAGTGTTTACTGTTCTACTTCACAGAGAAAAGTTTTACTGTAAGAACAGTGAAAGTTCTCTCTCTGGAAGCTGTTTGTTCATTCTGAGTATGAGGTTAGTTCCACAGCTCTGTTTTTTTTTTTCTTCCCCATTAAATTCTTTTCCTTAAATTTTCCCTGATTATGCAAAATCAAGCACTGAATCTATTACAAAGTCCTTAGATTTAGATCTGATCACAGATCCCACCTAAGAAATACACATAATCCCCTTTATCTTCCCATCCTTTGCACAACTAAATGATAACTTCTAGTCCCATCATAATCCAGGTGTCAGCAAATAAATACACTACTACTGCTGGAACAGAAGTAACTACATTACTGAGAAATAGGCAGAAACCCCATTAAAATGCCATTTAGGTACATTTATTTCTAACATAACACGCAAAGAACAAACACTGTCCTTTACTTTCTCTCCTACAAATTCCACTAAAAATACCTAACACTGTGAAAGGTCTCCTCAAAGCTGTGCTGTCAGAGGAGTAGAAAGAGAGACCAATGTTTGTTGGAAATGATGGACGTGCTGGTTGGCAGCTCAGGGAATGCCCCAGTGGAGGGTGGGACCAGGGCAGATTGTCCATCCCTCGCAGGACTCTCGGCCCTGACTCGCTGTCTTGGTGGCAACAGGAGCGAACTGCGAGAAACAACAGCCACATCCAACCACAGAAACCCCACCAGCTGGGGAAAACCTTGGCATGACACCCATTTCACACACCACTGCCCGCTGCTGCCACCCAGGAATGCCCTTTAACTGCCCAAGAGTTGCAAACAGTTACTCATTTGCCCTTCATGTGCTGTCACTAATTTTATTCCTGTGGGCCCTACTTGCTTGTAACTATTCAAGCTCAAGCCTAAAAGAGTGTGAAGATTGTCAGCCTTCCTACCGATGAGACGCAGGTGTTGGCAGATGGGTGTTATGAGTGTTCCCAGGTAAAGGGTGACAAAAAAAAAAAGAGAAATCTCTGAGGGAACAGGAATTGTTTGCACCCTTGGCAGATCTTTTCCTAGAGAGCTGGAAGCACAGACCTGCCCCTGCTCTGAGCTGCTAACTGCCATATAACATATTATCCTACTTAGTACATCCAGCTCCGAACATCTTGTATTTGGGAGCGACAAGGGAGAAGGCTCCTTTATCAAGTCAATCTCCAACCCCATTATGTTCCTCTACAACAGTTTCCGTAAACATTCAGCAATTTTCAGTGTCTGAGTTGCGCGGCTGAAGAGGTGCATAAACAGGCTCCACTGAAATGTGAAGATGACTGATAATGTACTAACACTGAGACCCCTTGCTGGGATTATTACCCCCTGAGTGCTCCTTACAGAATGTGCCTCTTATCTCACACTGACAACGCTAATAGAATATGCATAGCCCTATTAGCATACAAGATAATAGCACCCTGGAGGGGACAGAGCCATAAAACTTTAAGTAGAAATCAAAACAGAAGGAGGAAGAAAAAGGGAACATTGTCACAAGCCAAAAAGGAGAAAAAAAAAAAAAAAGGGAAAAAAAAAAAGGGAGCCTGAGGGCAAATTTTGCTGCAGAAAACACACATAGTCATAATTCTTGTGCTACTCACCATGCAAATGGTAATAGTCTTTAGTCCCATGAATACTATCAGTGCCGTGTTTGCTGTGAAACATTAATTGAGATAATGTGCCCCTTTCGGATGCAGCGGGGAGTCGTATGTCAAATTGTACCACAACAAAATTACGGCAACATCTGCAAGAAATACACAACAGCCATTGGGGTACCTTGCCTTGGATGAGTCCAACTGGGTCCTCGGCTCTGCAGATGGAGGCGGAGGAGGCGCAGGGGCCGGGAGGGGAGGGAGCAGCTGGCACAGCTCGGGGAGGACACGTGTGTGTACCTGTGGCTCGCCTGCTGCCCGGGGAAAAGCTTTGCAGGTTGGACGTGTTATCTCCTGACCCTGCTTCAGTCGTCGGATTAAACCTCCGGCAGCTCTTTGAATGCCAGAGCCCCTCTTTAGTCACGTCTGCCCGCTGCATTCACATTTGTTCCCTGTAACCCTCCATTGTAGCGCAGCTTTCAGAGCTCACCCTCAGCTGGCAGCCAGCCACGCATTCATATGCTTTCCATCTTCCAGCAATAGCCAAAGTAAATCTTTCAGTGCTTGGCACAAGAGTGTGAATTCAATAAAAAAGGCTTCAAACAAGTTTAAGATGGCTTGTCTCTAAACAAACGAAGAACAGTGAGCTTTTTGAATGCTCATTGTGGTTGAGTTCCTGCCTACAGCTAAATCCAGATAACCCCCAGCAGCACTGACAACCCTGTCTGGTAAAACAGTCACCTGTCAAGTGGGTATGAAAATACCTTCACAGCCAGGCTCAGAGGGGCTGCAGGGAGGTGACCTGCTGCTTACCAGGAGCTTCAACGGGGCAATCAAACGTCCTTGTTGTCCTCTTTGTGAGCCCCGAAAGTGCTGGTGCTGAATGGCCGGGACCCCGGGGGAAGCAGAGCCCTGGGAGCGCTCCCTTCACAGAGATGGTGTCAGGAGGTAACAAGCTCGGCATCCCTGGGGTGCATTTTGAAGCATCATGCAAAGTTTTCTGGGATTCCTCCTGGCATTCACTGGGGTTTCTATAGAGCCAAACTCTTTGTGAACTGGCTTTGTGTTGCAAAGTTCTGCAGCTTGTGTGAGTCTGCCTCGCTTCATTTTGGTTGATGGTACTTTATGCTGGAGGTTTCAGCAATTAGGACACAGTTGGAAAAGGCTCTGGTAAAGAAAAGACAGCCATTTTGGGAAAGGAAAGTAGGGGGAAATTAGAGGAACGATTCCTGAATGTGCCTCCCCATGTGTCCACATGTGGATGTGGGTCTGTGCAAGCATTCATCCTCTGCACCTGTGTTATCACAAAAGTGCTCACATCAAAACACTGAGATTTTAGAGATTACCGAAGTATTTTTAAATGCTCTTCTGTGGTTGATACACACTCTGGAATAATTTCTCCCGTTTTTCCTGGAAGGATAACAACATGCCTGTGTGTGTAGTTTAGGAACTACAGTTGTGTCGTGCTGATCAGAGATGTACAAAATCCTCACGGGTCACCTTCATGCTGATTTTTCACACTGACTCTCTGACCAGTCTCATCATCAGGAATTAAACAAGGGAATGCTGCTTCCATAAAAAGATATGCCAGCATTGGTTGATGGGATGCCTGGGTACCTACACTTCAAGAAACAACTTCACTGGGACCAAACGGGATCCGAGGGGGGCTCCCTGCCCATGACAGGAGGTTGGAACTGGATGATCTTTTAGGCCCCTTCCAACCCAAAACATTCTGGGATTCTAGGAGTCTGTGTTTCCAGGACTTGGAGTGATGATTCTTACTGAATGTTAGGGGGGAGTACTTTTGTCCACTGTGTAATCAATAATTACCTGGGTTAAATTGCTTTCTGTGTCAAATAAATAAATAAATAAATAAATAAAAGATGCTAGAAGTTTGAAAAAACAATCAAACAAACAAAACAACAAAAAAAACCCCTTTAGAAATATTAAACCCTGAGAACAGAGAAAGGTTTGTGCCCGTCAGGTGAAGGTGAGTTCCCTCCCTCCCAGGTCTGTACCTGGGATCTGCCCTCCTGTCTGTCCAGTTTTGCTCTGACCCCTCTCATGTCTCTCTTAGGGAGCTCCTGCCCCTGGGTTTGGTCTCTCTGTGCTCACTGAATCCCCTCAGTTCAGTGGGGCACCTCCACACACACTTTCCTCTCAAGTTCAGCCTTCAAATGCCAGGCTTTCCTCCTGGACCTTTCCTGGCTGAGACAGCAGACAGCGGGAGAAAGGAACAAATTGTTAGTTGTGTTTTCCCTCACATTCATCCCGAGGAGTTTGGTGCTCAGGGAGTGGGAGAGGGAAACACTCTGTGTGTGTGTGTGTGTGTGTGTGTGCACTTCAGAAAGGCAAACAGGGAGAGACAGGATTGTCAGCCAGCTCATTTCATGCCATTAATTATTCCAGAATAAGAAAGTATCTATTTTCCCTATAGTAAGGCTTGACTTCCCTTCAGCAGACATTATCTCCAAGGCTCCCTGGCAGCCCAGGATGCAGTAATACGGTGCAGTCTGGATGTTGTTATGTATTTATTAAGTTGTATCAGGGCCCATTTAGCAGCAGCTCTGCAGTTTATCACGTAAATATCGAATGCCAAATACAAAAGAGAAGAAAATAGCAACATAAAAAATTTATCTTTGGGGGGAGGAGAGGGAGAAAGGGAGAGGGAATGGTGTGATAATGTGATTGTGCCTTCAGCAATAGTGGTTAATATCCTTCTGCAGGGGCGCGGTGTAAAAATATTCCAGAGCTGGGGGCGGAGAAGGAGGAGAGGGGAGCGAGCGGGTGTTTGTTTGTTTTAAAGTGTATTCTGGTTGCAGGCTGGGTCAGCGGGTGGTCAGACTGAGAAAATGAGTCCCCCGGGCTGTAATAATTGTAACTGTCAGGGAAAAAAAGTCAAGGTCTTAGATAGCAGTGGTCTGCTCTGACTTCTGACCATGGAGAAATATATATGAAAACTATTGCCTGGGGCACTCTGGGAAGAAACCAAGAGGTTTTAACTCGTGGTGGCTTGTGCTTATGAATTGGAAAACTCATTTTGCACCTTGGTGGTTTGTATCTTTATGATTCTTTTCATTTGCAGAGTAAATGAAGCTCGAGGTGTTCCCTTTTTCTTACGCCCAAATTTGTGATGCAGTGAACACCCCAAACAGCACAAGGTTTGATCTTTCAGCAGTGGTTATTCACAAGGAAAGGCAGAATCTCATTATCTCTTGCAGTGCACTCACCATTTATCTGAGGGGTCCAGAGCTGCCTGCAGTGCATTAACACAGAATTACACACAGGTAACTTCACTGGCTGCAACAAAAACATTCCAGGTATAAAAGAAGTGCAAGAGAGATGCTGAAGAATTTAAACCACACAAGATGAAACCTTGCAAAGTGGAGGGGGAGGGGGAAAGAACCCATGAACCTTGTTTCTTCTTATTATTTTTCTATTGTACAGCCTAGGACTAGTGGCTAACGGGTCGATGTTTATGAATCATCCATTTGCCCCTTTTATTTAGGGCAGATTGGAAGCTCTGATGAAAATTTGCTAAAAACCTGAGCCCAGTATCAGGGGGGTGCTCCCTACTTCAGCTGGGAGGAGGGAAGAATTCAGCCCAGACTCTTCCCTTGTCCTGGCAGGGTCATCTGAGCACAAAAGCAGCCGGAAAGCAGCACTGGGACACAGCACTGCAAGGTCTGGAGACCTTGGGCTTGTTTGTATTTGCATGGGGTGAGAACAAAATCGTCTGAGCAGTGGCAAAATTCACTTGTGTCTGGTCATCCCTTCCCTCGGTGTGTCCCTTTGTCTTTGGCTGAAGAAAACATTCTGGTGCCCAGAAGCTTCCTCATCAAAATCCGTGTCCTTCTGCAAGATGTTCTGGCTTCAATTAAACGTTACTTTTATCATTGTAAAATTCTTTGTTCAAACATCCCAGCTGCTCTGAGAGCTTCCTAATATTAATTAATTAGTAAATATAATTCCTTTGAAAGGAATTAATAAGGGGAATTGGAAATGTTTATGTACCTGGTGAGACCCAAATAAACTCCACAAACATCAAACAGCAATTAATCCCAGTTTGAGGGTGACAGCAGCATGTAAGGTTTTGCTGGTAAACAAGGATAATTGTTGCTGGAATGTGATTTACTTGTTGAAAGTCGCTGCAATAGTGAACTGGATAAGTTTTATGGGCCCCAGCTGTACTTTACTCACCTTCCTTATGGCCTGCCTGGGTCTTGTGAAGACAGCAGAGCACATGGAGTGGAGAAAGAGAGGGAAGTAAGAGCAGGAGTAAGGGACAAGTGCAGTGGAGCAAAGAGGCACATGTGAGGGAAGAACACCACTGGTACTCCTGTTCCATCCTTACATAAAGAGCTCCCCTGCTTTGTCTCCCAGTGGTCCCAGATTTCAGTAATTCACATTTCAGTGCTCATTACCCTTTGTAGAGAGGCAGCAGAAACAAGAGACACAGTTGTGACACCGCTTTGGGCCCCTCTCTGAGGCTCCTTTGCCTCTGCACCCAGTGCTGAGAGGAGCGTGGCTGGAGCAGAGACCCAGGACCAAAGAGAAACACCAGCTCCTCTGGCCTGAGGAGAACACAGAGCCCAGGCACTTCCCCCTCTTACCCTGCACTAAACCTTGGAAGTTCTGCTTGGAAAAAGGACATGGCATCCAATCTCATTCCAGACACTGCAGGCATAAAAAACCTCCAGCAGTTAAGGATGTCCAGTGAGAACAATAACTTGCCTTCTTTGAATTTGCCTTCTCACCCATGATGTTTCTGCAAATGTCAGGACTTCTGCAGGACTTTGTCTCCTCCACTTGTGAAGATACTGGTCTGTGGTATCAGCATTGCCCCCGGATCATCATTTTAGCATTAAATATTGGTTCACATGGGCCCTTCCCAAAGTCCTGGAATGAGGAATGTGGTCACTGGGTGAGCAAACACTTGCAGCACCTAAATCTTCCTGCTCTGACAGCAGGGTAGGAAGCCAGAGTGGAAATCTCAGCTCTAAGGGACTTCCATGATTTTGAGCCTTCATTTACTGGCGAGCTCAGCCTGGAGCCAGCCCAGGAACCCAGAGGGCTCCTCTCCTCCCAGCTTCTCAGAAATGCCCCCTGGCTGCAGGAGGGAGGCAAAGGGGCAGCTGTCCCTGCCCAGCACAGGGGTCACAGCAGTTACCTGGGGGTCTCTAATGCAGCCTCTGGCCAGGAGAGCAAACGGTCCTGCCCGGGATTTGCTGTTCTGAGGTGAAGGTGGAACAGGCGAAGATCTCAATGTCACTCCAGAGCTGGGAGGGAGGGCTGCAAGGAGAGGGAAGGCAGAAACCTTCACAACTAATGTCAATTTTCTGCATCAAATATTTTGATAATTAAACAAAGCTGATCAAGAGAGGAAAACAGCAGGTCTCCAGAGCTCCGGAAGCAGAGGCCCATTAAATAGAAGAGTCAGAAAGTGCCAGAGGCGGCAGCCTCAGATTAATGGCACTCCAGTAATAGATTTTCCCAGGCACAGTCACACAGGAGACAACTACTGTGTAGCCAGAGCAGCGATGAGGCCGTTAAAGCAACAGTAACATTAAATCACCTGGTTCCAGGGGGTGAGGGGATGGATGCGGGAGCCCATCGGCTGCGGCGCTGCTGGAGGGGGAAAGCTCGGTCTGCTCCCAGGCAGAGGGGCTGCATCCCAGCAGTCATTTACAGCAGGGGAGGCTGGCAGCTCGGATGGAGGGTGAATGTAGAAACAGATAAGCAGCAGTTCCAGAAGGAGCCCAGATATCTCCTCCTGAAATGGAGAAAGGGGCGTTAAACATCCCAGCGTTTGGGTTTGCTGGGACCGACCACATCTTCTTAATGAACTATCGAGTACAGATTTTGCCTTTAGTGTTTGTCCCCTGGCTATCAGGGCATTAAATACTGTTTTGGATTTGTTCAGATGCAGCCAAAGTTGAGGAAGGGAAGGGGAGGGATGGCAGCAAGGCAGGAAAGCAGCCCTGTGTTCTTGTTCAAGCCGGTTTTATCTCAGCAGTGCTTGAACTGATCTTCCTTGAAACGTCCATCCTGTCTAAAGCACTTCTATCCATTTTATAATACAATAATAACAGAAACAAGGGTTTCTTGCAAGCCAGGCTGGCATGGATTAGAGTCCACCACGAGAGTACCTCTCTCCCAGCTGGGATGGATGGAAACCAGATGAAGTGGCTGAAAATCGGAAACAACTTTTAGGCGTACTTGAATCCTGATACGATCACATCACAGGGATGGGTTAAATTTATGATCTTATCTAGGGTTTTTGTTTGTAATCAATCCCAGACCTACTGGCTATCACTCACTATAAGCTTATGATTTCCTGGTGCTAACAAGGAAAAGTTGGGACATCAAACCGTGAGGGAGCGAAGCCAAGCTATGATATGGCAGATAGGATCAGAACTGGAATGCAGCAACAACAACAAAAAAACCCAGAAAACAAAACCCACACTGCAAAAGTGCCAGCCTCCTGAATCCTGCAGCCTCTGCATTTCAGCCTTTGTCTCCTTTGGCCTGTGCTTCCCACAGAAAGTATGGTGTGTGCAGAAACCCCAGGTTCCAGGCAGAAAGGTTTGGGGATAAATGCTGCCAAAACAGAAATTAAAAATGAGATCAAAGCACAGCTTCAGTGTGAAGCAGAGTTGCCATCCTTAGCTGTGGATATGCAGAGGGAAATGCAGCAAAGTGCAGTGATTTCCCAAGTCTTCTCTGATTGAATATGGACTGGGAAATTGCAGGTATTTGTGCATATTTCTTTGCATCTTCTCCCATTTTGATTCAAACAGAGGCCTGTTTGGAGAAAATAGTAGGTCCATTGTATGTCAGGGAGAAGAACTGCTCTTCCCTGATTTCTGCCTGTTTTCCAGGTTGATCAGTGGTGAACAAGGTCCTGCAAAGGATTGGGCCTCTTGCATATTTACCCACAGCACATCAAACTTTGGGGGCTTCAACTGTGACAAAGACACGCTGGAATTTGGACACTTCAGTCTAATTCTGTTTCCCTTTCTCAGCATTCCAGAGCCATTAACAGCCCTTTCCATGCCTTTTCCCGGGGATCAGTGGCACACCTTATCTGTGGTGGGTTGAACAGATTGAACTGAATTGCTTTCTTCCCAACTCTGCATGGATTAGCCAAGACTAAGAGTGTGACAAATCTGTTAATGTTCCAACAGGCCAGCCCTAATTTTGTACATACCCTTCAGTCATTTTCCAGATGGAAATAGAAACTTTTTTTTTTTTTCCACAAACAGGCTGTTAATATTTTCAATATAGGCATGAAAAGATTGCTCAAAGTGAAAAAGTTTCAACAGGAGGCATTCAGAGTGTTTCAAAAATTAAAATTCCTGAGCAGCACCCATGGGGTTTGTAGAAAATCAAGGGATCTGTAGTGTGAGTGGAACAGATAAGCTTAGAGGAGAGGTTCAGCAGCTTGCCTAGGATCACTCCAGCTGGAATTCAACCTCTGAATCCCAAGCTCCAAACCCAATCCAAAGGGTCTCTCTCATAACTAGCAAAGCATATTCAGACCTGCTTTTGGTTCAGGAGCTCATAGTCAGCCCCATCCGAGCTGCAGGATAATTAATCCCCCAAAGCAAACAGAACTGGACCAGGGAAATGGGCAGGGCCAGGCCCTTTGTTGGGGATAACTCAGATCTGTAAATCAGCTTAAGTCACTGGTGTTGGGCTCCTTTGGAAGGAATGGATCAGAACCCGGTCCCAACATTTCACACAGTTCTGAGAATCAACATCTGTAACTGTATCAGTAGCCTGGAATTTCTCCTAATTGGCACCAAATGTTCAACAGCTCATTACCTGGGCAAGGCCAACAACAGGGGAGAGATGGCAGAGACTGAGTGGGAAGTACAAGGAGAAACACAAAGAGCAAACAAGTTCCACACACCGATAGGAACTGGGCTGTAACAGGCACTAAATAATAGCTATAAACTTTTCTTCAACTACATGAGTTACAATATTATTTCTTCCCAACTGATGCTCACAAAGTAAAGGTGTGTGATGTTTTTCACTCTTGGTGATGTATAAATGGCTCCTAAAATTAGCAGTGTAGCAGTATTTGTGTTGGGTAAATATCCTGCAAATTTGTGCTGGTGTGTATTGGTGACACAGGTTTATGTGCACGTAGAATCTCTTGAATTTACTTGACTGCAATGGCTTAAAAACCTGCTGGAGAAACACTGTGTAACCCCTGAGCTTGGGAATTCCCCACTACAGGTGCACACTTTGGGGTTGGTGCCCCTTGTGCCACCTAAAAAGAGATTGGGGTCTCTAAAGGGAGAAGGACACCCATCACATGCTGAAATCACAGTGTCAGGGAACCAGGCTCCTTGTTAATCTTCAGAGAAGAAAGTGCTTGAGGATTCTGAGGTTTATTCAAGCAAACAAACTTAATAAATCCTGTTAAAGTGTTACTAAGAGTTTTGCTGCTCTGCTTGAGATTTGTACCCTCAAGTTCTAATGCAGACCGAGGGAAGGAAGTGCCATTAACTAATGCAGAAAATAAATCCTGCTTTATTTCCCAACAAATGCAGCTTCTTGACATGCCCAGCAACAACAAACCATCAGTTTGAATGATGCCACAGCAACAAGGCCAACACAGAGACACTGGACTTGATGATCCTGGAGGATCCAGCTCAGGATATTCGGGATATTCCATGTCACTCTCTGCTCACAAAGTGCTTTGGATTGGGCTCATTATTAAAAGCAGCAATTAAATGGTAATAACTGCCTGTACACATCCTCCTTTTGGAATTAACCCAGAGGCTTTGGAAAAGCACATCCTGAGCTTAATTGCACGTGTCATTAATGTGCAATCAGCGTAGGGTGCCCAGAGAAGCTGTGGCTGCCCCAGCCCTGCAAGTGTCCCAGGCCAGGCTGGACGGGGCTTGGAGCAACCTGGGCCTGTGGAAGGTGTCCCTGGATGGCCTTCAAGGTCACTTCCAACCCAACCCATCCTGTGATTCTGTGAGCCAGACATTGGTGCCTCTATCCTTTTTGGGAATTTGACCTCAGGTGGCTCCTGCCAGCCCTGTGCCACGGCCACAGCTTTGTCCACAGGGTTGGGATGTGCCCCCTAGACCTGCCCCACAGCTTCTCTGGGCAACCTGTGCCAGGTCCTCACCACCCTCACAGGGAAGAACTTCATCTTATACCTCACCTACCTGTCCCCTCTGTCGGTTTAGACCCATCACTCTTTGTCCTGTCACTGCAATTCTCAGGATATTCCAGGACTCCATATGCCCAGGCAGGAGCTGCCCCCATGGAGAATCACTCCTTGAAGGGAGGGAAACCCTCTGAGTGCATTTTGCCTTTGGAGATGGGCAGCTCTGCTTCAGGGAGAAAGCTACTGTGTGAATTTGCCCTAAAATTTAATTTTCTCTTTAGAACAAATCCCTGCCTTGGCATTTGCAGCAGTGATTTACAACAGAGAGTGATATTTCAAAAAAAAAAAAAAAAAAAAAAAAAAAAAAAAAGAAAAAAAATGTGGGTAATGAATTATTTGCTGATCCAGAGGAACAATTGGACATACCTACTTTTGGTGGATTTAATCCCTGCTGAGGTGCTGGCTGGCAAGCACAGAACATCCCTTTGCAGGGCATTGTGGTGCATTTGTGGTGGGTACAGTTACAGGAGCAGCCCTGGGACACATCCACGGGGCCCAGGGTGGTGCAGTGTGACACAGCCAAGGAAATACGAGCTTTTAAACGCAACATGATGGCAAAAATCCATCCCAGATCTGATCTTCGCTTCACTTCAGATGCCAACTGCCGTAATTCACGGGGAGCCAAATCCTTCTGCTCCTGCCATCAAAGCCAGCAGGATGTTCCCTCATCAGCGAGGAAGTATCGCTCAAACAGGGGGGAAAACAACCGAGTTCGCTGCATTTTTGAGCACCTCCTTTAAACTGGGACCCAAAGGGCTGGAGATGAGGTGCAGTTCACCCAGGGTTCCAAACTGTCCCATCCAGAGGGTACAGCATTCCTGAAATCAATTTTCCTGGCCAGGAGTTTGCTCCTCTCGCTGTGTTTGCCCGCACAGAGGAGGCAGTTGGGATGCACTGCCTGACCTTCCCTGATCTGCTGCTGCTCAGCAAGCTCATAAGGGAAGATTTTATCCCCCCCTTGATAACAAGCAGCACATGATAAGACATTTCAGCGCTTTTCTGTCAGCAGTGCCCTGGCCTGGGGTGGGAATGGTCAAAGCCAGAATGGATTTGGGGTGGGGGAGCTGAGCTGCTCCTTCCTCCTGTCTCCCTGTGCTTGTTTTGCTCTGGTGAGGGATTTGAGCTCTGCACTCCTGCACCACCCTGGCAGGGTCGGACAGTAGACAGAAAAGTGTCCGTTTCAATTTTGGTTCTGATCCCGGGATATTCCTAACTCTCCCCATATCCTTGATAGATAATGGTTTAATAAGCGATCTGTTTTTTATTTAAAGGGTCGGTAGTAAAACCCAGATCACATTTCTCACTTGGTGGGTTAAAAAACCGCTTACGCTCATTTCTGCAATGTAAAACGACACTATATCAAATCAAACATTTCCAGATGTGGCCAGCTTGGGGACGGGAGTGCAAGGGGAGCGAGCATTGCTGGCCCAGCTTTCCCAGGTCTGTTTAACAGGATTGGAACCCCACCTACTGGCAAAGAGTGTTATAGTGGTGTCACGACAAGAACCTCGACTAAAATCTGCAGTGATGTCCGAAATATTTAGCCTGATTTCCATACGGGCTGAAGTTAATGTGGGCACCTCAGTGCTTGCAACTTATAAAAATCATAGGGTTAAGAGTGCCCCAAATGTCAGTTGGACTGGCAGACACAAGGAAAAGCACAAATGTCACTTAAGAGCTGATTTGTGTTTCCGGCACTTATGGGACTTAAAAGAAAAATTCAGCTTTAGTAAAGTAATCTCGGTCTTAATTTGGATGATCTAGGTCAAATCAGCCTTAGACAGATCTAGTTTAGTTAATGATCCCAAAAGTCTGAAGTTTTACGTTCTGGTAAGGAAAAAGGGTGAAATAAGTGATATCCTTCCCTGTTATCCTTCTTATGGCAGATCAAAAATTAAGGCAGTTAGAAATTAGAAAGGATGGAAAAATCTCATTCCGAATGCCCATGCCTGAATTAGACAACTTTGAAAGGAAAGCTTTAGATATTTCACTCAGAATTCACCAAAAACCACCCCATCACTTCCTGAATTACAGCTTTCCATAAAAACAGAAATGAAGAAATCCGTCTTGGAGGCCATTTGTGCCATCTTAGGTCTTGTTAAAACAGCCCAATTAGCAGTATAAAAATTTGCATTTTAACACATTTCAAAGCTGGGTAAGTTTACAAAACAGAAGAAATTCACAAAAAGCAATTTTCTAGCACCAGAAATCAATGTTTTAGCATTCACAAATGAGAGACCCAGAAGAAAAAAGTCCTAATGCAGAAGGGAGATTGGGCTATTTGTGGCATCTGGCATAAATATAAACAGGAGGTCTCTGTCCTGGCACAAAGCACTGAGATAAAAGAGAGGCTTGCAAAATGCAAATCAGAAAGTCCTGGAAGGATTTTCCTCGATGAACTAATGGAGGGAAAAGTTAAAGCATCAGGTGAGTTGTTTGGATATGGCTGAGGTAGAAACACACTCCCCCTCCATGGGAAAGGAAACAAAACAGGCAGACTCAGAGGAAAGGTGTCAGTTCTGGAGAGTTTCTGCTGCATGGGGGGAAAATAACTCTTTTAAAAATCGCATTTCCATCTCACTTGGACACTGGCATGGAATGGGAAGCAGGGAATAGGTTATACCCAGCCAGAGAGAAGACTCAGCAGGTACCATGTGCTGTGGGGATGCTGCACCAGCCCTCCCCTGCCCCTCCTGGCAGCCCAAGCAGCTGGACTGGGCTCACACAGAGGGGTTTCTGAAGAAAAAAGGAGTTTGCACCAGCACTGGGCCTGATTGTTGTGCTATCTCCTGTGATCAAAGCACAGCAACAGCTGCATGTCTCAGCCCACTGGCAATAAACCCTGCAGTGGATCTGCTGTGTCCTCACCCCACAGCTACAGGGAAAGTGGATTTAAAGAGGAAAAAGGCAGCGAACACCCAAGCTGTGTTTAGCCACACTCTGCATCCTCCTAACCTGCAATCTCTTTAAGTGCCACTTACTCAATTAATCCAAGCTCTTCTACTTTAAAAGCAAAGCTGTAACATATTTAAACAGCTCTGAAACCCTCCCCACCAAGCCCTGCTGCCTATCTGATCCACCAGCAGTGACTGTGCATTAACTAAGAGAGCCCATGGTTTGATTAACACTTCCACTGCCACTTTGCTGCTGCTGCTGCTCAGTTCTGCTGAAATTTTGCTAAAGCTGAAATTTCTCAGCTTTTTTTAGTAGGGTGGATCTCATCTCAGTGGGGACTGTCTTTTGGAGCAGGTCCTAGAACATCCTTGCAGCAGCTATAGTAACTATTTTTATAGGCAAGTTTTATTAGGAAAGTATTTAAAATGGCCTTTGAATGCAATTTAGCAGCTGGAAATAAGGCAGTGTGCCAGCATCATGTGAGCAGACAATGTGGAGCACCAACAAGTGCTACCAGAGCTCCTCAGTGCTCTCCAGGCTGTGCCTGAAAACCCATGACAGAATCCCCTGGTCAACGAGCCAGAAGGTGCCCTGAAACCACAAATGCCTGGAAAGCTGAGCTGTGCTGTTCCTGGGTCTCTCCTCAGGAAAGGCCCTACTTTCAGAGACCTAAAGGACATATTCAGAGCTAAAATAGGTCTGGAAAAGGTGCTTTTATTCCCCAGTGGATGTCAGCTCACCATAAATACGTGTGAGGACATCAGCACTCACCACTGCTGAGTGTGGGAAAGGAGTGTGAGTTCAGTGCTTAAGGGCTTGGTCCTGGACAGATGATCCAGGGTATAAAACTAAGTGGTCCAACACATCCATCTTCTGCCCCACGGAGCAGGAAGAGCTCTGGATTTGGGAAATGCTGAGCAGACACGAGGTCCTGAGGCTCAGCCAGCCTCTGGTGCGTGGCCCAGGCCAGGAACCAGACTGGCATCACTGGGAGCAATCAGATGACTGAGGAAGTAAAAACAAAGCCTGAAGTGGCTGAAGAGCCAGTTCCAATCTCGAGCCGTGCTGGCACTGTCATGTGGGGAGTTACTGTGGTTTCCACTCATGCAAACAGGAGTGGAAACTGGCCTGCAGTGGGAGAACACACCGAGGGGAAAGGCTTTTAGACATGGCTCCAGTTGTACAGCCTGAGAGTCAATTAAGTTTTGTTTTCTCGACATCTCCTTCCCAATAAAGGCTCGGTTTGTGTGCTAGGCATTTTTCAAGATAAAATAAAACAAAATCATGCATTTGGCAGGACCTGGACATTCCTGCTACTAAATTGTTCTGTACTTTATGCAAAATTTCAGGGTATTAAAGAGAAGGGGAGTAGCCCCTTTGACCAGTGTCCAACTGTTTAGAGCTGTCAAAGGGGAGTTTTTGCCCGTGTGTACATGTGGGATGGAACACAGCCATCCAACCACAAAATGTTCCCAAAGCAAACACCCCAAACCTGGCTGCTGGCAAGGGACACCGACAGCCTCCCCTGAAAACAGCCATTCACACAATGCCAGAACAGCAGATCAGCACTGCTAACAGGCAGGCCATTTTCTTACCTCCTGGGGAAGGGCCATTGCAGGGGACAGGAAAGCAGAGTGTGGGCTCAGGGGCTTCATCTGGAGGGAGAAAGAAGCTGTGTTAGTGCAGATGTGCAGTGACCAGGAGCACAGTGAAGTTCACACCCAGCACAGCCCCAAGTGTGACTCCTTCCACCCTTGCCCTGCTCCTCTCCCACCTGAGGGCTGTGCCACTGCCAGCAAACCAACAAACAACCGCGATTCACCGCCGTGTTCTCCTTCCTCCCGCGTGTTAACACCTCCCCACCAGCTGAGTGATCCCTGCACACACCAAATTCCTGTTCTGCCTCTGCTTTGACACCTTGTTGTAGGAGCTGTGCTGATGGGTTGCAGGTGCCCCTCGCTATGGAACTGGCCAACAACCCACTCACAAATTTGCTCCACTTGTTAATATTAAAATCATATGGCCAGTGCCTCCCTAAATTGGTTCAGGCTTGAGGTACTGCTGCTTCACAGTAGGAAGGGTGTTACAGCAGGCTTTCTGCAGGCCCTGCTATTTATGGTAAACACTCCACACTGTTGAAATAACATAAAATTTTGAGATAAACCCATTCTAGCAAAGGAAACGTGAAAGTGCCACCGACTCTGCTTTACAGCTCTACACCAAGCTGTGCTGCAGCTGCCTCTGAGGTCCATGATTTAACACAGGGCTGGGGAAGACCTGAGCTCCTCACGTGCTGGGCTTGTGAGTTCAGAGAACTCGAGGAGATCCCTTTATTTTCTGGCTTTGTCTGGTCACAAAGTTGTGCAGACACCATCAGGCAGGGCTCTGTCCCTGATGTTTGTGGCACTGTGAACTCTGTGGGTCCCAGACTGCAAAGAGTGGTGGACATTTTGCACTGTAGGTTCTGAAGATTCTCTGCTTACCAAGCCTGGGATTGTGGATGAGAATATCTGCTGGTGCTCCTTCATTTATTAAGCAGAAGAGAGAGAAAAAACTCTACTTAAACTCTAAGCTTGGGCTGGTTTTTTATATGGATTGTCCAAAGAAATGGTGAAGTTGGTTTTCACCTTCCCACACTACTTATTTCATTCAGAATTTGATTACAGTCCCTATTATGATCTCTTGGGAGTTCAGCCACCACCAGAATAAAATCAAAGATAACACTTTATCCCAAACATTCCTGATGTGCATGTACTCCTTGCACACTTTGCTGTGTGTAATTGTAACAGGTGACTCATAATGATGTCTGCAGCAATTTGAACCAGAACTTTACAGGTATTTCAAGAGATAAGCACCAAGCTGGGCTTTATTACCCTGCAGTGACACAGAGGGCTGGAGCTGTTCTAGAAACTCCCTTGCCAGGGATCCAGGCAGGAAACATGGTCCCTGCACGGAGCCAGAGCATCCAGCCAGACCCGAGGAATTTGCCTGTTTTCTGCCAGCTCCTCTCATGGAACAGAAACACAAAGCTCCTGAGATGTGTCCTCGGTGCTGGCACAGCCCTAGAAGGGAGCCCTGCCCAGCCACGGCTGTTTCCTTCCTTTAAAGGGTGACCACCCTGGGTTTTGAGCATTAAAATTTGTATCTTTGCTGTACAGACTGATCTGCAGGTTCTTGGCCGTCCCAGTTGTGCTCAGATGGTGCAGTGAAGCAAATAGAAACGGTGGAATTATCCCTGTTTTCAGACACCAGCTATTCCAAGGAGCCAGGTCCAGGCAAATAACCTGTGCAAAAGTGCTCAGCTGGCCAGAGAACACCATTTGTGACCTGCCATGGCTCCTGCAAATCCAGCTGGGGTCATTTGGTGGCTGTGAGTGTCAGGGAAAGACATCAACATCTACAAGTTTCCTGGAAATCCTGTTTATGTGTCAAAATTAGGAAAAGCTAGGAAGGAGTGTGTGATTCTGCAACCAATAATTACCTTAAGAAGAGAAGTTTACATGCCACCTTTATATGTTTAGTAAAACAATTCCAAGGAATGAGTTGACACTGCATGTTCCAGGATATCCAGTTAATCCTTCACAGAAAACCCTGTGGATTCCCTCCATAGGTAGAGTCTTCAAAGACTGGGACTCCTTCTTTTATCTATTTGGTTTGAGAGCACGTGCATTCAAGAGTTCTGAATTTACTCTTTGCTGTAACCAGAGCTGGGGGTCTCATTTAGGATGAATTCAGACCTGGATTCAGGTAGTTATTTGAACTTGGGATGCCAGACAGAAAAGCAGAGGGAGAGGTTGAGGAACTGTGCAGACACAGAATCATTATCAGAACATATCAGTTGAATGCTGAGAGCTGCTACCAATGTCCTAAAACAAATGTGGGCATCTTCCAGGGGGCTTTTCCCAGAATTACTGCATGCTCTGGCCTCGAGAAGGCCACCCCAGAAGTTGCTGGTTTACGGTAGTTGAAGTGGGATTAGCCTTCATGAAAGACTCAGGAATACTTTTTCTCAGTGAAAGTTTACAATAATATTTTAAAGACTCTCAACCAACACCCACACTTAAGCTTTGAAAACAGATAATGCATTTTTAATGGGATTGCACATCTGACAAGGAATTTGACTAATTCCTCTGATAGCAGACAGCTTCCTCCCCATAATTCATCTCAAAAGGATCAGGAATCAAAACACTCCCTGCCATCTTTGGAATGGCCCCTCTGCCCAGGCCGCCTGGAAAGGCTCAGCTCAGCCCCAGCAACTCCATGGCAGGAGAGCAGAGCAGATCCCTGACCCCCCTGGGCTGTCCCACCACCCTGCAGGACAGGGGCTGCTGACACTGGGCCCATTGTTTCCCATACACATTTGGCCACCAGTGGTTCAGCTCTCCCGGTGTCAGTGGAGCTCCCAAAATCCTCAGAGGTGCTCGAATCACATCGTGTCTTTGTTCTGCTGAACCACCAGGGCTGAGGCACCGGGAGGTGCCTGAATTGGAGGTGCTTTAAAAGGGAAAGCAGGAGAGCTTTCTTTAGCTTGTTTATCCCTTGCCCTAATGAGGATTTCCCACTCATAACTGGGGGTTCTGCCAGGCACTAAAGCCCTTCTCCAGAGGAGGAGACAGGTCAGTGCTGCCCACACAATCCCATGGCTGTGCCTTTTACACCACTCACAGCATAATCCCTTGTAGATGCTCCACAGCACAAAACCCAGCAAGGTCTGTCAAGGCATTTTTAGCATTTGTTCTGTTAAAAAACAAGAAAAAAACCCTGAGGTATTAGGGTGCACTAATCTTTAGAAAGGTTAATTTATTCATAGGGATTTTGACAGAGATGTATGGCTAGGCTGGAGTCCCAGGCACTTCTTCCCAAGGGGAACTGCTAGTGCAGAGCCTGCTTTCCTGACATGAGGAGAGAGAGGCTTCAAAACAGACCCAAACTGCATTAAGTGGGGCTCCCAAGCATTCAGGGCACTTGCACTTGCTCCAGACTCAGCTGCCTGTTGATAGAGCAGAGAGGAGCCGTGTCATCCTGGACACCACGCTCCATGGGAGCTGCAGGCAGCAAGAGCATCCTTCTCTCTACAAAACGAGTAGATAATGAACCTCTTTCACCTCCCCTGTAGCAAACAGAGCCCACTGCAAAACCAGTTCAGAGTGGGATGAGCTGGTGTCAGCAGGGGATGGACAGCACACGGTGCTGCCTTGGTGAAAAGATCATCTGTATCCTTGAAATAAACACTTCAGAAAGGAAGGGGGGGCATGATTTTAAGACATCTGATCATGTCCTGTTCTTTCCACTGGGAACAGAGTCTACTCCATAACTGCACACAGATTAGAATCTCTTTACCCTTCTAAACTCAAGCAGAGAGGATGTGGCCTCTGGGACCTGTCAGGACACTGCAGGAGCCCAGCCTAGTAAGTGATTTGGTTGCTTCTTTTTAATTTGCCTGGGTTCTGTGCAATTAAAACTAAACTTTCCACGGGCTGTGGAAGGACAGAGCTAATTTGTGACTGCCCTCCCCTTTCTGCAGCAATTCTTCAATGTCAGGAATACCTGAGCTGTTTCGTTCAAGCTCTTGACCCACAAAGCAACTTAATCCTGCTGGTGGGTAGGTGAACCATGTCCCAGGGTGTGCAGTGAGGATGCACCAGCAGGTGCAGGTAAATGAGCCTTTCCCTCTATTCCCTCAGCAGGTTGGAACAGAGGATCTCCAGAGCTCCATTCCAACCAGTGCTCTGTAAATCCTTGATTTCTTTCAGTGGCTGTCCCATTGGGAGAGTCTCTGGACACACAAAATGCCTCCCCCCACAGAGCCAAGCACAGCTGGGAGCTCTCCATACTTTTCTTGTGCTGCAGCAAAGCATCCACTTGTTCCCACAAAAAAAGAGGGTTTTTCCTGAGCTGGACAAGGATCCCAAACCACCAGAGCCCAAACCACACCGGAATGGAGAGCTCATCCCAGAGGACCCAGCTCCCTCCTCTCACAGCCATCCCCACACACACAGCCTTGGCTTTCCATCAGTATCTTATTTCCACTCCAGACATTTCCCAGCATCTGCCCCAGTGCTAAAATCAGAGTCAGCTCCCTCCTTGTTTCCACCTGCAATCCCTGGCACTGCAAAGGACAAGGGACCAGCTCAGCCCACCCCAGCCAAAAGCAATAAGGCTCTGCTGACCAGAGCTAGTTAACTGCTAGTTTAGGTTATTAACCTCTTGCACTTAATGAGAGTCCTGAGGCTGCTTAAGCCACAAGACTAAATTTCTCTTAACCACAAACATGGAATCCTCATTAATACGAATCCGAGACACTTTCCCAGGAAGAAATAATTTGTAGAATGTAGAATCTACCCAGAAGCAAATGATGCTGGATTTAGAAACGTGTTTGAAACTTCTGCAGTTCAGTTTAATTTGTCCCCAAGGAGAGGGAGGAAGGTCTGGATGAAGAAATGGATTTTTATTTTTAGTTGCCAGGTGTCACCAGACCTTAACAAGAAAGTTTTCTGATGTTTTCCCCAACACCCCCAAATACTTGTAATTATTTTCTGGGGAATTTTACTTGAAAAACGATCTATTTCCAACTGAATTTAAGCCTGTGTTATGCAAACAGTAAACCAGCTTGTTTGAAAGTAATCTTTACCCAAGGGCTAGCAGAGGAATAAAAATAAATACAGTATGAGAGGTTTTACAAAACCACAGACACCACCAGGTTTCCCAGGTCTAAGGGTAGAAAATCTCACTGAGCAGATTCCCTCTCCCATCCCGCCGGGTGGGATGTTTTGGGATGCGTTTCCAGTGGCCGTGGGTCGGGTTTCGCAGCCATCAGCACCTGCTCCCTGTGCAGGGGAACACGTCAGGCAAACCAGGGGGCACAGGGGGCTGAATTTATGGCATTGATTTGGGAGCTGCAGCAGGGAAGGGCCCTGCAGCTCAGGAACCACCAGCCCTGAGCCCAGCCCTGGGTGCCATCGGGACCCCCCCAGTGCCAGCAGCGATCAGAGCTGCTCAAAGACACCCAGCCTGGCCCAGCTCTGGGGGTGCCCCCTCACCTGAGCTCCCTCCCTCCCTGCTGCCCACAGGGGAGCTGCTCCAGGGGCTGGCACAGCCCTGCCCGGTGCTTTCATCTCTGCAGGTGTTCCTGCAGCCACCAGCTTTGAAGTGGCAAGCGAGCCTTGCTCTGGGGGGGATGAGGTGGTAACAGGAACAGGGGGGCTCTCTCCCAGTTGTTCAGCCCATTGTCTGAAATCCAAGCCCCCTGTGAGCTCAGAGGTGCTGGGTGAAACCTGAGGAACCAGGGCAAGGTGGAGGCATTTCTCTGAACCCAGGCTGGATCTGAACCTTGCACTGCCAGGGGAACACCCTGTGGGAAACTGTGGTTCAGAAACACATCCTGGGATGGGAACAGCCCCCAACTGCCAGGGAATGCACGTCCTGGAAAGCATCAGTGTGTAATGCATTATCCCCTGGTGTCTGAGCTACTGTGCTGGCAAAAGCTTTTCCTAATGACAATCACATCCCACCACCCCCCTCACACACACTGGTTTGCATTACAGAAAACATGGAACAACACAAAGCAAATTTCTCTGGGCTGCAATTGGGTTTGGATTTGTTCCAAGCAGTCACTATCTAACAATCTCCTTCCAGGAGTTCCCACTCGCTTCTCCTGCATCCATCGATTTTTACGTTGGGATCTTGTTTTAATCTTTCCTGTCACATGGGTGCGAGTGCAGCAGCAAGAGCAGATGGGGCTCAATTATGTGTCTCACAAAGCTTGGTCATAATGCATTTAGGGAGTTTTCTCAGGTATGTTTGGCTTCTCTGACATGTACACAGTGGTTTTCATTAGATCTGTTTCTGGAAGGTTTGGTTGAAATTTGAAGGATCAGTGGGGCAATTTTGCCTCTCTCTAGTTTAACAACCTTTTTTTGGCAGATTTAGCAGCAAGGAGATACCAATCAGATATCCAGATGTTTTTGACCAAAATAGGCATTTTCATTTTGATTTGCAAAATGACTGTTTTAATATTGCTTTGTTGGAATTCCTAAAACTGTGGGAACACTGAATTTCTTCCAGCTCTGCACACAGGGTAGAGCAGAGATGACCCTGCCAGGTCAGACCTGAGCCTAGGAAGGCCCAGAGGCAGCTTGTTACTGCCATCCCCACTGTCCAGCCTGTTCTGTGCATGTAAATATGTGTTATAAGGATAAGGATCATTCCACTCACATGAAGTTCATGTCAAACCACACACCGTGCAGCACTGAACTTAAACGAGAAGCCACGACACAATAATGGACTCTGCAGGTTTCATTCCTGATGGTCATCACTAGCTCAAGTGACAAATAAATTCCTTAGGCTTCCACCTCTTCCTGAAATCCAAGAGCTCTCAGGGATCAAGGAGGATCAAGACAAGCCAGCAAGTGCTGCCCAGGCATCTCAGCAATGGGAGCTGCTCAGCTTTCCCTCCCTTCTGGGGAGCACAGGCTGCTGTCACCCTGACAGCCAGGTCCCTCCTTGCACTGCTGCTGGGCTTCTGAGCATCATCGTGGTGGGAGTTAACCTCCCAGAGTGGAGTTATGCCAGACTTTCCCTCCTTTGTTGGATGGCAAAAACTTCACTGCATCATTTAAAACGAGCAGTTTTCACGAGCAAGGTGTAAAATCCCCTTAGTGCTGCTCAGAATCCACAAGTGGCCTCCTATGCAAATAATTACAACAATCACAAACTTTTTTCTGACTCTTCTAATAACGCTGGGCCCAAAACCTGATTTGTACAGAATTTTTCCTTCCTTTTAACCATCTTTTGCTGATTCATCTGGCCAGTTCCACCACGAAAAAAACTGTCTTTGTTGCCTCATAAACAATTCCCTTTTCTAAGAATGAAACAATCATTTCCCCTACCTGTGCACAGAATCAGAGAACATCCTGAGCTGGAAGGGGCCCACAAGGAGCATCAAAGTCCAGCTCCTGGCCCTGCCCAGGACACCCCAAGAATCTCACCCTGTGCCTGAGAACGTTGTGCAAACACAGCCACAACTCCCAGCATTGAATAAATTCCCCTGAACACACCATGGCCTCGTGCCCAGGGACTTGGGCTCTCACACCGCAGTTCTGAAACCTCCTTCTGACCTTGTTTCTTCTCTGAATGCTGCAGAGAATGATGTTGGAGGCTCGTTTTGCCACGTGTGTCTGAATACAACTCTGATACCTCTAGGATTTTTGCTCGGGTTTCTTTCTTTTTGTTTCTTTTTTTCTTTTTTTTTTTTTTTTGACATTTTACACAGGACAGATGTTGTCACCATGGCTGCTCTTGTAAACAAGATATGGAGATGGCCTGGATTGGGTTACCTTGCTAAAATAGCTTAAAATAAATAAAAGGATGGTTGGTCTCTCTCGGATGAATTAGCTTGATTGGAACTGTCAGATTAAAAAGGCCTAAATAAACAGAGTTGGGCATCCACCCCTAATGGAGCCAAGGGCCCAGGCCAAGCAGTAAAGATATTCCAAATGAAAGGCTGGATCCCAGAATTATCCCTGCACAGACACAGCTGATACCTGTGGAAGCACCTCCTAAACCCCCGGCTAAAGAGGGCCTTGGATTTCCAGAAATCATGGATTTGGCTAAAAGTTGTGCTGATTCTTCCCTCCTGCCGGTAAATAATTTCACAGTAACATAGAGACACCACTCAAGGGCTCCTAGAGATGACAGAGACCATCTCTGCCTCCTGTCACTTCAGAGCTGCTGGGTCAGGGGCAGATGGGATGTTCCCCCACTAACCAGGCTTTGAATGGCTTAAGTCCTTAAAAATCAGATTTATTACACTAATTTCTCCTTCCACAGGGTTACCCATGTTTTTAGCTGTTTACAGCCCTCTTGTTGAGGCTCTCCCACTTCTGTGCCATAAAAAATTTTTCACTGCCTGCTCGGAAGTGCTGAGCCATTTTTGATATCAGATGGCAAACAATCCATTATCCTCCAGGTCCTATTAGTACATTTAAAAGCTCCATATAACCACGCTCCTGTGGTGCAATAGCAAAACACTGATAATTAAAGACTCTGCCTCTCTTTACAGCAGAGCCCTTTTACATTTAACACCTTGACCTGTTCAGGCTGAAATTTTCAAAGTCTGTCTCAACACAAGTTTCTCCCCCCCTTCAAAAAAAAAGAAAATAATCAAAAATAGCTCATCTGTGGGCTGCTTGGTTTGTACACAAATAAAGCTAAAGAAAAGCATATTGTTCTGCCATGCTAACTGTCTTCTGTGAGGGCCATGGCCTGAGACATCTAGGAGGTTTAGATTTCAACTTATTAGAAATTCCTGAATCCTGTGACTGCCCCCCCCCAGTTACACAGCTCTGAATACAGCCCAGAAACACAGCTACCTACACAAAGAATTTGGCCCACAGCAAACATATATTATTGTAAAGTCGTCTAGAAAATAGATGCTGTTCAGACCAGAAATTACCTTAAATGACTGTTGAGTTGACTGGGTTACAATATTTTAAGGATCATAAAAATAAATACAGCCGTCCAAGCAGCGAGGGCAGCCGGGTTGCCAAGGAAAACAGGCTGTGTGGAGGGTGCTTACCCCGGGTAGCACCGGGCTGCCTGCAAGCTCCCCAGCCCGGGCTGAAGCGAGCCTTTGTTCGGGCTGTGTGTTTAAGAATTGAGGAGTGCTCGGCGGTATCAATCACTGCTGTCACCCCGCACAAGTGCAGATCTGTTACACTTAAAGGCTTGTCAAACGAGACATGATTTAATTTGTCATTTCTCTCTCCCTCTCCTGGCGCGGGGTGCACGTGCTCTTCATTACTCTTCATCATCGGCAAAATGAATACATTTTTTGTGTGATTTTTTTTTTTTTTCCCCTTTCCCCCCCTCTCCCCTCCGAGAGGGTGGAGGGATGGTTGTTTACCAGTGACCCAGCACTTGTGAAGAGATCATAAGCAGCTGTTCCTTACATGCCCTCACGATCCGAGAATTTCGCTGCAGCCGTGGGAGGAGTGGGAGAGCAGAAGGGACTATTTGGGCCATTTTTTCAATGGACAAAGGCCCAAGTCCCACACAGAGTCCCTGGAGCTCGTCCTGCTTTCTACTCCTTCACTGAATTTCCCTCTTCAGACTTCTCTGAAATGTTCAACACGGCACCTTCACGTTATGTGACTGTCAGGAGTTTTGGGTTTTTTGATTTGATTTAATTTAAAAACTTTCCGATTTCTGTACCTCTGTGAGCACGGTGGGTTTTATTCTTGAGAGAAGCTTTACCTGCTGTCATGAAAAGTAAAGCAGATATAGGAAATAGCAACACGTTGTGGGAAAAGATTACTGCTTTGTTTCACAGTTTGTGGGGGATTTTTTTCCCTTTATGATAAAGAATGAGTGATAAAGGAGAAAAGAAACAATCTAAGGAGAAATATATTACAGTAGGAGGAAGAAATATTATCTATTGATAAGTATGCTTTTGAAATTGGTGGGAAACTTGAAGCTGCATCCCCCAAAAACCTGTAAGTGCAGTTACTCTTTTCCCTCGAAAACAAGTCTAAACTAATAGAAGAGCTCTTAACTCTGGGCAGAATCCCAAATAATTCTTGAACCAGAGAAATCCCTGCTGCTTTCGGTGGGAGATGATGTCCCAGAATTGTCCAAGGATGCCACAGTTTGGAATAACATTGTTTTGGCATAACATTAATACTTTCATAGTATAAAGCTTTATTTTAGGCAAAGTTGAGACCCCTCTGAAGAGCACTCAGCAGAGCCAAGGCTGTGGAGTTTGTCTCCAGCACTTCATAGAGATGGGTGTTCCCTCTGTTTGCAGATGAGGAAACTAGAACATCTCCAGAATGAGTGAATGTTTAGTCTTTAATATGGACTAAAACTCGGGAACAACGCTGCCAGAGAAATAAATCTGCTCCAAATGGGACCAGAACACCCTGACCCTGGGCCATAGCCATGGTCTGTGCTGGGACTGAGGGAATTCAGGTGCTTCTTTCCACTGGCATTTCACTCACCACAGGAAGTTGGGTAAGAAAGTCTAAAAGACCACGTTTCTCCACCTCCCATGCAAGAAACCACCTGCACCCTCCCAAACAGCAGGGAATTCACCTGATGGCAGTCACCAGTGGAGTGTCACCGACCCACAGAGGAGGTCAGAAACCAAACACGAGGGTCAGACCCTCAGCTGCAGCCCTGGAGCCCCTTTCCAAGCATCCCATCTGCAGGAGAGCAGCTCCACACCCAGCAGCCTCCCCAAGCCTCCCAGGATTGATGTTCCTGGGGCAGCCAGCAGCAGCCAGGGGAGCCCAAAGGCCAGGGAGCTGCAGCACATGGGCTCTCTGAACCCAACCCAAATCCTGCCTTACCTGTTCATGTGAATGGCCCTATTGAATTCACTTGGGCTGCTTATGGGAGTATGGATAGAAAACTTTGGCTCTGCTTTGGTAAACTAAACTTCAGGAAGTCTGGGTGTACCATAACAAAGCCCCTAAAGCCAGCAAGCATCATGAAAGGAGCTTATTTCATTACTAAATCAATTTATGAGTATAAACACGGAGTTATCTGACTAAAATATGGATATTGCCCACTTGAAATACTGCACCTCAGCCCCACTAAATGTCACCAACAGGCATCCCTGAAGGAAGCAGGCAGCATGCTGCCTTTGGATGCCCCAACTATAAATCAAGAGATTTCCTGAAGTCTGCCTGGAAGAGTGGAGGGTAGCCAAAATTACATGAAGTGCTATTTGTGTGCTATTAGTTGTGGGGTGGGAGCAGGGAGGAGTGCGGGAAGGAAAAAGGGGAAGAAGGAAAACCACTTTCTTAATAGTTCCTACAACGTTTGGAAAGCATTCATTCACAGCATCCATTTATCAGCCCTCCATGTAAGAACTGCAGGCCAAAAAGAAAAAAAGAAGGGCTGAAGGGAGGGAGGTGGGGAGAGGAAAACAGGGATACCAGGTTTTAATGGGGAAAAACTGGAACGTTGTCAGTGTTTCCATGTAAAAGACACATTGCAGCTACAAAGTACTGCCTGTGCCCAGGTGCCATTCTGGGGCAGCAGATGATGTCACGTTGGTTCTGCTCACTGCTTTTACAGCTGAACAATAGCCCAGTCTTAGAACTCTCAGATTTTGCATTCAGGCAACTGCACCTCTCACACCACAGGTAAGTTCAAATCCACCTAAAAAAATATCCACAGTGTCATTTGGATAGCTGGAAAAACCTGGCAGACACAAAGGGCAGGTCCTGGCACAGCCGAGCACGGGACCCTCAGAGACCCCTGAGTCACAGAGGGTCCTCCACCCCACAGCCAGGTGGGATCCTGCAGGGGGGGGTTGCCTCTCCCAGCATGAAAAATGAAAAGGTACAGAGCAATTAGCCCCTGGTATCTCATTTCATCCAGAACCTGAAAAATGCAGCGGGATCCAAGGCATGGACATGAAACAATATGCACGTGTGGGGCTGGAGACAAGGGATGGGAGCAAAGGGTGATGTTGGGAGGGCCCTCCCCTGCCGAGCCTGAGATCAGCTGAAACCCAAAAATCCTGATGCACTGTCATCTGGGAGAAAGACAGATCTCTGGGCAGCCAGAGCTCAAATTCTTTTCCTCATATTTTAGCTGAACACGCTCATGGCTGTCTTTTGATGTTTCTAGCTGAGAGAACATTTTCATAAAGCACAACAAAACACAAAACCTCTCTGGGAATCCCTGTCAGGGCGATGTTTCTGATTAGTGCTAATGTTTTTCTGGCCGGCTGTGAAAATGCATTTAACTCTAATTGACTAGGCATTGTAATTCCAAAGCTTTCTGCAACAAAAATCCTCAGAGTGACAATCTGATACAGAAATCTGGCAAAGGATGATGTCTCCTGCCCCTCAGAGACAAGTTTAATGGAATAAAAATATTGATCTAATATAGAAAGATTGGATATACATTTTCCTATAGCTCTCAGTATTGTCAAGGGGGTAGGGGAGAAAATTCTGAACATGGAAACCTTTTCATATTTGGAATAGTTTCCTCTTAAAGGAAATGGTGTAATTGTAACTTCAGCCCTGGGAACCAGACAAAGCACTGAGGGCTGTCCCAGAGACAGGAGCTCTGCACTGCCTGACGACACCAGCCCATCTTCCCCAGTCCCAGTTATTCCATTATTTCCTTTTCCACTGAAACTGGAAGCAGTGAGGAGGAGAAAAAAAAACAACCCAGAATTTCCTCCCTAGGATCCCAATTACACCAGTGCTGGATCCAGCCTGGCAGAGATGGACTAAAACACCATTTCCCATTTCCTGAAGAGCTCCTTTCTGTGGGAGCCATAAGGAAACCATGTGTTTGTTCTACTCAACCTCAGAACTGGAAAACACAGGCCTGGGTGATTCCCATACTGTACATCTCAGAGAGGGACTTTTCAATAAAAACGCCCTAAATTGGATCTTCTTGTGGGAAAAACAAATCTGTCAAGAGCACAGGCTTTTTAATTTGTGAAACCAGGCTCTCAGCTGTGCAGCAGCAACAATGACACCACCAATTTGGTTCTAATAGCTGATACTAAACCGGAGGGGGATCAGGGAGATGGAACACAGCACTGCCTGGATGGCACCAGCCAACTGTCCTCTGCTGGCCCTTCTGCTTCACTTCTAGGAATGGGGCACCCACAACTTCTCTTTATGCTTTACCACATTTCATTTTAACCTCAGCAAGAGCTGGGGGTTGGTTTTGAAAGAGAAAAAAAAAAAAAGACAAAAAAAAAAAGAACAACCCACAAGAACACTGCGGATAAAGAAAAAAAATTGCAGCATCGAATCAATTAATGCGAGTTCTTCCGAACTTCCATGCAAGCTTTGCCTTCAATTAGCATGATCTCACTGAACCCTCTTGTGCAGGCCTGGAGCAAAAGCAATGGAAACTTTCTCCCTTCTTGTTTTAATCTTTCACCAAGTCCTGACTTTCGCCTCCAGCCCGTCTAATTGAAACTAATCTTCGCGGGCGAGGCCTGTCTCTTTGCCTTAATCCCTCTCTAAGGAAGCTCACATGGTCCCAATTACAGCCACACCGGCCCCTTTTATTCCCCTCCTCGGCTCCCTCTGCCAGTTTCATTTTTTGAAAGTTTGCATTATTAACTCCATGCTTGCGAGTTCCTGTCTGTCACGGGGGCCTCGAGATGTTATCGCCGGTCCCCGCTGTCTAAGGTTACCATGAAAGCATTTTCTGGATTACATTTTGCGAGGAGGCGATAGAGGGCACGATAGCCAGCACAGAGCTGGGCTTCATGGCCTGCTATCTGCAATAAACCAGGGGCCAGGGCACTGTTTATCTTGGACTCGGGCGTGTACCTGCTCGGGGATCTGCAGGCACGGACAAGAACCGCTCAGAGGGGGTTGCTGATGGTCCCGGCTCACAGAGATGGTTGGGAGATGGTTGGGAGATGCCCAGGGAGGAGGGCACATGGGCACACAGCTCAGGAGCCCTGCTGGAGAATGTGTTTGACATTACAGAGGTAATGAGGTTATGTGGAGGCAAGGACAGCGCTCGCTGCTTCCCAAGCTGGCTCCTGATCCCGGGGCAAAGCCCAGCCCGCTGATACTGGCCCTCAAACCATGTATTAAAAATGAACAATTTTCCTTCTCTTTCTTGTTTTTCTTTAATAATTCCTTCTCATGACTTGCAGAGTCCCAGGCAATGTTCTGTGTTCCCCCAGGGCTTTGATCTATTCCTTGCTTGGGGGCATAAATGAGCCGTGGTGTCTCAACCCTGCCTATTTTCACTTGAACTCCTCCGTCAGCCCTGAGAACGACTGCCCAGCACCAGCACAGTGACCTCCCTCCTTCCCATCCCCAAAGGTCACTCTGGATTTCTTGGAGCACTGGAACACACCCCCCAGAATGACCCTGCCATCCTCCTTTTCCTTCCTAAGCAGGACAGAAGCCGTACAAGAGAAGAGAGTTCTCCCCCCTGGCCGAGCAGGTCCATCAGCACTGAGCTGCCTCACGAGGAGAAGACAGGGGAGATCATGGGGTCTCCTTAATCACCAGTGGTTCTACAGTTTGGGCTACAAGCACCAAACCCACCAAGCACTGCAGTAACCAGAAGCTGGAAGAGATTTTCACATCACCAAAATAAACACAGCTCAGCTCTGGAAACACAAACCTGCCCCTTTCTCATCCCAAGTGGATGGCAATGGAAGTCTCACCTTTCTCTAGCCAAAGAATGCAGCACCACAACCATCGAGGACATTTAGTTGCCTAAAAGAAAGTAGTATTTTCTCATGTTGTTTCCTTTCCCTTTGGAGGAATGTTCATTTTTGAGCATTTTTTAAGTGTCCTTACTTCAGTTCAGTGAAGTTTGAAACAAAAAGTCATTTAAACAAGAAAGGTGACAATTGCATTCTTTAAAATTTCGAAACAATGCCTTTTGACAAACCCAAAGCATTTTTCCAAAATACAACCCAAGTCAAGAATTGGCCAGACATCTTTCCCACAAGGAAAACTGGCATTTTTAGGAAGAACTAAGAACATGCACATCTGGATAATGAATTTTTGGCCAATGCTACCTCATGAACTGGGTCTAGTTAGGAGCAGCTCCCCCTGTAGAACCACAGCACACTCCTACTTAGATCCTCAAGGAATCAGCCATGAGTAGATACTACAGCTATTTCAGCTACTCCTGTGTGAGGCCTGTTCACACTTTGGCTTTAAGTGCTCCTGATCTTTCCTCCCAATGGAAATACAATATGTGCTTTTCTCCCATGTTTTATTCACTATGGGAATCCTCATGACTCATTTCTCATTATTTCATTGTCTTTAATAAATGCCTGAAAAATCTCACCCTTTAGGAACAAAAATGTTTTCACTTCTACAGTTGAGAGCCAACCTTGAAAATCCCCCCCCCCCTCCATGATAAATTGATAAAATAATTAAATCATTGAGTTTGGTTTAAGTCTAACTAGTAGAGGTATTGAAGTAGAGCTGTCTGGTGCAGTATTTTTTAAGTTTGTACCACTAACACAGATTTTATGGAGAGAAAATTCCTCAATACACCTCTATGTAGGCAGGCACATGATCCTGGATGTCCCTTTCCTCTCTCCTGGGAGATTGGATGGTCTCTGAACACCTTAATGCCTCCTTTTGGCCCAAGCACAAACTCCACACTGCAGCCTCTGCTTTGCTGCTGAGTTTCTCCCACGTGAGCTGAGAACTGAAAACTCACTGCACAGCACACACACTTCATGCACAGCCAGAACAGGTCACGCTTTTCCTTTGCCCCTGATATTTATGAGGACTTGGAGAATGATTAACTGAGGGGGTTGGTAGAAATGAATCCTTCTGAGCAGGGAAGCTTTGGATTCTCCAACCAAACGAATGGCTTTTGTTCCAGATTTATGATCTTCTCATAGCCTGGCTGGGATGAGTAATAGCCTATCTTCATACTATTAAAGAATTTATTACGACTATTTATCAGCAAAGTAACGTGACAAGGTTTGAAGAGGTTCAGAAGGATGGGGGGAGAGCAGCCAACGTTGTCCAACATTGTTCACTTGCCCAAATGCTGACAGTGGGGGTGGCAAAGGGCACCTGCTCAGAGGGGAAGGGGTTATGGGAGAGTGGCTGGGTGGGAGAAAGTCCAGAGGTGAACATCCAAGGGGAACAGCTCCAAGGGAAAGAGGGACAGAGGAAAAAGTCTCCCAAAGTCTCCTGAAGGGGCTTCAAAATTCACTCCATCACATGAGCTGATAACATCACTCCTGAAAGAAGCATCCTCATCTCCTTACAAGAGACCACAGCCCCTCCTCTTGGAGGAGTTTTCCTCCTTGCAGAGGTCCCGTCCTGGTGGCAGCTCTGCCCATGGAATCAGGAGCAATCATGGACTGGCTCCAGAGCCTCCGCGCGTGGCTGGGATCAGCCCGTTCCACTTTGGAAACAGCCTGTCAGTAAATGTCATATTTTATTTTGCTTCTGAAAGGCAAATATGGCAACACACACTCTGCTAGCAGGCCAAAAGAATTATAACTGCATTTTGCTGAAAGCAATGTTGATTTGGATTTAGCCTAACACTGCTTGTAAAACTGAATTACACTGAATTGGTTCTAAACAGCTGCGACGTTAAGATCTTTACACACACACACACTTTCTGCTGGCTGGAGTAAAACTGCAGTTGATGCTCAGGGGGAAGGCAGCTCCTCTCAATAGCACAGAAAGTCTCTGTCCACCTTATCCAGGCCTCAGGAGCCAGTGAAGTAAGTGAGGAAAAAAAAAAAAAAATCCTTGGAGAGTCTGGCTTCAGGATAGTCATCCAAGAGCAGATCAGGCACGGAGACAGGGAGCAGAACCTGCATGGATACCTGGAATCTCATTCAGCCCCCAGCCAACACACCCCAGAACCAAACCTTCACAGGGAGTTTAAGTCAGGTCTCACATCTCAGAGGCAGTGGCTCCTCTCTTTCCACACCATGTATTTTTGTTCCATAATGCAAAGACTTCCAGGAAACTTCACGGGGTCATGCCCCAATCTGAGCCAGAGTCTGCTTCCAGAACAGGATCCCAGCCCTGCCAGCTGTGGGCTCCCTCAGTTGTGGTGTCTCCCTGTTCTCACCAAGCTGCTGTGTTGACCTCTGATACCTTTTTCTTCAGCAAAAACTAGTTACCAGTTACCAGGCAGAGCCTACTTGTGCCAGCTAGTTCTAGTTTAACCACGAGGGTGGATGAGAGGGGTCACTGATAAAACAGGGATGGTTTCTGTGTTCCCAGAACACAATCTCAAACCCCATATACCAATGCCAGGCTCCAAGTTCCCAAACCCCATCTGCAGCAATCATTAAATAAAACCCTTAACTGTGTCTTCTGTAGCTTTTAATAGACTGGAGTACTTACACTGTCAGTTTTTACTGGGCAAGATGTAATTTTCCAATAAACACGACCTCTTCCAAAAAGCAGCACTTTCTGAACTTTTTCCAGAATCCAAAGGTTTTGGCTGCAGCTGCAGCAATGGGAATCAAATTAGAAAAACAAAATCCCTCCTTTCACTCCACACTTTCAAATGTTTTTCCAGGGCTGAAACGAGAGGCGAACTCACTATTTGTTTCTGCTTCTGTTGGCTTTTAAAAGCACGAGAGGGTGAAGGAGCTGGATGGCTGGGACTTTCACAGCTTGCCTGTGTACACAGAGCCATAACCTTTGTGTCTCGCTGTGAGCAGCTGCTCTGCAATTGTATTCCCGTGCCTGACTGTAAACTGTGTGCTAATATGCACAGCACATTGTGAGTGATGGTGACTGATTGGAGAACATCTCAGGACACTCGAACCGTGTGTAAAATGTCATCCAGCTGGAAGCTCTGTCTTACCATCAGGGCTTCAGGGCTCACCAGCAACTTTATAGATTACTGGCATAAGAGACACCTCTTGTTTCAGCTCCCTCCACCTTCACTGATAACTAATCAATGAAATTTAGGTATCAAGCTCTAATATAAAAACATCAACACAAAAAAAAAAATCCTAAAATCACCTCCATCATATTCTAAAACCTTTTCCCTGGTTCTAGTGCTCTCACAGAGGGACTGACCTCTCCCAGCAAACTTTTGTACTCCTGGCTTGGCATTACTGCCAATTCCAGAGGCTGAGAGCAGCTGTCCAAAAATCCAGCACATCTTACATCCCAAAGAGAAAGCTGCCCAGTGGAAGGAGGGAGTTACCTGCCTGTCAAAGGAACCAAGGCTTGGACTGAATGGAATATTATTGCTCTATCTGAAATATTCCCTTGCAGCTCACGTGGTGGGGAAGGTGTTCCCCACCTCAGAAAGCAGCTCAGTATTTATATGTCAAAGCCTTTCTCTGCAGGTGATGAAGCCAAATAAATTCTGCAGGGGATTTCAAATAAAATCTCTAACATTTCTTTAAAATTACAGACATCCTGCATAAAAGAGCAAAGGTTATATGGTAGTAAAGTGTATTTCTTAATGGACACAGAAAGTGGATCAGCTCTTCTCCTAAATACCATTACACAACATACTTCAGAAGCAAAGATCTTACACGAGTAAGAAATTAATGAGACTGGACCAGAACAACCAGGCCAGTTTTAATAAGAAATATTATATATTTTATATATATATATATAGTGCTAATACTGTTTGCCTGTGGAATATGCCAACACAAAAGACACCCATGCCACAAAAGACACCCATGACTGGAGTTCACAGCAGGTAAAATATAACAGATTATTACCATTAAAATACTACAGCTTTTGCCTCGAGAAGCCCCAAAAGCTGAGATTGTGTAGGATTCCATGGGAAATGGGAAGTCCTCATTAAAACAGAGGGATTTGTATGGGAGCCTCCTCAGGGCTGTGCAGTAACATCACCACAGTGACTCTGCAGATGCCCAGGGCCTTCTCAGCACAACTCACACTTAAAAACCTTCTGCACCAGATCCCCAACAATGTCTCCCATTGTTCCCCTCAGCTCCCACTGGACCAAAACAATAGGTTGGTTGTAGTCCCAAGAAGCTGGAAGGTATCTTCTGTCTGGCGTGCAGGGAACGGGGAGGGGAGCTCGGGGTAACAACCCTCCTGTCCTCCTTGGTGCTGAAAAGCCTTTCACTGGCACTGATATTCAGGGCCCAGCTCTGAGCACATCTCCCTGGCAGAGCAGGGTAGAATTTCAGCTGGATGCTCTGACTCGTCCCTCCTGCACCGAAACACTGCCAGGACGATGCTGATGAACCCTCTCCATCCACTGCAGCGGTCCCACCCAGGCCCTGGGCGTTCTGGGGATGCCCCACAGTTGGCAGTGGGGTTGGGCACCCCTTGGAGGAGCTGCCAGGCCGTGCTGGCCCCTGCCTGGCTGTGCCCACGGAGCACAGGGGGGCCGTGACCGGGGCCTCACCCCGCGCTCTGACAGAGCCGCTCTGTGCCGGGGGTGGAGGGCGGCCAAACACCCCCTGCTCGGCCGGGGCAGGAAGAGCGTTTGGAGCAAATGCTTGCAGAAATAAATGTGAATTTACTTAACTTACCATGTCTCCTGCTTTTCCCCTCGCCTCCCCCCCCTCCTTTTCCTTCCTACTGCTGTTCCTCAATAGCATCCCTCTCCTTTCCAAGTCATCCTTCACACTCACCACTGTGTCCCTCGCTCCCTTTTGCCACCCACTGCCTGTTGCTTTATTTTCTTTTTCTAATTTCTTTCCCCTCCCTCCGCCTCAGCACAGACTCCTTTCCAGGTGAGAATATTTTACCTAGTGGTTCTATTAAAAGCACATTGTGAAAGAACTGACTCTTGCCATTTTTAGCTCCTCAGGACGCAGTCACAACAAGCCAGTCAGGCACCCACAGAACCAAACCTGCATGGAAATATTTGTTTCCTGTGTTCTTTCCTCTAAGTGGACCCAAGGTTTTATGGATTTCTCAGCCACACAGATTTTGTCCTGAGTTTCAGCACTTTGTCAAGCCAGAGCTTTTTCCTGTCTGTGTTCACAGACTGAGTTTTCCCTTACATCAAGTTGCTCCCTCTTTACATTATGGGACCACAGCTTTAATAGTAGAAATGTAAACCTTCAAAATCCAAAATTGAAAACAATAACTTTCACCAGTAATCTTGTGGTTTTTAAGCCAATCCCATAATTTTTGGGGCTGAGCCCATTGTTCAGGCTGGCCAGGAGGAGCAAAGCACGAGACCTGGAGTATCCCCTCTTTGGAGAAGCACATTCCCTGCTTGCAACCTTCCAACACAATTCCCAGCACTGGAGTTCACTCTGTGAGGCAGCAACTCCACCTTTGCTGTTCCCCAAGGGCCTGGGAAGAGTTAAATCCTCTCCTCCTCCTCAAGAGCTCTTTTGCAGTGCAGGTATGTTCAGAATAATGTGCAGGTTGCCAGTAAGTATTGTTATATTAATACTTGGTATTAAATTTTAATATAGTGATTACAGAGGAGAAAAATTGTCCTTCAGATTAGGAAGGCATTAAGGAGTTTGGGGGGGAAAAAAAAAAATCTTTCCTTTGAAAGAAGCATTTATCAGGTAGTTCCCAGGACATTGGTGATTCCTCACAGCACTTCAACAGGATGTGCAGAAAGGGGGGGAGTCTCTACATTAACAAGAGCAGGAAAGTCGGCAACATCTCTTTAGTTCATCTCAACAAAATGGACTGGAAGTGTGTTTCCAAACCTAAAAAATCCCCTAATTCCAAGGGTCTGGTGATCTCTTCCTCCCAGTTTTACCTCTCAGGAAAGCACAGCGAGCCCATTGACTGGGAATTCTCTCTACCCAACCCCGACCTTTCAGATACCGATGAAAAATAAACAAACAAAAAAAACTCCCTTCTTCGGGCAAGCTCTTTGCAAATCAAGCTCAAGCCAGAGTTCAGCAGGATCCCAGACTCACAGCTCACTTGCCCCCGTGGGGATTTTCATGGTGTCCTGTTCTCCAGACTACCTGGAAGGCTTCATATTTTCCAAAGGGAGGAAAATGCTTGTGCTGGGACAGCACTGGAATCATTGATCCCAGAGGCCCAGATTCTCCAGCAGCAGAAGGAAACAAAGAAGGCAGTGTTTTCTGGGAATGAGATGGAAGAAAAATAATTTTGGCTGAAGCAGCACTTTGCAGTGAAAACCCTTTTTGTCAGAAAATTCCAAACTAAATCTGCCGATGGGAAAAATATAAATATCTTGTCCCATTGCTCTGAATCATCCTGACTAACTGCCCTATCCTGACCCAAGACAGCTGATCAAGGAGTATCACAGGAAAGCTCTTTCCCTGGAAGATCTCGTAGCATCAGCAGCAGAACAGTTTGTAAGGAAAAGCTCTTCCCAAATAAAGCCAGTTAAAAACGCCATTGCTTAGAAATATTTCAGTGGAACAAGGTGACTCCAGTTTTCTTCTGAAATCACTTCTTTGGTTTAGAATTGTACAGTGTGAAGAAATAGTGATGAAACTGGAATGAAACAGTGTCACAGGATCACATTTATAGGCACAGAAAACTTCTATATAGATGGCATCTGTAAAACATCTGTATAGATGAGAAATCAGAATACTTTTTGTTTCACGGGAAGTTTTCACTGCCTTCTTTATCCTATTTTCAAACAGAAAAGACTGAGCATTTCCCAAAGTGGCAATTCCAAGCCCTGCCCTGGCTTCCTTATATCCACAGGCATTTATAAAAGGCAGAGAATAATGTTCAGTGCTAATTGCCAATAGCTGCCTTAGCTTCTTGTTTCCTTCAGGTGCACCTTGAGGACACATCAAACACACACGGAGCCAGCAGAGAGCCTCAATAAGTTTAGTGTCTCTGGACTTTCATTAGCAGAAAAGCCACAGTTAATTTCCTAAAGAAAAAAAAAAAAAAAAAAAGGAAATGGAAGGGTTGGTTTTCATCTTGTCCCAGGCTGAGTGAATCCGAGGGCTGGAGCAAATGGGATCCCCGTAAATCTAACGGCAGCCCCAGTGAAACATTATCCCGGGCCCTTTTTAGGAAGTACTTAGTGTAAGAAGTAGCAGAAATGGTTAGTGGAAACAGACCCTTTCCTCAGTGCTGCAGCCCTGCCTTGATGCTGTGACCCTTCCAGATGTGGCAGCACCAGGGCCAGGGAGGGACCCTGGCCATGGAATTAATCAGTTCCCATTTTCTTAACCCCTCCCGTGCCTGTGCAGTGCCTGCAGGTTCCTGGGGACACTCAGGGCTGGCAGACACGGGCAAACCTTTCCTGCTCCTGGCAGCCCCAGCAGGAGAACGGGGACCCAACCAGCCCGGGAGGTTCTGGCAGATCCGAGGTGTCCCTGGAGCCTGGTCCAAAGGTGCACCCGTGAGCTCAGCCTCCAAGGTGACTTTCCTACCTGGCTTCTCTCAAACTCACATTTAGTGACGTATTTCTGGGCTTGGGCAGCCCTGTCCTGTGCTGTCCCAGGCTGGGTTAGGGCTCCAGCCAGCTCTGTACTCGTCCTGCTCCCATCCCTCCTGTCCCTGCTGATCCTGGGAATGCCAGTGTCTGGACTAGTCAGGAATGTCTGGGCTGAGCACTGATGTCTGACTGTCATTCATGGGGGGAAAATCTAACCCTGCAGGAAGGGCCCAGCTTAACATGGTGGATGAGCCAACTGGAAAACAAAGGGATGTCCTGGAACTGAAAGGACAACACAGGAAGAAATGCACCTTTTGGGTGTTTCAGGAAGCACCAGTATCTGAACTAACAACCAGCAGGAAAACTCCTGTGCTCCCTCTGCACACCTGTGCCTGAGCAGCATTATTTCGAGCTTCCTCGTGCGGTGTTTTTTATTTAATTTTCCAGCGAACGCACTCTTTTATCATCCAGAACCGTGAAAGTAAATTAAGAAGAAATGGTTTTCTTTCAATTAGACTCGCAGTTGCTTTGAGTAACTGCCTATAATTCTATTTAATGAAAAAATAAAATCATTATTCCAGCTCTCCCCGTGCCCTGACAAGCACACAGACGGGCCCCATTAGCAAGCACTGTAGATTTACTTAATTAGAAAAATATTTTGTTTTCTCCAATTTTTAAAAAAGGAGAGAGAGAAAAAAAAAAAAGGCAAAAAGAAACCTCCAGGCACAATATTAATCTAACCTGTTACCTGGTGCTTAATAACTTATAAACTAAAGGCATCTATCAATCTATAATTTAGTTTCCCTTTGATCTGCTCCAGCCCTTGGATCACAGTCTGGCAGCTGTTGCTGTCTTATCCTTCCTGCTTCGCTTCCAAGCACGAGGTCCCACACCCTGCCCAGGCATTAGTGGTGGTTTTGGGTGTAGAAGAGCAGAAGTTACACCTCGAGCTCGAGGGGAGTGCAGATGACCAGGAGGGAGCCAAGTGCCCAGCCTCTCACCCACCCTCCTTCCCTGACCTCCAGATGCTGCTGCCCTGTCCTGCTCTTGGCTAACGAGTGGGAGAATTTAAGGACGTGATCTGCAGCTGTCAGGGACTGCCTGGACAGTTTCCAGGTTCCAGATTTAACACTTGGAGCACAAATATCCTGCTCTTCAGTTCTTTTGTTGCTCTCAGCAGCACCTCCACGACAGAAGAGCCAAACGTCAAAGGGACAATTAATTGACATGACCATGACGTGGGCCCTGCTGTGCCCAGCACTGTGTGCCCCTCACACAGCAGCAGTGCAAAGGAGGACGTTCTCTGGCACAAAAAGACACTAATCAACAGCTTTCTGACATGAATTTCCTTATGGAGCTTGTACTGGACTGCCTGTAAAAGTCAGCAGAAAGTCCCCTGGGGATCCCTCAGCTTGGCACGAGGTGTCAGAGTTCTCCTGGCCTTTATGAGTTACTTGAAACAATGCCCTTTCATTTTATCTGCATCTCTCTTTTCCATGCTGGTTGTTCCTCCTCTGTGGTGGAAGGAATGCCTCCAAGACGAGGAAGTTTCAATTAGGACCCCGAAACCCAAAGCTGCAGTTTTATGGTTTTAAATTAACATCCAGAGATTCGCTCCAGGTACCGTAACCAAACCAACATCCAGCCCTGCTCTCTGATTACAGGCCTGATAAAGGATTTATGGAACATAGCACAGGAAGCTCTCCCTTTGCTGGCTGCCATTCCACGGGGCAGTGCCCCTCGTGAGGAAATGATGGGGCAGTGGAAGAGCAGATAAAGAGCCCAGGGCTGATCCTCAGCTGGTGTAAATCAGCCACTGCTGGGCTCTGGAGCTGAGCACTCCAGACTTGCCACCCTTGGCTCCTGCAACAATTCATCCCCCTGTCAGCATTTACCATGTTTTCTTTGGTAAAATGACACATTAACCTGCAAAAACTGTGGATTCTCAGCTGTACCTTCTTCACTTGCCAGTACAGCAACTCTCAACCTGCCTGAGCTGGGAGCTTTCAGATTTTCACCCATCCTTACAGACTATTTTGAATTAATAAGGGCCAGTGATACATCAGCAGATAAATTCAAATCTCAAAAAAAAAAAAATCAAAATCTGTCTGTCTGGAGGGGGGAACCAAAAATGGGAAAAGGAAACACATTTGACACACACCTACCAACATTAAGTCCTTCACTGTGGCTATAAAAGTCAGAATTCTGCAAGCAGCCACTTGGGGCAAGTTCTGTGTGCTGAAGCCTCACAAGGTATCAGCTCCCTGCTTTTGTGTTAGCCCCGGTTAATCACACCAAAAAAAAAAAAAAATAAATAATAATAACAATGGCAATAATAATAATAAAGGGTTTCCAAAAGTGCCCCTTTTCAGCCCTTCCCAGCAGTGCTCCCGCCCCCCCTGCTGCCGAGGGCCGGTCATGGCACTGCCGTACAATAATGAGATTTAAAACTGGAACACCTTCCCAGCAGTGCAAACACACATTTCCTTACACATCCTAACCAAGAGCATCTCTGTGACCATGGTCCTGGAGCAGGACCAGCAGGGCCCAAACCATCCCACATAGGGGTTTATCCAGCCCATTCCCAAAGCCTCTGGTGACAGACATTCCACCATCCCCTTGGACAACGTGTTCTCACGCTACGACAAAATTCCTGTTGCTTTTCACCAAGTGATTGATTCCCGACCAAATGAGAAGTGCTCTTGGCAGGCTGATGTGGAATTATTCCCAGAGCAACATTTCATCTGCTCTAAGAGAACAGGGTGAGCCTCATCTGGATATTTGACCCATCCAGGATGTCAGAACAAGCACAGAAATCCAAACCCACCCAAGTCACCACATCAGACAACAACACCTCTAACCCCCAGTTTGCATTCCTCCTTCCTATTAGGATTTGTCTTCCTTTAGTCATTATGTCATTTGTAGGGATAAGACCCAATTCCAGCTCTCCCCTTAACTCCTGAATGTAATTAAAAAAAGAAAAAAAACAGTCTTCAAAATGCACATGAGCTACCTATTATTTGTAGTATAATTGGGGAATGGAAGTATAATCACCTGTACAAAAAAAAACCAAACCAAAACAAACAAATAATCAAGTTATACCTAAATTTCCCATGAAATCGTCAGAAAAATTTCTGCTGCTGAAAAGGAAACAAAATGAAAAAAAGAAAAAAAAAAGGAAATTATTTTTTCTTACAAACTTCAGAACTCCTCAAGCAGACAGTAATCAGGCAGACTGGCAGAGCCTCGAGCCAGGGTGTGCAAGGACACGTCTGTGGCACCACGATGTCCAAGAACAAGCCCAGCACTGAACACGCTCCCCTGGCTTCATTAATCCAACCCTTGCTCGTGTATCAAAGTGCAGCACGTTTTCTTGTAAAAATGATTAAGCTGCTAATTAAGCTGTTTATAACTTGTTTCCCTGGTTGCTAATGATAATTAACATGCAAATTAGCCGAGGGAAGAGAGGCACAGGGGTCCTCAGTTCATTACCAAGTTAATTACTGTTTGCATACTTAAACATAACAGTTATAAATGGTGGCATTTAATGTAATGGCCAAGATGATAATTATACCAACGACATTTTGAAAAGTCATTTCACTGTGTGCTATTTTTCTGGGTGATTAATGTTCCCATGGCTGGTTGATAAACTTACTCCAAACCCACGAGTTGGAAACAGCATAACCAGACAAGTTACCCCTTAACAACATCTCCTTAGCCCTGTTTGCAAATGAGGGAAGGGATGAGAGGAAAGAAAAGCAGTTAAGTCTCAATTTTAACAGAGGAGGGATAAAGTGGGCTGGTTAACACTGTCTGTTTAATTTGAGCTGGCAGATCCAGACTCACAGGGTCAGATTATAAAATGACCAAGCTAAAACTTCTCTGGCCTCTGCCACCTTCCACCCACAGGTTTCAGAGCTCTTTACAAGCACCAAATTAATGACTGGACGTGGCACTTCGTGCCATGGTCAGGTTGACAAGGTGATGATCAGTCGAAGGTTGGACTCTATCTTGGAAATCTTTTTGAACCTAACTGACATTTCAGCTAAAAATGTCTACCCTTCCAGCCTTTGTATCAGAGGATGTGGCATCAGAGGGGAGGCAGGTGCATGAACATCACAAGGAAACACCATGAACATTATGGAGGAACCTCCTTCACTCACCCCACTCGTTTTTTGTTCAAAGTCAAGCACTCCCACCTGGCTGTGGAATAAGCAGATCCACTTCCCTGCCTCTCGTGGAGCCACTGCAGGACTCCCAGCACGAGAACATATTAAATTATGCAGCTGCACAGCTGAATCCCACAGTGACAGCACAGACAACTGAGACAGCAAAGCCTGTGTGTGGTGACCTCCGGGTGCTTTAATCTCCAGAATATAAACAAAGGGATTATTTCTTTCTCTAATGGAACCACCACGCTTTTCTTGTAATCTCACTCAAGTGCATCCTAATCCTGCTCCTTATCAAGGAGCCCTGCAATCCTCTGCGTTATCATTCCTACTGGGGGAATGGAGATCAAAATAGTCCAGTGCATAAAGAGGTGGTTTGGGCTTTCAGTGCCCACACACCTTCACCTTTATGCACCCCGAGAGCACCAGGGTGTTTCAGGTGTTGACACATTGACATTTAAGCCTGGAAAGCCAAGTGGAAAGGTAAGACTGGCATCAAAGAAAGAAGTGCAAGATTTCTCAGCCCTGTGTCCCTGAGATGGGTTACTGCAGACACATTTTAGTGTATCCACTGCTCTGCAAACAGGAAAAAGCAAAATTTGCTGACTTGTGCTGTGTTTACTCCCCCACATACACCTCCATTTAAAAATTTATCTGTAATCAGAGACACCACAGGGAGCTATTGTAGTATACTTACTATTTAATGAGTCTGCAGCATACTCAATATTTAATGTTTGCATAAACATCTCCCCACTTTTCCCCCCCTCCTTGTACTTCTATGATCCTGGAAAAGGAGCTTGTCATACCCACCCCATGGGACAAACAGCAAATTGTCTGGTGGCTTGAGAAGAACCTGTGGAGTCTTTGAGTTACAGCCCTGGTTCCACCACTTACAACAAGAGGTTTTCACGCTGGACTTTACTCACACACCTCACAGAAATACCATTTTTCTATCTGCACTGAGCTCCTTAGATGCTGTTCCTCTTACTCCTTCAAGGAACAGAGTTAGGAACCTAAATTAATTTAAGCTGAAGTTTGATACACAACATATAACTGATTGTATCTGTACCACCTGCTATAAAACCCTAAGTCAACAAAATAATGCCTCATATTGCTGCTCCCCACAGGTTGTAACAACATCCCCCAAACCATCAGTGTGTGGCAGGGAGCACACGGGACTCTGAACCAAACCAGGACTCTTTCTGCTGGAAATGATGGATGGAGGACACTGCCATCCTCACGTTCTTTGGATCTACAAGGCAAAACGTGGCTGGAAGCAACTTCCAGACCACTCAGTCATGCAGCAAAGTCAAATTATGGGTAATGATTTTTGCAGCCTGGCCCACGATCCATGGGAGGCTCCGGTCTCGGTTTTATTCCCACAAGCTCAATTCCTGAACCCCAGCAGGAGGGGCAGAGGTGTTTGATCAGCCCAGCTCCCTTTAATGTGATTTCTATTTCAGAACTGGCTCTTTTGATGCCCTCGAGTCTTTCTTGGCAATATCACCTGTGGCCCGATGTGACAGCAATGCTAAATTATATCTTGATGGCTAATTAGGGTAATTAAAGTGAAAGTAATCAAATCAACATAACGAGCAAACTCTTAATAAAATGTCAAAAAAATCTCCATCCATCATAGAGGCTTGTGTTTTTTTCCCCTCTTTTGAATGTCAAGGAACACGGAGAAGGAAAGAGTTGGGCTTCAGAGTGGCCGTGGCTCAAAGGGGCATTGCCAGGCAGGGAGCGGGCTGTGTTTGTGGTCTCCCGGCAACAGAGCTCCCTCCTTCCCTCCCTCCCTCGCCTGCCCGGCTCGTCTCACCTCAGCTCGGCTCAAACCACCCCAGCTCCGCTCTCCAGGACCCACCGCACCCCCGGGCTCGTCCCCCCCGCCTCTCCCCGCACCCCCGGGGGTGCCCCGAGGGCCCCTCACCTGCGCAGGTGAGGGATGAGCCACAGGAGCCTCGTCTGTCCCCCCGGGGCGAAAACTGCAAGTTCTCTTCTCCTTTTGCCAGGGGAAAAGGTAAGCGGTGGGTGAAGCATCGAGGAGCGGTCCCGTCTGCCCGGTGCTGATGGTTAAAGGTTTGTCACAGTGGGGTCTCAGCCCTGGGGGAGCCCCAACTCATCCTGGATGGTCCCTGGCAGTGCCCAGGGTGTGTGGCTGCTTCCCAACCAACCTTACCTGGCTGGAAACCGAGACCCTCTGTGCTGCTTCCCCCAAAGAAAGCTCGCAGTGCCCAACCCCTGGCTTTTCACAGCCACCTTTGATTGCTCATGGCCCTCAGCTGGGAGGAGGTAAAGTGGAAACACCTGTGGTCTGCAGCCCCTCACCTGCCGTGTTTCTGTCAGATCCTTGTCCCACAGCCCCTCACCTGCTGTGTTTCTGTCAGATCCTTGTCCCACAGCCCCTCACCTGCTGTGTTTCTGTCAGATCCTTGTCCCACAGCCCCTCACCTGCCCCACAGCCCCTCACCTGCCGTGTTTCTGTCAGACCCCTGTCCCACAGCCCCTCACCCCGCTGTTTCTGTCAGACCCCTGTCCCACAGCCCCTCACCTGTCCCACAGCCCCTCACCTGTCCCACAGCCCCTCACCCCACTGTTTCTGTCAGATCCGTGTCCCACAGCCCCTCACCTGTCCCACAGCCCCTCACCTGTCCCACAGCCCCTCACCTGCCGTGTTTCTGTCAGACCCCTATCCCACAGCCCTCACCCCACTGTTTCTGTCAGATCCCTGCCCTGCAGCCCCTCACCTGTCCCACAGCCCCTCACCTGTCCCACAGCCCCTCACCTGCCATGTTTCTGTCAGATCCTTGCCCCACAGCCCCTCACCTGCCGTGTTTCTGTCCCACAGGCACCAGCCCTGTCACACGGGTGATGCTGCCCGGTGAGGGCCCCGGTGCAGAGTATGTCCCCCGAGGAGCTCGCTGCCCTGCTCTGCGGGGAAGGGGACCAGCACCTCGCCCAGCAGGACTTTCCCACAGCCACTGCCTTCTACCTGGCTGCCTTCAGCTGCTGTGCCCCCACGGCGGTGCAGAGAGTGAAGTGCATGGACAGCGGGCTGCAGGAGCGGCTCGTAGCCACTCTGGAGAGCTGGTGCAAAGGCAAGGGGCAGATTCCCAGCATCCAGAGCAGGAACCTGGCCGTCGTGTCCCTCAGCGTGGGAATAGCTGCCATCTTCCTGTCCACCCTGAGCCCCGACAACGTGGCGTCCTGGGTGTACAAGCTGGAGGCCCTGCTGCGGAGAGGGTGCCCCGAGGAGGTGGTGAGGCAGTGCAATGCCCTGCTCCAGGAGGGCCCAGGGTGTCCCCTGGAGCTGCTGCTGCTGAGGGCCTTGGCGGCGGTGCTGTCGGGGACACGGCTCAGGGAGGGGGTGGCAGGGTATGTGCGAGCCTTTGCGCTGCACGGGGCCGAGGCGGTGGCCCATGTGTGCAGCAGGCAAGGGGAGCACCTGCCACGGGTCATCCAGGCCTTCTGCAGTTACCTCTCAACGTGTCGGGAGGAAAGCCCAGACTGCAGCTCCTCGGACCAGTGGCTGGGCAGCTGCTACGGCTTCCTGTCGGCGGTGGCACCGGGGCATGTCTGGGTCTGCAGGCTGCAGGCAGCTCACCTGCTCAAAAAGGGCAGATTCCAAGAGTGTGTGGCCGTTTGTACCGAGGCTCTCAAGGGTTTCTCAGCTGATCAGCTCAGAGATGAGGCAGCTTTGGGTCTGCTCTTGGAACGGGCTGCTGCCTATTTCTCCCTGGGTGGATGGATGGAGGAAACGATCCAGGATTTAGCAGAAGCCTTTGCTGCAAACCCTGCCCAGGCCAGGAAACGGTTTGAAGAGCTTTTCTCGCCACGTGACACTGAGAAGATTGAAGACCAGGCCAGAACTGTCCTGGAGGTGAAGTTTGCAGCATACAGGGAGGCTGTGAGGGCTCGCACCGAGCTCAGGGGCAATCATGGGACTGAACTGCTCCCTCCTGTCATCCAGACCATCCAGCTCCTCCTGCAGCTCTGCCCGGGGTGCCAGCGGGAGCTCAGTGTCCGGCTGGCAGACTGCCAGCTCCTGCAGGGCCACCCCGGGGCTGCCCTGGCCATCTGTGACCAGCTCCTGGCAGCAGAGCACAAAACCTACCACAACACCCTGCTGGCACTGCGAGGGTTCTGCTCCCTCCACGCCCAGGACCATCAGCAGGCCCTGCAGGACTTTCAGAAGGTCATTGAGCACGATTCCCCACACCCCAACAGCTGCATTAAAGCCCTGTGTGGCCGTGGGCTCATCCGCATTTCTGGTGGCAGCTCCTACCTGACAGCCCTGGATTATATCACAGCCTGCCAGCTGAAGCTGGAAGAAACCATCTTCACAGTCAAGTCCTATGTGCCATGGAACCAAAGGGGACTGCTGCTGAAAGTTCTCCAAGAGGAAGGACAGAGGATGCTCCAGAAGAAGAGGTACCCAGGGGGCAGTTCAGTTCATTTTCAGAAAAAGAAACAGCGCTGGGCAGATTCCTAACCTTGAAAGTGGCTTGTTTTGTTGTTTCTTTCCCCCTCCAGAGATGCCCCTGGGGTTTTCCAGCTGGCCTGTCTCTTGGTGGAGCTGGACACTGCTGATGAGGCCTCGAGGATCCTCTGTGCTGACGCCCTGTACCAGATGGGCCGTGGGGAAGAAGCCCACGGGCTGCTCTCGCTGGCCCTCTCCAGAAACCCCCACAGGGCTCCTGTCCTGGCCAGGCTGGCACTGCTGCAGCTGAAGAAAGGGTTTGTGTATGATGGGAACCAGGTAAGGAGCCCCTGGCAAAGCTTCCTCTTGGGCACAGGGTCATTCCCTGCTGAAGAGCTGCATCTGCCTGGCTCGGTACTGCTTGTCCCAGACCGCAGGGAAAGTACAGAGTCATCCTCGTGCTCAGTGGTTTGTGTGCATTGCCCTTTCATAACTAAACTTTTTGCTGTTAGAAGCTCCAGGAACAGCAACAGGGAGAGCTGTTCAACCTCTAGCAAAACTTTTCAGATCTAAATACAGATCTGAGATGCATCAGAATCACAGGACTCAGCTAAATCCAACCCCTTCCTTTCATGTTCTTTAATGGCTCTTTTCAGCAGAGCCTTTAATCAGGCAGAGCATGGCTGAGCATCCTGCCCATGGGGACAATACTGTGGGATGGGTAATTTCCCCTGGAGAAAAGGAGGCAGAAGTGCCACCTCACGGATTATCCTAATGAAGCACTGGAGAGGAGGGTGGGGAAAGACACAAAGCCTCCAGAATCAATCTGCAGTGTTCTCTCTTTAATGCTTGTGCTTGAAACCCTGGAAGGCAGTCCAGCATGTTTCGTTCTCCTGCCAGGGATCGCGAAGCTGAATTCCCAGGTTCTGCCATCAGAGGGAACCATTGCATCTTTTAAAATGCCACATAAATGCTAACCCTAAAGAGAAAGGTTTTACTGTCACTTCACTACTCCCTGTGAAGAGTAAAAGTTTGGTGTCATTTGCTGCCTTTGGGAAGGCTATTAATGAGTGGCATGGCTTTATTATATGCTGCCCTTAGGAGCTGGATTCCGGTCTGCAGCTTCTGCTGCAAGTTCTGCATGGGAACATATGTCACCAGAAATTTCTCTTCAAAATGTTCTAATCCCACCTGCCTGTCAGAAACCAAACACTTTTATCTATTAATGAAATAGAGAGTAATAACCTCAATGGATGTGTCTGGTGCATCAGGATAACTTTGTTCTTGTCCTGGCTTGCCTGGCTCAGATTTGAATATCCAGTACCTGCTGGTTACTGTAGAAAACACCTTTTGATTCATTTCCGTAGGAAATTTAGTAAAAATTTGCTTATGAATCTCACTGCAGTAAATGGAGGCAAAGATACCACAAGGCAGGCAAGATTCTTTTCCAGGAGGAAAACAGTTTGTGGATTTGAATCCGTTCTTTTCCCAGATTCCCAATAACAATAACAAAAAAAAAAAACAAAACAAAAAAAAAAAAAAAAAAAAAAAAAAAAAAAAAAAAAAAAAAAAAAAAGCACAGCACTTCCCTGACCTTCCATTAATTCACTGGTTTTGATTGTACAGTCAAAAGGGGTCACTGGAATCCTTCTGTTCCACAGAAAGGTTCTATTTTTGGGGCAACCCTCCCGTGGTTCAGCTGGGTTTATACAAACACTCCCCTGCCAGTCTGGAGCAGATGCTGCCCAAAGTAAACCAGGCAGCTCCAGGTATTTCCCCACAATTGTTTCCACAGCTGGTGTGGTGGTGAGAGAGGATAAGAACTGGTGTTTTCTCCAACGTGCATTTACACCAGAGCCAGCTGAGGAGTTAAATGTGAGATTCATGCCCTTGGCTGGACCGTGGCAGGGAGAAGCCCCAGGGGAGGGTGGGAGAGTGCTGGGTAAGAGCAAACTGGTCTCAGCAGGCAGTTTAACACAACTCCACATCTCCTCATTCAAATCTTCCTCTGCTGCCTTTTTCTCTTCCACTGTTAAGCTGCTGCAGAGAGTGATCAGAACTGGAGACACCTCCTGCCTCCTGCCCATCATGGACATTTTCAAGGATGAGGACAGGAAGCTGATGCAAACCCACTGCCATGTCCAAGCACTGGCCATCCTGGAGAGCCAACAGGAGGATGCTCACATCAAAGAGGCCATTGCCTACCTGTCCTTTGCAATTATTGCTGCAGGTAGGGCATCAGGGTACCCATGGAGATGGACTTCCAGGGGAAATCAGATCAGTGGGTGGGACAGAAAGTCCAGCCAGTTCTCACCTGCCATCTCCCCAGCGAGAAAACTGAAACAGTAGGGTCATCTGCACCGTGAAAAGGTGCAATAAAACAGTAAATAATAAGTAAACAATCTGTGAATTCCTTGAAATGGGTTGCAAGTGTTCAGGTCAGTTCTACAGGGATGTCAGCCCCTTTTCTTCACCTGCCAGAAAGCCCAGCCTGGGCAGTTCCAGTGCAAAGAGTGAGTGCAGCCACTTCCATGGCATCACTGTCCCAGCTTTTCCTGAGGAGAGAGATCAGGCTGACATGGGAATGCTTCTGGCGTGTTCCAAGTGAAACCATGTTTGTATGGAAATCTGCCTTTCACTCTGAGCAAATGTTATGACAGCAGCACTGAGGAGAAGAGAGACTGGCTCATGAAAATGGAAAAAACCCTGTTAATTGCTTGGAGATGGTTCCATTTCGCAGCCCGTGCGTTCCAGCTTATCAGCTCCCCACCTGCTAGAACAGATGCTTGTTGAGAAATAGAGATTGTCTTTCCAGGAGCCAATTGGTCGAGCTCCAGAGTGATAATAACCTTTGGTACAGGGGTTTTGGAGCATATCAGGAGGGAGAAAAAGCCTCATTACTGTAACAGAATTGCTTGGAGCCTGTCTGCTGGCTCTTCTCTGCAGGCAGCTGCATTTGCTGACCTCCCTATGAAAACATATTTCCAGTGGCACCGATGATTTATCATCCAGTATTGGGATGCCACAGTTATGGATTGCAACCCTGGGCACGTTAAGATCCTTATCGAAATTGCCTTGAAAGGAAGGGCCATGTGGATGGCAGGAAGATAAATGCTCTGCAGTCAGGGAGTGGATGGACCAGGATTTTCACTGTCAGCTCTATGTGTTTATTTGGGCAGCACTTATGTGAAAGCAGAGGGAAAAAAAGCAAAAAAAAAAAATCTCAGTATCCCAAATGCCAGTGCATATTAATTCTGGCAGGGAATTAGTCAGTCCCATCTGGATTACTCATTTGTCCCAAACAAAGTGTACCTTCCCTGCCCATGGCAGGGGGTTGGACCCTTTAAGGTCCCTTCCAACCCAAACTATTCTGTGATTCTGTCTCCACTTTATTAAAACAGCCAAATGACTTTGTGCCTCCACTCTCACACACCCACAGATCTCCTGCTTAGAGCTTTTTCTCTCCTTTGTGCAGCTCCTATTCCAACCTGACACAGATTATTTTTCCCTTTCGACTCAGAACCGAGAGTATGAGATAAGAATTCCACTTGCAACAGAAATAGGGGAAACTTCCACTTAAGCCCTCTCATTGTACTTCCTCAAGCATCCTCAGGCAAAGTGGAATTTTCCTCCAGCTTCCCGTGGGTATCCCTGAGTAACCACGGCTGCCTCCCTGTGCCGCAGGTGGTGGTGCTGGAGATTGCCTCCTCAGCAGGGCTCGGTGCTACGGGCGCCTGGGGCAGATGAAAACTGCTATTTTTGATTTCAATGCCATCCTGAAGGAGGATCCCAGCAACGTGCAGGCTCTGAGCGGCCGAGGATTCGTTTTCCTGGCCCTGAGGCAGCAGAAGGTACTTCCACTGTGCTGATTTCCTGGGGGTTGTTCTGAGGGTATTAAATGACATCAGTGCGAGGCATCACAGAGTTTGTCCTGGGCTCACTGAATTCAAGTTTCTCACTGAATTTAAGCAGTGAAAGGCTTTGGTTTTGGCTGGGTGTATAAGCAGCCCACCTGACGTTACTGATCTGTTTGTTTTTCCAAGCCTGGGGAGAGGAAAGCTAAACTTAGTCACAATTTCCAGTGATGACCCAAGGAGTTCCAAACCCTTTGCAAACAGCCATCCAAACCTGCCTTTATGCTCTTCTGCCAGCTTTGCAAAGGGAAAAGATGCAGGACAAGGACAGGGAAGAGCAAAGAGTTTCTGTGGGACGTGTTGCAGAGAGCTGAGAGCACCTGAAAGAACAAATGCCCAGTACTTAGTTATTGCTTCCATATCATTTCTTGGTGTTATTTTTCCATAGGAGGCAGTGCAAGATTTGATCTCAGCACTGAAAGTGGAGGCAGAGGCAGTGATCCCAGCAATCCTGTCCCTGAAGGGTGAAGCCCAGGAGCTGATCACTGGGTGGCTCCTCCAGCATGGCAGGGCTGTGCTGACCCAGCTCGTGGCTACCAGAGACACCTCGAAAGGAGAAACCCTCAGGGACCTCCTCGTGATTGCAGGAGCACTGATCAAAATCTGCAAGGCTGCACAGTGTCACATCTTCTACACAGATGTCCTGATTGCAAGTGGTGAGTCCTCTCAAGAGAAGTTTGGGAATGTTTTGGGAAGGAGTTTGAAGTAATTAACGCCTTTAGGTGTGGGCTGTGGACAGGCTTCCCAAATCCTGCTGCAGTGAATTTTCTTGATGTCTCTCCCCCCATGGAAGGGGTTATGAAGCTTGTGCTGGTGTCACCCAACAGGGAGGTGTGAGGAGGCCCTTACCCACCTTCAGGGAGCGTTTGGCCACTGCCCAGCTGAGGACTTTGCCAGGGCACGACTGGCTGTGCTGCAGCTGAAGAGCAGGGACGTGGCAGGAGCAGCTCACTCGTTCAGTGCCCTGGCCCAGAGAGATGAAAGGGAGCTGGAATTTCTCCTGAACTTCGTAGACACCGAGCAACAGCAGCAGCTCGCTCAGGTACAGTCCTTTTTTTTGATCCACACCCCGGATTCAGTGGGGGAAAATAGGAGGCCAAATTCAGCTGTAGCGATTTTTCCCTGCCTTGTCATGAGCAGAAGTGTGTGGGAAGACTTTTATATTCACATTTGTATAACATTACTGGCCTGTGAGGTTGGTTTTCACAGCTAAAACTATTTGTCACCTCAATGGCACATTGCTCCAGTCCACCCAAATATGCATTATTGGGCATTCTTTCAAATCTCTCCCCCAAAGTCCACCCAGCTCTGAGAAAGAATCTCCAGTAATGAGGCAGGAGAAGCTCAGATTGATGGTGGGGAGTTTTAACACTCAGTCAAGCATCTGCAATTCTGATTACCCAGAAGCTCTGTGTTCTGAGAAGCAGTTTGCTTCCTTTGATTCAATTTGGGGCTGGTGAGCGCCCTGGTGAGAACTTATATTGTTATGCTCTCTCCCAGGTTATAAAACAAACAACATGCTGACACACTTAATGCATCGAGGGGAGTACTTGGGATGTATTTTAACAAAACAGCAGGAGGATATAAGTAAACAAGTATTAATTTACCAGTCCCCAGACGTGCCCCATTACAGAGAAAAGAGCCCCTCTCTTCTAAATAATGTAAAAAGTTCAGTCTTGTGGGGGAGAGTTTGAAGGTTTCAGAGCCAATTTGCAATCTTCCACTGTAGAAAGTTGATAAAGGTACAACTGAGACTGTGACTGTGGAGGCCCTGAGGAGGTGTCTGTAAATGAAGATGCATTTTGCAGCTGAATTTCCCTTGCTGCCACATCACTCCCTTAGTGGGGAAGTCTCTCAGCTAAATCCACCCGTGCTGCTTTGTGAGACAACACAGGAGGGATATTCTTATGCTGTCAATAAGAAAAGAGGAAAGAGAAGAGAAAAAAAAATAAAACAAACAAACAACCCCCAAACTACTTTTTCTATGGCTTAAACTGGCACTGATGTTTTGGAACCCACTGGTGCCACAGGTGAATGAAGCCTTTCAAATGGGAGAGGCTCTTTGTTTCTGTATTGAAGTAGAGAAATGGAAGATTTCTCTGCTAACTTGAGAGAAAAGGTGTGACAGGACTGATTTCAAAACTGGAACTCAATACCAGTGTCAGAAGTTTGAAAAGAAAACATTACTCTCTTTTATCCTGGGCTTTTGCTCAACTGAGTAAACATTTGAACTCAAGCACCTGGGTCTTTTTCTATGTATTTCGTGACAAGGGGATGAGTGTTTTCTTTCTGGGGTGGGGAAGGAGTTGGTTAATTCACCTGCCTGGTGTCTCGAAGCCTTTCCCAGCAGCACTTCCTTTTGCCTGCAAGGTTACTCCAGTTCGGGAGTGAAAGGAAGAGCTCAGTAAAAGCAAAAAAGCAGCTTATAGAGAGGATAAATACCAAACTGATGGTTTTGCTTTGTCAAGGCTCCCAGCCACGCTCTGGGAGAGGCTGCTCTTTCTGTCACCGCCATCTCCCAGGTGAGGAGGCTGCAGCAAAGCAGAGTTCAGTGGTTTACACCCAGCCCTCAGTCTCAGCCCTCCAGCACAGAAGCATTTCTGCCACAGTGTTTTAGAGTGTTTGGAGGTTACAGAAACGTGTCATCATTACCCTGGAGTCTGGTCTGAAAGGCTAAAAATAATCCCCCATAAGCTGAATAGGAAAGGGTGGAGGAAGGAGAGAGCTCCTTGATGTACTCGGGTTTTTTCATGAAAAACAAAGCAATAAAATTCTCCCATTTATTTATAGTCTGAGGGGTCCCATGCTAAGAAATTTGTAAACAACTGGGAGAGCCCCATGGGAATAGGAATCTGAAAGATTTATCAAGCTGCAAAAGGTCACAGGAAGGGAGTTTGCTGCTGCTGGTGCAGCTTCAACTCTTTGGTTTCCTAAGCCATAGGATGTCCAGACTCTACAGAAATGGTTTCTAAAACTGTATATCACTAGGGATTGGAACCAAAAGTGGCACCAAAATGTGCATCTTTTCAGTCCTTTTATCACTCAGTGACGTAAATAGATGGAAGAAAAGGACACAGAGACCTGACCCAGGAAGCCCAATCCCCTGGCAGAGCCCTGTCCAGATAGCACCACAATTATTCCACTCTGGAAGCCAAAAGCAAACATTTAGTGACAAGTTTGAATAATTTTTTCCCCCAAGTCCAGCAGGAAATGCAGAATCCTGTGTCTTGCTCACTCTGGGGACTCCCAGGGAAATGTGAAGAAGTGGAAGCAGTGGCTCAGTTAATAAGTGCAATATTGTATGGGTGCAGGAACCCAAAATGCTGCTGAAACCTCAAGCATTAGATTAGTCACCCAGCAGAACAACAAAAATTGTATTTTCTTCTGCCTTTGAGACAAGTGCATTTTAAACACTCAAAATGACAATTTAACTACACAAACACAAGGTATTTTGAGGAACTGCACTTTATCCTCTGGAACAATGTGATCTAGAACTTTGGAATTTCTAGGGGAAAAAAACATCTTCTCTTGCCAGCTGCGATTCCACCTTGATCCCTTGTTAAAATCCTGCCACTGAGGAAACACTTGCATTGACTGGTTGTCTTAAAAACATTTCAGAGCACAAACTGAACTTGCTGCTCTTTAAATGTATATACAGATATCTGAGGCGTGTTTGGACAGGCTGCCTCACAATTTACAGCCAGAATTATTAAAGCCAGGGATTGACACTGCCCGGGGAGAGGTCCTGCTGCTATTTCCATGTGTGGAAGCTGAGAGACTCTCTAATAAATATGCTATATAGAGGATTTTACATTCATGTAGCAAAATAGCAAAATATATGTCTATTATTATATATATTCTATGTATTATTAAAACAAAATAACTGGGGTAGAATTCCTCACAAAGCATTAGGAGTGGCTAAACTATTCCATGCCACTGCTCTCACATGAGGTGCTCAGACCTGCGATGAAAATATTTATCCTTTGCTTGAAGCCTCAGCTTGTTTGGCTCAGCCTTTTTTAAGACCTCACTGCTGGTGGCAGCCTTGTTTATAACTTAAATATCCACTCTGCTGCAGCACCTTAAAAGCTTTATTTATGACCAGTAAAGGGAAATAATGAGAAATCCATTTGAGGCAAATGGTTCTAATGGAGTTTTCTTTATTGACCTCCCTGAACCTAAAAATTACATGGCTCTTTCTGCCTTCTCTCTTCTCCTGTTGTTGTTTCTCCCTTCAGACAGGGGCAGAGAATTCACTTGCACTAGAGATTAAGGATTAGCAGAGACATCAGCCGGCCTTTTTATCCTCCAGCTTGGGTAAACTTCAGTAGGGACCAAAACCTTTGTTGCTAGCACGTGCAGATGTTTGTGGGGAGGTTGGTCCGAGCAGCTTTTTGTTCCTCATTCCTAAGGAACGTCAACGAAGAGACTCTGACAAACTTTTAGGCAAACGTGCAGAAACAAAGAGGAGGGGGGTTCAGAAACCCCTGAGGTACCAGCAGGTGATCCAGGAGTTTTACACCTGCGGGCAAAACCAGAGAAGGGGGTTAATTCCCCAGCTGGGTGCAACGGCAGCTTTTGAAGAAGCACCTGAGCTTTCTCAGTGTCCGTGTGTGTGAGTGAGCAGCCCAGCCCTGCTTTTCCCACCCGCTGTTTCCCCGTGTCCCTAACTCGGAGCCCCTTTGTCCCCGCAGGTGGCATCCCGGCAGGGCCAGGCGCTGGTGAAGGGGCAGCAGCTGGAGAGGGCCCTGGGGTACCACAGCGTGGCCGTGGTGGCCAGCGGGGCCAGCCCGCGCTCGCTGCGCCGCAGGGCCGCCTGTCTGCGCCTGCTGGGGCAGCCCCAGCGCGCCCTGGCAGACATGGGCACCGTCATCAGGCGCCACGGCTGCCACGGCCCGCGGGCGCGCACCAGGGACCTCTGCTCCGCCGGCCACCTGCTCCTGGCCCTGGCTCGGGAGGACTCAGCCGTCCAGCACTACACCCAGGCCCTGCAGATCGACCGGGCACTGGCCCTGGGCAGCATTGCTGAGTGCCCTGGCACCGAGCCCGTGGCCAAGGCCTTCCTCAGGGTCGCCCAGCGCAACCTGGAGATGCGGCGTTTCGAGGAGGCATGGAGGGTCACGGACTACGGGCTGCTAATCCAGAAAGACCCCGAGCTGCAGAGGCTGAAAACAAGGCTGAAGAGAGAGGCTTCGGGCTGCAGCATCCACTGATCCACTCTCTGCTTGGGGATTTTCCGCTCTCCGCTTGCCAGTGTCGTTTGTTTGTGAGGCTGCAGGAATAAGGGAAAGATGAGAAGCTCGTGATAAATATGCAATAGATGCGACACTGAACGGGATGAGAAGGAGAAAGTTTCAGGTGATGAAACAGAACTGACCAAGGGAGCCATGAGGAAAAAGGAAATTGCAGTATTCAGGATTCTTTTAAAATTATTTAAAAGTTATTGTGGGTTATGTAAGCTCCCCCTGGGGAAGAAAGCTTTCTTCTGGCTAAACTGAACTAATTCTAGCACAGGGGTTCCAGTCCTAGTGAAGGAAATCATTCCAATGGCTTGCAGCTTATGAATAATAATCATGCATTTCCATGACACTTGATTAGCTTTAACACATGCTATTCAATTAAGTGGCCTTATTTTTACGGGCCAGACAAAAAGATCAGTCAAAAATAACTTTTAGATCAGTCAAAAATAACTTTTGTTGTGTTTGTGAAGGCCCATGTGTGTTAGACCCCTCTCCTGACCCACTCCTGGATGGAAGGCTCTGCCCTTGTCAAAGTGCAGTGGATTCACAATGATCAGCACCAATATCAGGCAGTGGAGCAACACAAATGCCAAGTAAACTGTTTTACTGGCCCAGGGAACAGTGAAACAATAGACAGTATGAAGGATGAGACTCAACAGAGATGAGACATCCAGTCCTGGGAGTCCTGCCCTGTTATCTGGGACACACAGGCAGCCGGACTCCAGACATCACCTTGGCTGCCAGATCCTGGGGCTCTGTTTGCCAGAGCAGATAAAGGGAATAATCTCTCTGTAGGGCTGTCTGCCAGAGGTGCTCGACACCGTCCTTCACACTCCTGGATATTCAAGCACCACAGCTGGAGCATGAACTCACCAGGAATGCTCCATGTGCAGCAGGAGCTGGAGGTGCTGCTGCTGGGACTGCTCTCAGTGCTGCAGCACTCCCTCATCCCTCACCATCCACGAGCAACATCCCAGGAATCAGCCTCTGGAATGCTCAGAAGGGGTTTGCCTGCTGTCATGTGTCTGGTTCCATCACAGGTGGACTTGGGGGCACCCCAGATTTAGTGCTGGTAGCTCCGTGGGGACTCACCTGTGCCATGGGAACCCTCAGCTCAGGAGGGTTCCTGCAAAGGGAACAAGGTGGCACCCAAAATAACCACCTCTTCTATTTGTTTTGACTTCCCCAAGCCACTTCTGCTGATGTTTTTGGAGAGTGATAATACAGCCATGGAGAAAAACAGAAACTACTATTGAAAACAAAGATCAAAGCAGTGCTGAGAACTGCTCTCCTGCTTTGATTGGGATGAAAGGCAAAGGGAGCCTTTTCTTTTTTGTTATATTGTTGTCTCAAAGGCAACAATCCAGAGTGAAACTTCATTCAGCAGCCATGCAGTCCACCCCATGGCACTGACATCATCTGTAACCTTCCATCTCATTTTCCTTCTCTGTGTGTTCCTTTTCTGCCCTAAGAGCACAGCTGAGACTGGGCTTCTTTCCCTTCAAATTCAAGAAGAGTTACTTTGATTTTAATCCCACTGACACTGAGGAGTACTTTCCCCCCTCTTTGGCATCAGGATGCTGTTGTTTCCACTTCTTTCAGATTGAAGAATCTGGCTAAAAAAACCTGCAGCGATCATTTCTGTGTGTTCCTTTAATGTTAAGCTGCAGTTCCTGGAGATTGTGGAGCTGTTTCCAAGTGCTCTGAGGCCCATCCCTCACTCTGTGCATGCAGCCCATGGTTGAATACTTAGAAAAGAGACTGTGTGGGGAGTCTCTTTAGTGCTTTAGGACATACCCTTATGGCTTGGTGCTGTAAATGTTACAAAACTGTGAAGAACTCAAATATATTTATATGAATCAAGACTAATGTAATCAGAAGGGAATATAGCCTAAATAATAGTGAAACTGGCTGCCTATTTGTAGTCCAGCTTGAAGCTCCAGTCATCCCAAGGAAAGATTAAATACCTGTAGTTTATTCAGCTCAGAGCTCTGTACAGACAAATAATTCTTTGCTCTCCATGAATTTGGTTCCTTTAAAGTATCCTGCACCCTTAATAGCAGAGGACTGTTGTGCATCACCACCAGGTAATGAATGATGAAAGAAAACTGAATTCATGGCTCAGAATGCTCCTGCACAAACAGTTTTGCCTCTCTGAAGTATCCAACACTCCTTCTAAGTACACAAAAGCAAAATCAGATGTGAGAATATTTGCGCCACAAACACGGTCGGACAAAGTTTCCTGACCTCATGCTCTGCAGTCCAGCAGGAAAAGTACAGCTTAGAAATGATGGCAAAGTGTTTGGAATCAACTGTTCAACTGTTCCTCGAGTTCAGACAGAGCTAAACTTTGAGCTTTTGTGATCTCAAAAGGTTTGATTTCCTCCGAAATCCAATCGCTCCCATTTATTTTTCCTATTTCGCTTAGTTATGAGCTCCCGGGCACTGAGAGAGCCTGAACACATCAGCCAACTTCTGCAGCTGCTTTAGAAGCCGACACATCTCCTGGGAATTCGTCTTCCTGGCTTTCAGCCTGAGCTGCTGAGCTCCCCAGCTCTGGTGGAAGTGTGGCCCTGGCTCGGGGCCACCAAACCCAGGCACTTTAATGAGCTTCCCTGTGCCCGAGTGAGGACACTGCACTTGACTGGCACAGGCAGATGTTCCACTGTAATGACAGCTAATCTAAAAGCCATTCCTTTTACTATCATTTCTCTGCAGAAGATGAACTGTGTTATCATGGCACTGCTGCTGCATCGAGCAATTTCCAATTTGCCAGGGCCCTGAGGAGCCGCTGCCACCATCAATTTAATGTGTCACATGGAATTATCACTGGCTTTGGAGCCTTGGCTATTTCAGCTGTATTTCAGAGAAACTGGTCTGTGCTGGAATCTGCTGGTTCAGTTGGCCATTACTGAGTGACACCTGAAGAAAAATGGGTCATTATTTAGCAGGCACAGCATCCCAAAGCTGTGGGACTCAGTAGACTCTTTCTCCTCCTGCTGTGTGCTCCAGGAGTGACTTTTTCTGTAGGATGGCAAGAACTGCTGCAGACCTCACCTGCCCACAGGTGTGTGCAACTCTGACTCTCCAGGCACAGGAGCAGTGGTTTGCTCCCAAAAGTGCTTGGAGGGCGGAAGACAAACACGTATTGGTGTTCATGGCACTCAGAAGGTGGGGACATATGAGGGCAGGGGAGGAAGAAAGTGCCACCCAAATGGCAAGGTTAGAGAGCAGGAGCCAGTCCCCAAGTATGGCAGCAGAGAGTGGAAAACAGCCACGGTTACAGTGCTGTTATTTTTGGTTTCTCACTGAGAGAGCGATGAAGGCCAGTCCTGACCCTCCCTGATGTCACAGCCTGGTGCCTCTGACCCTGTGGGTGCCTCACCTCAGTGCAAATGTGGAACCTACACATCTGAGGCACTTGTAACTACTTCATTTTCAATTCTCTTCCCTTCCAGAGTTTGTCTTGGGCTGCATGGCCAAAACCTCCCAACCCAGTCAGTTTTGTGTCTGCATGTTCCCTGCACAATTCCACAAAGGCAGGAGCTGCAGGGAATAAACGAGCATAGGAATTTCCCCAGGCACTGTAAAGGAAATGAAGAGCAGTATCTGATAATCAGTTTGTGTGTCTCGTTCTGAGCTGTGTCACAGTCAATCAGAAAATGTAGCTGCAAAGCCAGAAGGGGATTGTAGGAGGGAGCAGGGAGCACGGGAGGATGTTGATGATCCCTCTCCAGTCCTGGTTTCCATTTTGTTGTGCCCCTCAGTTGTACTTTCCTCTCCAGGTCAGAGCTGCAGATGCCCAGTGGCAGATACCAACCACACCTCACCCAGTGTGAGGTACAGGCACCTCCAGTCACGAGGGAGCCCCAGGTTTAGATCCAGATCAGTAGTGGATGAAATGAAAAACTGACAGGGGTGAGTATCTTCCCACTTCAAATGACCATCTCACCGAGCATCTTGATTGCTCAGAAACCTCAGATGTCCCATTATCAGACATTCCAACCCTGGTAATATACTCACTGTGTTCTCTAGAACTCCCATTAAAATCTCAGATGATTGGGAACACCTCTGAGTGCCTGTCACGGTGTAGGGTTTGTTCTTTCACTATAGAGTTTCACAATAGAGACAATTATACCCTGCCATTTTCTTATTTTTTGCAGCCTTGCCAACAGTATTTTTGCAATGTTGTTTCTTTTCTTCTCATGCATCATTTGTCCATTCTTGGGCAATAAAACCTACTTACTGAAGTAAACAGGTAATTAGCCATCTACATAAATTGCCCTGTGTCTACACCATTAATGTGTTTGGATGTTTTAATTGATTGCATTCTCAACTGGTTTGGATGGCTTAAATGCCAGCTAATGCAATCCAATTAAGTCCACTAATAAACCTGACTGATGAACTGCAATATAATCACACATCAAGCAGAGATGTAGAGGAAAATGCCACAGAACTGACAGTTTAGAATAGACTGTGTCATTTTGAAAGATCCAAATCACTTCTCAACAGGGAAACTGGGAAAATTGACTCTAACTGGTGCTGGAGTTGGTCTCCAAGACACCCTTTAAGCCAATTTCTCTCCACAAAACATTTTTCATGGAATCACAGAACAGCCCAGGTTGGAAGGGACCTCAAAAGACCACGTGAGCCAACCTGTCATGGGAAAGGGAGCCCAGATGAGGTTACCCAGAGCCCTGCCCTGCCTTGTAGATCTTGTAAACCTCCAGGGCTGGGGACTCTGGCACTGTTCCAATGACTGATTATTCTCTCTGAATAAAAAAATCATTCTTTTTCATATCAAGATGAAACTTTTCCCAGTGCAACTTGCACCTTTTGCCCCTTGTCTTCCCCGTGCAGCTGGAGAAGTCTCAGCTTGATAATTGTCTGCAGGGAGCAGAAATGCAAAGGAAACTTTAGGTGATGTGTGGGCCTCGTGATAATATTATTCAAACAAAACTAAATGAGGCAGCAGGAAGTTAAATAAACTCATAGTGGGATATGATGTGAACTTCCACTAGTGCCCCACAAGCAACTTGCTTGAAGATGGTGCAGTGTCTTTGTGTCAGCTCTGGAGGTCTCTTTCTAAGCCCAACCAGAAGTTAGGGATTTATTGGAGCAATCTGTGTGAAATTCTCTGCTCTGTTCTGCCAGATGCCAGACAGGACATAATAGCTCCTCTGGCATCAATGCCTATTAATCTAATCTTGACTTTGATTCTCTGTGTGACTCCCTTTCATCTGTAAAATGGGGATAATGCTCTCTTTCAGATGCCTGTCAGCCCCTCTCAGCCCTGGGTACAGAGTGCTTTGAAGTCGACATTATTTGTACATTTTACAGTATTGTCAAAGAGCTACAGATTGTCATCAGCCCCTGTCCCAGGGGGTGGTGCTGGTGAAGGTCACCCCCTGCCCTGTGCCCGACACCCACTCGTGTGTCTGTGCAGCTGCCCTGGCACAGACCCTCAGCAGGGACGGGGGAACAGCCCACACATCCACTGCTCAGCAGCTCTGCTCTGGTGACAGTGGCAAGGGTTAAGGAGTGATGAAGATATTTAGACACCCTGGACAGGAAGGGCCCTGCCTGTCTGAGCCTGAGTCTCTGCTGCACCAGGAGCCCCCGTGTCCCTGAGCTGCCCGTGCCGCACAGAGCTGCCCCTTCCCAGAGGGCACCACACACCCCCCAGCCAGTCCCTCCAACCACAGAGGGGCACCTGGAACCCAAATCCCTCTCTGGGGGGCAGCCAGGTCCCCCTCTGCATCTCCAGCACCCACTCCTAATCCCAATTTCCAGGAGCAATGGCCACAAACTAAAGCACAAGAATATCTTGGAAACAGGAACCCTTTCTGTCATTTTAAAGACCTAAAAACAGTGCAGTTAATGGAACAGCTAAAAACTTCTGCGTGCTCAGCAAAGGAAGACAAAGTAAAACATCTTCATTTTGTTTGTAATCTACCTTCCTGCACAACAGAACAAGGCAAAAATACACCTTTTAAGCATTGAGTTATTAAGAATGTAATCACAATACTCATCACTGCACTGAAATGAAGTGTGGAAAGGAGACACTGCATTCCAGAAGCCTTCCTGCTGTAGATACCTGAAGAACCTCTTGGGGGGAAAAAGTAAAGCACATCATGGAAAATGAGGACTTCCCTAAGAATTAATTGCTGTAATAGAAAAGGCTTTGCTAATGCTAATAAGCAATAAATGATAATAAGCCAGGAAATCACCTTGTCCACTTAAAGACAGCAGGGCTTGTGCCTGCTACACAGCCTATTTTCCAGTCTGGATATAAAATCAAGTGATTTCCAATATGGAAAGGGTTAATCTCCCTGAAAAGTCTCAGCATTTAATTCATTGGGCACTGGAAGCCACCTGTGTGTGAGTGAGTGTTCAAGGGAAAGAGAGGGAGATTCAGGCACAGCACTTTGCAATTCCATCACTGGTAGAGACATCAATGCTGAGAATATGAACAGGCATCTGTTTCTGACTGCCAGAAAGCACAAACACTTCAATTCCACCCCAGGAACTCCGCAAGCCACCTGAGCTCTGCAGCTGAAAAACATCCTCCACGAGACCAAGGTAAGACACCTTCACCTTTTTCCTGCTTGTCTCTGCAGAGTGCATGGATTCAGAAACCCAGGGCAGAAATCCTTGCTTGCCTTAGCTCTAATGTCTCTTGGTTTTTTGCTCTGGTGATGTTCCAAAGATGCTCATCTTTAAAGGGAGGGTGAGAGAAGAGTTCTGAAACATCATCTAAACTTCAAGGTTTTCCCAATTCTAATCTGTTTCAGATGTGCCTCTTACCAGCACTTATTTCCACCACACACAGCTGGGAGCCAACCAGCTCTAAGAAGATATTTCAGTGCTGGGTTTTATTTCCTTTATGCTGCTTGACAGATGACAGGGTTACACCGGCTCCCAAAGACAGAGCCATTATTTCTGAGCACAATGAGTTATCCTTTGTGCTCAGTAGCCCCACTCCAATAAATCACAGGGAACATCCAGCCATTGTCCTGGAGCCAGGCATGGTGCTGATTTACTGGGGCCAGGCTCTTTGGTTGGGCTTTTTGTTTTAAAGTCACCCTATAGCTTCAGATTTTCTCCCCTGTTTAAGGTAAATGCACATACCAGACTCATTTATTAACAGTGGAATAGTGACACTGCTCTGGTTCCTAAACAAAACCAGTGATGTTGAGAGTGACTCTGACCATGAGTTATAAATCTTGGTTCAGGTGAGTGTTCCTGTTCAGATTAATTCATGTAAGCAGAAGAAATATCTCTTTGTGTAACCTGAACACTGGAACACAGACCTGGACAGATTAGAGCTCTCTTTCCACACTCGTGGTTCTTTATTGTACTAAAGCAAAAGAGGTAAACAATAGAAGAGGTTTTGAGCAGTCTCTGGGGAGTTTCTCAGCCTCTCACACTCACAGGAGCTGGTCATTTTAAACCTGCAGTTCACGTGGAAGTGATTCCAGAGCTGGTTTTGCACTTCCCTTGACACAGGACCACCTAAAACCTATTTATATGAGACTTCTTTTGCACAGGCCAAGGGTTCAGGGCAAACTACAACCCCTGGCATGCAGAGGTCTGTGATTTCCCCTCACATCTCAGTGTGGATCAGTCTATAAGGGGTGTAGCACACAGAGATGGAGACCTTGTTTCCATGGTAACAACACTTAAGACACATCTTACTAAAGATGCTGCCACGTCCTTTGGCTGCTTTAGGACACTGAGCTGTTTGCACTTTTGATGGAGCTGTTTAATACCTGCAGGAGAAACCCAGAGCTCTGGCTGGGAAATCACTGCCCTGCTGGGCATCCCTGGATTTCTGGGAGCATTCAGGGAGCAGCAACCACGGGATCAGCTATTCAGATGACCCAGAACATTCAGCTACAGCAATACTAAGACTAAAGACTGTGCAAACCCCCTGGATGGCAGGGAACTAAATGAGGTGATATATCCTCATAGACAAATGTCAGATGTATGGAAGAATATTGGGTAATATATTCTCATAAGCACAGAACTTTGAGGCCCAGTCTCTGATGGTAAAGCAAACATGCAGGGGAAGAAAAATGAGCAACTTGTCACAGTTTTTATCTTCAGAATCAATTCCTTCTAAAGGAAGAGTTGCAGGTCAACTTGACATTGTGGAAACTGAGACAAGCAACCAAACTCCTGAACCAGGCAGTATTATCCTTGACTACTCCCTCCTCCCAGTGCAGTGTCCCAGGTATAGCCATGGCTATTCCAGGTTCTCCAGGGGAAATATGAAAAGGAAAATATCCAAATACAGTCTCCCAGGCAAGTGAGGCACCAGCTCAACTGTTTGCTGTCCAGGGCTGGAACACTCTGACCGTAAATTCCTCCCAGACTTGAGAATTTTTCCCAAGAGGAAAAGCAGTGCATGAAACTCTAGAGCAGCTCCCTCTCTCTTCAGGAACCACGGTGGTTCTGTGTGCCTGGGGAAGCCTCATGCCTGAGGAAGCACCTTTTTATTAAATATTCATATGTGGAGCCCTGAAGTTCACAGTGAACACATCCTAAAAGCAGGCAGTCATCCAGCTTGGCTGCTCCAGCCCCATCCCTCCAGGATCCAAGTGTAAAAATCTCCCATTTGAGGCTTTTTCCAAACTGTAACCCTGCCACTGAGAGCTCCTTCCACATCCACATTCCAGTAACAGCAGAACCTCCTTCACAAAGTTACAAACTAAGCAAAAAGGGAAAAATCCTTTCAAAGCAGCCCAACCCAAACAGCAAACGCCTCATTGCTTCATCTGTTTTGAGTCCACGCTGCTCTGGGGAAAGAGGATGTTTTCCAAGAACTGAAAACCCCCACTGTTCCTCAGTTTCTGCAAGAAAATTCCCCAGATGGCTGTTCACCTTCTCTGTATTGCAGGAGAGATGATGCTTTTTAAGCTCCTTGGTAAAGTAAGGGCTAATGGACTGTGGAGTGGGCAGCAGGTGAAAGACCAGCACATGAAAATTCAGCTGAACGTGAGATTTAGGAAAGAATAAGTAACAAAACAACCCCATTCCACTTTTACAGCATCAGGTCTCCTTTGCCCCAGAGGCTACAGGGTGATCCTGAAAGTATCAGAAACCAAACCAGGTCTGTCCCCCTGGAAGCAGGGACCAGAACAGGGACCTTGCTGCACTGCCAAGATGATGAATTGCTCTATTTCGGTGACCACACAAAGTTGCTCAAGACAATCAAAATTAATGATTCTGCAAATATGTCCTTTACAGTTGCTGCTGCTTCTCCTCACACAGAAGGGTTGTTGTGTTTGGGTTGTTTTGGTTTTTTGACTTCCTTACAGCCCAGCTGTAGGAATAAGGCTCTTGGATTCTTGGCATCTTGACTCTGCAACTCCATAATGGGCAAAATAATACCCTGCAGTATCTTATAGCCATGGTACAAGAATAACTGCATTAAATCTCCAAAAATAGCTCCATTAAACCCTGAGACACCTGCCTATTGCAGTGCTGGGGACCTCAACCAGGTGGACCCTGAGCAAAACTGCTCAGCGGTAAGGAAGACTCACACACACAGGAAACAAGCCTTTTTTAGCTGTGGAACTTTCTGCAAGCAGAAATGAGACATCATTTACATCTTCACTAAATGTATAGTTTTGTCCCTAAGAGCGACCTTGCCTTCTGCAGCTCTTTCTCCCATATGGACAGCCAGGATCTGCACGTGCCTCTCAGATCCCTGTGTTCTCATCCTCCTCCTCAGCTGGTGGGATGAGAATAGCTGCCTTCACACTCGACAGAAGCCTGAGATAACATGACTCCTGAAAAAAAAAAAAAAAAAAAAAAAAAAAAAAAAAGGCAAATTCTCACAGGGATTTTGAGGCAGAATCCTGACTGGGAGAGGAGACTTGGACTCCTGGCAGAAGGAACTGGTGTTCATTGTTTCCTACCCTTGGAACACTGTGTGTACATTCCCAAATCAGGGCTGCCACAAAGGAATCTGCCCTCGGCACCTCCTCCCGAGCCCACACGGGACTGGGAGTGCAGGTCGGGAGAGCCACAACCTGACCATTTATCCGGAGTGAACTTGGGCAGCTCAGTGACAAACCTCCATCAAACACCAACCTGCTGCTCCCTCGCTCCAGAGCCAGTTCTGGGGCAGAATAAAGCCAACCCCAAGGGGAATCACTTGCCTTCCCTGCCCTTCTATCTTTCCCGGTTGTAACCAGACGGATTCCCAAGCAGCGGCATAAAGAGCTGGGTGCATTGCCTACAATCCCTATAAATCCTCCCGTTCCAAACACGAGCCGTTCCCACACAGCGCTCTGGGGGCAGGAGGGTTTCGGTGGGTTTGCCACCTCCCCTGTGGCATTTCAGGCACAGCGGGGATTTGCGGGAAGCCGGGGGGACTCTCGGGAGAAGCCGCAGCAGCTCCAACCCCTCCTCCCGCCGCTGCCCGGGGTTGGGATCGTTCCCATTTCCCCGGAGCCGGGAAGGGCGCACGGCTGAGCTGCCGGCTCCGAGCATGGCTCGGGGGGCTCCGAGGGGCTGGGGGGCACAGCCTCCTGCTCACCCGGGAGCCCACGCGTGTCCCGGGAGCTTCCCACCCTCCAGACCCTCCGCCCGTGCTGGAGACCCCGCTCGGAGGCTCCGGGAAGGATCCCGGCGTGGATTCCCCGGCTGGTGACGGAGCTCCGCGGACCTGCCCGGAGCCGCGGGGGAAATTCCTCCCAGCAGCAAGAGGCTTGCAAAGTGGGGAGTGGAAGGCGGCAGTTTTCCCCCCTCCTTCTCCGTTCGGGAGAAAGGAGCTGCCCAACCTGGTCATGAGACTTTTCCACACTTCCCAAAGAGGCTCCTGAAGTTCTGGCGCTGCAGCACTGAGAGCCCCGGGCAGCCAGTCCAGCACAGCCCTCCCGAGGGCACACACGGCTCGGGAGATGGAGAATGAGGTTGGCAAATCTGTGGACAATCAGATGGACAAATACATGTAATAATTTGGAACTTTCCTCTCTCCCTTTGCTTTTTTTCTGCTTCCTTTTCCTCCCCGCCTTCTCCTGCTTTTACCTTCACGCTGATTTAGCCGTGCTGCTAATTCTTTCTCACCCTCCCCTCCCCAATTTAGAGTTACAATAATGGGGAAATCAGAAAGCCAAATGGATATTGTGGAAAAATCAACGAAGTCTGGGAAGAAGCCCTGGAGCTTTGTGGCACTGGGTCTGGCTGTCCTGCTGCTCCTCATGACTTGTGCCGCCGTCGCCCTGGTGATCCTGTATGCCAGCAGCAGAGGTAAGAACCTGGGAATGATTCTCCTCTTCCCTCTGCAAACAGCATTCAAGTCGCTTTTTGGGTTTTTTTTTGTGGTTTTTTTTTTTTTTTTTCCCCAGAGAGAAATGAAAATAAAATTCCAGGGGGGACAGTGAAGTCACCTCTGTGAGGGACGTGGCTGTCTCTGCCTTGTTCCCAGCCCGTGCACAGGGATTATGTTGGATTTTAATTCATTTTTAAATTGTGTGATGTGAGGTTCTATGTTTTCAGTGAATTCTATGGGTTTTGTTGAATTCAGCATTGTTTTGAGAAGGATGCTGTGCTGTTTCAGGGGGAGGGTGTGTGTCTGTGTGTAAGGATTGATAGTTACTTATTTTATAGAAGCACAAGCCAAGATTCATCATTGTCAGGATTTTTTAAAAGGAGCAGCTGCTTTAAACAATCTTTAAAACAGGGGAAATTGCGTATTACAATCGGAAATCTTTAAAAAACAATGCCACTTGCTGCTGACGAAAGAAGAGACTTTTTAAATATTCCACCATGCAGTTGGATCTCTGAGTGGGATTTGGTTCAGTGACTTCAGTGCAAATGTCTTGCTGACATGGAGGCACCTTATTTTGAGGTGTTCTGCCTAAATATTTCAGCTGCAGAGCACACTAACTAAAGCTGAAGTTTTCCCACCAGCACACCTACTTTAAAATGCTGTGAAGCACCAAATGACTGGGAGCAGCTCTGCCTTGTGTTTGTCACCTCCATTAAAGCCTCTTGGACTCAGCTCTTTGCTAAAACACCAGAGCACAGAATTGAAGGAGGAATAGCAAACCTGGAGCAAGGCACTGCTGTGTCCTTCCCCTGTCTCTGCATCCCCTGCTGCAGGGAACTGCATTTTCAGCTCTTGTAAGGGAAACGCTGCACAATTCTGGGCAATAACTCATGGGAAAAGCCTTTTGATTGTTCACTCCTTTTGCTCCCAGCAGTGGAATGTCAGGTGAAATCTGAGCGTTTGGTATTCATGAAGTTCTTCAGAGAAGTTTATTCTCTCAGCTCAGGAGGGGGGGGGGGGGAAGAGGTGGAGTTTCTGTATCAAATATTGAGCTATTTGATTTTGAGCAGATTTTGATATTGAGCAGGGTTTCACTGCCTGAATAATCCAGGTGTTAATATTTAGCCACATATTGGTCTCATCCAAAGCCAGGGGAAGAGCCAGTGCTGACCATGTTTGTTTACTGGAAAGATTCTCTGCGAGAAAACAAGCCTAAAATCTAAATATTTTGCATTCTTGTATGGCCATCTAAACTCTGCCTGGAGGTGTTTCCCAGGTTCAGACATTCCTGGGCAGCAGGAGTGCCGGGCACTGCAGGGCTGATGTGCTGCTTGTCCTGGGCTGGTTCCCCCCCAGCTGAACAGAGGGGGTTCAGCTCTGACCCAGAGCCCCTTTGTGCCTCTGCTGCTCAGAGCACACCCAGGGCACAGCCAGCTGTGGGCACAGCCAGCTGTGGGCACAGCCAGCTGTGGGCACACCCTGGAGCAGCCACAGGCTTTAGGAAGTTCCAGGTAGGAGCTGAGCAGGAGAATCTTCACCTTTTCAGCAGGTGTGTGCATGCCCTGGTTGGGTCTAAAGCTGGGGCAGGAATTCCTCCTCGGACTGTTCCTGCAGGACAAATGTGTTTCTTTTTATCTCCAGAAGTTTTGTCCCAGTGCTCCCCTTGGTCCTGTTTTGCTGTCACCCCTGGGCCCACTCCCAAAGCTCAGCCAAGAGCCTGAAGTCTCAGATTCACCCAGGGAAAAGCACTTATGGCTCAAAGCTGGGCAACAAATCCCACACAGCAACAGGAAAAAACCAGTGTGGCTGAGCAGCATTCATGTGATAGAGCCCAGAGTGTTCTCCTGGGGTTGTTCCATTTCTAATTTCACTCAAATGTTAATTTTGAAAGGAGAATGGGACACTGGATTGTTCACTAAGAGCAGATTCAGATCTGCCACTTCATCTCTTGTACATCCTTGATCACGCTGACACTCCCCAGCTTCTAACAAATAATTCTGTTGAGCTAGCAATTAGAAATCAAATTAGCAAATTAAATCAGAAAAATAGAAGGATGACCTGTCCTGCCTTACATTATGTCTTTTTTTTATGTATAGAAAGGCACATATAGGCCTTGTGGTTCAGGAAGACTATTTCTGTTCTGCCTGTACATGGCTCACAGAGGAGCACTGTGGTGCATGAAGCAGCCCCCTGGGTGCAGCAGTAATTCCTGTAGTGCTGTTAAAGCTGACTGGGATTTTTATCTCTATTCCCAGCCAACAAAAACACTGAAGCTCTCACAGCAGTGCAGTTGTACAGTCCTAGAAGCAGCCTGGGGATGCTCGACATCCAAGGGAGTTTTCATGCCCAAAAAGACTCATCTAAACAAGCTAAAAGAAAACATAGGAAGAAGAGAGTAATATTTGGGTGATCACAGCAAGGGAAGCAGACAGGACTGAAGTCACTGCGTTTGGACCTGAACACACCACACTGTCAGTCTTTCCATCACACCCACACGTTCAGCTCTGAGCCTTTCCACAGCTCCGTTCCACAAATATTTACCAAACTCCAAATCTCAGCACTTGTTGGAAAGGTCTGAAGAACATTTCAACACCTATTGTAGCTGACACGTCAAATCAGTCAGCAACTTCTTCAGGCAACTTAGTTACCAACCACTTCCATCCTCACCTGATTGCTGGTCCCGTAATATCTTGTTTCACTGACATTTTATTCACTTTTGGGCTTCCAAGTTCCCCTCTCAGAAGTCAGACTCACAGATATTTATTTCTGCATCCCCTCAGGTTGTCCCTACTGGCAGTTGGGAAGCTCAGGGTCATGCTCTGCTCTGCCCTCTTAGGCCATAAACAGAGAAGAATCCAACCCTTGGTCTGAGCAACCTCGCCCTGGGGGTTTCCAAAAATTCACCTTTTTCTCCTACACATCCTATGCTGTCAATGTGGGGGTTTTGTGCACTTGAATAACAGATTTGCACAAATCTGCTGACCAGGAGCAATACCTGAACTGGTCAGTGGCACTGTGATAATTTGGGTGGCAAGACCCTTCTCAGTCCAAGTCAGATGGAGCTCCCTGGGTTTGTTGCTGGGCAGGGACAGGACAAACCCTCCTCGCTGATTCCCACATGGAATCCTGGCTCAGCCGTGCCTGAAATCCCAAGGCAGGTGGAACCAAACCAAACACTGGTGTTCTGGGCTCCATCTGAAGACCCTGACACCCGGCACAGCCCACCCTCTACCACAAAGAAAACCTGGATTTGGCAACTGTGCCGTTTGTGGCAGACAATTCACCGGTTTAGCAGCCAAAAGAGCAGGTTGCAGCGCCAGGAGCGCTTCTGCAGAGGAGTTCTGAGGAACAGGGAAGGTGCTGGGAGGTAAAGCTCCCACATGGTGCAAACTGTGGCTCTAATTGTCCCTGTGTGTGCCATCCCCAGCCATCTGCGCTCCTCCAAACACAAACACAAGCTGTGAGCTCCAGAGCCCCACACAGCGATTTGCTTTGCTCTCCTTGTCTGGGAAGGAGCCTCAGTCAGGCCGTGAAAAGCAACTTTTATTCCAAAAAAAACCCCCAAATAAAAATAATTGCCATTCAAAAGCTGAGCTCCACACTCCCAGGGGTCACTCTCACCTCCTGCTGCTGGCCAGGGAACGTGACAGTGCCCGGTGGCTTCTTCTAAAGGCAAATTGAGACAATAAAAATTCTCCACAGGGAGCCCAGAGGGGTCTGAAGCACGTCCCAGCTCTGCCATCTCTCAGGTGAGCGGTTCACCTTCCAAGCAGCATCTGGAGTGCCTAATTTCCCTCATTTTCTTCCATTTGCAGTAGTCCCACAGCCAAGGTCATTTTATTTAGCTCCATTAAAGCTTATCTTCCCTGATCAATTCTCTGATGGTGCTGTATCAGACTGAAAGGGATGGTTACCCAGCTCAGTTACAGCTTCCCAATCCCCAGGGCTTTGGGAAGGGAGGGATTCTGAGCCTTGCTGAAAGCAGTTGGTTCCAGAAACTGGAGTTCGACATTGTCAGGTTATATTAAAGAGAGGAACTTTGACTAAAAAAAAAATGAATATAAAAGAAAAAAGGCTTCACTTGAGTCCTGCCTGGTCCCTGAGAAACAATGAGAAGCACAGCATTCTTGTAGAACAGGTATTTCTGTCTCACCTTTGCTATTGCTCCTTTACAGAGAATTTCCATCTGCCTTTGAACTATTTGTTTCTTTTCTCAAAACTCTTTTTTTTTTTTTTTTTTTCTTGAAAATACCCTGGGCTTTTAGGTTTGATTTTGCTAATTGTTTAATTAACAGAGAGTTTAGGAAACTCCAAAAATTGCACTTTACTTCATCCAGTACAAAAAAAAAAAAAAAAAGCAAAGCCCTGACAGAAACACCAAAGAGAAAAAGCTGAACCGTCTAATGTGAAGCTTCACATTTTTACCCATATTTTGCTCATCCCATGTGGAGGTTGCCAGACCCACAAGACACACAGTTATTCTCATGCAGATGTGCTCAGCTGGGCCCCCATCGCAGTGGGGGCTTTTTATGTTGCTTCCACTGATGAACTTCAAAGCCCTCTTTTCTTCCCCACTGTTCCATTTCTCTCTGAATTACTGTAATCTTGTTTGCTCTCATGTAAAGCACTTACTTTCATTGAAAGGAATTTCCTAGTAACTCTTTACTGCAAACATCCCAGTGTAAGGATCAAAAAGGGGTTCAACAAATGGCTAATCCTGTTGGGAAGTATCAACTTTTGTTTTCCAGTGTGGAACCAAGTAGCTGTCAATTTAACAGAGGTGGATACCAAGCTAGTCCAGTTTCATAAATGGCAAATTAGGCCATCAGAATTAATTTCCTTCTCCCAGGGCCAAGGCCACTGCTCATTCTGGGGGGCTCAGGTATCCCCTCACTGCAGCTCTGTGGTGAACAGCACAGCAGAGAGTCCTGACCAGCAGCACAGGACATTCCCCTGGTCCTCAGCATCAAAAACATGCACAGGCTTTTCGTGGATCTTCTGCACTGGAAGGATTTCAAAGGCCAGGACAAAAAGTACTCAAAAACAGCAAATCAGTAGCCAAGATCAGGACTTCACTGGCCTTTTCCATGCCCAGCTCAGAGCAGGACAGACTGGAACACAGGTCCACACTCTCTTTATTTCTACACTATTTCATAAGCCCTAAATGGTGCTGATGAGGGACCAACCCAACCCTAAAGGGCTTATCTGGCACTGGGACCAACCACGGGTCTGTCACTCCCCACTCCCCAGCACACACACACTTCCAGAAATAAAGATCATTTCTTTTTCCTAATTTCATCTTGGTGACTGAGAGCAGTGGGAAAGCAGCAATGCAGCTTTTCACCCTCTGTTTAAATCTCTTGGTCACGGTGACTTTGAAGATCATGAGAGAGCTCAGATGCTCAAAGCATCTTAATAGATTGTCTGGAAAGGGATCTCGGAGTTTGAGTCTGCACCAGAAAGTCTGTGGAGGCAGCAGGTAGAAAAAAAATTATCTAATCCTCTTTCTAGGGGAGTTAAAACTCACTGCCAGTGCTGTTGTAATGCTACTGCCAATAAATTCTCCTCATAAATCTCCAGATGAAAGATTTCTCCGCAGTTGTCAGCCGATGTCTCTGGCTCTGATATTCCCTCACTTGCTCTCAGACCAAGCAGAGCTGTCACAGTCTGGGCTTTGGTGGCATTTCCCTTCCAAAACAGCTAATTCCATCTGCTTTCTCCCTGCAGGAACTCACTATGGCACCAACTCAGGCAACATCTGCACCACCCCTGGCTGTGTCACGGCAGGTAACGGGGTCACTCTGAGGGGTTATTGCACAGGGGGTGTTTTATGGGTTGGTGCTGGACCTGAGTAAAAGGTAATTCAGGCTTTAAGGATGAAGAAGTTGAAAAGGAACGAGATTTCCCCTTGGCCAGGGGGTATTATCCATAAGGAAGTAGTACAGGAAAATTGCCACTGTGGCCAACAGCCCTCTGGCCTGAGCCACAGGGACATGGGCTGGCCAACAGTCTGTCCCTTAGTGTGGTAAGAATCCCTTTAGAATGAATTCTCTCTGTGAGTGCAGCCTATACATGGGGCATTCACCCTCTTCTTTTTGGCATCCACACCTCAGGAGAGGTGGGACTCCAGCAGGGATGTTCCCAAATCCCCCCTGGAACACTGGTTTCTCAGGCAGGGGAGCCCTGGGCAGCACCCCCATGCCTGGAGGGCACTGTGCTGTGGGAGAGCAGAAAATGGGATCCTTCAAGCCCTGACACATGGGAATGACTCTTGCCAAGCAGCTCCTTGACAGTCTTTGGTAGTGCCAGAGAGCGCTGGGCAGCCTGTGGGATTCAGCTCTCCAATTTTGGTACCCAGCTGCCAGAATAATCCAGAACATGGACCCCACAGCTGACCCGTGCCAGGATTTCTACCAGTACGCCTGTGGGGGCTGGCTGAGCAGGCACATCATCCCAGAGACCAGCTCCAGGTACAGCATCTTCGACACCCTGAGGGACGAGCTGGAGATCATCCTGAAAGGTAGGAATGAGGCCACTCCATCCTCACACACTTGTGTTTGGTTTCAGGGGTTCTTGGCTACACATTGCACAGAGAAATGAACCTGCAGAGAGAAGTGTGGATTGTGATTTTTTTTTTTTTTTTCCTCTCTGGTCCTTTAATCTCCACACCTCTTACTGCCCCCATTTTGCAGGAACATTCTGTTCCCACTAAAAATTAGCCATAGGTGATTTGGTACTAACTTCAAAAGGAGCAGGACAAGCCTGCACATCCTTCCACCTGACACTTTGGCCATTAATAGCCCCTCTAAAGAGCTCTCCAGTCTCACAGTAATTGCAGGCTGCAGAAACAAGTGTTTCTCATAGCCCTGAATTCTCAGGGGTTTCTGTGAAATGATCAAAGCTCTCCAGGGCACAAATCTCATGGCAATGGTTCCTTCCCCAGGTGTGCTGGAGACTTCAGATCAAGGGGACAGAGAGGCATTTCAGAAAGCTAAAATCCTTTACAAGTCCTGCATGAATGAGAGTGAGTCCCTTCTTGTTCCATCGATCCCCGTGGTCAATACTGAATCTACAGAAGTGCCAATGTTCTGCTCAGTCCACTCAATATCTGTCTAATCCCTCCTGGAAACTCATCCTCAGATGGATGAACATGCCTGGCTACATCATTAGGGCCTAAAGTGCACATTTGGGACGTGGAAAGGATGGAGGTTGGGTACCCACCCCTGGGCTGGGGCAAAACCTTCCCTTCAGAGTGCACAAACCTGTCCCACTTCATCCTTCCCAAAGCAACCCAGTAAAAGTCAGCACTGGAGTCTCAGAAGTGTTTTCACTGCTTTTCTGAAGACTGATGCAGGGGACAGATGGTTTCATGGTGTCTCTTATTTTGGACCATGACCAATTCAGCTTCAGATTTGAACTGTTAGGCCCATTACCTGTTTTTCTGTGAAAACAATACAACATTTGTCTTTCCCCTCTCAGGCCTTATAGAGCAGCGAGATTCTTTGCCTCTGCTGGAGGCCTTAAGGATGGTTGGAGACTGGCCAGTGGCTTCTGCAGACTGGAACAAGACCAAAGGTAATGCTGGGCCTGAAAGGGTTCAATAATGTGCAGTCAGAATCATTTACTGCACTAGGGAGGCCACTGTCAGTGAATTAAACCCCCCATTTTCAGCTTTTCTTCATGAACAAGAGTCAGGGGGTCACACATAGTTAACACATAGATATGTATATATATAGAATTAGTTCTAAACAATTTTAGCACAGCAAACTTCACAACTTCAATCAGTCCTGACACAGATGGACAAATGGTGTTTGTTCTCCCTTTTGTCTCCCAGAGCCAAGCTGGAGCATGGAAGAAAAGCTGTCCATAATGAACTCCAGGTTCAACAAACGTGTCCTCATCGACATGTTCGTGTGGAACGATGACAGGGACTCCAGCAGACACATCATTTATGTAAGCCAGAAATCACAGGGCATTATTTATATCCCAGAATCACAGTGGGCAGTGATTTACACTGCAGGCAGATGAGCTTTCCCTAGCACAGCACTGGCCAAATGCAGGGAACAGCCAGCTCTGTGCCCCAAGTGACAGATCTGTCCCAAAGACAGATCAGGAAACATTTCATGGCAGCATAATTATTTTTTTTTCCAGTAAAAGGAATAAGAATCAATGGAAATTTGCCGATTTACAGCATTTAAGGGCTGTAAATTCTTGTGACTCTCAAAATGATGGTGAGGTTTAATGTATAGCAGGAAACCCTGGGTCTAAAAATGTAAATAATATTTCAGAGTTTGTTCATGAATGGTTCTGCAGGAAGTCCATCCCTCAAGTCAAGCAACTTAGAAAAGTTGCTTAAATTTATTCTTGGATCTCAGTGGGGACTGAAAGATTTTGCTCAACAACTCCCACCAAGATCCACCCTGTCCTTACCTAAAAATCCAGAGACCAAAGTTGTCCCTTCCATCTCCCCCAGTCCTCAGAGAGCTGAAGTTCTCTGCCTGTCTGGCTGCTGTGTCATTCCAGCACTGCAAGGATGGAACAGCATTTCAGGTTGCCTCTCCAGGATTCCTTTGGACAGCCCCAATTCCTGTTCATCCCTAACCAGAGAAATGTGTTTTCCTTCAGATTGACCAGCCAAGCTTGGGAATGCCATCCAGGGATTACTACTTTAATGGGGGCAACTATCAAAGGGTGAGTGTTCCTTGTAATTCATTTACTATGTGCCACTAAAATAACTTTATTGTGCTTTGGAAAACTCGAACATGTGAATCTTCAGGGCATGTAACAATCAGAGTTAGACTGTGACATTCATTGCTACATTTTTTTTCCTAATTATGCCAAAATTTTGTAACATTTACAAAAGGACTGAACAACTGTATAAATATCAAGCCTCCCCAGAACCGGCCAACCACAAAGAATATTATGGGGAAATAAAATCATTGAACAGTCCCTCATTCTGAAGGGCAGGTTCACATTTTCAGTGCAGGTTGTCTTGGATTCCCTTCTATCTTCCTCTAAATCCACCGATTCTCAGCTAGCAAGAATCTGCTGCCACCTACTCTCCCCTTTCCCCAGAATTACAGGAAAATTGTGGGAGATGATTTCCTGGCTGTTTTTCTCTGCCAGTGCTCAGGGCAAAAGCACTGATTGTGCAAAAACACTGTTTCTGTAAATACACAGAAAGCTGTTGCAAACAGAGCCAGATAATTTATCTGTTTCCAAGATGAAAATACTGCTTTAGTACATTGCATTTCCCTCAATTATGTCATGCTAACAAAGAGTATTTGCAGCCCAACATCAAACCAATTTTCCTAACAAGAATGGAAGGGAAAACAGAGGGACAACAATCAGCATTTGAGACTCTTTTGTCTCGTGGTTGTAAAGGCAGATGAAAACATCAGTGGGAAGAGATTGCTTCTTCCTTCAGTGTGTTTGACCATATTCTCATGCATCATGGAGCTTGGACACAGCCCTGAGAGGTTTATACAGGATTGTTTCCACACCTTCTGGGCACCTTTACAGGCTGCCAGCTCCTGATCCAGAACAACCTCCTGGTAGCTGTGCTGGGCACTGCAGGAGCTGCTGAACCAGGAGTCTGTCCTGCAAGTGTCACCTGCACAGAGCAGTTACAGCAGAAAAGAGGGATTTTCATGCACTGGCACATGGGGGTCAGACATAGATCAACTTGTAGGAGATAGAAAATCAGGTACAGTGCAGAGACAATCCCAAATTAGCACAAGAAAACCATCTCTGCTCGATACAGCTTTAATTTGAAGCCATAAACCAGCGTGGGCCAGGCTGTGTCTTTAATCCTAATGACTAAGGAGGAGACACAACCCCTTTTTATTTGCTATTTACCAGCTGGCTGCCCCCAGACAATGACCCAACTCTGATGACCCAAACTCCCCCTGTGCTTAGTCCAGCATCCTTTGGCAAAGCTCCTCCTGAGGCCTGGGGGAGTCTGGCCTGATTAAGGGCTCAGCCTAAAACCACAAATCATCGTCCTGCAAGTGCCCAGACACAATTTCACAACAGTTGCTGTGTTTATCTGGATTCCAAGGTCTGTGGAGGAAGAAAAGTGTGCAAGAAGAACAGGTAACATGAGGTTTTCCTGTATCAGGGATCAGCAGCCAAATCTCTTTTCAAAGCCCTTTCTGGGGCATAAATCAGCCAGAACCTCCCACCAGGAATAAAGCAAAGGTGTCACTGGAGCTGTCTGAGACAGAGCTTTTGTCTCAGTTAGCAAAGGCAGAGTTCAGGAGATTTATGGTACTACTTTCAGAGAATTCAAACCTTCCACTCTTACTCTGGGATTTTGGCTGGTGGGGATCACTGCTCCCATAGAGTAACTCGAGCCTTCTCTTTGCTGGAGCAGCAATTCTGACTCAGAGTGCCCCAGCTGGATTGCACAGGGGAGCACAAAGTGTGTTTTGAGGCTGGTGACTGCCCTGTGGGGCATTCCAGGATGAACTGAGCTCCAAGCTGTAGCAGGAGCATCTACCATAGGGGAAAAAAGCATCTACCATAGGGGAAAAAAGCACTCAGTGCTGCCCACACCCCCTGTTTGCCACGTGCAGGTGAGAGAGGCTTATCTGCAGTTCATGATCACCATCGCCAAAATGATCCGGGAGGACCAGAACGTGTCCAGAGATGATTCCTTTGTCCAGGAGGAGATGGCAAAGGTGATGGAGCTGGAAACAGAGATTGCAAATGTGAGTCCAGAGACCGAGGCCTCGGGGTGCCAGGGGGGTGAGGGAGGAGGGGGACGGGTCTCGCTGTTTTCAACACACACAAAGCCCACGGCCTGAAAGACAGGGGGAAGAAAACTTCTTGTGCCATGAACAGCCCAGAAATCATTGTCTCTGTGTCTGTAACTGCCTGCTGAGCACGCTGCTGTGCTGCTCCAGTCCTGGCTGTATTCATGTTTGGAACTCTTCTGCTAAACATACGCTGTGATAACACCAGGGCTCGCTCCCTTTGCATCCTTAGAAATCTGCAGCCCCCTGAAGATCTCCCAGAGCTGGTTCTGCCATTCTAGAGGACAGAGGCAACCACTTGGCTCAGCATATCACTGAAATATTATTGAATAGCAGGGACCAGAGTTCCTGCAGCACTGGGCACCATCCAATGAGCTTCCTCTCTCCTCAGATAAATGGTTTATTTGCATGTTATTTGAGTGTTCATTTGTGCACATGCATGTGATTTCAGCCACTGATATTTCTGTCAGTTGATTCCAGTAATAACCTTGTGAATGTCTTCAGGCAACAACCCCAGCAGAGGAAAGGCACGATGTGACCCTGTTGTACAACAAAATGACCTTAACAGAGCTACAGGAAAAGTTTGCATTGAATGTAAGTGCTTAATGAGCAGTCTCATACTTTCAGTATCTTAATTGCAATGGAAATGGCTTTGTGAATTTGTCACTGACTCAACAAAGAGGTATAAAATCAATCCCATTCTTAATCTTGTCTTCAGAGTCTCTTAAAAAGCTTTTTTCTACTGAACAGCACTACAGCTACATTCAAGGCCATAAAACTGTAGAAAGTCCAGTTACTGAGGCACTTAAACACCCACCATTGGCATCTCTCTGTCTGCCTAGGAATTTAACTGGACCTTCTTCATCCAAGGTGTCATGTCTTCAGTAAGTGTCCAGGTTGACCCAGAGGAGGAGGTGGTTGTCTATGGCATGCACTACCTGCAGGAGCTGAAAGCAATCATCTCCAAGTACTCAGCAAGGTAAAAAGCTGGAGAATATGCCATCAAAAGTCAATTATTGGACCCCCTTTTTTAGTTCTGCCAGGGCTTCTCCGAGGAAAATGAGACCCCTGTAAAATATGGGAAATGTCTTTCAGTCTCAAAGCACTTCAGCAACAAACGTCTCACCTGCTGCTTGCTTACAGAAGGTTAAATAGGAAGCAAAAAATACATCACAGGCTTAGGTCTTGTTACATTCTAGAAGGAAAAGCAATAAGAAATTAACTCCTGAACACACATGGCAGTCCAGGCCTCAGGCTGGACAACTCCAGTGAAATGAGAACAGTCACCTGCAGACACTGTGAAACCCATGACTGCCAGCAATCATTTGCTTCCTTATCTCATCCCAAATGGCTGGCTGGCTGCACTAGAGTTGGTTTTTGCAGGGGATTAAGTTCAGCTCTGCTTTCCCACACAGCACCATCCAGAACTACCTCATCTGGCGGCTGGTGATCGACCGCGTCAGCAGCTTGAGCCGCCGCTTCAAGGACGCCCGGGCCAGCTACAGGAAGGTATTTCCCCTCTTCCTGGAGAGCTCAGTGCTGGAGGAGAGCCCAACAGCTCCAGAACGAGTCTTTATCAACACAGCCATGGCAGGGGGGTGGAACTGGATGAGCTTTGAGGTCCCTTCCAACCCAAACCATCCCGCGATGCCGTGATTGGGTCGCGTAATCCCCAAACACGGCCCAGGGCAGCGATGGAAACCTTTGTGTCAGGCTAACCTGCTGGTCAGGCCAGACTTGGAGAGGCACAGGCAGGGCCAAAGCTGTGCTTGGTGCTGCAGGCTCTGTACGGGACGACGCTGGAGGAGGCGCGGTGGAGGGAGTGCGTGAGCTACGTCAACAACAACATGGAGAACGCGGTGGGAGCCATGTATGTCCGGGAGACATTTGCTGGTGAGAGCAAGAGGATGGTATGTAGTTCACCCTTCATACTCCTGTACCTCCACTGTGCCCACAGAGCCCCTTCCCTTCCCCCTGAGCCCCCCAGAATATTTTGTCTGTGAAAGATCCCCCCCGAGGCAAGAGCCAGAACTCGGTTATGATGCTCTTTTGAATGCTGGGTACCGCGGTTTAGAGCAGAGAATCAGGGGGCATCAGGCTTCAGCAGGAAGCTTTTCACCCCTCCTTAGCTCTGCCTGGGGAAATGGAAATCCTGGAAGTGTTTCATGCCTTACTGGTTCTCTTTTAGGTGCGAGATTTAATAGAGAAGATCCGCGAAGTGTTCGTGGAGACTTTGGATGAGTTGCAGTGGATGGATGAGGCATCCAAGGAGAAAGCCAGGGAGAAGGTCAGAGATAACAGGGAACTTCAGTATTCCCTTATGAATGGGAAATACTTGGAGATTTGTAGTACCTCTGTTTCCAGTTCCTCTACAAAATGGAGGAAAATGCTTCAGTGTTCACTATTCCATTATCTTATCACACTGTCCTTTCCTTTTAATCCTCTGCTAGCCCACATCAGCTAGAATGGCAATTGGATACAATGCAATCCCCCAGGGAAAACATTTCATTGGCCATCAGCACCATTCCAATAGCAAGGGGAAAAAAAACAAACTAAACTATTCTATTCAGTAAAGTACTGAAACTTCACAAAAAACCCACCACACAGCAACAAAAAACACAGTTAAGAGGAAACATTGAATTCTTTTCTTCTAGGCAATGGCAATCAAAGAACAAATTGGCTATCCAGATTACATTTTGGAAGATCAGAATGAAAAACTGGATCAGGAATATGCCAATGTAAGTATTCTGTGCACACCTCACCAAGTACCTCAAGATAAAAAACTGCTCTTATTTTCTTGCCACTTGGAATTCTTATACCTGTACCAGTGTCCTTTCCAAGGACATTAAAAAGAACATATTGGTAAATAAATGCATGCAGAGGGACAACTTTTGGTGGATACCATGCAATCAGAAAACATCATTTAGAGGATACATTTGGTGGTTTGAGGAGTCCCTCTGTCTGCACAGCTGACTAATACACTTGGAGCTCTGTTTCTTTAGTTAAACTTCAGTGAACACAATTACTTTGAAAACATCCTGGAAAACCTGCGAGCTGGAGCCCAAAAGAGCTTGAAAAAACTTCGAGAGAGAGTCGACCAAGACATGTGAGTTGCCAGGCAGCACTTCACAGACCCAGAGCCAGTTCTGGATTGAGGGTGAGGGTGTGTAAGTCAGGCTGTGGGCAGATGAGGGTGCTGGGGGCTGAGATAGCCAAGGAATTATTTTGGATGAGAGGTGCCCACAAACAAGCCACCAGGTATTTCCTGGTGTCAGGATTTCCTCACAGCTGTGCTCAATGCACCCTTCTTCCCTACATGAATCCTTTCCTTGTACAATTTCCTTTGAGGGATTTCCCTTATCAGCAAATTATATTTCTTCATATATCCTTATATATAATCCTTATAAGGATTATTTCCTTACAATCCTTTCCCATACACCCTGCATTTTTTTAACAATAATTAAATTAGAAGAATGACTAAAAAAAGAAAAAAATCCCTACTAACTGTGTGCAACGTTTGTTTTTAGCTGGATAATTGGAGCTGCAGTGGTCAATGCATTCTATTCCCCCAACAGGAACCAGATAGGTAGGTTTGAACAGCTTTGAACAGCTGCATGGAACTGATTCACCATCTTCAGCCCCACAGCAGTGCAGCTCTGCATCCAGAGGCAGAGCTGGGCAAAGCCCTCCCCTGACACATCAGCTGGGTGGGTTTGTGCAGAGCTGCTCCACTGGCACTGAGTGCCCTTGGTGCCTGCAGGAATCCCTCCTGTGCCTGTTTTACACCCCAAACATTGTTGGTATCAGCAGATGATTTCTAACGTTTCCTTAACCCAAATAAAGCAATAATACATCCATTGGTTCCCCTATAAAATGGCTCTCACACACAAACTGTGCCTGTCCCCAAAAGACAGCTCCTAAACATTCTGTTCTTGACTCACTGCAGCAAACATTATGCACCAAATTAGGCTAAACTTAATGTAAATGATGCTTGGGCCTCAAACAGGGAGATACTGTAGCTGCAGATGTGCCAAATTAAACCTTTATTAACTTGTCATTTCCCATTTATCAGGAGAGGAACAATTTCACAGGAGGCATGAGCTTGTTTCTAATCATTTTATACTTTGTGTTCCTTCCTGACCCTTACACCAGGCAAACAAGCTGTCTGCCAAGGATGCAAAAGTAAAGCCACCTTACAGTATCTCCCCTTCTTTGCAGTTTTTCCTGCTGGGATCCTCCAGCCCCCCTTCTTCAGCAAGCACCAGCCACAGGCCCTGAACTTCGGGGGCATCGGGATGGTCATTGGGCACGAGATCACGCACGGCTTCGATGACAACGGTGAGGAGAGAGCTGGGAAATGGGATTATTTCGGCTAAAACTCCTTCCACTGCCAGGAATTCCCGTGCCAGACTGCTGGGACTGCAGAGCCCTGCACAGACGGTCACATCCCTGCCTGGGAGCAGCTCAGGCACACGGGGAACACCCCAGGGAGGGTGGGGGAAGTTTTTTTCCATGATGGATAATCCAGCTGGAAATAAAACCAGGCCTTAGTGCCATAGCTGAAGTCAGGGCTGCTGAACAGGAAATCATGGAATAACAGAGATCATAGCTGATCTTGTCCATCCCCTCATGACAAGGAGGATCAGCTGTGCCACAAACAGTCCTGAGCATCCAAACCAAAGGGGGAAGAACAGTGGCTTCTTTCTCTCACTGAAAACCTCACTTTTTTCCTTGGATTTCCCTGCAGGAAGGAATTTTGATAAAGATGGGAACATGCTGGACTGGTGGAGCAACTTCTCAGCGCTGCATTTCAAGGAGCAGTCCCGGTGCATGGTGCACCAGTACGGGAACTACACCTGGGAGCTGGCAGGGGGGCAGAACGTGAGTAACAACCACAGCTCTGCACACTGCTGGAAACGGGGAACCCCTACAGAGCACACACCCCAAATACTGCAGCCAGCTCTTCTGGAAACAGGGAACCCCTACAGAGCACACACCCCAAATACTGCAGCCAGCTCTTCTGGGAATAAGGCACAGCAGCAGCCCAGAGAGCCCAGGCTCTGTGTGCAGGGAGGTTCTGCCCAGCACCAGCCCAGCTCCTCTTCATGGTTCACTCATATATATGGTCTCCAATCTACAGCTTTTACCCTGTGATTTCTTAAATTTTTATTCTTTCCTTACTTGCCCCAGCACAAAGTCATTGCTTGTCTGTGTTGTATGACTGTGCTTCAGCCTGTGGTTCTTAGAGCTGCTGATTTTACTGACTACGGAGTAAATGAGTGGTTGTTTTTTACAGGTCAGTGGCATCAGCACGTTAGGAGAAAACATTGCAGATAACGGAGGAGTCCGACAGGCTTACAAGGTAACTCAAACACACTGGGAATCACTTCACCTGGACCCAGCAGTGGGGTTACCCACTCTGTCCTAAAAAAGATGACACTTAACATGTTTTTACCATATGCAAAAAGCTAAAGCCTCAGTTACATGTCTAGAAGCTTCTGTCCCCCACGGATCCAGTCAGAGTAGGATCTGCCATTCCTGGACCTGGGAGCAGCCCAAAGGTGGAGCTCCAGGGTGAGCAAGGAATGTTCTCCCCTGCAAATGACCCTTCCAGATGTCCCAGTACAACTTTTTATCTTTGGTGTTTTGCGTATGGCACCAGTTAAGGGTGTTCATAGCCCACCCTGAATTTTCAGAAAACTGACATTTCTGACCCCGAGGGACAACATTCCAATTAATGACTTCCTTAGAATTGTTTCAAAAGCCATTGCAGGTGTGCAGGAGCAGAGTGGGATGACACAAACTGCCTGCTTAAGAATCCATGGATGTTCTGTGGTGCTGGGTCTATTTTTACCCTCAGCTCTCCCTTTTGTTTCATGTGCTTTGGGACTATCTCAGCAACAGAGAGGCTGCAGAAACAGAACACTGGGAATTAACCAGCATGAGGACACATTAACTTGTCTCCATCATGTCAATATAGCTAAAAAAAGCAAATTGGCCAATTAATGTGTAACAATAACAGGTAATGGGTTTAACACTGAGCAAGGTTGTTATCTGCTATTTTATGAGCAGTTACCTGAAGAGAGAAAAATCATCACTCTAGAGCTGTGGAGGAGACTTAACACTTTATTTCCAGATACAAATTCCTGTGGAAAGAGTCTATGAAGTCAGCTTATGCTGACAGCTTAGTCATAAAATTCTCTGTACTGTTGTATTAGAGAGAGAAAACCCACACAAGTACAGAAGGGAAACATGTTGGGTTCATTCATATTGTGGCTAAAGCCTCCCACCCCAAGAAAACATTCAATATCCCCCTCCTGCTGCTCCTCTGAGTTGGATTTATCATCATTTCCAGGCCTATTTGAAGTGGCTGGAACGGGAAGGGAAGGAGCCAAAGCTTCCTGGACTGAACCTGTCCCACAAACAGCTTTTCTTCCTCAATTTTGCCCAGGTAAGAACAGTCAGGGTTGTCCCTCAGACCTCAGTTCATGTGATGAAGGAAACACCTGGTGAAATCACCTGCTGATAGATTCATCCCAAAGCATCAGATCTTGATCCAAGAATTTGTAAAACAAAAACTAATTAGTAAATACTTGCATCTATTCTGCCTCTCTATAAAACATCCTCCAGTGATATTGTAACAAACTGGGGTGGCTCTCAGGAAAACTTTGAAAACAAGTGAGAGTGTTCCCAAAATGAACTCCCTTTAATCCTGACCCACTAATTTAATGCTCCCTGTCCAGGTTTGGTGTGGCTCCTACAGGCCAGAATATGCCAGCCAGTCCATAAAGACAGACGTGCACAGCCCTCTGAAGTACAGGTGGGTTTTACTGATTTACTGACTCGGAGCTCGCTCCATTCACCCTCTGGCACCAAGACAGCCCAGAGGGAGAGTTTTATAACACACCAGATAAATCCAAACTGAACTTTCAGGATTTCTGCCATGGCTTGTAGGACACTGCTGGAGAGCACATGGCCTGGGGAATTTACCAGTCCTTAGGGAATGAGCAGGTCCCAGACCCATTCTGTTCTGGTGTTTCACTGGTCACGTTACCTACATGTCCTTGCAGAAGGGATCCCATATTCCAAACTGCAGTCGAGTTCTGAGGCTCCAAAACCCTTCCTGGACACAGCTCTCTCTGTTCCCCAGAGGAGCAATCTCCATGCAGTGTCTCCATGTTAATAAGTGCCTTCTCTTTGCTCAGGGTGATGGGCTCCTTGCAGAACTTTGAAGCCTTCTCCGAGGTGTTCCACTGTAAGAAGGGCACAGCCATGCACCCCGCAGGGAAATGCCGGGTGTGGTGACAGAGGGACAAGGGAAGGGTGACCCGCTCCGGTGCCACCACACACAGCTCGTGGCAGGGCCGTGCCTGGCGTTCTGCTCAGTCCCAGCCAGGGCTGACGGGGCAGCTGCTGGAGTGGGGGTCACAGATCCATGGCACTGAGCTGTCCCAGTGCCACTGGGAGCCCCCGGGCTCGTGGGGATTGGGGGCTGTGCCAGAGCCCACGGCGCGTCCCCGGCCAGAGCGACTGTTTCCAATGACATCCCGACTGTTATCAATCCACTGCATCAGGGTTACAAGGACTGATTCTTTAGTGAAAACAAAACCGACAAACAGCCACAAATCTATTTTTCAGAAAGGAACAATAATTTTAATATTCTTAACTCCACCGTCTGGGGCTCAGCAAACCTGTGTGAGATGTTTCACTGGTCCGTTCCCGGTGTTCTGATCCAGTTTCTGGTGCGTTCTTCCCCAAATCAGGTTAGAGCTGCTGTAAACTCTGCTGTCTGTACCCCTGCACTTTGCTTTGCTGTCAGAGATTGCTGTTTGTCGTGACATGTCACGCAGTGAGCCCTGTGTCGAGATGCCTGTTGCACTCTCCTCCTGCACTTGAGTTCCTCTGCTCCAAAGAACAACCTTCAAGTGACGCATCACTAGAATTAGCACATTTTAGGAGTACAAATTCTGTCGTCATGGTCAAATTGCAGGGTCCCACCCTTCAGAGATATATTTAAAATGATGCTTATTCTTGTAGAAAGTGTATAAAAATACTTTTTGCCAAATAGCAAACATGTATCCATGGAAACAATTAAGCTGGTTTTAATCCTGTGCCTTTTCATTTTGCCATAGGCTATTTTTCAGTATTTACACTTGAAAATGTAACATGTATTAATTTTTAATAAAATTTAAAAGAAAAAAATCACAGTGGCCAGTTCAGCAAGGATTTGCCTATGGAGAGGATTGAGTGGCTTTCCTTGGTAAGCATCTTACCATAATGAGAATATTTTAAACTTTCAACACTTCACAGTGAATTTTAAATACTCTTTCAGCAAATGCTTTTCTTTCTAGCACAGAAATCCCTGGAAAGCAAGACAGTAGCTACTTGTGTGAAATCATGGTGGGATTCTTGGCGTGTCCTGTGCAGGGCCACGAGCTGGACATGATGATCCTTGTGGGTCCCTTCCAGCTCAGGATATTCCATGTTTCTTGTGCTTACCAGGTGCTAAATCACACTATTCCTTTGCTTCCCACTAGTAAAAGGTTTGATCCTGTAAAGTCAGATTGGCACAGAAACCCCCTCTAAAAGTACAAGCTGCTGTGCTTTGTCACCATGTTCACAGGCCACTTTTGGCCTTGGGAATTGCATTTGTTCACTCAGGTCTCAGCAGAGGGACTGACAAACTGCCCGAGCCCAGACTGGGAGGGGGTCACTGCCCCCCATGAGGGAACTGGGGCGAGGGACAGCAGTGTGTGTGTGCCAGGCACAGGAAGGGGCTCAGAGCCCTGGGTTTTCAGGGCAGGAGGTCACACTGCCAGTGTCCTAACTCTGCAAAATCATTGTGCTCTGAAGATGGGCCAGAGGGGTTCAGGCACATGCACCTGGTAAAGGGACAATTCACACGTGCCTGGGAGGGTTTCCAAGTGATCATCACAGCACATGGAAGTTTCTTCATTTTTTTTTTTCATCGAAGTTTATCCCACCTCCCACCCTGCAGAAGGCTCTTCCCAGCTGTCACTTTGTGTCGGTGCCAAGTGCACAGAACTCCAACCTCTCCTCGCAGCCCCAGCCTCCCTTTACAGCCCCAGCCTCCTTTTACAGCCCCAGCCTCCCCTCACAGCCTCACTCCACCCCTGCACTCCCACTCCCCTCCACAGTGGCAGCCCCATCTCCCAGCAGCCGCTGATGCCCTGGGTGACACAGGACTGGAGAGAAGAGATGGGCTCCAAACGCCCAGGAAAGGGCACTGAACTACTCTTGACCACTGCATTCCTTTCCCACAATCATAACCCACTTCAGCCTCGCGGGAAATCCTGTACCGCTGCATTTCAGACTCGTGGGCAATTGGGCATCAGAGAAGCTTTATTACGTTTCTGGGAAAAGAAGGACAATCCCGGTGGTTTCCAGGAGGAACACCAAGCCTTTCCTTCTCCCATGCTGCCATCTGGCGACACACCCGGCTCCAGCTTCCAAAACACACTAAAAGACAGTTTTTTTCAGGCTCCATGAAACACATCCTTGGTGCAGACATTAAACACCCTGCTGTGGCACCACCCAAAAATTTCATTTCTAGGCGGTAGGTGGGTGGCCATGGTTGGTGCTGCACCTCTTCACCTGGCTGTGCAGAGCTCCCAGCTCACCTACAAGCAGCTTCTACCTGCAAGTGTAGTCACTGAAAGTCGCATAGTTATGTGGCTGGAGGACAGATATTTCTTTGCAAAAACGAACTTTGGAGCAATTGCTGCCTCAACACTAATAAATGCCAGCACTAACACCTGCCACCTGTGAGCTGCAGGAAGCACTGACGGTTGCAGAGCTGTAAGATCAGAATTCTGTCCAAAGCCACAGGTCACAGAGGTGTCGGTGCAGCAGCAGGATGACAAAGAGGGCCTTCAGCAACAAGAGAAGTCATTAGAAGATTAAAAAAATTTCCAAAACACAACTTAGCAGAAGGTTGGTTGCAGCACAGAGACAGCTGAAGGTGCCCTGTCATTGTTCTCTGAACCTTCTCCATTTGGGGATGTGGCTTTATCTCAAAAGTTTGCTCAAAAAGCTTTTTATTCAACAATGGGCCCCTCATGAAGGGGTGTTGCAGAGAGACAAGAAGGGGTTAACAATTACCAGTTTCTCCAGTTGGAAATGTTGGAGAATATCCAAAGTTAATGAAACATTAACCAGCTACTAAAGAACTTATCAAAGAGAAAAAAGGTCAAAAAAAAAGTGTACTTTCCCAATTCCTCTTTTTAATATTCATTATGACACAGACAGACCAGCCACAAACCAGCAAAAACAAAAACAGTGGTGGATTTGCTGGGTGCTACTGGAGTTTTCAGAAGGAATTGTCAGAACTGTCTTCTTGACTTGTCTCTGACCACCAAAAGCAAAACCAATTCTCAGCAGACACAAAAGAATCAGCAAAGGCTGTGCCTCTTTTAGGTTCAGATACTTCCAGAACTTTGGAATTGTGGCATCTGTACAAAAATAGCTGGGAGAGACAGAAACTGTAGGCAGTCTGTCCTTCCACAATTACTGAAAAGTAAAGGGTTTCAAAACATGAGAATTATGCCATTATTTGCACTTAAAAAAAAAATACAAAAACGAAACCAAAACCAAAACACAACAGTCACAACAAAACTCTGTACAAAAGGCATTAGGAAACTGTCTTATGTGTGAGTCATGAGGAGTGCCTAAAATGAAAAAAATCCAACAAGCAATAATAGAATAATTAATATGCATCAAGTGTCAGCTGTCCGTGAGGGAAGGAAAAGAGAACTGCAGGCATTCCACACAGCCCACTGCTCCATGAAGGGGATGGATAACAGAAGAGATTTCCAGCTGCTGATGACACTCCCTTGATCACTCAGCTCTTTCAGACCTTGATGTTTCTTTCCCAAGATGCCACTGGGCCATTTCATTACCTCCTTTGCAAACCCTCCTTTTCATTTCCAAGCGGACTTTTCCTTCACAGAGTTGCAGAAGAAAAGGGGTTGTGCTTCCTTAGTTTTAACCATCCCCATTGTCTATCATGCTTCAAACAACAAGATTCTGCAATTCAGGCCTGGTTTCTTTGGGGTCAGCACCCACTTCCTGCACAGGAACAGTTGGTTGATCCCCTTTCTCCTCGATGACCCTCAAGGCCTGACCATGCTGTTCACGCTTTAGGACATGTCAGAGGAAAACACAGAGTATGAACAGTCAGGTTTTAGCAGCTTTTATCAGCAATTCCTGCTCCTTCCACTACTGCCAGACACACCTGGGCTTATTCCTTAAGGGCAGGAGCCACTGCTGGGCCCCTCTCAAATCCCATTTCAACCCATTCCCCAGAAACAGAAAGGAAGGAGAGACATACTCACCTGTGACTCCTGCACCGCTGCAAAGGAAAGCAAACAGGCCATCAACAAGCAGGAAAGGGAACTTCCTATTAATGCCCTTTCCTCCCCACACTGTGCCAGCCAGGGGGCAGTTTTCAGCTGAACATCCAGGACCCTTCTTCAGAGTAATCTTACACAACTACCCCTTTACACTCACACTCTTTGTACTCACATGGCACACGACTTCTCAGTTTCCTCCTCTGACAGGTATGTGTGATGGCAGCTACAGCAGCCAGCACGAGCACAACAGAGACAAGGATTGCTATGATTGCTGGCTCAGGCAGAGCTGGGGAAGGGTCCTGCTTCTTAGGTCTGAGGTGAGAAAAGAAATACTTGTGATGCTACAACCTGCCAGCAGACCCTGCTCTGGAACTGCTGCCCTGTTTTTAACATCACACCTCCACAGCCAGCAGCATTCCCAAGCCTCTGGCTGACTTGGGGGGTAATCCAGGTGGCAGCTGACTCTTACCTCTTTGCTTTAATGCCTCTGAGTGCAAAAGGAGCAAACTCTCACCTCTTCTACTCTAGCTAAGGCATGTGCCAGCTGAAACCCGGATACCAGGAGGCTGCTGCTCTCCATGGCTGCAGATCCAGCTCTGCTGGACCTGCCCAAGGGCCTCCTCTGCACTGACAAGTTCAGATCAGACACTGAAACCTGTCATGTTAAGGAGTTTATAGACGAGTTGAGCTGCTCCTGACAAAGAATTGGAGACAGCAACAGGATTCCACACTCGCTGCCTTACTGCAAGGAGGACACTGCTGTGGGGAACACACCAAAATGCAGAGCCAGCTGTCACAGAACAGCCACTCACCTGGGCCATGGTGTGCAGGCCACAGACATGTTGGCTGTGGAGAAGGTGCCAGGAGGACAAACTTCACACACATGGTCCTTGGTGGCCGTACCTAGAAGGGAGAAGCCCCCAGGATTTCCCCCTGAGCCTCTGCCTCAGGAGAGCTTCAGCTCAGCGTGGCCTCTGGAAGTGACCCAGCCATTACTGCAGAGACCCTTCCCCCCAGACAACAGCACACACACTTCTGCCTTTGCACACCAGCAAAGAGCACAAAGTGCCACCAACCTCCAAAGGCATCCCCCAGGGCAGCTCTGCTGCTGCTGCCACTGACGCTCTGCTGGCTTACCCCATTCTTTGACCACAGTGCCAGGCACACAGACAGTGTAGGGCTGGCAGAGCTCACAGCCTTCAGGCCCGGGGGAGCTGCAGAAGTGCCCTGGCCGACAGCCACACACCGTGTTCTTCGTGTAGGTACACGCTGCTGCTGTCACCAGGTTGGCCCCTGAGAGAAATCCACACACACAGAGCCACGGTGTTGACACGGGGAAACAGCACCCAAAGCAAAAGACAACATTTAGCCTTGTCCTGATGCACTGCTCAACAGCAGCATGACTGTGGATATGTACAGAGTTCCTGATCCTACAGACTCTGGGGATTGTTACGGCCACTCTGGAGGCTCCCAAGGAAGGGACAGGGCCTGGCACTGGGTGAGGGCTGAGTGCTGGCTGGAGAGGATCCCCTGGGTGATGCTCACAGCCATGGGCTGCCTGGCTCTTGTCAGGGCACAGCAGCGGTGTCGGGTCCCCATGGCCACTGTCCACTGAGGTGGGTCACCTCATAGCCACTGCCCCTTGAGGCAGGTGCCCACGGCCACTGGCATCGGTCACCCCATGGCCCCTAAAGCAGAGGGAACCGCCCCAAGCTGAGGTGGTGAGCAGGGAGGGCAGGGAGGGCAGGCAGGGCAGGCAGGGCAGGCAGAGCACGAAGGGCAGGCAGGGCAGGCAGGACAGGCAGCAGTACGTACCCGCAGCACACGTGGGGCAGCACTTGGTGCCATTGGGGTACTCGCCCAGCTCACAACCCGTGGCATCTGAGAGCTCCAGCTGCGTGACCAGCACCACGGTGAGGACCTCGGGGCAACACAAGGACGGGGTTATACCTTGAGAACCGGGTTCTGCCTCTGGGCCACCATGCGTGTTCCCTCACGGCCACCGAGGCTGTTCCCTCATGGCCACCGAGGCTGTTCCCTCATGGCCACCATGGGTGTTCCCTCACAGTCACTGAGGCTGTTCCCTCACGATCACCAAGGCTGTTCCCTCATGATCATCGAGGCTGTTCCCTCATGATCACCGAGGCTGTTCCCTCATGATCACCGAGGCTGTTCCCTCATGATCACCGAGGCGGTTCCCTCACGGCCACCGAGGCGGTTCCCTCATGGCCACCGAGGCGGTTCCCTCATGGCCACCAAGGCAGTTCCCTCACGATCACCAAGGCGGTTCCCTCATGGCCACCGAGGCGGTTCCCTCATGGCCCCACTCACCAGCCAAACGGTGCCCTGCACAAGCTGCTGCCGCCATCTCCGAGGCCTCCCCGTGCCCCGCGGCTGCTGCCACATGTGGGATGGGATGGGATGGGATGGGATGGGATGGGATGGGATGGGATGGGATGGGATGGGATGGGACCGGCTCCAGCCCCACTCGACGCCCAAGGGAAAGGCAGTGACCTGGAGGAAGGGGACGGGAGGGCACCTGTGGCTCCAGTCCCCTCAGGGGTCCCGTAACGGTCACACCATTCCCCGCTCCCCCGGCCGGTACAGCGGGGAAGGCTTTGGCAGGGCCTAGGCCCAAAGGCAGTAAAATACCTCAAATTGCAGCAAACAACCCCTCCAAACCTGGCAAACCCCTCAAACAAAACTCCTGGCAAACAAACAAGCCCCTCAAATCACGGAACAAACCCTCAAATCCTGGCGTACAAACCCTCTTCTTGCCCTGGGACGGGTTTAGCAAGCCCGAATTCACTGGTATTGGAGAGAAAGGGTTCTCATTAGTAAAAACTTTATTTTAAAAACAGTGGTCACATAGGATATTAAGGTTCTTTACTAAAACATATATGCTCTGTGCTGTGCACAATTCCTTTTCCCAGCTAAAAAACAAAATTGTGTACAAAATGCATTTGAAAAAACTCTGTTATGTATGAGGAATGCTTAAAAGGGAAAAAGAGCCATTTTTTTCCCACCAACAATCAATAATAGAATAATTAATATGCATCAAGTGTCAGCTGTCCGTGAGGGAAGGAAAAGAGAACTGCAGGCATTCCACACAGCCCACTGCTCCATGAAGGGGATGGATAACAGAAGAGATTTCCAGCTGCTGATGACACTCCCTTGATCACTCAGCTCTTTCAGACCTTGATGTTTCTTTCCCAAGATGCCACTGGGCCATTTCATTACCTCCTTTGCAAACCCTCCTTTTCATTTCCAAGCGGACTTTTCCTTCACAGAGTTGCAGAAGAAAAGGGGTTGTGCTTCCTTGGTTTTAACCATCCCCATTGTCTGTCATGCTCTCAAACAACAAGATTCTGCAATTCAGGCCTGGTTTCTTTGGGGTCAGCACCCACTTCCTGCACAGGAACAGTTGGTTGATCCCCTTTCTCCTCGATGACCCTCAAGGCCTGACCATGCTGTTCACGCTTTAGGACATGTCAGAGGAAAACACAGAGTATGAACAGTCAGGTTTTAGCAGCTTTTATCAGCAATTCCTGCTCCTTCCACTACTGCCAGACACACCTGGGCTTATTCCTTAAGGGCAGGAGCCACTGCTGGGCCCCTCTCAAATCCCATTTCAACCCATTCCCCAGAAACAGAAAGGAAGGAGAGACATACTCACCTGTGACTCCTGCACCGCTGCAAAGGAAAGCAAACAGGCCATCAACAAGCAGGAAAGGGAACTTCCTATTAATGCCCTTTCCTCCCCACACTGTGCCAGCCAGGGGGCAGTGGGGCAGCACTGAGGGTCACCCTGGGCACAGGCACAGCACCATGGGAGGCCCCTCAAACAGGGGAACTGGGACAGACACACCGCAGCTGCCTTCCAGCATCCTCTAACTGGCTGCTCAGTTTTCAGCTGAACATCCAAGACCCTTCTTCAGAGTAATCTTACAAAACTACTCCTTTACACTCACACTCTTTGTACTTACGTGGCACGTAACTTTTCCTTTTCCTCCTCTGCCAGTTATATGTGAGAGCAGCTGCAGCAGCCGCCACGATCACACCAACAGAGACAAGGATTGTTATGATTGCCGGCTTAGGCAGAGCTGGGGAAGGGTCCTGCTCCTCAAGTCTGATGTGAGGAAAGAAATACTTGTGATGCTACAACCTGCCAGCAGACCCTGCTCTGGAACTGCTGCCCTGTTTTTAACATCACACCTCCACAGCCAGCAGCATTCCCAAGCCTCTGGCTGACTTGGGGGGTAATCCAGGTGGCAGCTGACTCTTACCTCTTTGCTTTAATGCCTCTGAGTGCAAAAGGAGCAAACTCTCACCTCTTCTACTCTAGCTAAGGCATGTGCCAGCTGAAACCCGGATACCAGGAGGCTGCTGCTCTCCATGGCTGCAGATCCAGCTCTGCTGGACCTGCCCAAGGGCCTCCTCTGCACTGACAAGTTCAGATCAGACACTGAAACCTGTCATGTTAAGGAGTTTATAGACGAGTTGAGCTGTTCCTGACAAAGAATTGGAGACAGCAACAGGATTCCACACTCGCTGCCTTACTGCAAGGAGGACACTGCTGTGGGGAACACACCAAAATGCAGAGCCAGCTGTCACAGAACAGCCACTCACCTGGGCCATGGTGTGCAGGCCACAGACATGTTGGCTGTGGAGAAGGTGCCAGGAGGACAAACTTCACACACATGGTCCTTGGTGGCCGTACCTAGAAGGGAGAAGCCCCCAGGATTTCCCCCTGAGCCTCTGCCTCAGGAGAGCTTCAGCTCAGCGTGGCCTCTGGAAGTGACCCAGCCATTACTGCAGAGACCCTTCCCCCCAGACAACAGCACACACACTTCTGCCTTTGCACACCAGCAAAGAGCACAAAGTGCCACCAACCTCCAAAGGTATCCCCCAGGGCAGCTCTGCTGCTGCTGCCACTGACGCTCTGCTGGCTTACCCCATTCTTTGACCACAGTGCCAGGCACACAGACAGTGTAGGGCTGGCAGAGCTCACAGCCTTCAGGCCCGGGGGAGCTGCAGAAGTGCCCTGGCCGACAGCCACACACCGTGTTCTTCGTGTAGGTACACGCTGCTGCTGTCACCAGGTTGGCCCCTGAGAGAAATCCACACACACAGAGCCACGGCGTTGACACGGGGAAACAGCACCCAAAGCAAAAGACAACATTTAGCCTTGTCCTGATGCACTGCTCAACAGCAGCACGACTCTGGATTTGGAAAGAGGCCCCATTCCTCACTGAGGCAGCACCTTGGCTCACATTTACATCTATCATAAGTGTTGCACAGCAAAAGCAAAATACTCCCAGCTCAGTTGTTTTTACATTAGCTGTCCTAGTGAAGTTCTCCCAGGCCTACCTTATCCCAGTACTCCAAGACACCTCACTATAATAATCTAAAGAAGATCTAAGATAATCTAAGAGAGAGGCTGCAGATCAAACTTCCAGCGGTGCCAGCTGAAGCTCCCTGACAGTTTTTCCCTTCCATCCCACAGCTCACAGCAGTCTCATGTCTGCAGAGTGACATGAGCCTGACTAATGTGTCAAGCAAATGAGGCAAGAAAGGAGAAGGGAGAATGTATCCATGGAAAGGCACAAAAAATCCATTTGAACTGGTTCTTGAGCATCCTCCTTACCTTCATCACACAGTTTGCACGTCCTGCAGTGTGTTAAACCATTGGGGTGATCTGTGTAGGTCCCCTCCACGCAAGGTATGCACGTTGTGCTGGAACTGGCAGTGCAGTGCTTGAAAACCCGCCATCCTGAAAACCATAAACCACCCCCAAAGAAACAGCTCCGTTAGCAAAGCTCACGTGGTCAGGGACCAGCACTGGTACCCAACCACACCAAAATACTGCAGATCAACTAGAAGCACCTCAGAAATACCCTAACAGCAAGGGCATAACCCTAAAACAAAAACCAGGGCACGAAATAAAGCTCCTTGGAAACTGTGACTTTACCTACTACCCCAGCAGAGGCTACTGATTGTTACGGCCACTCTGGAGGCTCCCAAGGAAGGGACAGGGCCTGGCACTGGGTGAGGGCTGAGTGCTGGCTGGAGAGGATCCCCTGGGTGACCACTGGCATCCGTCACCCCATGGCCCCTGGGGCAGAGGGAGCCGCCCCAAGCCGAGGTGGTGAGCAGGAAGGGCAGGCAGAGCAGGCAGAGTAGGAAGGGCAGACAGAGCAGGAAGGGCAGGCAGAGCACGAAGGGCAGGCAGGGCAGGCAGAGCACGAAGGGCAGGCAGGGCAGGCAGGGCAGGCAGGGCAGGCAGGACAGGCAGCAGTACGTACCCGCAGCACACATGGGGCAGCACTCCGTGCCTTGGGGGTACTCGCCCAGCTCACAGCCCATGGCATCCGAGCGCTCCAGCTGCGTGACCAGCACCACGGCGAGGACCTCGGGGCAACACAAGGACCGGGTTATCCCCCGAGAACCGGGCCGTCCGGCCGGTCTGAGGCGGCTCCCCCGGGCTGGGCTCCCGTCCCGCGGGGCGGTTCCCCCGGCTGTCCCCGGACCCCTCACCAGGCTCACGGTGCCCCGGGCGCGCTCCCTCAGCCGCCACCGCCGCGGCCCCGCTGCCCGCGGCCGCTGCCCCATGCGGGACAGGGCCCGTTCCCGCAGAGCGCCCGAAGAAACTGAAAGCGAAAGGTCGGCATGGAGGGACGGGAAGAGGAGAAGCCGCTGCCCCGTCCCCCGTGACAGTCGTGTCACTTCCCACTCTCCGCGCCGGGTTACGCGGGGAGAGGGCTGGAGCGAAAGACAGTAAAATACCTCAAACTGTGACAAAAGAGCCCCTCAAAACCTGGAACAAACCCCTCAAATCGTGGCAAACCAACCCCTGTGAACCTGTCACAAACACCTCAAAACCTGGCAAACAAACCCAGCCCTCCAAGCCTGGAGCAAACCCCTCAAATCCTGGCACACAAACCCCTTAAAAACCTGGAACAAACCCCAGAAGTTGTGCCACAACCCCCTCAGATCCTGGCAAACCAACCCCTCAAACCCCGAAACAAGCCCCTCAAATCGTGGCAAACAACCCCTCAAACCCCATCCTGGGGGTCTCCCTGGTGACGGGCTCGGTGGAAGGGAGGAGGGCTCAGGTGGGTGCCTGCAGACATGCCGGGCAGGTACAAGGTGCTCCTGCTCAGGAGAGGGGTTTGTGGGGCAGGAGGGGCCCTGACAGGGGAATGCTCAGCAGGATTGGGCTGAGGGGGGACTCATGTGGTGGGAGTCACGAGAATGCAGAGTAGACACAAATGGGAGTTCCTCGAGCTTCACAAAAAAAAACCCATTTCTTCAGAAGACTGACATTAACCTTCCCCAGGGGTGCGAGCGGCTGCACATCCCTCGGACGGACAGAATCACACACAGGTTGCACACAAATGCATTTTATTGCTCTCTACACACACAGAGACGCATACACAGTATGCACATGAGCCATAGGGCAGTCCCAGCACTGGGAGAAACAAACACCATCCACCAGGAATTCAACTACTCAATACAGATAAAAATCATTATTATAATGAAAATGCTAAAAAAAGCATAGCTTACACCCAAAATGTATAACATTGACAAATCCTGTTACCTACCACCTTTTCTTTAACATAAAGCAGGAACACATTCTTTTTCTAAATTGAAAAAAGCATCATACAGTAGAAATATTCCACATAGATTCCTAACTCCTGGTCATCCCTCCCTGGATATACAGAACTACGAAAGGACCTTGGGGGAGAAATCCAAACCAAAACCAAACCCGTTTTTGATGCTGCACAACTGATAAGCAAACAGTGGGAAATGGATTTTAACCAAGTGTGCATGGACTAAAGGGAATAAATTTCTCCTTGGGAGTGACGGAGCCAACCCGAGTCACTCATCAAGCCAGAGCAAAGCTGGTGGCTCTTAAGGGGAATATTAGAGAAAATCTCCTACAGCAATTGCTGTCCATCACAACTGTAACATTTACAAACATCCTCCTTCATTCTGAAGACGTTGCCCCTGCCTGGGCAGCACTGCAGCAGTGCCTACACAGCTTCCACACCAAACAGAACACCTCAACTCTTGCCAAAGGATCCCAAAAAAGTCAAAAGTATGGCATTCTTTCACACATAAATGAAATACAGGGGGAAATAATATTCCCTACAGCAGAGAGGATCAGAGCTGGACTATCAGATGCAGTCAGATCCTTCCTCTGGACTGTCACAGGTCCCTGCAGTGAGGACTCCCCGACTACCAGGGCCTCCAGAGAGCGCAGGTGTCCTTTGCAGACACTTGTTTCAGTTGGCTGGCATTCCCAGGGCAGCAGGAGAGCTCCGGAGCAGCCGACTGGCTCTTCTGGAAATGGCTTAAAAGTTTGGTCTGGGTTTCAGTTCGGACTTTATGGAGAGAGAGGAAGTGGAAAGCTTCTTGCAAGCACCTGGAATAGCCCTCTCTGAAGTCAAACTGGGAGCTTTTATGGAAGGATCCTGCAGCTAGAGAAGGGAAGAAAAGAGGGAGAGGGAAGAAAGAATAGTTTAAAGCAGTTGTTCATGGCTCAGGATTAATACAACTGTCACAGATTTGCAGGAAGATGGAGAATTAAACAAAATTCAATACTCACTCTTCATCTGCAGCTGGGTCTGCTGCTTCAGATAGCTGACAGTCATCTCCAGGATGTCGGCTTTCTCCAGCTTGGAGTTGGGCTGGTGCCTCTGGAACTCCTTCTCCAGGAGCAGTTTCAGCTGCTCGATGCTGCTGTTAATGCGGTCCCGGCGCATTTTCTCCACCACCGGCTTCCTCAGCTGTAAAAAGCAAAGGAAAAGACACCTGTTATTAAAGGATCTGTCACCCCTCGGGGCTGTTTGGTGCCCACTCCTGCTCCTAAACCCTGTGGGGCAGGTTCTCAGCTGGTGTCAATGCTCCAGGAGCAGCTGAGAGCTGCCGAGCTGTGCCAAGACTTACTTTGTTTTTCTCCTTTGGTGTCAGCAGGTTGTCGGGCTCCAAGAAAACGGTGCTGGGAGCCATCTGTCCTGGGAAGGGAAGGGAGCTGTCGGAGTGGAATCCAGGAGAAATGTGCTGCTGGAAGCTGCCTCTGCCTGGTATTTATAGCGCCCAAGCTCAGGGCGAGTCTGTGGGTCTGCGGCTCGGTGGCGTTTCCCACAGTCCGCAGCCAATCCGGGAGATGGGAAGCACAATGGGAGAAGCAGCTATTCTTGCATGCTCCAGTGGCAGTGAATAGCCTGCGGATAATGACCTTCTCCCAGATGAGCAGGTGGGGAGTGTGTGCTACGTGAAAGCCTGGGATCAGAGTTACGTGTCAGGAGCTGGGAAAGAGCTGGCCTTCAATGGGAAAGGCTGCTGACTAATGCCATGGATCAATAGCATTCCAGGGGCGGCCTGGGGTTCACAGGCAGGAGGAAGGAGGGGGAGGAGGAGGAGGAGGAGGAGGTCAGCTGCTGATGGCGGGAAGGCTGCACTGCTCCTAGGAATGCACCAAGGCACACGCTAGACCAGGGATATGGCACACAGGGCAGGGATATGGCACATGGAGCAGGGATATGGCACACAGGGCAGGGATATGACACATGGAACAGGGATGTGGCACATGGAGCAGGGATATGGCACACAGGGCAAGGATATGACACATGGAGCAGGGATATGGCACACAGGGCAGGGATATGACACATGGAGAAGGGATGTGGCACATGGAGCAGGGATATGGCACACAGGGCAAGGATATGACACATGGAGCAGGGATATGGCACACAGGGCAGGGATATGGCACATGGAGAAGGGATATGGCACACAGGGCAGGGATATGACACATGGAGCAGGGATGTGGCACACAGGGCAGGGATATGGCACACAGGGCAGGGATATGGCACATGGAGCAGGGATATGGCACATGGAGCAGGGATGTGGCACACAGGGCAGGGATATGGCACACAGGGCAGGGATATGGCACATGGAGCAGGGATATGGCACATGGAGCAGGGATGTGGCACACAGGGCAGGGATATGGCACATGGAGCAGGGATATGACACACGGAGCAGGGATATGGCACACAGGGCAGGGATATGGCACATGGAGCAGGGATATGACACACGGAGCAGGGACAAAGCACATGGAGCAGGGATGTGGCACACGGAGCAGGGACAAGGCACACTGAGCAGGGACAAGGCACATGCACACACGAGCAGCTCCCAGTGCTCTGAGAGAAGGAGCAGAAATTCCTCAAATCCACTCACCCTGTTTCCTCAGGGAGCCAAAGGAATGGTTCTCCCCCAGGTAACTCAGCCACTAGCTTTGCCCATGGGAAACAGAAAATGGCTTTTCCGCTTTGGCTTACTGCAAATAAATGCGTTTAATTTTAAGTAGACACAATTACAGAAAACATTTTCTGGTTTGTACCAGTACCCTCATGTACCTCAAGCAGCCCTTTAGAAAACTCTCAGGCCACATTACAAGCACTTTATGCTTCTGTTTCCAAATACCTGCAAGATTATTACATGTGGTGAAGGGTCTTGGAATGTTTGGGGATCAGCTCAGTCTCATGCTGCTTCTCACTTCCTCCCCAAAACACATTAATTATTTTCATTTAGTCTATGCACTAAGGAAGACTGGCTGCAGAAGAAATTTATATCCCCAACAAAATTGTGAGAAATCAAATTCCTGATTCCTCATCATTCTCCACGGGGCCAGTTTCCACACAGAGATGCCCGGGGGGTGTCTGCAGTGGGAAGAGCTGACAGTGTCACTGTTTGTGTCTGATGAACACAGAGCCAGGGATTCCTGTTGGAAAACTTGAACCAGATCTGCCAGCAATTCATCTGTCAAGTAATGTCAGGGCTGACACTTGGGAAGCTCCTTCTGCAGTAAGTAAATACTGTTTGTGTTCACATTAATGTACCTGTGTTCCTCTGCACATGGACACGCGTGTGGTCACTCACGCGTGTCAGAGTGAACACACAGAGCACACAGGGCACATTTCTGTCCCTCTGCAGCTCGTTCCTGCAGGCCCAGGTAAGGTTTAAAGGAGCTCTTGCAGGCTCTGCCGTTCCAGCCCCATTGTGCTGCCCTGAATGGGCTCCTTCTCTCCCTTCAGAGCAGCAGCTGTTGAGCTCCCCATCCTTTATGTCAGGTTGTGGGAACGCTTTTGTGACACCGTTTCACATGTTCTCCTCAAAGCCTGTGGATTATCTGTGAGCCCATGTAATGCCACCTCTGAAACCAATCCTGCTCTCTGCACGTCCCTCTTGGGGAGATTCCCTGACACAGAAACTCCGGGGCTGGAACTCATTTCTTGAGCTCGTTAATTGAGCACATGAGGAAGAAAAGTGCCAGTCCCGTGATCTGCAGGGCCACTGGCAGTTTTGCTACAGACAATTGCTGTTTTCCTCTTACTTCTCCACTCAGTTCCCATGTAATTACTACACTAACTCCATGGGAACAGTCATGCCAACCTTACCCTCCTTGCTCTTGGTAGTGGTTGTGCACTGGCACAGTCAAGGGGCCAGTGCTCAGAATTTCCTCTCCTTTTGGATCCAAACTGACCCAGAGCCTGCAACTGAGCAGGATGAATGTGAAATAATCCTCTGTGGCCTGGAGAAGTTCCCTTTAACTGTGGAGGCTGGAGGCCCCACATATTTACATTGCATGTGATAATAAAAACTACAATATTCAATGGATTATTGGGAGGTGAATTTAGCAAAATCTCCCTTGGATGGTAAATCCATTGAGGCTCCTACTCCCTCACTCTGTGTCAGAAACAAATTTTAAAGCATCTGAAATAAAAACATAAACTTTTTATGTTTTCTTTTGTTTCACAATCTGTGAGGGGAAAATTAGCCAATTAGTGACCGTCTTGGAAGAGTTACTCAAATCAGATGCTTAATTGCCCAAAATAGATGCTCTGCTTTGGTTGGAAATCCTAAAGAAAATGATAACAAAAATTCCTCCCTATTATAAAGTTTGCAGAATCCATGGAATTCGCACTAAGGAGAATTAATTTGGACTTGCACACCTCCTGCTGAGGTTCCAAACACACACAGCATTGCACAGAAAACTCAGCAGTATCCCAAAATACTGGATCTGGATGTTTGAAATGGGGCATCAGCAATTAGCCTTCCCCCAGAATCCCTGCCAGATGTTATCCCTTGAGGAAGACCTAAAGATGCTGCTGCTTTCCCAAGTCTCTCAAAGATGCTCCCAGTGCTTCCTGTGGGCTGTGCTGCCCAGATGGCCTTTTGGGAGCAGCGTTTCCCAGTGCACACAAAGCAGAGCCAAGCCCCGTTGCTAATGGGGTTTGTAGTCGGGCACACTTCCTTTGTGTTGGGAGGGAACGCACTCAGGGAATGCTGTGGGAAACTCCGGAGTGCGCCAACTTCCACGGCCTTGTGCTGGTGAGCATGGAGAGGTGAAAGGCTTGGGAGCAGGGACAGAGATGAACCGGGAATGGGAAAGACAAAATGTAGGATATTTAGTTGGTGATGAGTCCTACAGTCCTGTGGTTCCTTCATGGTCCGTAGGAATCCCAGGATATCCCAGTTGAAGAAGCAAACAGGGGATGTGGCTCAGATGCCTCAGAGCAGATCTAAACCACCTGTGCCACCTTCAGTGGGACATTTGCCTTTGGCCTGAGCGGTGGATGGGCAAGATTCTGCTCTGCAGCTCCCTTCCATGTCACTTCTTTCCTGCCCTTCCCTGCTTTTCCTCCTTGCCCTTCCCCTGCATTCTCCCCCCACCCCTTTCCCTGCCCCTTGGCTGGTGCAATTTCCGTCTGCCTGCACATCTTCCTTCCCTTTTTCCCTCTTCCTCAGGGCTTGCTTTCCCTCCGTGCAGGTTTCATAATCTGATTTTTCGATCTGCCACTCCTCTCCCCCCTGGCTGTCACAGGCAGATGTGCTTTGGGGACAGGGGTGTCTCCCAGCCCGGGGGACGCGGTGAGTGTGGAGTTCCCTCCAGTTTCCCACACTGCTCTCCCATTCAGGGCATTCAGGAGGAGGATAAAGGAAGTGTGCCATGCTACAAGCTGAATTAGAAATGGTGTTTGACTTCCCTTTGTGCTGCACAGAAACCTTGCTCTGGGCACACCATCTGCATAGCCCTCACCGTGGAGAAAACCATTGATCAAGGCCTGTCAGCCCAGCTGGGGGAACTTGGGAAAGTAATTCCTTGTGCCACTTCAGTTCTTTGGGGCTTAACATCTGGCTGGAGGGGGAGGCGACAGTTGATGGTTTAACAGTCGTGCTTCCTTTCAAGTTTGGGATGCTGTTTTGATCCCCGATAAGCCTTTCTGAAATCCTGATTTTAATAACATGGAAAGCATCCAGAAGAGTAGGAATAATGCACTGGCTTTGCATTTTCAAAGTGCTTTACAAATGCCAGCTAATGAATTCTCAGCGACCTCCTCGGCGAGATGAGGATGTATTATTAGCAATGTTTTACAAAGGCAGGAAAATGAGGCAGAGAGGAGAAAAACCAAGGTTTTGGGATTTCAAGCAGCCTACAGGTCGTGGGGCTTCTCAAGTGCCTGTTTGAGACATCTGTTTTGCAAAGGTGCTCAGCACCCACTTTTTGTTTTAATTAGCTTTGGATCTCCGAAAGGAGCCAGCTCCCTTGCTTGCTGGGAGAATTTGGGATAGCAGCCTGGACCACACTCACAGCCACACACCACCTCGAGAAACAGACACCAAAGTTCTTTGCCCTCGAGTTCAGCAGTGAGGTTTGAAAATGTTATTTAGTATAATTTCTTTAAGCCCACTAAATGGCTGGAAAGGAAGATGCTCTCAAATCCTTGATCAGGAAATGTTTAATGATGTGTTTAACAGAAAATAACTTCGTTTCTCTAGAGAGTAAACTCAGTTTTAATTCATTTGTGCTCCTGCAGGTCAGGACAGTCCATCTGAGCAGCTCTGTCTGTCAGCACCGTGGAATTCTGCTCCCAGCAGTTCTGGTTATGCTGGGCTGGGAGCTCCCTGGAGGAGGGGATGAAGTGTGCCCTGAATTACAAGGCCTCCTGAGTTTATAAGGGAATGTGACAGCGTGCCTTGCCCTGTGGGTGGTGATGAGGGCTCCCAACCCTGCCCTGTGAGAACCAGGGCCTGGCAGCTCCTGCCTGTGCCCCTCTGCCCGTCCCTTGCCTGGCTCAGAACCAGCTTTCCCTCCTCCTGGAGCTCTGCTCCTGCCCCTGGGGCGGGTGCCTGCTTTTACCAGACACCATCTCTTCATCCTGCTGCCAGCTGAGCGTGGCAAAGGAGCTCCTCAGGCCTCCCAAAGCCACCTGCCTGGCAGGGCAGGAGGTGCCACAGCCCCAGGACACCGTCCCCAGGCACAGTCCATGTGCTCTGCAGGTGATGACTGACAGCTGCCAAGCAGGAGCTTACAGCCCAAAACTCACCCCAAAACTCAGGCTGAGCTCCAGGGATGGGGAGAAATCCACTGGGGCATAAGGGAGGGTCAGCTTCAGGTCACAAACTTCAATCAGGGACAATCAGAGAGGCTCAGGGGACACCCGGGAAGCCTTTGCTGTTATCCCCCTCCAACCCAAAACGCTGCCCTGGCTGGAGTCTGAGTGATTAAATATCTGCCACATGCAGATGGGATTAATTGCTGCTCCTGCACAGGGAGAGGTGCTGCCCTCCCCTCTGGCACGGACACACCATTCCCATCCTGTCAATGACAGCAAGAGGCTGCTGGGGCCAGGCCTCAGGAGCCACATTCCCAGTTCTCAAGCTGCTCCACTGAAATATCCTCCCTGCAGGATTCCTGCTCCTTGCCAAAAGCTTGGCAGCACTGCTTGCTCAGTCTTGTGACTTTTATCAGGAGGCTCAAAATACTTATGGCCTTCAGCAGGACTTCACATCCACGCCTCATAATTCTATAAAGACAGAAAGTTAATGATGTCGATCCAAATACTCATTAAAATAATCAAAATGTGAGTAAACCCCCTCCCATCAAAATCCTTTTATTTTTTTATTAGAAACATAAAGTATTTTTGTTCAATTCCTGTGACACTCAGCCCATTTCTTGGTTCCTCAAAGCCCAGATTTGACATTTGGAAGGCTGGCAGCAGTGCCAGACACCTGGAGGTGTAAGAGCCACCGTCTTCCAAAAATCCCCCCCAAAACAATGCAGGAAGTGCATGAACCCAGCAGCCTCTGCTTGCTCCCTGCACGGCATTGTCAGGGACAGGCTGTCCCCTCCCTGGCCGGGGCACAGGAGGTGACTGATGGGGAATTCCGGGGGGCTTTGGGGAGCGTGTGCTCCCAGTGGACTCGGGGTCTGAGGTGCTGGAGAGGAGCCTCACACCCCTCTGGCAGCACGTGTGAGATCCCTGCTGGGTGCCAGCCCCGCTCCCGGGGTGGGGAACAGTGCCATTCCCAACCCATCAGCAGCTCAGCCCCCTGAGCCCCCGGGCCGGGCAGGGGGACAGGATACACCCCGCGGTTTGTTATCTGGGGCCGGAGCAGGAGGGTGGTAAACACAGAACACGGTGGCTCCCGCCAAGCCTGCTCCCGGGGCAATGTGTTCCTTTGAGCCATAATTGATTCCTGCCATCAGGCACCAGCCTGCTCTCCCCCAGGGTCAGCGCTTTCCCACATCCAACCCCATTATCCCACAGACCATGCCTTTTGTACAACACACTCCGGCTATTCATGTGCAAAGCAGCTGTAATCCCCAGACCTTTCAGAGTCAATATACCAGGAAATAATAAATCCCTCTTGTGCACTCTTGAATGTGCCGAGAGGTGATTTGTGGGAATTTCAGCTGGGCAGAAAAATAATAAATTCTCCTTAATTTTTAATTATTTGTGATGCTCACTGTAGAAGGACCATGTCATTGGTGGATGACTATTTGGGGGTCACCACACAAGCAGCTATAGAAATTGCTTTTGCCTCCAACAGCCCAAAAAATGCAGATCAAATTGTCTCAGATGTTTCTTAATGATCAAAGTCCTCTTTCCCTCATCCATGCACCTGGGAATGTCAGCATATTAAATATTCTGGATCTGAAGAAAAACTAATTAAAAAAGGTTAAACCTGTGAAGAATGTACTTTACAGTATTAAGACCCCTTTTTGAGGGGGTTCTGATGTCTAAAGGAGGCAAGATAATGCCATGCTAATGACATTTAATGGAATATTTTACACAATGGGTGCAATAACAACATAACCTTTTCCCCTGGAAGGGCAGATTTCCCTGCACTCCCACTCTGTCGGTTCACACACAGAGTTATGCTTGTCTTGTGGGAACAGAAGCCAATACTGAATAGCAAGTTTTACATGATAATTTCTTTATATATTGCCTTCCAGGCAACCAATTTTTAAACTGTTCAGTGTGTAGAATGTCACGTCACTGAAGGACCCCGAGCAGAGCATGGGAGGCAGGGTTGGGTGCACCTGGGGGGATGGAGAGGGATCTTCATCTGCCACACCAAAGGAAGCACTGGCTCCTAAATGAAAAACTGTCAGAGGATTGTTAGGGGTCACTCAAACAGGCAGTGCCCTGTCTTTTCACACCTTAGCCAAGAATCTCCACAGAGCAAGAGGGGATAGTGTGAGGATGATGAGGGGATGTGGTAATGCTGCGGGGATTTGTGCTGCTGAAATCCAGGAGTCTTAAACATTGGGACAGGTCCACCCAGCAGTGACATATAGACCCAACAGTTCTTCAGGCATCCAAAGACAACAATTCCCACTCAGGTGTGTGTACCTGGGTACCTGGCAGGTGCTCTCTTTGCTGCTGTTCCCCCTCAGTGCTGCTGCCATCAGCACATTACCCTTCAAGTGAGATCAGAGCTGGCTTGATCCTAACAACCCTTCCATTTCCCTGGGGAAACAGGCCTTCCCAGCAGTGCTCCCCACAGGAGGGGAGCAAAGAAACTCCTCTGCAAGACAGGGAGAAGGGGCCACCTGAGCACTTGCAGTGCCAAGGAGCAGTGCCCAGCCCTGCTCCTTCTCTTTGTTCCCAGGGGTGCCCAGCACTGTCCCCAGCTGATGCCAAAGAACAAGAGCCACTTCAGCCCTGTCCCTGCCTCCCACCACAGACACGGGGCAGCTCCCAGTTCCAATGGAAGAGTTCTCCCATGTCCCAGGAGATCAAACTGAGGCCCAGTGGAGCAAACCACCCCCAGGACAGCCCGTGCTGCAGCTCAGCTCGGCGTTCCTGGAGCCACCCCTGGGTGTGACCCTCTGTCCCTGCCCCTTGCCCCTTTCTCCTGGTACACACAGACCTTGGAGAAGCCCCTGGATGGGGAAAGAGGCACGTTTGAGCCTTCCTGGGTGAAAAAGCCACGGAGTCCGTGGTGCTCCGGCAGCAGCAGCTCCACAAAGGAGTCATTAGCGCCAGGCTGTGTGGGTTTGGATCTCTCTGCCTTTCCCATACTCTTCCCCCATTGATAACACTTCTTGCTGGGACAATAGAAGTGTGCCTTGCAACTACTCCCGACATTAGTGACGGTGCTTGAGCCTGAATGATTTAAAGGGAAAGAATCCAACTCCCAAAAGACCATCTGGCTATCAGTTCTAACAGCAATAAAGGTCAGGGCTGCTTCTCAGGAGTTGGGAAAAAGATGGGGTTTGACACTGAAGAGTCTCTTCAAGCAGCTTGGTCCATGCCTACCTGTCAGCTCCTGGCTGCAAGGCCAGCATTCCTCCCCTGCTAGGAAAGGGATAACACGGGATATCAGCTCCTGGAGGAAGGCCAGCCAAAGAGCTCAGGGAAACAGGCAACACCTCATTAGAGCTGGAGGAGCTGGGGCACGGTCTCTGAGCTGTGTCTTATTTTGTATCATAATCCTTTGACTGCTTCAAAGTGTTCCTGAGATGTCTTGTCTCCTGGCTTTCCCACAACACAGGGAATAAAGGGCTCCAAGGACAACATCTGCCCTTCACAAAGCGCTGAGCCCATTCAGGTCAGCACAATGAATCCCTGGCTCTTCCAGTGACACCTCCCTCCTTCCTGTCAACTGCCCATTACCCTCGGGCTTCACTTCAGGATTTCCAAGTAAGAAACTCTTGGGTTTTCTTGCCTCCCTGCACACTTCCCTCCTCCCTTTCCGTGCCCAGATGCTCTGCCACGCTCTGTGCTGGGAGCAGGAGGAGCAGGAGGAGCACACACCCCTGCCTGGGGCTGGACACACAGATGGCAGGTGCAGCACAGCTTTTCCCAGGTAGGTTCTGGCTTATTTTCAGTGCTGCCTCAAGGACTGTATCCAGGCAGAGATTTTTCTCATAAGACAAAATCAGAACTGACCTCCAGTGCCCTCACAGCTTCATTCTTTCCTTGCCTTTATCACAAAAGAAATGTTTACCTAATTCATACCGACATCTCCATGCCAATGCAAGCAAGCAGCTCTGTTCCCATTTTCCACGTTAGAAAATGGAGTGGGAATGACACAGGAAGGTTTACACAGGGAGGCAGAGACTGAGATCTGATGTTCAGCACTGCAGCAGGTCCAAGGACAGAACAGGGCACAGCAGGAACCTCAGGCAAGAAGCACAGCTGACCTCCTCACTGATGGGCCTCAGCTGCTGAATCCCATTCATGACACACCTCTGGATTCCAAGACTTCCCAGGATTCCAGGTTGAACCTGGAGCTATTCGTCAGCCCATCTTAACCATCATCCCCATAAATGTCTGTATGAAAGAGAGGAGGAAAGGGAAAAGGAAGAGCTATGGGGTGATAGGCAAGGCCCAGCTCTGCTTCCTTACTGGGGGCAGTGGGAGCACTCACAGAGCCCGCTGTGTTCAGGGGAAGAGAGAAACTGAGGTTACTATTCCCGCTGCTTCCCGTTATTCATCCCATCCATCCAACACCCCACCACCCTGACTGTCACTTCTCCACAGCTTTGAAAATGCGCTGCAAACAAACCTGGGGCTGCACCCTGCTCACACCTTGGGTCACCCCCTGATGTGGACACACCCCACACACACACACACTCCAGCTGCAAAGCCCCCTCTCTGGGGAGGGCAGGGATGTCCTTGGTGATGTTGATTTTATCCCCACCAGGCCTCCTCGTGGCCCTTTCCCACCTTCCCCCCAGAAGCGTGCCTCCTCCACGCCACCGCTGCCGGCACACGCGGGGCCTCGGGAACGCCGCCCATCCCGGACCAGCTGGAGGGTCGGTGCTTTCCCAGCTCCCCACGCCGCACACTCCACCAGCAGCGTGGGCAGAAGGTTATTCTCCCCGGGGCATTGGCAGCCAATGTACCGTGCACTAATGGATGCTTCCCCCATTGTCCCGCTGCCTGCCTGGATTGGCTGCGGGGCTGTGGGAAACACCGGCCAGCCCCACACTCACGTATCTGCCCCGGCTCCCCCCTATAAATACGGGCTCTTGGGAGCTGCCAGAGCATCGGCACGGCAGCTGAGCGGGGTCTGTGCCCAGCTGAGAGCGCCCGGGATGGCTCCCAGCAACACCCTCATGATCCACATGGAGGAGAAACTGCTGCCAAAGGAGAAGAATAAAGTAAGTGGAGCCCTTGAGAGGATTGGAAAGGCCGGCTTGCCCCTAGCAGATAAATGTGACATGAGAATAGACGGGATAAGGGGGAGAAAGTGGTCTGGGGGAAGGCAAGTAGGTTAAAGAGAGATAAAGGAGATTATGATGATTTTTTTAATATTAAATGGAGTAGGGAGTGGGTGGGCAGCATCTCACAGCTCTTCTACAAAATGAAGGCATCTTTGAACACGAGTATCAGGGTATCAGGGGGAAAGTGGGTCACAAAATCCCTGAGGATGTGCTCCATCTCTCCCAGCTGAGGAAGCCGGTGGTGGAGAAAATGCGCCGGGACCGCATTAACAGCAGCATCGAGCAGCTGAAACTGCTCCTGGAGAAGGAGTTCCAGAGGCACCAGCCCAACTCCAAGCTGGAGAAAGCCGACATCCTGGAAGTGGCTGTGAGCTACCTGAAGCAGCAGAGCCAGCTGCAGGAGCAAAGTGAGTGCAGAGCAGGTACTGCACACCTGACCCTGCCCCCCAGGGCTGGGACACCCCAGCTCCAGGCACACGAGCAGGGCTCCTGAAAGAAACCCACTGCTCAGATCACCAGTGTCCCATGTTCTGGTTGTGATCTTAACCCACTTCCTTTATTCTTCCCTTCTCTTGCAGCATTGGCCCCCAAGAGCCCCGAGCAGGACTTTAACAGCGGGTACCTGCGGTGCCTCAAGGAGGCCATGCACTTTCTGTCCTACTACGAGCCCAAGAAGGAGACCCAGGTCCAGCTCATCAAGCACTTCTGCAGAGCCCAGCTGGGCTCAGACACCTCGTACCCCCCGGCCCTGCGCAGCTCCCCCCTGGCTCCCTGCCTGCTTCCCAGAAAACAGCCTGCCCAGAAGAGCCTGGCTGCTGCTCCCACCCTCTGGAGGCCCTGGTAGACCTGCTGGACTCTGTTCCCATGTTTTGCTACGAAAACTAGAGGGACCTGTGGTTTGTTAGTTCCTCTTCAAAGTAGGAAACGTTGCTTTCCAGAGGTGGGAGGGGGCGGTTATTGTTTTTCTGTCACCAGAAATGAGGGTCGCTGGGTGGTTTCCCTTCATAGTGAAGGACTGTGGGTGTACAATTTGCAGCAAATTTGTTGCTTTTATTGCTGGCTCCTGGCCAAAGACAGGACCAAGTTCTGTGGTGATCTCAGAGCAAATGCCCTCAGTTTCCATCAGAGGCTGCCTGTGGCTGTCAGTGGAAATCCTTCTGCTGACTCCCAGGGTCACTGGTTCAAGTGCTCCATTGTCTCCTGGTAATGTATTGACCTTCCTCAAGAAGGAGCCCTTTGGAGAATATATTTTGTATCATAAAGAGAGGACTGAGCCTTTACCTTTTGAGTGAAAGATGTTATTGAGAAATGCTGATTCTTCTGAAGCTCCTCTGCTATTTTTAGTGTCCTCACAGAGCTGTGCTGATCACAGGTAGCTCTGGGGAAAATTCTCTTCCTGTCACTTTGTGCTGCTCTCAGTCGAGGGATAATTGATGCCTTTTGTAAAGGAAATACCTGAGCTATACCTGAAGGAAGAGGGGGAGGAAGGGAGGCAATAAGTACTTTGTAATCATTCACTGAACATGCTAAGGAGCTTAAATAGCTTTTATAAAGTTGTGATGTATTCATCCTGTGTGATGTCCAACTTGTGTGTCTTCACTGTGCCATACAATAAAAATGGTTTTAGTCATTAATCCTTTGGTTTGAAATGATTCAGATGGCTAATCCTGCTGGACTGGGTGCATGCAGACTCTCCTGCAGTGGGGAAGCCATCAGGAGGGGTCACAGTGCTCTATCTCTGTGAAATCCCTTTGGCAGAGCAGGATTCCAGATCCTGTAGAGCAGAAACCTCTGGGAAAATTATCAAAAATCAAGATGGAGGTGAAGCTGCAGTGAGGTGCTGAGAGGTGTCAACCTTTCAGACTTGACAGCAATCCATTTAGTCTTAAACAAATCCCCGATTTCACAGCCACTTCACCTCCCCATTAATTTGCCCACCAAGCTGAGCTCAGCCTTGTGCTTTCTGCCCGTTTCTGAGGGAGCATCAGGGAAATCTCCCAGTAACTTCCAAAGGGTTTGGCACTTGCCCCTTCTTGGGGAACTTGCCCTCTTTGAGCCACCTGCACTGGGGTGAACTACTTTTTGTCGTCTTTTAATTTCATGACACTGATTCTGCCAGGCAATAACAGAATTGTTCCATTTACTGAAGGGAATTATGCCCACGTGGGGCTGGAAGTCTCCATAATTAGATAGCAGAGGCTGAAAAGCATTTCCTCTCCTAAATTATTTCCTCTTATTTTCCCTTCTCTTCGAAGTAGAATAAATCTGCACAAATAATCAGTGCACAGAACTATTCTTTAGCCACAGTAACACACTGATTTGGGTACAGGACAGGGAACCTTCTCATTCATACAGAGATACAGGACCAGCATGAAACACCACTGCTCAACAACTCAGCTCCCCTCACATTCCCTGGGAGAGGTGCCCTTGAAAAGCTTCATTTCTAGAACAAGGGTTTTTTCCTAAATAAAAGGAAACACTGAACACCTGATCCTGTCAAAGCTGCTCAGTGAAGCCGGGAGCAACCTCAGATCTGCTAAGGTGACACAATCAAACTCATCCCAGCACTGCTGGCTGTGCCTGGCTTGTTTGGCTTGTGATGAAACCCTCTCTTTTAGACACAGCAAGCCCCCCAAAAAGCCAGACAGCTGGGTGAGGGACGTGCTGCTCTGCCTCAGCACAGCTCAGGGATCATTTTGGTTGTTCCTTTGCCCTGGAAGCACAAGCTGGTTGAGTGCTCCTCACCTCTCTGCCAGGTAGGCTTTGGTACAGGTCTCTACCAGTGCTGCAAGTAATTTCTGCTTCCTAATGAAGCACCAAATAATTCAGAGGAGATATTTTTAGATTCTGTGGTTGATAGCGAGCTTGGAAAAGTCACTTTGCCTCACTGTGCTCAACTTGTCGTTGTCAATTAGTACAAGCTTCTGAATCCCAGCAAAACTCCAGCTGTTGTCCAGGCCTGGGGGTTTTTAAATCAAGCCTAATTAGGGCAGTTTGGGCGCGTTCAGACTCAGCTGGAATGCCATGTGCCCCCAGAGCCCACCTCATCCTGACTGTGCCCCACTGGGAGCAGAGTCACACGTGGCATGGAGAGGCTGCTGCCCCTGAGGGGATGGGGTTGCCCCCAAACTCCTCGTGTGTGCACGCTGGGAGGGAGAGGAACAGCCAGTGCCTCCTCCTGGGCAGAGGGATGAGACCAAACCCCTCCAGAAAGGCTCCCTTTGCTCCAGGGACTCAGAGCTGCTCCCCTTCTGCTTTTCATCAGCCACAGACTTGCCCCTCTGGGCCTTAATTTACCAATTACCCCCCGAGCTAAAAGCCAGACCTCCGGCTTCCCCAGCCCCAGCCCAGCAAAGGGTATGTTTACAATTTATTAATTATTATCACTTCTCATAATTGAACTCAAAGCTTCTTATCCCTCCCTCCCCGTCCCCTGGGGCGACCCTCCCCTGCTCCAACACATTCCCACCCTTAGGGGAGGTGTTGTTTATTATGCTGATCCCACAGCTCAGGAATACTCTCCTGACAAAGCCCCTATTAACCTCAGAGTGTGGGCCTGAGTTTCTCGGAGTTTCCCACACTTTCTTCCCCATTTGGGGCATTCAGAGGGGCACAAAGGCAGCGTGTGCCTCACAACAGCCCGCATTAGTGCCGCTCTCTGGCTCCGCATTGTGCCGACCGGCAATTCCTGTCCCGATGGACCATCTGGAGAGCTATTTTCCCAAGGAGCACATTGATCGATCAGTATTATTCGAGGGCCCTTTTAAAACTTGGGAATGTTATGCTCCTTGACACTAAATAGGTGTCTTGAGAGGGGCTGTCAGAAAGATTTTAAACCATTTAAGGAAGGCAGAGAAAAAAAAAAAAAAAAAGTAAAAATCGTAATTATTTCTTTAAAAACACCGTCAATAGCATCTGGGAGACAGGCTGACATGAATGTAGGAAATGGTCTAAAATAAAAATGCCCTGAAATTGGTACAAGCTGGACGCACAGCCACGGAGGGGCAGGACACTGCTTTTCAAATCTGCATAATATAGACAATGAAATTCTGGGTTTGTGTCTTCTCTCCTGACAGCTCTCCTCCCTCCAGACCTGTTGCTGCGTTGCAACACGCTGGGTTTGCCTCCATGGAAAGCCGTGGATCAGAAGGGATAAGAAAGCTGCCAGTTGGTGTTGAAGCAGGAGCAGAAAGGCCCAGTGCCAACTCCTCAGGCTGGGGCACCTCCAGCTGCTTGGATTTATGGACTGCCATGGACACCAGCCCACGAGGACAGGTTTGGGATGGTTGTTCCTCAGCTCACAGCAATCCCACCACAGGCTCAGGGCTTTGCTGTCCTCTCTCAGGAGCAGCTCCAGATCTCACACCTCCCTCCCGAGAAGGGAATTATTGTGTCACGTTCCTCACTCAACTCCACGTTTGGAAGTTTTGGGAATTCGTCTCTTTTAATCCTTCATTCCCCAAACAGGGACAACAACCCTGTTTCTGAGCCAGCCCCAGACAGTCCATCTTTCTGGACACAAACTCTTCCCATGGAAATGGAGCACAGTGACCAGGGTTTGGACCCCCAACGTGTTCCAGTGGGACAGACTGTTGCAGTAAGAGATGAATTTTTATAAAAGCCCAAACTGAGCAAACTGGTCACAGACTTTTAACAAAACTGGACTGCAGCATAGCATAATTCTTGCTGAAATCCTTGCAGGAAGTGCCTACTGCATAAGGAATATCCCATAAGGAATATCCCATAGGAACAGCTTCAGTCATTATTCTGAAGCCTCGGTTGGGAAATATCATTGCCATTGAGTTTTGAGGTCTTGCCAACCAAACCAAAGGGGGAATATCTGTTCCTCTCACCCCCCAGCAGTGCCAGAGGGAGGGTGAGGCAGGATGGAAGATTGGTGGTGCCTTTCCAAGGGACAGAGAGAGGGAGAAGCTGGGCTGTGGGGAGCGCAGAGGGCTGCTGTGTGTGCCTGGTTCCCCATCCCCATCAGATGGGACGAGCCCACAGCTCCCGGCGTTTCCCACGTCGCCCATTGAGGGAGTTTAAACTGCGGACAAAAGGCGTGTGCCTGGAGGGCCCGGGACAGCCCGCGGCACCATCTGCCCGGCCCTGCGAGCCAGGGATCAGGCTTTAATCACCGGAGCCGCTTGAGCCCTTTGGAGGCCGCAGCATTGTGCTGGGGACGGCGTGGCTTTATTTAAAACGGCTCCTTCCATATTTCCAGCGCTGAAAATTGGGTCAGAGCCTCCCTCCCTCCTTCCCAGACGGTGCGTGCGGGACCTGCTGGCCCTTCCAGCCCACGTGGCCCCGGGAGGGATCCAGAAGGCCCTGGATGCACTCCCAGCTCCAGCAACAGCACAAGAACATGCAGGAATTGCCCTGGTTCTGAGGAATAATGCTGACTACAAGCTGACAAAATAATTGAAGGAACTGATTTTTAATAGTACTCACATTCCTTGTTTGATTACAGTTGATTGACAACCAGTGAGAATTTAAATTGTTGTACCCTAAGTGATCCACCTGAAATGCTGTTGGGCTGGGAAGGGAGAACAGGTGACCCATGGAATTCCATGAGAATCCAGGCAGTAAAAAGGGCCTTTAAAAGCTTCATGCTGATAATTAGTGGCAGGACCATGTCTTTTTATTCAACTACCCTCTGTGTGCTGGAACACCTTTCTGTCCATGTACCCACAGACTCAGGTCTGGGTTGTCCAGAGGATGCTGAGGGCAGGTGGAACAGGCTGACTGTGGCTGGCAGGGAAATGAGAGGTTTCCCTTCTGGTTTTGTGACACAGGAAAGAAGTAGAGTTTTCATCAGTGTTGTGGAGGTAAGAAACAGGCACTCAAAAGCTACAGGAGGCCTCGCATACCTGACTGACAGATCTGGAAGGTGACTGGCTTTGTACTGGGTTGTGCTGGGAGGAGGCAGGAGGCAATTTAACCTGAGAAAAAATATCTCAGAAAGGGACCTTCAGTCCAGGACCCTGCCTGGTCCTTTCACCTTCCCTGCCTGAGCACACGTGGCACAGAAATGAGCAGGGCCTGGGCTGAACAGGGGCACAGGGTGACCTCACACCTGGGTCACAGTCTGCAAGGGGAGAATACAGCAAAGTAATGGACAAGAATCGACTTTTCACTCCATCTCAGCTGTCTGTAAAGGGGGAAATATATTTAATTGGAGACTCAGGACCAAGGGAACAGTGAAGCATTTACAAAGTGGCATGAAATGAAACAGGACATGTTTGGGAAAGGCGTCCTGGTCATTACATGTCACGGGCTGCTGTAGGAAAGCCCAGATTACCCAAACAAAAGCAAGGAAGAGCTCTTGATATAACTTATAGAGGGGCTTTAAACAATGGAGAGGAAAATATTTCAGGCTAACTGCTTTGCACCAACTGCTTGAAGGGTTCTTCCCTCGATTTTAGTCTCTTGTTGCCTGAAAATTATCTGGTACTGTATTCATGTAAGCACGGTTTAATGTCAGTGAAAGGCTTTAGTCCCTCTAATTCTGCATCTTTTCCTTTTCAGCCTCCCCTTTGGGCACAGAGCATTATCTCTTCCTGGGATCGGTTTTCGGTGCTTAATTTCAGCACAGCCTGGGAGTCGGCAGCGCGGTGTCGCCGTCCCCAACATCAGGCAGGAGCTGGGTTGATAATGCCGCCCAACGCTTTCCCACGTTCCCTCCGCAGCGCCAATCCCCATTGTGTCCCACGCTCCCCAGCCCACCTGCTCCTCTGGGAGCAGGGTATTATCCCCAGGCGATTCACAGCCAATTTGCCATGCTGTAATGGATGCTTTCCCATTGTCCCGGCCGCGCGGGGATTGGCTGCGGACTGTGGGAACCTCCGAGCCGCTGCGGACCCAGACATTTGTATGCGGGGCCCGGGTATAAATAGGGGAGATGCCGCTCCCCGCTCCACCCCGAGCCAGCAGCGCTCGGGATAGCGGCACCCGGGAATTGCAGAGCCCAGGGAAGCACAGAGTGAGTATCCTCAGAGCGAGCAGGGCCGGCCCCGCTCGGGGGTAGGAGCTGGGGAGGGGGAGCCCCACTGCTCATGGCCCCTTCCCCTTCTGTGTTACAGCTCGGGAACCGCCTGGGCACGGGATTTACACCAGCCTCGGAACTGCTCCTGGAGAAAGGGGACAGAGGCACCAGCCCGACCCCCAGCTGGGGAAAGGAGACGTCCAGGGGATGGCTGTGAGCCCCCCCAAACACGGGCCAGGTGAGTACCCCCAGCACACCCAGTGCCCTGATCCCCGGGCAACTCTCCGGCCGGAGCCTCCCCTGTAACCCTTCCCCTCTGCCCTTCCAGCGCCCGGCCCGAGCCCGCGGCAGGATCATCGCACCCAGAGCCTCGGAGCAGCCCCGCAATCCCCGCTCCACCGGCACAGAAACAGGGATGGAGCCCAGCGGCCCCTTCCAGGGATCACAACCAGCACCTGAGGACTCCGGTTCCCCCCCTGCCAAACCCACAGCACCCACTCCCTCCCGCAGCCTCCGGAGGCCTTGGCAGTTCACCATCCCACTTCCATGATCCCTGGACATTTGCTGGTATTCCAGAGGAGCCCGTGACTTGCTGGACAAGTCCCCCCACTCCTCTCACGAGTAGGGAAGAATGTTTCCCTTTTGCAGAGCGTTGCTCTGCTTGGATGAGTCGCTTCCCTTCTTCCAGAAGGACCGGGATGATCCCACTGCGTGGAGAGAAAGTTGTTCCAAGGGAATGTGAGCTGTATCCTCCCGCTGGGAGGGCTGAGAAGGGTCGTTCGGAGAGGAACGACGGCTGTTCTTAACCTCTGTGAGGTTGCCCGTGTACACCTGCTGGGAAAGCTGAGGTGGGCAGGACAGAATTCCCAAAAGTGTCCGTTCAGGAGGAACCTTTTCCTCTGAGTGTCCTGGGGTATCCACACCTGAGTGTGGCTGGAGCTTGGGGAGGGGTCTCAGAGCAGCTCTCTGGACACATTTGGGAATCTGCCCTTCCCACGGTGCCATCAGGGGTTCTATAATATTTATAGTCTGTGCTGGGCGCGCTCTGGAAATGGTTAAACCACAACCCAAACCATGTAGAGGAAATTCCTCGGGATGTCTTGCTCACAGACCAGGGCTGTTTGTGAGGTTCAGGATGTGTGTGTGTGTGCCTTTTGTAAAGGCTGAAGCTCGTTTTTATGTCCTTATAGGAGAGAAAGTTACGGCCGTGCTGCCGAGATTACAAGGGGTGTTTATCAAAGTCTTTCGTGAAAGGCAGGTGTATAAATTATATTTACTCTTGGGTACCCTTTTACCAGGGGAAAATGGGAATTCCTTACTGTCCTTGGAGGATGTTGTGACATGTTCTGTGCGAGCTGCACCCATGTATAAACCTGTGTCAGAGTTATGCTGAACTTCAGAAACTTTTAATGCTCAAAAATAAATCAAAACCTGGTACATAAATTCCAAGTTATTCTCTTTTTTTTGAGCTTTCCCTGTGGTCAATGGGCATGAGGCAGATTTCAGTGAAGGCAAAGATATTCAGGATTGCCACTGAATTTCCCCACCAGTTCTGTGTCCATCAGGAGCCCTTGCAATGCTGTTTTCCACAGCAGAGGATCCAGAGCTCGGGAACATCCAACCCCAGCTCCCTCAGTGCCAGACAAAAATAGCAGCATGCCCGAGCAGCCAATTTCTTGGGAATTCAGAGCCAAGAAAGGTCACTGCAAGGGTGAACTCGGGAACACTTATGCCTGACTCCCAAAATCGTGGAATGGTTCTGGTTGGGAGTGACCTCAGAGACCACCGAGTTCTGACCCCGTGTCACAGGCAGGGACACCAAACACACAGAGGGGGCCTCTGATTAAGAGAGAAAGTTTTCCAAGGCACTCCATGGAACATTCCATGTTCCTGGGGATGCGCCCAAGTCACAGAACATTCGGATTAAAATCCTTTAATTAAAATTAGGGGGGTTGGCTGAAGGGGATACGTGTGGGGCTGTTCCACATCTCTGCGTGTCCAGCAGCGTCCTGGCCCTGCCAGCTCCCCCCGGGGGTCTCTGTGCCCATTCCCCACCCTCCCTCACCCCGAGGAGTGTCTCTGTCCCCATCCCGGGGGTCTCTGTGTGTCTGTGTGTCCCCTATTCCGGGGGTCTCTCTGTGTCTGTGTGTCCCCCATCCCGGGGGTCTCTCTGTGTCTGTGTGTCTCCCCCATCCCGGGGGCCGCTGTGTGTCTGTGTGTCCTCCCAATCCCGGGGGTCTCTCTGCCCCCCCCAGTTCTCCCCATATCCCCCTCGTGTCCCCCTCGTGTCCCCCTCGTGTCCCCCCAGTGTCCCCCCCGCGCTCTCGCTCAGGCCCCGCCCCTTCACGGTGGGCGGAGCCCCACACAGCCCGCGCCCCGGCATCATTAGTATGCAGATTTATGCGCATGTATTTGCATAGCCGATGAGGCCGCGGTGAGGGAGGGAGCGGGTCGCGTTCAAAATGGCGGAGCGCGGCGGGCGCGGGAGCGGCGGCGGCGGCGGCCACGGCAGCCTGGACAAGAGCATCACCCTCCCGCCCGACGAGATCTTCCGCAACCTGGAGAACGCCAAGCGCTTCGCCATTGACATCGGTAACCGGACAGCATGGGGGGCAGGGTGGGGGCGCAGAGGAGGGGGCGGCGGCGGGGGACGGGCGGCGGCTGCGGCCCCGCTGAGGGGACCCACCGGGGGTGGCGTGCGCGGGGCACGCTGGGACTTGTAGTCCACGGCATCTCACGGGGAACGGCGGGGTGCAGGAGCCGCACTACAGCTCCCGGTGGGCCGCGGGGCGGGCGGCGCGGAGCACGGCGGGAGTTACAGTCCCGCTGGCCGCCGTCGGCGCGGAGCGAGCGGGGAGCGGAACTACAGCTCCCGGCGGGCCCCGCGCGGGTAACGGGCCGCGGGCAGGGCGGCCCGGCCGGGGCTGCCCTTGGCGGGCAGGGGGCACCGGGAGAGCCCGGGGGGCTCGGCCGGACCCGCTCGGGGCACCGGGACCCGGGGGGGAGCTCTGCCGGACCGGCTGGGGGGCGGTGGAATGGGGGGAGCTCGGTCGGACCGGGGGGCGGCGGCTGCACCCCCTCAGAGCGCCCCAGGCCCGAGTGCGGAGCCCCCCGGCCGAACCCCGGCCCAGCGCCTGGAACGGGCCGGGAAGAGGCGAAAAGGGCCGGGGAGGGCGGCGGTGACGCGGCCCGGGCGGCTGCGGGGCTTGGCGGGGAGCAGGGGCTGCCTCAGGCACCCCAAAATCCCCGCGTTAACCCCGAGCGCACAACAGCCCCGATGTGCCCATCCCAGCCCCGATGTGCCCATCCCAGCCCCGATGTGCCCATCCCAGCCCCGATGTGCCCATCCCAGCCCCGATGTGCCCATCCCAGCCCCGATGTGCCCATCCCAGCCCCGATGTGCCCATCCCAGCCCCGATGTGCCCATCCCGGGCCGAGGGACGGGACACACGGCAGGGGACACCGGAGTGCCACAGCGGGGACACCGCCGAGCCTGGGGACAGGCTCACCCGGGCAGGGATTAGCGGCCATTCCCTGCACACCCACGCCAGTGCCAGGTCGCACGTTTTGCCTCTTTTTTACAGCTGCAAGGTCAGTCGAACTATTGAGGAGAAAGGCCAGGAAAAAAAAAAAAAAAAAGAAAGGCATGACTCCTCAGGTTAACAGTGCTCCGGGTGCTGGAGACTCACTGCAGGGTGGGAAGGAAACCTGCACCACAATAAACAACCTTGTCATGTCACCTGTCTGCTCGGCTTCACTCCTTCGGAAACTGCTGGGTCCGGGGCTGTTAAAATAACAGCTGGAATTGGCCCTTTCTGCGGGTCAGCACGGAATTAGAGTTGTGGGATTAGTTATAAAACCTGGCGACATGTCTCAGCTGGTGTTCTGCATGGATTTAAGTCTTTAAAAACTGGGAGAGGAAGGGGATAATGGATAAAGCATGGCCCTGCAGACCATACATCTGGTGATGAGTGAACTGCTGGAGCACTTGTGTCATTGCCAGCCTTGTACAGACGTGACATTCCAACACAAGCTTGGTGATTCCTCAGTCCCGAGGGGTGGAAGGAAGCTGAGAGCACCCTCACCTTTACACACTGAACCAGCAGAACAGCCTGTGCATTTTGTTTACCAGAAGCTCCGAAGCATTGGCTGGCACACTGAAATCAGAGCCCAGGGCAGGGAAGCTTTATTGGCTTTGCAACTATTAAGTGTCTGTCATGGTCACTCTGCATTGGCCTCACTTCAAGTTGTCAGGGGGAAAAAAAAAAAGCAAACACAGGCTACATGTTGCAAATATTTTCTTAATAAAAATATTGAAGCACTGAGGAAGAGCTGACAGTGCTGTCATGAAGGCAAAGCCGTCATCAGCACAAGGGATTGTCATTTGTTTCCTGATTATTATAAGGCATAGAGTGCAGTGCCACCACATTTAGCCATTATTTAGGATCTGACATTGCCAGGTTTTTATTTACCTTCAGGACTTTAACATTAACCCAGTAGTTGGTCATAGTTACCCTCAGGCCTGGAACACTCAGCAGTGTGGTGGAAAACACTGAAGTTACTCAGTGTAACTTCAAAAATTCAATTTTACAGGTCAGATGCAAAGACAGGCCAAGGGGTTGAGTTCTGTTTCCAGGGGAGAGTTGAAAGTTTTATTGCCATGAGCAGACTCAAGGCCTGAAGAGGCTGCTCTGCTCAGACTTGCAATTCTGGGCTTGAGAAACACCATTCTGAGCATTCTTTACCCCAAAGCCAAGAGCAGCCTTGCAAAATAGTTACTCAGTGCACAGAGTCACCTTCTATCCAGTCAAACTTGCAGACTTGTCCCGGGCTAGGAGTGTTACAGGAATATTATTAAAGTGTTGCTGCTGAAACACTGATTGTGCCTGAGGGTTCATTGCTCAGCTCTGGCAAAACCACTGAAAAAACCCTCCTGCGAGCAGCAGATCTGGGGGTTCCAGAAAGTTTGTGGACAAGGTTAATAGCAGCATTACATGCACCAGCCTGGCTCAACCTCAGTCATCCCACACCACTGGGCACAAGTTCAGCGGGTGGAGCTTTTCCCTCCGTGGGGCACTGGGGGTTAACCAGGCCAGGGGTTCTTTGGCTCACTGCACTTACCTTAATTGTATCTGGCTTTACCTGAGGAGACCTGGAAAGCCAAGAACTCTGACATAAGTTCTGTGGTTTAAGGTGAGGCATTAATCATAACGTGTCATCTCTTTGTGAACAGGTGGCTCATTAACCAAGCTGGCTTATTATTCAACTGTGCAGCACAAAGTGGCACGAGTGAGATCCTTTGATCACTCTGGAAAGGTGAGAATTCCAGCAGGGATCAGCTGCAGGGGGTTGACTCGCAAGAGTGAGGTGCTGGACTGGCTTCTCAGAGGAGAACAGAAATCTTATCCAAACCCCACTGAATAACTTGTTCCATATAAAACTTCTTGGAAGTGTTTCTTTTGCCAGGTAGTGTTTGAAATAGTTATTTTCCAGACAGGTAAGAGTGGTAAAAAAACCCTACTCCTCTATAGACATAACTTCTGTCATCCAGAGAGGTTTCATGAGCGTCTGGTGCATGGGAGAATTGATTATCTCAGCCTAAGGAGAGTTAAGGCCTGTGAAACTCTGCCCTTCTCTGACAGAGCTTCAGATGTTATGTTTAGTGGCATTAACATGGTTTGAAGGGAAAAAAGCACAAGTGTTGATGTTCAGTAGTTTAGCATTTAACCTTGTTTCTCAAAGATCTCTAAGAAATCCTTTTCTTTTTTTAAAGGACATAGAAAATGAACCCTTGTATGAAATATCTGTTCAGGAAGAGATCACAGCTCGACTTCACTTCATTAAATTTGAGAACACTTACATTGAAACCTGCCTAGATTTCATCAAAGACCATCTTGTCAATACAGAGACAAAAGTCATCAAAGCTACAGGTGGTGGTGCCTATAAATTCAAAGATCTTATTGAGAAGAAGTTGGGGTTGAAGTAAGTGGAACCGTTTAAACTCAGTTACAGGAATGTGCTTCTTCTTTGGGGAGGTTTCAGAGGCCAACCTTCCCTTTTACCACCCCACACCCCACAGGGCTGTGGCCGTCCCTGGCTCAGGGCAGGAGCTGCCCCGAGATAACAGTATCAGGGGCTGACAGAGGGAGGGCAGCAGCTGAGCCAGCTCACAGGGGGCAGGGAAGAGAGGAAAGCAGGGCATTATCCCAGCTCTTTTCCATGAAGGATTTAACTTCCTCCCACTCCAAGAGCTTCTAACATTTTCCTGGGCATGCTCAGAATGAACTAATGTGGTACAGTCACTGTATACCTCCTACCTAAACTCCATGCACAGGCTGGCAGGAGGCTAGAGGGCAGCCCCGTGAATTTACAGATCAGAAATTCACTGTTCAAACACCATTATCAAACACCATATGCTGAAACTCTACTGCAGTTATAGAAAAAAATGCCATTAATTTACCCCAATATTAAACATTGCCTGGTGGGGAGAACTTCAAGGTACATTCCTCAGCCCCTGAGGGTCTGTGCTCAGCTGCTTTCTCACTGCCTGTGCAAACTACTTTCTTCTCCTGATAATGGGATTCTGGTAACTTTTGTTCACATCAGCCCACATCAGTACCTTACTGACTGTTACTAACTTAGCAGTTACTCAAGGCAAGGATCAATTAATCATGACAAGCATGCAATTTCCCTTCTTTATTCCTGCGATGGGGCTAGGTTTGGTTTTCCTGTGGTGATGACATTCTCAGTTGGTCCCCAGACAGCAGCACCTTCTCCACCCTGGCACTCACAAAGCAGTCTGTAGTCACTGAGATGTTTGTGTGTGTTTTCCACAGGGTTTAGGGCATTTCATGTAAGAATTTCCCATAAGTCAGTGGCAGTGCATAGACACAGAAGTCACTAAGTGGTAGCTGACTTATTCATCTTATCTAAACCACATATCCCATTCCCAGACTCCTGCCTCAGGATATGGCCTGTTGTGAATTCTGCTGCTCTTGTGAGCAGTCTCTTCTCCTGTGGTTGCTAATCCCAGCTGTAGGCTCCCCACAGTCCCTTGGATCTGTCATAAGCAGGTGCTGAAATGTTGAGGAGGCCTTTTGTCCTTTATCAGAAGGCAGGGGAAGAGCACTAGACAATTAATCCTTGGTCGGGAGTTGTTTCCTTAGGTTGATGTCCAGCTCAGCTTCCTGACCTACTTTCTCCGGGGGTGCAGGGACAGGGCAGGAGGGAGGACAGGAGCCAGAGAGGGGCCAGCATTATTTGTGATGACAACACGAGTGCAGTTACTGTGTAACACAACTCCAGCCTGGCCGGGAGGGCAGCGCCGGGATGAGCAGGATTCCTGTCTCCAAGGAGCTGGCCTTCTGCCACCTGGTGTGAGATCCCCGTTTGGGAGCTGTGGGTAAACTGCTGCTGCAAAAGCAGACGGGTTTATCAGCAGGGCTGGGACACTGACCTGAGGCTCTTCCTCCCCCTCAGGGTTGATAAGGAAGATGTAATGACCTGCCTAATTAAGGGGTGCAACTTTGTGCTGAGGAACATCCCCCACGAAGTGTTTGCCTACCAGAAGGACTCGGACACGGAATTCCGGTTCCAGACAAACCACCCAAACATTTTCCCTTACCTGCTGGTGAATATTGGCTCGGGGGTTTCTATAGTGAAGGTGAGTGGTTGCTAAAGGGATTTATTGGGAATTGCATAAAGGTGTTCTCAAACATCTTACTGTTTCTTCTTGGGCAGTGCAAGGTTTAGAATGAAAATAATGCCTTTAAAAAAAAATTCGTTTCTATTTATTTCTGTTACAGAGTTATGAATGCTTTTCCATTTCAATCACATTCTTCTTAATCACATTTAATTTGGTGTTTAGAGAAGTTCTTACATTACCTGGTGAGGACAAAGGCTGTCAGATCAAAGTGATTTTTTTTTATGTTTGTCACACTGTTGATGGGACCCTATTTGATATCTATATTTAGGATTATTGGCCAAGAATTAAATACAAAGATTTCAAAAACTGCTTGTGATATAAGCCTGTGGAACACGCACTTCTCACCTGCCACTGACACAGTTAAATAAGTTACAGTAATTCCACTGTTCCAAACCCTGCACTCTCATGTCTGTCTGTGTGTTCAGAGTTATCCAGGGCTTTCCAGACAAATCTGCCTTGTTTGATTGACAGGTAGAATCAGAAGACAAATTCGAGTGGATTGGAGGGAGCTCAATTGGAGGTGGAACCTTCTGGGGTCTTGGAGCACTGCTCACCAAAACAAAGGTAGCCAGGTGTCTGTTTTAAATGGGATTCAGTGAATGCTCAGAGGAAGCTCGGAATGTTGGAATGCCAAACTCTGAATAGGGAGAAATAGCTATTTTAAGGAGTGTTTGTAGAGGAAAGCAGTTCCTGCAATACTGTCTGCAGAAGCAAAGCAGAGAACACCCAATTACTGCCCAGTGTCTGGGAGCAGAGAGCAGGAATTTTGCCTCTTGGTCACATGTTACAGTTTCAGGGGTTCCTCACCTAAATCCCAGGCTGGTGATCAGCCAGGACAAGGACTGAACTGGTGCTGCTGTCCTCAGCTCTTGCATCATGCTGGTCTCTCCTGTGCCAAAGAGCCACGTGCCTTAACTGAGTGTCCTGAATGTCAGCAGTGCAGGAAAAGCTGCAGTTCCTTGTGCACCAGATAAGAAAATGTCAAAGGGAGGACACAGCTTGCTCTGTGCTTTTTGTTTGATGCTCTTAAAGAAGAAATCTTACAGCATGACAGTGCCTGCTCTTAGTTCTGTCTTGATTTTGTGGAAGAAATTCGAGTTAGCAGAGTTATAAATTAAGTATTGGGATAATGCAGCTTGCCCTGCAAGTTTAATTTCAGGGACATGAACACGTTCTGCAGCAGTAAAAGCACACTGAGGCTCTTCTTCTCAAACTTTCTGTTTTTCTCTCATGCTTCAAGGAAACATAACTCAGTGTCCTCTTAGTTACAGTGTTTCTGACTTCATTCTGGCAGGGTTAATTATAAGGCAAGCTGAACCCCCTGGGTATGGTCAATAAAAATACCCTGGGCTTATGAGGAAGATTGTCTGGCTGTCCAGGACAGCTATGGTAACTGTGCTTCTCCCCCTCAGAAGTTTGATGAGTTGCTGCAGCTGGCCTCCAAGGGACAGCACACCAACGTGGACATGCTGGTGAAGGACGTGTATGGAGGGGCCTACCAGACCCTGGGGCTCAGCGGGAATCTCATCGCCAGCAGCTTCGGCAAGTCCACGACGGCAGACAAAGGTACTGGGGTGCAACAGCTGCCCAGCCACTTCCCCTGGCCCCTGGAGTCACCTCTGGAGTCATCTAAAGGGTAGAGCTGAAAACAATCACAGCCCTTCTCATGGCCTTGTGCTTTGTCTGCATAATGTTTCATGGATGAAAAATATTATCTGGTACTGCTTTACAAGCAGACACTTGAATTTTCAGTTTGGGACTGCCTGTCTAGGGAAAAGGAAAAGAGGAGTCTAGTTAGTCCACGGTTGATTAATTTCTGTGGGAAATAGATGTGGCTTTCTGGGCTCCAGAAAGGCCCTGTGGCAGGGATTTGCTATAATTTGCAGTTTCTTTTCAGTGTTACAGTGAAATGCCTGCAGTGCGACTCAGGTCAAGGCTGATGGTCTGTGGTTCCTAGAGAGAAGAAATGGATTCTTGCCATTTCCTGTTGGCCTTTCCAGGAGGTTTTTTTTCCAAGAAATATTTCACAGACACTGAGTTTGTTTTTCACGATACCTGCAGCCAAATGCCCAGTCCTTGTTTGAAGTAGCTGTGTTTCCCTTCCCCCAGCTGCAGGCTCCTGGTTAGAAAAGCACAGTCCATGGGAGCTTCCTCAGCTGCGTTTCATTTGATTTACTGTTCCTTCCCTTTAAGAATTTTCCAAAGAAGATATGGCCAAAAGCTTACTGCACATGATCAGCAATGACATTGGCCAGCTGGCCTGCCTCTATGCCAAACTGCACAACCTGGATAAGATCTACTTTGGAGGGTTCTTCATCCGGGGCCACCCCGTCACCATGCGCACAATCACCTACAGCATCAACTTCTTCTCCAAGGTAAGGGAGCAGAGGCTGGCCTGCAGCAAAGCTATCTGTTTAGTTCTTTCTCTAAGATGTTTAGGTGCTCTAATAAGTGCATTTGCACATGAAGTGAAGCTTAGAGGGCTGCTCTTTAGGTAGGTGAGGCAGGGCTGTGTTGTGGGAGGGGTGAAATCGCTGTGAAGTGCCTGGGAGTTGTGTCCAGCCCTTTTGCTCCCTCCCTCCCTCCCTCTGTTACCATTTTTGACTGACAGTGTCTTGTAGCTGCCCAGTGATGAGTTTTCACTGTGTTCTTAGATAGCCACCATCATTATTCAATTCCTCTTGCTGACTTGCACCTTCCCACCCTCAGGCCCTGCAGCGTGGGCTTGTCCTGCTCAGACAGCACTTGGCATCTGTGGGGTTTTGTTGTTTGTTGTTAAAAATAGTCAAACCCCAAGTCAACCAAGCTGAAGTTCCTTGCAGGTTTTGAAGCAGGTGGAGAATACTGAAGATTTTTCACTAGAAAAAAGGTCAAGTCCAAAAGCTCATTAATGACTATTACAGCTAGTTTAGCTCCTGCACTTTTGGAATTTTATAGAGTAGGTGACACCATTTTTCCCATCTCAGTGCTTCAGGCAAGAGACCCCTGGATGCTGCTTTTTCCCCTTTTGTTCCACCATTGCGGTCCCTTTCTGCAAAACTTTGGGTTCCAAGAAAATTATTGCAAAACCACAGCTTTAGGTTCTTATCAGAGTCACTTTACCAGCAGTTCTGAATCCAATCCAAATCTCCCTGGGAGCTGCTGTTCTCCTGCAGCTCCCCTCAGGTGAGCTGTTCCCACAGTCCCTGCTGGCTGCCTTGGACAAGGCTGTGTTTGCCAGCCTGGGACAGCTGAGGGGCCCTGCTGCAGGGTGGGGGATTCTGCCCAGCATTCCTGGACTTTATATTGGCAATTAAACCCTTTGGATGGGGAGCTCTTGCCTAGGGACAGCACACAGTTCTGTCTGTTGCTGAGCAATGAAATAAGGGCCATGAGCAGTGTCTCAAATGTGCTGGAGGCAGTGGCACATGCTGAACCTGGGAATCACATGGCCTTGTTGTTTCCAGCCTGTCCAAGCAAGAGGAGTTGAATATTCATGGCTGGTGCAGGGCAGGCCCTGGCTCCCCGTGCTCTGGTGTGCAGCCTCAGCACAGCCCACCCGTGCATGTGTCCAGCTGGGTAAGAACTGCAGGGATGTGTGAGAGCAGCTCCTCCCCTTGCTCTTTCAGCAGCACCAGTTAAAGTTACTGAATGTGTGAGAATGTAGCACAAATGAATATTGCCATCTTCTAGTTGTTTCTATTAAATTTAAGTGTAAAACTAGTGACAAAAGAAGTACCTGTTAGCCCTCAGGGACCATCCAATTGCAATGTTTCATATTGTGGCAGGGAGAGGTTCAGGCATTGTTCCTGAGACATGAAGGCTACCTGGGAGCCATTGGGGCATTTTTAAAAGGAGCTGAACAAGACAGTAAGTACAGCACTGCTCTGTTCTGTATATGCTGTGTTCTGAAATGTCAGTGTACTGTCCAAGTTTCTCTCGAGAGGCTGCATGTAAGCTGTTGCCTAAATAAATACATTTGGCACTACTAAACACAGATGCTGGGCTTTGGGTTTATACATTCTGGCAGGGACATCCTAATTTCTCACTGGATTTCCTGCTCACCTTTGAGAAGGCAGCAGGACTGGGCTCTTCTCTTCTTTGCACTTCTGCCAAGAGCAGTCAGAACTCTAAATCTGCCAGGGAAATGTGGGTTTGGAGAGCTTTCCCCCTCTTTAAGAAGCCACTTCTGAATTCAGTTAATGTACTGAGGAAGACCAGCATCTCCAAACTGCATCCGTTTGAGAGCGAAAAGCCTCACAGATGAGACCCTGCTGTCCAGCACTCCTTGGAATCAGGGAGCTTTGCTGGAATTCTGCCACTTTAGTTTCTTTTTTCCCTTGTCAATGCACTGGCAAGCCAGGCAGTACCTTATTTACAGTGGGACAGAGAGTGGGGCTGTTAATGGTACTGAGTTTTAGTATCAAATACACCTCAGAGTAATGGATGTGGAGTTCTGTTAATACCCATTTCCTAGGGATGGGCAAGGAAGCAGCTGCTGAGGAATGAGAGACGTTGCTTCTGCAGCATGTTCTGTACACCTGAGCTCATTAAACTTTCTCAGACAAATCTAGAAGCAACTTCAGTGTTCCTGTGAAACTTATATTGTGCTTTGAGAGTTCTGTAATTCTGTTTTGTCAGTAATGGATCCAGATTTAGAAGCAAGAAATTGTGCTCAGTGGTAGTGCTTTGAAGGCATGCTGGTTAATGACAAGGAAAGGGGGTTAAAAATAACGATTGTAGAACTTAAATTGTCTCCTGTCTCATTCAGGTTGAAGCTCTTTGGAGCAGGTAATTCCCTGAGTGGTTGGAACATTTCTTTTGGGGGTTAGAGGGGAAAATGATGTTTGCTGTTAAAGACGAGGGGAGCTGGCCTGTGCAGTGAGACAGCTGCTCAGCAGGGCTGCTGGCTCTACACTCACTCACAGGAGTATTTCCAGTTTTATTTTCAGATTATGTGTGTCTCTGTCTTTCTCTTTTCTAGATCCAAACCAGTACAGCTGGGGAGAGAATTATGCTGGGAGTTCTGGTCTTATGAGCACATCACCTGATGTTTACCCCATGCAGAGAACACGGAGTGGTACAGTATGTGGGGTCCTTTCTAGAGCTGTGTGTGTTCTCTTAGCAGTGGTGGTGTGGGAATAGGGCATTATTCTGCAGCCCTGGGACTCCTGCTTGTCCAGAGAAGTGACTGATCTGGTGTCTGGAGTCCTGTGATGTTGTCTTGTGTCCTGTGTGATGTTTGGTGTACTCTTATAGAAGAGACTGTGGCTGCTGCTCTGTCTTACTCTCCTTCACCATCTTGGTCTTATTCTCCTTCACCAAACCAGGGGGGAACTTTTGTCTCTTGCCCTTTCTCTGAAGCAGCTGGATTTTCCTCCAGCTGAAACACTTCAGAATTTCCAGTCTGATGTTCCACTGTCTTTAAGGAGCATTAATTCACTTCCTGTGAGAAGACAGATGATGGGACAGAAGAGCACAAGCCCAGTCATCTCTCAAACACACTGACAGTACAGTAATTCTGATTTCACAGGAAAACTGGCATAAAACTTGATGATTTCTGTCTGTAGGATGGGCATGGATAAATAATATAAACTGTCTGCGAGTCTGTCCGTCGTAACTGTGGCTGGACTTTGACAGCCCTTGTACTTGTTTAACTTGCTCTGAATCCACTTCTGCATGAGTTGTAATCAGTCCCTTTCCCTTGGCATCCAGTTTGACATGCTGGAAATGGACAGGTTGGAGAGACCACTTGTGAACCTGCCACTGCTGAAAGACCCCTCCACCTACATCCCAGACACTGTTGACCTCACAGATGATGCCATGGCCAGAAAATACTGGCTCACCTGCTTCGAGGAGGCCCTGGATGGGGTGAGTGTCACACAACAGTCCTGTGACTGACACAGCTATTTGGCAAATAAATCTGTGAACCTACATGTTTATCCTGTTTATACTGCTGCTGTGTCACCCCTCTGTGTGCAAGTGCAGCCCCTCTTTCTGCAACAGAGGCTCCTGACTTTGTCCCAGGCTCCCGAGGAAGTGCTTGGCACCTTCAAAGGCAGAAGTGTTCCTCTCCTGTGGTGCTTTTTTCCCTTTTTTAAAGGTGCTTTCAAAGCATTTTCTCCCTTTGATAGCACCTACACCTCTCTGTACAGGGCTGCAAGCAGGACAGTTACACAACCAAAGGCCAGGGATCCCTGGCCTGTTCCTGCTCTGGGGACAGTGCTGCTGCCCCACAGCCACTGTCCATGGGAGGAGCTCGGCTGGCTCACACAGGAGTGCTCTGCTCTGCTCTCAGGCTGGTTCAGTCCCTGCAGTAAACAAAGAGAGAACACAAGGGGTCGATGTGCACCATTACAGCTCTGACTGTTTCTCCTTCTGTGTGTGTGTGTGTGTGTGTGCATTTGTTGTTTTCCCCTCCTATAAACAGTTAGAACTTGTGTTTGATTTCTGAAAGTGCACTCTGGAAAATAAACTCGAAATCTTTTGGGAGAAGAGGCATTAAAATTGCTCTTTGGTGGCTGCAGGGAAGGCAGGCTGGGAGGTGCTGAGTGGGAGGGAGCAGACGGGCCCCAGGCACTGAGCAGGGTGGCAGATGGAGGGGTTATTTCTCAGGCTGAACTTCAGAGCAGTCACACGGAGGAAGAATTAATTTGGTAACTCCAGTGCTGCCCCATTTCCGTCCCAGGTGGCGAAGCGAGCGGCAGCCAGTCAGCCAGACTCCGTGGATGCTCAGGAGAGAGCCGAGAAGTTCCGGCAGAAATACTGGAACAAGCTCCAGACCCTCAGGCAGCAGCCCTTGTAAGTGCCTTCACCTTCCCTTTGGCAGCTTCCAGAGACAGCACACCCAAAGGCAGCCAGGGCCAAGCAGGTTGTGAAGCAGAGACTGAAAGCCAAGGGGGCTGAAGACTGCAGCAAGTTGCTGTGTCAAACATCAGGCCCTCTGCACAGAGCTTTTGGATTTCCTGTGTTGGAATTGAACAGAGAAATTGTCTCTTGGCAGGAAATTCATTATTAAAAGTTTGTACGTGGTTATTAAAAATGGCAGCCGGTTGATTCAAGTGTCTGGCCTTGCTCTGAACATTCCCCCTCCCTGTATTTAAATAATCTGTATCATAGATTTACCCCTTAGAGCAAGGGTTTAGCAATGAGACTGTTAGCTTTAGTGCTTGTGTGAGGTGCTGTGACTTCAGGAGGAAACAGAGAAGAAGAACTTTTTCTGTTTGAAGTAGCTGATCTCTTTTTCTCCCTTATTCCAGTGCATATGGTACCTTAACAGTGAGGAGTCTCTTGGATACAAGGGAACACTGTTTAAACGAGTTCAATTTTCCAGACCCCTATTCCAAGGTGAGTTCTTGCCTCACAGGGTGGACTACACATATCCTGGATCATATCCTGGCTCTAATGAAGATTTTTATTAGAATTCCAGGCAAGCTTTTCCCTGATCCTAAGCACACTGATAATAATAACTTGTCAGTCCATGAGAGGCCACAAATGTAGAGGAGATGTTTGAGCATGTTCTTGGACTGAGACAGCCAAGGATGGGTAAGAAACTTTTGATACAAACCAGCATTTCATGTCTGTCTTACAGGTAAAGCAGAAAGAAAATGGAATAGCCTTAAAGTGTTTCCAGAGTGTAATAGAGTCCCTGGATTCCCTGGGCTGGGAGGAGAGGCAGTTTGCTCTGGTGAAAGGACTCCTGGCAGGGAATGTCTTCGACTGGGGAGCAAAGGCAGTCTCAGAGTAGGTGTTGCATCCTTTAACAGCACCTTTTAAGCTACAGAATGTCCTGCTATGGGTTTTTTTGGGGGTTTTTTTGAAGTGCACCAATCCAACTGTAACTGTAGTTTGTGTTTCACCTTAGTCAAGTGTTGGATGTTTGCTCAAGTGTTGTGTGAGGGGAGGTTTCCATTTGCACCCTATGCCTCTGGCAGGCAGCTGTACATTTTCCTGTCAGCATCAGAACTCAAACTGAACGTCCAGCTGAGCCTTTTGTCTTTAACATGAGCACAAAGTGTCTGTTTCCCAATCCTGCCACCCCCCAGAATAACCAGTGCAGTAAAATTGCTGAGCACCTGCTGTAGGAATGCTTGAATTACAGTTGTGTGAGGGGAAGGTGTGTAACTGTGGCCTCTTTATTTCTCTCCTGATGCAGTGTCCTGGAGTCTGAGCCACAGTTTGGATTTGAAGAAGCCAAGTCAAAGCTGCAAGGTACAGGGGGATCCAGGTGGTGGTTGGAGCTGGATGTTGTGTAAATGAGGGAGCAGAAGAGAGTGGGATTGTTTGTTCTGGCAGTTCTGCTGCCCACATGACAAGGAAACATTAGTACTTGTTAAGGTTATCTAAATACAGATCCGGGGTTTGGGTGGAATGTTCCTGTTTGTGTTCCAGAGGAATTAAATCCTGCAAAGCTCCCTCAGTGAGCAGGAGCCTCAGCACAGAGAGCTCCATTAAGGGCTCTGTCCCTGTGAGGGACAGACTGCTCTGACAGTGTGCAGAATGACTGTTTGTAAGAATCAGTGCCTGTCAGAAATGCTGACCCAACTCTGTCTGTGCCACAGAACGTCCCTGGTTGGAAGATTCCTACAGCCAGTGGCTGCAGAGACTGAAGGTACGACACCACACTTAACCCACACATTAAATACCTTCATCCTCAAATCACCTGATTGATCCTGGGGGTTTAGCACATCTAACAAACTGTTCTGACAATGCAGAACAAACCCTGGTGACACAGTCCCAGTAACTCACCACAAAGAAAGGAATAAAGGGATTAGTCTGACACTCTGTTATCAGCCCAGGTGCTTCTCTGAGTTCCCACAGGAACTGCAGCACTGGAGCCCAGCTGCTCTTGGAGCTGCTCCAGAGGCACCACAGTGTGTCCCCTCCTTACAAGGGACCTATTTCTGTACAACCAGACCCCTGAGTTTGAAAACTTGGGGCCAGATGTGGCATTTGGGCTGTTCCTCCCTCTGAGTAGCCAGTCCAAACTGTCATTAATGTAGGAGCCTGTTGGAAGTAATTAACTTATCAGTTAGCAAAGCTTTTTTCCCCCATGTGGTCTCTATTACTGTTTAATTAAGGTTAATTGAAACACTCTTGTGTCTTTGTGTAAATCTCTCAGTTGGAAATGCAGCCCAAAGGTTTGGGATGAGCAGACTGTGGCAGATCATTATGTGTTACCTCCTAAAGCAAAGCATCAGCTAATCTTGTGTCACAGGGATAACTGAGGAACCTCCAGCACTGTCCTGTCAGGTTTTTAATTAGGAATTAAGTGTCTTTCACTTCTTCTGCTGGTGTGAACTGAGTTTCATAGCATCAGATTGGGAATAAATGAAGAGGTTAATGGAGAGTAGGCAATATCTTTTCATTTTAGGATGTCACTGCCCCCAGCAGTCCATCCTGCCCTTTCCTGGCAGAAGGGAATCCTGTTCAGCCAGCACCAGGCTGGCTTTAAACACCCACCAAGGTAGGTCCTGACTTCCAGCACGCTCTCGGAGAGACAGTGGGACCTGCAGGCCCAGACAGGTGCCAGGCCTGGCCCTGGAGCTGGGGCTGCTCCAGCTGGCAGGTGGAGGTTTTACTGCTGGAGTTTGAGAGTCCTGTCTCAAGCACAGCAGAGGAACCCGGGGTGTTTTAGACACCTGAGCAAAGACACCAGCAGGGACCCAGTTCCTCCTGTTTGTCCCAATCTGTGCTGGGACTTTGCTGCTACAGAGACCCAAAGGCTCGAGTGTTTGAGGGTACAGATGGGGTTCCTGGAGCGAGGAGTTGTACATAACAAACTGTTGTGCAGTGACTTGTGCTCCATCCTGAATGCATTGGTTTTCTCTTGCAGGAGGGTCCTCCTCATAAATGTGCCTTAATTTTCGCAGATAACAGTGGAATAGACATAATTTTAGGAGTCTTTCCTTTTGTCCGAGAGCTCCTTTCTAGAGGGACAGAGGTGAGTGGTTTTCCTCGGGAGTTCCTGGCCAGTGGAGCTCTGGTAACTGCTGGAGGGTGGAGCTGCCTTCCCAGCAGGACGCTTCAGATTGGCTCCTCTGTGCCAAAAACTGGGAATAACTGGAATATCTGGCACTCCAGGGGCTCACTGTGAACTCTCCTGCCACCTTCCCACAGGTTATTTTGGCTTGTAACTCTGGCCCTGCCCTCAACGACGTCACCTACAGCGAGTCCCTGATCGTGACCGAGCGGATCGCGGCCATGGACCCCGTCATCCAGTAAGCAAGGAAAGGGGGGAGACAGAGTCCCTGGCACTCACTGAGCCCACAGTGAACTGGGTTTCCTAGTGCCTGAAATCTGCAGCCTGGACAAAAGCCAAGGCTTTGCTTTTGTTAAGGTGAAAAATATAGAAATCGGATCTTTCCTGACGGCCCATAGTTGTAATTCTTGTCTGTGTCTTCCCTGAGAAGTGCTCAGGCTACTCAACCAGAACTTTTCTGTGATAGTAGAGGCAACCCCATCCCTGTCACACACACCCTGTCCCTGGGAGAGGACACGGGGCTCACTCAGTAACCCTTGTGTGCCCAAGGAAATCCGGGGTTTCCCGGCAAAGTCCCAGCAGGAAGGGAAGCCTTGGCCAAGGAGGCTTCGATATTCCTGGTTCTCTGGCTCGTTCCCAGATGTGCAGGACTCTGCTGAAGCAGCTGCTGAAAGGTTTTGTCTGTTTTTTTTTGTCAAACAGCTCTGCCCTGAGGGACGAGAAGCTGCTCTTGGTTCAGACGGGCTCCAGCTCTCCGTGCCTGGACCTGAGGTAGGTGGGCAGAGGGCAGGGTTGTTGTGTCCCTCCTCTGCAGGGTGGGCAGGGATTGGCTCTGGAGCAGCCCTGGGGTGCAGGTGGAGGGCAGGGGTGGTTTGGGGGGTGCGTGGCCCTGACCCCCCCTCGTTGCAGCCGCCTGGACCAGGGGCTGGCGGTGCTGGTGCGGGAGCGGAACACGGACCTGGTGGTGATCGAGGGCATGGGCAGGGCCATCCACACCAACTACTACGCGGCCCTGAGGTGCGAGAGCCTCAAACTGGCCGTCATCAAGAACTCGTGGCTCGCCGACCGCCTCGGGGGCAAGATCTTCAGTGTCATCTTCAAGTACGAAGTGCCATGTAAATGATGGGCTGGGAGCAGCACAGGATGGACTTGCACTAGTTTTACTTTAACTGTAAAGAATGTATTTTTATTACAACAGGGAAAAGAGTTCACAGGAAATTCCGTATTTATATTGTGCTTTTGTGACTGAAAAAGCAACAATATGATTCACTCTATAGTCTACACACTCAAATACATATATATGTATATCACTCATTGTTTATTTTGGTAAGTGTTTATTTTAATGCTGCAGTATTTGTGATGAAAAGACTTTATTTTTTTGTTCTGTGAGACATTCATATAGAAATATATTTAAATGTCAATGAAACCTTTTTTATACATCTCTGCCTACTCTGCCAGCAGTGACAGGGCACGTACCAAATAGACTTTAAGTGCTAAGTGAACCTGACATTGCATTTTCAGCTTTTAAACTTACCTAAATCTCTCCTGCTCTGTGCAGTTCAGTTGATGGAAGGACTGATCCACCTTCTCCCCCACAGATGCTGCTCAGGCTGTGTCTGGGCTGAGACAACGACCAGCCCTGATTTCCCAGCCCTTGCTCTCCCTGTCTGTTCCCAGGAGCAGGTGGGGATTCCCTGCTCTAGTCTTGTTGGATTTCCACTGTCAGCCCTCATCCTCAGTAGGTTAATTAGAACTAAACATTGTCACCAAACAGTGACCCTTATCCTGTGCTGGGAAGGGAAAAAGGACAAGGCCGTGTCTGGAATTCCTTAACTCCAGTGGTTCCTTAGTGGCAGGGGCTCCCCTTCCTGAGGCTGGGATGCAGGGAGGGCCTGTTTGGGGTTACAGACAGCACTGATTCAGGAATGACCTTCCCAACAACCAGCATCGCCTGCTCAGAGAGGGAATACAGGCAAGAGCTTTAATGTTCCCAGATTGCACCTCACACACTAATTAGTAGCAGAGGCTTCCCATTAACCTGTCCCCAGTCACTTGCTCCTACAGGCATTTATGGACTTACAGGGTAAACTCCTAACCTAGACATGGATCCACCACTGGCCAGCTCAGCTCCATTTTACCAGGCCCTTCACTCCCTTGTTTGTCACAGTTCCACTCCATCCCTTACCAATTTAAAATTCTTCCAAGCCCCTCGATTTCCCTCTGCATCCAGCTCCACCACCACTGCAGAAGTGCTCTGTGTGCAATTAGAAAACCACTACTCTAGACTAGCAGAAAAACATCTTTCTACACTGGCACAGCTCCTAGGACATGAACATGGTACAACCCTATCACAGGCCCGTCCCTTCAGCACAACATTCCTAAGCATTTGCCTTCCCTGACGACTCCTGGCTGGGTCTGGCCTTTTCTTTTATACGTAGGCGGGTGCAGATCTCTTCTAGGAAAACAGAGCAACAAGATTTCTGAAAGACAGAAGGGAGGGGAGAAGGGGGTGGGTGGGTTGTTCTGTGTCACAGGATCCCCCTTTTCCGTGTGCACAGCCAAGCCCTTGGGATGGATGGGGAGCAGGAGCACCAAGGGGCACACTCAGACACTGGTGCAGTTCCATTACGTGTCTTTTCCTGCTTGTCAAATGACTTAAGAACAGCCATAAGTGAGAATAAACTTGTTACTGATCATTGCTGTCCTCTGTAACCCCCAGCACGCCGGAATGAGTTTGGCTGGCTTGGGACTACAGGAAACATTTCTATTTGGTTTGGGGGGGGAGGGAGGGGCTGTTTTATTACTGTTCCCCTGTTGTTCAGGCCACAAAACCATCCCACAGTCCCAGCTGTGAAATGTTGGTGCTTTAAAGGACAAACACAGGGCTCTGCCTCCCTCCCCTCTGAGGAGAGGCAGATGGAGGTGCAGCCCTGGAGGGGCACAGCCCAAACCCACCTTGGCGTGCCCGGCCGTGAGGCGGCTGCTGTTGGAGAGCTCTGCCAGGGCTGCCAGGACGCCGAGGGCGAGGCCGACACCCAGGGCCAGGAAGAGCCCCCCCAGCGCCGGCGGCTCCAGGGGGCTCCAGCGGTCCCGGCTGTGCCGAAGGCAGCTGCTCTCCCACCACTTGTTGCGCAGGTAGTCCAGGTCCCCCAGCTCCCGCAGCTTGAGCACGGCGATGGACAGCGGCTTGGTCCAGGGGGAGGCTGCAGATGGGAGAGGGAGAGAGGGATGGGGCGGATCCCGGCCCTTGTTACACTGTCTGTGACCCAGCCCTGTTCAGGGGTTCCCAGAACACAACTACCAAGCACCCTGTGCTGTCCACAGAGGTGTGGGAATGCCTGTGGGACAAGGAGAGGTGAAGGTGCTTTGGGAAGTAGCAGCAGTCGGGCCCCACAAGAGCAACCTGTGCACTGCTCACTGCAGTGGGAGCTCGGCATTCCCGGGACCAAGGCAAAAGCATTCCCGGGACCAAGGCAAAAGCATTCCCAGGAACCCGGGACACCCCAGGGAGAGGGGAGCATTTGCTTATTACAGTTCCGAGGAAGAGTTGGTGCCAGCCAGAATTCCCTGCCAGTGACCCTGCTGGGGGCCCGTGTGTTCTGTCTGTCCATCCCCTGGCCTTGGCTACCCCAGCGTGGCCCTGCAGAGCCTGTCCCCCGTGGGGCAGGGCTGTGGGGCACAGGGACTCACCCTGGCTGGTGGCGATGCCGAAGCCCCGGGCGCCGATGACCTCGGGGGCCCGGATGAGGTTGCAGTGCCGGGCGGCCGCCAGGTCCTGCGAGATGGACTCCCCGATGAAGGCGTAGTTGGAGTCCATCACACGCTGAACGGCCTCCTGGTAGGTCTTGACCAACACGTGCTCCCTCCTCTTCTCCATGTACTCGTAGATCATCTGGTGGATGGGGTTCTTGGAGTTCTGCAGCCCAAAAACCCAGGGGTCAAAGCGAGGTGGGAAACAAAAAGTGCACGTGCGTGCAGGGGTTGTAAAACAATGTGGAGAACAAGAGCGCTTAAAGCACTGCCCCTCGAGCCCTCTGTGAGCCCCGGGGAGCACAGACTGTCCCTGACACGGCGTTACCAGGGCATGAGTGTCACAGGCAGCACCTCCTGCCCAAAGGGGACAGCCCCTGAAGGGCACGGGTGCTCTCTAAAGGAGAGCACACAATAAAAATGGAGCTCTCTCTGCCTGCTTTTCTGTGAGAAAAGGGGGGAGAAGAGATGAACAGAACAACAATCCTAATACTTGAAGTGTTCCAGGAAAACTGATGGTGATGAGGCTGTTCTAAGGCACGAGCTGGGCATGTGTGCACAAGGAGATTCTCCGCACCTTGAAGAAGTAGAAGGTAGAGGAGCCCTCCAGAGTCCCAAACTCCAGGTTCCTTTGCTTCACGAGGTCCTCGAAGGTCTGGATGGGGAGCTGCTCGCTGCCCGAGCTCAGCAGGGCGGTGAAGTTGGCAATGTAGGCGGCGAGCAGGGCCAGGGTGAAGAGCCACCACACCACGGCCACCACCCGCACCGACAGCGCCTGGGGCCGCGGCGTCACTCCTGCACCAAGGACACAGCAACCACGGGAGGGGTGTGTGCAGGGAGAGGACAGCACAGCACAGATGGAGCTGGAAACACCAGCAGCTTGGAAACCCCCCTGCTCCCAGAGCTGCTGCACCCTCCCAGCTCACCTTGCAGGGCGAGTGCTCCTGCTCCAAACCAGAGGCTGTTCAGGAAGGTGAAGTGGTTCTCTTCATTCTTTGGCTCATTCCATTCACAGGGGCTCAGTCTGGGGGGAAATGACAGGATAAACCCAGACATTCAGGGGGAAAAAGTATAAATAATCCACATCAAGGGATCTGGTGTTCCTCCTGGGGAGATCCTACTGGCTTAATCTGACAGGACTTAAGCTTTCTGAGCTCTGCTACTATACCCATACAGAAGGTTCCTCAGAGCAAAATGCTTCCTGCTACTCTCTTAAAAACTAATCTCTTCATAGCTGAGACAGCCCCTGACTGGAACAAACTCTGAAACAATTCAGTCATACCTGGCGACAAGGAAGAGGCAGCAGCACGTCAGCAGATAAGCAAATAAAAGGCCTGTCCAGGTCTCCTTGCTGAAAGGAGACAGGAAGTGGAAGAAGGACATCTCCTGAGAGACCGTGTCCTTCCGAAGCAGGATTCCAATGCCAGTCTGCAGGAAGGGTGTGGTGAAGGAAACCACCTCTTCCCTGGCTGAGGTGACTGTCAGTGGGGCCACTGCAATGTCGGCTTCCTGCAGGAGGAGAGAGGAGAGGATCAACCCTCCAGCCAGTGAGCAGTTCTGTCCCTCCAACAGCTGCTTCCCTGGCACGGCTCAGAGCTGGGCACAGAGAGAGTTCAGAGGGGCACAGAGAGAGTTCAGAGGGGCACAGAGAGAGTTCAGAGGGGCACAGAGTGGGTTCAGAGGGGCACAGAGAGAGTTCAGAGGGACACAGAGAGAGTTCAGAGGGGCACAGAGAGAGTTCAGAGGGGCACAGAGTGGGTTCAGGGGGGCACAGAGGTTTAACTGAAAGGTGACAGAACATCAGCCACAGGGAATGGCACCTCATAGGGTAACTCTTCCTTCCTGGAAGAGCCCGAGGAATTATTGCCATCCTGCAAGGGACAAGTCTCACCCTGGGACCAAGTCCAAGGTCAGTTTTGCCAAGAGGCCTGACCGGTCTCTCAGGACTGCAGAGGAACCCTGGGCAGCCTCTGAGACTGCACTGCACTGGGAGTGCCCTGGTGCAGCAATCCTCTCCTCTCCTTGTGCCTCAGTCTCCACATCTGTGTTTGGAACAGAAGGGGCCGTTACCCTCCTGAGGATCTCCCCGATCATCCCGGTCCAGTTGCCGCCGGCGGACACGGCTCCGTACTGCCCGTCCCCCACCACCTTCACGCGGTACTGGAAGCGCAGCATCTCCGCCAGGGCCCCCAGCAGGTCCATGCAGTACCCCTCCAGCTCTGCCCCCCTCACCATCACGTAGGGATCCTCCTGTGCAGGGGGACAGACAGAGCTGCAACATCCTCCTACAGCCACGACATCCTCCTACAGCCACGACATCCCCCAGCCACAACACCCCCACACAGCCATGACACCCCCCCAGCCACGACACCCCCCAGCCATGAGACCCCCACACAGCCACGACACCCCCACACAGCCACAACACCCCACACAGCCACAACACCCCCACACAGCCACGACAGCCCCCCAGCCACGACACCCCCCAGCCATGAGACCCCCACACAGCCACGACACCCCCCACAGCCTGCAGGGCCACTGGTGGGGAGTCAATCCAGTGTTTTCCAAGCCCTCCCCAAAGCCCCCTCTCCACGCTGTTGCAGGGACAACATTTCCAGACTTGCAGGATGTCCCCTGGAGTCCCCCCTGCCTGCAGCCATCAGCTGCACTCTGCGAGTCACAGGCCCCACACAGGTGAATGAAACTCTCAGGCTAAAAGCCAAACACTTTTCCTCTGCCCCAGCAAAGCCTCAGGTGAGGGGCACAGGCTGGGCAGGGTCTGACCAAAGGATCAGAAAATTCACTGCAGCTGCTGCTTCGCCCTTGCCTGGAGCACAGGGTAATGCATTTGGGGGGTTAGAGCCTGGTTCACTCTGTGAGGAACAGGGACATCAGTGTCAAAGCCAGCCCAAAAACCACCTGTAAATATATGGGGGGGGGAAAAAAAGGCCCAGTGCAATTCCAGCTCTGTCCCTGCCTGTGTGTCACTGCCTTACCAGGATCGTCGTGACAGTCAGGGTTGGGAGCCCCTCAGCTTGTCCCCTTGAGTCAATGCCCTGCAAACCAAAAAAGGAAGGAACAGTTGGATTTCAAAACACCAGACGTGGTCCCGCCAGGCTGGGGCTTCATTTACAGCCTGGGGGTGTCAGGGGTGTGTGAGTTCAACCAGCTCTAAACCTCCCCCCGAGCTGCAGTGACCTCACACTGCTGCTCCCTGACAGGAACAGGTCACAGGCCTTGCACTTTTAGTGCCTGGTCCGAATAAAAATCACTTTAAATGTTACAGCTCTTCAGACAGTGGCAGAGCCTTCCCAAGAGATCAATTCACGTTGCAGAGAAAAGAGTTATCAGCCAATTAAGGTCTCATTAGAGAGCAATTCCAGGAGACACAGAACAGTTGGAAACCTGAGAACAGGAGGCAAGGAAACATGGATTCACTCCTGGGTGAACACTGACCCAAGATGCAAAAGGAAAGCACAGACACACAGCCATCCATGAACAGTGCATTTAAAACATGACCACCTCTGTTCCTGAATTAAGACCTTTGGCACCTACACCTTCATTAGTAGCTCTGCACCAGTGAACTTCCACGTACCTTACTCACAGCATCATCATTCCTCCCAGCTCCTGCAAAAACACCACAACAAAATCAGATCCTTTTTGTCTGGAAATCCACCTGGACAAAACCATCCTCAGCCCCAGGGACTGGGCTGGAGGGCAAAACCACGACATTGCCCCGAGGAAAAGCCCCAGGAACAGCCAGAAGTTCCTCACCATCCAGTTCTAAGGCACTGGGTTTTCTTACTCCTCCCTTCCCCTACGAGTGACAGGTTCTGCATCTGAGATGCACAATTAAAACCACAATTTGGTCAATATATGGCTCATTAATTGCCCAGGATGATTTTTCTAGAATATGCTTAGCATTGCTCCTTGGCATCACAGAATGCACCGTGCAAACGCCAAAAATCCCTCAAGATTAAAAAAAAAAAAAAAAAAAAAAAAATAGGGTGTTTTCACTCTTTCAAGCAAAAGCTGAGAGTTTTTCATTAAATATAACAGCTTATTCATTCGCTATGTATTTATTATTCCTCCTTTGGGTTTGCATTTTCTGGCCTCGTGCTGAACTCTACATTATTGCAAGACAAAACCTGTTTTTCCCCTCTCCACTACAGTTCTCCATGGGAGCTGGAAATCTTCACAAAGGAGTTTTCTTGTCTCCCTTTGGAAACTCATTAAAGCCAGTAACAGCTTTCTGAGGCCCCTTTTTGAAGACCTGTGGGGTTTCTTGGAAGACAACAGCGTGTTCTGAGGCTGCAGCTCCCCCAGGGGCTCAGCTGCTCAAAGCCCCTTTGTGAGACCTCCTGAAAGGCCCCAGAGGGACCCCAAGTGCAGCCCCAAGGCCAAGTTCATGGCAGGGACCCCTCCCATGGCCACGGCCTGGGAAGAGCTCATCCCTCCACTCCTGGCTGCAGAAACCACTGGGGCTGCAAAGCTCTGCCTTTCCCTTGCCCTGGGCATGCCCTGCCTTCCAGGGGGAGATGGCTCCTGCAGCATCCCAGGAAAGGGCTGTGGGACACTCAGAGTCCTACATCAGGGTTCACACCAGGACAAGAGCCTGCAAGCAGCAGGAGTTAAACACTGGAAGGACCAACACTCTAAAGAAGAACTAAACCAGATGTGGTGCAGCCACCCTTTCTGGATCATCCTCCTCACCTGCCTGGCTCGATTCCCTCAGGAGCAGCAGGGCTGTAACCACGCAGATGGTGAAGGGAAGACCTTTGTCCATGGGAGCAGAAATACCTCCTGCCCTCAGGAACCTTCCTGCTGGAGGTGAAAGGCAAGCAGTTAAAGCTGGTCCTACAGCTCCTCATCTCTGGGTGAAACCAGGCCCTTTTATTAACTTTTAAATTTCAAATTTCTGCAAGGCTTCAAATAACTCTACATTGTAAATCAGCAATAGAGTGAGCAAAAGCAATCAATGCCAGGTTGTGCTAAGTCTCAAAATGCTCCAATATTCTTGACTGTTTTGTTGTCACAGTGTCAAACAAGGTTCAGGACATCATTTCCCCAGAAACTACAAAAAACAAATTAAAAGTGCCCAAGAAAACTCACCATAGATGAGAGTTTAAAGACAAAAAAAATCCTACATGTGGTATGACTTGCTCCTACCTGTTGCTCAGAAACACTGGCTTCAGATATCTCACCTCATCAGATTTTAGGAAACACCCCCAAAGCTGCACTCTGTGAAAACTGCTGCCATTACAGCTCAGTGCTTTCCCTCACTCATTTTCTCTATATTTTTCACCTAACAAGAGAAATTAAGAAAACCTACACAGAATTTTTTTTTTCCCCCCTGGCTTGAATTTCAGTGCTGACTTTGTTGTTGCTGTAAAAAAATCCTTGCAGCAGCACAAAAACCGAGCAGGTTCATCACCCACCCGGGCACGGAAAGGAAATGCAGCAGCATCTTCAGGCAGGGAGGAACTGCACTTCTCCTGGGAGATTTAAACTGTAAATTATTGCTCCTATTTCCTTACAATTTGGTACATGCTACAAGATCATCTTTCTTTTGCGTGGCCTCCTTCAAAAAACAAAACTTAAATCAGAGTGGTGATACATTGCTGGCATCACCTCGAGAAGGAAGAGCTGTTAACACATGGGCTGCTGACTAAAAGAACAAACAGAGTGTAAACCTGTAAAAAAGACTTTTTTTGCAGAGACTGATACACTGCCCTAGGTCTAATTTAGTACCTGAACCATTTAACGAAGAGAATCAGCTGGGGAGAGTAACGGGAGGGCAGAGAGGGTTAATTTGCTCCCAGGGTGTAAAAGTGTCCCTTGGACAGTGCTTAAATTAACCCCTGCCACATCCCCCACGCCCACCTGAGCAGCTACAAAGCTTTCTGCTGCTTCACAGCAAAACGAGAGGAGTTTGGAAGTCCCTTTGCTGCAGTCAGCCCTCACTCCTCAGCTTTTCAGTCCTTCAAAGGGCACCCAAAGGGTGCCCTGAGCAGCGCTGGAGGATGGCAGCGGGCACAGCAGGGAGGGAGGAACACCCTTCAGCCAGGAAGGGCACCAGGTTTGATCCTTCCAGGTGACCAAGAGCACAAACTGAAGGCTGATTCTCACCTGCAGCAGCTCCTCCAGGCTCTCCTGGTCCGTCTGTCCGGGTTTGGGCAGGAGCAGCTCGATGCCAGGGCACAGAACAAGCTCAGAGATCCCAGGCATCCAGTCCTGGTTTAAAAGCTGGCAGAGGAGGAGTGGCTTCTGCAGGACCAGCCCCGACTGAGGAGGCATCTTTCAAACATTTAACTTTCTAATGAAGTCGACATTAAAGTTAAAAAAGCATTAAGATTTTAAAAAGCAGCAACCTCCCTGCAGCTTTTCAGCCCAAAGCTGAAGTTTTACATGAGTGACTTTTCGTCTGGGGAATGTTAATGACATCAGCTCTGTGCCAGACACACTGTGAGGCTCCTCTTGGCAGATCACAAGTTCTGCTGCTCAGGTTCCTGCTCTCCTTCAGGGCCTGCAGTGATGCTGTGGGGTCACCTCAGTGCACCTTTCCAAGCCTTTGCTGCACAAACTTCAAGGGCCTCTCACCTAAACCTTGCAGACAAGCAGTGAGTGAAGATCTGAGCCAGGGCAGAAAACTGAGGGAATATTTTTAAGCAAAACATCCTGAAGACCATCTGAAAAGCTTTAGTCAGAGAATTAAACCCCTCCAGCCCTCATCCACATCAGTGTGATACCACGAGGCACAGTTACCTTACTTTGTGATATCTGAGTTTAAATGCCTGAAGTGCCAAACAATACTAAAATCAGAGGCAAGAACTCCTTTCAGCCCCCAAGGAAGGCACAGCCAGCCCTGCCAGCAGCAGTGTGAGCTGAGGAACAGCCAGCACTCCTGAGGGATGACAGAGGGTCACCTGTGCTCCTGGCACAGCTGTGGCAGAACCCCCTGGCTCCGTGGGTTCTCTCTGTGTTACACAGCTCCTCCTCCCAGCCAGGCTTTGGCCCCTGTGCTGTCTCACCCAGCTCTGCCAAGACTTGCACGAGTTCTGCTGGAGCTGAGAGGAGCTGAGCTGGGTCTGACCTGGCTACCACTCTGAAAAAGAGCAAAATGAAACGTTACCCACAGAGGAAGTTTTCAAACAAACCATGTTTGTGTATCCCAAACCGCAGTGTTTTGTTACAGCTAGAGAGTCAACAGCTGGAGGGTTGAATATGTTTATTTTAGTAGTGTAAGGTGGTTTTACAAACAAATCTTTAGAGTTTGCAATATACGCAAAAGAATCATTACAAAGGCAAAATATCCTCTCAATAATTGGGACTCTATGGAGCCTGAAATAAAATTAAACCTCTGTTTCTCTTAAAATGCATCTCAGTAAACATTGCTCTCCATCACTGATAAAATGTACATCTATAATAAATGACATCATAATTGGGGTGGGGACGGACACGACAACATCCCTAAAAATAAAAAGTAAAAAAAAAAAAAAAAGTGGGGAGGAAAAATTATTACTCTGTTTAGGCTGTTATTTAATTCTAAATACGTCCATCTAAAAAAATTAAATATCTCTCTTTTTTTTAAACATATCATTGAAAATTTTGCATGGCAGTGCAATACAGAAATAGTAAAATTCATCCCAAAAGTGCTATGTACAGCAGCATCGGTAAAATACCCTCAGCAGGGGCAGTGCTGTCCCCAGAGCAGACCAGCACGCTCCTCAGCCGTCTCTGAAGTCCAGGCAGAAGGCATTCCCTGTCCAGCTTTAGCCATTCCCTTCTCCTGTCTCCTTCCCTGGGGTGATGCCTGGGGACAAGGAGCAGTCCCAGTTCAGGTTCAGGGTGTGCATGTGCCCATACATGTGCAGATGTATCTTTGCATACACACAGGTCTATAGATATTTATATATTTATATATATATAAACAAGCTGGGTTTAAAAAAGCATTGCTTTGGAACAAGAGAGCTCTTCTTCAAAGAGAAAATACTGAAATAAGCAGGTCCATGATGGAAGACAGACTTTATCTACTACATTATCAATTCCACTGCAATTCTGACTATTTTCCAGAGAAGACACCCTCAGAGGCCTCAAACTCTTCCAGAAAATAGAACAGGGAACATGATTTGAAGTCCAGCCTCCTCTCATGGATCCACAATTTGTAAGAGCAAAATTTACCTCAGCTGTCGTTAGCATCACACTGAGCTACTAAACACCAAGATTAGCCATGGTAAGAAGAATCACTGAAATTAGTCAAGACCAAGAGATTTGCACAGAGCAAACTGCGGATGCGAGAAGTGGTCGCACGAACAGGAGGCCAAACTGGAGGCTGGCAGAAGTGTAATTAAAAAAGAATACTCATCTATTCTTTCGGAGTCCTGACATGAAGCACCCTTGGAGGGAGGGCCAGGAAGCACTGAGCCCTGGCAGGCTGCTCTGAGGCCCCCAGGGCTGCGTTTTGCCGGGACAGGAGTGTAAACATTGCCTCGCTCAGAGCCCCCCCGGTCACAGTTTGAGCATGAAGAACACCTCGGTGTCCGCGCCGCCGTCGGGCTGGGCCTTGGGCTGCGCTGAGAGCACGGGGGGAGCGGCCACGTCCATGCACACGGCCCTGGCCACGCTGCAGGCCCCCTCGGGGTTGCCCCTCTCCTCGATGGGGCTCCCCCCGAGCTGCCCCAGCCCCTGCAGCCGCTGCCTCTCCTGGGCCTGCCGGGCCCTGTTGGCGATGTAGCGCACGCGGCTCTGGCTGCGCGAGGACGAGCGGCGCAGCAGCCCCGCGCTCTCCCCCTCCTCCTCCGACTCCACGCTGATGGGGGACGTGATGTCGTTCTCCTGCTGGAAGGCCGTCAGCTTCTTCAGCTGCTCCGTCAGCTCGTCCCGGCGCTTGGCCGGGGGCCTCAGGCCCGAGGAGCGGCGCTGCTCCCGCATGGAGCGCGTGACGAAGCTCCTGCTGATGCTGCGGTACTTGCTCTCGAACGTGCACGCTATGTCGTCCGAGGTGAGGTCTCCCAGGCTTTTGGACTTTGCCTGGCTGTTCCCAACCGCATCACAGGCTTTGGATTTGTTAGAAGACTGTCTGAGGCTTTCCATGTAGAGCCTGCTCCAGGTGTGCCTTCTAGGGATGGACGAGAAGGCATCCTGAGGGCTCCTGGCCAGGGGCCGGGGGCAGAGCTCATCCGCCGGCAGCTGCCCCGACCTCAGGTTGGGGTTGGACTTGCTCTTGCTCACCATCGGCATCTCGCTGGTGCGGGCGGTGGCCGAGCGCGGGCGCAGCCCCCTGCGGATGGCCAGGGGCTCCAGGGGCTCCAGGGGCTCCAGGGGCTCCAGGGGCTCCAGGGGCTCCAGGGGGTCCTGGCGCAGGCCGAGGTCGGGGAGGCTCTTGCGGGCCAGGTTGGGCAGGGACAGGTCGATGACGGTGTCGTTGGAGGACATGCTGGAGGACGAGGACATGCTGTCGCGGTGGCTGCTGCCGTCCAGCTTGCTCCAGATGCGGTCGTTGCCGGTGGCATCGAAGTACACCTCTGCTGCTGGGGACAGGCTGCCCGGGGGCTGGGCTGGGGCTGAGGAGCCCGGCACCTTCGGGATGTCACTCTTTGCCCTCCGTGCTGTCACGTAAGAGCTCGTGTGAGGAACAGAGGCAGGCAGAGCCTGTGCAGCCCAGCCCTTCTGGAGAGTGCCTGCCTGCGTGCTGCTGATGCCGTTGCTCTGCTGTGGAAGAACAGCTGCTGCCCCCAGTTTCTGCCCTTTGCATTCAGAGGTGTTTTTCCTGTCCGTCAATACCTGCCCTGGTTGGTGGTTTTGCTCCTGGCAGTTTCCAGCAGGTTGGCCAGCACTGTGATCTGCTGCCAGCCTGGCTCTTTGGGGATGTGCTGCCAACACACCCTGACCTTCAGCCTTCCTGCACACCTGTGTCCAGCCACCTTCCTCTGAGACACCTCCTGCCATGCTTGTCCTCTCATCTTCCCGGGCTACTACACTTGTGTCAGCTGCTCCTGGGGCAACCTGCACTTGGTCTTCTGCAGCCAGATTAGTCCTTTGTTCTCTGGTGAGTGGAGATTCCTGAGGCTGGTTGGATGTGCTGCTTCCTTCTGATCGAGCCTCGGTGGAGTGGTCAGACACTGACCCTTCTTCAGAGTCACTGTAAGGGGTAGCGGGCAGAGGGAAGACAAGGCTGCAGTGATGGGTTTCATTGGCAAGAACGGGCTCCTCTGTGATCGTTTCTAGGCTGCACAAAGAAGTGACTGACCTCTGCATGGAGAAACGGCAGACGTCTGCTTGGGAGGCATGGAAAGAGAGGAAAAAGAAAGAGGCAGAGATACAGGGTTAATTACCTCTCACAAACCACAGTTCCCGCAAAGATTTATTCCTTCTGTGTTATCATTTTGTTTTCAAGGTAGTAATTGAGTATATAAATCATGATTATTAAAATAACTCATGGATTCAAACGCCAGGCTAAAGGCAGCGAAAATCTCTGCTCATTCAGTTGTAGCTGCCCAAAGCCCTGTTGTTTCACAGCTCTCAGTCCATGCACAGCAGCACCACATTTCTTATCAAACAGCAACAGGGCCCAGCAATTTGTGTCCTTTGTGCCCCCTTTTGTGAACTAAGTTTCCTTCCTCCACAGTCCAGCACAGCTTGAATGGCTCTTTCCCTTCCTTCCAGCTCTCCCAGGATCAGTGTTATCAGATGCCAACCAGCCCATGTACAATAATCAGAACACCAGTGCCCAGCCAGCAGACATGATCCCAGTGAGCAGCTGCTCAGGACAGGAGCAGCACAGGACTCGTGGAGCGGATTACAAATGGTCCGGGTGACGCGGTGGAATGTTGGCAATGGGACTTTCAAAAACAAAACAAAAACTTTAAACAGACTTTGTTCTCCTCGAAAAAAAACAAACTCCAAAACTTGGTAACTCCTTTTTCAAAAACCTAACAGACAGAGGGTTCATGAAGAGCAGGCTGACAGTACAACCCTGAGGAACCACCTGGAGAAAATGCTCCATCCCCCTCAATGTCTGTGGCCTGTCCCCTGAGGGTCAAAGCAGCCAAACACAGCCCTTCCCACAGCTCCATGGCACGGGGCTGGCATGCATTCCAGAGCCACAAACACCTCAGGAGCAGGGGACAAACACAAACCAGGAATACAGGCAACAGGGGGCTCGAAGCAGGGACACTCAGCAGACAGTTACCTTTGACTTGCTTGTCCTTTCAGTTCTTAACTAGAGAGAGAGAGTGTGCATGTCGAATAATGGGACAGAACAGAGGAAAAATCCAGTTAATGTAGGGAAGGCAGGTGCAGGTAACAGGATAAATTAGTGCTGAGGGAGGGAAAGGAAACACACAGGAATATTCACACGTGTTCGTAGGATCCTAAGAATTTCTGACCAACCAGAGCACTCAATGGAATCCATAAATGGACAGTATTAAGTCCATTATTTTGTCACAGAAACAGACAGACAATTTTTGTTAGTGTTGAAGAAATGCACTCCACTGGAGAGGGGAATGGAGTCATGGAATCACAGAATGGTTTGGCTTGGAAGGGACCTTAGAAACCACCTAGTTTGAACCCCCCTGACACAGGCAAGGACACCTTCCACTAGAGCAGGTTGCCCAGATGGTCTCCTCTTCTACAAAGCCCTCTCCTATTGCTTTGGAAAAACAATCACCTGCACTACCAAAAACTGCCCAGGAAACACCTGCCTTTCCTTCAGCACCAGGATTTCCAGCCTGGCACAGCGACCAGGAGCTCAGTGACAGGAAAAGGCTGTTCCCTGGCCTGTGTGCCATCAGCTGGCAGTGCCAGAAGGGAAGAAGGAACACGTGCCCCTCAGCAAAATCCAACATTCCCAGATTCCCAGTGCCTGGAAGAGTGTGAGGAAAATCCCAGAGCTGATCAGACTAAGGAGCCTCCTTTTCCCCATCCAGGTTGGGCCACCAGCACAGATTGAGGCACACTTGGGAGGCAGAACACTGGAAAATGGAATGCTGTGCCCCAAAGGGAGAAGGAGAGACTGGAGTTTCCTGTCCTGTCCTCGGGGCACTTCCCAGCAGCAGAATGTTGATTCCAAAGGGCAGCCCCGCTCCCAGGGCTGTTTCCTTGGTTTCCTGGCCCAAGGCACGGCCTTGCAGGATGGGAAGGGAGCTGTTTGTGCGAACAGAGGGGCTGTCACTGCACCAGCAGCGCCCAGGCCAAGGCACCGGTTCACCGTTTGACGGGTTTGCTGATTCCATGCTTGGGAAGTCAGATGGATTTAATCAAATTTCAAGCATATCACAATATTTGTTTAGTGGCTCGGGGGGCTGGCAGGGGAGCTGGCACTGATAATGGGAAATGGTTTCATATGTCACACCACTCAGAGCCTGTGAAAAGCCTGATGCCAATAATTTAGGCACAGAAAGAGCTCTGCTGCTTTGGATCAACTGCAAGTCACGGGAAGCGGCAAACATCTCCCCTCCCACTGCCCTGGTATTTTCCTAAAAGCTCAGAGCAGATAATGGAAAAATACATTAAAAAAAAAAAAACAACCAAAAAACAACAGAAGAAGAATTGTAGACACCCAACCAGATTAAATAGATCAAACAAATAAAATATCTTAAATTTCTGGGTGAGGCTTGCGAAGAAGCTCCCTCTAGGTGGGCAGTCAGAATCTGTTACTGAGAAAAGAATTACATCTTCAGAAGCACCAAAGTCACTCCCCTGTTCCTGAAAATGGAACCATCAGTGGACAATTAAGGACAAGGGGGAAGGGTTTGAAGAGAAGCTCTCAGAGTCACAGCCAAAAGCTCCATTTCTTTACTTCCTCTTTACAATTCTAAGAAACAGAAAACTCTTGTCAAAATCTCTTTCCTTCTCTCCCCCTCCTGCCAAATCAGGAGGGGAAAAAATAAGCCATTTTCCTTATTAAAATTGATTCTTTGATTGCCTCTGTTCCATTTTCCATCTGTACAAACACAAAGTTCACGGTCCCAGTGACCACAGACCTGTTTCTGCCTTGAAACAGCTCTAAAACGGGGCAGTTTTAGCAGCTGTGCCCCAGCTGGACAGATTTTGCTTTGCAATGGGAGATTCCAAGAATGGCCCAGCCCAGCTGATGTCAGGAATCATCAGCTCACACTCTGCTGCTTCGTGCTGTGCAACTGTGCCCTCAGGTCACAGGCAGTGTCTGTGGAGCACTGAGTGAATCTGTAAATGTTTGCATGCTGGGAATTTACACATTTAGGATCAGGATGGGCTGCTGTGCTTATAGAATGGGATCTCCTGAATAACCCAGAGCAGGGAATTCCATCCAGGAATCCCTGGATTCATGGCAGTACTTCTGCAAGTTCTTTGAAGAAGGAACTGGTTAATGCTAGCAGAGTGCACACTGGACCTCATTCCTGATGTGGTTATCCCCCAGGGAAACACAAGGACTGATAATGGAGATACTGTTTGCTGATATGGGTTTTCCATATTCAATCTCACTCAATGCTCTGGTTTGGATCTTAAAATTGACTTAGTATCATACCACATTCACTGAGAAAAACAAGGAAACAAAAAGCCCTGAGCACACAACCCAAACACTCATGGACTACTGACAGTGTTACTACTGCAGATGGTTCACTAGGCATGGAAAGGACTAATCTAGACCAGACACGTCTACAAAAAATAAAAGAAAAATATTTATGCAGACTTCTTTTTTTTCTGTCATTGCCAAAATTAAAAAAAAAAAAAAAAACAAAAGAGCTCTTGACAGCAAAACAACATGGAGGAGCCTCTAAGCAAAGATGCTATGCAGCTGAGACGACGACGTGATCTACAGTGGGGAAGGGTGAAGAAAATCTGGTCTTACCAGTAAAGAATATAGGGGATTTACTTCGAATTTCCTCCAACTTTTGAACGAACAAGGCGTTCATTTCCCTCTGTAGGGTGCCCACTTGCCTTCGAGAAGGTTCAGACCAGTGCCTGGGGAATTCTGGGCTTCCAAGGCTTTCTAGACTGCTGGAGTTGGAGGATATGGAGCCATTGCTGGCCGCCACCAGGTTGACAGTGCTTCCGTACTTGCCACCTGGCTGGCCCTGCCAGCGCTGCCGGGACTGAGCCTTCCCTCCGTGGCATTTACAGTCAGCGCTCCTCTTGCCGGGGGTCGCGAGGGGCCGGGCGGTCCCGACGGGGTCGGCGGTGCCGCCGGGGGGCTGCAGATCTGCCTGGGGCCTGGGCTGGGCTCTCACCACCCAGGTCCTGAGCTCCAGCCTCTCCTCCGCCGCGGCACCGCCGCCCCGCTCGCGGGGAGCGCGCTCGGCCCACGGGCCCTCGGGGTCGGGGCTGTCCCTGGAGCCCACCACGCACCTCATGCAGTTGGTGGCCACGCCGATGGTGCCCGAGCCGTTGATGGCGCAGCGCGCGAACACGCCCTGCTTCTCGCCCTGCTTCTCGCCCGCCGGCTCCTGCGGCCGTACCCGCTGGGCCCGCGGCAGGGGCTCGCTGAGGGCAACCCCTGCCCGGGCACAGCTCTGGCTCTGGCCCTTACCGGACCCTTGGGCCTTACCTTTCCCCCCCTCCCCGCCGGCGCCGTCCCGGGGAGCCGGGGACGGGGCAGCGCTGTCCGGCTCCTGCACGAAGCGGGGCTGGGAGGCAGCGTCCCCTTCCCGCTCCTCCCCGGCCCCTTCCGAGCTGGTGTCCTTGGTGTCAAAAGCGATCTCGGGAAAGCCCTTCTTGTTCTTCTTCTGGCTCTTGGTGGGGGCGCTGGCCGTGCGCCGCAGCAGGTGGCTGCTAAAGGAGGCTTTGCGGTGCAGCTGCCCAGCAGCATGACTGTCTAGAGACGCCTGCTTTGGATTTCTGAGAAACAGCCCTTTTAGACCGAGAGCTGGCTTGGCCTGCAAAACAAATACACAGGTATGGATATAAAAAGCCCTCCGCAGAAAACACAGCTCTCCCTGCCTTTGGGTGCTGGAACTCACAAATGATCATCCACACAGAGTCTCCTGCCATATTCCTGTCACCAGCATGAGAACTAAACCAGAAATAGGACAGGGACTGAAAATGAAAAAAAAAAAAATCACTAACACCAGCTTTGCAAAATATCACCTATCTTTTTTTTTTTTTTTTTTGGCAGTTATGTTTTTAGATAACGTTTTCCAACCACACTTATCTCTCTATTTGCCACCCATTCCCTTTCTAGCATGTAGCTACTTATAACATCTACATAAACATTAGAGATATTGAAAAGACAAAGCAATAAAAAAGGAATTACTTCTGTCTACAAGGATCTCATTCTGAAAGCTGAAGAGTTTCTCAGTTTCACCCAAAACATATGTATTGAAATTACAAGCTGGAAATGCATTCTCTAGGAACTGCTGGGTAATAAACACTGGCCATAATATAGAATATTTTTTCAGTCTAAAGGAGATTTACACTTCAATCGAATTGAGCACTAGCATGAATAGCAGGTAACTGTATGCAGACAAATGATCACCAAATATTTCAATTTCTATGGTAATTTCCTACCATACACTCGTGTATGTTCTCATCACTGAGGAAACACACTATAAACAAGGGAAGTTAGTCAGTGTAACAATACAGTTCTACATATTCTTCACTACTTATGAAAGCACTAAACACACAAATTCACCATCATAAATCTCCCACCATCATACAGGTGATTCACACGCCAGGGAACAGTGTCAGCATTCCTGTAAGCATTCCAGCTGCACTTGCCAACTTTTAAACGAGGCCAATGCCCGGTACGGTGTTGGCTGCTCTGCAGGTACAGCCTCCTACACAAAAACCCCTCACAGAGGCAGAGGTCCTGCCCTGCTAACCTGCTCCTCCTGTGTTCTCTTGGTTGCCCAGTGAGATCAGACTCTTCAGCAGCTGCAGCACCAGGACTGGATAAACCCGGGGTCCACCAGCCTGGCACTGAAAGGCACTGTCAGAGCCCCCTGGCAGGACCTGCTCAGCACCCCGGCCTGCTGGCACTCGCTGTCAGCTCAATTTTCGCCCTGTGATGTCATGTGAGGTCACATCTCTGCGGTGCCAAACAACAGCACTGAAATGTCTCATTTAAATTACAATGGTCTCTCACCCCCCAATAAATATTTGAGTGCCTGTTCCTGCATTTGCAGTCCTGCCCTGCAGGATTTAATGGGCAGACACTGGCTGCCCTGTGCAGAGAGCCTGGGCTAAAAGCTGCTTTTATACCTCCATGTGCTGCCCAACCTGCCATGTGGCATCGAGGTTTCTTTGCTCACACTCAGCCCAGTGAAAGCATTCACATTATTATTTTCATAATTGACTGAAGTTTAGTTACCACGTGCCCACCTCCAGTGTGAGTAGGACATGATTAAAAAGAAGCCTAAAACACCCCTTAGGATAAGATAAAGAAGGTAAGGATTGATTTTTCTCATACAAGTCAAGGAAACTGTAACTTAAATACTGGGAAACCTTCTGTGGCAGCCAGGTTATTGAACAGTCTGCTTGGATTACTGTGAGACAAGTTGGCAAGTACATGAACTTTTGCTATAGAAACCAGACAATATTTGCAAACCCCAGAAAAAATCGTCACACAAACACACACACAAATAATATCCACCAAAAAGAAAAGGAAAGCACTGATGGAATGGGTGACACGCAGTGCAGGGCCCCGGGTTCATTCTGGCTTGTTTGGTGCAGCTTTGTTAAGCTGGACACTATTGCTTGAATCACTGGAGTGATTCAAGAATCCAAAGGCAAACTTGGTTAACTCAGGGGAAAAAAAAGTTTTAAACGAGGAAAAAAACCAAAAAGAGAGCAGTTGTGAGGGAGATCCAGGACACTGTGCTTGCAGCTTCCAGCCCAGCTTCTGCAGGGCTGCCTCATTCTCTGAGGGAGACTGAAAAACAGCACAAGAGGCTTTCCCACAGTTTGGCAAACGATTCACTGGTAATGTTCTGTTCCACGTGAAAGGAGGGCTTTGAATTATTGCACTGGAGAGAAAAGGCAGGAGAGGGAGAGACTCAGACAAATGAGAGAGGCTGTGGAAGGACCTTTATCCTGGATCTGCCTCACACAGGGAGGGCTCTCTGGCTGCCAATGACCCAACAGAAGTGACCAAGTCAAATGTCACAACTCATGTTCCACGGGTTGGAGAGCTTGAAAATGCTAGTAAGGAACATGGATGCTAATGAAGCTACCAATTAAGGCATGCAGGTGTGTGGTGGTGTCACTGCACCTCCCCAGACAGGAGGGGGTACCTTCAAGGCGTCTAAAAACGCTCTGCTTCTAAAAGGAGACTTTTTTGACATAGAGAAGCCCACTGAAATCACAAACAGACAGAGCAAAGGCAAAATAACAGTGAGGGAGGGTCTCAGAGATAGGCACACCTAGAAAACCACCAAAATTCTGCAGTACATGAACACACCACAGAAGAGACAGAAACAGAGAAAAGTCTCTCCAGGGAACAGAGCAGTGTGGAAGAGATTTCAGCTACACACAAGTGGAGGTGAAAAAGAAAATTGAAGACTCTGCTTTAGTAATATCAAGCTACTGAGCTGGTGCAATATCTCCATTTATAAAAAAGCCCTAAAAGGTTAATGTTTGCATTTGAGGCTCTGGATTAATAAAGGATGGGTAAAGCCAGGCTGATAACTGGGCTGATTTTTAACTGGCCCATAATTAAGATAGGGGAAACAGAGAAAAAATTCTAGCTTTGACAGAACTCTGTTAACCGAAAATCAAAGCAGAAAGTGATTGACAGAGACCAAAGCAGAAAGGGCTGTGTAATAATTGTTCCATATTTTCAGTAGTTTTTATTAAAAACTATAAATTAAACCCCCACAACCATATACCAGCTTTCCTTCCAAATCCCTGTATTTTAATTATGTCAGTGCACAGCACCAGGTTCTCAACACCAGCCAACCCAAAGAGGCTGCAGTGATAAGGAGAAGCAATAAGGGATGTCTAAAAGAACATAAAAAGAGAGTAAAGCAACTGAAAAAGAGATCAGTGCAGTAGTTTGGAGGGTAATGGGTAAGGACAGGGAGGAGACACCAACACACAAGGGCCTTTTGGTTGTTTAAACACTACCCAGAAAATCTTATGTCCTCAAAAGTAGCTGCCAAAGTTTAAATGGGCAGGTCACCCTGCTGCAAACTACAACTATCACCAGCCAGAGGCTCCTGGAGAAGCCTCTAAGAGCCAATAATTATGAAAGGCTCAGTAAAGTCAGGATGAAAGGGGACAGAATGCCCTGCAATATTGCCAAAGGAGATGTGAATTGAAAACACTTAAAACATTCCCAAAGACTGTGAGCATTGCCCTGTCAAGGGCAGCGACTGGGAAGCTGTAGGTAACCAATCGCTGACCGAAATTTAGCAGCTTAGCAAGCTGTTCTCCTTTTTAAGAACTCTTTAATGCCCCTCCCGAGGAGCAGCTGGGATTCCCAGGCTGGGGGATGCCTCCTCCTGCAGTCGCGGGGCCGGAATTGCACTTCGGTAGCACGGAGAGCTCGGGATGCTCAGGGCTCTGGAAGGGGCTTTGCTGCCGGGATTTCACTGACTTGGATGGCACAGAAGGCACTAAATCCAGTGCTCTGTGGCCATAGAAGCTCTCTCGTTTTTAGCTGGCTTGGGAAAAGTTTTAAGTCAGGGCTTTACTTTCATGGGAATTTAGATGTGGAACCCTGAGCTGTGTTTTTCATATGAAGCAAATCCACTCTTAATGACAAAGAGTGTAAATACACCCAACAACTATTACAAGGATCATTTTTCCTCTGCATTTTAAGTGTTGTTATGGGAAAAAAAAAAAAAAAAGAAAAAACAAGCAAATAACCCTGAAAAATTTAATTAAATGTAAAATGCAAAAGCACCAGGCAGAGCCTTTACAGCACGAGCTGTGCAGGCACCAAGCACTGAGGGTTCAGGTTAACTTTCCCTACAATTTTTCTTGATCTCCACGGATGTTCAGAAGGGTCTCACCATGACAAGCACAGAGGTGAAGTTTACTGTAAGTCAACAAATGTGTTGGCTTGGAGCTTCCCCCCCTGGGCTTCCCTGCGGGCTTGCAGAGCCCTGAGAGCTCCTTCCCGTGCACAAGCTGTGTCACGCAGCCCCAGAGGCACTCACCTTACCACAGATGTCATTGATGGCCACGTGGACGAAGATGGAAGCCTCTTCTATGCCCTCCAGGTACACGTGTCTGTAACCTGGAACACAGAGGGCAGAGCTGAGTGGGAGCAGGGCACGGGAGGAGCAGCTGGGGACCTCCCTTTTGCAAACAGCAGGTTTTTTCCAGCCCCTCCTCACAACAAGCATCCAGGCTGGGCATCCCCTCGCCACACTCAGCTACCTGAGTCACACCACTTACAAACTCTGCTGCCATTTCTTCTTGTCCCTTTGATTTTATGAAAAAAAACACCCATGACCTGCTTTATCCAGGCTGTGTTATTGCTGCTGTCAATCCATGATTTAAACTTTACCACATGGGGGCTAACAGCCCATTTTTAAGACAGCAAACATTTCGTCCAAGGTCAGTTTATTGAGACTGGATGTTGGCTTTAAATCTTAAACACCAACTCTTTTCTTTACTTTGAAAGAAGACTGAACTGAAAACAGAAATGGGAAACTGTCAGAAAATAGCATTTAATAACCTGGATCCCATCATTAGAATGGGTAACTATATGTTCTGCATTAAGCTGTTACTCACAGTCATAAGAACAATCAAAACTAGTGGTTTTCAAAAACTGGTGTAAAGAAATGGAGGAAAAAGCAGTAGGAGATAACTGCAGTAAAGATGCTCTATGGCAGCCTGCCAAGCCCACAGTATTTAGCCATCCTGCTTAAGAGAATTACCCATTTTTTGAAAATCTGGTCCCAAAAGTCTGGAGTTAATCAATGCCATCTTCATCCCCATGCAAGTCAGTAGTGGACCAAGGCAGAGAACTCAGGGTCCAAACTCCAGTCTCTTGTCCTAACTCAAAACTTCTGCAGCAGACACGTGCACACAGTGTGATCCAGCATTCAAACCTTCAGTTATCCCAGAACAAAGGCCCCAGCCCCCTAGTTTGGGATTTCCCCCTCTGTCTTACCTGGCATCATACTGCTGAACGCTATTGTCCTCTGGCCGATGAAATCCCGCCCGATGGGGTCGTGGTCCCACACCAGGAACCGGATCAGGGCAATCTCGGGCATGTGCACTGTGAACACCAGTGTTTCCTCCCACATGGGGTTAAAACCTGGGGGTGAAGGACCAGCTTTGAGGGATTTCAGTCACAACAACGAGAAGAAAGCAGGCTGCCTACCCAAGGAGTGCCTGAACTCCAATTCCATTCTAATTCTCCCAAAAGATTGATCTTGTTCTTGCAGAACCCAGTCAAACAATTCCAGATCCGAGTCTAATTAACATAAAAAATGCTTAAATCAAATTTTCAGGGGTTTGTCATAATAGGCATCAAATCCTATCTACTCCAATCCTTATGGAAAAAACTTGCCTGAAAGAGGATGTTTCAGCTTTAAAAAAATGAAACCACAGATAATCTTACCATTGTCATCAACTACTCTGGTTTGCTCTTTGAAGCAATCCACAGGCAAGCCTATAACTTCTACTTCAACAAATGGATCTATGATCTGAAAAACAAAATGTAACAAATACTGAAAAATTGAGTGACAAAGATGCAGTTCAAACACATGGCTTTTACAGTGTGGGCACTGTACTTTAATGTCTCAGTAATAACTGGTCTTAAGCCATCTGTAATTGTTTATTATGTTGAAAAGAATTTGTTTTTTGTTTCTCCTGGATACACTGTGTTGACAATTGGAAGAAAAACATCAAACCATTGCTGTGGTGTTTAGAAGTGAAGAAAAGCACCTAAAGATTTGGGATGGCAATGAGCCAATTTCCTCATGGTCTGTGACCCCTGACAGACAACTGCAGAAGGTGAAATCCTCCCCCCTAGCCCAGGCAGTATGGAAATAAACCCTATGCAACACAAGAACCGACTGTCCAGTACCTCTCCTCTGTCTCCCAGCATGGAATCACGTGGTTTGGGGAGTTGTTGACCACTGATAATTCTTAGAACCAACTGTTTCTTCAATTGACCAGGCAGTGGGTCTTCAGAATTTGGATTAAAGACACCTGTAAGAATGGGAAGTCACATAAAGTGAAAGAAGTGCAACATGACTTCAGTTATAGATACCTTCTGGCTCGTTTGCTTCTAGCATCAGAAATACATCTATAAACAGATAGTAACAAGGGTCCACACCCAATCTGCTCCTGCAGTAAGTGATCCACTGCTTTGGCTCCCTGCCCTTACCTTGACACATGCAGTTTGGTTTGAGGACATAGCCACAGTTCCCATTGGCACTAAATTTGGCCCGGTTCAGTTGCAGCATTCTCCCCTCTGACTGGTAGTTCAGTGCAACTGTTTAAAAAAAAAAATAAAATTCAGATTTGACTTCTCAGATGCAAAAACTCAGGTGTCTCACGCAGAAGAATTCTCTTATGTGACGTATATCACGTCTTGAGGGAGAGCAGCCCTCCAGAATAGCTCAACTCTGAGGTCCTCCAGCACTTGACAAGCTGATTTATTTCCATTTATCACAGAGCTACTTGTGTGTAGAACATACATGAGACAGCCCCAGGGAGGACCCAGTGGCCAGCAAAGAGGGACGAGCAGAGAACGCCGAGTGTTCCAAGAGGAGCCTCTGGAGCCCCTGTTAGAACACCCCCAAAGCAGAGCAAAGCTGCCCCTGTGCTGCTCACCCAGCTGGCAGCTGGCGTTCCAGAAGGGCTGGGGGTTGTAGGACACCCCCCAAAGCAGAGCAAAGCTGCCCCTGTCCCTGCGCCCCCTGTCCCTGCTCACCCAGCTGGCAGCCGGCGTTCCAGAAGGGCTGGGGGTTGTAGGACACCCCCCAAAGCAGAGCAAAGCTGCCCCTGTCCCTGCGCCCCCTGTCCCTGCTCACCCAGCTGGCAGCCGGCGTTCCAGAAGGGCTGGGGGTTGTAGGACACCCCCCAAAGCAGAGCAAAGCTGCCCCTGTCCCTGCGCCCCCTGTCCCTGCTCACCCAGCTGGCAGCCGGCGTTCCAGAAGGGCTGGGGGTTGTAGAACACCCCCCAAAGCAGAGCAAAGCTGCCCCTGTCCCTGCGCCCCCTGTCCCTGCTCACCCAGCTGGCAGCCGGCGTTCCAGAAGGGCTGGGGGTTGTAGTTGCTGGAGTCCACGCGGTACGAGGACGGGTAGATGCGGGACAGCTGGTGCTGGTTGAAGCGCAGGTACTGGGCTGGTTTCTGCTGCAGGATCTGGTGGGCCTTGGTTTCGCTGAAAGATGAAACCTGCCAGCTGGAAGAGACTGCAGGGGAGAGAGGAGGAGATTACCTCTAATCTCCTTGTTTATTTATTTATTATCCAGATAAAGCTTCCAAAGCTACACAGCAGTTGTTCCTTTTAATAAGCAGATATGTGAAAACATTTCAGTTTCTTTGTAAAGCAACTATTTCCAGTAGACTTTTAGTTCAACCTACTTTCACTTTCAACATCATGGATGCCAACAGACTTTGTGTACTTCACCAGGTCAGACAGGGCCCTGGATAGCTTCATTGTTTTCTTCTGTCGGTTTATCCTAGGAAGAGAAGACTCATTAATTTCCCATTAATTAAGGGATGAAGGTTACCTTTCGTATTTTAAAATAAATCAGGGCAAAGAAATATACGAGCCACTAAGGGCTCAAAATGCATAAAAGGTCCACTGTGCTTTACTAATTAGTCTGAACTGCACCAAGAGATCCTTCTGATGATGATGTGTCTACCCATACACCAGATTCTTCCCTGCCCATACACCAGATGCCTTCAGCCTCCAACAAATTGGCATCTTGACCTGAAGCAAACCTATTTAGCAGTGCAATTATGTAAGTTATCTTTTTTAGAAACAAAACTGTCCAATCACTTGTTAACAAACCTGCTGTAATGTGCAGAGCTCCTGGCTAAATTCCCTTGAGAATCCGAATCGTCTTCACCCTCTTCCAGACTCGAGGCTTTTTTCAATTTGCTTCCTTTTTTCTGTGCCAGAGGGAAATAAAACTGTAATATCATAACTGTGTGATCAAGGTTTGAGCAGCTGGATACATTTCTGCTTTGTTATGCCAATGAGTGTGTTACTTACAGCAAATGGAAAATGACAGCTTTTGTAACACCCAGTGCTGCAGCACATGGGGACAGCTCAGCCCAAGGTCTGAGCCTTGGTATAAAGGAAGCACAAATCCTCAGATAAAAGGTGCAAATGAAGTTTTGTGGGTTCTTTTTCAGTGAGATCCAAATGAATTTTTGTAGGTTTTTTTTTCAGTCAGACCCCAGATGCTTTCAGAACTTCATGGAAATTGGAGCTGTGCCTTAGCTGAGCAGCTCCCCAGCCTGAGAGCTCAGGGAGCAGCCTGAGAGCTCAGGGAGCAGCCAGAGCCAGGTGCTGCAGGCAGTGCAGTCCTGACATCCCTCCCCACTGTGTGCAAAGAAAAACCCCTGCAAGAAATCCGAGTGTGGGGCAGAGCTCACCTTGCGTTTGGAGAAGCTGCCCATGAGGGAGCGGCTGTGCCTCTTGGTGCTGAAATCCTCCCCAGCCTCCACATCGTCCTCCAGTTTGCTCTGGAGGCAGAAGAGCAGAGCACAGCAGATCAAACAGTGCTGCAGACAGAGCAGCTGCACAGCAGCACAGAGGGGATGGGCTCCTAACACACGCTGTGCTGTGCTCAGGGATCCTCCAGGCCCTGGCCTTGCAGTGGCTCTTACAAAAATAACTGCCTGATACATCCTGCACATCACCAGGTTTAAAGTGCACACAAAACTCAAGCCACAGAATGTTTTGTGGAAGCTGATTTTTAGTTCTCATCCTTATTTTAGATTTAATCCCTGGTTATTACACCTGCTTATTACTGGCAGATCTCCACTGCTTTTCATTTGCATGGAACAATCTTCTTAAAGCTTTTTGTGGCTTATTGCAAAGCCTAAAATGAAAATGCCTCGAATTCATGAAGTGTAGTCTGTGGGCTGAGTGCATTTTTATAAATTAGCATTAATATAAAATTAAAATACAAATGTAAATGCAGAGAACATAGACAGCCAAGGGAAAAAAAAGCTCAACTTTCATATGCAGTTTTTAAAATGGAAAATCAAAGTCCTTTCTCGTGTACATTTCATGCTCCAGTTGCTGTGTGAGCAAGAAAAAAAATTGGTGTATCTGACAGTGATGTTCACCTGGCATCATTATTGACTGCAGGAATTCAGCTATGAAGCTGAAGTCAATAATATATGGATTCAGTAAACTAATAAAACACAAGGACAATAAAACATGCTCACCTTCTTACTATCAGATTTTAGCCCAGCCTTTCCTGCTGACGGGAGAGTGGAAACTGTAAAATTGTTTGGATCTTCGCAGTCACGGATTTTGGATTCTTTTATCAGTGAGTCAAGCTTTTTCTTTGCTATATTCTCCACTCTCTTCCTATTAGCAGATGCCTACAGACAGAACAGAATCATTAAAGCAGGTAGTGATGAAAAAAGTAATTTAAAAAAAAGTAATTAAAACAGTTCTAATTAAGGCAAGACTGACCCCTAGCAGAGCTATTCAGATGTAATGTCTGCTCTGCTTTTGTCCAAACTGTCCCTGCGAAGGTTTAGAACCTAAAACACTTGTGATGAACCCCACAGGCCACATCCACATTCCAGAGAACTCATAAAAGTTTCTTCTCCCTGGGATGGGAAACCTTGATGTTCATTTACATTCAGCTGAACTTACATCTCCATTCATTAGTTTGCAGTCATCATCAATCTCATCAGCACTGTCCTCATCAGAAACTTCTCCTTCCTCTGCATCATCACTGATGTTGGCTGGAAGTTTCTTGCCCTACAAAATAAAACCATCACTCAGGCAGGTTTTCATGCAGCTTTTGCCACCACACCTTTCAAAAAAAACATTAATAAAAATTATCCAAAGCAGCCACCAGGTTCTTGCTGACTGAGATGATGTTTGTTCAGAACCTTAAGCACCAGTTCTCAAAGAGTGCTTTTTGTGACCCGGTGGAAGTTGGGGTGCAAGTGAGAGCCAGGCAGGAATGACCATCAGCACAACCAGCAGGAGGGACAGGCCGAGTAGAGCAGGTGCTCACCTTGACCAGGATCTTTCCTTTCAGGCTGGCAGGCGAAGGGAGCTTGGTGGAGTCCTCGCTGTGCACGGAGGACAGATCCAGTTTGTCCCCCAGGATCTCTGTCAGGTACTGAGCCATCTTCTTCTGCTGCACGATGCTGCAGTGGTTCTCGATGGACAGGATAACGGGGTACCTGGCACAGACAGAGCCACCAGAAACTGCAAATTTAGCTGTTCCAGCGTGAAGAGGAGAAGGGTTACTGCTGCCTGGGCATTCCTGTGGCAGGCACCACCAGTGACACCCACAGGGGAGATAAATCCCTGTGGGCACGGGACTGATACCCCACTACTCCCCCCAGACTGAATGGCTGATTTTCTGACAGGCATGGGAGAATTAAACTCCTGCAATCTGATCTGATGCATTTTTATACCAGAGCACACTTGTCACCTTCCTACACCCCTCAGCCCTGACCCCCTACCGGAGACTCCAGCAAGCCATTCATAAGGAGAACCCAAACACCAGTGCCACCAACTCTCCTCTCCAACTGCTCCTTCAGCCCTTTTGTACTTGCACACAGAAAAGTAAATTAAAGCTACAGGAACTGAAAAGATCCCCAAAGGGGGCTTTGTCTTCACCTTCCCACTTCCAGCAACCAAGTGATAAACCTCTTGTGTCAGCTCTTCCACGAATACTTTTCTAATCAGCAAGAGAGAAGTGTTACACAAACAAGCCTGTAGACAAAGCCCCTGCTGCAAAGACAGCCAGTGTTATTTCTAGACTCAGTTTTATTGTTGTCATTTATTGTTGATTCTCCAGGCTGAGCCCAAGGAACAGCAATGCCTGGTTGTCTGAAAGGGAAGATCAAGGTAAGATTTGTGGAACATCTACTCCAGTGTGGCTGGTGCCATGTAAAACCACTCTGAAGACGGATTTCTGTGTAGAGATGATGCATTTTTTAGGATAAACACAAAAGCACATGCACAATGCAGTTTTGTAGGGATGAATTATCAGGGATTCATTAATTAAAAACCAATTATGTCTATCCTGACATCTGACCCTCATTAGCTCCCCATCAGGAAAAATAAGGCTTTCAGTCAGACAGTGTCTGCAGGACAAAACTTCCCCAGTTGATGACGTGGTCCCCGTTATCCTTTCTGCAAAGGTTTGGAGAATAGAACAATTTCAGAAGCATTGCCATACATTCTGCTGGCAGCTTCCTTTGATTTATTTACCCTGTCTTCAGGGAATCTGAAAAATTTCAGGCTTGGAATTTGTTTACCTGGTCTGAAAGTTAAATGTAAGTTTAGCTCAATTCATAAAGGCAGATGGGCTGCTCTGGGGAAGCTACTGGAAACTTTTTTACAGGGATAAATTAATTTATCTTTTTAAAAAAAAGAAAAAAAGATAGGTTGACTGTAAGGAGGAGGACAGCAACTGCCAAGGCATATGAAACCTCCCATGTCTAATGCTTTGATTTCCTGAGCAATGTACCTGTAGGGAACACCACCCCTTTCTCCCGAGCACTCTGCTTTCCCCACAGTTGGGCTCCTGACTCTGTGGATTCCTGTGCTGCCTGACTTGTTTCCTATCCCTGGAGCATCAGAGCACACACCCAGCAGGAGATGTGGTTAAACTGCCAGCCCTCCACCAAAAACATTCCCTGGCCAAACACACCAGTCTTCTACAGTGGCAGTGCCAGCCCCACCACTCTGTGTGAACCCCTACTCAGCCTGGCCTTGCTAGTGCTTCCTGAGGGCTTTTCCCTTGGGAAACAGCCAAGAATTCTGCCAGGAATTCTGTGGGTTGGCTCTGCACCCACTGCCTGCCCGAGAATGGCAGGGAACACCCCCGTCCACAGCCCCGGGACTCAGCACACTGGGTACATACTCGTTCTTGATAAAGGCATATTTGTTGATGGTTTCAATCACATCTTTGAAGAGAATTTTGGAGGTCAGAGTGTATCCATGGTGGACAATCGGCTCCCCATCCGGCCCATCCCAGCAGTCAACTGTGGGACAGAAACAACAGCACCCATCAGACAGGAACACTGGGGCACACCCAGACCCTGCAACTCCCCCCAGCAACCAGCACAGCAGGGCCCAGGCTCCCTCCCAGCCCCTCCTCACTCTGCTGAACATCCTTCCTCAGAAAGAACTTCCTGGCCTGGAATGTCTCCTGTGACCAGAGCTTTGAGAAAGCCCCCAGCAAAAAAACTCCATTTGACCAGTGCTGAGGAGCATTGGGACAGGACACACTCCTCAAACCTTATTTCCAGGCTCAAGGAAATTTGTCCAGTATATCACAACGTTGTTTTGTTGTTCTTTATGAAGGGGTGACACCACTTCCCTCCCTGGCTTTTCCCTCTACCCACTATCAGCACGCCTTCTGCAGAACTCAGGAGCCTTTCCTTGCAGAGAAACAAGCCAGCAGATCTCACTGCCCGTTCCCTTCCTCTCTTTACCTTCCACGCAGCGGCAGCCGGACTGCAGCACCCAGGCATACATGTCCACCCGGGACTGGGACATCAGCTGGTCTCCCATGAGGTAGGTGTTGTGTGAGGAGGTAATGAAGTAGTGACTCAGAGGGTAGCTCATGTCCTGGTTCACGTGGTAGTGCTCGGGGTTGAAGATGTCCCCTGATGGGCTCCGCATGTAGTTGGTGAAACCTGTGAACAAACGGCACCATCAGTAATGCAGCTCTGTCCTTCTGGCTGCTGTAACCTTCCTAAAGCCGGCCTAAAAATGCACCCCTGTGTTCACCAACACGTTCATGAACACGTAGGATAAAGGAACAGCACCACTGCACCCCAGCTGTCACCATGGCCCAGCGTGGTTGCTGCTTTCCAGGAAATCTGCAGTTGCTTCGCACGCTCTCCCTGCTCTGCCTTTCCTTTTGAGGCTTGCAATTTGTGTCAAAAGATTCTGCTGGGACATCAGATCACATGGCATATAAAAGCCCCCAGAGATCTGCAGTCACATCCTGGTACTGCTCCTCAGTGAGGAGGTGTAAGATCTGTGGTATTGTACTGCCTGCACACAGTGCAGGTGGCCCAGCAGTCTGAGACAAGGGAGATACTTTCCCCTCCTCTTCTTTCCTCTCTTTCTCCCAAAAATACCAGAGGAATGTCAGCACACACTGGCCTGTACAAGCTACACCCTGGAATTTGGATAGGACACCTCATGCATGTGGAGGGGGAGATCTGCAGAACTGCACTGATGTCACTTCAGACACTGAAGTTCACTCCAGGCTTGACACCAGAATATCAATTAACGGTGGGGCTCTCGGTGCTGCCACCAGGGGAGTGTTTTTCCCAAAGCAGTGGGATGCTTGCAAACCCTGCAGACGTCAGCACCTGGACCATTTGTGCACTGCAATCACCACTTCTGATGAGAAGCAAGGTTTTGGCCAGTTCTGATTTTATCTCCATGTGACACTGCTGCCCTCAGATCCCCAGTGTACATTTGTGCACACACACACGGACACTGCCACGGATCAGACTAACATTAAACACTGTCACTTCCCTTTCAAGCAGCACCCAGATATTTTTCATTCACCACCAAGGAAAGACTTCAATTCCCATTCTCACCCTGGCTTTGCTGCCAGCCTCTATTCGGCAGGTCTCTGCTTCCAGACTGCTAATGCTCCTGACATTTCACTCATTCCATAAATAAAACAGTGCCCGTGTAAAATCCTGCCAAACTTCTGAAGGGCTCAGCGCACTTTCTTTGACTGTGACAAGACAAAATGTCACCTTTATGAGGGCTCTTCTAGGCTATACATTTTGTGTTGATGAAAGTTTCATTAAAGGAAAAGAGCTGATAAATACAAACAGCAGCCAAAGCTCAGGACACGCAGGGAACTCGGCTCAGCCAAATTTATGAGGCTCTGGAGGCACCACAATCAGTGATCAAAGCAGTGACACAGCCAGGGTGAGAGCAGAGGAGCAACCAGTACAGGCCCATGAGTGAATAGGAAAGGACAAAGAGCACTGTGCTGCTATTTTACCACTGCTGAAGTGCTGCCAAGAGTGGGCAGGATGGTCCTGCCTGGGCTGCACCACGAGAGGAATAAACACCCAGCTCCAGCTGCCATGGCTGGTGTGGCCCAGTCCCCCAGGCAGCACCTCTGTTTGGATGTTGTTATCATCAGTACAGCCCACAAACCTCCTCTGGATCAGACCTGCTCTGCTCTGCTGCACTTCCAGCAAGATGCTGGAGTGGTTGAAGTCCTGAAGCTTTTTCCAGTTGTCTCCAAACAAGCTCATCTGCTCCCTGCTGATCAGGAGATCTGCAGCAGAGTGTCCCCATGTTGAATTCTCTCTTATCCTAACACATAAACTCTCAATTGTTTTATCATCCATTCTTAGGCAAAGCAACTGGATAGATTTTTTAATTTTTTTTTTTCCTTTAGGAAAACCTGCATTAGTTTAAAAAGCCCAGTCTCACTTTTCTAGCCATGAGAAAGGCAATATAATGAACCTGATTATTCATTATTTATGTGACTGCAACTGACTGTAAAGACCAAAAAATAAAAATATGAATATGTCAACTGCTCCCTCACTGGCATTAGAATAAGCTTTAAAATAAATTGAAAGTTTATTCTGGAAGTTGAACAGACCTGAATCCATCCTAAGCAACCATCATTTCTTGAAAAAAAAAACCACTCTGTACCAGAAACTACCCACTTCTTCATGCAGGAAACCAAACAACCTCTGTTTTGCCACTTTTCAGGATGACAACACACCCACAGAAATGGGCAGGACTGACCCTCCAGAGGTCCCAGAACTTTTGCACAGAAGCTAATGCCTGAGGAATGTACTCTCTCCTTGGATTCAATAAGATCTGGCAGAAGATTTACTGTTTAGGGGAAAGGATTTACAGTCAGCCCCCAAAATAACAGCTCCCAGCTGATGGTACAGCATGGATATATTCACAGTGAAGGTTTAGCAGCAAAGGGCAGGAAGGCATGACCCCCACAGATTCCACCCATCATCCCACTTCACACATTTACTCTGGAGCACATCACTCCTCTTATTAACACTTAATGGGCTTCCAAAAATGCCTGCAGGAATGATGCAACTGAATTCTACTGTATTTTCCAGAAGCACAAATAAAGACTCATCCAGTTCCATCTGGCCCTTCAGGGACTGCTGCTCCATCTTATGTGCCTGTCAAAACTCTTCCAAAGAGACCCAGCTTCCCTTTAGGTTCCTCAGCAAATAACAGATACTAAGAAACCAAAAAGGCTGGAAACACTCTCTGTACAGCATGACAAAATCTATGACCAGATATTATGCAAGCAAAAGCAACATTCTCCTGAGCACTGAAACAGTTGCCTTTCCCCTGCACCCCCAGCTCACCATCAATCCCCAGAGCTCCCTCCTTCTTGTTCTCCAGGCACGGCTCAAACTTGTTGATGATCTCCAGGCAATGCTCTTTAGTCACATTTGTCATCTGGAACAGCAGCAGAAACCAAGTGTTAACTGTTAATCACAGCCTCTCTCAGCTCCTTGCTCTGCACCCAGTTCAGCAACCGGGCAGATTATCCATGGTGGGACTCGGGATTTCCAGTTCCCGGCGGGATTCTCACTCCTGTCAGTCAGTGTCAGGTCAGATCAGAGCAGCAGCACTTTGTGAGCAGTTCTGTGCTATTGGCAGCTGCCTGATCACAGAGTTCTGCTTTGTAGGTCAGATCTGTTATTAGGCACCAAGAGCATCCAAACAGAACAAGCTTTGTCACAAACCAATGGGATTTCTTCTCCTGTAGGATTAAAGGATTAGTTTGCATTATCAAAGGGTTTTTCACTTTAAAATAAAGCAAGAAAAGGGTTCATCTTTATGCAGCAGACAGAAAAATCTGTTACTAGCAGGGAAACAGAGATTCAGGACATAATGTTCTCAGGAAGAATCTGCTAACTTCAAGGTTGCTTTGCATTCTCAACCAAAAAAGAAAAAAGTACAAAGGGGAATATATGTCTGGAAACGTTGTCTGGAAATGTCACTTATAAAAACAGGGCCATTTATGTTGAGCTATTAACACTATTAATTCCTATTCCTGCTATTTACTGTTGATTTATTCTCTATTATCTGTGTTATTATTTCCCATTCCTGTCCTGAGTGGTCCAGCAAACCCTCCCTGTGAGATGCTGCACATGACATGAAAACACAGCCCTTGTCACCAGGGGGAACTTCAGTGGAGTGACCCCATTGCTGACACTTTTGGCAACATGGAACCTTTGCTCAGGGGGAAATGAAACCACCAGCACATCTGCCACCAGATCAGTGCCTTCCCTGGGGGCGATTTAAAACCTAGTAAACAGAAGTAAAAGAAGAGGAATTAAAAAACCTCCAGCTCTGGGTTTGAACATACATGATCCATTTGCTGGTTCAAAAGATAAGGCTCTTCTGGCATGGAATGATCAGGTTTTCCCTGTGCATGTGGTGTGAGGAAGGCAAGGGAGAGAAGCCCCCCAGGCAGGATTTGTCCGTGTCAGTAATTAGCTGAGCTGATTTGTGTCCTGTCACCAGTCAGTGCATTTGTTCCTGCAGCACTGGAGTTCGAGCACTCAGACACAACTCCTCAGGACCTCAGTGCATTGCAAAAACCTTTCCATACATTAGTCATTCTCTCAACAGCTCTTGAAAAACAAAAACCCTACAAACTGAGATAGTGTGACAGAGTAATTCAGTGTTTCATCACGGACTGTGCACTCAGTCCCAAGCAGAGCCAGAAACACCGGCTCTGCTCCAGGATACTGAGCACTGGAACAGACAGATGCTGATGGAATTTTTCGAAGAGAACATGAAAAAAGAAAGAAACTGTAGAGATTATATTTAGGGGCACAACAAAAGAGCCTACAGGAAGAAAAAAAAAAAAAAGTAATGAGAACAAGGAGATTGAAGAAATAGTCATGTCAGCCTACAAGATGAAAATCAAGAGACGTTTAACTGTCGATGCTTTCACACACACAACGCTGGAGTTCCTCCCTGTCTCAAAGGCAAACAGAAGGGCAGCACACTGGAACTCTCCTCCTGGCTCGGGCCCACCTTCTGCTCGGTCTCCAGGAAGCGCCTCAGGTCGTCTGTGTCCAGGTAGTCCTTGTGGTTGCTGTAGGTGAGCAGCAGCAGGTACAGATCGCGGCGCGTCGACATCATCTTGTAGAAGGCACAGAACTCCTCGAAGTCCAGCGAGCCCTGGTTGTCATCCGTGTCAGCCTCCTGCACACACAGCAACAGGACAGTCAGGAACCCAGCTGCCTGAACCACCCTAACCCAGACAAACTCCTGCACGAGAACAAACCCTGGATCAGCAGTAGGCTGGTGCTGCTCCCTGCAGGAACAGGCTGGTCCATCAGGCTGGGCCCTGTCGTGTGAATGCTCTGCACAGCTTTTCCCTTACACCTCGGTGCAGGAGCCAAAGATCAACCTTTAGGGTCTTTACTGTTGCACAGGGAGCCCTCTGGAGCATTCCTGCTATCCTTGGCAGTGAGGAAGGCAGTGTACCCTGCACAGAACTACCAATCCTATCATCTTGAGGAGACCCCTGGGACCCACGTCATCTGGAAATTAATTTGATATCCAGGGTTTGAGGGGATATCTGTTAAATCCACAGTCATAAACTGATAATATCTGCAACAGTACTAGTTTTGCAAGTAAAGAGAAAATCACCAGGGATTTGACATAAAGGCTTCCTGGTCCCTGGAGAGACTTTCTGATGACAACAGCTACACATCTCCATCGTTCAGCTGCCCACCAAACTGGGTCAAGGTCAGCAGAATGAAATGTCAAACAAACAGCTCTTAGCAGTGCAAAAATATGACAGAGAAGTTTTCATGCTGGGTATTTTATTACTGTAGGATATTGGATACTTTACTGGATAATATTTATTACAGAGAACATAATCAGAGGAGGAAACGTGGCTGAGTTTCTGATGGAAAAGGATAGTGAAAAAGCAATCTTGGTACTGCTGAGTGTCTCCATGTTGTGTAACACCAGGAGGTACCTGGTGTATGGCCTTTTTCTGTGCATAACAATTTATCTCTGACGTGTTTCTGGAGCTCTTTTCAATTTACCAAATGGACTGTGTAGTATCTCTCAGCAGAGTGGAAACAACCCAGCTGCTGAAGTATTTGCAATCTCTCCTACTGGGTTTCATGTTAAATCCTTGTTCTTTTAGAAAAACAAACAAACAAGCAAACAAACAAACCAACCCAAATGTTTTCATTTCTTACCTTAAACATTTGCTTGACTTTCTGTCGGGGCAGGTTCACATTCAGTTTGTGCATGAGCTGGAGCACTTCACTAATACTCAGACTGCCATCACCATTTTTATCAGCCTCATCAAAGGTCTGCTTCAACCACATTGAACAGGGGTTAAGGAACAGCGTGGAGCATTGAGGATATTACTGCACTTTAGGTATATATGATTTTTTTCCACATTAGAAAACACTGGAAATGAGACTGGAAATGAAGGAAACCTCAAGATTAAATCTATCTCTGCTCATGTTAGCTCAGTTGCAGTTTCTAGCCCTGCTGTGCTCTGTGGCCACTGCACAGCTCAGCAGAACACAGAGTGAGCTCAAATGTGACATCACACCTTGCAGAACCAAACAAAATGGGGGGTTTTACACTGGGAGCAGGAGATGAAGGAATACCTATATGGCTTTCAGTCCACTCCAGGCATTCATCTCCAAATCCTGCCCAGGACAGTCCCCTTCAAGGACTCCTCTGCCTCTGGAAACAGGGAGTACAAGGGGAACTGCTTTGAAGCTTTGAGCCTAATGCTTACTTGCAGCCAGGCTGTAGGGAATGCCAGTGCTATCCACAGCTCTCCTCTGCTGGGAACCCCCCCAGCAGCCCAGCAAGGATATTGGTCTCTGGTCCTCTGGCGCTTGGACAGGCTGTCCTCGTCGCTGATCCCTGCCATCAGGTACTTCAGCCCCGTGATCCACGTCCGGGCCTCCTCCGCGCTGGAGCTCACCAGGTCCAGGGATTCCATGTGGTCTCCGTGGTAGATGCTGAAGCAGCAGTTGGGGTCGAAGCTGCCATCAGCGTAGCGCTGGAAGATCTCCGACTGCTTCCCCTCACACACCTCCTGGATGGAGTCGATGGAGACTGGAATGACCAAAGCACGGAGCTCATTAATGACCCTGTGTATGCCCAGGGGGCAGACAGGAGGGTTCACCCTGCACAGAAATCCCACAGACAAATCCCAGATCTCACTGCAAGGGCCCCCACAGGCGTTGCCTCCTACTCATTTACAGCATCCTAACCCCCCTGCAACCCGCACAGCCAACAGCAGCAACTTAAACCTTCAGAAATCATTCACCATAAAATCACTTGCCGCCCTTTAAATTCAACCACAGCGCTCTTCTTGATCACCTGCCAATGATCAACTTCCAGCTGCCAAATCCTTCATGCTGGTTGTTCTGTTAGGAGGGCAAGACCCCAGGAGGGATGAGAAGGGAGGCTCTGTGGCTGACACTCACTTTTGGCTTTCTCATTCTTCCGGGAGGGTCTCCAGCGGATGCAGGACCTGTGCTCATCCAGGTAATAAAAGCGGACCAGCCCCTTGGATCCCCCACGGAGCTTGATCATTTGGGTGCCAGCCTGCATGGAGCTCATACATCTTTCCACTGAGGAGAGAAGGAAAGGGACAGCTCCAGGTCAGACCTTGCTGCCTTCAGAACTGCCTTGGCAGGAAGGAAACACACCAAGCAGCTGCCACGTGAACAGTTCAAGCCACAGGACGAGATTTCCTGCACTGTCTGATAGAGGAGGTCAGGTATACCATCCCAGAGTCAGGGAGATTCTTGGCAACTGTGGACTTACCTGTAAATGTGGTGTTTTCACTCCCATACTGACTGATATGGAATGTCCATATGCACAAGGCACGTGCCCTTCTCGAGCACCTCGAATGCTTTACCTGGGCTCCTGCACAGGCAGACCTTGTGCTGGACACAGCTTCACCTGGGCACTGGAATCCTTGGCCAGCAAGGTCCCATTGCTCCCGTGGATTAAAGCCACTGATCCTGCAGATTTGTTTCCAGATGCAGTGGCAAGGACCCAACAGATTTTCCTTCTTGCCCATCACCCAAACCCCGCTGTCCTGACAGGGGCCTTTCACCTGAGCTTTGGACACTGAACCTTTCCATCCCTGGGGCCTGGGCAGCATCCAGGCAGAGCAGGGGCAGCTCCTGCAGGGGCTCTGTCCTGCCCTGGGGGCTCTGCCCTGCCCTGGGGGCTCTGTCCTGCCCTGGGGGCTCTGCCCTGCCCTGGGGGCTCTGTCCTGCCCTGGGGGCTCTGCCCTGCCCTGGGGGCTCTGCCCTCTCCTGGGGGCTCTGCCCTGCCCTGGGGGCTCTGCCCTGCCCTGGGGGCTCTGCCCTCTCCTGGGGGCTCTGCCCTGCCCTGGGGGCTCTGCCCTGCCCTGGGGGCTCTGTCCTGCCCTGGGGGCTCTGTCCTGCCCTGGGGGCTCTGCCCTCTCCTGGGGGCTCTGCCCTCTCCTGGGGGCTCTGTCCTGCCCTGGGGGCTCTGTCCTGCCCTGGGGGCTCTGTCCTGCCCTGGGGGCTCTGCCCTGCCCTGGGGGCTCTGCCCTGCCCTGGGGGCTCTGTCCTGCCCTGGGGGCTCTGTCCTGCCCTGGGGGCTCTGCCCTGCCCTGGGGGCTCTGTCCTGCCCTGGGGGCTCTGCCCTGCCCTGGGGGCTCTGTCCTGCCCTGGGAGCTGCTGCAGGCTCAGCCCCACAGCCAGGCTGGGCTCGGCCAGGGCTCAGGGCTGAGCTGTTCCTGCTCTCCAGCTGCTGCAAGCACTGAGCTCCATCAGTGCCAGCTGGGAGCCACTGGCTCTGGCCCAGAAGAAATGCAGACTCATATTTTCTGCCAAGTCTCCTATTTATTTCCTACAGTGACAGAGCAGAGCCTGTGACCTGATTTCCTGTGGCTTTTCTGCCTGATCTGTTTAAGTAAAATTAAAACTATCATTGTGTCCAATGTTGGGTTTGGGGTTTCTTTTCAGACCTGGAGATGAGAAGTGTAAATTACAACTGAGATTTTGGATGCAAGAATGACAACTAATACATGTAATGCACATTCCAGTGAGTCCGGATTTATAAATAAAAACACTCATTCCATGTATTCCAAAATGCATCAAAACCGGCACAATTCTTTGGTTCAAGTCCACCCCTCATGCTAAAGCAAAAGCACCCAAGGTAAGCAAGGTAGAGTAAAAAGAAATGGGAAAAAGCATTGACAGTCCTGTGCTTTAGAGCTCATGTTCAGACAAGGTCAGTTAATTTAGTCTGGAAAAGAAGGTTCAACATTTTGATTTGAAAGCAGGTCACTGTAATAACAGAAAATTTAAATTTAAAGCCATAATTCTGTGGAGTAAATTGTTCACGTTAATAAAATATTAATGGAGAGAAGGTGTGGAATTAAGAACAAGATAATCATGTAACATTTTGTTTCGTAAAGCTGATCCCTTGGCTTCAATCAGAACCTCAGACAAATCAATGTGGTCAGCAGGAATTACTCATAAAGCCAGTGCTGGGCCAGAAACATCCCTGGGATTCACTGCAGCCTCAGACCCAAACTCAGCCCAACCCTGTCCCAGACCCTTCAGTGTTTTCAATACCTGCTTTCATTCCAGTGCAGGAGAAGATAAATATTTCTCAAATTTACTAAGCTAATAATCATGGAAAGCTTAAACTTATTTCACAAGGCTTATAGATTTGGGGGTGGGGGGGGATGGTCAAAATAGCTAATAAAAGAATAAAAGAATTTCTCTTAGCACTAATCACACAGACTTCAAAAATCATATTAAATGTCCAACTTCTTCTTTGGAAGTTACAGCAGTAAATAAATAATCTTACTTGAAGAAATGAGGGAGAAGAATCAAAGATCACACCTGGTACAAAGCAGGAAATAACAAAGCACCAAAATAGAAGTGAACTTTATGTAACACACATTTACTTTGCTTTCACATGAAGTCAGAACATGCTCCGTGCTGTTACAATTTTAATAAGCATCCTTGGGCTGCTTTTTCACTGCAGCTGTTCATCCTGTGGCACTGACACACGCCCTCCCCTGTCTGCAGGACTTAAAGTTCAGAGCAGAAAAGAAATAAATCCAAGTGGTGCTTGTATCAAACAGAAAATCACCTGTTTTCTTCTGAAATCCTTCCCAGCATGGAAAAGAGAAGGGCACACTGCTGAGAACTCGAGCAGGACTGCTTCTCCTTGCCATTGTTCAGATACCTCTGTAAGGATTCATTTCTACACTTCAAATAAAAATCCCCCAGTCTTGCAATGAATCATTTTTTTTGAAGAAATGGCTCCTAACTATCTTTAATTAAGGCTGATTTAAGACGTTTCTGTTTTGCACGTCATTAGTACCTTGTTTTTTTTCAGAATTCAGCTTATGTTCAGTTCTCTTCTAATGAGTTGCCTCGATTTGCATCTGGACAAAGCAGCCAGGGAGAGAAGATGGATCTCTGTGCTGCAGCCAAGAGCACTGTGAGAGCAGAGCAGGGAACAGGAACGTGGAACACCCAGTTCCACACGGGACTGATGCAGCAAGAACATGCAGGGGGACTTTTCATACTCCTTAGTGCCAGCTGTAGCTACTACACAGGGTTTTAAAGTAACAATAAGTAACCAAACCACACAAACCACAAATCCCTACAACTTGTCCTGAAACAAGGGGTGAGAAGAGGCCGATTCCATGCCTATTGTTAGAAAGATGTTCTAATGTCTGCAGACTAATTATTTATGGTTCGGTAGCAGCATTGTCTTCTAGGAGTTTCTGGGTTTAGATGTAAATGTGTGAAGCAGTGGGAGTATTTTAGCATGTGGGGATGGGAAGGAGTTTAGAAGGATTGAGTCACTGGGTATTTTTGGACAGGGAGCAGCTTTGTCAGAAGAGCCAGGCCCCGGGGCCGAGGTGGCCCCGTTGTGTCCCCAGGAGCAGGGACAGGGCAGCACCAAACACCCTGCTGGGCTCTGCCCAGGAACACACCCTGGGGCTGCACCCTGACTGAGTGCTTCACAGCCACCCCTCTCCTAAACCATGCAAGGAGAGGGGGTCGGATTGGAGGGATTTCTTCCCCCCTGGGACCCCCGAGGCTGCGGCAGAGCCCAGAGAAACCCCCCCGGAACAGCAGCACGGGAAGGGAGAGTTATCCCCTGAAAATATCCCCAAACCACAACAGCCTTCCCACACACAAACAGAGCACTCCCACACTTGTCACACATTCAGCGCTGCAAACCCATTGAGGAGATAAGAATTGCCCCATTTTTCAGAAGTCTCACTGGAGGTCTCGCAGCTACGAGCGGCTCATCAATACAGAAACCCAAGAGCTGGCTGGTCCAGCTATTCCTGCCGGGAATGTCAGCTCCCCTTTAGGCAGGAGGCATCAAACATCCATAAAAATAAACAAAGAAGTGTAAGAATATGAAAGCACATAAGCATGTAATATCCATGTGTATAATCTATATGTGTATATAACACATCCAGGACTTTGTGGGGGACATCCCAGTCAGCTGAGCTGTCAGGAGGGTGTTTTGCCAAGGCTGCAGGTGACCTGTCTGTGGTGTTCCTGGCCAGGTACACCAGGCTGGCTCACATCACTACACTGGATCCAATAAAAAACCAGGCCACAGCCAACCTCATTAATCTTCATTTCTTTTGTTTTGCATCCCTCCAGCCTTGTGAGCAGGTCCCTCTCACCTTCTGAACCAACCATCCTATTCCTACTGTAAGAACTCTCTCCCCCCCCAGTGGCTCTCACTGGCTCAAGCCTCACTTCTTTCCAGGACTCTCTACTGTTCACTGGCCAAAAAAATCTGGAAGTGCCTCTGGAGAAGCAAATTTCTGTGTAATTCTGCCAGCAATGGCTGGGACAGTGTCCACTGTGTACAAGAGATAATGGAAGACTGAATCCATCCCTAAGGTGCACAATCCCTAGTAAATGAGATGCTAATGGGAGAAGAGATGCTCTTAATCCTGTGGAAATTAGGGTGCTTAATTGGAGGGCAGGCTGTCAGCTCTCCAGCACTCAGTTCAGACTCCCTCAGCCATCTGGGTCCAGCCAAGTGCACAAGCACAGCAGGATGGGTTTTTTGCTGGGTTTATCACCTATTTCAACAAAAAGCTGCTGTGAGGGGATCCAAACAGGACCCTTCTCAGAGAGCTGGAGAATTTGGTATATCAGTATTCAGGAAACAACCTCCCAGGAGTCCACTCACCTGCCATGGGAGAAGAGAGCAGAGATACTTCTAAACACCCATTTTAAAAACTCTAAACTACAAAAACTGCACAAAAAAAAAAAAAATCAACATGTTAAGAGGTGTGCAAACCCTGGCAGAGAACAAACCTGACTCACTGTGGGCAAGGAGAGGGAGATGGATTCTGTGCAACAGAAAATTTCCAAGCTGCACCTGTCAGAATGTCCAGCTTTGCTTCAGCTTTTCCTGAGGAACATGAAGAAATCAGTAATGAAGTTATAAGCGAGGGGTTGTTGAGGACCAAAAGAGCTGCACTCCCAGCCACGAAACACAACATTGCCCTGGGGCTGCCTCATCTTCCTTCCTTTCCACTCCCCCACTCTGCTGCTGGACAAAGGTGTCACTGACTCAGATTTGGATGGGAAAGCTTTCAAGGTGTTCCCTGGAGTGCCCAGGGCCCAGCTTACCAAAGTGGCCGATCTTCCAGCGCGGGGACGCCACGATGCTGCCACCCACCCAGAAAAAGTCCTCGGCCAGACGGGCAACGGAGAACTTGTTCCTGAGCAAGGGAGACCTGGAGACATCCATGTCTGAGAACTTGTTCCTGAGCAAGGGAGACCTGGAGACATCCATGTCTGAGAACTTGTTCCTGAGCAAGGGAGACCTCGAGACATCCATGTCTGAGATGAGCTGACAACAAGCACCGACGGCCCTGGGAGGTATCAAGGTTCTGTAGCACGCATTTTCCAAGTAACAGCATCAAAGTATTGTTGGGAAAAAAACCAAAATGACAGGTGATTTCCAAAATCCAGTGGTATTTTTCAGGTTGTTGCAGGACAGTTTCGCAGTAAATTTAGGCCTCCTTCACGCTCCAGACTTAGAATATTAAAATCCCAACCAAATCCTTTGTATTCTGTGTGACCTACCTCTGTGTCTGCTCTGGAGGACTGGCTGGCTTTCAGTTCAAGAGTTTAAAGAAGACACATGACGGACACAGGCAGGGCCATGAGGCAGTTTGGCATGCAGATGGATCCATTTCTGGACAGCAAGGCCTCCTGCTGATATTCTTTTTCCTCTGGTGCTTTCCCAGCTGCATCCATCAGGGCATTACAGCAAGTCACAGTCGTGGCTCCTCCAGCCGCTCCCTCCTCCCGACAGCGGTTCCTGACAGAGAGGACCCTTCTCTTGCTTTGGTCACCAACAGATCTGCAAGTCCCACTCCTGAGTGCCTACCTGCTCCTCAAATCCAGCCACCAGCATCCACTGCAGCAAATCAGTGCAAAGTCACCAGCACAAGCCGTTCCCCTCTGTGCCTTCCTGAGCCCCCCCTGCCTCTCTCAGGGAATCCCTCCAGGTGCATAAAGCTCTTCAGTCTCTTTCCAGGCCTGGAAACAAAAGAACAATCACATCTTCTCCTCCTGCAGCTCTTCAAGGTATCATTGTACCAGTCTTCCTCTTTTCTCTGAAGGCTCTCCTCGGTGTTTCAGTGGCCATGTCTGATAAAAGAGAGGGCATTTCTCTCTAGGCAGCAAAAACCAGATAGATGGAAACACAACAACACATGTTTGCTTCAAATCCTAAATCCATCACACGCACTAATCCTAAAGCCTCCTCCTGCCCTATCCCAGCAGGGGATTTAGGTGACACGTTACAGCTGAGGGAAAAAAAAGGTAGAAAATAATGCTTCCTTCTTCTTCTTCTTCTTCTCTGCCTCTGTTAGAAGCACCTTTCCATCTCACAGCCTGTTTAGGAATGTCTCTGCCAGCTGACACACCCCGTGGAAGATGCTGCTGAGGGCACAGCCAGGCAGCTCCCCTGCACAGAACAACTGCTGTGACAGAGCCAGGAGCAGTGAGGGGCTCCAAAACTGGCAGATAAAGCAGGTAAGGATTAATTTCTAGAAAGCACTAAGTCACTACCTCATTCCATTTGAAATGCATCCATTAAACCCCAAATACAGCAATCTGTCATTCAGGTTATCACAACCTCTTAAGCTACATTAAGTTTTCAGCACAATAGACAATCGCTGTTGCCATCTGGGATCTGCACAAGGAGCCTCACACACTTCTACCCTGATCAGCTGAACACAAATTGCCCGTTTAAAAACACATTCATTAAGTGCTTCCTACTCCTCCTTTCGGAGGTTGAAAAAGCTTTAGAGTAGTTAATTCCAGAGCTGATTCACTCTCAATTAGAAGTTGTTTATTTCACCACCTATGCCCAGAGTTCTTATATTAGGCTGGACCCTGAGTTTAACCACAGATGAATCCCAAATAGCACCTGGCTGGGTCTGCACCACAGCTCAGCAGTGCCAGGAACACCACGGACACTCCTGCCACAGTTTATTCCAACTCTTCAGCCTCAGCCTCCCATCCTCCTGAGGCAGCTTTCACCAGTGATTTACAGCGATGACTGCAAACTGTGGTGAGTGCAGAGCCTGTTAAACACTCACAAGCACATCCCCACCCCACAGCAAACTGCTGCCCCCGAGGGGAACACGGGAAGCTCCCAAAGATCCTGCTCCTTTCTCCAGGTGGAGCAGGGCCAGAATTGACCTGAGACCTGCGAGCTTCACTGCCTGCTCTGTCACACACTCCTCTGAATTTCCTAAATAAATCCACAGCCACCTTTTGCAGCATCCCTGTGATGGAAAAACACCTTCAGTGGGGTTAATGACGTGGTTGTGCCTCACAAGCGAGGAGAGACAGCCGAACTCTGAGACTCTCACTCATAAGGAGACGGAGTTAGGGCGAACTTTTGCATAAACCAGAAGTACTGTGCTTGTTTAGCTCCTTTCTCCCCCTCCTGCAGCACTAATCAGGGATCCTTGCAACCTTCCAGGCTGTCCATGCCACGAAATCTCAGTGGCTGGCACGCTGTGTGCCAGGCAGCTACAGCTACTCCCTGCAAGATTCAAAGATTCCTTCTGCCAGGACATCCTAGAGCCTGCATTAACCATTCATGTGTTATCAACCTGGGGGCAAGGGGGGTGGAGAGAAGAAGAGTGAAATGTAACTCCCATTGCAGCATTGCCCAGGATATTGGTTTACAGATTAGAATTAGAATTCTGCACAAGCAGGACCTCAAATGTGGGTTTGGTTTTATGCCAGTACAGAGAAATGCCAGTGATTTCTAGCACCAGAAAAGAAGAACTATTTCAATATTCAAGTTAAAATTAGAAGGGTTAATTTAAATCCTTTTTGGTTGACACTACCAATCCATCCTTCAGGCCTCCTAAGAAAATGATCATGCAAACAGAGAGAAATGAAATCCTGCAGAAAGCTCCTCTGTTTATTGATTGTGGTGGATCCTGGACAACAGTGTGGAACAAAGGGTTAAATGGGACACAATCCCTCTCCCAGCTCTTAAGCACACTGAGCTGAGGACTTAGGACCTAAGCCTACTGAAATGGGTTTCTATTCTTGCCTCACTTGACATCCTCAGAGAAATCTTGCTCACCTGACACAACATGGAGATTAAAGACTTCTTTCCACAGCGCTTCAGGAACTTATTATTGTCTGAGTGTAACAAAGGCTTTTCATGCCACAAGAAAGGGTTTGAAAACCAGCAATGCCTCAGTCTGCAGGCTGGCCTGTGGCTCAGCTAAAAATGGAACTGGGAACACTTGAACAATGCTGGGATGTCAAAGTCTCGCAGAGGAAGAGCTTCGCCTCAGGAATGCCAGAGGAGCCAGACTGCAGCCCACGGGCTGAGCATCCTGCAGGAGACACAGCAGCACAACACACAGGTGGCTTGGGAGGTGGAGAAAAGGCAGCAAGGTGGGGATCCTCCTGAGACAAACGGGGTTCTCATTAATGCAATCCACCAGGAGGGAGGGAGCCCTTCCAACACTTCACTGCCGAGGGATGGGAGAAGGGCTGGCAGTTGTGCAATACAAAGGGAAAAAGCTGTAGCCCTCAAGGAAGAGAAACCACAACTAAAAACCTCAGCATCCTGATTGCCAGAGACATTAAATATTACAGAGCTGATGGTGTATTTGCCCTGTAAATCCACCAGGATTAGACCTGTACCTTCCCAGCCATGCACTCCCTTCACCCTCCCATGGACACACTACAGACCCAGTTCACCAGATTAACAACCTGACCTGGGCACAAGAGGCTGACTCTAAAATACTCCTGGGCAGCTATCAGTGATACACTCATAAACTGTAACACAGCTATCAGTGATACACTCAACTGTAATACAGCTATTAGTGATACACTCATGAACCATAATACAGGAATACAGCTATTAGTGACACACTCATGAACTGTAATAAAGGAATACAGCTATTAGTGATTCACTCATGAACTGTAATACAGATATCCCTATTTCCCATCCAGGGAAATCTAACTCCTAATGGCTCTAGGAAAAAAAAATAATAATTGCCATCCCACAACAGGAGTCCCCGAGTACAAGGAGGACACAGGAGGTTTCAGAGCCATCTGGCACATGGCCATTTATCTGTACTCTCACTTGCTCTTACCATGCCCATTGCCAGAGCACCCGCTGGGACACAACCTCATCCCAACTGTGCTTAAGCTGCCTTTTCCCTAATTCTAGCCCAGCTCCACTCCCCTGCCCCCTGCCCTGGACACAGACAGAGCTGCAGTCTATTCCCAGCCATCTGGACAGCACCTCTAAGCACAGTAATCCACCCTCCAGATTAGAGCTGCACATCTTGCCCGCAGCAAGGGGAATCCAGGTTATTCCGTGGCTTCTCTGTCTCACCCACCCTGCTCCAAAGCTCAGTATTTGTGCACTGGCTGGGAACACGCTCCTCAAGTGACTCTGTTTGACTGCAGTACACCTGTCCCCAGTGTCCAGCAGTTTACAAGGCCACTGGTTCCACTGGGAGAAGCAGCAGTGGGTGTGACACCACGTCCTGGGGCATCCTTTCCACACCGGAATCCCCAAGGAGACAGCTGCTTTAGGCAACCACAGCCATGAGCACTCCCAGGCTTTCCCCAAACTGTTTAATAAGCTGCATTATTATAAAATGAACTGATTGCAAAATGCCTTAAATGACTTCATTCACTTGGAGGAATATTTGTGGAACTGGGACGCATTAGCAGCACCAATGTAATGACAACAATTACTCTGCCTTCTGCCATGATGGTTCGTTCTCTTGGGCTCCTCTGGAAAAAAATGATGCAATTATTTTAATTAAGTGAGAACAGGCCTTGTGCTTTGAGCTGTTGAACTCTTTTCCTTGCAGACCTGCAATAATGAAATGTTGCTGATGGTGGAAAACGTCAGCATAAACCAAAGATTTTCAGACTATAAATGTTGCTCGAAGGTCACCTTGTCTCCAACCTCTGGCTTGTAAAAGACAATGTCCCTACACACTTAATTGAAGTAAGAACCTAAACTCTTTACATTTAAAGATCTTTCAGCACTTGACCATCTGTTCAGTGACACGGGCCATAAGCACAGAGAGGGAGATTAGGGCAGGTTGGGAGGGAACAGATCCATCAGGATGATTGCACACCTTCTAGGAAAACAGCTCCAAGAATCCAAGAATCCCAGGCAAAAGGGGTACAGGAGAACCAGAGAGGTGAAGATGTTCAGAACAGACACCTGAGACTGAAAAGCATCACCAGAGATTGACTTTACCTCACAAATTTGCTGTCCGTATTTGGGGTGAAATTCAATATATTCTATCTGTGAAAAATCAGGACTTTTCTAGACCTCCCTGTTGTGCCATGTACATTTTAAAACAGGCGACAGACTCTTCTTCAAATATATTCCAGTTTCATGAAAGATGGGATGAAAGGAGCTGCACTGGCTCTAGGAACAGGCTCTGTCTTCATTCAGTGCTTTTCCCAGCTTCTGTGGCAGCCAAGAGACAGCCTTATCAGGCTCTCCCTTCAAAAATACATCACTCTACAGAACCCAGCATCTGTACATCTTAGAAGCCAATGGCAGGTCCTTTTGTAAGCTTGAAAGGTGGCTGTAATTGTGGTTTTCTTCAGGCAGGAACCACAGAGGGGAGATTACCAGCAGCAGAAGCAGAGTTGCACAGCGAGGGCAGCTGCTGAGCTGAGCCCACAGCAAGGTCAGGCACTGCACTCATGGAGATTATTGCCTGGTTTTATTTAGTCTTGGATTCACTGCAGTTCAGGTAAACGTTCAGGAAGCAAAGTAATTGCTCCTGGGCTCCTCCAGGAAATGTATTTCTATCTCCTGCTCTGGCCTCCAATATCCACCTCAGTTTGAAACAAAGCAGCCTGACAGATTCATTTCCCCCCAGGGATCAGAGCAGAAGATAAGCAGGCACTTGAAGGCTGATATGAAAGAGTCATTTCACTGGGAAAATGGGCTCTCCAGAAAATATTCCACCGAGATCCACATCTTACAGTGGTTCTGGACTTTGTTCAGAGTGGGCTGGTCCATGGTCACTCCATGTCAGGCCATGCCATGCCAGAAAATTTGGTTTCTCTCTGCCACAGAATGTCTTTAGACCTGCAGAGGCCAATAGTGATTATTCCTCCTCCTGCAATTCCCTGTAACAGGAAAGCTTCCCCTTTTAGGTGAACTAAATTCACATTCCCCATGCAGATGATTGTCAGGGACAGACGGGATTTGAATCACAAGAATCAGCCCATACGGTATCAGTTAATTTTAAGTTGGCCACTTAGCAATAACATGACATTTTCTTTGCAGTGTTTCTTTCCCTTTTTTTTTTTTTTTTTTAAATCCAACTGAGGATGAGGCACCTGGAACCCATCTCTAACTGAGGGCTAGAGCAGCAAACCCAGTGAGTGCATCATCGGTGCCAAGGCCAGCTGAGTGGCTGCGATGCTGGGGAAGGAAGGAAACCTGTGTGCTGATCTTTCCCAAAGCCTGTTGCAGTTTGGAAGCTGATATTCTGCAGCTCCAGCTCGTGAGCTGCTCCACTGGAAGGTGTTTTCCAGCTGTCACATTCCTGCAGGACTTTCCCAGGCAAGATGCTTCACTCAGGGCATGGCACTGACAGTATCCAGTGTCTCTTTAGTGATAGGTGAACATTCCAGAATTCCTGGGAGCAAGTAATTGTTTGGATCATCATCCATGACCATTCAGCTTCCAGGCAGCCAGAACCCCTTGGAAAAGGAGAGTGGCAGGTCACTGGAGGTGCCTGCACTGGCTGGCTTAGAACGACACCCTCTGGCAGAGCCCCCGAGCGGGTTCAGCCACACACCGAGCCCTCCTCAGCCCTTCTGACTGCAGGCAGGGAGTGAACCCTCCCAACTGTGCAGGGATGTCCTCAGGACATCCTCCAGGACAGCCCCTCCCTCTCCCACCTGTTCCCAGAAGCTGGGAGCTGAGCCCAGCAGTGAGGAAGCAAAAGGGTGACAATTCCTGCTCCATCCCACCTTCCCTGAGGACACTGCAGATGGATCCACGCTGGTCCACCGTGTTTCAGAGAGCAATCATTACAGGAGGAACACTCAGACTGTCCCATCCCCACGTTTCCAAAATCAAACTGTTTTAACTTTCAGCCCTGAAACACTTCTGTTAGAAAATGCACTCAACAGAAGAGCATCAATGGATTCAAACTGACAGGCAGTGGGTTCACACTGGACACTGGGAATAAATTCCTCCCTGGGAGGGTGGGCAGGCCCTGGCACGGGTTGCTCAGAGAAGCTGTGGCTGCCCCATCCCTGGAAGTGTCCAAGGCCAGGTTGGAGCAAGCTGGGACAGTGGAAGGTGTCCCTGCCCACGGCAGGGGGAGGGATGAGATGAGCTCTAAGGTCCCTCCCAACCCAAACCATTCTGTGATTCCATGCTAAATGTACCATTTTGATTAACTCAACCCAAAACCTGGGAATTTACAGGTTCTGAAGATTTAAGAAAGTCACCCTCTTTCACTGGAACAAGACAAGATCTTGCCCAGAGGAAACAGTTCCTCTCTATTTAACATCCAGTTCAATTAAAGCTTCCACGCTTCCAAATCTCCAGCCTCTACTCCAGCAATATGGCACAAGTAAATAAACTCTTCTGCCAACTTTTAAAACCTGCTTTTTTTGCTATTTAAATAAATATTGGCAATGCCCAAATGCATCTCATCATCTCTGCTTCACTCTTAACAAATCTCAGAGGAAAACACTGGTTAACATTTTCCTGTTGTTCTGATGCAGACTGAGACACTTTGATTACTTACCTGAATTGTTTGCATAGTTCTCTGACTAAATATGTCACAGACTAGAAGCATTATTGGATTCAATCTTATTTTTATCTATGTGTAAAATAATTTCCAAAATGGTCATGAAACACAGAAAAAAAACAATGGCCATTTCCGTGCACAGTTGGAGCTTTTTCTATGTGGTGTTTTCATCTACAAATGATTTTTAGGAAAGGAAAGAGAACTTTAATGAGTGTGTCCCTCAAAAGACATGGGAAGGGATCCAGGGATGTGGGAGTAAGTATTCCACAGCTGCAAACACAGGGAGTGAGGCTCCTGCTCTGCTCCCCAGAGACACAGAGGTGTCAGAGCGGGACCCAGAGCACACAGAGCGGCTTTTCTGAACACACAGAACCGAACACAGCCCTCTTTACTTGTTGCATAACTCCTGTAAAACCACTTGCCTAACAGGCACAAATTACAAGATGCACAGAGACAAGCTGGGCATTTGAGTCAATTAAAATACATCACAGGGAAGGGCTTCTCTCTCTCTGGGCTTTTACTAAACCAATCAACGAGGAAATAGAGCTTTCAAAAATAAAAACTGGGCTTTTGAGAACGGGTCCTGAATGGCCAGGGTTCCTCAGTGCAGGTCTGAGCTCCAGGTTCAGCATGCAGGACATGCAGCCCAGTGCTCCAGCTCCAGGCACTGCCCCACTGCATCCCTGCCCTCATCCCACCACGGACACCTTCAATCAACCCCCACCACTCCGTGTCCGACGGGAGTGAAGAAACTACGCCTAATGAGCAGCAAATCACCTGCTCTGAAAAATTAAAACAATACATCTGACTCACAACAGCACCGGAGTCTCTTTCCTCTCTTCCCATGTGGGTAGCAGAAGGTCTCTGGTTAAAAATAGAAAGCCTTTCTTCTGGTGACAGCAGCGAGTTAAGGGAGCAGAAAAGGAGCAGGAACGTACCTGGTGGGCTCCTTCAGCTGCACTTTTCGTGCAGGAAGAAGCAGCCATGAGAGATACATTTATTATTTAAGCTTTGTGGTAATAGGAGGCAAAGGTACAGCAGAGGCTCCCTCAAGAAACTGCTCTGTTTAAGCATTTAAGTTTGAATAAGAGAAAACAAGTGTCCAGAGAAGCTCTGCAAGCTGTACTTTTCTCTACGGTAAAACTAATTTCCCTCAAAAAAGGGTGATCAAAATAAACATTTTCCCCTTACCTTTCTCTGGGCTGAGGCATTTAATTGTGCTTGCATCATCCATATTCCAGGGAGAGATTCGAGGGAACGCACCAGAGGAAGCAGCACAGACCGTGTGCACATCCCTGGTATTTCAAAGGACTCTTGGAAAGGATGAGGAGCAGAGCACTGCCCGTCGGTGTCTAATGCAGCATCCCCAGGCTCCTAGGGGAGCTCCCTGGCTCCGGGCTGAGCAGGCTCAGCCCTCAATCCCTGCACAGTGGTGGATCGGGAGCTGCTGACAGGTAGGGAGCAGAGCAGGAGCTCAGTGAGTGTTCCCAGCCTTTCACTGCAACCCAAGTGTTCAGCCACCTGGGATAACCGGCTATTAACTCCTTATTGCCCTGCTCTCAGGCACGATGCACCCACGTGTTTCGCTTCGCTCCTTCAAAAAAGAACTCAAGGCAGAACTCGTGGATGACGGGAAAGAAAGGATAACTCGCTTTGAACTCCCCTGGGGTGTACTGCATTCAGTGGGGTGCTGCTTCATTTAAGAGGGAAAAGAAAATCGATTCTTTTTTTGTTAAAGCCTCCCCTGTGTCCCTCCAGCTTGATACACACTTATGGGATCCTCCCAGACTCTATTAAGTTTAGCAAGTAAGTCTACAGTTGCTGATAAAAATAGGCAAGCTGTTCTCTTTGGGCTTCTCTCTGATTTCTCTTCTTGGCAAAGACCACGAATTTCCCTCCTTTTTAACTGCAAGGAAACATTAACACAGAATGAATGGGAAGTGCCTGGGAAACAATACACATTATTGTACTCTGGGTCCCAAAACACAACACACGAGGAGACAGGCACAGACCTCGGAGTTCTGCCTCCCTTCTGGAGAGGAATTTCAGCACCTTTTTATGATGGTGCTGCCTAGAAGTTCCAACCAGGAGCAGTTCCTGCCTGCCCTACGTGCTCCTGACACACACACACACCTCAGGAATGATTTCAGGCTCTGGCTCAGGGCTTCTTTCAGGAAAACACGGTCCTGTTTGTTGAGTGGTGTTCAGCACTAGCTGTGTCCCCTGAGGCCTCATCTCCTGAGCAACCCAGCCAGCAGCACTCATTCCAGGAGCCTCTGGGGCACCACACACACACACCACATTACATCTGGGCTTCTCCTCCCGCATCCACTGCACTTCAGTGTCAGCTGATCAGGGCCAATTCTGCAGAGAACCTTCCAGCTTTACCCCAGAGGTAACTCCCTTTCTGTGCCACTGCTCTCATTTCCTGGAGGGAGTGCAGGTTATCACCAAATCGCTGTCTCACTTGTGAGACTGTAAGAGATTCAGAATCAGCACCTGGGTAATGTATGATATCAATTTCATAAAGTAAAATGTTTTATTTCTCTGGGAGTTTTCTGCTGTGCAGTCAGAACAGGGTCACAGAACGAGTGTCAGAGAAACATTTGAAGGCATTCACAGCACATGCAAATTTTCTGAGGTAAGGAGAACACAGACTGTGCTATCACAGAGACCAAAGCAGATCACAATAAAAAGATTCTCTCACTCCAAGTAACACGTAGTTTAAACCACGGGAGATTTCTCTATGAGAGGCCAATGTGCTGACTCTTGGAATCAATGGCAAACTTTGATCTGCCTTTTATGGACCCAGATTCACACCAGAAATGCGTAAGTGGCAGGGAAAGGTCACAGCACTTGGGTTTGGAGAGCACAGAGCAAACCCCCACCGTTGTCAGATCCATATTATACAGAGCATAGCACGCCCCAGTTCCTTCACTGCCCGTTCCCAGCTCTCTGGCTCTACCAACCAGAGCAGAAGAGTGACTTGTGGTGTGGTGCTGTCACATCACAAAGATTAAAGTCCTGAGAAGGGACTAAAAGGGGCCAGGAATCCTCTCAGCTCCCACTTTCCCAGCCGTGAAGAGAAAGCCCAACGTGCTGTTGGAGCAGCTGAGCCATGCTGTGCCAAAGCTCTGCTCTTGCTGTGGGGATGCACCTGGAAATCACAGCCAGCTCCATGAGTGTCCCTGCACTCCCTGGGATGCAGCTCCAGATCCCCAGTGCACAGAGGATGCAGGTCCCTCCCAGATCCCTCCCACAGCACCATCCACTGGGGAAGGAACAGAGCCCTTCCAGAGCAAGAGCACCAACTCCCTGAGCTCCAGCTGTTCCCCCACTCAGGAAACACTCAGGAAAACCAAACCCTGAGCCCTCACTGAAAGTCATCAAACCCCATCCAGATAGTTCCCTGCCTCACAAGCCGTGGCATCACTTCAAGACCTTCTATAAATCAACTTCAACACATGTGGGTGTCTGTTCTTAAGTTTTTGTTCCCATAGTTACCAATGTACTTTGCCACAGAAGAGAACAGCAGGTGGCAAGACATAGAACAAAATCACCATTCTTTTAACATATGAAGAGTTGGGAAGTTTCAAATTAAGGTTGGATTGCCAAATGTTTACAGAGAGTCACCAAGACTAACACAACCAGATCAGAAAACTGCGAGATCCTTCCTTATATTTGATCCTGAGCTGACCATAAATTCAACAACATCCAGCAGAAGGATGGATTTCCAGCCATGGGGATGCACAGTCTAGTGCAGAAATAGTTTCCTCTTCTTTTTTGCAGCTTGAAATTCTCCCCAGGTCCCCAGAAGAAGAAAAGCCCAGCACACTGGGAACAAGACAGACTTCTCCAAATAAAATCACCTTTGTGGGATAGAAACAGTAAAAACCAACCACCAACAGTCTGTTCGACCCAAACAACAATTTACTTGAAGGTACAATTAAAACTCTGACAGCTTGCAAGTAATATCTTGTCCTATCTCGGCTCAAACAGGGGGCAAAGTGAGTGTCATTCCCTTCTTTCTTCATTTCCTTCCCCCCTTCTCTTCTAGACACAAGCACCTTCCCATCTTATGTAATACACATTTGCTGGGAAGAATGTGTGTTCCCTGAAGACAGTTTCAAATAGATCTTGGGGTCTTAGAAAGCCTTTACAACTAAAGCTCAACTCCCCACACACTGAACTAGCCCTGAGTTCTCAACCACTTCAGTGACAGGAACACCCCCCAGTGCCACAACCCCAGCCCCACAGACCCCACGAGCCTTTTTGCTGCATTTCTGTTTCCTGTGGTGCTTTATAAACAAGTTTGACACGTGTTTGTAAACTCCTGACTAAGAACCTGAAAACGAGAGAAACATTATTGTCTGGGCCACTTTGTTTAAGCACAAACACTTCAGTAAGTAGTTCACATTGTCTGCAGGTGATAAAATCTGCAGCTGCTGCAGCGACAGCTGCTGACAAACATATGTTTGCTGCTGGAACTCTTCATACTTCTCTTCAGATCATTAAAGGGAAAATGTTAAAAAAACCCAAAACCTTGGTTTGCTGCTCCTCTTTGTCCCTCCAAGTGTTCCAAGTGACATGCTGTGCTATCCCTCGCTGTACACCTTTAAATGTCTAACAAATCACAGCCAGGCTGGACTCAACAGCAAAGCCCTGCTGGGACAGTGACAGTGGCTCTGCCCAGCCCTCACCTCCAGCCCCTGCTCCCCAAAACACAGCAGGTCTGTCCAGACAGAGCTCTCAGGCAAACACCTGCCTGCCCTGCAGATCCCACAGGTATCCCAGCAAGGAGCTGTGATCCTGAGGATCATTTCCCTCCCAACACTTTCCCTGTCTTTTCCACTTAGCTCTGTCAGCTCCTCCACTGAGGTGCTAAAGCTGCCTGGTGATGACAGAGGCCAAGCAACAGAGACAGGGCCCTCGGAGATGAATGTTAAATCACCTCACATCCCTTTATTTCTCCACACAGTGTTTTTTCCCCCCCTTAAAACCAGAAATGCTGCCCAGTGCAGCCCAGCACAGCTGCTTTACTGCATGTGTGCTGATGGCAGGGCAGGGGCACACTCACCCCCCTGCTCTGTTCCTGCAGAGCAGAGCTCTGGTGCCCCCAGGAAGCTGTGGCAGCACTGTTGGACAGCACAGGGCAACCCCAGCAGCAGAGAATCACAGCTGCCTGAACTACATAAACTGTCCTCAGAACCAGGTAAAAAACCTGCTGGGTGGGAAATTGCGTCTTTGGTGTGTGCTGAGACACCCAGAGACGGGAGGGGAGCGGAGACACGAGTTAATCATTTCATTTTTCAGCAGACAGCACTCAGAACACCTGACACGTATGACAAAATCTCCCCAGCTAATTCTCTCTCCGACATCCAAACTTGCAATTCATTGAGTCACGGATTGCTGAGCACAGACACAGCTCCCAGAGCAGAGAGGAAGGCGCGGCGAGGGGGAATCGATTACTAATTAGCAGGAGCACACACATATGGCTGCATCCACGAGAAGCAGCTGTGCTGCACTCTGCTCCATTGTTCCAAATAAATTGGGAAAGTTAAATGCATTGCTCTGTGCAGGCACGGAGAAGATGAGGCATTCATGCTTTGTTAAACTTTCCAGACACTCGAGGGTGTTTGAAATTAGGATGCATGTTAAATTTAAGCAGATTTATTATCCACGTGTTCTGAATGTAATGAACACTTCACTGCCTCACATTTCCTACTTTAAAAATAGCAGATTTTCTAAACTGAACACACACGTGTGTGTTGTGTAGGGCTGGCAGAAAACCTTCAGTCACAGGGATGCTCTGAAGTAGCAACAAATGCCACATTTTAAATGGTTGCCAATGCATCTCTGCACACACAGCTTCAAGTGCCCACAAGAGCAGTTACAACAAAAGCCCTCCAAAAGTGCCAGGCCTTTGTAAGCCAAAGGAATTTTGAGTGCTTTGCATGGGAAGCTCTTAAATAAAAAGTTCCCTCATGAAAATTCCACCAAACGCGCTCGGATCACTCCACCTGCTGCAGGAACCAGGACAGAACCACAAGGCCTGGTATTTAGATAGTGACAACCCTGACACATTTGAGTTTGCACGGACATTTTCCAAACTTTGCTTTCACACACGGGGTGGGAGCAGAGGGTGAGGGTGCAGCGACACGAGGAGAGCAGGGCAGAGTGTGGGAATTCTCCTGCACTGATTGGGACTCTGGGTGCTGGCTCAGGTGCACTAACACCTTTTCACTCTTTGCACAGTAAAAAGGGATCTCGAATCAGAAGTTGTTCCAGTGTCCTTCACATTCTGTAGTTATGACAAAGTCCCTGACAGATACTCTGAGAAAGGTGCAATCCCCGCCTCAGGTTTTTGGCATGGACAAACACCCAAAATGAGATATCCAAGCTCTACTGAAAAATTTTGGGCTTGTTCCTTTACTTCCCAGCACTATTCTTATGCAATGCTTTAATTTAGACTATCCTGAGTACTGGTGCAGAATTAATCAGGTCAGTGGAGGGACTGCCAGCCACGATCACTGCACCTTTAAATACCTCTTTTCACTGTCAGCTCAACTGGTACTCTTCTGTTTTTAAACTGGCCCCTCACTCCAGACCCACGGGCAGGGGGCAAGTCCTGCCCCAAAAATGCCACTGCCAAGAGGCCACCACCCTCAGCTCTTGAGGTTATTCCCCTTTTTCCTACAGCTTGTTTACTGGATTGTTAAGCATTCTGGCAGCGAATGGAAGGGGGTGGGGAAGAAGACGAGCTGCCACATTTCTAAAATTAGCATCTTCTGTCTCCGAGAAGCCTGTGGAGATTTAAAAAAAAAATTAGGTTTCTCTGCAAGATGCAGGGAGATGTGGGACTGAAACTGCATTACACAGCTAAAATCCTGAGCTCTGCTTCTTACCTGGGAGCCAGCTCACCTTCCCTTCCCCCCCCCCCCCAGCTGTCAGAGACCACTGCAAAAAATACCAAGCCCATTATTATAAACAGCAATTGCATCCCTTTGCCCTGTCATCCATGGGCAGCTCCATGGCATCTTCCACAGCAGCCTGGGGAGCTCCAGACCCATCCCCTTTACAGGTCACTCCTGCTGTGCCCCCACACAGCCCTGGCAGGGCTGCACTTCCACGGGCAGTGTTTTTCTCCCCTCAGGACTGTGCTGATTCCAGAGCAGACCTGCAGTGACACGTTGTTGTGGTCACACAGCGCCCCGAGAGCACAACCAAAAGGGCTGTGTTGGTCCTTTCTGTTCACTCATGGCACGCAGCAGTAACAGCACTGCCTGTGCCCCAGCCCCTTCAGCACCACCAGTGAACTGTTCTGCTCAAAACTCGGCAGTGGGGAGGGAGCTGAGCTGCCAAAACTGCTCTCAGCACGCTGGTCCCTCCCAGATGGGCCCCTCCAGTCAGACTGGAGAGATTGAGGAGTGAAAGGAACAGCAGACGTGCCAAAGCCTTGCTCTGCTTCACCTCCCGAGGAAGCAGGACCCAGCACAGGGGGATTAAAGCACGTGGGACACGAAGGGTTTGGTCCAAAATCCCCTGTCTTTCTCGTAGGGATTATATTTCTTCTACCCCTGTTACAAGTCTCAGTTTGTGTCTTGTAAGAACTCTGTTTGCTCAGGTTTCCCTCAGGTGTCAGGAACAGCACTGAATGGCTTTGCAGCAGAGAATGGTGAAAAGAGTTGGAAAGGTTTTCTTTCAGCATTTCTACAGTGGAAATTTCACAAAATAATACATGTACACTGGATCAAAATGTTTAGTTCCTGACTTAAAAACCACTGTATTTCTTGTAGATACTCTATAGATGGGATGCAATGAGTAGCATGGAGTACAGATTAATAACACACATAACCTTAAATGAGATGAGGTGCTTCAAAACAACCAAAACATCTCCACATTCTGCTCCCAGACGGAAGAAATGTGTTTCTGTGAACAGGTTTCTGAGTCTTGCAGCTAAAAGATGGGCTTTTCAAGTACTTCCTGCCTGGAGACAGAAAAATCACGTAAACCTGAACCAAAATCCTAGAGAGCTAAAAAGAGGGCTCAGCAGACACAAGTTCAGGCCTTGTCACATCCCAAGCATCAGGGCTGTCCCACAAATAGCACAGAGCTGATGCAGCTTGTGCTCAGCACAGGAACTTGCTCCAAGTCAGGTCCCTGCACATATCTCTGCTCATCACTGCCAAATTCCAACTGCTGTCACCCCTTCAGCCTCTTCCTGCAGATGGAATGAGAGCACAGAATTCAGGTGGTTTGATCAGGCAGTCTGAGCACCAACCCCAGAACCTGCAAGCAGCAGCCTCAGTGTTCTCAGTGATACCCACACCCACCTTATGTTTGCCCCCTCATGTCTGCCCTCTCAGGCACAGCCCTCAGGAATTCCCAGGATCCAAATCCTTACCAAAGGCTGAGCTTACAGGTGACCAACGCCCTGGTCCTGCTCTCTCTTTAAGGGAAGTCCCTGCCCCCAACAGCCAGTGAGTTTAGCTCAGTCCTCACTGTCCACAGGCCAGGGTTTGTTCCTTCCTGGTGATGAATTATGGATGCCCCCCAAACGCATCTGGTACTCAAATCACCAGTTAATAATGGATGAATAAATGAAGAGACTGCGCTGGAGGAGAGAACTGTGGGGGACTCAACTTTGAATCCTGTGCTCCAGCAGCAAGCATCAAAGCTGTGCTGCCAGGCTTGACCCCAGCTGGGCTTCATTTTTAAAAGGGTTAGAACTAACCTCTTGGGAACATGAATGGCCAAACAGCGGGGACGTGGCATGAAAGCTGGCCCAGAAATGCAGGAAGAGAATGAAGGCCCAGATGGGAAACTTGCTAGAAGAACATGGGGACCAAAGGTCTTCACTCCCTTGTGTCAGGCTGAACTGGGACTGAAGGCCACGAGAGAATTGATAATTTTCACCGTTAATTCTTACTAACAGAGTTCTGGCTCACAGGAACTGATGCAGTTTGAAAACACAAAGCCTGCAAATATGAAAAAATGATGAAGGGCTGCTGAAGGGAGTTTCTAAGTTTATGAGCAGCTTGTGATCACATGCTCCAGAGCAGGAACATGCCCTCAGACGCTGCTGCATCTCGAGTTGGAAGCATCCCGTGTGCTGGGGAGCCAGAGCTGGCAGCAGCGCTCGGTGTGGCCCCAGCAGGGGTGCTGAGGGGGGACAGGGCCAGCCCCCCGCGCTGTCCCCGCTGCCACCGGGATGCTCACAGAGCGCTCCCCGCGGGGCACAGCTCAGTCTGGGAGCGCGTTGTCTCCTCCCTAATCTACCAACTCATGCACCTTCCACAGTCAAAAGGTGTTGGGGGACCTTCACAGCTCCCTGACACTGAGGACTGATTGTTATGCCGAGCCTTGTCGTGCCCGAGGAGGGAGCCGCGCACAGCCGGGATGGTCCCTGAGCGGTCCCTGAGCTCGGCACTGCCATCACCTGAGCCCCAGCACCGACAGCGGGGCTGCACAGCCCACATGGAGCCCAGAACCCACTGCCCGGCACAGCCACTGGCACAGTCACTGCGACACCCCAACTTCATTTACGGGATGTCACGAGAATCCAGACTTTATCCCCACCCAGCCTGTAAGAAGCTTGAATCTAATATCTGGTATTGCACTATTAAAAAAGCTCTTCCAGAGGAGGATTAATCATCTCAGTAGGACTGTGCAAACGCATGTGAGATGAGTGGGGAAGGTTATATAAAGCCCACAGAGAGAGGAAAAAATGCGAGAATAGAACTGCGGACCTGCTTGCACAGCACCTGAGTGCCTGCAGGTGCCTCTACCAGGGAGATGCATTGCCTGTGCTGGCTGTAATTTACCTGTCAGTCATTTGCCTGATTAATTATCTCCTCAGAACGGCTCATCACACAGGAGAGCTGAAGTGTTACAACCCTCACTGGGGCTGTGAGCCTCTGACAGCCACCGACACGAGAACAGCCCTCGGCACAAGCACGAGCTGACAGGCACACAGAGCCACAAAACACACACCCCACTGCAGAATAATCTGAGATCTGCACGTGTTCGTGGCCTTAATGAACCGTGCACCACAGGCAAAGAGAGGAGTGAGTGCCCAGTGTGACCAGCAGAACTCCTGTGCAATCACAGACAGCACAGGTACCTCAGCCCCGTGTGCCTGCTCCAGGCAGCAGTGACTGATGGCACGGGCGAGCGATGGGAGATAAGAGAGAAGTAGTCTCTTATTAAAAGCCATCCTTCCTTGCCTCCATCAGTAAACTTGGCCAGGCACACTCCCATGCAATGTCCACGGCTGTTGAAGCTGCCCTGAGTGAACAGCTGGGCACTGCTGTTCTTCAGCACTCCGCTCCTCTGGAGCAGCGTGTTCCGTCTGCTGCCAGTGGGATGGATTTTAACTCAAACAGCCTTCGTGTTCATCTAGATACTATGGCCACAATTAATAAAACATGCCTTCCTAAAGATAAAAGAGCTTTTGGACTGACAGTGTGCTGATAAGATCTAAAAAATATTATCCTCTTACAAGCAGGGTCAAACAGCTAAATATCTCCGAGCAAGTGAGAAAAAAGGAAGAGCAATGTGACGTTATCAAAGTACTACTAAACAACAACTGAGCCCACAAGCATGAGTGCAATTTATCCTCTAGCTAAAATTCCAGTGTATGCAATAAAAAGAGTAAATCCACCTACTGTGCTTCTGCGATGGGCTTCCTAAATCCATCGGCTTGGAGAAATGAGAGTGCGTCTCTCAACTGCCTGTGTTAGAATGTAAAAACACTCTGCATTTTCCCTCCGCCTTGCTCCCTCTTCTGCAAGTCCCTCGTTGTGCTCGTGTGAGCAGGCAGTTTAAGTTTCATCCCATTTATTAGCTCAGTCACTGAGGAATCACTGCCAGTGCTGAGATGGTACAAGCTCCTGCACTGTACCCAACACCACGGCAGCGGGGGAGAGAAGAGGTAGGATTTGATCGAAACTACTTTTTGCTGGAGCAATTAACTCTTCCCTGGCTGGCATCTCCTTCCTGGCACCTCTCGTGTCAACAGGGAAAAAACTGCTAAGCTTTCCACAGGTTTAGTGTTTTCCTGGGACAACTACCAGATATATATATATATATATATATATATATATATATATAAAACACTGTAGACATTTGCATCTCTTGGGAGTTTTAACTTTTTAATCTCTGACCACAGTAAAACTCTGATGCAAATATTTACTTAGAGCTCCATGAGAAAAACGAATCAAATGAACCAGATTTTCCTCATTAACCATTTTCTTCTGGAGAACACCATGCTGGATAAAACACAGATGTTTCCCTCCCCTCCTTCAAACAATACTTTGTTGTCCATCTATTCCTTATTTCTGCTAGTAAATGAGGGCAAAACCTGTTCTGCAACCGTGGATCTGAATGCCAGGGCTTCTAACATATTTCTATTTTCATATTTTATTCTAGCAAATGAGCATTTTGAACCTTCATTAAGCTTCATTTCTTGATTTTTAAGCATCATCTTGACAGCAACCCAGCTCCTACATCTGCCCCTCTGACAAAGATTGCCTGGTGCTGGAGGACACTTCCTTGGAACACTTTTCCTCTGACTTTCACTAAAGGTCTCACACATTCCAAGTACCTGCATATGTAAACACACAGTTCATTCACTGTGACACAGCCCTGGAGTTTCCTCTTCCTCAGATCCAATCCCAGATCCTGCTGGCCTAGTGGGAACACATCCCCCCTCCCCCTTTCAGTTCAGTAGGAGATACAGCAGTTTTAAGGGGATTAGAATGGTCTCTAAACAGGTTTAAAATCTTCTTTACTGAGCCAATTGCCTGGAACTTCAGCATTTCAGGAGAGAAAAGATTATTCCTTCAGGGAAATATTATGGTTCTGATATTGCCAAAAATAATCTCATTCACTCTTCTCTAAACTTTTCACAGCCCTTCTGTTCTGTGCAGAGCTTTCTCAGCAGAGAAGGTCTGTACTAGAACAGCTTCTCTTCACAGGTTGACCTCATGGTTTGTGGCTCTGGGGTCAGGAGTTCAAGAGCATTGTCATTTCTTCCCCCTAGAGCCAGTGAAGGATCCCGGGTTTGCCTGGCAGAAGGCAGCAGCCACCCATCAGGCAGCTCCTCATAGTTTGATAACTGCACAAAACCACTGGGATTTGCTTCAGAAGACAACTGCAGTTATTTGTTCTCTGGAGAAACAAAGCATTCCTCTCCCTGACGAAGCCTTTCACCTCAGATCGAACTGAGAGATAAGGTTCTGATGTGGAGATAAACAGCGAAGTGCCTGGAGATGAAGGGCACTGGAATGCTTTGGGAGCTGAGCAATGCTGGAACCGGGCAGGTTTCACAGAGTCAGAGTCAGGGATGGTTTGGGGGTTAAAACACTCTGTGCCCAGCTCCCAGGGCAAATCAGAGCCAGCCTGTAAAACAGTCCAGCCTGCAGGACACACAGGCTGGGAGTCACCTGTATTTGCAGTCAGGGTTAATTTTACCAGCAGATACAAATAATTTACTTGTGAGAAAGTGGGAGAGACTGAGCTTTGCTTAGGGTGCCTCCCAGAACAGCATCTCCTGAGCAGCTCTGACTGACAGGCTCATTCACAGCTGATGGCAGTGTCTCCAGAGCTTCCCACAGATAATGCCAGTATATCTGTACTCTCTTAGAGACGGCTGGAATTGCTCCCCTCCCATCTCTGACAACACACGGGCTGACGGCCCATCCGAATGAATGAAAAGAACATATTTTTCCCCTCGCAGCATCATAAAGCATAATATCTGTATCACTCAATCCAGAACTCAGTTTTCCACCTCTAAACATCCTGTGCTTAACTCCAACCATCTGAGTGAGCTTTTACTTAGTTCACCAGTTTCAAAGAACCAAACCATAAAGAAATGCAGCTTCCCTGCTACCAGATGAATCTGTGGAGAACTTTCAATCTGCCTCGCAGCGGTTTTGAGGGCACAGGGGAGCTGTTACTCGGGGTAGAGCCCCTCGAGCCTGGCAGGAGGGGCAGCGCTCCGAGAGCCGGTGCCGAGGCAGAGGCAGGGGATGCTCGGGGCTGTGACAGCACACGCTCCCCCAGCAGATGGCAACAGCGACACGGCCCAGGGACAGCCCGAGCTCGGCACCGTCCCATTTCCCACGACACCCTTCCACTGTCTGTACAGGCAGCAGCAGATATGTGAGAGAGAGGGCAGAGCACTTGAGGAGGGGGAGATTTTGCTGGAGGTGGAAGAAGGAACAGAAGGTAACAGGTGAGCTGGTTTCCAACCTACAAAAACCACCAATTCTGCAGCCTGGTCCAGTCAGTGCCTCTTATCTCGTTTTCATAGTTAACTTTCACCAAAGCAGCAGAGCTGCCTTATAAACTGAGTATCCAGGGAACACTCCCCTTTTTATTACAGGCTCCTGATTGAGCAGCACAGAGCAAAGAAAGGTGAGGCCCAACTGCAGCATTCCCACTGCCACTGGAGCACAACCAAAGCACAGCTCTGCCTGAAGGACAGATTCCCAGATTCACACCCTTCCACACAGTTATCCCAGCAAAACTCCACTAGGTTGAAGACTGTTAGTATTTCATGATTGTAAACCAAAATCCCTCTCCAGGGTCAAATGCTGTGTGCAACAATAGCAGTTCCCATTTATAATCAAAATAAGAGACAGCACAAGGGTGAAGTTATAAAAGCAGCCAAACAAGAAGTCAGTACAGAATCAGAACTAGAGTGTGGGTCTGCTGAGCAGTCCAGGATCGTATCCTCAGACTTATATCTTTATTTCAACAGTCTGTGGGCTCATTAACATCAATTAGTATAAGCTGACACTGCCAACAAGGGAAACAACCGTGCATTCTGCAAACCTCACTCGTGATTTCTGCCTCTGCAGCAGAAAGGAGGACAAACAGCAGCTGGCAGGGTCTGTTCCACTACAGCCTTTCCCTCCATCCAGGGAGCAGAAAAGGTGTGGAAAACACAGCTAAGTTGAGACTGTGCAAAAACCTCAGGACTTGGTGTCACCACATTGCAGCAGCCACTGTCTGTGCTGGACCCAGTGGAGGGGGATTGCATGTTCAGACACCAAAGGGGTGAACAGCCTGGTCAGAGTGGATTCAAACTGCACCAACAGAACCCAAACCAGGTGCTGCTCTTCGCTCACTCACTTGGACAAGCACAACTGGTAGAACCACAGTATCAGGTCACGCTTTATTTTAACTGATGGGCAGTTCCACAGAAATCTAACTTGAGTTCAAGGGACTTTCAGACAGCTGGTGCCAGTTCAGTCACATCAGCTGGGTGTCTGTTCCTCAGCTGGGTTGGAAGCACCCCTGAAGGTCCCCAGTGCCATGGCAGCAGCTCTCCCAGGAGGGCAGATGTCCCAGCCCCAGCTGAGGGCCAGCTCAGGTCCTTCTCCAGGCTAATCTGGTACCACATATCTGAGCAAACAGGATTTTGCATGTCTGTGCACAGCACTCTTTCATCAGATTACAAGGGGAGAGTGAGTCTAGACATGTCAGAGTGTATTTGAAAAATAGAGGATTACCGAATTTGCCATATCCCTCCTTGATTCTGGACTCTCCCAATGCCGCTGTAATAACGTTTAATGACATTATATATAATCAAATTATGTAAAAGTTAATTGCATCCCACTCAGATTTCCTTTTTACATAGCAATCTTCTGCCTCATCCGTGTACAACCTACGCAGACAAGAGAGGTTTTTGCTCCAAAAAAAAAAGAAGTTTTGAAAACTGTCTCAACTGATACAACATCTCAAAGCTGCACAAGAGTGCCAAGAGTTCCAAGCCATCCAAGAGGAGTAACTACAGAAGTAGATTGCAGGTAGCTACAAAACTCTGGGGCCAAATGGTCAGTTGAGGAGCTTTTATTTAACTGCCCTGGATTTACTCCAACCAGTGATTTTACTCTCCAGCTCCATCCTTTGCTAAGTGTTCTTGCAGATAGACTCACCCAGATGAGCACAGGGAAGCACCACATGTGGTGGCTGGGCCTGGACTGCTATTTCTGAAGGCTCAGCTGCCCCAGCAGCAGCTCAGCAGTGCCAGGGGCAGTCTGGGCAGGTTGCTCAGCGTTTGCTCCAGTGCAAAGGGAGGAAATCAGAGCTGTCCCTGCACTCAAAGCAGTCCTGGAAAGAGTTAACGGGGGGGAGGCCAAGCTCGGGTGGGTGTTCTGACCCAGCCTGCACAGGGATTCCTGAGCCCACTCCTGCCTTTGTTCAGGTCCAGCCCACGGGCCCTGGAATGCTGGCAGTGCTGCTGTGCACAGTGCAGACCTTCTGTCCTGCAGCTCTCCCTGCCATTCCCCTGCACACCGACAGAGGTCCTGTGCACAGAGATGTTAAACACAGCGCAGGAGTCAACAAACTCCAACAAAAAAGGAGTTCCCCAAAAGCCAGCCCGTGTGATACAGCAATAACTGGGACAGATCATCTTAGCTCTGCAGTGCCAGGACACTCAGGTGATGCAATGCACCCACTGCACCTCTAAAGGTCTGCACTGCCCTTTTCCAAACCTCTAGCAAATCTATTCATGATAAAACATGACAGCTGCCTCCACCAGGACAAAAACTAATATTACTAAATGTGTAAGAAAGGTAAGAACTGGTGTAGTGACAGTTAATCATGGATTACATTTCATTGACAGGCTATTTTTAATACACCTACAATATGGGTATATTCAGCTAGTAAAAAATATACTTGTCAGCCCCAACTGTAAGCCAGCAGAAAGCTAAATTGATCTCACAATTGCTGGAAATTGAAGATTATGAAGTTAGTTCCTGTGAGAACCCAGCCAAAACTTTTAGTGTTCTCTACTTCATGACTGTAGGCAGTAAATGAAATGCATTTCAAGCAAATGAGTCCTGTGTTGAATAAATGAAGTTTTGATTTAAATATTGAGCTAAATCATCTCTTTTTTTTTTATTATTTTAAATGCAAAAAAAAAAAAAAAGCTCCTCCTCCCTCAGATCTCTGCCATAGCACAGATTCATCTGCCACAGACATCAGTTACACAATTCCCTCCCTCCTACCCATCTCCAGTCTGCACTTGATGTGCACAATCACATCTGTAATCTCCAGAGCTTCCTAAGAGAAGAGCTCATTTTCCTCTGCCGAGCTGTCAACACTGAAAAAAGAGCAACAGCCAACAATAGTCATTCTTTGAGCTCTGCCTCTCTCAGCTCAGTTCAGACCTCATGGCACAGAGCCACAACCCGAGGCACTGTAAATCCCAGTCTCATCAACTTCAAGAAAGATTTTCCAGAAGCACTTGAAAGAATCAAGGAAAAAAGTTGCAGTCTCTTGACAGTCTCATCCTACAGTAATTTACATTTTTTTACAAATGTTAGGAATTCTGCAGATGAAGGTCCCTTCACGTGACTGAAACCTCACAGAGTGCACAGGCAAGGACAGAAGAAAGATTGATTCCAAGATATCCTTGGTGTGCAGGACAGGGGTGGTGTTTTTAATACACTTTACACAAACTTCAGTCACCACACCAACCACACAGAAAAAAAGGCACTGAGGAACATACAGGCACAATTCACTCCAATTTAAAGAAAACTGGAAGAAATCTCAATACAACAAAAGTCAATTTGGAGAAAAAGGAAAGAATCTCTTCTCAGTGCCCAACTCTGGGATGAGGGAACAGTAACTTCCCACTTACCTCCTGTGAGGTTGTTTGCAGAGAGGAAGTGGAAGCAGTTTCCATCGTGGAGCATGGATTCCTCTCTCTGGGTCAACTCCCCTGCTGCAGGTTTTGGAGAAGTCAGAGCCATCTCCAGCTTTCAGAGCAGTGTAGCAAGGAGCCAAAGTCACTCCGGGCAGATATCTGCAGTGTCCGTCGAGAAATAAAAATGTCCCAGACAAAGCAACAATTTCAGGGTGTTGCAGGCTTGCTCTGGAAGGGACAGTGAGTGCCTTCCCTGGAACTCCACATTCAGGAGAGTGTCCTGCTTTGATCCTGCTGCCACACGTGCCATGCATGGAGCAGAATCGCTGGTGTCAGTGTGGAGGCCTCTCCCAGCAGCACAGGAGTCACCAGCATTCCATGTGTCCTCCCAGCACCTCTTGCATGTTGCTAACCTGGAGAAGACAATTTTTGTGAATAGGGGAGGTTACTTTAAGTGTTTATTGTACAATAGTTACTCCAGGAACACAGCTGGATGACTTACACTGGACTGACCCCAGCAGTCAGAAGGCACCAACTCTTCTTTGCCTCCCACCAGTATTTTCTGCAGTCACAGAAACCTCTGCTTTTCCAGCAGCAGCTTCTCCTGAAGCCAAAGCACTCGTGCTGGGGTTAATTATTTTATACTCACACACATATGGATAACACACACACATACACCTGACCCAGACCTTCACATACCACGTGGATGTCTCAGCTGTGTTCCCAAAGGACAGCTCTGAGGGCTCTGTGTGATGCTGGCTTCTTCAGTCACCTCTCACCCCTAAAGTTCCTCTCACCTCTTACCTGCTGCCTTCACACTGTATCCTCTCTCATTGCCTGGCATTCTCTTTCCCTTTTCTCACCTCTCTTCTGCCCACTGGGCACAGGAGACTCGGCTTTCCCAAACTTTCACTGGATACCTTCCTCAGGGAAAGAAGGCCAAGGAAGGCTCCCTCCAAAACACCAGACAGAAACCTGGGATCCTACCTAGTGCTGGTAACTGTTTGAATCTCTGGGAGTCTCCTTCAGTTTGTAATTACAAGCTGGGCTCTGAAACATTGCCCTAACATGTTGTGTTGTGAAAGCACAGAGCCAGTTTGACATTATTTTAAAGAGAGAGGGCCATGAGGCTCACTGTTCATTTACAGTGAGTAGAAATAGAGGAGGGGGTTTGAGACACCTGTAGCAAAACCTGAGCCAGAGATGTCCCTGGCAGAGCACCTGCCTGTTTGAAGCTGTTCCTCTCCCCTTGTCTTTGGTCCCTCATTCAGCTTCTTTGGGAAGTCACCTCCTCCCTGCCCTTATCATTCCACCAAGCCCCACCTTCTCCACTCCATGTGCTGTCCAAATCTCCTCTGGTGAAAGGGAACACGTCAATCAGTGAAGTGACACCCACATGTGGAGCCAAACGCACGGGACAGCTCGGCAGGATCAGTCCTGGAGGAATTCAGTACCAGTCCAGTCCCTTGTTTCCACATTTAAATGGCAGATAGCTCAGGGGGCATCCTGTGGCTCTGGAAGAGGTTGGGGATGTCCCAGGATGACACTCCTGGCACAGGTGCCCTGCTGTCCAACCCCGAGGGTGGTGCAGGGAGCCACAGCTGCCCGGACAAGACAGGATCAGCCCGTGCCCTCCTCAGAGCTGAGCTGGGGTAGTTACTTTGTCAGACTCTCTCACCTCTTTGCTTCAGGGGTTTTTTGGAAGGTTTCCTGTGCTGGAAGTTCAATCACTGTGACTCATTATACACCAAAGAACATGTCCATGAGGGTGAGGAAGAGTGAATGGGCACGGATGTTCCTGCTGGCGTGGACTGGCACCATTTCAGTGAGAGCAGATGAGCTGCAGTGCTTTATGGTTCTGTGGCTCATTAAATATTTTACTGCCTTGAGTTACATCAAATTCATGTTTATTACTCTTTTTTTTTCTGATCTGCAAGTGAAGCTACTTCAGGCAGCTGATCTCTGAACATCTGTCTTCATACAAAAGATGTTCTTTCCTCACTCAGCCCCACCTTTTACAACTTATTACAGGTCCTCAGAGTTCCCTTCTTCCCCTCCCTCTCTGTTCAGAATACCTGTACTGTTACAAAAAAACCCAGCAAACTGAATGTCCCCATAAATCCTGGGCAGCCAACGGAAAAGCACACAATTAATCCTTAAAAATACAAACTGGTATCTCAGAAAAAGATTCAGGGGCCAGACTTCCTATTAAAGTAAATGAAAGAAGCTCAGTTGGCTTTCCTGCAAAATTTCTTGTGAGGGTTGTATAATGGAAACTATCAGTTCCATTCTCTGAAAAGATTTGATCTTTGTTACACTGGGAAGCACTCTGGCTCCGAGAACAGCACTGCCCATTGACAGCAGACATCAAACAGCCAAAGGAGAGCAACTCTATCTGAGCAGACCACACCAACAAGATTTAAACCGACTGCTCAGGCTAAGAGCCCTACCTGAGTATTATTGTGTGAGGTTCTGGGCTCCCTTGGAAGAAAGGGATTTAAGCCCCAGAGGCAGGATCCGTATCACTGACAGACAAAAGAAGCTGTGTACACCATAACAATCCTCCAGCCATTTTTATATCCCTCTAGTACTAAAGCTTAACCCCACAAGACCTGCTTTTGTTCGGGGAGGTTTTGTGTGGCATCCACCAGAACTCAGACAAGCTCTGATATCCTTCCAGAGCAGATACTCTGATAGCAGGGATGAAACACACACAGACTGAGGCATCACTTCAGCCTGAACAGTGTGATCAGGAAGCAGATCAATGGATAAAAGATCAAAGTGGCACCAAATGGGAGAGGGGAAAACCTACTTTAGAGCATTTAAATGTGAGAGCCGGGATTTGCTTTTAAGCTGCACTGCGGTTCCCTCTGCCACGCTGCTCGCTGGGAGGAATGCGGCTCCATTCCCGGGCAATTCCATCCCAGATAACCTGCACGCCCAGGCTTGTCCCTGCACAGCCAGGGAGCTCCAGAGGAGAGGAGGCTGCTGCAGCCCCATGGAGCAGGGGCTGAGCCCACACCTCGGGGCGGGAGCCAGCCTTCCTTTTCCCAAGGGACAGGGCACACAGAACAGCCTGGCGTGCCACCCAGTCCTCTGGCAAACTGCTCCGTCCCAAATGCAAGGGGAGAGCGGGAACGGGCAGGCAGGAAAAGAGGACTTGGAATACCTTGCTGGCAGCCGGATGGGTTCACCTTCACCCACAACGGAGTCATCCCACTTGAAAGGAACACTCAACATTTGTCAGCTTTTCCTCACCCGCCCCTCGCAGCCTGAGCTGGAGCTGCACACGCAGGAGAGCCCTGCATTTTTGTTGAATGATGTCACTGAATACTCCTTGTGCAAGGAAGGAGACATTATTAAACCCAAATTCTTGATTTCAGCTTTATAGGGACCGTGCCATATGACTTTAGGAAACACAGCGTGGCATTTGCAACAATTTCTGTATAGAGGGGATAGACTTATTTCTAATCCCCTTGTCTGTTTATCCCAAATTGCCAAAACCTCTCCCAGTTTCACCAGCATTTATTTATCACTCACCAGCTCCCAGACTGTCTGAAGTGACAATGGAAACAGCACACAGCAGCCTCTTGCTTCTGAGGAACATTTACATTTCATATTAGCAAGGGAGAACTGGAAATTTCTACTAGAAGAGCAAAGGGAACTCATTAGGCAAAGCTCTAAATCTCACCCAATAGCCTGAGTCAAAAGTACTTTGAAAATACAAGGTTTGTACTACAGACCACAAAAAACGAACAGCCTCAGAGGAGAAACGGGGAGAGGAAGAGCTCCTTGTTGGGAGACAGATGGGAAATGATACTCTGGAAATGGCTCAGCTCGCTTGGGAATTTGTGAGTCATACTGAGCAGGAGATAGACTATGGCTCCAATACCACTTGGAATCAAATGATCTATAATTCTCATAATGTTCCTGCTGTCAATTATGCTGCCAGTCTTGGTCACTGTCCAGAAGACTGATTTTTTTTTTTTTTATTATTATTATTACTTTTTTTTCTTCAAACTCATCCAAAGGAGCAGGAACTTCTTTTAAGAATAATGCCTAGGAGCTTTAACCAAACTGCTCTAGTTCCACACAGCAGCTTATTGCTGCACTGACATTAAGGGATAACTTATGCTGGGGGACTTAGAAAGGAGGTGGCAACCTGTGTCCCCTTTCCCAAGTCAGTGGAAAGATCAGCTTTCCGAGGATGCCTGGTAGGGCCAGACCCCAACACTGCAGACAAGAAAAACACGCTCACACTTGGCAACCCCAAGAGGAGGCTGAATTTTTTTAATGGTTATTTTTTTTTGCCAAATGTCCAAACTAATTTCTTAAATTAACAAATCTCCTTTTTCATGAGCAGGAAGGGGTCTGGGAACCACTCAATCCATTCTCATTTTGCCAAGCAGAAACGTGACTGATCCAATAAATGTCAAAGTCCAGGCCTGCTTTGTTCACCACCCCAGCCTGGACTTCAGTACCTGTTAGTCAATAAATAACATCACTTCACTAACCTCATCTCCCTCAGAACCTGCCCAAGCCCACAGAAGTCGGGCAGGTCACTTTATACTGTGGAGTTGTTTAACAGGTGATCCAGAGCCACAGACTGCATTCTCACTGCCCAGGGCACACAGCTCCACACCCAGCCCGTGGCTCTGAGGTGTGAACAGAACACCCAGAGCCCACACCCCCAGGCCAGAGGGCAGCTCTAAGGGGGCATCACAACAGTTGGGAACCCCCATCTTTAGCCAAGGCAGCTCATGAGAGTCTTCCTGGCACTTTCAGCCACCTGAGAGCCCCTCTCCCTTCCCTCACAGCCCCTGCCTCCTACACCCCACTGTGCTCACATCCTCGACACGCCAAACCAACCAGAAATCATCTCATTCCATTCTTGCAGCAATCCCACTAAACAACAACACCATAACACTTCCCAAAGTTGTGTTTCTGAGGTTCTCCTCTGCAGGCAATAAAAGCCTCTTCCAGGCACCTCAACTGCAGCTGCCATTGTTTCCTCGGGCTCCATTCCTTGCTCTGCTCTTGCTTAATTAAACAGAACACGAATTACATGTTTTCAGTCAAAGGCAGAGAAAACTTCCAGAAAATACATTCCAGCATCTAAAGGCACTGGGAAATCTGGAATAACAAGCTGTAGGGGGGAGTCACGTTGAAGGGGAGAAGGGGCAAGGAGGAGCTTCTTTAAAGTTACCTTATGGTAAATAGTCCTGCAGGGAGAGCTGGGCAGAGACGTCTCTGAACACCAGATTCAACACAAAGAGCGGTGCTGCAAGTTGGTGCATAACGGCCCTTGGCAAACACAGCCCAGGGGTTGGGAACTGCTCAGGCTCTGCAGCACTTCAGTCTCTCCCAGGAATGTTAACATGGAAAGCTCCTTCACCTTCCCACCCCATTTCCCTTGGAATTTCCGAGGCAATCCAGAGCTCCCTGACAACTGTGAGGATGTCAGAAGAGTCTCCAGGAGCCATTCCCTAATTAAAGGGAGACAGGTGAGTCTGTGATAGACAATAGAAACTGTGGGGCCAGCTCAGAACCAGGTACACAGAAATCAGCCTCTCAGCTTCCATGCTGTGTTTCTGATGCAGATGGACCTGCAAGCCTCACTCAGGCCATGCTTGCCCTGCTGTCTGCACCCAGAATGTCCCTCAGACAGCCCCATGAGCAGCCCCACGGACAGTGAGGCACAGAGAAACGGGAGGCAGGAAACTCAGAGCCCTGCCTAAGCTTGTGCAAAGATCTGTCCCAGCCTGCAGTGCACAGGTACCTGAGCAATGACTCTGCTGTGCACCCACTGCACGAGGGAAAGTGCTCCACCCCCTCGGAACGAAGGCAGATGAAACAATGAAGAAGAGGTTTGGAAATTCCCTGCAGATGTAGAGTCTGGGATGGGAGACTTTGTCACATCCAGCGAGCCAGGGAGCATCAGTGGGAGCAGGGCTGAGCTCCCAGAGAAGCTCAGGACAATGGCAGCAAGGGAAAGAAGATTCTTTCTTGCTTCAGAATCTATTTCAGTTGTAAGATCAGATTAATTTAAGCTTATCACAGGAAGAACTGAGTCATTTTAGAGATAACCAGTGCAGAACTGAGATTTCTGGGTGCACAGAAATTGTGTTGCTGGAAGTTCAGCTGATCCTCAGTAACTGAGACTGTCTTTACCAAAAAATCTCTTCAGCCTCATCCTATTACCCACTCCAGTCCATTTATACAGCCATTTTCTCAGCTCTGGACAAATTAACAAGAACAAACTCCAGTGCTATTCACAAATAATTTGGCCCCTTCAAACTATATTTAGGAACTGAGGGCTCTGGGCAATTTATTTCAAAACCAAAGTGAGATTGTGGTGTTCTGAAATTGTGAGTACAGAACCCTACACTCTCTAGGTTTTATTGCTTTATTGTTCCTGCAGCACCATTCACTAAGATGCTCTCAGACACTTAAGGGTGAGTGTGGGGTAGCTTCTAATTCAGCTAAATTACAGAAATGGTGAATGCCACATAAGAAGAAAACAAAAGCCTTTTCAGATAACACAGAAGGAGCTTGGCCATAAACTAGAACCTTATCATAATTTTTCACAAGGCCAGAACAAAAAGCAACCAGAAGCCAAGTAGGACTAAAAATTTCACAGTGGTCTATAGGGCATGAATTTAATAGTTTTCACCAAAATTTGCAGGCAAGACATTCCCTTGAAAAGTCTTTTTTACTTACCAATAACAAGGCTTTAACTGCTCTGCTGTGTCAGATGTGTCTGTCCCTGGTCATGGCCTCGGTGCCCCCAAGGAGCCTGTCCCAAGACTGGTCCTGCAGAGGAGCTCAGAGCCAGGGAACTCTCCTGCCTATCCCTGCACAGCCTGGCCTGCATTCAGATAAACCAGCATTTCCTCAGCCCTCACCGACCTTCCCTCACCAGCCCTGTCCTTCGTTTGCACCAAACTGTTCCCCACAGCTAATCTTACTGGGCAAAAGACAGTTCTCCCCAGCTGAAGCATTTTCCCCCTCAGTAAGGACAGAAAAAGCTCTCTTAATAGACAAAACTTTGACCACATTCTTTTGAACAGTAAAGAAGCAAGTTAACTTTGAGCTGCATTCTGAAAATGGCATCAGTTTCCTATCTCCAGCTAACTGCAGTCAGCAGTGAATTGTACTCCACTTCTGGTTTATTTTTTAGCAGTTTACCCACCTCTACCATGAAACAAAACATGACTCTAGAAATTATCACCCTGAGGATTGGGGGTATGTCTCAGCTCTGGAGCCCGAGGCACAGCACTGGCAACCCATCCATCCTTACTGTTTGCCATATCTCTGCAACTGTAACACAGAATCTTCTGCTCTTTCCTGGCGTAAAAATATTTCTCCATAGCCCATAAGAATGACCAAAAAAAAAAAAAAAAAAAAAAAGGAGAAAAAGAAAAGCAAACTCTTTTGAAATGTTGTGCATGGCTTTCCTTCCAAGTTAAGACTTTGCTCTTCATCACAGAGTTAGCCACATTATATTGCTTGACCAGTATTTCATTTAAATACCTGCAGTTTATTTCACATCCAGCCTCTCCTCTCCAAGTCAGTTTTCGTTCTGGCTCGGCACACCCGTGAAAGCTCAAGGCTCAGGTTATCACCTCAGAATGAATGCACTGGTCCCTCACACCAGAAAAAGCAGTTCTCCAGTTAGAAAGGACTGAACTGAAATCACAAATGAAGTTTGCTTCATCCCTACAAGCTCAGAGAGTCTAAAAGCTTAGGACTGACTGGGTTCCAAGGACCAAAGTAAAACAAGCATTAGACATGATGCTCTTTCCAGTCTCCCTCTTTCTTACAAAAAAGCTCCAAAAACAACAACAACCAAACAAACAAAAAAACCACAAACAAACAAAAAAACTCACACACACACACAAAAAAAAAAAAAAAAAAAAAGACAAAAGCAAAAGGAGTAGCAAACTCTTACAAGCCCAAGCCCAAGGCTGCGGTAGCCTCGTAAAAACTTTGTTTCTAAGGCCCAAGAGTGAGGAAAAGCGTTAAAAGTACACCAAAAGGCTTGCTGAAAGGGAAAGCAGCCAGGAGAACCCCAAGCACACACCTGTGTCTGTCCTGGGCGGACGGGCTGTCCTGGCTCCCGTGCGCGGAACATCAGCACCTTCATCCCGGGACAAACCCTGCAGGACGGACCTGCGGGGAGCGAGAGATCCCGCCCCGGCGTTACAGGCTGAGTGCTGCCGGCTGTCTGATCGGCTTTACAGCCCCTGCTCAAACAGTTCAGCTCCAGGGTAACAAGTTCAAAGTGGGAGGAGGCAAAAGGAACCGGGGGGGGTGTGGTAACAATCCCGCGCAGACGTTTCGCTCCCTTCCCATTTGCAGAACCTGTTCTTCAGGTTGGGAGCTGCTGTAACATCTGCCTGCCGCCCTGTTTGAAAGCTGCGCTCCGAACCTCCGCTCTCCTAACAGGTCTGCGGAGGTAAAATCATATTTTATGATGCGCAGACAAGCGGCCTGTGGGAGGAAAAGTTAATCATTGCTGAGCACCGAGTTTGTTTTACATTTTGGACTTCCTTGTGGTAACGTCGGTGCAGCAACTCGCTCCCCTGTCAGGTCTGTTGGAAGGAAAAGCAGAGAAGCATCCCATGGAAGTAAAATCTGCACAGGAGCTACACTTTGACTAACTCCACTAACAAGAACTAGAGTGTCATTTGCCACACAATCCCCCCCCCAAAAAAAAAACCCAAATTTTTAAGGAGTGAAAATCTGACCTTCAGATTTTCTGAACTTATCTTCAGCTTCATAAGTGGTTTCCAATCTCATAGTTAAGTGGTCATTAGCCAGGATTTCAGCTTTGGAAAAAAAAACCCCAATCGTGCTCTACTTTGGTTTCTCGACCTGTGAAATGAGAACACGATATTCACCCGCCCCAATGAAACAGCAGTAAATACGTACCCTGCCCACTTCATAAAACACCTCTTTCATACAGGGAACAAATGAGGAATTAAACCCAGCACAAGGGTCGGCTCCTCTAACAAGTGTTCACAACCCTGATCGATCCCCGAGCTAAGTCAGCAGCAGGATGAAACCACGGCCAGGATGCATTTTTTATTCTGCCTGTCGAAACAGCAACCAACGTTTTTGTGGTGAGAAAAAAAACTTATCGAGTGCTCTAATTTTAATCCCGCTCTTCCCGTGTTTGGTATTTTTCTCAGCAATTGAGCTGCTGGACACGTGAGAGACACCGTGGAAACCACCAAAACACCTGGGAACGAGCTGGAATTCCGAACAAAACGACTCAAAGATCGGCCAGCTAGCTTCAATTCTGTGTTTTTTAAAAAGGCTGTCATCTAGGGGGGCAGCTTCAAGCCTCTTATTTCGGGGCACAGCAGATATTCAAAACTTAAACGTGAAAACGTCCCGTTCCAGAGCCCCTTTCCCGCGGGGTTTTTCCTTATGCGGCTGCGCCCTCTCCTGTTGCTCCACACGAAACTCCCCAGCGCTTTCCCTGAATGTCACCGCTCTCACAGCCGGAGGGAACCATCCACACACGGCCTTTCCAGCGGGACACCCGCGGTGTGTGTGCGGGACTGGGGCCTTCTGCGCCCGCCGGGGGGACCCAGGGATCCGGGAATTCCTTGGGAGCTGCGCTTGGAGACACCAAACCCCTCACAGTCTTCTTATACTGTGCTAATCTGGCCGCGGTGCCTCTGCCCGCCCCTCACAGCCCCTTCCCGCCCCTTTTCCCTCCCTTTTCCCGCCCCTCACAGCCCCTTCCCGCCCCTTTCCCTCCCCCTTTCCCGCCCCTTTTCCCTCCCTTTTCCCGCCCCTCACAGCCCCTTTTCCCTCCCTTTTCCCTCCCTTTTCCCGCCCTTTTCCCGCCCCCTCACGGCTCCGCGGTGACGCGGTATCCCTGCGCGCCGGGCGGGCGCTCCGCCCGTGCCGGGGGTGCTGCGGCCCGTGCCGTGCCGTGTCCGTGCGCGCGGGGCGATGGCGGCGGCGGGCCCGGCGCGGTTGGTGCGGGGCGGGCAGAAGGACGAGCTGTACCGGGCCGGGCTGCGCAGCGGGGCCGGCACCGCGCTGCGGGGGCTGGCGGGTAAATGCCCGGGGGGCGGAGGGGGCGCGGGGGCCGGTGCCGCGCGCGGGTGCGGTGACAGCGGCCCCGTCCCGCAGGTGCCCGGCCGTGGCTGCAGTGGCGGCGGGAGGTGGAGCTGCTCTCCGATGTGGCCTATTTCGTGCTCACCACGCTCTCAGGTAACCTCTGCTACCACTTTTTATCATTTTTCTGTCGTTTCTCCCAACGTGTGACAGCGGCTGTGCCGGGCATCACCTGCCGAGGCTGCCACACGGTTCTCTTTAATGAGGGAGTTGGTTTAAACATCTTTTGTCAAACATGGAACCACTAAACTGTCCAAGCTTGGCTTCAAATGCAGCACTTTGTCAGCACAGATACACGTTCTCTTTACGAAAGGGATGTCTGACACCATGACAGGTTATCTCCTTTAATCCTCCAGCCGGTGCTGATGGCGATGCTGGAGATGCTGCTGTGACCAAAACATTTGGTCAACACAAAAAAAAACATTTTTTTCTCAGAGTGCAAAGCCTGCTGAGCTGTGAGCTGAGCAGCCTGTCCCCACAGAAGGGTCCTGCTGAGCTGTGAGCTGAGCAGCCTGTCCCCACAGAAGGGTCCTGCAGTTGCCCCCTCACCCTGTTTTCTCATTCCCGCGCTGTGCAGGGTATCAGACTCTGGGCGAGGAGTACGTGAACATCATTCAGGTCGACCCCACCAAGAAGAAGGTGCCTTCTCTCCTCCGCCGGGCCGCCTTCATCTCCCTGCACACCGTGGTGCCCTACTGCCTGGAGAAGGCCCTGCTGCACCTGGAGCACGAGCTGCAGGAGGAGGGTGAGGAGTCCCGGAGCCCCGGGAGCGGCGCAGCACCCGCAGTGCCCGGCAGGACCTTCCTGCGCCGCTGGATCCGCAGGCAGCTGGGGCAGCTCCCGGAGCAGCAGAGGAGAACGGCCTGCCAGGTGGTGTACGTGCTGAAACAAGGCATCCCCCTGCTGCACCGGCTGCACCTGGCCCTGTTCTACATCCACGGCACCTTCTACCACCTCTCGAAAAGGGTGGCGGGCATCTCCTACGTGAGTGACGTGTTCCTTGCCTGCTGCTTCGGCCTCTTCTGGGCTGCCGGGTGTCACAGGGATGAGGATTTGGCTGTGGGTGACTGTAACGTGAGAGGAGTTTTCTGCACCCTCCAGAGGGGTGGGGAGTCCCTGCAGTCCAGAGGTTACGGGGAATAAATGTGAATGTCAGAAGCTGTAACTTCTGACCCTGCGTAACTTCAGCGTGTCTGCCACAAATACACCAACAGTGAGGAGGGACTGAATAAATCCACGGGAAATACTGAAATGTAGTTCTGAACAGAAACCAGTGCACATTTTAGAGCAGTTTTCTATATGAAAAGCTTAATTTCATATATTTGCCAAAAAAGCCCATCAGCCCCTGGCCCAGAAATGTGTGTAGACACAAGACCCCTCAACAGCTCCCAGTGTTGGTGTGGAAAAGAGGTGTCTGTTTGCTCAGACATAAGAAAATCAAAACAATGAAAGCTGCAGTTTTGATGGACAGACAGACAACTGATGCTGCATAGTCCAGCCTGACTGAAGGTGATGAGACCTCCTCAGACACAGCAGCTTAAGAAGCCCTACAAACATGCCAAATTTTTGGACAGAAATTAGAATCCCAAATTAAGTTTATTGAAGGTGTGAGGGGGAAATAGTTTCATAAACCCACTGTATTTCTGTATTTCTGTGCATTCCACAGCTGCATTTTGGAGGACTGCAGGGAGAGGATCAGAGTGTCCGGTCAAGTTACAAGTTTCTTGGAGTGATTTCCCTCTTCCACCTTCTGCTGACCATTGGGGTTCAGGTGTACAGCTTCAAACAGAAGCAGAGGGCGCAGCAGGAGTGGAGGCTGCACCGCAACCTCGCTCACCAGAAGTGAGAGGTGGTTTTTACTTACTAGGCAAGAGGGGGGAGCAGTGGTGGGCATGGCAGAGCTGTCATGGACAGGGGGAACACGGAGCAACACTCTGATTTAAGTTAAAATTTGATGGTATGTTTAATTAATTAGCAAGATTAATTCCTCGCTGTTTTAAGCATCTCTCAGATTTCATGCTTTGGTGGGTTTGAGCAAGGGTTAGTACCTGAAGATGGTGGTTACTTTAGGATGGTGTTACCAAGTATGACAAGCAGGCTGCATCATTAATGTGTGACTCTGTTAATTAGGAACACGAGCAAGGACAAGGCTCCCGGGCGCCAGTCCCGCTGCACTCTGTGTCTGGAGGAGAGGAGGCACAGCACAGCCACCCCCTGCGGGCACCTCTTCTGCTGGGAGTGCATCACTGCCTGGTGCAACACCAGGGTGAGTGAGGGACAGGCACAAACTGCTGCCAGCTCCACCTGAAACACCCCTCAGCCTGGCTGCTCACACCCCTTCCCTCGCTCAGGCACCCAGTTTACCAGGACACATTTACTGAATTAGGACAACTGACCTTGCACTGGGAATGTTACATGTGAATACTGATAAAAAGGGAAATTATATTTATAAATGCATACAATATATTTATAAATACATTTCAATAATATATAAATAAGCTGAGCAGCTTAAACTGGGCCAGCTCAGAGTGCCTTATGTGGCTAAAGCTTGTACCACAAACGGGACTGCAAAAATGGCTTGTGAATTCTGGATGCTGATTATTTTCTAGAAGTAGCTGATTTGGATGTTTTTAAACCTTTTTCAGTAGAACTATTCATTGTGTCCTGTATGTGATCTCTCTCCTGCAGGCAGAGTGCCCCCTGTGCAGAGAGAAGTTCCATCCCCAGAAGCTGATCTACCTACGGCACTATCAGCTGTAAGGGACAAACCTGCTCTGGGCCCTGACAGAGCTCAGCTCCCACTCTGTCCTTGTCACACAGCCCCACTGGGCCAAGGAAAGGCTTCAAGGACCTGGAAATGCCCATGCAAGGGGACACTTCATTCCTGGGTTGCAAATAAAGCCCTCTCTGCCTCTTCCCTTCTGTCTGTCTGGACACGGTTCCTGGCCGTATTAAAAACGTGTTTCTAAGAAGTGCTGGTAACACTCAGCTGTTCAGTAGGAGGCATCCCAGTTGGGAATTTTACTACTAATAAACCTCCTGTTTTTCTCCCTGATTTGTCCATATTATTCAGAAACTGCAGCAAGCCTGAGAACAGCTTCTCCAAGCCAGGGCTGTCACGTTCTCAGGCGACAAACCACATCCACCACTGGTGCTTTTGGAAGGCCTGTTCTGGAGCCTGCTTGCACAATTTTAAGTGTTTACATTCCTGGTTTCCACACGGCTAAGAAAACAAACACATGCAAACAAACAGAAAGCAACGGGTCAATGTGAGCTAAAGCTACCTGTCATGTTCCCAGGACTGCTGAATTCCAGAGCTCCACAGAGACTTCACTGGACAAAATCAGAGGAAAAGGTTCCTACATCTATTTCCCAATTAGGTGTCTGTTGAAGCTGCCACTGTTCTCCATTCAGAATCTTCAAAAAGCTGATCTTTTCCTACCTTCTGCAAGTGAATGGTCCCTGAGGAGTTGGAAAAGGCATTGCATGGAGGTAAGTTGAGGGTAACCGTTACTGAAAAGGAGCCATAAATGCTGTTAGATCATCAGATGTACATAAAGATAGAGAGCACGTAAAGGGGAACACTGTCTTTTAATAAATTTTGGAATTAAAAAGTCACTTAATAAAACTGCAGTTGTATCACATGAAAAAGTTTACATGCAGGTCATTTATCTCTTATTTCCCCTTCCCCCCATAGAAAATGAAAATCTGTGTTAAAACCCCCACCACTGTCTGCCCTGGCCAGTTTGGGTACTTTCTGTGGGGCTGCATGAAGTCAGCTGAAATTATTCATGAAACCATCGAGTACGAAAGAAACTCCAACTAAGAACAATTAAAATATATATTTTTATAATTCCAGGTCCTCAAAGGAAATTGTGATAAGAGTTTGAACAAAGTTCTGAGTCATCACGAAAGAGCCCAATTTTAGCATCTGCTCGGAGATGGAACAGTGAAACTGGCATTGAAACCCAACACAAACGAGTTGCTTTAGAAGCTAAATGAGTATTTTTTTTTCCCCCTACTGCAAACCCATAATTTAGTAGATTTCTTACTCCTACCTATGGGGTTATAACTCAGTAATACCATGCATTTAGGAAACTGGCGTAAGTTCTGCAGCTATTTAGGTCTACTGAAGGTTTCTATGAGAACAGCACACGGCCACGAAGCAGAAAACAGCATCACGTGTGCCAGCTTACACTTTCCTCCACAGATGTGCACAGCACTTCAGGGTGATGTTGAGCAGGAGAACTATGTAAAAACATCCAGCTCTAGGCCATGAACCTCTCCAGTGCAATGGATCTCGAAAGGAACACGTTATCCCAAATCCATGGGATTATCCAAAGTTTCTCCAACTTCTTACAAAAAGAGAATGAACTCAATGCAATTTGGTTAGAATGCCAGTTTCCTCAAGAAACTGATCTGATATTTCAGATAAAAATAGCAAGATCCTCGTAAAATGAAAATTCAACTGCTTTGTCACCACTCTGTTAATCATTTTATGAAGAAAAAAGGCATTGTTACAATGGCTCAAAATCGTTCCTTTAGTGAGCAGTAGAACTGGTCAACGGGGTGTTGCTGCTTCTAGCTGGCAAAGGTCTTCCCCACGTCCTCCTTCCCTTTGTATTTCCTCTTGCCATGTGTGAAGGGTATATATCTGTACTTTATCATGTGCTGCAAAGAGAAAACACCACGTGTTGAGGCAAGAAACTTGGGTAACATTTAGACAAAATGATTACCAAGTCCCCGAGAAAGGCAGTTCTTAGTAAAGGGAGTGAAACAGCTCAAATTTGGGTCTACCCAACAAGTCATACAGTACAGCGAAGGTCACTGACTGAGGGATCACAGGAAACTGGAGAGAGCACAGAGGAACTAATTCTTTACTGCCCTTTAATCTTAAATTTCCCACTCAAATCACAGTTCCTATCCAAAATTCTGATTGTCTGGGGAAAAAAATAGCTTTTTTAAATGCCAACAAACCAAACTTGTTAAAATGGTCAGGGTGAGTTGTGTATGTTCTACTTCCTCTCTCCCTCATCTACTTTCTTGCACCAACTCATCAGAACTTCCCTTTTCACCCATCAGTGATTGTACCACACCTCTTCATCAAAAATAGCCACAGTTAGGACAGGAAGTGACTGGGAACCTGCATCAAAACCTGCTCTTGCACTCTAAAATCAAAACCTTTTGAAAGCAAGAAGAGAAGTCGCTTAGTGTTGAAACACCTGATGCTCAGGTGCTGGCTGGTGGAGTCCCTGCAGCACAAGGAGTGTGTACAGCACATCCCCCACCTGAACGGCCCAGCGTGGAGCAAAGCTGCACATCCTGACCTGGCAGACACTGCTGTTCCCGGGGATTTACCTTGATTTGCCTCTTCATGGTGATACAGAACAGCATAATGAAGTACATCACCAGGATGGGCCAGAACACCGGCACGTTGAAAGCCTCGAAGAACGTACACGCCATGGCAACCAGGATTCCTTTGGTGGCAGAGTGCCTGGCAAACAACAGCAGCAGCAATTAATTCCCCAGGCCCAGCTACCACTCACTAGATGCACACATTTACAGTCTGCAGAACCAGAGCGTGGGCAGGAGGATCCACTCACCAGAATTTGAATTCTGGGAGCCTCCTAATGAAAGGCCGAAATTCTTCGTTTTGCCTTGTAGGTAAGGAAGGACCATCATCTGAAAACAACAGGAGAGAAACCAAACCACAAACCCCCTCACAGTACTTTTCCACACTACTCAGACTCCTGGATTTTTTTTATCTTAAAAATCCCTAAAAAAAAAATCACAAAATGAATCCACACCCAACTTCCACTGTTACACACAGACCCCAGTTACAGTTTAACATCATTCTTGCTGTGAAGTTGCACAGATTTTTTTTCAAGTCTAAAAATTACAATGTCCTGCAAAAAACAGCACATCTTCAGCAGCCCAAGGGGTCTGGAAGTTTGGCAAGTTCTAAATTATGGCAAAATGAACTTTTCAGCATACCTGAGTCCTCCATTAGAGAGGGGTCTACCTTTGGCGACAGGAAAGCTATGAAGAGGTTTAGGTGGTAGATTCCCAAGGCATATGTCACAATGTACCAACCCTGCACAGGGAGGGAGAACAGCCCTGGTTAAACCTTCCTGAAAGACATTTGCTGGTGCTGATTTTTTTAACAAGACTAAACAACCTGTTTTTTTGCCTCCTTGAGAAGCTTTTCTACACCGTCACATTAACTGAAATGTTTCTGGACCAGAATATTAGCAATATAAAAATAAAAATATGAACAATTCTGACAATATCAACAATACCAAATATTAAATAAAAAAGATTAACAATTCTCACTGATCAAAAGAAGTGTTAGAACACAACAGGAGTGCAAATCCATCATGTACACAAGAGCTGTTTTCTTTCCAGATTATCCAGTTTACCTTCTACCATGAGCTGAACGACACCACACGTGATTCTGGAGTAACACCGCACTTCAAAAATACTCTTAACACGAAACACAGGCCAGGAGTGATCTGTAAAAATCCTTCAGCAGTAAGTGCAGTGCTCACCTGCAGTAAATAAACTCTAATCATGTAGATAAAGCTCAGCCCCAGCGTTACAATCCATCGCACGGCGGTGTAGGGCGTGGATTTGTCTAACCACGACTGGTAGATCTGGCAGGAAACAAAGGGACATGTGAAATACAGGAGGCACAGTGAACACAGTTCATCACAGGGCAGCACTGGCCAAGAGAAGCCTTTGGGGAGAGTATTTTGGGAAGGAGAGTAACATGAAATATCTGTGTTCTTCATTAATAAACTGAGTCACACATAACTGTGCTTACAAGCATTTGAGAAGTTCCAGGTTTTTGGGAAATCCCCAATGCTTGGGGCATTGTAAAGCAATTTAATATTTCTATATCTCATGCAAGTTACTTTCCTTAAGGTGAATTTGACCTGAAATCTGAAGTCACTCCTTGGTTTTGACAACATATATTTTCACTGTGCAATGTCACACATTGACCCCTTGAACATTCCAGTAAGCTCCATGTAATAATATTTATCAGTTTTTAAAGGCTCCAGAAGAAGTCTCTTGTGCAGATTTCAACAATTCATCCAAAAAGCAATCAGCTTAAGGAGCCACAGTGAGATCCACTCCTAAAGCAGGCAGAAAAATCCTTCACCAAACCAACCTGTCCAAGTCTTGAGAAAAATCTATAGACCACGGAGGGCTTTCCATGCACAGACTCCCCAATGCTGTCCCCTTCTGACATGGTGGCTGTGGAAACAAAACATGGGACACAGGGAACACTGAGACCCAAAATCTAAGCTCAGAAAGCTTTAAAGCACGTTCTCTGAACCAGCATTTACATACAACATTCTTTTGGCTTGCACTGTTTGAACCACGTGTTTTGAATGAAGTATTAAAGAGAGGACATCTGCAAAAATGAATTAAATTTCCTAAAGTAACTGTCCAAGACAGCAAAGGACAGGGTGTTTTACACAGGCAAGACAGGATCCAGTCCATCCTGGGAGGGAAATACAGAAATCCACAGAGAAATGGAGCTTTGGATTTGAAATGCTCAGTAACTAGGCAGTGAACAAGGAAGTTCAGGACTGCACATCAGTGGCTTCAGACTGTGCCAAAGTCCCAAACCCAAACCTTGCTCCCACAGGAATAAGGCACTGAGTTTCTCTGTCTCTTGAACATGAAGAGCTGAGCAGTGGCAGGCAAGTTTTCTGCAGGGACATTGAAGAGCTTTATTTCCCTTATCAGCTCCGCTGGGCTGAGTTTTACAGCTCACATCAAGGTACACGCCAAGCGAACTGGATCCCAAACAGAAACACTTTGCCACATCACCAGAAGCAAACCCTGACATTACTTCCTGGAATCCTCATTTGTGGGTGGGACTATGGAACCCGGGGATACTGGGAGCACTCTCAGCCCTACTCAGGAGCCTCAGAGGGCAATAAAGCCGTGTGGAACATGAATAAATTACAAAACCAGTAAATGATCTTGGATGCTGCAATACAAGTGACTGCTGCAGAAAGCTCGAGACCAAGGGCAATCCGGGCAGAAACAAAACCTCAAAGCTGTGGATTTTTCCCCGTAAACATCCAGAAAGTACATCCTATGGAATCATTAGGAAGTAGAAAAAAGGAGACCTGCTACACTTCAAAAGCTAAGGGGATTCATCAGGAGGCTCCAGGAGCTGCGTCCACTCTAATTCAAGCTAGAGCTGAAAAGAAAAAAAGAATCAAACAGAAACTCATACAATATACAGACTTTTCCACTACAGGCAAAAGGAAGTGATTATTCCTCTCCTCACTCTCTGCAGGGCAGAAGTTGGCCTTCTCATCTGAGCATCATTTTGTGTTTTATTCTGGTTTTCTTTTTTTTTCAGAAGTCCTGAAGTATCAAACTGTAACCTATTGACCAGAGACCAATGAAAACTCTCACATTCTCAAAATTAATTGTCCAGATACATCCAAATATATCAAATAAGGGCTACAAGCAGACTTAGGGTGACAATGCTGTAAATGCCACCCTGTGCAGAGCAAGTGGAAAATCACAATGTGAGGCTCCTGAAGGCTTTCTGCTGCAGCAGGGATTTTTGCTGGGTGAAAAAAAAATGGCATTATATGTGATTATGTGTGACTGTTTCTCATATCTACAGTTCTTCCAGAGCAGCCCAAGAAACACAACCAGCTGACACTGTTGTACTGCAGAGGAGCCTCTCAGGGGCTCAGCTTTGTCCCAGAGTTTAGAATTTAAGGTGATATTTCTTATCACATTAAAACTCTGCTGAGGGACAATCTGCAATTACCATTATCAAGAGCAGCAGTGTTTGGCATTGCTCTGAAGGCAGTTTACAGTTAAGAACATTGAGTTTTTATTGGTTTAAGGAAATAATTAATAGAACCAGTTGCAATCCCTCTTTTGTAATCATGGAATAGTTTAGGTGGGAAGGGACCTTAAAGCCCATCCAGTGCCACCCCTGCCATGGGCAGGGACACCTTCCAGCAGCCCAGGCTGCTCCAACCTGGCCTTGGACACTTCCAGGGATGGGGCAGCCACAGCTTCTCTGGGCAACCTGTGCCAGGGCCTGCCCACCCTCACAGGGAAGAATTCCTTCCCAATATCCCATCTATCCCTGCCTCTGTTCAGCACGAGGAGCTGTGACAACCCTTCAGCACAGCCAACAACCATAATGTCACACACACACTGACACAACGAACGAGTGAACTGCTCACTGCCAGCAGAACTGAGGATGCTGCTGAAACTAAACCTCTGCTGAAAACACGACCTTAATAGATGACCTTTTCACCACAATTGTTATGGTAATATCGCTACAAACGGGATCGCTGAGTGCTCAAAAACATAACCTGGGGCAGTAAAGACATTCACTTTCTGCGGTGACACACAGATGTGCAGAATTTCCAGAGAGCTCTGATTATGAGACAGGTTTTTTTAGAAGTTAAAATGCAAACGGAGGACACCTTTGAAGAGCAACACACTCGAGTGATTTACTGTGACGGGGTGAATGGACAGCCACGGGGCACGGCCACGCTGGCGGCACAGGCTGGGTTTTTCACGCTAAAAAAAAGACGGTTTCATTTTATCCGTTCCGGCAGCAGCCGAGCAGCACCTGCGGCTCTCGGGGATCTCCCCGGCCAGGGCCGGGCTCGGCCTGGACCAGCGAGCGGGGCGGGGCCGGAGCGGGGCCGGCACAGCGGGGACACGGCCCGGGAGGCCCCGAGCCCCGCAGCCCCCGCACCCCGCACGGAGGGGCCGCTCGGCCCGGGCCCCGCCCGCTCCCCGCCCAGGGGTGTCCTGGCCCGCACCACCCGCCGCGACCCCGCTCAGCCCCAGCGGTCCCGCTCGGCCCCAGCGGCCCCAAAGGCCCCGGTACTCACGGGCGGCCGGGCCGATCCTTCCTCCGCTCCCGCCCCTCCACACACCGATATGGCGGCACCGCCGGGACACGCTTCCGCTTCCGGGGCTGGGGCGGGACGAGCCCGAGCGCTGCCCCGCTGTTGGCCCCGGGGGCGGCGGGGCGGTCCCGGCGGGGAGGCGATGGGCGGTGAGGGCGGGCGAAGGCGGGCGGGGGACGGGCGAGACGGCCCTGGCCGGGACCGAGCGGGACCGGGCCCGCCCCGCTGCCCTGAGGGGGCGTCCGGCCCCGCCCCCAGCGCCGGCGCAGCCAATGGGGAGCGGTCGCTGAGGGCGGGCGCGGGCCCGCGGCCAATGGCGGGTGGGGGGGCGAGGCTGAGGGCGGGGTAGGGCCGGGCCGAGCCCGAACGTAACCGAGCCCGAACCGAGCCTAGCCGAGCTCAGCCGAACAGAGCCGAACCCGACCCGAGCGGAACCGAAAGGAGCCGAACAGAGCCGAGCCCGACCCGAGCCGGGCCGGACAGAGTCGCCTCACGAAATGAGGCCAAAAGGTGTTCAAAGGATTTTAAAGTTTTGAGGATTTCAGTGTGTTATTCCATGAACACGTGAACGCTCAGGAATGAAAATCAGTAGGAGAAGATGAGAAATGCTCGTTAGAGGTGACACAGAGTCCCCACAGGCGCTGTGGTGGGTTTGTCGCGGTGCGACAGAAACATTGACAAACAAACGTGGGGGGCTGGAATTTAATACCATTTATTCTCCTCTCACTGCTCACGGGCTGGTCTGTACAGTTTTGTACCTCCGTTGGGCACCACTGGGCGTCTCCCCAGCACCTCTTTTGGGGCTGAACCGGTAAATTCTTCAGGCTCAGTGGCTGCTCTGGCACTGCAGCACTTGGGACTAAAGTGTACACTCAATGTGTGCTCAAAAGTGACAACAAAAAATCCTGACACTCCTGAATATTGATTTCGTATTTATGTTATGCAAATATATGTATTTATTTTGTACCTTGATCAATTATATAGATGTATCAATATAGAGATAAATAATCTATTACTGTACATACGAATAAAATATATTAAATATATACAATATATCCATAGGTATATAAAATAAAAACATATTTGTCTATTTACACGTGTATTTACACATATACGTGTATATATATATATTATTATATATGTCCCTCAGCATGTGCTGCTTTCAAATTATATGGCATAACAAGAAACAATAAAAACATATAAATATTTTTTTATTTCCAGGCAAAAGAATAGGTTAAAGTTCCTTTTTAACCTGTTTAGATTTATTTATTTACCTACTTACTTTTAATTTTACTTGTTCCCATAGATTTATGGAAGTGCTAACCAGCTTTCTGGGGAGGATTTAAGACACCTTGCAGGTGAGTGATTCAGCCATGGGTTTCTTCAATTTTAATTTCTCCTCTCTTAATTGTTTGTTGGCGGTTTTTTTGCCTTTCCTGAATTAGCACCTTGGCCATCCTGAGGTAATCTGCTGGAACAAAGAGAACGTGGGCGAATATTTCGAGCCCCAGGGTATCCCAGCATTTTTTCTGTGGGGTATAGAGCAGACTGAATCATGGCATTAATGTTGAATTTGTCCTCAGTTTTAGCTGCAGCAATGTCAGGGCTGGATTTTTAGATCAGCCTAGCAAGTGGCAATTTTTAGTGAGTGGATGCTGTCAGTTAAGAGCACATTGTAGTCTGGGAGCCTTCAGAGGTTCAGGTCGATGAAATGTCCAGTAAACAAGCAATAATTACAGCTGTCAACAGAGGAGTCCCAATAATAACAAACAACTCTGATTTATCTCCTGCTTAACCATAAATCTGATTTCACATTGGGCAACAACGTCATGGAGAGGTGCAAGATACAAACTGTAGCTGAACAGTAGGGGACAAAAAACAACACAAAGTGCCTGAAAGTTGCTCTCAATTACGCTGCATGTGAGTGGATAATATGAAGTTTGAAGATACAATAAGTCTTGATCATGATTATACTTGCAATATGATGATGTATGATATAAAATTATAAATAACGCTGTTGCTGATATAAAGACCTTGAATGAGCCTCCCCACTAGTAAGTCTTGAGCTCTATTTTAATTGCTTGTGGAGCAATTAAAAAAAATTCTGTTTAGTAAGAGGCTACCCTGAGTACAGCTGCATGTGATTTCTGTAGTTAATTTACTACTGTTCAGTTGTTTTCTTAGAAGTAGTTGTTTCAGATGAATAAATTTGTAACATCTCAGGTTTTTCAAACACAAAGTGATTCATGCCAACCTGCTTTCATAGGCTGCTGCAGAAATGAATTAATATGATAATGTGACCCTGTGAAATTACTACTGTTCATGTACTAAATGTTCTTATTTATTACCCATAACATTTAATTGTAGTTTAAATAAATTCCATATAAACACACTTACTGCAGAGTTTAGAAACAATCCACAATTACACTGTGCAGATAACAGGAACAAATTCCCCATCACTGATTCCTAGGAGAGGAGGATTTCTGGGGTTGATACTGAGCTGATGATAAAGAGCTTTGCCTTTTTCAGTTCCTGTTTGCCATGAACCTTTCTTCATAGAATCTGAAATGGTTGGGTTGGAAGGGACCTTAAAGCCCATCCAGTGCCACCCCCTGCCATGGGCAGGGACACGTTCCAGCAGCCCAGGCTGCTCCAATCCCTGTCCAACCTGGCCTTGGACACTCCCAGGGATGGGACATCCCTCTGTGTTTGCTCTCTCTCAGTAATTTGCAGTGGCTCTGTGTCTGTGGCACCCCGTGTCTGGGAAGCACAGAAAATACCGGATCTTTGCTACTTTTCGATGTGTTTATAGCAGAATTTCCAGTTCTCGTTGAAAATCAAACCCAAACCCAAACCAAACCCCCCTCAGCACAACCCAGCCCATCACTGGGAGCTCGGGGGCTGTCCCTTCTGCCCTGTTCCTGCTCCCCTTGGGCGCTGGTGGCTCTTTTCCTGGAGGCCCCGGTGTGGCTGCGGGTGTTCACGCCTTTGTCTCTGCAGAAACGTGTGATGGAGAGACAGTGCTTGTGTGGACGTCAGCATTTCCAACCCTTGCATGTGTTGCATTGCTAAGCAACTTTTAGCAACACTTCTCTCGCGTCCTTATGCCATCTGGAAAAGAGGATTAGACAAGGAAATGTGCCAGGGAGAGACAAAGGCACATGGAAGAAAGAGGTGGCTCCATCACTTGGGGGCATGAGTGACAATAGTAGGCAGTCAGCAGAAGTGACTGAAAGCAGGCACGGTGCTTCCCAGGTCAGTGGGAAGGAACCTCTGGGAAAGGTGGCATCTTTCATACCCCCTGGCCTTTCCCCTCCTGCAGGGAGCTGGAGCCCGGTGATGATGCACAGGAAGGCCCCTGGGGTTTCATGTGTGATGTAGATACAGCTCAGGGACAGGGAGTCTCTTCTAGACCTTCTTGCAGGTGTTTTGCACACCCTGCAGAACTGGCTGGCTGCTGCTTGAAGGTCCCTGCCACTGAGGAGGAGGAGGCTGTGGAATGCCAGTCCTGCTCTCCTGGGATAACTGCTGGGGATGGTTTGAGGGGATGGAAGGGATGGACTGGAGCACGTGGTGTCTAAAGGGTGTTTCTGAAGGACTGCCTTGTCTTTGGTGTCATCTTCCAGCACGTCTGTAACTGCTAAAGGTGCAAACAGAACTTTGACTAAATCCCTCTGGAGCCTCACCTGGGTTCACACACACTGAGAATTACAGGAGCATTTTTTTGGTACCTCTGCTGTTACCACACAAAAAGCCAAATATCCAACTTAGTAGAAGAATGACCACTTTAGCTTTGAAATGTTGCTGCTCTCTGGTCCCTTATGCATTTATCACTGAAAATGTTGCCTGACAGCTGAGCAGGATCCAGTACCACATAAAACCAGCAAGGTTTCTTTACTGAGTTGTTTCACTCCCCGTACCTGGACTTTGGACTGCACTTTGCTCACTGTCTGATTATTTCCCTGTCACTTGTGACTCTGAACTCTCCCAATACTGTGGAACAATCCACACTGAGGTCCAGTGCCAGCTCTGTGCTCCAGGATGGTTTTTACACATCCTTTGGAACAGAGTGGGCACCACAACGTGCAATCCCGCACTTGCTCCTCCCCGCTGGAACTGAAACCCGTGCTCCTGCCGTGCCCTCTGCTGTCCCACCCTGCTGTCAGCCCATGGCACTGAAATGGGGGCTGTGAACTGATCACCTCAAGTTCATGTTGAGTGGAAAGGGGGCTCTGGAGACACTGCCCCTCCCTCGTGACGTAACGCTGGGTTGCAGTTACGTGGGCAAGGTTGATGTCGCTGGAGACTTTAATTGGCTCGTTCCAAAGATTCCCTGGTATTTGGCTCTGCTGCCTTAGGAGTCTTTAAACTTTTCTGCAAAGGGAATACCTTGGGTGAAATGCAGACTGGATTTAAATAACCAAGGCTTTTCTGAATGGAATTTGGTACACTATTTCACTTTTCACAATCTTTAAAAAGCAAAATAATGTGTGATTCTGTATGTGACAAAGCAGTTATTCATTCTTGCCATGTAATTTAATGCGATGTTCTATATGAACTGAAGGGCTTCACATAATAGTATCCCACAGTAACAAACCTTGGGCAAGAAATGTTTGATTCTCCTCCCTTTCCCCTTTAGAGGAGTGCCACATAATCCTTGGTTGTTGTGTGGTCTCCTATTCAACTTTTCACACAAATCTTAGAAGGGTATTTATAAAAAGCCTTGAGGACCACCCACTTTGCTATTGAAAATTGGCTGAAATAATCCCTTCTTTATAATTTAGCTGTGGTGTTGTCGAAATTTAAGTTCCATGTGGGTTTCTGTTTAAAGGGGCAGTGGGGAAATGACGTCCTGGATGGACGGGGAGCCGTGGCCAATTGTTGTGGTGACACCTGTGATGGGCTGTGCCTCAATGGCTGGCTCAGACCTCCACTGTGCCCTCCAGTTATTAACAGGGCTTGGCCACAATGCCTTGGTTGTCCCTCTGGTGGTGAGTATGGTCTGACTGTGTGCTCAGCATCCTCGCAGTCCTCACTCTCCCAGAACAGCTCGTGGTTCTCTGGGGCAGGAGGGACAGAGACCTCTCCTGGAGCGAGGGAGCTGCTCCTTCAGAGGAAAAGCAGAACTGCACTGAGGTGTGCAGTGTTCTTGTAATGGATTTTTATTCTTGTGATGAGAGAGTGGTTTTTTGGGTTTAATAATGTGGATTTTTAATTTTAAACTGAAAGTATTTTGGGATTAAGAAGTTGGAAGGGTAGGAGAAGAACAAGCTGTGAGTGTGCATGCAGTGTGTAAGAGAGTAACCCCAGTTAGTGTAATTATGGCAGTGCAAACAGCAAAGAACTGCTCAGCAGGTTCTGGTTTGGCAAGCTCAGAGCAGGAAGGAATCCCATCCCACTGCAGACATGGGCTCCCCAGCAGCATGGAAAGCTTGTCTAATCCAGCTGCCTCCTGGGTGAGGGACTGTTGGCACAGCACACGCAGTTCCAACCCGAGCACAGCTGGTCAAGAGGTGCTCAAGTACATTTTTGGATTGCCTCACCCAGATATGAATGAATCACCTCAAAGGAAATGCTCCAAAAACCTTGAAATCCAGCGTGTGTGCATGTACTGCTGGTGTCAGGCAGCAGAGCACACGGAATGGAACTCAGGAGAACAGATCTGTGCAGCAGCACAGCCCACCGAAAGAATATCTGCACATCAGAATCGCTGCTGGGGGATGTAAACACTCCCAGCATTAAATATTTAATAACAACAACCAGAGGAATATAATGCACCTGATTGATTTATTTCTACCTTCAGTATTAGACATGCTTGTGATCCTGGGTCACGTTTTCTGAGCCCAGAATGAAAGTGTTTAGGTTTAGAAGCATTTCCTGTAAAGGAATAACTTTTTGTAGGTTTCCAAAGTCTCCCAGCAAAGTGCTCCTTTAATCCAGCCAAAGTTGATAGTAATCAAAATTCATAGCAATGTTCAAACCCTCTGGAATGTGGGGATGGTCTGTTCCATGATTAGTTAGCAGATGTTAACTTTAACAGGCCCTTTTTTCTGGCACTGTGAGCTGAACAATAAGGAATTGAATAGGTCTTGAAGAAATCGCTACACAATCATGGGAGTATTCTCTTCAGATTACTATAAGGATATATTTGAAGAGGGGAAATTTGTTCCTCTCCTGTTCATTGGGTACTTGGAAGACTTAATTTTCCCTTTTCTCGGCAGTGCAATCATTTACATTCTGCATTAAGAAAGCATGATATTCCTGTTTATTGCAAGAACTTAATTGTTTTTTAAATCTTTTTAAAATGCCTTTTTGAGGTTGTTCACAGAACTTCAGTTTAAACATCCAGATAAGCATTGCAGGCAGAATGACAGCTTGGCTTTGGGGAAGAGAGAGAATGAATTATCTTCATTAAAGGGAATGAATTTACCTTCTTCCCATCCTTCCGGGAGGCAGGTTTGCTTTGCCACTGCACAGGAGTGAGGAGTGGGGGAAGGAGAGCCAGAAACCATCCCATGGAGGGTCCCACAGCAGGGCAGGGCAGGGCAGGGGGTGTTCCTGGGGAATTGCAGCCCCTGGAAAGCCCAGGCAGGAGCAGGTTCTCCAGGCTTGGGCAGGACCTTTGCTGGGGACACGGGAGGAGCAGCGGGGAGGGGATGCCATGGACCCACCTCAACCCCCATGAAAATCAGCCTTCGAAGCACTGGTCTGTAATCCTCAATTAAGAACTGCTTTCTGAAGTACTGAAGTCCCTGGAAGCTGCTGGCTGTGTTGGTACTTCTGAGCAGCCAAGAACCTTTAAATCTCGCTGAAACTTGTTTCCAAAATCTCACCCACCATTTGGTTTCTCTCTATATTTTTACAGCAACATTGTTCTTTTTCTCCTTGTCAAGGATAATAGCTGATGTCAGAATTGTAAATACTCCACAATAATTATTTGAAGTGCAGAACCAGATGAAATAGACCCTACAGTGAAATATTTCTTTGAAGCTGTGAAACTTGATTCTTTGTTTATTAGGGAAGTCACTGCTTTAACTTTGTACAGCATTTCAAAAGATTTGGAAAACACAAGGAGTAATTTAAATGAATCCTAAACCCCCATTTGTCAACTCCATCTCCAGTCTGACACAATCTAATAGACTTGGGTTTTTGGAGAGGTAGTTTGCAATATGATGCTTAATGTATGTTTTCTTCTGGATTCCCAGCTGTAAATTCAATATACTGAGCACCTAATGGGGTCATGGTGATTTTTTCCTTATATTTGGACTTAATTAAGATTTAAAACCTATCAGCACAAACAAACAGAACTGTCAGAACGCTTTTCTCTCCCTGGCTCTGGGTGTATAATCTGCCTTTTGACATGTGTAGCATCTGGGAGCCGGGAACCGAAATCTCCTGTTCCTGTCAGGAGCAATTCTGGATTTGCAGGGGCTGATTTGCCATTCCCGGAGGGAGGCAGAGCCAGGATCTGGAGCTGACACCCAATGCAGAGCAGGAGATGCTTGGAGCAGCCAGCATGGGGAGTCAAGATAATGGATTAGTTGACTGCTCAGCTTTTTAGTTAACTGAGAAATGAAAAACATCTTTGCACAGCAGTAAAATAACTCGAGAGCATAAGGAACAACCTTTGTCATACAAACAGGCAGTGCTTAGTGATTTTTTTTTTTTAACAAAGTGCTGAATTTCTCATAACAAACACAAACAAAATAATTTGAGGACATTGATTCTATTTGATAAGAGAAATCTTTCCCTCCTGGGGTTTCCATTCAGTTATTTTCATCAAGCAAAGCATAGTGGTGTGCAGTAAGACCAAAAGGGTTCAAGTTAATAATTCCTACAGTCTTAATTCTTTTGAATCTGGAGCCCAGACTTTACACCCTTCCCTGATGTTCAGAAACACTGCTGGTGCTTCCCAAACTTCCAGTAGCAGCTTTGCCATGTGAAACTGGTCCCAGAAACACAGCAGCTCCAGGATCTCAAACTGTGGGAGTGGGAATTTTCAGGGAAAATTGGGAATATTCAGGCACTTTTATGTCCACACAAAGCCGTTTCCACATTTTACTGTCCCACCTGTGTTACTGTGGGAAATGGGGGAAAAACAAGCAGTTGCTTTTGCAATCCCTGAGCAAATCCTGTCTGTGACTCATGAATTTAATCAATTAGAAGCAAAATATCTTGTGACTCTCTGGATGGGGCACCATATGTTGCAACAGAAAAAGAGCACTTTAGGAGGAGGCATTTTGGTGTTTTTGGAAAGATGACATTGCAGAGAAAATGTAGAAAATGTGGTTTGCTTTAAATATTAGGAGTTCAAAACAAACCCCAGTAGTTGTTTTACAGAGTTCACTGAGCTAAAGATAGTGCTGGGGGTTTGAGTCATCCTGCTCTGATGGGCAGTCCCCCGTCTCTAGTCTGGGCAGGGGGGTGGGTTTTGTCCCTTCTGGGTGTTGATGGCAGACAAATGTTGGGGCTTTTCAGAGTTAACTGCTCCCTGATTGCAGTGTGCTCAGGGACTGCTGGCACTGGGAGGTGAGGGAGGCAGAGGGGGCAGGAGCAGGGAAGGTGCCTGGGAGGCTTGAGGAGAAGGAGATCCATGGAGCTCGTGTTTAAACGTGGATGGTGTTCCATGCTGCAAACAGGCAGTGAGATCCACACCCAGGGAAGATGGATTTGATGCCACTTGACTGGAAAACCCTCTTTTGTCATTACTTAGTAACACATATCTTAATGCTTACAAATTACTTTCTGGTAGTTTCATGGTATTGGCCAAGCACATAAGTTCAGTGCCAATGCAGCTCTTTGGGTTTTTTAATTTTTTTTCTCTTTTTTTCTTACTACTAGTGCTGTATTTTTACATTTTTTGTTAAGGTATTAATTATTGTCCAAGACATTTTAGAAAAGGTGATGATGAGTGCCTGAAGTAGGATTGGATGCATTGCTAAATGGACTCAGAGCAGCCATTTCCCCTCGGTTGTTTCAGTTTGCCCCTCTGATGGAAGCAATGTGTGCCTGGTGGGGAACATTCTCCCCCATATTCCTGATGTTATTACAAGATATCCCAGTGTAATAAAGAAAACAATTCCTGGGCACTGATAGCAGTGACATAATGTTGCTGCTGGTCCAGATCTCTGTAATCCCTCTGGTTTACATTTGCTCCATATCATCACATTTCTGCTGCATCAGCTGGAATGTTTCTCATATTTCTGGCCTGAGGAACGCTGTTGTCCGACGGCCCTTCAATTGAGGGGAATTTACGGCGCTCAGGAACAAGCTCTCAATTGAAACCAGGGCTGGAGCGCACGGAGCTGGGGGACGAGGCCAACTCAAACATCTCACTGGGTCCTTGGGCAGAAGGCTGGAGCTGTAAAAGGGTCAGATTTTGGCTCCTCCTGTTTTTAGGTCCAAGTGCTTGGCCTGAAGCGTTCTACCATCTCATTCCAAATGGTCACCATTCGATACTTTTCATCCTTCACCCGCCAACTCCACCAAGTTTCACTGAAAATTCATCTCCCTGAGGTCCTTCTTCGAGGGCTCATTCCGAGGGAATGGATCCCCTCCTCCTTTTACAGTTGGGAGGATCCCATCGTCACTCAACTGCTGGAGTATCAGTGTTTACAAGTGATGACGCTGCACCTGAGTGGGGACCCAAACCCGCCCAGGGTGCAGCAGCTGCTCCCTTCAGTTGGTCATTTCAGCAGAGGGATCAGTAGATCTGACAGACCTGCACTGAAATCACTGGCTAAGCAGCATACAAACACACCAGACTGCATTTCCCAGAGTGGAGCCTATGGAATTGTAGGCAGTTTGTTTGGCAAAGGAGGGAACAACAAAGGGCTGCTCTCCACATCACCATGTCGTAGCTCTGAGCTAGCAGAAAGTTGACTGGACGCATACATTTAATCACATCATCAATGTTTTAATGGATTAAAACCGTGTGCCTGGGCAAAAATGTCCTGTTTCCTCCCCCTTGTTTCTTCATCCAAGAAGCCCTTTTTAGACTATTTGACAAAAGTGGATGTGTAATTGAATTCAGGAACAGCATCAGATGACACACAGGCTGTCATATGTTAGTCAAAAAAAAAAGAAAAATAGTTACCATAACAACTGACTCACCACTTGCATTCCCAGGAGCAGAACATCTTAAAGGAGAATGCCACAGGTCAGTCCCGAGCGTGTTTGTGCCGTCAGGGGAGAGCAGGAACCTTGTTTTCATGAGTGCCAAGAACGATGGGGGGGTTCTAGCTCAAATAAGGATCTGGTGTCACAAATAAGCTTGTGCTTCTTAGGTGGTCATGTCCATAACTGGAACAGCAAATAAGTATGTTTAAAAGCTAAATGAAAAGTCCTAACCCCCAGTACTGGATTTCCAATCCTATTGGGGGCCACTCTTTCTTTTCTGGTAGAATTCCTGCTTTTACTTTTCCTTTGGATCACTGTCAAGGACCCAAACCTGCTCATGTCTGAAGGCAACAGGGGTTTTACCTTGGACATCTGTGTTTGCCTGATCAAGCCTTACCATGATTTGTGATATATTTTGTGTCAGCCCCTCTGAGCTGACTTCAAAGCCCCTTCCCCAGACGTGTTTCCTGCGTCTCCACTGAAGCCCTTGGTGCTAAAACTCTTGACATCATCACTAGAAGTAGCCTGAGGATCATCAGAGTCTTCTTTGAAGACTTGGTAGTAATTTCCACTACAGACAAATATTCTGCTGAAAAAAGGTTTTTCCTCTGCCCCCTCTTGTCCTGCGGGCAGGGATAAATAAAGAATTGCTGCAACATCAGATTGCTTTTAATCTGACATTTCGTACGTTCTCCTGCGTGAGGGCAGAGGACATCACGGAGTCACTGAGGTTGGAGAAGACCTCTCTGCCTGTGCAGAGAATTTATTCTTTCTTCTCCCTGGACTTCCAAAATCCTAAATACTGATGCTCCTGTAGCTGAGAGGTCAGTGCCCCACCCGTGTGTGTGAATGTGGGTGTTTGTGCTGGGCCTGTCCTGTCAAACACCCAGTGGCTCCAGGTGGGTCCTGCCTCCCAGACCCCTCACCCACTGGGAGCCCCCCAGCACTGTTTAAAGCAGGGACTGTGACAAGCACCTGGCAGCCCTGGGCTGCGATTGTGGCTGCGTGATTTGTCCCATTATTGGAGCTGAGCGGAGCACAGGAACTGCTGGCTGGTTCTGGCCACTCTAAACATGTCCCTTCTGAATCCTGCAATAAAATAATTTGACATTTGGAGTCTGCCCGTATAACAGGAGCATTGTGAGCCCTGATAGGTGTGGGGTTCCTTTTGGTGCTAAGCTTAAGAAAATGTTAAAGAAAAAGAAGTATAGAATGCTTTCTTTTGGGTTGTTTTGTTTCAAACTTTCAGATTGGCTGCTTAGCATTTTGCTCAAAGAAAAGCCCAGCTCACACACATGGAAGATTGCCAGGGACTCTAATCCCTATTTTGGTTAAATTACAGTACCCAGATTTCGGTAACAAAGCGCATTGATTTTATATTCAAAAAGATTTTTATATTTAGTCTGTTAACCTTTTGTAATTCCCACCCACAGCTCTGCACTGGGGAACATTTTGATGCTAATTGTTGTCAGTGGGGAATCTGCCCCGGCCCCTCGGGAATGTCAGTGCAGTGAATGCAGTGCAGGTGCTGTAATTGCAGCTCTGGAATTGTCTCTGGGCAGCAGGGATGGCTCAGGCAGCTCCTTTCAGACTGCACTGGAGAACACTTTAAAACACAAATCCAGGAACCAAAGATAACCTGACATCAGATTCACAGTGAAGAAAAGAGGTGGGGCAATTCTGCCCCTCATTTCCAAGAGGGTTTTCCAGACTGGCAGTTTAAATCACTCCTGGCTGGGCAGATTCTAATTCAAGAGTTACTGGGCAGTGTTTAAAAGTCCCTTTGTGTCTGGGTGTTTGTGACTGCCCTGTCACCTTCACGGGTGTGTTTGCTCTCCACAGGGAAACTCAACATCCTTCACTTTACTGGAATCTTCACTCTGCTCTCTGTAAGATCTACGTGGGGCAGAGTTAATGATTATGCAACAGCACTTTGTTTGGAATACACAATATGCTAAAGTGCTGCCTGGGAAAATATTTTAAATACAGAGCAGTCATTACATTTATTAAATGATTGTAATTTTAGTGGGTTTGATGAACCCTCCCCCTGAGTGAAGCCTTTGTTTCTGCAGAATGCTTTAATATGGATGAGAGTCATTCTCACAAGAAAAATCTTTGGTGAAGTTACTATACAGAGAAAAAAATGGAAATTTAGGGTCAAAAATAGAAGATTCTTATAATCTTCACTGTAAGATAATATTTTTTTAAATTTAAACCCACTTGAATTCAATTTTAATTTCCAAGGATTGTATTAAAGAGGTGTTCCAACAGTTTAAAGGCAGTGGCCAATGGGAGTGAAAAGTCACAGGGTCATAAAATCATTAAGGCTGGAAAAGACCATGGAGTCCAACCAGCAACCCAGCACCACCAACCCACATCCTCCAGAGCCACATGCACGTGGTTTTGGAGGTGCTGACCCCACCACTTGCCTGGGCAGCCCCAGGAAATTTTTCTAACCCCCCCAGCCAAACCTGAGGCCGTTTCCTCTCGTCCTGTCCCTTGTGATCGGGAGGAAGGGCCTGACCCCACCCCACTTTTCATTTTCCCCAAGCTATAAATGAAATGGAGTCACGGTTGGGGGTTGTTTGCATGCACCCTCTTGCACTTCTGCATGGCCTGATGTGTTTATTTGTGCTCTCAGAAGTTTGGCCTCTGCAGCAATGCTGATGGGATCATAAATTAAAGCATGTTTGCTTCCACACCACTCTTCTGCTGAGTGCATTATTGGGATATATCACACTTGATAATTTTCTTTGGCATCAATCCAGTAGTGAAATAGTCCTCAGTAACTTGAGTTAATACTAGTTCATTTAACAAAAGTTAAATATATTTTGTTTTCTGATGAATAGATCATCTTTTATCTCCTTTTCCCCCCCTCCTTAATGAACCAAGCTCTTTGGTGAATTGACTCCAGCATTAAAGACTAATGCAGTGTGTCTGGTCACCTTTAAATGAAATGTCTGTTACCCCTTAGGACCAATAACTATATTTTTCAAAAGCTTCCATTAAAGGAGGGTGATCTTGCAGCATTTCCCCTGCCACGGCCAGCTCAGAACCCTCTGTGTGATGTCAACAAACATCTCACTGCCTCTGTGGGGTCACTGCCCCTGCCAATGCTTTTCCTTCCTTCCCCCTCCCACCCCACAAGCTTGATGTCCTACACAAGTGAGTCGTGTGCTGTAATTGAATTGGCTGTAAAAAGATAATTAATTGAGATTCCGCTCCCAGAGAGGTCAAGCTGCCCTATCCTGAAGGGCTGTTATAGAGGGAGTTTTTCTGCTGGCACTGAGCCCTCAGAGGTGGCACACGGGCTTTGTCTTGCTGTAGCAGTAATTGTTGTAATTAAAATTAACATGAAGGGGGGATTAAGGAGTGATTCTCTGATTTAGGTGCTTTAGCTTTGCTTGAGAGCTTGTGAAACTGGAATTTATTTTAGTGCCAGGCACAGGACTGAGCCATTTGCTGCCTAAACCTCCCTGTGCCACGTTACCAGTCAGGTGGCACCCCAGAAATACCACTGTAGGTGTGTGGATTTGAGATGGCTGATGTGAAATCCTGACAGGCACCTTGAAACCATTGATTTTAAACACCTCTCTTCGAACAGCTGCTTGTTTTGAGATTATTTCAGCTGAAGATGGGCATGAAGAATTCTTTTAGTAAGTGGATTATCCAAATGTAGGACTTCGCTGATGTTTAAGAGGCTCTTAAACATTTCCTCTGAAACTGTGTGGCACAAGAGCTATCAATTAACAATATAATAATATTAAACCCACATTAAATTCAGTGACACAGGAACCTTTCCGAAACTGTTGGTGCATTAAGAGCCAGGAGTTATTCTGGAAGGAGTGTGGTTCTCACTCATTGCCCAGAGAATAAATACTGCTACTACAGCAAAAGCTAATGGAGAGAAAGATGGTAGTTAATGTCCTTGCAGAGGCAAAGACTTAACTTTTATCACACCCTATAATGATAAAGTTACAGCCCTGTGGAGAGAACTGCAGCATTCCCAGCTGGAAAGTCCTTCTTTAAGGTCTTCTGGGCAGGATGAAGCATTGCAGGGGGAACACAACCCTGCTTCTCACCCTGCACCCACACATTCTGAGGCAAACAGTGCCACTGATGACTGACCTGACACCACCCCCTTCCAGCACCAAAGATTCCTGTGGGGGCAGTGACCAAACCCTCTCCTGGGCACAGCAGCCCCTGGCACAGCAGCCCCTGGGCAGGTCTCAGGAAGCACAGGATGCCAGGGGGCTTGGCATGAACTCATCAGGAGGGGCCCCGTGCTGTGGATTTGCTCTCTGTGTTGGTTGTGCCAAACCCACACGAGGTGGAATCGGTTCTGTGACACCTGAGTGGAAAGAGGGAAAAAAACCCCCAATTCTGTGTAATGCTGTCAACAGAATTCCTCAGCCTTTGCAGTACTGTGGGATCCTGAAGAATTTTCGGGAAAGGAAGAAAAGTAAAATCTATTAAACTTCTATCTGTGCCAACCTTAATGTAAAATACCGTATTTGCATGGATACAATACACTAAAATGAGGAAAACAAGGGTGCAGGCATTTCATTCCAGGAAATAGTCCAGAAAATAACCTGTTCTACAAACTGAAGCTGTAGGGGGAAAATTCTGGGGAAAAGCCTAGATCCTATTGCTTGAACTGAGAAAGTAGGATGTGCCCACTCCCAAAGTTCAGGTATAGATAATAACTATTTACTATTTATAGAGAACTGTTTGCTTCACTCACAGTAAGAATGTTCCAAAAGGGAAGAGCAGATGAGACTTTCAGATCAGACAATTTGTTCCAGCTTCTGGTTTCAAATTCTTTTGACTGTTGAGTTGTACATTCTGCCTTTTGTCTTTTCACTGCAGGGGATGCTGATAGTTTAGTGACCAGGATCCAATTTTGCTCACAGAAATAAATAATAGGAAATCACGAGAGAATCTTAATATATGTAAATCAAACCCCAGCATAGTCAAGTGCTGATGATTTTGCATTTGTTCTTAAGTTACAAATGCAAAGGAAAACACTAGCACATCATAAATTACACCAGTTTTGGCACTTTCCCGAAGCACTACAGAAATACTTTTTTTTTTTTCTTTTCCCCTGCAGAAAGGAGGCAAAAAGCCAAGTGGCAGGAGATCTGCTGAGAAAGCTGAGAGGATGACAGTCTCGCAGGGGAGGATGGAAGGCAGCAGGTATGTGTGAACCAGGACTCTGCAGCTCAGCTGGAGTTTTAGCCCTGCAAGCCACCACTGCTGGCCGGGGGTGCCCTCCTGGACAGAGGGCTCTGTTTTTTGGTTACCTGACCCCTCTTCTATCACACTGCCCTTCACATTTGATGCCAACACACCTTTTGTTTCCCGAGAACCTTGGCTTGTGCTTGCAAGGACGGTTCTCAGTCCTGAACTTTGCAGAGTGGTTGGTGTTTGGATAGCTTCTTTAAGTGCTTTTTTTTTGTGTCATTAAATCTTTCTAATGAAGGAGGTATGGGGGGTTTCACTACACCTTTACAACTCATCAAATTTACTTTGCCTGGTTTTTCAGGTAGGGAAACTTTTGCAGCCAAGTTTTGCAGTGTGCTCTGATGACACTTGAGTAACTGCACCTAACCCTGCCACTGCATCCAGCTTTGCCACTTGGAAACTGGTGTGTTTAAACAAACCCCCCTCACTGCATTTCATGGGATGTACACACTTAAAAAGAAAATCATTACCTAGAGAGGAAAAACTTCTCTGCTTGCTGTGTTAGTCAAGTTTTGAAACGGTGGGTTGAGCTATGGCAATGCAATAATTATTGTTTATGCAAGCACAGAAAATCCCTGCTCTCTGCAAAACTAAAACACCCAAAAACACCAGTCTGAGTTTACTGAAAGTCTGGGGTGGAATTAGGTGTTGAAAGTATATTTTGAGCCTTTTGGGTGTTAATGGATGAGAAGTTACCCCCAGCTGTAGATTTTCAGTGTGGCACTGATGGGCTTTCACTGTTTGAAAACAACACCAGTGTAGCATTTTTTCAGTTTGATAGGGAAGAATTAACTAACTGGATAAACTAACAAGAGTAAACTGTCATTTCAAGTGGAGTGAATAAACCTTCCTTTTTATAAGTGCCATCTGAGAGCACAGTAAATAAAGCCTCTGGTTTTCAGTAACTGTTTAATCGATGAACAGCTCTGAGAGCAATCCTGGCTCCTTCCCTGCCCCAGCCACAGATGTGCTCCCAGCAGGGCTGTGGTGGGAGATGGCAGTCAATGAAACTGCAGCTACAGCAGCAAGTATTAGGGGGAAATGGAAACTCCTGACTCAGAGGAGCAGGGCAATGGCAGAAAGACTCCTCATTATAGATCTCTTCATGTGGAGAAGAATGACTGGTAAATGAGGTTTGTGTGGCACAAAGAGGATGGAAATACAGTTGGACTCAGGCAGAAATTGTGCTCACTGTACAAAACAAACAGAAGGGTAGGGCAGGGCTGACACAGTCAGCAGGGAGGTGGAGATGCTCTGCCACGGCTGGGAGATGCAGCAGTTCAGAGGAAGGTGTTGTTTCACTCTCCCATTATTTGGGTTGTGATGACAGTGACTTTCACTACAGCCTGTTATTACTGGGAACCTTTCCAGTGTTTGCTTTAATTTCTTCACTGTACAATTGTTACAAGCTCTTAAAATGCTGCCTCGAGCAGGTCTGCCCTGGTGACTGGGTGTCACCTCTGTCCCTGGTTCAGCAGAGCATCAAATCACGCTGCTGGTGCTGCCATCAGCAGACAGGGGGATCCCAGTCTGATCACACTGGCCCTGCTCTGGAGCAGACAGGATGTTTTCTCACCTTTAGCCAGTAAGAGGAGTCCTGTTCAGGTCACAACAGACAGGACAGTGTGGACTGGCTGAGCACAGAAATGCAGTTAAAGAGCAGTGAAACGATCCCTGTGTGCAGGAACAGCCCAGAGCTGAGGTGCAGACAGGTCACCTGCAGGTGTCTCACCCCTGGATCTCCACCTCTGTCTGCTGATCCCTTCCGACCCACAGCAACTCACACACTGGGTTATTAATCAGCTTCACCCCCAGCCAGCCCCTGCCTGCAGTGGCTCCATTATCACAGTGTGTATTTCAAACAATAGAAATGATTGAAACAGGAACTCCTACATTTCTGAGAACATTAAGAATGGCACACCACCCTGTAATTTAGGTAGTTGTGCAAGTTTTCATTTGCATTAGCAGAGTAGTGCAGATTGTGTTGAATTATTCCATAAAAATATCTTCAGGTTTTGAAAGATTTACTGTGCCATCTGTATGTTGTTTATTTTGGCGTGTTCTGGTGCGGTGGGGATGGATTCTGTGGTTCTTTTAAACGTATGTGTCTTCAGATGAAGATGAAACTGAGCTCCATTAATTCCCCAGAAGCCCAGAGAGTGGCACATTTGAGTCTCAGTGCTGGTTTCAAGCCTTGAGAGCCACCTTAAAACTCTGAGTGACATTTATAGAATAGCTGAATTTAATTTTAAATCTATCACTCAATTCCATTTCCTTTATTAGTAAAATGAACTTCTTTCATATGTGACACTGACAGTTACTGCAAGCAGAGATTTGTTGTCACATATTTTTGTTTTCTTCTGTTATGTGGTAAGTAGGGTCAAGACTGTGTTATGATTAATTCAGAAGAGTTGAAATGTGTATTTCCTTGAAATCTGGATGAAGCTGGTTGATGCAGATTTATTTTGCTGGTTTAGCCAGGGTGGTTCTTAAAGAGGCCCAAAAGGGTAAAATGGACATTACAGAGTCATGTAACGACTTTAGATTCTCTCCATCTTTTTTGTGCCTTCAGCTTCTCCCACCATAATCTGAGCCCTGTTTCAGTCAGCTGGGTACTTGTTAAAGCAGGGTAACACAGGAGGATGGTAATTTTCAGTGTCACTGCAGAGATTGTCCTTAGCAGGATTGTTGCTGAGAATATTCTGGTTGGAGGAACAGTAATTGAAGACATTTAGTCAGTACTGAGAGCTGGTTCAGTTATTTTAGGACTGGGACTTACTTTGCCCCTAACTGTGCAACTGCAGCTCACCCCAGTCTGCAGATTTGAATTCAGGGATTTGAAGGACAGTGAAGTTGGAGAATATGACAGGGCTGTCCCAACTTCTTTTTCCTCATTAAAGCATTTGATTTTACTTTTATTAAAAGCCTTGTTTTGTACATGATAGTGCATCGCCACCTGGGATATGCAAAGCTGTTGCAGCTGATGCCATGCAGACCTGCTGTGGCTGCAAATCAGGATTTCTACAATTTCAGGGCAGCAGTCAGCAAACAAAACACTTTGTGTTACTCTTTGGACTGCAATATTTTCTGTGCAATGTCTCATCCCAAAGTGTAGGTGCTGTGGATGGGTTACATGGCAGGGGACAGTCGGTTCCTCCAGCCTCAAGACACACTGTTTGATTCCATCCCACATTTCAGGACATTGTTTTAAACAGCTGTGTCTCAGCTGTTGAGGTGGGAGCAGCCTGTTGTTTTTCCATAGCAGAGGTCACCATGCATCAGGGTTGTCAGGTGGCTGGCAAATAAAACTTAAAATAAGTGTCCCACTGCCATCCTGCATTACTTGAAAAGGATTCTTTTAACTGCCTGGTCATCTTGTTCATGCAGGGAAAATTCCTGGCATATTATGGAATTTCAGGGTGAGGGAGATCCCTGTCAGTCCACAAAGGACATGGAAGCCGTGCGTGGATCTGGGCTGGAAGAGGAAATGTCAGCTCCCCGTGTTATTTGTGCTGAGCAATATTAATTACCTGCCTTGTGATTGGGAAGGAGCAGAGCCCAGCCAAGCCTGCTCCAATCAGTGGGATGTGAGCAGAAAGTTTACAGGATGACCTTGTGAGTAATTACTCATCTGCTGGCTGTTAGTAACAGGCACAAATGGAATGTGACATACATTAGAACACATTAATGATTGCCTTCCTCCCTCCATCCTCTTCTGTACAGAGAAATGATTTTAATTAAGACTTCCGTGATTAGTCATTTAATCAGTCATTAGGCCAATACAGATGGAGTCAATTAATTTTTTTACACTTGAATAGAGACTTGATGCTACTGCAGAACGTACAAGCTATTTTTTTTTCACATTGTGTCATGGGCAATTGCCTTGGTGTCTGTGTGGTGAGCGGGCATTACTCCTGCCAGAGATGCAGGGATGTGCAGCACAGGGTGTTGTGGCAGCCACAGGGATGTTCTGTTCCAGGCTGTCCAAATTGCCCTGAATCCCTTTGGGTTTGAATTCAGACTGCCAGTTGTTGTTGTTGTGGAGTATCCTTGATTTTTCTGTGGCAGAGTTGCCTTTTAAAGCAAGTGTATTCAGCATCTCCTAATGTATTTTATCACAGATGATAACACTTCGTGTTTCAGTGCTGAATTTCATGCAAGAATTCCAATTGTTTGATGAACTTCAGGGCCTGTTTTGATTTGGTGTGGGAAGACTTTCTGTGCACTTGGCTGATGCAGTGATGAGGTGAATGAATTGCAAACAAGATACGAGTTTGCTCCATCAAGCAATAACCTGCTGTGCCAGGGGTGGGAGAGGGAGCACTGGGGGAAGTGTTTGTGCAGGGAGTACAGGGAAGTCTGGTAACTTCAGTGCAGGTAATTAGAGAGTTCCCAATGTAAGACTGGCCTGTGGCACGAGAGAGGGGGCAAAAGGAACAGCTCCTGGGTCCCTGTCTGCAGAAATGACTCCATAAAAGGGGACAGTGAAATGCTCGGGCAGTGTGGTCTCCTGACAGGGAACAGGGAAGCAGTTCCAGTGGGTTGCCAGCAAACAGGAACCCTGGAAGGGAAGCTGGAAGTGAGGAAAAGTGGAGAACCTGCTGCCTAAAGTATTGCATGAAGGATTCACCAGCACCCAAACCTCTCCATGTGCAGTGCCAGGGAAGACAAGGCAGCTGCAGTCTGTGGGGGTGAGTGGGGTTAGCAGGCTGTGCTGACACTGATTTCTGTAGCTGATGGTGTTCCTGTTCCACTGGGGATGTTGTCCCCATGGGAGAGGAGCAGGAGCTGTCCAGCCTCGGGTGTGAGTGGCTCCTGGGGGTCAGGGGGTTGCTTTAATGTTCAGAGCACGAGGGGAAGGAATAGACTGATTTGTGTCTTTCCTAAGAAAGCTTGTAGGGACTGGAAAATGAGCCCTGTCTTGTCTAGCCCAGGAATAATAAATAAAAGCAGGTGTGAGGTGTTGGAATTGGAAACAGCTGGATGTGACGGATGTGATCCGACTGCTCTAGAGCTTCAGTCTTTAATCCCTGTGGCTCAGTGTGAATATTTCCCTCCTGATGCAATGCAGAAATAATAAATAGAACACAGCATATGGAAGGGTTCCTAGACCGAGGGAGGAGGAGGGAACCAACCCTCTCCACACTCCCTGTGCCCTGTCCATGTGTGCTCAGGAACCCTTCTCCAGGCAATCTGCTCATCCTCATCCACCTCTTCTTGGGATGGGCAGCAAGGAATGTCAGATAAGATAAAAAAACTGAAAACCTTTGGAATCTGCCTTAATTCCAGGCAGTATTTTTGGAGATGTCTGACGATCCCTCCCCGTGTTTGGTGTAGCTTTTGCACATAAACACTTCTTCCCAATTAAACACTGAACCATCACCATGAATTGCAGTGAAACGCCTCCTGTGCTATTAAAATGATCTGATATTCAATTAAAAGAGAATCATCCAGCCTTATTCTGTCAAATCCTGACCCTTGCATTCTGCCAGAGGGTGGGTTTGTCCACTGGAAAATCTAATTCAGAGAGTTCCATACAAGGAATGGGTGGGAAGAGCGATTCTGTTGATTAGAGCTAACGTGGTAATTGAGGTGACATCAACTGATTCATTACATTTGTCTGAGGCAGCATGATTCAAAAATAGCCACAGTGCAGTTCTACCCTCCCCAGCAATGGCTTTCTGTTTAACCTGGGCTTGAAGTGCTCTGAGTGTGGGGATGAGTCCCGGGGTATGGACGTGCAGGAGGCTGTAAAAGCAACAGCTCTTGGGTAAATGGCACGTGGGTTCTGTGCTTCGTGTTCTTTCCATTCCCAGTTTGCTGAGCTCCCCCACGGTCACCCCTGGGAGCTGCCTGGCAAAGCAGATCCTGTAGGGGAGCGTTGTGGCCCCCGTGGTTGTGCCGTGTCCTCTGGGCAGGTGGAGCCAAAGGAAACGGCAGAAACTGCTCATGGAGCTCAAAATCCTGGATTGGTAACAGGGAGCCAGTGTGGGGACTCGTTATACAGTCACACCTGCAGGTAAAGAGCATCTAAAATTGGAAGGTTTATTCCACTCATCTTTGATCCTGGTATTATTAGATTAGATTTGCATCATCCCACACAAGGCTCTGGAATGGGAGCAGACGAATTCCAGCCAGTGGATTCTTCACTCGAGTCACTCTCCGTGCACACAACTGCACCCTGTGTGCAGGGCAGCTCTGGGTGCTGAGGCTCTGTGTCCCCAGGCTCCTGGGAATAATTTACCTTTCATAAACTAAGAATATAAAAAAATCACTCAGCTCAAATCATTCCACTCTCCTGAACAGAAACTCTTTCATACTTCTGAAGTATTTGGAGGGTTTATAGCAAAATAAAGATCTGCCACCTGAAAGTTTTAATCTGTACCCAGGGGAAGGTTAAAACAGGAATGCAGATTTTTGTCTATTGTTGTAAGGGAACTGATAGTTTACTCAGAGGAATTAAGCCAATATTATCTAAAGTTTTATAGGCAGATACTGTACCAACATTGAGAAGCCAATTAAATATCCAATAGCAATCCAATTAAGTTATTTTTATAAGTAGATGAGAAATTACTGGTAGTTTATTTGTAGGCAGCAATTTAAGCAGATGTGAAAGGTTGCATTCTGCACAAAAGAATCTGAAGAATCTCAAGACCTTTGTTGTAAATAATCATTTAGTCTGGACATTTTTTTACCATAGAGACTCTGTATTCAGCTAAGAAATAAGCAGTGCATTGATTTTTCCTGATTTTATTTGATAGGGGAAATGGAGTATGAGTTAATTATCCAGAATTAACCTGTAAATTCTGTAAAATGTCTCCATCCATGAGAGTGTGGAGATTTACTTGTGTAGTCAGTATGACTTTGTGGTTTTCACCCTGAAAACTTGGAAAAATCAAACCCCTCTCTGTTGAATGTTTTTCAAGTGGAGGATAAAATCCAGCTGAGAGAAGAGCCATGGTTAACTCACTGAGACCTTGCAGGGAGCGTGTGGAATGTTCTGTTTGCTGCTTTGCTCCACGTGTAAAGCAGGAGGGACCCAGTGGCCAAGCCCACCAGGAAGGAGAGCTCTCCCTTTGAGACCTTTCCCAGGCAGCAGTGAGCTGGAAGTGCCTTCACAGGGGAGGAATGAACCTGTTTTCTTTCCCATCTCTAGTGCTCATTTGTACAATTTTGAGTGATTAACTCTGAAGACTTTTAAATCAAACGAGTGGCAGGTTCTGAGCCCCTCCCCTGCTGTATTTGATCCGTGGCTGCTGAAGTTCTAACAAAGAAAAGAGAAAATGATACTCCATTTCTAATTAAAGAAGTAATTTTCCTTTGCAAATAGACTTTTTATCTCAGCTGCAGTGTTAAGGATCAATGGGTTGTCACATGTATGTCTTTTTAATAAATGCCAGCTGAGATGACATTAAAGTGATAGACTGATCACTGTAATCAATGCAATTCAAAATTGCTTTATGTCTTAAATGAACATGGTTCCTTCCCGTGCTTCTCCTGCAGTTCACATTGTCTGAGCAGTGAAGTAGAAGGTTACATCTTGGTTTGAGGTAAAGCATGATGATGATGTTGATGATGATATGGGATTAGGATTTTTACAGGCAGGTTTGGCAGTTTAACTCCTGGCTTTGTGCAATCCAAGGGACCTCGCTGGAGACCCCTCTTGCAAAAAAACCCAACAAAACAATGAGGGAAGAAAACATTAAAGTGAAAGGAAATCATGTGAAGCTTCCCCTTCCATCCCCCTCCCATAAAGGACGGAGTGGCCAAGGCTTGCCATGGTTTTTCTTCTCTGAGCTGAGAACTGAGGCTCCAAACCCCAGAAATGACTCAAGGAGAGACCCCCAGAGCTGGGGCTGAGCTGAACATGTGAAACAGCAGCTGTGCTTGTGTTGTGAGCCTTTAGAGCCATGGAGTGGTGCCCTGGGCTCCTCACCCCCAGCTCCTGGGGATGCTGCAGGTGGGGAGCAGAGAGCAGAGCTCCAGGAGCCTTTCCCTGCCACCAACCCCCCGTGCCTTTAAAAGCTGTTGGTGCACAACACTTCAGAACTCTTGTCTGGTTCTGCATTTATTTTTTCAAACCCCCAGAGGTTCTGTGAAAACTCTCAGGATCCTTGTAAACCTTTTTATTTCTCTTAAAGCTGGCAGACTGACAGGCTTTGGTTATGCTTCGTGCTAAATTATTTATCTTCCTTTTCCCTCCCAGCCCTGACTTCTGAATCTTTAACTTGACTCTTGGGACGTGTAGGGTGGGTTTTTTGGTGGGTTGAGTTTTTTATTCCCGCTTTAAAGCGAAGCCATTTTTATCTTTTGTCTGTCGTGTTTTACCATAAAAAATGTACATGTAAAATTGGAATGTGTAAGTATGTTTAGGATGTGGAATCTGATGTTTTGTAATTGTAATTCAAAGTGTAACAAGATAACTAGGACATATAAACCATTTTATGTTTGCTTGGGTATGATTCTTACCACCTGCATTCAGCAGTGGGTCTCAGATTGATTTATTATTGTTTTAAATGCCATTTTATACTCGCTCATATCCTTTGTTATGGAACAGTCTTGAGGCTTTCGCCTCTAGGATCAAAATCTATTAATTGCCAATACCTTTTCAATGATAAAACAGTGAACACAAGTTGAATTTTAAATACACAGAGTGTTCAAAATGCTTCTTATTCATCTTGGATATTTTAGTCCCATTTTTCTTCATTCCAAGTTGTTGACACAGTAGATTTCCTGACCTTGCTCTATTAGACTCTTCAAATTCCATGGATGGTACTTGCTCTAATGCTTCTGTTTCATTTTTACTCACATTAGTATTAAGCAGTAACTTTCTGCTCCATTTTTGAAGTTGGTGACCTCTGAAGGATTCGGAACTCTGAAAGTTTCATCGGTGGAAAAATATCTGATATCATATTCTGGAAAGCCTATGGCTCATTAACTTATGTCTATTAATGGCTGCAAAATTCATAAACCTTTACATAATGATTTTCTTTAACTGGAGTACTATTAATTTTTATGGTAATTTTACTGTTATTTATGGTCGTCAGAAGAGTTGGCTGGAGAAGGAGATAATCACAGGGGGCTCCCAATTTGTGGGTCCTCTCTGCACTGTAGTAATTGTTGCAGGCTCTATTAAAGATTAAGGGGGTTTCAAGCTTTGACTTTATAAGGTGAAAGCAATTCTTTGAAGGAAAAGTTATATTATTAGTAGTGATTGGAACTGATCACTCAGAGCTGGAGTAATTTGCTCGTGATTTCCATTCAGTTTTACCTCTTCAAGGTAAAGCCCCCCTGGGCAGGGGGGTTTGTTTATCAGTGCCGATGAAACAGGGGCAGCACCTCAAAAACACTGGAATGGGATGGGCTTTAAGGTCCCTTCCCACCCAAACCATTCTGGGATGCTGTGGTTTAGGATGAGGTTTATGGACCTCTCTCAGTGTTCAGCTGGGGAATGAAGGATTGGGAAATGTTACAGCTGTGATTCTGGTATTTCGAGGAGTGCAGTGAAAGCTTCATCCATAACACCTCAAATATTGCCATTGTTGACGTCTTCTGAAGGAGACAGAAAAGCTCCTTGGGTGTACAGCAGGAGAAATTCCGTGTCTCTGCTTTCCCTCCTTTGCACACAGGATGAGCAGTCGCTAAAGTATTTGCTTTAAAAAAATAAGTTAACAGTCAGCCTATCTGGAATATATTTTTCAAAAGTTTGGAGTTTTTCCATTAGTGTGTAAGTACCAAGAAATATATCATAAAAGCCAGTTGGCCTCACAAACTTTGAATCTAATACCAGTTAATTGTATCAAGTTGCAGTTGTTTTAATGTTTTCTGGGTAAGGGGTCAGAGTTCCAGCAAACATGTTTCTGGAGTTGTTGGCAGCTAAAAGAGAAAGGCTGCTTTATTGCTTTTTCATAAATGCTCTGATTTCCATAGCCAAGAAAGCACCATTAGGGTTTTTATTATTTTTAATTTCAAAAATGCGTTAGAAAATATATTACACACGGACACCTGCGGGAGCAGAGGAGTTCTGAGATTCTGGAAACCAGCTCTGCTTTGGACAGACACGTTTTCTTTTATGTGCTGAAGAAACCCCCAAATTCCAAGCCCTTCATTCCTGGCTGTGTGGCAGTGCTAAAGCTGACGTAATGAGCATCTTTCTGCTCGGGATCATCTGGTCACATCTTCACTGGGCTCTTAAACCGAGACCAACCTTTGCTTTCATTGCACCCTCATTCCCACTTACGGCTCTTTAGAGGAATTATTAACAGAATTTGACACACGCCCTCATTTCCTAATGTTCATCTGCTGTTTTTCCCTTCACTTCTCGGTCTGTTCCATGGGCAGAGTCAATAACTTTTTAAGAGAACCTGCAGATGTAACTGTCAGCTCCTCTGGTCCCATATCGGGGCGGGATTACGTAATCACAGACATCAGAGCTGGAAAAAACCTCTGAGGTCATCCTGTCCATCAGCTCTGCCAGCTCCCCCTGCCTCCCTGCAGGACGCTCTCCAGCGAGCTGCTGAGCTCAGGCCTGGACAGTTCCTGAGCAGGGGCTGCAGAGCCTTTCCCAGGATTCTCCTCCTGAGGAACTCGCTGTTCTAACTCTGTCCCTGCCCCTGGAGGTCCCTCTGGACCTGTCAGGGACCGTCCTGTAAGGACAGGAATTCCCAAGAAACTGCATGGGAATTGTGAGGGAATATCCTATACATTTTCTATGTAAAAACTCCCATAAAACTCGAATTCTGATTTCTTTGTGTGTTTACCTAATGGTGCAAATCAGGAAGGCCACAAAGGATTGCACTGGAGCTCTGATTGCTGCGGGAGGGGGGAGTGTGTGAGAGCTGCACCCCAGCCCAGAGAGGGGACAGGGCCCCGCTGTGCTCCCTGCCCAGGGTGGGGTCACCTCACATGCCTTCTCTCTCTTCCACTTTCCCTTCCTCTTGAAGTGGCTTTCACTAAACATCTGGAACGTTTTTGCTCATCGACAGCATTTCCTCAGCTCGAGCCGAGCGCTGTCGTGATTGGGGAATTCCTACGGCTGAGATCAGCCAGAAAAGACTCAGAGAGCTTTTGGCTTCCCTTCCCTTCTCTCTCTTTTTTTTCCTAACAAGTGAAGAAGTGTGTCTGAAATGTGTGTAATGCCTTGTCTAACTGCACTGGAAAAATTAAAATTCCTTAAAAGGAATACAGCAAGCTGGAGGTTTGACTGGGAACCTTTGTTTATCTCTGAGGCTCTCAGAGCCGCTCCACCACAGGCTCAGGGACACAGGGAGACACTTCAGTGTCTGCAGCAATTCAGAGCTGAAAGCTCAGAGTGTGAACTCCACTTAGGAGTCCCAGTTCCTCTGGGGAGGTGTAAGAGAGCTGTGCAGGGATCGTGCACCTCTGAAAGGGGAGGCAAAGCTTTTTAACTTCAAACACAGCTGTTTAAAAACAAGTGAAGAGTCTGCAGGCTTTGGAATTTCCATGGGAATGTAGGAAGTGGAATATGTTTGTTGTATTTGGAATTGAACACTGAGCTGGAAACCCAAACTTTTCATGCTGTTCTTTAATAACACCGAGTGGTAATGAATTTTGTGTTTTGTTGCACCCAGAAGGAAGCCTTTCCCAACCCAAGGCCCTGTGAGTACGCCATTCCCCAGCCAGGAGAGGTTTGGAGCTGCAGCAGAGATGTGCCAAACCAGACAGGGAGTCTGGGAGCGTCAGGCATTCCATTTTGGTGACTTTTACACAAACCACCTCGTGTGTCTGTGCTGTCTGTGCTCACCACCAGCACAGCACCCCTGCGAGCACCAGTGCACTTGCTGTTGATTCTGAGCAACCCTGTGCTGTTACGCAGTCCAAGTCTTACCTAAAAAAAATACCTGCACACTTCCAAAAGGAATTCAAACTCCTCTTGCTTCCATAATCCCTTTCCTCAGAGTGTGATGATCTTAACATTTCTTTCCAAATGCTTTCTCGACTCTATTCCTCCTTGGCTCTCCTTGGTTGTGAAAAGCTGTTTTTGGTTTCTCAGCCTGATTTTTCACTCACATAGTTAATCTTCCTCTGGCTTCTGATAAGCTGCCAAATGTTTAAAATCTGCTTTGGTATTCCCTTGTAAAAGAGGTTGGATTTAGCAGAGTTCATCACTATAAACTATTTTTCAGTGCTCAGTGTTTATTTTGCTGTAAGGTCTCTCTGGTAAACGGAGGAACAAACCAGGCCCCGTTGTGCTGGTTCCTCCCTGTCAGGAGCATGAGGTGTCCCTGCTCCTCTGATGGACCCCATCCCTTCCTCTCCTCCTTTGGGATGATGCTGTGCAGGCTCAGTGGGGCTCCTGTCTCGGAGCTCTTGCAGCTGTGGACGGTGCTTGCAGCCCTTCAGATGCTGTCAGACAGGCTGCAGGCTTCGTGTAGATCCTCCTGGAAATGCTTCAGATGAACCTGCCTCCATCTCACCCAGCAAACTCTGCTCCTGACGTGGGACTAACACCCAGGATTTCTTCACTGCCTCTGCCCCTGGGTTGTCCCTCCAATAATTTCACCCTGTGATAGTTCTTGGTGTTGTACCTAACTTTGTGGATTTTTTTTTTTTTCAGAAAATACTCATCACTCACAAAACACTTTAAATTAAACCTTTTAAGTCTCAGTTGCCTTTGCTCCTCCATGCACTGATTTCTTTAGAACTCTGAAATGGCTTCGCTGAACGTGCTGGTGGACTGACCTGCAAATGGCTGGAATCTGGATCATCCACAGGCTCTGGAATTGCCTCCAGTCTCTGTAATGCAAAAATTAATCAGAAGTGATATGTAGAAACCAAATCTGCCTTCTAATTCTGCTGATTGCAGCATAACTGGAGTTTACACAGTGACAGAAACCGTGTAGTCATGGGGTTGTTATGATAACATTGCATGCTAAGGGGAGCCCAGCTCTCATAACGATGGAAAGCATCACTCCCTGCGATACAGACGTGTGTCTGCTGGTGTTCCAAGTGTCCCTGGGTGGGGCCATCAGGAAAACCAAGAGCAGCTGTGCTGGTGAAACAGGGCAAATAAAAGTCTGAGTTATTGTTAACACATGGACCCGTGTAACGACCCCGGTTTGGTCCCCGCCACGAACAGAGCCCCTCTGGGTGTGTTTGTACTCCAAACTATGTCATAAGGAAAGATTACCAGTTCTGGAAAGGGACCTCTTCCTTGGGATGAAGATTTCATTTCCTTGCCTGGTACTCCTGGAAAGCTTCCAGGGAGCTGAAAGCACAATAAACCCCTCACAGGATGGTGTGCTACAGCCTGACCAGTGTCCTGTCCAACCAGCCCAGCAATCAGGGCCAGAGGAGCTGCCAGCAAGGCTGGGCTCTTGGGAAGGAACCTGTGCTCTGGGAGTGAGGCTGAAGAGCTGGGGAGTCCTTGCACTTTGGGAAGTTTGTGCTCTGGGGGAAAAAAAAAACAAACCTAAGTCTTCCAGGAACATTTTTTCCTCTGCTGTAGGAAACAGTCATTTTTCTCAAATTAAGGAGAAGTTTTTCTTTTATATGAAAGAATTTCATTTTCACATCTCCCCCCTGCTCTTTTTTTGCAAATAAAATGTTTTGGCCTTTCTGGCTTCTCCTCTGCCCAAATCCCACCATGCAAGTCATGGGGGCAAATCTGCACCCACTGACAACTGAATCATTTCAGGAGGTGAATAAAGGACACCAGCTCGTGTCAGTGGGACTGCAGGGGTTCTTATTGAAAATCGTGTTTAGTCAGTTTGTCAGGGGGATGTTTGTACCCCCAGTATGGCCCTTTATTGAGCCATCCTACCCTGAGCAGCTCCTCAGTCCAGGTCCTGTACTTGAACACCATGAAAAACATTTTCCCCTATATAGACCTTACATTCATAAAGCAGGGGGTCTTCTCCAGGAATCCCAGCAGCAGTGAAATTCAATGCTCATCCTTGCTGTGTTTCTTTCTTTTTATATTCTGTGATCCATTGCCATGTATACTCCCGTCCTCCTCTATCCACCAAAACTGTGAGCTATTTATCCTCTCCCCACATTCTTTCCTGCAGGGTACCCTGCATTTCTGTTCTCCTCTGCAACTCTGACCTCTCTGAAGGGGCTGTGGGTGTTTAACTGGGATTCCTTGAAGAGGAAGAGACAGCGAGCAGGAGCTTTCCTGTGCCCCCCAGCTGCCTTGCTGGCAGAGTCAAGATCTGGTTTGGTTCCTGAAAGGTGCCATTGTTTGCAGTGAGGGCTGTGAAACAGCTCCCTGTGAGTGGCAGTGAATGGGAGGGCAGCTGGGCAGGCAGGGATGGCTCCTGAACAGCTCCCAGCTGTGCAGGGGGGGCAGATGTGGGGATTGGACCCCCCTGCTCAGGGACAGAGCACGGGAACTGCTGCTGTTCTCAGCCTGTTCTCAGCCTCCCTGCTGTTCTCAGGGAGACACTCAGGTGCCCTTTCATTCTATTCCCAAAAGGAATGCCAGGTTTTATCCCTTGAATTCACTGAGCAACACCACACCTTTATCTTGAAGACATCACACCCATACTGAGTTTGTGTCTTACTGTTTGCTTTCACATTCTCACATTATTTATTGGTTGGGCGAATATTGAACCAAAATTTAAAGTTTGGGGCTTTCTGAGGTTTGGTTTAATTAGGGGGAGGGTGTTAATCCACAAAGTAAAAGAGCTTCAAGTATCACTCAAAACTCCTGCAACAAATAAGGAATAAATTTTAAGGGAACGGTTCAAAGTTCCAGGGTCTCAAAATTTAGAGACAGACAAGACAGGAATAGAAGAGAGACCAAAATTTATTTCACATCTGTTATGGAAACGAGCAAAGTGGGAGACAGCTGAGAGCTTCCTAAAGTTGCACTTCATATTTTTCTGGAGCTGGAGTTTGTGGGAAACCAAGAGTTAGAAGCTGAGCAGCTGCTAATGCTGAGGAAGGGCCTTTTGTCAGGATCATTACCTTATACCCTGGGGAGGGATCTCGTGTTGGGAAAAGGAGGAGTGGGACAGCTCATGCCTTCTCTGCAGGCAGCGGCCTGGGGGTGCACGAGTGTCCTTCTGTAACTCCCCTGAGGTCAGGAGCCCCTCAGGAGGGAATGGGGTGTTGCACGAGCCTCTCTCCCCCACAGTAAATCCTGGCCCCGTTTGACTGATGAGAAAATGTTGGTGAGCAAAGATAAATTTGGGGTTGTGTTCTCCAGCCCCTGGGCAGCAGCCACGACAGAAACTACCAATTCCCTGTGCCTTCCTGCTGCCCTCTGCGCTCTGGGAGCGGCAGAAGTGCTGCTGATTTCTGAGGCAAAGCTGTTTCCCAGTGAACTTTCTCCTTCAGCTTAAGCTGGTGAAAAGGAAAATAGTGCTGGTACAAAGGAATAGGTGGTTAGAGCAATAAGTTAAGCTGTGGGGCTCACGGTGGGAAGATCATCAAATCCTTCTTTCCTGTAACAGCCTGTTCTTGTGCTTCAGCGAGAGGATATTTGAGAACTGGGCTCAAGCACAAACCTCCAGCTGCTCTCTCCCAGACAGCGGAATGCTCCCAAAATACAGGCCGTGGGTGGCCCAGAGTCTGTCACTCGAGGTGCTGATGGTCCCTCCTGCACCCACTGCAGTGACTCAGGGACAGAGAGCCCCCACAAATGGCAGAGAGCAGCCTGGACAGCTCGGGGGGAGCTGGGAGGAGCAGCACAAGCTGTCACTGGGCTGGGAGTGGGAACAATTGCCTTTTCCAAAGGCTGGGCTTAGTTTTATAGGGTGGGAGTTCCTGTTGGGAATAAGTGCCATTTGCATGGTGCTTTCAACAGCCCGTGGTTATTTGAAGGCTATAAATAAAATAGGACAAAGGCAGCTACCTGCATGGAGTCTGGAAGTGTTTTTGGGAGGGAGAGGAGTTTGTCCTCCAAGCAGACAGACCTGATTTCATTACCCCATCCCTGTTCCCAAAGCCCTGGAGTTGAATCATCCCCAGAGCCTCTGCTGTGGTTCCAAGAGCTCTTGAAATCAGGGGGGTTTGATGTGGAGAGTCTGAGATGCCATTGGGGCCAGACCTGGTTCTTCCCTTGAGCCCAGTTCTGAAGTGCTGCCAGCAGTCTGAGATCCCTCCCTGGGCCTGCAGAGCAGGACATCAACTCCTCTGGCCCGAGGAGCTGATCAGCTCGATGGCAGAACTCAAAGATCAGGTGCAGAATGCATCACAAACCCACTCCTGCTTGTGCACACACATGGCCACTCCAACACACATGTCTGCTCTCCAAAATACTTGTCTCTACCTGAAACTACATGCAGCCACAATCCTAACTTTGGCCCAAAATAAAAACAGGTAGATGATACTTGTAAATAAACATACCCCAGCAGAGAGCATTCCATGAACACGTACCTGAGCCCAGGCTCACAGTCCTCGTCCTCCTTTGCTTCCTCCAGAGCCACCTCCAGCACACCAGTCCCAAGCTGATGATACTCAAACATGTGTGCTCACATCAACAAAAAATACTTCCACAAATAAACTCCGTGGGCACATCCATACACTGCAGTAAAAGTGCTCCTCAGCATATTTACACACACACAGTCTCACTGCTGGGAAGAACAAAACCCCACACAGGCAGCACATCCACACACACAAGACAGGAATCACTCAGCAGCTCCAGTGTTTTTGCTGGCAGGAGAACGTCAGTCACTGAGCAGCCTCCAAACAGATGTTTGATTGTTTTTGGGTTGTGGTTTAATTGTTGGATACTGTTCCAGCGCTCAGAGGGGATCGAAAATACTCCAGGTCTGCAGCTGCAGCAAATGCCAGCCTTGAAACAAGGCGGATTCTGAAATCATTGCTCGGGGGGAAACTGCTTGCACAGGAAACCTCAGCCAAACTCTGCATTAATACCTCTTTGAAGTCAGAAAATTAATCTCTGCCATTTAAAAAAGTTCTGTTTTTTCAGGGCCTTTTGTAAGTTTATCTAAGACAAGCCAATTCCTTCTGGGCAACTGTGACAGTTTATTGACTTGCCCAGGCTTAGAGACTTTACTGGGCCTCTCTTCGTTTTCCAGAAAATCTTCCCTGGATTGTGTCCTGCACTTCCAGGCTCCTGGTGGAAGTGAGAAGCAACTTATTAGCCAGTCTCTTGGTTGCCAGTCAGGTTTTACTTCAGTAAAAGACTTCCTCAAGATGATTGACCTTTGTGAGGAAGGATGGCCTGCAGGATGTCTCTGCTCCTCCAGCCACACGAGGTAGCAGGATGCAGTTCCTGGGCATGGATTTTGGGATTGGTGGCAATCCCAAAGGAGGGTGTGGGACAGATGCTCCACGTTGAGCTCAGGTTTGTGGGCAGGACCAAACAGAAGGGAGGGGAAAACTGTTCTCTTGAGGTCTAGAAATGAGGGACATTGGGAGATATTCAGAGGATGTCCCAAAGAAAACTTCTTTGAGGACAATCAGCATAAAATGTTGTGTAAGGTCTTTGTTATCTGCAGTGCAAATGTAGAGCAGGTAACTGTGGGTTCCTTTGGGACAAGACACCAACAACTTTCAATATCTTGTGACTATTGTGAATATGAATGAATCCTTTCTCTGTTCTTTTGAAAGAGGGATATTTCCTGAAAGGAAAAGTGTGGGCCCATGCCCTGACACCAGTTTTCCTACTTTCACCTGGCATTAAACAGCCCAGACAGAGAGTGAATCATTCCTTTGGTTCTCTAAACCAATCCTAAAATGTGCATGGAATGAAATATCCTGAAAAGACAGGCAAGGAAAGAACAAATTGCTTCAGGGCAGGGTCTGTGTCGTTGCCCACAGGCACATGGACTGTGTTGTGTCCCATGCAGTGCTACCCTGACAACCCCAGACTGCAGTGCTGGAGATTTAATAGGTGTCAGGAGCAAGGGCTGGAGCAACAGGCTCATGGAATGACCTCATGGAAGTGCCTTGGTCAGCCCAGGTTAGGTAAGGCTCAGCACAGCTGTCTCAACTCCATTCTCCATTGCAGACTTCCTCAGCTCTCAAGTTTGGGCCCTGCATGGGGGTTTTTTTCACTGACATTTTTCCATTTCCATTCCTCTCCTTTCCTTGGAAAAAAAGAACAACTATAATTCCAATATTTGTTCCAGCTTCTGTAAACTAGCACTGCTGCTGCACTGACCTGTCCAGATGGTGCTCCTTTCAGCTCACACAGACCAGTCAGGAAAGTAAAGAGGATGAAGCGTAAACCCTTTAAAAATCCATCCTGTTCAGTCTGGGGGACAGAGGACAGCAGTGGGACCTGCCTCAGAGCCAGGGTATTTCCCTGCTGGATTTCTGTAATAGCTTGTTTTGTCTTCCTGTGGTCTGATATTAGATGATAGTTCTTTAATCTTTAATCTTTTCTGAAGCAAACCCCATTTCCTTGTCATCTGCACACACACCATCTCACTGTGATGTATTCACTTCCAGACCCTGATAGAATATAAAATAAACATTTTTTAAATCGCTTTCCACTTCATCCATCATTCCTTCCAGGTCTTGTGACTCTCCCAAATCTAATTCTTGACCTCTGTGTTAAATCCTCGTTGTGTTTCCCCTCCAACAGCTTTACAGCTAGGTTGCTGCCTGTCCTCTGATTACCAGCCCTTTGCTTCCTGACATCAGCTGCAGGATTTTCAGCAGAATGCTGAGGGCTCCTTGCTGGTTTCCTTCTCCAACTATTTTCCATGTTGTGGTAATTCTTCTCTGCCTTTCTGAAACTCGTCAGCATTCCTGGAAAACCCCCAGAGCGCAGAGAGGGAAAGGCAGAGGAAAGGCCATCAGTGCCCAGGTAAAGTTGGTTGTCTGCAAGGACAACAGACACTCCTGAGCTTCATCAAAAATCAAAGAGCTTTCCTGAACACCAGACCTTTCCTGTTCTGCAGGAAAGCCCCAAACTTCAATCCAGGGAGCCAGATTCTCAATTACTTTTAAATTCATCCTTAACAGTTTAATGGTGCCAAAACCCAGCAACAGATAAAACTCAAAATGGAAAATTCCTGGCGTAGGAAGAATAATTTATACTCTACTTTATACATTTTCTGAAAGAAGATTTCAAAACAAAAAAGAGCAGCGGGGGAAAAGGCTAATCCTGTGGCATTGGGGGAAGAATGGAATGGTCCCTCACCCAGGACTCCAGCAGAGCACAGGTCAAGTGGGTCTCAGCCCTGTTACCACTATATTTTTATTAACCTAGGAAAATATTATCACTTCCTCCATGGCTTTTCAGCCAGGCCATGCCCAAATGCCAAATAGAAGCCAAATTTCAAGGCAGACTGAAGGGTAGGTTAAGGTTGAATGGTCCACTATGGTGGAGCTTCGCTTCTTCTCCTGTTCTTACAGGTGGAACCAGGTGGAAGGAACCTGGGAATGCTCAGCCTGATCCGTGCTCAGAAGTTTCCCAAGGTTTTCAGTCAGTCACTCGTAGCAAACTTCCAAAGCCTGACTACTTAGGGAAAAAGTTGAAGGAGTTGGTTCAGGTGACCTGATTCAGTTTTGTTCCAGAGCTGGAACTGAGCTAAAGCTGCTCAACCCTGATCCCAGTGCTGTCCAAGTGTTTGGTTACACAAGTTCAGCTGAGCTGTAGTTCTTGAAAGAAACACCTCTTTTCCTGGTCTAGACAAAACCAAAGGGCTTTAAACCACAAGTAGAAAGGACCAGGTTAAGACAGGCCCAAGTAGAGGCAGGACAGAACTACTGTGCCTTCCTCAGAGCATGTCTTAAAAGTAACAAAGAAAAAAGTCAAACAAATCTGTGCCCTGTGCTGTTTCACGTGGCTGGTTGGTTTGTTAAGCCAACCTTGGAAATGAAATCAAAACCAGAACCCCGTTTTTTCCAGCACCAACTCTTCAGGTCCAGGAGCATATGCACTTTGCAACAATTACTGCTAATCCTGGCCTCGCTTTCTGCTCTGAGAAGCCACTTCAAACATGATTCCTCACAGAACCAGGATGTTTTCCCCCCCTCCCACTTTCTCCCTCCTCTGCAGCGAAGTTTTCTGCAGGGAGGATCCTCCTCATGGCCAAGTGATGGAGCGTTAATGGATCTGCTGCTCCTGCCAAAGGCTCATCCAGAGGGAGGTGCTGTGCATGTGCTGGCTGCAGGGCAGCTCAGGGAGGGGAAAAGCTGAATAACTGATGCTCTATCCAAGGCCCTTTTAATTCTTTCCTGTTTGTTTTTCTCCCTCCTGTGGCAGCATTTAGTCATCTCCTCACAGTGTGTCTTCGAGAAGGGAAGGGATGGGAAGGGAAATGGAATGTTTTCCAGGAAGACATATCATTCTTCCCAAAGTGGGTTATACAAATTAGAGTTTAAGCAGATCAAACCCGCAGGGCCGGGCTACTGAGAACGTTCCACGCAGCAAATGCTGCCATAAGGGAAGGGAGAACGTCAGAGCTCATCTCCCAGACGGCTCTCAGAAAACACAGTGTCAGCACATCTAATTCTTTACTCCTTGGAGACATTTTTTGACTCATTTCATTGGAAATTGGCTTGAGACAAAGAAGTAATGCGGAGAAATCTGGAGAACTGGGTGTAAACTGCAAAGAAAGGAGGAGGCATGAAGGAAACTTGGAAGGGACAAGCAATTAATCCAAGCATTAATCCTGTCTTTGCAAGAGCACCACCACCCAGGAAGGGGGATTTGTGCAGTTCTTACTGGTGGTGGCTCCTACCAGTAACATCAGGTCACATTCCCCCGCAATGGAGGGTCCCATCCTGCTTCTAGTGATACAAGGATTGATGTTTTAGTGTTGGTGAGCCGAGGATTCAGCTGGCCCCGGGGAGAACATGGATAGGGATCGTGCTGGGATTCAGTTTCCATCACTTCTCTCCAACTCTTCTCGTGCCATCCACGCCAGAACCCCCAGTGCACCTCGCACCCATGATGGTTCAGACTTGCCTTAAAGCCACACAAGTAAAACACAGTCTTTAGGGGAGACTAGTAAAACATTAAAAAAAAAAAAAATAAACAAGAAAGGTTCTCACAGATCTAAGATATAATTACTTGTGTTTGCACTGATGCAAACATTCTGTCAGATTTAAATGAGTATAAATGGTTGTTCAAAAATAAAGGAAAGGATTCTTTTTCTTTTTTTTTTTTTTTTTAAAGAGCACAGTCTGCTCTAATGGGATCTAATAACTCTTAATAGTCTTCTATAAAAGTAATAGTGCACTTAAATCTCCACTTGGCAAGAATCCGGGGCAGAAAAAAGTGCATTTTAAAAATGGGAACAGCTCAAGGCTGCATGTTCCCAGCCAGCAACGACAAGCTGAAACAATACAAGGAATCCAGATAATGAAGCACATATGTCTCTCCAGGACCACGGAGGGAACAGCTTCCTCATTTACGCAATCCAGAGGGAAAATGGTCCCCCCAGTGCAGCACCTGAGGTGAAGGGCTGAGGCCTGGCAGCGAGATGAGCACTCTCCTTGTGCTTTGATTTCTTGTCTCTCTTTCCTTCCCTGGTACATGCATTTTGGAGAGCAGGCACTCTGGGAAAGCAGGTTAAAGCCAGCCCTGGAAATGCGTGAGGCTCATGGCAGGAGGCCTGGATGGAGCATCTGGCCCAGCCCGTGAAGGAGCTCAAAAACACGTGTTTAAAGTTTAGAAGGGATGGGTGTCTTGTGGCAGAGCCTCTCGACAGAGGCAAGGAGAAGGAACCTGTGTCAGTGGCTCTCTCAATACTTTGAAGTGGCTCCCTCAAGGTGTTTGTCTTGGTGGTGCTCTGGGCTCAGCCCAGGCCATGGGAGGGGGATTCACTGCAGGTCTGCTCTTTGCCCTGCTGCAAATGCCTGTAAACCTGCATTTGCACTGTCTAGCTGTAGAATATCCAGGGTTAAAAACACCTTTTTAACCCTGAATGTAGAGGGGAGAGGTAAACAGTGAAAATACTGAGCAAAATCCAGGAGGTGTTTCATTTCAGGATGTACTTGAATGAAAAGCAGCACATTTTTCATTCCAAGTTTTAAAGGCATCTCTCGTTCGTAATCAACGCAAAACACTCCCCAATCTACTGCTCTAAAACAAAAGGAGGCAACTTGTGGTTGTATATTTAGGAAAATGAATTCCACTTGAATTGAGAGAGGGGTTTTCTCTTTCATAATGGGAGTAAGAAATCCCTGCAGAGCAACGAGGAGCAGATCCCATTAACTGCAAAGGCCAAAGGGGGAATTGACAACTGAGTGATTTGGCCACGGAATGAGGTGAACTAATTTGCAGAGGAATGAGGATTTCTGAGCAGCTGGTGGCTGGCCTGCCCATGGCAGCACGGCTGAACTGCACACAGACACGAGGATTTGGCTCCGTGGATGGCGAACACCAACAGCCCCAGAACTCTCCAGTGGCTTGGAGTTGACAGAAATTCTCTGCATTACCAAAGATTTTCTTTTTCATTAAACTAAGCTCTCCTTTCCTACCCAAATGTGTTCCTAGCTCTGTTCAAAGCAGCGGTGAACAAAGACCATTCAGGCACAGGGCCACAGATGTTTCCCCTGTTTGTGTGATCTACGAGGAGCAGATATTATTCCATGCCGTGTTATCTCAGAGATTAATGATGGACAAGTTTCAAAAGGTTTGAAATTTCCAAATAATTGATTTGGAGGAACTCCCACAACAACGAAGCTTCTCTGGGTCTTGTCAGAACTCTCTGTGCATGGTGGGTCTGTGTGAGCAGCCAGGGGTGACTGAACAGCAAAGGGAGCCCTCGGCCCCTGCCAGGGCAGGAGGGTACGAGTTAGGCAGCACATACAGGAAAAGAAATCACTTCTGCCACTTCTGTGGAACGAAACAGTTCCAGAGAATTATGTTCCCTAGGAACATGTGCTCATTTTCCAGAATCATTCTGATTCTGATTTAGTGGAGGGGAAAAACATAGCAATTTAATCTTTTAAATATTGTCATTTTATTACCTGAAGTAGACTTGGATGAGGAGTCTTTTAGAGATGTCCCTTGATTTAACAACGATGAGGACACAGAGCCTGCTAATTAGTTACACTGAAATGTTCTTCCTACGTATTTTTGTTTTTGGAAAAGCAATGGAGTGGAATTCTGAAATGTGTATTCTTGCTTGCTAGAATCAGCTGCCTTCTTTCTGAAAGCATTTTGTGAGAGAAGGGCTGAGGAACAGGAGAAATAACAGGCTTTACTCCGGGAGTGTTAATTGCCATTTCTCATTTGTTGCTATTCTCCTGCTACATCAGCTTGCATACATAAAATCATAAAATCCACAATTTTAAAAGTTGTTGCCATTAACTTCTTGTTTTGTGGAGGTGGCTAAATGGCAAAGGATTGAGTTCTGAGAGAGCTGCTAACAGAGAGAAGTGAGGTCTCTAAGGAGAACGAGCTCTCAGCTCTAGTTCCTGCCTATCTTTAGTCAGGATTACAGTCAGAACAAGCAGCCAAGTGATGTGGTGCAAGAGGACAGAGAACTGATTTGAATTTGTATCAAATGGAAAACAAGGAGAGCCAGAGCAACTTCTCCAAGTGCTGTAAAGCTGGAATAAACCTGGTGAGGCCAAGGAAGGAACAACAAACCGGAGACAGGAATGGAGGCCATGGGATGTTTTACTCCAGCCAGTTTTGTTCATTCTTCTGTACTTTTATCTCCTTCTTTCCGTTCAGTCGAGTGCTCCAAGGTGGTTTTTCCCTTCTCCCTCCCAGCTGCACTGCAAACAGGGGGAGCAGCTGATGGTGTGGCTGCTTCCCCCTTTGGCCTCAGCTCAGCCAAACCTTCCCTGCAGTATCAGCCCCAGCAAATCCTCTGCCCTCCCCTCAGACCAAGATTCTCCAGCTCACAGACCCAGCGTCCTGCACCGCTCTGCAGGCAACCAGCTGGATGGAAAGGGGGATCTTCCACTGCCAGGAAACTTGATTACCAACGGCCCAGGAGGAAGGATGAGTTACTTCACTGGAAATGCATTTCCAAACCCTAAATGTATTAAAAAGATGAGTTTGTTTTTTTCAGCTGCTGTCATGAAGGAAAGCACTGTGTGGGAGGACAGGCAATGTCTTTGAAAACTGCTCAGCCTATTTATGGCCACTGTCAAAGTCAGATTAATGATTTTTTATCAAAATGGTACACAATTAATAATTTGCCATTATCCTTGTAGTTTGGTTGGAAGTAATAACCACATCAAGCTCTGGGTTTGCACATCCTGGGGCCTTCCAAGGCAGTAGTTGTGTCTCAGTGCTGTGAGAGCTTTAGTAAAGCTTTGTGGATTTAATCAAATGTTATATTGTAATTTTACAGTGCCTTTAAACTCTCAAAAAATTCAGACCTCTAATCTCACTAATCCACAAATGAAGAGCAATTTTTACACCGTATCTTGTGTAGTCCTATTTTTTAGTCAAATTAGATGCAAAACACCACTCCTAATATAAATTCCCGTTTTTTATTACCAATTTCTTACATCCCTTTTGTGCAATTTAAAATGATGAAATGAAATGTGGAGCCAAACCCTGTGCACCCACCCACTCATGCCAGCCCAGCAAGGCAGATCTGCTCCTTGCCCAGAGCTGTGGGCAGTGCAGGGGGCAGGGCTGGGCCAGCAGCCTCTCCCACGGGAATAGACTTGGTGCATCCACAGGGATGCTCCATCCCACCTGGAGGAGTCTCTGACTGTCTTCAAGAGTCACCTTGAGAGCCTGAGAGCCCAACCTCACAGTCTGTGCAGAAATTGGGGTGGGAATAACGAAATGCCCTCGTTGTGTCTCCAGCAGGGTTGGTGATCCTGGGCTCCCAGAGCCTGCTCAGATCCCAGGGATGGAGCTGCTCCTCCCAATGGCTCCATTCCCGGGCTCTTGGCAGCTGCCCTGGTCAGGAAATTGTAACGGAGCAGAGACATAACAGAGACATTGCAGGGAGAGCTGTTTACATTCCTGGAAGGAAAGCTGCAGGACCACTGAGTGCAATCCCACAAAGCTCCTCGGCTGAAATTCCTGACCATTTCCTGCAGGCTTTGGCTGCTCGGGCGCTCTCGGCTCAGACATCCCCAGGGATGCCTTTTAAATTCGGGACACACTCCCACCTCCTCAGAGTTCAGTGGGGCTCAGGTCAGACCGTGGGGTTTGGGTTGGTGTCGTCTCCAAGTGGAGCCACCTGAGCCGGGCAGCAAATTCCTGGGACAGAAGGACAAAAGGACAGAAGGATGGAAGGACAGAAGGACAGAAGGATGGAAGGACAGAAGGATGGAAGGATGGAAGGACAGAAGGACAGGAGCTCTCTGAGGCTGTGTCTCCCTCCAGGGTGGATCTCACACTCTGTTCATGCAGAGGAGAAGGTGTGTGTGTCACCAGCTCTGTGACCCAAAGGTCTGATGGGGCTGGATGTGAGAACACAGTGTGGGGTTTATTTGGTTTATTTCTGTTCTGTTTTGTTGTTAGTGATTTCACAGGAAGGATGCTGTTTGGAAGGGGAGCAGTGCTCACTGCAGGGACCTGTGGGGTGTTTGCCATCCACGCCAAATGTAACTGGCTTTCAGAGTTTTGTGTCACTGCCTCACCATCATCCATGAGATCCAGCGCTGGGAGTTGTTGTGTTTACAGGAGACAAATTTCTGGGCTACAAAGTACAGAGCTGAGACCCTTCATTTTGTATGAAAAACAATATAATCTGATATTTTTGTTCAAATCATTGCAGTGTCTGGACATTCAAGCTGAAGAACCATTCCTGAGGTGTGAGCTGGGTTTGGTAATGCCTGGAGGAGGCCAGTCCATCCAGGGCTGCTTCGAGGAGTAGTTCCAGTGTAAAGCACCACTTTCAACTGCTTTGTAATTTGTTTGCACTGTTGGCTTCTCCCTATTTATCCAAGGTGTGGTGGAGGCAGTAAAAAGGTCAGGCTGAAGCTTGTGAGGAGATTCTTTCCTGCACACCACAGATAATCAGAGTCCAAATCTTAGAGCCCTGGAAACCAGCAGCACATAACTTACAGACTGCACCAAGTGTGTAACCTTGTTGTACTTACACAAAGTAATTTCATTTTGATTGCCTATTGAATAAGTCTGATTATTCTTTAAGAGTCACTCTGGAATGGAGCCTGAAGGTACAATATAAAATAATTGAATTGAGTGTAAAGTTCCAGCTGGTAACCTTGTCAGTAATTCGAACACAGATCTTGGATCTGTAATTTAGAGAGCTGGGGATGGGAGTGGGAAGTGGGTTCTACTAACACTTAGAAACTTACCCCCTCCTTTCTCCCCCCACCAGTGCAACTTCTGTTCTTCCCAAGCAGCTGATTTTAATGGGATTAACGTACCAGTTGATGGCAGCACACTGGAATGGGAACTGTGTGGTTGGCTCAGATTTATATCAGGCTATATCACAGTATGAACTTGAGGAATGATTTCCAGGAGACCAATTATCACACTGCACTGAACTGCACCGTAGCTACAATCAGTGGAATGACAGGATTCTTCTTTGTCTTTTCCAAGCTATTTGTTGCAATTTTTGAGCCCCTTAGTGAAATCCTAAAAAAAGAGGAATCCTAGAGCTGCAGTCAAATGTTCTTTAAGAAGTGACAAAATACACTGTCACTAATATCCTGGAGAATAAAACCCAGGCCCTCAGTACTTCTGGAAGTGGATTTGAGTGTGTCACAATTTGAGTTTTGGCAGCTGCTGTCCCTGGGCCGGGCTCTATGCTGCTCTGAGGAGAAGCTGCAGTGGATCAACTGTCACACAGCTCATTCTTGCCCCTAAATTCAATTTTGGGGGGGGCACCAGCCCCTCAGACCTGTCCTCCAGCACCTTCTCACTTCACAGGTGCTCCAGCAAACCTGGACAAACTGGCTCCAGGAACACAGGCAGGACTTCAGGAGCTCTTCTGTTCACTGGGACAGCTTCGGAGAGAAGCTGAAGTTGGAATCACCTGGCTGTGAACTGTTACCCAGTATTCTGTCCCAGTTTTACCTTGTGCATAAATGAGTGAGAAATTTCGCTTGCAAATCCAGACAGCTCCCTTTTCAAAGTCTAAATTATTAATAACTACTATAGTTATCTCATGGAGAAAACAAAATACTGAGGAATTGAAAATTAGTGCTATTTGGGATGTGGAGATCACGCACAGTTTGATTCACGTTGCTGAAAATCTGCATTCAGCTAGAAATGAGTTTATCCACCTTTGTTTTTCAAAATTTAGGATGCACTTTTCTTCTGCTGCAGAGGCAGCTTCCTCACTGAGACATATCCAAACGTGGAAATCAACTTTTTGGAAGCATCCAGATAAGTGGGATGTTGCTGTGGCATTTTGGGGGCCTCCTCATTCCCCAGGCTCTGTGTTGCTGAGGTGCCAGGCTGGGGCACAGAGCAATGGGCCATCCTGGTCTTCAGATAATAAGGTCAGCGTCAGTAGGATGTCATTTCCCACAAATGACAAGTGTTCTAATTAGAAGGGTTTGATTTTTAAACCCCATTTGAAGTAAATGTTTTCTGATCGAAACAGGAGAGACCAGTCATTAATAAAATCTAATTCACGACTCGGCTTTAATAGCTGGTAAATTTGCCAACTGGAGGCACGCTACAAACCCCCACGTGTGTGTTTTTGGTGCCTTCCTTGGCCCCCTGCCACGAGCCACCGTGAGTGACACCCCCACCTTGGTTCCCCAGCTCTGCCTCGTTCCACGAAGCGCTTTGAGGAAGCGGTGCCAGCCATCCCATGATGCCGTTATCCCTCCCTCCTCCTTTGATAGCTCCCTTCTTATGTCCCAGCTGGTATTCCTTGGAGCTTTGCCTTTGGTAAACTGCCATATATTCTTTGCAAATATGCCACAGCTATTCACTTTTCCTTCTGCAAATGACTCGCATTAGCTTCTATTGTTGCTGCATGTCAGGGAGAATATAGTTCCTTCAGCTCACTAGCTGCTATTATTTTTCTCTAGCTATTTTCCATTAAGATGCATTTCCTCCCAAATGTTATGAAAATATAATTTTTTTTTTCGTTTACTTAGAATTTGTAAAGCTTTTCCCATGGATAAATGTCTCCCACAGGAGCGAGCACAGAGAGTGTGAGAGGTGGTTGTTGTTGTTCTTTTCCATCTGAAATGCATTTCCCCCTCCTCCCTCTTAAATTTCTGTACGTGCCTGCCCCTCTTTATGGGTACACGTGGGAAGCAACTGCTCTGGGAAGGAAGGAGCATCCAGTGATAGGTACCTGTGTTTGCAGGGAGAAGGGACAGCCTGGGAGTATCTGTGGATACTGCACTGGGGAGGAAGGCGAGTGTGTGTGTCCACGAGCAGTGGGAGAGCAGCACTGATCTCCTCTGGGGTACAACCAGGCACCCCAGGAATTCTGTGCTTTCAGATCTGGCTGAAGCTAACCCAGACAGTTCTGCTAAAGATAAGAACTCCTCCCGAGGCAGTTGCAGGGGGGAGTCCCAGGCAGGGAAGGACTCCCAGCTGCAGGAAATGATGGTAACTCCGGTACAGCCCCGATTGTTTCCTGCACCATGTGCTCTCCAAGAGTGCAGAGAGCCCTGAGCCTCTGCTGGGCACAGGGACACAGAGCAAACCTCACCCAGGAGCACGTTCTGAGGGAGTGAGTCAAGAGCAGAGAGGAGTTATCTCCAGACACAACACAACACCAGCAGGAACCAGGGTCTAACGCAGGCGCTGCAGCTCGGGCAGAGCTGGAGGGTTTGGAACCAACGCTTTTCACAAGGGTTATCAGGGAAGATAACCTTGCAGGGATGGGGCACTCTGTGTTCTGGTCTGGGTGACAAGGAGGGTCACTCACAGGCTGGACTGGGTGACCTTGGAGGTCTTTGCCATCCTCAGGGATCCCAGGATTCTGTGGCGCTGTCTGAACCCTCGCCCTCAGAAAAAGGGGCTGCAGCCAAAACTGGCTCCTTGGCACAGCCTTGACCAGAGCACAGGCACAGGGGGCATCTGAACTCTGCTGCAGCTTTGGCTTCATGGATTGCAGGGCTTGTGCTGAACTTCAGGCTGTGGCAGCAGTGGGTATCTTTCTAGGATGAAAGAAAAAAAGTATTAAGAGCAAATGTTTTATCCAAATAGCTTGATTTCAGTTCCCCTCCTGAATGTTTGACCCTTACATCAGTCAGGCAAGAGGCTCTGCCATTGCAGCTGGGCAGAGGGGATGGGGTTACCCACTGGTAACACAGCAAAAAAGAGACATTCTCTGCTTGGATTAAACAGCACAAATTGGAAGGGAGGGAGATGGAGCAATTTTTCACATAACCATAATTGTCTGCTAATTATATCATGGAATGAAAGCAATTGCCCAATTATAAGACAATGTATCACTCTATCACAGGCAGTGCTTTGAAGGTTTATGTACTTTAAATTACTGTGACATTCCCAAGGCTCCTCTGTTTACACATTTGTCTCAACATCTTCTACCAACAACAGTGCTATGACTAAAGCCATTAATTAATATATTCCCTGTGTCTTTGCAGAAGTTACAGAGTCCTGTTCCAACTGAATTTATGCTGTTTTGTAAAGAACTTGATTTTCCTATTACACTGCTAATGGCCACTCTGGGTTTGATAACTCAGGAGATGAAGTTGGTTTTCTCCTCCACTCTCCTTGCAAATATTTTTCCATCACTGTGCCCTCTGTATTTCTGAATGTTTATGCCTCTCTGAACTTTATTATGATTGTACTCCTCCCTCCATCACAGTAGGTTCTCCAGTCACGACATTATTACTTTCTTGATGCCTGGAATGAGTGAGAGAAAAATCTTGACCAGTAAATCCGCTTTGTTCTTTTTTCACCATTTATGGGAGAATACCTCATACATGAACCAGCACTGCCATTTCATTTTCAGTTATCACTGGGCATTTGTCATGGCAGGCAGGTAAAACTGTTTGACATGCTATTCTAATAACATCAGGCACAGGTGACATTTGGGGACAGAGACTTCAGTGTGGTCTGTAAAACCTGACAAGAACCCCCATTGTGTGGTCAGGTGGCCACACTGCACAGGATGTGAAATATTTGCATCTCCCCAATCATTGTTGCTTGTCCTGTGAGATTAAGCATGATGTAAAACTACCTGTAAAACCTAAGAGGAGACAGGCTGTTATTTGCCATTATTTGCTCTTTAAACAGATAATGAAAATCCCAGAGCACTGGGATTTAGATTCTTTTTCTCCTTATCATGAGCCCCCGTCCTGGTCCATCAGCTGAATCGCACCCCACTGGGGCAGTCTCGTTGTATCTGCCACTAAACCTGTCCTGTGCACCCCCTGAGCCCCAGAGCAGGGACAGCAGTGAGGGCACAGCAGCTCTGCTCGCTCTCACCCTGCCCTGCACCTTCTGATCACGCCAGAGAGGAGCCCCACCCTCATCCTAATGCACACAGGGCATCTAACCATTCCTCCAGATCATCCTTCAGAGGATGGATCCCCCGGAGAGGGACACCCCCACGTGTGGAGGCAGGGTGTCCCCAGGAGGGGCCCAGCAGGATTTTCTGCACTCTGCTGGTCCAGCCCCTGTGCCAAAGCCCCCCGGGACCTGCAGGGGCTGTCCCCAGGCTGTGGCAGTGCTGGAAGCACGCGGTGCCCAGGCTGTTGGGAGGCAGCCCCGGCTCCCAGAGCTCAGCACACTGCAGTGTGCCTCCCTGTCAGCAGAGCCAGGCACTGCTGACTTATTCAGCAGTTTCACACAAGGACAGGCTTGACAGGTGGCACCAGAACGGGAGGTCTGTTTCGGATCCTTTCATTAATCTTTTGCAAACTTTAGTGCATTTTGAAAGGAACCATATTGACAGCACTGGAGGCTGCACTCCTGCACTGATCTGTAAAATATACTCAGGGAGGGGCAGTGCAGGCTTTACCTGCTGCTGATTGTCCTGACTGAAAAGCTTTCCCTCTTCTCAATGGTGTTTTGTGGGAGGGAGAATGCACTTGTCTCTTCACATTATTTTCTCTGGTTAGAGGTTCATTAGGGGTTTCTGAACTGTTTCCTCTTATTAAAAGGAGACTCGTATGATCTTCAGTGGAGCTGCTTGTCAGCAACATGGCATCAATTTGTTCCACTTTTTTTTCTCTTGATTTATCTTTGATGCCTTTGGCTGGGTTTTATAGCTATTTATTTTGGATGTTTATCAAAACCTGTTGGTATCCTGCCTTCTCTGCCATTCTTTGTGAAACGAGTTTTATAGATCTCAGTACAGGATTAAATTAATGGCTGGATCACAAAAGGCACTACTCAAAGTGCTGGTAATTGGCACCTCAACATATATTCCCAGCAGAGGCCGAGGACCAGATAGCTTCAGAGATGGAATGGCCATCTGCCTCTTCTTGGTGGTGCCTCATGGCTGACTGAGCAATGTCAGCAAAGCTTGTCTGCTTTACCTTTCTTGGGGACAAGTCAAGGATTGCTCTACGACCCATCTGGTACCTGATGCTGGCACTAAAGTCTTTATTATTTTTAAGATAATTTGCCTTCCTCCCTGGCAAAGCATTTTAATCCCCTGACACTATTTTTTTTTTTTTTAAAGTGGCACCTCAAACAGAGGAGACAAACACCCGGCCTGGTGGGTTCTGCTCCCAGGGGTGATGCCCCTGGGCAGCCCCATCCCCTGACCCAGCACAGCTGAGGTGCTTTTACCACTCCAGGTCCCCCAGAACTGGGTATCTGCCTCCCCTGCTCCGTTCTGATATTAATGCCTTGGCACATAAAAAATGCCAGCAGATGCCATCAGGAGTAAAGAGACAGGTGGTGTCAGTGCGTCAGAGGAGGGACTTCCTCCAGCACCGTGGCACTCGCTGCGTTCCGTGGGCTGCCCGTGCAAATCCTCACCGGGTGACACCTCGGGAGACAGACCCTGTGAGCCGGCTGAGTGCCACTCACAGCCTGGGGACAGGGGCACTGCCCACACCGGGGCTGGCACTGCCCACACCGGGGCTGGCACTGACCAAACTGGGGCTGGCACTGCCCACACCGGGGCTGGCACTGACCAACCTGGGGCTGGCACTGCCCACACCAGCGCTGGCACTGCCCAACCGGGGCTGACACTGCTCACACCGGGGCTGGCACTGCCCACACCGGGGCTGACACTGCCCACACCGGGGCTGGCACTGCCCACACCGGGGCTGACACTGCTCACACCGGGGCTGGCACTGCCCACACCGGGGCTGGCACTGACCAAACCGGGGCTGGCACTGCCCACACCGAGGCTGGCACTGACCAAACTGGGCTGGGACTGACCAAACTGGGGCTGGGACTGACCAACCTGGGCTGGCACTGCCCAACCTGGGCTGGGACTGACCAAACCCAGGCTGGGACTGACCAAACTGGGCTGGCATTGCCCACACCAGGGCTGGCACTGCCCAAACCGAGGTGGGACTGACCAAAGCTGGGCTGGGACTGACCAAACTGGGCTGGCACTGACCAAACTGGGGCTGGCACTGCCCACACCGGGGCTGGCACTGCCCAAACTGGGCCTGGCACTGCCCACACCAGGGCTGCTGGGGATGCTTCGTGAGGCAGAGCCCCCAGAGAGGGGTCCCAGTCTCTGTCAGTGCTGGCAGGTGAAGGGGCTGCAGCCTCAGGTGACCACAGAAAGTGTCATGCCCAGAGTTCAGAAAGCCTTTGCTTGTGTCTTCTGCAGCTTCAGGGCCCCTGTTGAGCCAGATACCCAGTGAGAGCACTAAACACCCTCTGCATACAAGTTTACTGCTCTCCCACAGCCTTTTCACTCTTGCCTTCAGGCCAGAGGTTTTCTGTATTTCCTCTTACCTCGTCCATGTTTTGCTTCATATTCCCAGGCATAAAATGATTAGATGAGCTCTAAGCCCAGACCTCTTTTTTTTTGGCATCGAAATCCTTCAACAGATAATAGGCTTAATTCTCTAATATGGGCAGACAGCTTAATGAAATAGCTAATCCCCAGACAATGAAAAAGAAGATTTTTTCGTCTGTTTTTTGTTATATGTCACTACTGACCTTTTATATAACCCACCATTATATCATCGTTCCCTTGTGTCAGTTCAGGGCTCTGGGATCCAAGGTGGAAGATGGTTCTCTGACTTGTGTCTCCCTCATGGGTCAAGCTGCCCAAATCTCATCCTTTGAACAAAGCAATGTAGGTGACCCTTCTTCCCTCTGTAAGTTGTTACTGTAGTCTGTAGTATCTGCTGCCTCTGTTCTGCCTGCAGAGCTCTTGCAGGGTCAGGGCTGTGTTAATGCAAACACAGGAACATCGCCCCTGCTGGAGAGCTCGCAGTCAAAAATGTGTGACCTCCTGAGATGGCCTGGGAGAAGGCTAAAATCAAATAGCTTTGCCTCCACACAAATATTTGCCTTTCTAAAAATACCTTAAGGTGGCACTGAGATCACGGGTCCATCAAGTCATGATTGCTTTTCTGGCAGGACACAGCGAGGGTGGCCTGGCTGTCAGACATCCTCTGCCAGACCAGCCCTTGCCCGTCCCATTCTGGCCAGTAAGTTGTGGCTGGAGCTCCTCAAAGCTCTCTGTAGGGTGGAGGGCTCCTGACTTCAGTTCCAGATCTGTGAGCTGCTTGGAGTCTGACAGCCAAGGGCTGTGGGCTGTGCTTTACTTGCCTTTTGCACATCCCTAGGAGAGCTGTCCTGCCAGACATGGAGCTACCAGGGGGCTGGGATCTCAGCAGAGTGAATTATTTACACCAGCCATGAGTGAGTGCTTCAAATATGTGTCTGCATGTTCTGTGGGAGCCAGTCTGCTCACAAGCTTTCACCAGCCCCACTTTGGCTTTCCTGAGTGCGAGGAGCAAACTCTGCTCAGCTTTTATGTTCCTTCTTTACAACCACTGATTGCTTAAAGCTAAGGGGGGGCGGCTGGAAATATAATTAAAGGCAGAACTTGCCTGTGGTAGCTTTTCAGGGAGATGAAGGGCACTCCTCCTCTCCAGAAGGTCCCTGTTCCTTCCCAGGGATGCTGTAATCTGTTGCTAAGGCAGTGGCTGTGCTGTAACACTGTGTTCTCTCTCTCATTGTGTTTATGAGCAGGTGGAGCAGAAATTGCTTGGTTTCTACACAAATAGCTACAGAACAAATGTACCAAAGGAAATGGGAGGTGGGTGGAGAAGATCCACAACATGATTAACATGAAAATAAAGAGATGTGAGAACATGCCATATCTGAATAGTAAATATATAAATAAAGTTAATCGTTGAGCACCTTCTCAGCGTGAGGGAGTCCCATTCACTGAGGATCAGACTAAACATCAGGAAATCATGGTTTTATTCTTAGCTCCTCCAGCAGCCTGCTGACTGCTTTTAGCCAAGGTATTTTCTGATTCTGTGCTTCAGTTTCTCCATCCTTATAGAGCCTCATTGTTTCTTTGTAAAGACTTTTGAAAGCTGCCGTAGAAAAATACCGGTTGGCATCTGGATTTTACTGTCACGAGGAGGAGGCAGCTGGTGAAGTACCAGGAAAGCCTTTTGCTGCAGATGAGTTCAGGGGGGCAATAAGTAAAGGAGAAAGAAGTGTGCACCAAAGAGGAGTGATTCAGTGGGGAGAGTGTCTGTACTGCTGCTCCGTGGGATTTCACAAGGCCAGAGGAGTGGAAGGCAAGCCCTGGGCAGCTCCCTTGCAGTGTGAGCTGCCTTGATTCTCGCGTGGAGCCACCGCGGCACCAGCGGGAGCACAGCACGTTTTGCCACGCACCAGACACATTCCCTGCTCGGGAAAACAAAGGCAGATGAAGTGAGAAGTGGGAGTCATGAATCACTGAAGAAGAAACAGCACACACGGGGCCCACTGTGGGAGGGACGGGAGCGTCACCGTCCCGAGGGCTGCCGGGGGTGAGAGTGCAGGGCCATGGCCCAGGGCAGGGGGAGAGGGAAGGCAAGAGCTTTGGGAAGTCAGGGCAGGCACCTTCTCTCATGAACCTCCTCATAACTTGAAATTAGGGCTTCTATGACATATTTTTGACATGATTTCTCCTCACAGCCCTCGCAGATGTGGGGTTTGGACAGGTACAATACACACAGACTCTGCTGCCACGTCCCCTGTGCCAGGGCCACCCACTCCATGCTCCCAGGAGGTGCAGAGGATCCCCTTCTGGAGATGTTCTTTGTGTCCTTTGCATTTCCTCTGGAGCCCTGATTCATAGTTCGAGAAGTGTTAGGACAACGCTCTCAGGCACATGATGGGATTCCTGGGGTGTCCTGGGCAGGGCCAGGAGCTGGGCTTGGATGATCCCTGTGGGCCCCTTCCAGCTCAGGATATTCTATGAGTCTTTGATAATGCAGGGTCAGCAGTTTTCTCTGTCACATTTACAGTCTGCTTGCTCTTCAGCAGAACTGCTCTTGTCCCATACTGCTCTGGTTTTGAGCCAGTAAATGTTTCCCCTGGCAGCAGACCTCACAGGAGACTGTAAAGTGGTTTCCCCCTTTATTAGCAAAGAGTTAACTGCAATTACTGATTTCGAATTTCTGTCGTGGCCTATCTGATATTTTCTCTGATAATTTCACAAAATTCACCCCGTTTCAAACCCTGTGGAAATTCTCATTCAGCACCACCCTGGGCCACGGGGGACTCTTTCATCAGAAGTGATGAAATGATGAATCACAGCCAGGACCAGCCTGGGCCACCAGAGACAGCCAGGTCAGTGGGTTTGAGGGGGTTTAGAGACCACAGGCATGAAGTGATCCCTTCATCATAAGCAGATTGTAAAGCTTTAGTCATTTAAGGATTGCAGTGGGTGAAAAAGAGAGCTGGTAAAAGATCATTCAAAAGAACCTGACTTGAGTCATCACAGAGGATCCTCGTCTCAGCCTGCAGTCTAGGGGAAGTCTTAGCCTCAGATCTTCCATTCTCAGTAAATATAACACGTGTCTATCTTGCTTTTTGGTTTTAATTCCACTTCAAAACAATTCACTATATTCTGCCAGCTATGACTATAAGTTCCAGCGAAAAAAAAAACTTGCTGAGTCTTGCAGAGTTTATATAGTTAAAAAAAAATTACTCTGAATTCATAGGTTAAGTGTTGAGTTTTATTTGAAGTGAAAGAAAGAAAGCAGGCTACTAAAATGATCCAATTTCCCTGACATACTGTCGAAGTGAATAGGAAAAAAAAATCAAGTCATTTAATGCAAAGGAAAAAAAAAATCCAAAAAAAAACCTAAAAAAAAAAAAACCAACTGCCAAGACAACATTTTTAACACTTACACCAGACAAACTGTTGGATTTCAAATTGGCAAACAGTCTGTTATGACAGTCCTGTGATGGAGCAATTCATAGAAAGAAAACTATCAGGAAAACTCCGCTCTGAGCAAGTGGGGCTTCGAGGCAAGGGCTGGTGCCACTCAAATCTAGAGCAGAGAGGAGGCACAGAAACCAAAGACTTGTTCCCCAGGGAAGTCTGTGTGGGTAGGACCGGTTGCAGGGTGGGATCCAGCGGGAGCTGAGGGGATGCAAAGCAGGACTGAGCCCTGCCATGGGTTATACGGGTTTGTTGGCTCCTGGCTGATGTGGCTCAGCACTTTGCAGCCTCCAGTTCTCTTAAAAACTGCTGGTAATACAGTAACCTCAATCAATTTTCTGATCCATCCTGCAGTCTAGAACCCAGAGCACCTGTTTGGGCAGCCTTGAACTGTTGCTCAACCAAAAGTAGCCCCAAGGGATAACCCTCCCCCAGAACTGCTGAGGGCCTTTGCTGTTTCCTGGTGCTGCTTCAACACCCCCTCCCTGAGTCCGTGGCTGATTCCTGAACCCGTGTGGGAAGGACCCTGCAGAGCAGGAGTCAGGGCAACAATCCCAACACCCTTTTCTTCCAAGCTTTCCCTCTGCCTAAAATACCTCCAGGTATTTCAGGATTTGGGCTTTTTTTTTTAAGTTCAGCATTGCCAATCTTACACTAATAAAGGCATAAGCCTGTACTTCAGAATCCTGAGTGGCATAATTACGGCTGCAAAAATAGAACACTTTTTCATAAAGGCTGAGGTATTCAGATGACATTCAAGCAGCTGCATCTCCAAGGCAAACAGCACATATTAGGGTGCCGCTAATAACATTGTAAGCACTGGCAGCACTTCATGCAGTCCCAGGCCTGGGGGCTGGCACCCAGTGCTGGGATCCCTTTGGGCTGGCACATCCTACGGCACCCAGCACAGCTGGCACAGCCCACCCTGGGACCTGCTGCCCACACCAGGCTGCTGGCACCCCGTGGGTCTGGCTGTGCCCTTTGCCCTGCACTCGAGGAAAACCAGCACTCAACCCCGGGTCAGAGCGCTGGGAGGGCACGTCCTGGCTCCGGAGCAGGGTTATGGACACAGGGGGCTGGATCTCCTCCCGGGGCACCAAGGAGCTTTCCCAAATGCCCCAGAATTAGCCGGGTTCCCGGGCTGTTATTCACAGCCCCGGCTTTAAAATAGGTCTGAAAACACTGCCTGATATTGCAGAAATGTTCGGAAAATTAAAGACTTTGAAGCAGTTTGAGATCTAATCAGAAGTGCTCCGAAGTGTCGTTAATTATGGTTAATTTGTTCTTTGGCTGTACGTAATATTTAGCATGAGGTTCTCTGATACAATGATAATGAGGACTAAACAGGGATCTTAATGTGATTTCTGTGATTGTCAGTATGAACTTCACTTGCCATCTATTTCCAGCAAAGTGTGCATAAAATTAACTATCACAGCAGAGAATATTCAACGAGACATATTGGAACAAAAGCTTCAACTGATGCTTATAATTGTGGTATTTTCTTAATGAGTGACAGGTGCTCTGGTTGATGTGACGTTCTCACAAATCTCTTTTTCATTCAATAGGTTGATTCACAAAACCGTGCCCTGTTTGTGTAACCAAACAAGTGGGTTAAGGAAAGAGAACTTGGGCTCTACTTTTCTCTTTAAACTTTTTTTTTTGGTGTGTGTTGCTGAACAGCAGCAAGACTGCTTGAACTTTAAATCACTTAAATGGCTGTGTTCCACCTACAGCTGAATGAATAATTCAGCTCCCAGTCACTGTCTGAATTTGATAGGAAGGAAAGGGGAGGGTCCCCACGGGGCTGGATGTGTGAGCAAGGGGGAAGGGGAAGGCTAATTAATTACACATTTACAGTGGGGAATACTTAAAAAAAAACCCACTTAAGTACTGTTTTTTTGTTACATATTGCTGATCACAGCTGAGAGCATAACACCAAGGCAACCACATCCCTGACAACTTAACTCTTCGGGGCCTGCTCACCACAGGTCGGGATGGAGGGGGAAGGAGCCCGATCCCAAACACAGCCCTGTGTTCCATTAGACAGAGGCTTCAGCTGAGGAGTGAGTCACCACCTGCTGATGTCACGTTCATTTCTGGAGCCACTGCAAGGAGAATTTCTTTCCTCCTCCCCGTTGTTCCCCGGGTTTCTGTCTCGGGGAGCGGGGCTGGGCTGGCTGCCTCTCCCGGGGCGCTCAGGCAGCGTGGCAGCATCACCACTGACACCAAGGATGCAAATTATTTTTCTCTTGGCACGAGGACGATTTCTGCTGCCAAGAGAACGGTCTCTAGATTAAGCTTTTTTTAAATACTGTAAACTATTTTGGTAGCAGCAAATTGCTGTGACTTGGTGTACGTGATCCCTGACTATTTTTAATGCCCCCGTGGCAGAGCTGAGCGTGGACTTGTACGGTCATTTTCGGGAGGAACCAGGGCCCCTTTTATAGCCACACCATTCCCATTCTCTGCACAACAAGCACCAACTGCAGTTGGAATTGATTTTTTTGGTTTTTTTTCAAATAGCTCTGGAATTATCTCCCTCTAACAAAAAACTACGAATTCAGAAGCAATGTTTAATGACTGCTTTTGTTTCATATTCCCACATGGGTTTTTCATTCTTTGTCATTTTCTTCTCCAAAAATCGAGCAGACTTTGATCCTCCATTGCTCTGCAACGTTAGTAAAGGAACCAGCTTTCTCAAAACCTGCTTTATTTCGTGGCAAAGTTGGTCAGGGTTCAGCATGTGTTTGGGAAGATGGTGAATACTGAATATTGGTGCATTTTGAGGCATTCCTATATCCAGCAGGCAAGAACAGCTGGAAATCGACTGCCACAGCCCTGCTTCCCTCAGCCCATCCTGCAGTGCAGCCACCTCACGAGGGTGTGGGCTGCTCTCCTTGATCCGTGTTGGTTCATTGTGGAATCATTTCCTTTCACAGTAAATGGCAGAAGGCTGAAGTTTTGGAATATCAGCACTTACCACTTTCTATGATCTGCAGCTCTGGTGACGTGGCAGTTCTCGTATCATTTCCCCTTCTGTCCCCCAGGGTGGGCTCAGCAGTTTGGAAAACATTTCAGGCTCCTTTGAGTGGAAAACTGCAGAGCTTTGGTTTGGGTTTCCTGGGTGACATCCATGGCAGGCACCAGGGAGAAGGGAAAATCTGGGCCTCGGAGCGTCAACGGAGGCTTTGGGAGATGCTGAAACGTGGAAGTTTGTAAGAATGTTCAGAGTAATTTAGTTCTGGATTAAAATATAGCTGGCAGGAGAGATGGGCAGTTACCTACTCTTTAATATAGCCAGGGAATGTGTTCTCCCTCCCAGCTATTATTGTCCATACCTATTATTTCAGAACCACTGGACACGGACAAGCCTTGCTGTGGCACAGCTTCCACAATGAGGTCACCTGCAGCTTGGAAGTACAGCTGTTCCCCCTGCCTTCATTTCTAATTCATGGGCTTGTTGTGGGTGTTAGTTTTTTTTATCTGCTGTTTATTCTGCAAGCCCCTTTTGGGCACATTGATGCCTCCAGCAAGCTTTGTGTGCCAGGGAATTATGGGTCCAGAGATTCTGCAAATCTGCATCCCAGCCAAAGCTTTTGAAAGCTGCTTCTTTTGAATGCCATGCATTTGGCTCACACTCCTCCTTTCCTCTCTGTCTGTCTCTCCTCTCTTTGCCCTCCCTTCCCTCCTATTTCTCTCCCTCTCTCCCCCTCTTACTCCTCATTTTTACCCCTTTTTCCTCCTGCTCTCCCCTTCTCTCTTCCTCCCCTTTCCCTTCTCCCTTTCCCTTTCTTTTCCCTTTTTCTCACCCAGTGATCCCTCAGTAATGATGGGAAACTGTGAACAACTGGGCTGGGAGGAGGACGAGGGTGCTTTTCACCACCTAAAAGGTGATCCAGAAGCCTTTGACCGTGATGATGTAGGATTCCATGGGCTCTATAAATGCCCACCTGAGCCCCCCAATGAGTCAGAGCGATGGAGAGGGTGTTGTGCCATCCAGCTCCTCCATCCCAGCTCCATCCACAGCGACAACATCCCTCCCTTCTAGTTCTTTTTTCCCTCACTCTCTATTTTATTTTTAAATATTAAAGCTCTCTGGGTTTCCCCAGTAAATCAGTGTGTGTGTGAAGTGCTGGTTACTTGTAGCTGGAGGCTGTTTTCCCCCTCTGATGGACTGTGAGCATTTTGTCTAAAACCGTCTCTTCTCCCCATCCCTCCTCCTGTCCCTCCTCCCCCGCCAGCCCCGGCGAGCTCAGCTGCACATAATGACATCCAATCTGTTCAGGAAAAGAAAAAAACAGGAGGGGGAGAATATTTCCCTTTGATTTATACAGAAGCTGAGTTGGCAGAGAGCTCGGCTCAGGGGTGGGTGGAAGGGGAACCAAAAAGCAGATTTGTGATGCATGGGCACACTCTCCCTGGGGTGGTGCCAGCCAGCACAGCAGCCAGAGCCGCCGGAGAAGCTTTGCAGGTTCCGTGTGTGCGCCCAAGGCATCCTCCTTCCCAGAGAATTCCTATCGCCATGCAAACACACACCCACAGTCTGGGGTTAATTTAATTTTAAAATGACACTGGAGATAGCACAGGCCGGCTCATTAGCACCAGCCAAAACACACAGAGCCCCGTGCACAGCCGGGCTCAGGCACAGGGGAGGGCAGGGCTGAGCACATCCCGGCCCTTGGGAAGGACACGGCTGGGAGGGGGGGAAGGATAACGGGGACAAGGGAAGGGAACCCTGTGCTGCAGTTCAGGTGCTGGAGGGGGATGGTCTGGCAAAAATCCTTGTGGCAGGTCAAGGCAACCCTGTGGGCACACAGCCCATCACAGAGGATGTGCCCGAGCACTGCACACCACGGCTGTCATCCCTTTAGGACAGCATACAAAAAGGAATCCAAAGAGGCCCTCTAGTTAAGTTCTGTAACAAGGACAACGGGGACCAGAGGGTGCTGCAGAGCCCAGCTATGGATGTTTTATGGACCAGTCTCCATCAATTCTGATTTATTGAATATTTTCCGGCTAAAATGGCAATTCGGCCCAGTCCGAGGGCCATGGGGAGGGATAAGCACTGGCAAGTGAACTTGATGTCAACAGCAGAATCCAGATTGCCAGAGAAATGAACAGTGTGTCTGCTGTTATTAGGGATTGAAGCAGATGACCTGACAATAACTGATGAGAGCTGGGTGGAGGAGGTTTGTGTCCCTTTGGGGAACCAGCCCCAAAACCCAGCTCTGCTCACCCAGTCCTGCACCCCCTGCACGGGAGAGAACCTTTTAATCCCCAAACCCTTCACCCCCGAGCTGAGGGGATGGCTGGGTGGGATGTGACTGCACGGCTGCCCAGGCAGGGTCTCCAGGGAATGAGCAGGACTGCCTGTGTGCCAGGAGCCAATCTGCACTGCGAGGGCGTTTGTGACTGACTGTGGGGGCAGTGCCACAACAGGCACATTGCCTGGGCTTTTCCTTGGCTCAGGCCCACCTGTGGATGCCAGGCCAGGGCTCCCAGCCTGCAGCAGCCCGGGCTGCCCACGGGCACTGCTGAGGGCAGGGGGAGAGGCTCTGCCTGCTGTGGGCAGCAGTGGCTGCTCTGGCACAGGGGCACAGCTCCTCTGGGATGCACGAGCCTGATGTTTCCATGCTCAGTGTCTCTGCTCCAAAGGACTCCCAAGCTCCCACTGCCCTTCAGTATTTCATTCACAGTCTCTAGGAGGGTGGGTGAGCGTCCCCATTCTCTAGGTGGGTCACCAGGGCATCCAAAGGTGGCACAGTTACCTAAGACATGAAAGGGTGGAATTTCCTCCCTAGGTCTGTGTGTGTGCATCTATAAATAAACAAACCAACATCGTGGTAACTGGGTTGTACCCTCCCCTCCCCTGCCTCGGGAGCATCTTGTTCCCATCTCTCTCCAGCAGAACAGTGAGCCAGGATGGAACGCCTGATTCCTGGGAAGCACTGTCAGCACAGCAGCTGGGGAGGAGAATATCAGAGGGAAATGCACAAGTGCACTGGCATTTATTTATTTCCTGGGGATATTTATACAGCACAGACCTCAGAGCACAAGTGCACTTGATGCTTCTGTCAGCGAAGGAGGGGAAATGAGCCTGGAGCACAGGCTGCACCGGGCACTTTCTGCTCCCAGAGCTGCCAGGGATGGAGCCCAGGGCTCTGGAAGCCACTGGGACTGAACCCTCGTGTCTGAGGGAGGCAGAGCCGTGCAGGGCTGGCCCTGCAGAGCTTCACTGCCATCACTGGTGCCACCACTGCTGTGCTGGCTTCTCTCCTCTAGGAAGTCCCTGCAAAAGGGTGGTGTCACCACTGGTGGAAGGCAGAGTTCTTTCCTCTTTGCTAAGGCAGAACTGCCTTGGCTTCTCTGGGACATTTGCCTGAGCAAACAGTGAGGAAAGCCTAAATCAGGCTTTAATTGTCCATAACTTGCGATCTCTGGACTTTCCCAGCTCATTCCCCCTTAATCACTAAACATCCCCTTCTCCCATTTCCTGTAAACTTTTCAGAGTTTCTCTTTCCACTGACACCTCCCATGTTCTGCAGGTCCAGCGTTCAGGGCTGAGTCTGTGACAGCAGCACAGATCCCTCTGTGTAACTGGGACTGTTCTCCTGGGCATCCCCCAGCCCTGTGCTCCCTGTGCTCCCACGGCTGGCACAGCTGCTGCCCCAAACCTGCCTGCAGGAGCCCAGCCCCCCTGTCTGTCAGCCTGGCTCATTCCTGCTTCCCAGCAGAGCCAGGGCTGGCCCTGCAGAGCGACGGCAGCTCTGCCTGCAGGAATATCCTGTGGGAAGAGCAAGAGGGAGGAAGGGCTGGGTCAGTGGTCATGCAAGCTGCTCTGACTTCAGAGGAGTTCTGGGCAGATGATTTGTCTGCAGGGGCATCCCAGTGCTATTGACTTGCTCGGTGTTCCTGCCTCTGTTCAGGAGCTGCCCCTGTGGAAAGAGCTCTCCAGATCCTGCTTGTCTCTTCTTCCCAGCTGACGTGCACCCAATTGTTTCTGTAATTGAGATAATCTGTACTCTGTTCTCAGTAGATTCCTCCCACCTACAAATATTCTCCATATGTCTTCAAGCATGAAAGGACCTGCGGTGGCAGCCGCTGTCCCAGCGAGCCCACTGGAACTGGTGCTCACATGAGCAAGGCTCCGAGCACTTATCCCAAGCTATTTAGGCTTTAGTCACTCAGAGGGATGACTCTGTACAGCAGAGCAAGCCAGGAACATTTGATTCACCGTCACAGATTCCTTTGCCCATGTCTGCCTATTTGATTTAAAAATATATACATGCCAAGGGGCTTGATGTGTCTCTTGTGCCCCATTTAGCATCTGCTGAGCGTCCCGGAGCAGCCTGCAGTGCAACACAAGTCACTGAGGGATGGATTTGATAGAGGCAAAAAACCAAAGCAATTGATACCCTCAGGCTCCAGAAATCTTCAAACTGATTCTTGCTGACTACAGGCAACAAAGCAATTCATGGCAACGTGGCTGAAAGTTCCTTTTATTCCAAAGCTGCTAAACCCTCCCTGGCACTTAAAGTCACTTTTCATAAGGCAAACCCAGGGAGCTTGCTGGGTTCCCAAGATCTCAGCCCCAGGAAGCCTTTAACAGGAGTCAAAAGAGACATTAGGAACCAGGGAGGAATTGGGGAGACAGGAAACAGAAATTAGGGTTTAACGTGGGGCCAGAGGAAGCTCAGCAAAGGAAAGGCAATTTTTCCGTGTGTTATTTCCCTTTTGTGCATTCCCCTTTTGGTCAGACCTGCAGCAGAGCTGTTCCTGTGGCTGTGGCCCACTTTGCCCGGTGAATGGAGAGCACTCTGCAGATGGGAGCTGGGGTGTTTGGAAGCGGGTGTTTGGAAAGTGGTAGCCAGATTATTTTATTTTAAGGCTCTATTGCAGCAAAAGGCAGGAAAACAGACAGGGGGAGAGTAGTGAGTGGTTCACTGGCACCGATTGTCTACCACAGCAGGTTCAGCACTTGGATTTGAGTGACTTCTCTCTCCAGATGGTTGGTGGGAGCTGACTCCCCAGATCTGTGCATAGCGTGCTCCAGAATGAAAACGTATGGCATCACTTGCGAGCTTTCAGGAGCTTTTTTCCTCAGCCCAAGTTTAGCTCCCTGTGTTATGGATCCCTTTGTGCCTGCTGCACAAAGCCCAGGGCTCTGCCACCCGCCCAGCCGGGGCCTGGGAGCCGGGAGAGCCTTGATTCCAGACAGACTCTCCTGCTTGTACAACTGTAAAATCCCCCAGGAATGAAGAGCAGCCTTCCTGCCACAGAGAAATTGATAGAATGGCCCTGATTTTTCATACCATGTTGCCAATTTGCATGCTTTTGTCTGACCTAAATATTCAGTATAAGGGGTGGCTCGTGTACAGTCACTGATTCTGTGAGAACTGGGAACTTCAGGTCATCCCAGGCAGGTGTCCCTGTGTCCTCTCACCAAACAGCAAATGGACTTAGAGAGGCACCATCTTCAGAGATGCTATTCCAGGGTGCACATTGGTTTTTCCAGCAGGGCTCTTGCCCAGCAGTACCCCCTCAGTGGTGTCAGGATTTTCCAGCTGAGTCCTTACACAAACCTGGGTTAGGTTGGGATCTGCCGACTCCTGCCAGTCCAGGTTCCCAGACAGCCTCAGCTCACGTGTTACACGTGATGTGTGGGACACACTGGGTTCCCTTCGTTAACCCCAACCTTTCATTTCCCATCCGAGCCGGGGCGGGAGCGGGGAAATGCAATCAGTGGGAAGAATATACAGGAAATAGAGGCCATAAACAAAACTGCCTGGTGGAGTCCCCCTGAGGTCTGGAGAGCAGTTGTTGAAACAAACCACTGGTGACCCCGAAAGATCTGAGGCTGAACTTGATCCTTTCAAGATGGAAATGTGGGACGAAGATGGCAGGGATGAGCTGAGAGGGTCTCATCTTTTCTTCTGTGGGCTCTGTTCCAGATGGAGCCTTAAAATAACAGCAGCACGTTGGACCCACAAAAGGGCAAGGCTAGAGGAGCTCAGCCTCAGTGATGCTGGGATAAACCACACCTTGTTGGCGTCATTAGGAGGACCCAAATGTGACTCAAAACTTCTCCCATTCTAAGAATTTGAGAGTCTCCACATGAATTCAAATGGGAGTGAGATCAGATTCCAAGATGCCAGGATGGCAGAAAGCTCTTTATCTCATAAAGTTCCTGGGCACCTTTTACTGGAATTAACCCTGGGCTTTTTTCCCTTCAGATATTCTCCAGCCTTTGCAAAGGAAACTGCAGTAACAAATCAGATTCTGCAACATTTTAAGTCCTGAAGCAAAATTCAGCAGTTTTAGAGGGACAGCATAAAAGGGAATGGGGCGGGGGAAGTGGGGTGGGAAGTATTTATAATCCCTTTAATATTTTAAAATTTAATTATATCCAAATTGGGTTAGCGAGACTGACAAGAATACTGCATCTAAAGCATGGAGCCCAGAGGCAGCACTGGAAAATGAGAGGAGAAATTAATAATAAAAAACCCCTATTGCTTCAAGGCAGCAGACTGGAACACTGACATTCCATTACTCCGTCTGTCTGCTGAATTCATTTAGCATCTGTGGCCTAAATAGGCTACTTTTAAAGAGCCATGCTCCAGTTTTTATGTTGGCAGGGGGTGGGGGCTGTCAGAGGGTTTTTCTTCCCTGAAGTGTGTCTGGGAAGGCACATCAGGCTGCAGTGAATGGGGGAGAGCCCCCCTGACCTCCCAGCAGTGGCAGTTCAATAATTTCTTGGGGTGGCTTTAAAGCCTCCCAGAGCGGGGTCTGCAGCGTTTGGGGCACTGCAGGCAGGTTTGTGGGGGCACTGCTGGGGCAGGGGTGTTGTGTGTGGGACTGAACTCTGGGAAGGCACCACCCCACCCTGGCTGAAGTGCAGCCACTTCAGCAGCTCTGTGCCAAAGCAAGGTGTTAAAAGGTGTCTCAGGGGACCCATGGTGCAGGCTGTCAAAATGTTCTCCCCTCCCTGCTCTGAAACCCCCAGCAGTGTCCACAGCACTGCCCCGGCCTGCCCTCTACCCCAGAACCCAGAGCTCTCCCTGGGGATGCTCCTTCCACTGCCAGCTCCTCCACCCTGCAGGTGAGGGGACCTGAGACCAAACCCAGGGCAGGAGCTGCCCAGAGCTCACACTGGAGGCCAGGGGGTGCCAGGGCAGCAGGATGGCAGGGGTAGAAGGGGATGATTCTCCACCTCATTTAGAAACCTGCAAGTGCTTCATTTCTGGGCCTTTCCTGAAACATCTGGATACCAGGAGGATAAAAGGTACCAGTGGAACCTCCCAGGAAGATCAATTGTTTCAAGCTTTCTGTGTATTTCCAGTCTTCCTGGCTTGCTTCCCAAGATTACAGAAACAGGTCTGTGACTTTCCTTGGAGTAGGATATAATGTATTCTGTGTCGTTCTATTTTTTTTCTGTTTCCATTTTATGCAAATAAACTTTTATTCCCTCTCCCCTGATTTATCATCTTCGAGGCCTTCGTGTAAATTATGCAGAAAGGAAAACCATGGATTTTATGGGAAGTCGTATAGAAGCTGTTAAAATTGGCCTTTTCTCCTCCCCCTCATTGTTCTTTGCTCTCAGTGTGGGTTTTATCAAAAGTTTTGATCGAGTTTAATGGAGATTCCCCAGCAGACAGAGGCAGGATAAAGATGTTAGGGATGCAGTTTGCCGTGAAACACGGCCGTGCTTTTGGATTTCAAACATGGAGGGTCTTACCCAGCAGAGTCTGAGCTCCCTGGAAGTCCAAGCCCCAGCTGAGGGAGTCCCAGGGAGTCCCCAGGGCTGGGGGAGAGTGTCTGCACCCAGCCTGGAAGGGCAGGGCAAGGGGGAGACCCTGGGGGTACTCAGGCCGTGTGCTGGGAGCCAGAGCTCAGGAGCTGCCCAGAGTCCTTGCCAAGGGGACACTGCTGATTTCTGAGAAAATCTAACAGTAATGTTTTGGTTCTGAAGGGAATCTTGCCTGTTGTCATGCATCCAACACTGACACAGGCATCCTCCAGCAAAACGAGCCCTGCCCTGAAAATGCAATCATAGTTTTAATCCTTTCACTGGCGTTTTTTCGCCATCACTGAAAACCATAGTTGTCTCCTCCTTTGGTCACCTTCTGCTTGACTCCACAGACACTGAGGCCACAGCTGGTTAAAGAAGTGTAAATACTTCATTAATGTTTCTTGATATCATCCCCTTACAGTCTCCACCTCGGCTGCTCCTAAAACAGCTACTCTGTAAACTTCCTTGCTTTGTCCTGAACGAGTTCTTTCTGCTTCCAGGAGGGCTGTCTTCTCCTCCTGCATTTCAACACAACTGGAAACAAATACCTGGCTTGCATCTTCCCCAGCACGTGTGCTGCAGGGCAGCCTAACCACTGGAGAGCTGCTCCTGAAGAGCTGTGTTATTCCCTCTTCCTCCCATTAGGCAGCAGTCCAGCCAAAATTTACCTTTGCTTTGGCTTAAACATATTTCTTTTCAGCTCTTTTTATACAGCAACAGCCTGGCCTTAGGCACATCCCCTGGGAGCCCTGGTTCAAATGCACCTGTGCTACACAGGCCAGCAGATACTGCCGAGCTGCTGCTGCTGTCCCTGGGCTGCCACGGCAATATTTCACTGGGGCTCTGAGGGGATCCAGCTCCTCCACAAAGGAAATGTCCTCTAGTGTTGAAAGAGGACTTAATTTCAGTTATCATTATTTCATAGAATGAGAACTGCACAGTTATAGATCACCAGAGAGTTTTCTGCAGTGTTCATTGAATTCTTTCTGCTTTAGGCTCTCAACTGTTTCTTCCAACTCACAGCCTTTTCTACTGAACTTCTTTCTTTAGCCTCTCACTTCTGCCTTTCCTTTTTTCTCTGTGTAGATAAATTACTCCCAATTAGACCCGTGCCCAACATTATGCCAGATTACTTTCTATCATCTTATTCCCTTTGCTTAAGTGTCTTCATGGCAGTGTCTGTGTGGGTAACAATTCTGTAATCACACCAAAACTGGCAGGAGAAGACCTATTTTTGCTGAGCACAGAGAGGTTCCTGTTAGAGATGTGTTTATTAATGGCAATACTAAATCACTGGTTGGTGGGACTTCACTGACTTGTGTTTAACTTGCACTTGACAGGTTCCATCTCTTTAAGAACTTTCCTTCAGGGAGTAGCTCAGCTCATTTTTCTGAGAAGCAGCAACGCCCTCCCCCAGGTTGTTTCTTGACTGCAGTAATTGCTGTGACTCCTCGGGTCCCAGACAACCAACAGATAATTAGTTCCAATTAAGTTCTCTCACAGGTGCTTAGGAATTGCCATTTGGAAGCAGCAGGTTGTCTGGGAAGGTGAACTGAGTAGTGGGGAAAGGAGCAGCAGGGGACCAGTCTGGTGTGGGGCTGCCTTTGGCCTTGGCAGGGGTATGTATGAGGTGTTCTTTGACTTTTAGGGGTGGGGTTGCTCACTGTGGATCTTTGCTGAGCTTCTCTTGCTGTTTAGAAAGGAAAAAGGAAGGGATAAGTGAGGAGGAACCTTGAGGTGGCTGTGTGTGAGCTGTGCCCAGCAAAGCCCAGTGACACCCAGCACTGCAGCCACCCCCTGAGGGCACAGCAGCCCCGGGTGGTCCCTGAGCTCGCCTGGGTCACCTCAGAGTGAGCCTCAGGGGTTTCCTGGCACTGGGTGTGTGTTGGGACGGGGAGATTGAGCTGCCCAAGGGCTCCCCAGGGTCTGACCTGCCTTGGGTGGGCTTCTTCCTGCACTGACTTTGGGGCTGTTAAAGCTGCTGCTTGTCCAGAGAACAGAGGAATTCTATCTCTAACTGGCTGTAGCCTGTTGCTTTTTGTGGGAGGGAGTTACAGATCTTATGTTGAAAGAGGAAAAGCATCTATAAACCCAAAATGTGACTAAAAGCACAAAAAAAGCTGCGGGTTTTAACCCCTCTGCCAGTTGTTCTCTCTGCTGTCCTCCCTTAGTGGTGGTGTGTGTTATGCCAACTCTTGGATTGGGTACTGGCCCTCTTTTTTTAAGCCAAAGGCACAGTTGCAGACTTGTAGGGTGCAGTGGATGTTGGTCTGTGCCTTCACCTGAGAACTGGAGGGTCTCTTGCACTGAGTTCAGTTTGTGGCAGTACTGGGAGCCAAAACAGTGCCGGGAGTGAGTGTTTGTAAAACACCAGTGATGTTCACCTCGTGCCAAAGCAGTGCCAGCATTGCTTCAGCTGCTCTGGGGGCTCTGCAGGTTGGACTTTCCCCACATGGCTTCCACCAGGACTGGCTGGTTTTCCCTGGCACAGCTGGGGAGAGGAACCTGTTTGTGGGCAGTAATTCTAGGGTGATGTGCTTCACCTGGGCTGGGGAGAGCAGGGGCCTGGATGTCCTTGAGGGCCTCTCCAGACAGGTTATCTGTGAGCTCTCCAGACAGCTTTCTGTGGCAGCAGTTAAAGACTCATCAAGGATATCCATGTCTCAATTTACCGACTTCCCTCAAATTTTAGTGTGCTTGAAACTGTTCCTTCCTTTTTGACAAGACAAACTGTGCTCAGGCAAGGACAGGCTTATGTTGAATGGTGTGCAATGCTTTGTTCATCTTACGTTTTCTACATACTACAAACTGCCAAAAAAAGGAAGGAATTATGTTTAAATAAGTGGAAGAGTATTTAGTAGTTTCCATCTTTTCACTACAAATCTAGAGAGCTGATTACTGGGAGTTGAAGTATGTGGGCTTCAGTGGCAAAGGGGGGGAAAAAACTGTATCACAGTCTATTATTAGTCCAAAAGAAAACCACTAGTTTTCCTTTTTTCCTATTATTTTTAGCCCAGGAATATCTCCTTCTAGTGACATAACTCAGCCACTTCTCATCCCGACTGTGTGCAGATCCTGGGGCCCTGAACCTCCCCCTTCTCCCAGGCTGCAGAATGCTGAGCTTTATTCACAAAATGGCACTGGCCTGAATACAAAGTGCCACACTTTGTGTGGGAGGAAGAAGACAGGAAAAATGTTGTGGCAGGTGGCTTAAAATAAATAAGAATCAAACAAGCTCTGTTGGGAAGCGCTCAGAGCTGGGGAGGGCTCGAGGCAGGCCCTGCAGAGCTGCCTGGAGAGCTCTGGGGAGAGGGCCAGTTGCCATTATCAGATGGCCCTGCAGGGTTTGTGTGGATATCATTCCAACCAGCACTGTGTGCGCTTGCATCCTAGGAGATGCACAAACTAACCCCCAAATACCACACCGAGCCCCTGATGACAAACCCAGGGACAGGGCACGTACCACAGACCTGCACTTTAAATACAATGCACCTGAGACCGCGACTTGGCTTGAAAGCCACGGTTTTACTGAAGTTTTTTTGCTGCCTGGGTTATAATTTCAGTGATGTGAATGAGAGACTGTGCAGATGTTAACCAGATGCCAACATCCAACTGTAGTTCCACATGTTTCCATGTAATAACTAAGTGTTACTATGGTGATAACAGATTCACTGGAGGTTTGATTTAATAAAGCAGGATTGCATGTTAGTGTCTGTGCAGTTGCCATAGTTTTAGCCAAACAATCGTGCTGCTCCTGACTGAATTGATGGCGTTGCCACTGAGCTGAGTTTCCCTTGTAAATCTGTTCTTCAGGAATAAATCTGCTACGTAAGCAGGTTATAGGATATTGCTTTAATTGACCCCTCTTCTCTCCAATGGCAAAAAAAGAGGATAGTTTAGAGTATATGAGCACAAAAGGCATTTTGCTTAGAGGTGGCTTTTTTTCTTTCTCTCTTTTTCTTTCTTTTTTTTTTTTTTTTTTTTTGATGCTGCGTTTGACTTAAAATTTAAAGATCTTTGAGCCAACTGCCCAAGGCTTGCCAAGGAAGGCAGAATAAGCAAAGAATCTAAGTTGGCTTTCACATGAGAACACCTGTGTTTGCAAGTGGCAGCAGAGGATGTTCAGTTTTACTGCCACCCATCCCAGAAACCAAGCAAGAGGGACCTGTATGTTCTTATTTTAAGCTTATAAACTGTGGTGTGCTGGCACTGAGGGCCAAATCCCGCTGCAGTTCCCAGCTCAGTAGGTCTGTGAACACACACCAGAACCACAAATACCTTTGTTCTCACCCTTTGGTCCTGCCTTCCCTGGCTGTGCCCCCGTGGGATCCTCCCTGGCTCCGAGGGGCAGCTCTGGCACCGTGAGAAGAGGAGGAAGGCACTGGAGTTTCCACTCACAGCAAGGCTGGTCCACATGACTCAGCCTCTTCCCTGACCTCAGGCCAAGGACTTTTGCTTCTCTAACTGGTGGAAAGCTCTGTAGCTGTTTCTGGTGCAGGATCTCCTTAACCCTCTGTAGCTGCAGTTCCTGACTCTCTGTGACTCCCTGGCAGGAGGGGGATCTGGGGGATATCGGGCTCTGCTCCCAGGGAACAGGGACAGGAGGAGAGGGAACGGCTCCAGCTGTGCCAGGGGAGGCTCAGGTTGGCCATGAGGAGGAATTTCCTCAGGGAAAGGGTGGTCAGGCCTTGGCAGGGGAGCTTTGGAGTCCCCATCCCTGGAGGTGTCCAAGGAAGGCCTGGCTGTGGCCCTCAGTGCTCGGGGCTGAGGGACAAGGTGGGGATCAGGCACAGGGTGGACATGATGGGCCTGGAGGTCTTTCCCAACCTCAGTGACCCTGTGATTCCATCGCTGTGGCTGCAGGACCCGGAGGGCAGCGTGTGGGTCAGAGCTGGGAACTCATCTGCTCTCTGTGAGACCGAGAGGAGCTTCTGGCTCCTCTTATGTCTTAATAATAGAAGTAATAATAACAATAATTAATAACTCTAATGATAGTGATAACCTTCCAGCTGAACATGTGCAATTTGTGTTGCCTCAGCACTATTCCCAGGCAGAGCCTCATTGATATTCAGTGCATCGTCGTGTCTGTCACTGCTCTGTGCACTTTGGGTCTGGAATCCTTGGGGAGCCTCGCAGCTGTCAAATTGACTTCCATCATTTCTCTCGGAGCTGAGAGACAAATTATCCAGCCAGCCAGCAGCCTAGACTCTGCAATCGAACTTGCAATCTCTAAGTGATAAAATGCTGCCTCCCAGGTCAGACAAACAGTCCGGCTGTGAGGAGGAGGGGGCTGGCTGGGAGTGTTGATGCTGTTTGTTGTGTCCCTTCTTTATTTTATTTTTTTTTTTCCAGAAGCTGCTATTGCGCTGCTTTTTCTGCCTTTTTTTTTTTTTTTTTCCTTTTTAAGGAGCGTTCATGGTCTAATGATCTGGCAGGCGCCCGGGTGAGTCACTGACATATGTCGGCTCGGAGTCCCACTGGGACAGACGCCGCTCCTGGGCGCTGTCCCCGGCCCCGGGTGGCGCTGGGGAAGGCAGAGAGCACCCCGGCGGGGCCTGGCACTGTGGATGCACTGGAAAGGCTTCCCCGGCTTTTCACCCGCTCTGCCCGCCAGGGGGGTTTGGGGAAGTTTCATGCGGTTCTTGGGCAGAGCTTTGGTGCTCTCCAGACCAGGGCTGTGCTCGGGGTACCGCCTTTCCCACCCCGGACACCCTGCCCTGCTCCCCAGCAGCTTAACGGGGAAAAATCCGCGGGTTTGGAAAAACCACCGGGGGATCCACTGCCCCGACAGCCACACGGAGCTCCGGGATGGAAGGGATGGGGAGCTGCGGGATGGAGGGATGGGGAGCTGCGGGATGGAGGGATGGGGAGCTGAGGGATGGAGGGATGGAGAGCTCTGGGATGGAGGGATGGGGAGCTGCGGGATGGGGAGCTGCGGGATGGAGGGATGGGGAGCTGCGGGATGGAGGGATGGGGAGCTGCGGGATGGGGAGCTGCGGGATGGAAGGGATGGGGAGCTCCGGGATGGGGAGCTGCGGGATGGAGGGATGGGGAGCTCTGGGATGGAGGGATGGGGAGCTGCGGGATGGGGAGCTGCGGGATGGAAGGGATGGGGAGCTCCGGGATGGGGAGCTGCGGGATGGAGGGATGGGGAGCTGCGGGATGGAGGGATGGGGAGCTGCGGGATGGAGGGATGGGGAGCTGCGGGATGGAGGGATGGGGAGCTGCGGGATGGAGGGATGGGGAGCTGAGGGATGGAGGGATGGGGAGCTGCGGGATGGAGGGATGGGGAGCTCTGGGATGGAGGGATGGGGAGCTGCGGGATGGGGAGCTGCGGGATGGAAGGGATGGGGAGCTCCGGGATGGGGAGCTGCGGGATGGAGGGATGGGGAGCTGCGGGATGGAGGGATGGGGAGCTGAGGGATGGAGGGATGGGGAGCTGAGGGATGGAGGGATGGGGAGCTGAGGGATGGAGGGATGGGGAGCTGCGGGATGGAGGGATGGGGAGCTGCGGGATGGAGGGATGGGGAGCTGCGGGATGGAGGGATGGGGAGCTGCGGGATGGGGAGCTGCGGGATGGAAGGGATGGGGAGCTCCGGGATGGGGAGCTGCGGGATGGAGGGATGGGGAGCTCTGGGATGGAGGGATGGGGAGCTGCGGGATGGAAGGGATGGGGAGCTCTGGGATGGGGAGCTGCGGGATGGAAGGGATGGGGAGCTCCGGGATGGGGAGCTGCGGGATGGAGGGATGGGGAGCTGCGGGATGGAGGGATGGGGAGCTGCGGGATGGAGGGATGGGGAGCTGCGGGATGGAGGGATGGGGAGCTGCGGGATGGAGGGATGGGGACCTGTGGGATGGAGGGATGGAGGGATGGAGAGTGGAGGGATGGAGAGTGGAGGGATGGAGAGTGGAGGGATGGAGAGTGGAGGGATGGAGAGTGGAGGGATGGAGAGTGGAGGGATGGAGAGTGGAGGGATGGAGAGTGGAGGGATGGAGGGATGGAGGGATGGGGAGCTGCGGGATGGAGGGATGGGGAGCTGAGGGATGGGGAGCTGCGGGATGGAGGGATGGGGAGCCCCCGGGATTGGTGATGAAATACTTTGAGTTGAAATAATGAAATAATGTGACATAAATATTCTGGAAGTTAAATAACGTCCTCCAGCACTTCTCTTTTCCTCGGAACGTTCCAAAGTCACCACTTAGCATTGGTATCAGGCTTTTTTATACCGTTTGCTTTCAGGGTTTTCACTTTCCTCTTTCCACCACCTCAGCTCCTAATTACGGCTGTCAGACAGAGCACAAGCCAGACATGGCATTTAGCAACCTGATTCTACAATCCCTCTCCTTTTCCATTTCCTTTCCTACAGCATTCACAAATGCCTCTACCAGTGGGTACCTCTGACATTTCCAAACTGCAGTTTGACGGTGTCAGGAAGGTTCATGAATTATTAAAGTGTCTCAGCATCGCAGAGGCTGGAAAATTACACGTGGTTTGACAAAACAAGCGCACGCAGGAAAAGAAAAACCCCACCCAGGCATTCCCAAATCAAGAGAGCACCTTTAAAACTTTCCTTTGAATTTGCTCAAAAGGCTGGGATAGCAGGAGAGCTGCGTGAGTCATTCTCTCTGTGTCTCTCTCTAGAACAGGAAGGCTCGCAGAGGGTGGAGGCATGTCAGCACAGTGTGGTACACTCTAAAATATCAGCTGAAATGACTAGGCTGGAGAAGTGGGAGGACTGATATTAGTCACAGCTATTGCACAGCTCAGAAGATGAAGGCAGGAGGAATTACCGGACGGGCATCTGCCACTCTGCCCAGCCTTTGAAAACACCTATCTGGGCCTCCCATCTCCTCGTTCTTCCCTTAGAATGCCCCTTCTTCCCTTTCAGGGTGAGTGACAGGCAGTGTCCTGGCCAGGCAGAGCAGCTCAGATGTTCAAGGGGGTTGAGTTCACCCCATGAGCAGCACCAGCAGCTTCCACCCAGGATGGGAATTCCCCAGTTATAATGGAATGAAGCTTTTAACGTGCTGAATATTCCCTTCAGTGTCTGCAGCTGAAGGATTTTGAAGCAGTTCACGAACATCAGCTCACCTCTGAGTGCTCATCTTGCTCTGCCAGTGTATCTGAAACTGTTATTTGATCTTTGTGTGCAGAAAGTGGGGTGACCTGACAAATTGTGCAGGAAATGGCTGGTACCAGAGCCATGACCGAGCTCAGCATTCCTCCTTCCCAGTTCATGCCCAGTTCTTGTCCTTGTCCCTCCAAAAATCCTGAAGCCAAAGGAATCACGGGAATGCAGCTCCCATGGCACTGTCCTGCCCTGGGGTGGGTGTGGATTCTTCCATGGTTAAGGATGAGGCTCAGCACATCCCATTTCCCCCCAGCTGCCTGGTTTGGATGGTTTTTAGGTGCAGGCCCCGTGCCTGGTGCCCGGTGTTGGTTGTGCTGAGCTGCTCTGGAGGTTGGTCAGCAAGCCAAGCCCTGGAGTGCCCCAGGCAGCAGGACAGAGGGGTGGGCCCTGGCCTGGCCAGGTTTTGGTGTCGTGTGTCCTCAGCAGCCCCATGCAGAGGTGGGGAGAGCTCTGTACTTGGATGAACTCCCCAATCAGCCCCAAGCCCAGGTTGCTGTCAGAGCCTCTGCTCGGCCTGTCGAGCTTTGCAGTCACAGCCCTTTCATGCAGCTGAATTTTTTAACAGAAGGTGTTTCATTAAATAGCCCAGACTTGTCTCTGTTCTGTACTGTTTTATCTCCCTGCAGTACATCTGATAATCTTAGGTATCCCATTTAACCAAGCCAGAACTAAAACCTGCAGCAGACCCTCCCAGTTGTCTGTGACTGCCTGGGGAAGTGATTCCCTCAGCCCTGGGAACCATCAGGGCTTCATTCTTACCCAGATCTCAGCCTGTCTGCCACGTGCAAGCACTCCCTTGGCCCCACTCCTCAGGAAGCCTTTCAGTGCCAGCTCTCACACCTTTTCCTTTAAAAGAAAGAGAAAAAAAAAAAAAAAAAGTCACGATCATTTTCTCTAATTTTCTGACAAATTCTGAAAATAATGGTTGGAGTTGTACCATTCCTCTGCCCTAATTGGGTAGCTGGGAAGCATCTTAGCAGCTGTCAAGAATTCTCAAGTGAGTAAAACACAGTGCTAGAGCTTGTGAAAGTTTTGATAAGTGAGCTGTACTAGCTGATGTTATTGAATCATTTCATTTGTTAGAACATCCAGAGTAGCTCACCCTTCCCTCCAGGCTGGCATTTATTGAAATCTCCTTCCCAAACCGTTGTTTTAGGTGGCTGTTCATCAGTTATTCAGCTGTACCAACACACCCTGGTTTAATTTCTGGCTTAAATTGTTCTCCTGCAGGAATTGCTTGCAGGGGGTTGAGATCAGAAAGTGACCCCGATGACGTTTCTCCCTGGTTACATGAGCTTTGTGAGTCTCTCACCTCAACAAATAATGGGTTAAAAGTGAGGGTGGCTGTATTTTTAGCAGGTTTCTGACCCAAACGTGTGCAGGCAGTTCCAGGGAGGGCTGTGCTGACTACTCTGAGATTTCCCTGCAGTCAGGGACCCGCTGCTTCTCTGGAAACCATTCCCAGCCTCTCATTTCATTATCAGACGTAAAATAGGTCACTCTGGGGCTTTGAAATGTGCAGTGAATCTGTTCAGGTGACCTCTCAGCAGCAGCCCCCGCTGTGCCGGGGGGGGTTGGAGCAGCAACAATTTCTCCCCAGCGTGGAGCTGCCCCTGCCCTCCCGGAGGTGCTTTGAGCAGGTCAGCTCTGGGGACTCCCTGCACCCCTCCTTTATCTCCCATCCCTGCCTCCAGCATGCAGGGCAGAGATCACACCTCCTGCCTCCTGTTTCCTGCTAGAACAGGCGTTCTCCAGTTTCACCAGTGACTGTGGGATGCAAAACTTGAAGAAAACAGGCGTGACTTTGTCACTGGTGTGGATGGGATCGTCCCGGGGTACTTGGCAGCTGGTCCTCTCCTTCAGTGATGATACTGCACAATTAGCTCTTACACAGAGGTTTGTCATTAAATGCATTTCTAAGGAGAGGAGATTTAATTTTCTCCATTTTATTGACTGAGGAAGTTAAGGCCTAGAGAAAGGAAGTGATTATTCAGAGGCCCTAGAGAGGAAATTGAGCCCAGAATTCTGTATAATAGACCATGCAGACAATATAACATGCCCTGAAATACCCATTGCAGCTCAGATATGCCTGTCCTGCTCTGCATTCCAGAGAGATAAAATATCTGTTGCTGCCCTCTTTAACCAGCTATCCCTCTTTCTCTTTTTCCCACTGGTATCTTGGAGCCAGGTTGTGCAGACACAGCTGAGTCAGGAAGGTTTGCTCAGTCACTCGAATTTCAGACTTGCACTAAACAAAACTTGCAGCAGAAACCTCTCCAATTGCTCTGGGACTCCAGGTCCCAGCCCAGCTCCTTGAGACTGCTCAGACAGGGGCAGGAATGTGCCACCACAACAGCACTGGCTGTCCCTACCCCGTCCTTGCTGGGCTGATCCCATCTGGAATGGCTTTCCTCTGAGCTCAAGGGGAGTTTCCTGAGCCTCGTGGCCTCCAAAGGTTATCCCACTGAATTTGGGCTGGTCTTTGCCATGAACAGCTCTGGAACCAGGAGCTCCAGCCTGACTTTGTTTACTGGTGGAGTTACACCTGAGCAGGGAATCCCCATATTCATTCATTCTCTCAATCCATGGACAGCAAAGCATCAACCACAAAGAACTGGTTAAAAAGACAACTTCTTTTGGCTGGGAATCAGGATTGCCATGGCCATTGAAGTCAGAAAAGGGGATGGGGAGAGGAAGAGGGCTCCAGAGTCCTGCAGCTTTTGCACATCCTCTCTCAGTAGAGACAATTTCTTCCATTAGTAGCAAGGATTTTATGCAGGAACACTTGGAAGAAATCAGGCAGCACAAATGTTTGGGGTTTGTTTTTTTTTTTTCCCCTCCAGGAGCTGCCATAAGTTGCATTACTGCATGTTATTTTATCCCTCTTTTCTTTCTCTCTGTCTCTCTGGAACTGCAGAAGTGACAGTGCTTTAAATGGAAGGATTTGCAGCGAGCCATCAGTCACCGAGCATGCAGGATGAATCTCCTGGTTTAGTCTTGCTCGGGCTCCCATAAATCAGCATAGCTCAAATATTTGTGGTTGTCTGTAGGAGATTTATGCAGGTGGGAGCTCGGAGTCAGTCTGTCATTTGTGTGGGGGAAGTGAGAGCTGGAAGGGGCTGGGAGTGCTGGCTTGCAGGAGGGCAGGATTTCTAACCATGCCGTGGATATTCAGGGTGTCCACAGAGACAACGAGCAGAAATCAGGAGTGCACACGTGTGCACAGCCCTGCCTGCGAAACAGCCCCTATTTCCCTGCATCAGCAGCCTGCAGAGCCCACAGACCTCACAGGGCAGGAGGGGGCAACTCCACCCCAGAACCACCCAGACCCACACCCTGAGCAGTGGGGCCAGCACCTGACTGGGTAACAAATCCCCCCCTGAGGTCATTCAGCCAAAATATCCAGGGCTAAGAGAGGAGGGAGGCTTTGCCAGTACATTTTAGGGGGGAAAAAAAATATCAAGGAAGAAAGTATTAATAGCTTTGAAGCAGCGTTGCTGTTCTGTGCTTGTCATGCATCCCATTAAACTTCAATAAAAATAATTTCCAGGGATGTGTGATATGGAGGGACAGAGATGTGAGTCTTAAATCAGATTTTTTTTCCCCCCTGTTTTCCATCTTTGCCAAGTCCCTATAAATCTTTGCAGTTGTAGAGACAGCCTAAAAGCTGCTAACAGTTCCAACTACAGAGCATAACACTGAATAAGGAGAGTTGAAAAATTTCTGTCAAAACTGTGTTTAATGGAAAAAATAGAGTTTTGATAAAATAGCATTTTCACCGAAAATAGCTGCTTTCCATGGAGAATGTTAGTTTTGCAGTGCAATATTTTGACAGAAACTTTAAAATCTTGGGCTGAAATGTGTACAGCTGTTCAAGTCCGTCTAGTGCCACTCATATTTCTTCACCTCCTCAAAGCTGAGGTATTTTGCCAACTCCTTGGTTTTTAACATTGTGGTACTGGGAGTTTTTGTCAAGCCCACCTCTCCATTCGTGTCTCAGGACTCCTGGGCTCGTGTTTAAAAAGCTGAGTTCCTGTGGCTTTTGAAGCTGGAGGAGGAAAAAACCTCTTGAAAATGTGATCCAAGAACATCAGGAATTAGAAATCAAAGGAAGCAGATGAAAGTTCTGTTTTCTTGTTTCAAATAACTCTGGGGATTTTTTTTCAGCTATTTAAAAGTATTTCTGTATGCAAAGTGTTGTCCAGCCCAATTAATTACTCTGGATTCATCCCTCTGGTTGTGCTTTTTTGCCTGAGTTGGAAATGCGTGTTTTGTTACCCGAATTATTTCAGGAATGTCAAAAAACACACAGGAAAAACACAAACCCCAAACCACCACGGTGTTGTGCTGTGAAGGGAGTGATGAGGATGGTTCCTCTGCAGGCTGTGCTGGAACTCCCTGGGATGTGCAGGGTGTTGTGTGACCCTGATGTGTCTGAGCTGAGCCCAATCCGCTGGAGCAGCTCTGGATGAAGGGCAGGGTGGGAACAGGCAGATTTGTCCATGAGAATCCTGTGTCCTGTGCCCAGGGATGAGGGAATGGATTGAATGGGCAGTGATTCCTGGGCAGACTCCCATCTCCAGGGCTCAAGGCCCTGTGCTCCTTTTTCTGCAGGATTTGTTGATGTTTGTTCTTCTGTTTGTCAGATGATTTGACCCTCAGCGCCTGCTGCAGTTCCCTTTCCCTGCACTGAGATTGTTCTGTGTCTCCCAATCCTTTCCCAGTCCTGTTTGCCTTTCTGAACACCAGGGAGCATTTTTGTGGAATCTTTTGTTGCATCCCAGAGGTGCAGCTGGAGTTGGTGTCTCCCTGAGTTAAAATGACCCCGTTGTTGTGCTGATCAAAAGGGTTTCCCTTCTCACCCCCCTCACCCCTGCAGTTCCCGGTGAGGATCCTCCCCAGGGGTGTTGGGGTGGGATCTGCAGGAACTGCTGTCCCTGTCCCAGGGCAGTGCTGGCCTGAGGGGTGGAACAGGGCAGGGAAGGTCTCATGAGCTCACAGTTCCTGGCGAGTGCTCCTGGTGCTGCTTCCAAAGTGGACCTGGAATCCCTCCTAGGAAGTGCTGCTAACCCGAATATCCACTTCTTTCTCAAGAAAGCCCTTTTTTTGTTTGCCTGGGTTCTCTGTTCAGGGGACAGTGTCCAAGTACCAGAACTGCATTCGAGTGAGCATCTGGAAATCTTAGGCTGTGTCCGTCCTGGTGAAGTCAAGGATGCCTGGGAATGTTCCCAGGAATGTTCCTCCAGTGTGGAACACGATACTGTACGACTGAAGTGCTGGAATGCTGCTTGGCAGAATTTTGGCCGTGGCAGGCTGATATTTTTCTCAACTGTTCCCAGGTAGGGATTGGAGTTGGAGACCATTCCCAAGAAGTGGGTTTATATCCAGTCACCTGGATTCAGGGACCTGGAGGTGACACAGTGGGGTTTGTGTCAGCTGTCCTGAGAGTTTGGGGACATTCCTGAGCACATTCAATGCACTGCTGTGAGTGTCTGCTGCATGGAGTCAAAATCTGGCTGAGGCCCTCCCCCCCTCTGCCTTTCTTGTCACCTTTCCTTCCCACAGAAGGTGGGGGCACAGCTGAACGTGTCTCAGGAGGTTGTTTACACCGTGTTTATTTAAATTATGCTCCTGTGAGTGTCATTGTAGCTGCCTCTGTGTCAGTGATTTCCTTTGATCAGTCAGAAATACTGATTTAAAAAGGGGTTCACGGGCATGAACTTTTATGCAGCAGCGTGTGTGAATGTGTCAGGAACTTCTGAGCAGTATGAATTATTTTGTGATGTGCTGGCTATAAGGAAAGATCAAAGATGTGCTGTGTTCATGTGTTGGGGGAAGCTCCTGTCCCCAAAACGTGACAGTTTTGAGAGTTAATCCACAAAGAAGTGTCTTAGGTTCACCTCTTTGTTTCTTTGAGGGTCCAGGAAAAGCAGGGCAGTGGCATTTGTAAAAATGAAGCAGGTATGGGCTCAATATGCAGGATGGAGGCATCCTTTTTTCCTGTGGGTTCACCAGAAACCAGCAGTTACTGTGCATTTTCACTTTACAGGGCTTTTTTTCTAATTATTACCTCGACAATACACATTTATATATAGCATGTAATTATAACAAGATGATCATGCAGGTTTTGCATGCACACTCTGACCAGTCTGGAGTTTGTTGATCAGGGTTTCCAGGCCTCGCTGGTGCCTCAGCCCAGCCGGGGGAATTCCCTGCAGGGGGGTGCAGATGTCGAGGAAGGAGCTGTTGTGTGGCTGTGAAGGCTCGAGAAACCAGAGAGGGGCTTTCAAATGAATTTTCAGGTTCGTTCACAGCTTGGCTGAGGAGCAGCTGTGGGAAACAAACCCCCTGAGAACTGAAACAGTGACTGAGCCGGGCTGGGAGCTGCAAGGGAGGGAATTCAAACCTTGCGGTGCTGGGGAAATTAAAGTGCCCTGGCTGCGTTTCACTGGTGGGAAAGCAGCTCCCTGCAGGGCTGGGGCTACCACACGGGGCTGGCCGAGAGGCAGGGGGGAGAACAAAGAGTTGGTTCAAGGTTCCTTTAGCCCCGGTGTGTCTTGAGAAGGGAAATCTTTCTGTTTGGAATTTCATTGCTCAGCAGCACTGGCTGAACTCAGAGAGACAGTTTTGGAGGCAGAGGGTCCCACAGCAGGCACTGAATCAGCTGGAGAGGGACACGAGTGTTCACTGCACGAGGAGTCAACAAAGCTGGCTGAATTGTTGGCCCACCCCAAACTGAAGGGCTCATTTCTGGTGCTGGGATCCTTCTGGGAACTGGTGTTTGCAGGTCCATTTGTTCCAACAGCTCATGAAGAATGAATGGGAAGAGACAGCTTTTTGTAAGAGCATGGTATGAATTTGCTTGCACTTTGCAGTCAGTGCCATTAGGGTCCAGGTTTCCCAGGGCCCATCAGAGCTTTCCATCCAGTGGCTCAGACTGGAATGAGACACCTGTCCATCTTCTGCAGATCTTTGATGACTTTATCTTTTAATTGCCTCTCTAATGACGAGGTGGGGTTTCCCAGGCCTGCCTGTGTCGGTGATAACCTCATCTCCTGTGTCCCTCCCCGGCTTTATCTCCGAGTTCCCTGCCTGAGTTTCCATTTGTTCTCAGCCAGATAAGCAGCACCCTTGGAATATCCCCTGGCTGCTCCGTGGCTGACGCAGGCAGCCCGTGGGGGGAAGTCTTGATCAGATTAGAGCTTATCAGGCTGCACAAACACAGCCTGGACACTTCTTGTACCTCCAGGCTCACACTGAGGGCCAGCCTGCCCAGGGCTCACCCCACTCTCCACTCAGGGAAGTGTTTCAGCACCTGCCTGAGAAGGGGATGGTCCCTCCGTGGGGAGGGACTCAAAGATCAGAGCTCAAAGATCAGAGCTCGGGGGGGGCTGAGTTATCCTCTGAGCCTGAATCTGCAGGACAGCAAATGGTCGGGGTGGGAATGGGCTGTGCCCCACGAGAGAAACCCCCCCTGCCACGGGAGGAGCTGCTGGGACAGCAGACCCTGCAGCTTGAGGGGTCCTGGCAGGGGAGGATGGTTTGCTGCACATGCCCTGTGCTGTGAACTCCTCCTAAATCAGATTTAATGCAAGAAGATCACTTATGTAATGGGTAATTGAAATATGGCATAAGGGCACAGGATTTGAATTCGTGCTGAGGGGAAAAAAGAATCCACGGAAAAACTCCATCAGTGGGCAGCTTGTTGCCAGGGCAAAATAGTGTTGGTTTTACAGTAAAGAGATGGTTTCTGTTTCATAGTGTTCTTGTGTCCTAGAAGCATTTGAGCTGTCTGAAAATACCAGTACATTCAGCAGCTTGAGCACACCTAGGACTTTCTTACTCATCCCACTGTAAGTGCCAAAGAAATAAAGCTGTTCCTCTGTATCCTCCCAGAGAGGGCAGGAAACGCTCCCAGGTGTTGAGGAAAAGCACCAGGATGCCTAAAATTCAGGGGGCTTGAAGATTGCAGCAACATATCAGGACCTTTGGAGCAATCCCATGGGAGTTTGACATCCCATTGCTTCCATCACTGAAACTGCAGACAGGGAACAGTCAGGCCTGAGGAATTTGGGGCACCAAATAAGGATTGGAGGGATCCCTGGGCCAGCCTGCAGTGGGGCAGCCAAGATGCCAGGCCTTGCCCATGGCAGGGTCACAGCCAGCCCCAGCGCAGCCCCAGCTGGTGAATGATTAAAAGCTGCTCTGGTAAATGACTGTTCACCCGGGGTGTGTGCTGTGCCCCAGCCTGTAAAATGTTTATGACACCTGAGAACAGTTCATTGCCTCCATACAAACTGCTCACACAGGGAAACGTGGTGTGGTGTGGTGTGGGGCTGAGGGCAGAGCTGGAAATGGGCATTCTGCCCAAAGTTGTGGTAGAGGATTGCAAAATCCAGAACAGGGCTCAAGGCTCTTGCCTGAGCTCCCCAAACTGTTCTGAGGCTTCAGTGAAAGGTGTGCAGGGAGGAAGGAAAAGCCTCCCTGGATGAGCTCAGTGGGGATTTCCAGCAGGATCTCAGCTCCTGCTTCTTGGGGGTGGAACTCAGCCCCTCTCATTATCTGGTCTCTGGGTGGGTTCCTTCTCTCCCCATGGAGCTGGTGATTTATCTTATTTGATGGAGAAATTGCTATGACAAAATGCTAAAAGCTCTTGCTCGGGGCTATTTTTAATCTACTGTAGGTGAAAGATCAGAACACATTTCTGGAAGATTTCTGTGTCATACCCCTGTGCTGTGCTGGGTGGGATAAATGGGAGCTGACAAAATACAGGACACAAGATTTAAACCCTTGCCCTCTGACGTGCCGAGGCATCCCAACTGTGTGTGATCAGCAGGGGAAGGCTTCGCTCTGGGAGATCTCCAGTGCTCAGCAGAGGTGCAGAAATGCACTCCTTGTTCAGTCTTTAGGCTTTATTGTTGGTGGTCAGTAGTTAAACCTCTGGGGGTTTTACTGCAGGATATTTTCCAGCAGTCTCCCTGTGCTGGGGTGGCTGTGCACAGTAACACATCCCTGTTGGTGGGGAGGGAGAAGCTACTTAATGACAGCTCAGCTTGTGCAGACTCAGCGCTTTCTGCTGATCCTTTAATAGCCCAAACTGCTCCCAGCTCTGGGATCTCTGTCAGCTGTGTCCACTTCTGAAAGAAGAGCCCTGACAAAGGCACAAACCCTCAGAACTCCCTTCTCCCCCTGTCTGCACATCAGGTGGGAAGCAGAGCTGGGTCTGTGCAGCAGGAGAGGGGCAGGGACAGGGGGTGCTCTGGGTGACACGTCCTGCCCTGTGACAGCCCTGCCAGAGCCAGGGAGGAGAGGGGGAGGCTGAGGGAGGAGAGGGGGAGGCTGAGGCAGTGAGGATGGATTGGGAAGTGGTGGCTGAAGGGAAGTTCTGGGCTGGCTGCAGGCTGAGACGCTGTCCTGGGCAGTCCCCAGGCTGGAAGGGGCACATCCCAGGATTTCACTGTTCCAGGCCTGCCCTGGGGCTTTCCAGGCCTGCCCTGCTGCCCCTGCAGGTTCAGGACAGGCCCTGTCGATGCTGAGGCTGCTCCTGATGCTCCTGTGCAGTTTGTGCTCCCGAAATGGCACATCCTTGTGAGACCACACCACCAATTAATGTCTGGATTTGTTCTGCATGTGCAAGTCTTTTCTTGGGCGAGGAAGTGTCACGGAGACTTGGCTGGAGAAAAAAAGGAAACAGTTTAATCTTAAAATTGTAATTGTCATCCTCTGGCTAATGATAAGCAGTATTATGGCCTGTGTATCAGCTGTAATTAAGCAGTGAGACACAACAAGGTGTATGTTGCAGGCAGATAACACAGTGCTTAAGAGCCAGTGACCTGCATAGCACATTATCTGCCAGCTGCACGAGCCCATGGTGTCCCTGTGGCTCCCAAATCCACTGTCCCCTCTCCCCTGCCCACAGGCTGCTTTTGGGGTGCAAAAATGGGAAAAAGGGTTTGTGTCAGGTGATTTTTAAAAAAGCTTCTGTTTTACAGTAATCCATTTCTGCACATACAATAAACCAGGAGGGAACATCCTGGGCCATCACTCCCTGGGTTTCTTCTCCCCCATCCTTACAGATTAGAGTGTCACTGGGATCTTGGTAAACAAACTGCTGGCAGTTTGGGCAGAGGGAGGAAAGCAGAGTAGGGTAAGAAGTGTCTCAGCTAATGTTTTTCAGCCAGTAATTGCCAGGATATGTCTGGATGGATTTCCCAGTTTTTGGGTGCTGTTACCCACTGGAAGGGGTGGATCTTGCTTGGCTAAATGAGCAGGTTGGGAGGTTGATCCTCCTGTCTCCTGAGTTGTGCTGTTTGCTGTTTGGTTCTGGGGGTTGGGATGGCACTGAGCCCATCTGGACCCTGATTTCAGTGGCTGTCCTAGATATTATTGTATTAAAAATATAAATAAATCGAGTTGGGCTTAATATAAGAACAGAGGGACAAAGCAGGGCCAGAGCCAGCTGTCTCCTGCTCCGGGTCCTTCCCTGGATTCCCGATTCCAGCTGACTCAACAAATGCAGCAGTGAATTGCAGACCATGAGCCAGAGCCCCCCCAGATGCCGTGCAGGACAATTCTGCTCCCTCTGTCCAGCCCAGGGAGCCGTGGAAAGTTTGTTCCCTCCCGAATAAAAGCGTGTGGGAATCTGCAGAGCAGTCAGGTAGGTTGGAGATGCACAGGAGCCAGCTCATAAAAATTCCAGGGGTGTGTACGTCACCCCACTGGGCTTGGCTGGAGCTCTGCTCTCCCCTGGCAGTGCCTGGAGCTCCCTGAGATCACCAGGAACGTCGTGGGCACTCCGGGGCCGGTGCTGCCTCCCTGATTCCCGGTGTTTTCCCAGTGGGGAGGGGTTTGCTGCTGTTTCCTGGGGCTGGGTCACACAGGCTGTTCAGTAATGGAGAGTTCCCACTGCAGGCTCAGGAAAGGGGGTTCTTTATTTCTGCTCTCCACAGGCCAAGTCCTGCCCTGCACCAGTTCCTCACAACCCCCAAGGGATTCCATGGGCAGCGGAATTCCCATGGAAAGCAGATTCCCGAGGCTGTGGAACCAGGTTCCTCTGAGTGTTTGGCCAAAGAACATCAGAAACCTTGGAAAGGCCTGCCAGCTGTCCAGGAGGTGACTGGCAATGACATTTTGGAGCCCAGATCCAGGAGCAGCTGCCGTGGGTGGGATGTGGGGCCCAGGAGCCCTTCCCAAGGGAGGGATGGGGGCCTGTTCTGGGACACACTCCCACCCTGGGGAGCAGGCCTGGCTGCCTCACAGGGAAGCAGCAGAGGTTTATTTTTATTTTTTCAAGCCCTTTTTGCTCATTCTCTGGCTTTTCCACTGCTTTACAAGGGCCCTTCAGAGCTGTCCCAGGGCTGTGGAAACTCTGCAGCCACTTCTCAGAAACCCAGGGCAGAATTACTCTCACATATGTTTCCATCTGCTGCTTTTTGCATTTTCCCCTCTTGCATTTCTGTTTCTTTGGCCCGGAACAAACTCCTCCATGCTCCCAATTCTCAGTATCCCGAGGAAATTCCTCCTGAGGGTTCCATCTCCCGGGCAGAGCAGTGCAGGGTTCCAGCTCAGCTCCAGCTCCTCCCAGGAGTTCCCTGCCCAGGCTCTGGGACTGAGGGGCTGCCTGGACAGACCTTGCAGGGAGGAGCCCCAAGAACAGCCCAGAGCTCTCGGCGTTTTCTGGACAAACAATTTTATTTTCGGTAATGCGTCTATACACTGTACATTCAGTCACTGTGGTATATAAGCATAGCTATTTTCATACATAATCTCATAAAGTCCTTTATTTTACAATATTATCTGCATTGGGGGGAGGGGACGTGGAAAAGGGGGTGGAAAAGGACTATCAAGGTACACAGCGAAATAGATAAATATGCCAAGCTTTTTTCTTATTTTTTTTTTTAAATCAGGCATTTATAAACAAGAAAGCATACATTACTTACATAAAAATAGTTCTAGAATAGTAGAGTAAGTCATAATATTGTCATTAGCAGCAGCATAGGAGAGACCAGGATAACAAAAATGTGCTGAAATGCTATTGGCTATTATAAATGTAAAGATTTATTTTTCTTCAATTGAAAAAATGTCATTTCTGTGAGTTCTTTTGATAAAAAAAAAAAAAGCAAAAACAAACCAAAACAAAACAAAAAAAAAAAAAAAAAAACAACCAAACCAACAAAAAAAAAAAACAAAAAAGAAAAACTTCTCTCTAAAACACTGAGACTGCTGAGAGGGCAGAACGGAACAAAATCAACCTTTTGGTAATAAAATACTTTACAGTGAAAATAAGGACGAGCAAAATGCAAATGATGGAGAAAAGGTTATAACCCTCATTGAAAACTTGCAAAAAGATTTTGTTTTGTTTTGTTTGTTTTTTTTTTTTTTCCTAACAGACAGCAAAGGTTCTTCTCAGTTAAAAACACAACTCATAAAACAAGACAACTACCAGGTAAGAAAGAGTTTTGAAAAAGTAAACACCATATACACTTATAATACAACAGTGTAAAATGAAAAAAAGTATTTACATGTTGAATTTACTTTTAATGTGTTTTTTTTTTTACATTGGCTAGTTCTGTTTGAAAAGCAGAATATTATGTATAGAGTTAGCTGCTCCATAGATATGAATGTTATTGCTGTTGGTTTTTATTCCCTTCGTTAAGTCTTCGTTCAGTAATAGAAACAAGGAGTAATTAAACTGAATATACAAGTAGTAATATATTTGTAAGTACAGGGAGAGTCAACAGCCTGTATGAAACACCTCTTCTCCCTTTGAACTTCTTAAAGGAAACTAAAGCACAGATGAAGTGAGAGATGTGGCAGCTCCTGCACTCGGGGCTGGAGAGCCCAGGGAATGCAGCAGGGAAAGAATTCCATGTGAGTGGCATTTACTGAGGAGCTGCAGCCCCAGGAATTACACACAGAGCTCCCTCTCCCCCAGCACCTCCACAACAGGGGGTTCTCTGTGGCGTCTCTGGGGCTGTCACAGGGACATTTCCAATCATTCTGAGTTAGAAATGCATTAAATGCTCTGCAGAAATAACAGTTCAACTGTTAAGTGTGTTTGGGAAATTCCCAACAGTTCGAGCCATTCCCTGTGAGCCCCTCCTGGGGTTTGGCTGCTGCTGGACAAATTCCTTCCCACCTTCCTTGCACCTCAATTATCTTGCTGATTTTTGAACGTTAATTTATGGAAATGGCTTTTCCCTCCCAAGGACCAAATTTGGTGGAGCCTGAAGTTGGGCAGGGGGGTCCCTGTCAGGTCCTGCCCTCCTGGAGTGACCAACCCAGGGCTGTAATTTTGGTTTGGAGCCTTTTCCTGCCCTCTGAGCCCAGGGGAGGCTCCTGGGATGGGTGCTGATGACAATATTCACTGCTGTGGTTTCTCCTGAAAATCCAGCAGATTTCCCTCCTGCAGGAGGGTGGGACCCTCCGGGCTCCCCTGGACACAGAAAGGAAACTGTGGGTCAGAGAGGGGCTTGTCCTGGGAAAAACACCTGGAGATGGACGTGCTGCTTTTTATTCTTAATTAAATAAGGGGAGAGACACTCTCACAGGTCCAGGGTGGGGACAGGGCTGCTCTCTGTGTAATTTCCCAGCAGGGCAGCAAAGCAGAGCACGAGAGACTCGAAATGCACAAAAATGGTCAACTACAGACACAGTTGTTTAGTTTCCCTTGAAGAAATAAGTGGATAATACAGCTCTGGAAATCATAAGGCTGAGAACATTTTTCTGCATACTGCATAACAAAAGAACCCCTTTACATAAGACAGTAATAATGCCCATTAATGACTATATGGCAGAGTTTAATCCATGCATATGATTTAATAATCGCAGAAAAAAAAAACATACAAAGAAAATAAAACCCCACATAAAAAAAAAACAAAACAAAAAAAACCCCAAAAACAAAAAACACAAACCTGCTCAAGCATAATCAAAATTCCTTTTGCATTGCACTTTAGAAGGAGATCTGCACCTAGAGCCAGTCTCCAGCATCCCAAACACACAAGGGCCAACCCCTGCATCCACAGACAGGTTCAGGTCATTGTCTTGCTGTGACTGTTTCTTGCTCCCAACAGTTTTACATTGTCCCAGTTAATTCCATTCCTTTTGTATTTCTTCTTTTTTTTTGTACCTAAAACATATATATGAACTTCTTTGTTAATGCTCACAGTTACTATAATGGTTATTATAATGGTTTCAAGCAAACAGCTCTTGTTTAAAAAAAAAAAAATAAAAAAAATATCTCTAATGTACTGTAAGTAAATACCATAATTTTAGGATTGGAAGCCGCTTTCTGTCTACTGGGAAATAATTTTGAAGCTTACATAGCTTGCATTAATGTCCAAAAGCAAATAAAGATTACTGGAAATATTTCCTTCGTTTAGAGTAACTTCTGGGTATGATGATGCATGGGGGGGGGTTCTCTTTTTTTCTTTTTTTTCTGTTTTTATTTCTTAAGGTAAAAAAAGTGTCAGCATTGCCTAGAGAAGATGCTGAGAGGAAAAATGAGCTGGAAGGCACATCTGCAGCCCCAGATCCCATTTCCATGTTTGAGTGTGTCAGAGGTGAGTGTTTAGGGGTGAAAATAACTCTTCTCTCGATCAGTAAAGCACCAGCTTTATTTGTTAAGCACTTTGGGGAGCATCTCTGCTGCTCCCCAGCCTGGGTCAGACACACAGCCCCAAACCCAGTTCCCTGTGTGCTGAATTCCTGCTCGGGACACTCTGGACCTGCTGGCTCGTCCTGCGTGGGACGGAGATGGCGATGGGAGGGGGCAGTGCTGGCAGGCTGGTTCATGGTTTGCACAGCTCTCAGGGCAGAATCTAGAATGCTTGACTTCAGAAACAGGGAATAAAATGCAGAGTAAACAAAGTGCAGGTTTAAAAAAATAAAAATAAAAATCAGCACCACCCCAAGGCAGTGATGGCTGCGTCGTGTCCCGGGGCTGCGGCTTGGACCCCAAATTAAAGTAATTTCTCTTTCTAAAAACAAAAAGCTTTTTTAATAAAAAAGATGTGGCTTATTCACAGCAGCAGAAACGTTGGTGTCGTGTTCTGTGGGTTGGGAACCCCGAAGGACAGCAGGGATGGGAGCAGGGAACACTGAACGCACAGCAAGATGGGCAACAAGATGAGTTCTCCAGAAAACTGAAGATTTCAGGATGACTTCAACACACAGATGTCTCTGCTTTGTTCCTCTACCAACTGATCATCCATTTCCTTCCTCCCTTCCTTTCTTCCCTTCCCCAAAGCTCAAGTGCTCCTGGATGAAGTCTCTGAACACACCAACGGTGCTGGCGAGGGCTGCACACACGGGGCTCTCAGTCCAACACCTCCTTCCCCACCCCCTGCACGCTCCTGCATCTTCCCTTCTCGTGTTTAGGGCAGGAAATTAAGGTAATTCTTTCTAAGGAAAAAAAAAAAATCAACCTGGAAAAGCACTCTGAACTTCCCCCACCCCCACGTGACGGGAGGGAACCGCGCTGGCTTCCGAGATGGCTGGAAAACTGCTCCTGACGTGGCATCATCACCAGAGAGGGGCTTCTGCACAAAGGATCCCAAAGCCTGTAAAGTCATTAAAAATTGTGCATCGAAGGTTTGTCGTTTTTGTTTGTTGTTTTTTTTTTTTTTTTTTTTTGCTTTTAAAGGTTCATTATAAAAATCGTGTTAATTTTTTTTTTAATACCAAGTCTGTGTAATGAATTATTTTAAATAGCTTATAAGAAAAGTTGGTTTGTTTTGTCAATTCCAAAATGTCCCAACAGGCAGGAGAACACAACCCCGCTGCCCTGCTCGCCTTGGACTCTGGGTTCAGCTGGACGACGCTGCTTGCTTGGAGTTTGCCAGTAGAAAATTTCGCTGTGGACTTAAAAGTATTTTGTTTACAAACACTTTGTGTTTTCTAGGCACAGTAAGATGTTGTGCTATATGGATCGGGAAACGAAAAAAAAAAAAAAAACCAACCAAAAATAAAGAGGCAGAATTCAGTGCTTCTGTTCTAGAGGGTGACATTTGCCTTCCAACTGCTGCGAGTCCGTGCTCCCGCCGCGCGTGCCAGGACACCGCTCACACTCACACCCCCCTCGCCCTCCCTGTGCCGGCGCCGCTCCGAGGCCTGGGCTGCTCCTGGGCTCAGTTCTCCATGGGGCTCGAGGTGCTCTCGCTGCTGGGCTGGCTGCTCGACTTAGGCCACAGTTGTTCCTGCAGTTCCTTGACCACTTTCTCCAAGTGTTCCCGGGCCTCCCGCTCGTGCAGGAGGTCGGCGCGGAGCTGCTCCCGGTCGGCCTCGGCGTGCTGCAGCTTCACCTGCAGGTCCTCGATCTGGGGGCAGAGCAAGGGGGATGCTTCAGAGCCTGCACTTCACCCCAGAGCAGGGATAAAACCTGCACCTCAGCTGTAGGACTGTTCCCTTTTCCGGACAGCACTGCCCAGTGAGGGCACTGCAGGGGCTGCTGAGCTTTCAAACCTCCCAGGGACTCCCCCTCCAGCAAGGGAGGTGAAAACCAGCGGAGTTCAGACACAGCCTAAGAATTCCTGAATGCAACAGAGCTCTGGTCACTTCTTACACCATCACTGTCACTTCTTTAGGCAGAGACAGCTCTGGCACAGCTGGAGGGCCTGGGGGGCTCAGGGGACTGCGACAGGGCTGGAATCAAACAGCAGGGGATGCTGCCAACCTGCCAGTCCTGGCTGCAGAAAAGATAAACCTGCAGAGTATTTGGCTACTTGAGCTCTTTTTGAGGTGATTTCAGCCTTTAGCTTAGGAAACCTCATTTGTTCCTTCCCAAGGAGGGGGTGCATTAGGAGACTGGAGGCTCTGGAGCAGCCCCAGTGCCTGGCTGGACACAGCTGGAGCACACCCAGCCCAGGGTTCACCTGCCCTGCTCTGGGAACAGCCAGGAACGCCCAGGGCAGCAGCTCCCGGCGTGGCTCTGTTTAGTCTGGACACCCCTTATCAGTGAGACATCCTGTGATGCTGGAGAGGAAGCCCCACATCATTTCCTGCTCCTGCTCAGACGTGTCTCAGCAGCACAGGGGCCACTCCCCTTCCCGTTATCAGAGAGCCTCTGATTGCCAGGGCTCTGCTTTTCCTCTTCCCCTCCTCCCTTAAAGCCGCCACACCAAATACCTGCAGCTCCCACCTGAGGCCCAGCAAGGGCTCCAGGGATCTCCTGTGCCTGACAACCCCCTGTGCAGCCCCCCTGTGCTCCCAGAGCTCCTCTGGCAGCAGCTCAGGCGTTCCCTGGGAGGCTGGGCCGTGAGTTTAAACTGTGAGAGTTTAAATTGCGGCCCCTGTGCCCCATTTTTCAGAGTCCTGCCCTTTCCTGAGGCACCTTCCCCTGTGCCTGGGGGGGCTCTGACAGGGGCAGGGGCAGGAGAAGGGACAGGGGCAGGAGAAGGGGCAGGAACAGGGGCAGGGGAAGGGACAGGGGCAGGGCAGGGCTGTCCAGCCCGGTCTGGCCTCACCTGAGCCGAGTACTTGGCGCGCAGCCGGCCGGCCTCGCAGCCCTTGTCGCACACGCGGATCTGCCGCGCCTGCTCCAGCTCCCTCTTCAGCCGCACCCGCGACTCGTTCGCCTCCTTCATCTTCTTCTCGTTCTCCGCCCGCAGGCGCTCGATCTCCTTCCGCAGGTTGCGCTTGGCCTCGGTGGCTTCTCGCAGCTTCTCCTTCTTGGCCACCCGCAGGAACTCCAGCTCCTGGCCAGGGAGGGGAGGTGTGAGAAGGGAGGGGCAGAGCCCGGGCTGTGCCAGGGAAGGGACCCAGAGCCCGTCCCAACCTCCCGCGGGTGGGAGCGGAGGCAGCTCGGGGCTGAACCCGCTCTGACCTCTGCACCAGCTCCTTTCCCTCAAACCCTCTGGGGTTCCTGCGCTCCAGCCACCCCCAAGTGCTGGGTAACAAAAAGCTCGGCGGTGCAGCCACGTTTTGCTTTGTCGAGCAGAATGGCTGCGACCATCTGGGCCTGAATAAAGATGAAGTGCAGTTGGAGAGAGCTCCCAGCAACGTGCTCTGCTCCGGCTCCACGTTCCAAACCCCCAACTGCAGAGCCCAGGCTGGAACCGGAGGCACTGAAGATGCTCAGCGTGGTAAGTGCAGGTTGTGAGAGTCCCCTGTGTCCAGCAAAGCCCAAGAGGAAAGTTCACAACCAGCAGCAGCTCCATTGTACCAACCCCCCCAAAAATCTGCTTAAGGCCAAGTTCAAAACACAACCTGTGTGTGTTCTCTAACCCTGGGGTGCTGTGGGTGAGCGGTGTGAGCCCCAACTCTCCTGGCAACCAGCCTATGGACTGCTCTGTCACAACAGCTGGAAAACTGCAGGATACCTGGAGCTGAATGGAAACCACAGTGCCCTGGCAATTGCCACTCCCACCATCCAGGACCTGACCAGGAGCTGCTGCCTGGGAATCTGAATCCATGAGAGAGGGACAAGGAACCTCAAGGTACACAGGAAGCAACTCCTGAGTTGTTGACGTCCATGTTCATCCTGAGCACAGAGATGTGGCTCACAGGTCTGTCTCCTAAATGGTTAAATTAGGAACTCAAGCTCTTTTTTTCCCCAGCAGCAGCATTTCCTCCCTGTCCAGCACCGCTTTCTGTGAAGGAACAGTGCAGGCAGGGCATGGGAAATGCACTCTGACAGTCTCCCTTCCCAGCCAGGCCATTGTTAGCACGGCCCTGCCTCGGGAAGGGCCCCCAGAGCCCCTGCAGATGCACACAGGGACCTCCTGAGTGTGGAACTGGGAACCCACAGCTTCCCAAATGGAAAACCATGCCCAGACACCAGAGTGCCTGTCCCCCTGACACAACACCTCACCACTCAGTTCTGCTTCCCCAAGTGCTTCCTGAAACTCCTGCTTTAAAGTACCCACTGTTTAGTTTAGATATTTAAAAATTAGCTTTAAATATATATCACTTATAAAAGTTTGCTTTTAAATACATAAAATAATGCAGAGATTTACTGAAACACAAGGGAATGAAGTGCTTTGCTCAGGGTAACCGAGAACAAGCCAAAGAGCCCCAGTGCTGGTTTTGTGTCTCTCAGGCTCCATCAAACCAGCCCTGGGTGAGTCCCAGCTTGGGAACAGCCCCACAGAACACTCCGAGAGGACACACAAACCTTCTGCATTGGCTGTATCTTCCACTTCTCTGCTCTACTTCTGCCCCAGCCCAAACAAAAACCAGTTCAGCCACCACTGGGCTCAGCTCATGGCCAGCACTGACCTGCAGCTCTGTCTGACCACTCTGATACAACCCACGTGTCCAGGATCTCCAGAAATAAGGAGCTGCTGCCCTGACTGAAGCCAGTGGGATGCCTGACAAAGACCTCAGTTCAGCCGTGGCCGAGCCCCAGGAACACCCTCCCTCAGCTGGGACACGGCAGGGTTTGCACAAAGCTTTTAAAACTCCAGCTAAAGCCTCCAGAAATGTTTCCTGTTCAGTGAAATGAAAACAAAATAAACTCTGCTGGACCAGGAGACTTTTTCAGTAATGAAAAGATGTTGATTTTGGTAACCATGGATTTATAACCCAAGGAAAAACAGGTGGAAAGCTTAAAGATGTAGGAACGGTTCCTGTGCTTTGGTTTCCCGGCTGGATTTACAGGCAGAGCTCCAGCAAGGGCTGTTGCTATTTGGGAAAAGGAATTTCTTTTTCCCTCGAGGGCACCCAGTGCCCCTGAGGAGCCCCCAGGGCAGGGCAGGGCAGGGCAGGGCAGGGCAGGGCAGTACCTGGTGCAGGCTGCGCTTGGCCTGCAGGGCCGCGTTCAGCTTCTCCTCCTGCTTCACCCTCATCTTCACCACCTCGTGCAGGAATTTTTCTTTGGCTTCTTTTGTGTCCAGGCCACTGTCCAGGGCCTGCCTGAGGTGCTCCAGCTCAGCTTCCAATCCGCTGCTGTGGGGGTCAGGGTGTGCTGCCACCTCGTAGGAGCTGCTGACGGGGACCGGGGGCTGCATCCCAGGGGAGCTCATGTCCTTGGCAGAGCTGGATGAAGTGAAGGACGGGGAGGAGAGCGAGGATAAGGAGGAGGTGACTGGAAAACAGAAACATTGAAACGTTAATTTAAAAAGGTCTAAAATCAATACATGTATTATATACAGCTCACACAACTCATATTTAAGAGTTGGACTCGATCATCCTTGTGGGTCCCTTCCCACTCAGCATATTCTGAGATACATATTTTATATATATTATATGGCTCAAAAGATGCTGAGGCCCTTTTATACAGACACTCTCAATATTCCATTTAAAAAAAAATGAAAGAGAATAAAACCTGGCTCATTTTATACTGTGATACTTGAAATGTGACACGAAAGCAGCCCTGACTTAAGGGACCAACTCGCACTTTGCTTGAATTGTGACCGTGCACTTTATGTCTCTGCGGCACCGCTGAGGCTTCAGCCTCCCAGGATCCCTTCTGAACACCCCAGTTAAAGCTCCAGCCCAGAGACACCAAAACAAAGGCAGGTCCAACCAGCACTCACATTCTTCCCTGGTTTCCACTTCAATTTCTGCCTCTGACTCCTTGTCCTCCTCGGGGGCCGGGGCCGTGGCCTCGGGGACGGGCGCGTGCTCCGCGTGTTTCCTTTTCCTGGGCTGGCCGGAGCTCAGGGAGTCGCTGCCCCGGGACACCACGGTGGCACAGGGGGGGTTGCTCACGATCTTCTGCTGGGCTGGGGGGGCCAGAGCCACGTTGGGGGCCACGGCGTTCTCGAAGCTCTTGTAGGAGTAGAAGCTGGTTCAGAGTGGGAGGCAAAAGGAAGGAGGAAAGGGTCACGTTCGTGGCTTTGAGATGCTTCCCAGTCCATGTTACACTGGAGTGAGTTCCACTCATCACACAGCTGAGAACCTGCTGTGCTCACAGCCCTGATCCACCCCAGCTGAGAACCCGTGTTTGTCAGTGTCATTAAACCCGGAGGTGACGGGCACCCAGGGACCACGTTCCCAGTGCCACAGACCCCAGGGGCACCGAAGGGACGGGACCCCCCAAGTCACAACGCTGCTCCCTCCTGCCCTTCCTGCCCAGCTGCACTCTGTCCTTGTGTCCATCCACAAATGTTCCCTGGGCTCAAACCGGCGCTTCCCAAAGGGACACCACGGAGTGGGGAAGCGCCTTTGGTGTGCCGGTGATTTCGGCCCCTGACTGTAAAACCACAGTGCTGGTGAACAACCAGCACAGCCAGGGCAAAGAGCAGCAACCCCGTAACACCAAACCTGCCCAGCTGTGCCAGGACAGCAGCACTGGCGGGCACAGCAGGGAGGAGCTGCCCCTGTGTCCTTACCTGTCCCGGATGAGGGCGGGAAGGTGGCCGGGCAGCTCCTTCTCGCCCGCGGACACCGCGGGGGACCAGGGCCGGAACGCCGAGAGCCGCTGCCGGGGGTGCACACAGCCGATGCTCTGGGGAGACACAGAGGGGAGTGAGCACCCACAGCCCCTCACAGGGACACCCCCACACCTCCACAGCCTCCCCCATGGCCAGGTCCTGATTGGGAAAGCCTGGGAGGGTTCATTCTCCTCCCTCATTTCCCCGCTCCATGAAGTGATGCCGTGAGCTCGTCTGACCTTTCCGTTACAAAATGTTCAACAATCACCTTATTGGATGAACTGGATAAGGACCGTAACCAACTGGACTGTTTTTCCTTCTCAGTAGAGGCTGGAGATTGGGAAGCAGAGTCATCTATTTTGGGCTTTTTGGAAGCAGGAGGATCTGAAGAGACCTGAAACAAAGACAGGCAGGAAAAATCAAAGTCAGAATTCCTCCCTTTGCAATCAGCTTAGAAACAGGTGATAAGGCAAAAGCCAAACTTGTATTTAAAAGGAAGAAACCTTGGGTGTTGTCCTGTGAGGCCAAACAAAGGAGTGAAGATGAGGGGCAGACACCAGCTCTGACAGAACAGAGCTCATCCCTTCCCCTGGGATCCTCCAGTGCGGTGTGGAGGGTGCAGGAGAGAGGGGCAGTGACCTGAGGGAGACACCCACTCCCCACGGCACAGAACTGTCGGCCTTTTATGATTTTTGTGTGCAGAAAGGTGAGTTTAATGTGGTTGCTGGACTGGAAAGATTATTTTAAACGAGAACAGACCAGACTTTGTTATTCTGTTTGCAGTGGTTGTTATGCCGATGACTTCACTACCCCACAGCTGCAGTGGATTCTGGGGGTGCTGCCAAGAGCTGCTTTGCCTTTTCCACAAGTGGCTCAGCTTGGCCCATAAATCATCCTCAAGCATAAGAAAGCCCTTTGGCAAGCAAACCCCCTTTCCTTCAACACTGTGAAGGAATAAAATTCCTATAGTCCCAGCGTGGCTTGCAAAAAAATTGGTAACTACTGGTTTAACTGGTGCTCTGGGGATACCAGCTGGAAGCCCTGCCAGCACAAACACGGCCGTGGGCAGGCAGGGAGAAGGTTCTGGACCCTGTGCTGCACAGAAATAATGAAAGAAACGTTCCACCTCCATTTCCATCCCTTCTTCTGTCTATTTGCAGCTCCAAACTCTCCACCCCTCCACGTTCCCCAGCCCTGGCTCCCGGGGAGGTGGCAGAACCACGCTGCAGGAACTGCTGAATGCTCATCTTGGCACTGATTTTTCTCTTCCCCACACCGCTCTGTGATTTCTGTGGGCAAACAAGGACTGGTACAGGTGTGTCTGTAAAACACAACATCCTGGGAGCTTCAAACCCAGGCCTCCTGGCCAGTGATGGAAAGGATCTTATTTTGTTCTGGAAATCTGGCCCCTCCAGGCACCTTCAACTGGGAACTCAGAGGCTGCTCCTGCAGGTGATTATGGAACCTGTACCTCAGGAAGTGTCCAAGTGCCCTTCTCCAGGCTCTGTAACTGCAGCCATCCCACCCCCTCTGCACACCTTCGATCAGGAGGAAATCACAAATCACAGCCTCCTGTCCCTGCCCAGCTCCTGCCAGTGCCTCTGGCACCCCCCCCTGCCCGGTGTGCCCAGGAACGTCATCAAACCGTGCCCAGAGGGCTCAGCACAACATTCCCTGGCACTCAGGGCAGCTTTCCATGCGAGCAGATGAGGGAGGATCCCACGGGAGGGGGGTGTGTAACCCCCAGTTACAGCCAGCCCGTGCCAGAGCCAAATGCCAGCTCCAAGGGATTTGCAGGGGATTCTTTGGGCACAGCCTGAGGCTTCCCCAGGGCCGCTCAGACCCAACCAGGGAAAGGCATTCCCATTCCTGACCCCTCTGTGCAGAGAGCAGGACAATGCACTGGAAGGGATTTGTGTTTGCTCTCGGAGATGCTGCCTGTGCAGAATTAGTGACAGCATGGGAAAGGTATTTGGCAAGAGACTCCTGATCCCAGCCCTATCCACTGGGGATGGGGAGCTGAGTGGGGAGGGGAGCTGGGCTGCAGGGTGGGGAGGAAGGGGGGCTTGGAATGGACAAGGCAACAGGTGGCAGGACTCAGCATGGAGCCCGTTCCTCCCCCGGAGAACATCGTGTGCTGGTGTGGGACAGACACGGTGACCGTCCCCACTGCTCTGGGGCATCCCTGATTAACAAACAGGGCATCCCTGCTCCACAAACAGGGCATCCCTGCTCCACAAACAGGGCATCCCTGCTCCACAAACAGGGCATCCCTGCTCCACAAATGGAGCCATCCCTGCTCCACAAATGGGGCATCCCTGATTAACAAATGGGGCATCCCTGATTAACAAACAGGGCATCCCTGATTAACAAACAGGGCATCCCTGATTAACAAACAGGGCATCCCTGCCCCACAAATGGGGCATCCCCACTCTGGACACCACGACACCAGGGAGCCAGAGTCCATTCCTGAAAGGCTGCAGGGGAGATGCTTCAACAGAAATGATCTCATTTGCTCATCTCCAGCTTTCTCCACTCCCCCCCTTCTTTCCCCTCTAAATGCAGGCTGACACCAAGGGCCAGAGCACAAAACCTGTCAGCAGACCTGGGAAATGATCCTTAACCTCGTTGCCAGGAGCCCGTATTGATCTGGAGACACGAGCTGCAGCTTGGGAGAAGCAGTGAAGGAGGTGTGTGCAGGGAAAACAGGTCTGACCCCCAAAGACATGGAAATGGCAGAGGAAAGGAGGGGCACAGCAGGGCCTGCAGGGTTTTCTACCTTCAATCACCTCCCACCACGGGACTGCTGTACCCTGGCAGGCCAGAGCTGCCAGTGTGGGTTTGGAACTGCTGTGACAACCTCCACCAACCTCCAGCCACTGTCCCACTGTGCCCACCAGGATCATCTGCTGGCTGAGCTCCTTGGGAGCTGCTTTAAAGATCCCACCTTAGCAGTGTAAAAATGTAATAATTCCAGTGGTTTCCCTCCCGGTCGATGAAACATCGAGTCACTGCACGCTGCTGTTCATCAAGAACTGGAGGTTCCCCCCTGAGGCCCCTGGCACAGAACCACCCTTCTGGAGCCACCTGATTCCATTTCTGCAGGCTCTGACTCTGGAGGAGGCAGGAGTGAATTTGCTCACAGCCACAGGAAGACACTCGGATGTGGAACAGGACGAGTCACTGAACACAAATTCTCCTCTCCAGGTGACTCAGCCATTACATCCCACTGCAGGACGGACTCCAGGCACCAAGACACCCCCTCCAACACTGCTCTGGCCCCAGCAGCCAGCAAACCTCGGTGCTGCCTCAGATGGGGATGATTTGATTTCATTTCTTCCCTTTGCCAAACAACGAAACACACGGAGTTGCAGAAGAAATACTGAAAATCTGAGGTAATTTTTTTGCCATCTTCACACATGATTCATGAAACCCTTGAACACAAACTCTGGGAGATTGAGATAAGTATTTCCCGATTTCCTGCTCATTTTTTCTTCCATTGGAGGCAACTTAACAATCTGTTGTCAAATGGGCCTCGTGCTGGGCACACCCTCTTGTGAATACACATTTTCTCCCATCCAAACCTGAGGATACAAAGGGGCCCAGGAATGCTACAGGAAACAATCCCTCAAGCTTCGGGACTGTTGCTTTTTGAGGCAAACAAGTTTCAAGGAATAACAGATACAGAGGGATTTATAAAGCTGCTGAGAAAAGATTTCAGAAGTCCACTCCAGAGGGAAATTGGGGCCTGTGAATAATGTCAGCCATTTTAAGGCAAACCGAAATTAGGCGGCTCAGCTTGGCCTCCAGCCAACCAGGGCCACATTTGACATGTCAGATCAAATTTTCTACTTCAATTAAGTATTACAGTAACAGACCATGAGACCAGTGGAAAGAATTTCTGACCCTCTCCCTCTCAGAAAGACAAACCTCCCCCAGTGCTCGGCACCAGGGCAGAACCAGCAGGCCCAGGTCGGGCACCTGAACACGCAACTTTGCCTTGCAACCACGGCAGAAAATGGGCCCAGCAGAAATTCCAACATTGTAAGATGTGGGAGTGCTCACAGATATGATTCTTGGTGCCTGAATATCTCCCCAGACACACCTCCTGGAGTAATTCACTTCCTGTTCCCTACTGGGCTGAGCAAAGGCTTCTGTTCCCTCCTCATCCCTGGCCCCGCTGTGCCCAAAAACGGGGCTGTGTCACCTGTGGGGCCGCACATGGCAGTGAAAACTGGGCTGCTTTTGCCTTGTTCAGAATGAAAGCATTACATTAAACCAGCTGGAAATATTTAGGAGACCTCCACGCCTGCACCCTGTGCCCCAGAGACGCAGCAGCTCTTCCTGCAGCACCAAGAGCACCCGAGAGCCTGGCAGAGGTGCAGGGACCCTCAGCTAAAGGGACAGAGCTGCTCTGCAGGGCTTGGATGAGGGCTGGGGATCCATCCAGCCCTCGGCCCTGCCCAGTCCTTTGGAAGAGGGACGGGAAATGTGACCACCAGAGCAGGGGGAACCACGGCATGCTGAGTGTTATCCTTGGAAACCAATCCTGAGCGTCCCCGGAGCTACCAAGGAACCTGCATTTCATCCTCCTGAAAAATCAACGGGGAAAACGCTGGGAGGCTGCAGAATCCCATTCTGTACTCCTGAGCAGGGAGCACACCAGGAGCTGGCTGTAAACCCCGGGGCTCAGTTACAGCGACAGCGGGGGGGCTCCCGGCTCATGGGATCCCGGCCGGGTGCCACAATTAAGCCGCTTTCTCATTAGGGCAGCAGCCCCGGCGTCTGGGCTGATGTAAACCCGGGGGAACAGCAGGGACTGCCCAGGGTCACGGCGTGCCAGACACTCAGCTGAGCAGCAGGAGGAAATGGGAAGCAGCACGGGCCCAGGTTTGAAGGGTGCTGTGACATTCGTGCCCTTCTCTCACCGGCACTGAGAGCAGCCAAAGCCTCATCCTGAGCACAGGGAAGGCCCAGCCCAGGCCAGGCTTTCCAGGCTGCTGCTCCACAGGGATCTGTTATCTTACACAGCTCTGTAAAATGGCATTTCAGAAGTGCCAAGGACTCACAGGCTCCTTCTGGAGGCTTCCAAGACCACAACTGCAGAACTTGGGAACTGAACTTGGAATTCTCCAGTGGTGCCCTCATGAGTTGTGGGCATGAATGTCCCCAAGGACAGGCTGAGCCACATGAGGAGGGGGGGATCTTCTGGCTGTCTCGAGATTCCCTTCAGATTTCCAATTCAAATCAAGTCTAAAAATGCCCAGAGGAGGCATCTTCCCTGTGGGAAAGGGGCCCCTCATCCACATCCTTTAAGCCTCCAGGAGCACGTCGCCCCATGGCCAGAGCACTTGCTTCCTAAAGCCTCTTTGTGACGCGGTCCAGAAGTGATTAATAAGGTATTAGAGGTCTTTGTGAGGACTGCACTTTCACGTGGATTAAAGGAATAAATATATTCAGGTACAGATTGAAAGCTGGGGAGGGTTGTCTCGATAATAAAAAAAAAAGCTAAAAATAAAGCCGTGCCACGGAGCCGTAAGAAGATTTACTGCTTGTCTACTGTAGATATTTAAAAGAGAAAAAACCTACCACATTGCAGTGTCAGTTCCAGGGAGCGTATGGAGCATTTGTTTTATTTTTCTTTTTTCTTACAATTTTGGTTTCATTGGGCAGGAATCCAGGCTTTCCATCTTCCCATTTTTCACTGCTCTGGTGGAAGCACAGGCGCTCGTTCTCCCCTGTCATTTTGGGACGTGTGATTACGGGAAGTATTTGCTTTCTATTCCTGCCTTCACAGCACATGTTGGCTGCCAGTGTGTCCCCCCAGTCTGACCCGTGGGGAATCTTCACCAACCACACTGGAGAGCAGAGCTGTGGAAAAATCCCTCCTGGAGCTGCCCTGCCCTCCCTGCCTGTGCAAGAGCCTCGAGGGCTCCCTTTGCCTCCTCCTGGGTCCCCTGCTCGTGCAAAGCTCTGGTTTCACCTCCCTGCTCATGCACACACCCCTTCCCAGCTGGCCCTCAAGAACTGCAGGGAAAGGGGAAATGGCTTAGTCAGTCCCTCTAAAAATCTGGGAGCTGAGTTCTCCTCACACCTGTGTGAAAATCTTTAATTTCTATGGAAACACATCCAAAGTGTTCAACAGAAATGAAAAGAGACTGGACTGTTTTACTTCAGACACCATCTCAGCTTAAAGTGAAGTCCTACGAGTACCCTTTGATGGATTCATTTTGCACAGGCAAATTGAAATTATTTTCCAGAACACTCTACACAGCCCCTGGCATAAGTCATCATCCACTTTCAAAGCTCCCTGGCTAGCATAAAAGAGAGGAAAAAACCCCTTTCTCTCCTGTCTCAGTATTTCTTTCCTTTTATTCTTTTAGTACAAAAATTAGGCCAGATGACATCTGATGACTGCACTTATCCTTGGGAGCAAACACCGATGCATTTCTAGTAAGAGCAAACCCAGCAACCACCTCCCAGGCAGACCCCAGATCCACAAACTTCATTTTGAAATGGAGGGAAGAAGGCAAATCTCACCCCTTTCCTATTCTGGGATCCTTTGGGACTTTGCTGCCACTTGTGACCCTTTTCCCAAATTCAGTGTTAGTGAAGTTGGGACATCACGAGGATGCAGCTCCTGCTGCAAACTTGCACTGACAAAATCTGCCCACCTGGCTGTTTAATCCCTGATCTCAACAATAATCCTTTTAATTCACAGTTCTCCTTGTACACCTACCATGCAGAATCCTTCTTCGATACAGATCTGATCCTATAAATCCATAAAACTCTCCACATCTTCTACAATGACTTTTCAATAGCCCTTCTCGGGGTCTCAGAAGTCTCTGAACCTTCAGTGGGGGCTCAGCACGATCAGTTTGTCCCGTGTGAAGTGGTTCTGATTCCTCCAGCTGAACGTGGCTGTCAGAGCCCCCCCAATGCCAGGGTTAAACCCCACACACAAAGCACCCCCTGACCCTTCTGGTTCCCCTTCTAAAGCAGCATCTGAAAAGAGCTGATCATTTGTTACACGATGTACTTGCCTTTTGGCTCTTGGCTGATGCAGCTGGAAGTCTCCTTTCCACTGGCTAAGAGTCTGTTTTGCCCACCCAGTGGAAACTAAAAGTTACAGCTTGAAAAGAATTCCCTGCCCCGTGGTTTGAAACAAAACAAAACAGTCCAGCTCACACTTCCCGGTGTCTGAGCAGAGCCAGTGCTGGAGAGCAGCACAAACCAGGTCAGAGGGGCTGAGCTGGAAGAATGGCCCCTTTTCCTCGGGTCGTTTTTGTTGGCAGCAGCTGCCTGGGAACTCTGGGATGCCCTGTCAGTACCAGGGGAAGGAGAGGGACTGAGGAAAACAACTGCGCTGGGATCTGCTCTGCACACACAGGGATGGGCGTTCCAGGGAAAGAGGGAGCGTGTTTGGCAGTGGGAAGGAACCCAGGGGAGGGAAGTGATGCCATCAGATTCAACAAGGAAAACCAAGATTTCCTCTGTGAACAGACCTGCTTTGCCCAGTTGCTGCTGAATTGTTTGTGGGGTCACGGTTCTGGGGATCAAAAAGCCATTTGTGGACACAGCCTGCTCCTCACATTTCTGTGCAGTGCAGGCAGGCTCTCCTGCTGGAGCTGCACTGGAGTTCCAGCTCCAAGCTCTCTCTGAGGCATCTGCTCCTGAGCTGTGCAGACATGTCCACTCTGCCAGCCAAGAGTCTCAGTCTGGTCTCAAATGTTACAGAGAAGGACAAGCATTCCCTTTGTGATTTCCACACAGTGTTCTTCCCTGAGCACCAACTCAGCAGCCAGCCAGTTCAGGAAGCCAAGGAAGGGGAGAGGGGGCTCTAAAACTGATCCAGCCGATGGGCTTTTGGTGTTCTCTGTCCACCTCCCGCAGTACCCGGGCACGGAGCTGCTGAGCTCCAGCCTGCCCTGATTTGGGGTCTCCCCTGTGCTGCCTGCAGAGCTCCCTGGGGCACAGAGCCTGCTCCTGATCCGGCTGCAGAGCCACCAGCACACAACTCTTACAGTTATGGGAGGAAAAGACACCAGCCCAGAAACCAGCCCAGCCAGTGAGCAGCCCTGATTTAACAACCTCTCCCAACTGGGCTGCAAAACGAGGCCACAGCCCCTCACCCCCCTCTTCCCCTCATCCCTAATCCCCTGCCTGTGCCAGGCTGGTGCTCCTGGGCTGGCACATGTGTGTGAGCGTGTGACACCGAGGGCGAGGGGCAGAGCCTTTCTTTGGTCAGCCTAAGCCTGGGACAAGAGCCTGAGGACATCCCAGGAATCCTCCAAAGCTGGAGAGCCCTCGAGCTCAGCCAGCACAGCCCCAGGTCTGCACCAGACCCCAAACCACCTGCCTGCCTTCCTCACAGGGCTCTCTGTGCCAGCCCCACCCTCCCCTCCACACAAATGCATTTTATCAGCACAGCTGGCTGGGCTGGGGTGCAATTCTGGTCACCAACAGCACACCAGGATAACACCTCAAATATATTCACAAAGTCACTACAACACATCACCTGAGTCTGAATTTTCTGCTCTAACCACCACACAACGCAGTTTTTAAACCCAAGACCGCCTCACATATGTATCAGTGAAAGTCAATACATCGGTCATGGATTAATAGTTACAAATCCTATTAAGGTTACATGGAAAACCCCCAGCCAGGGGAGCAGAACACAGGAGGCCTCAGGCACCTCTGCTGTCCCAGTGGGAATCACCCCTGGAGCCCTTCCAGCAGAAGATGACTGCAGGAGAGGAGTGCTAACCACATCCTTGTGGAGATTTTAGGGGCCAATGGCTTTAAGCTACTGAGCCAGTTTAATATCATTGGAAGGAATTTGGTTTTCAGTCGAGGCCACTGCTGTAAAAACCCACTTTCTGAGGAGGAACTTCTCACCACCCATCCACAGAAGAGAGGAAAAACCCGAATTCCTTGCTCACAAAACGTTTTGAAAGCCCCAGACGGGCAGATGCTTCCCTAAGCAGCCGAGCTCTCCAGTTCTAAGAAAGCCACAAGAAGCTCATCTACTTTAAGTAACAGTTATTACTTGTGAACTGTCCCCAGAGCTCCCGGGATAAAGGCAGACAACCAATTACAGTCTTAGACTTCCAAAGCTTATTTTGCTGCCTTTAGAAATAAGCATCACATGCTCTTTCCACCAGACACCGAGTTAAGGGGGGGTCAGGGGTGGTTTAAGAGAGGAGGGAGGAGGAGGAGGAGGAGGAGGGAGGAAGGAGAGGAGAGGGCCCTTGAGTTCAGCCTTTCTGGCACACCCGAGCAGCAAAGCAGCTCTGCTCTGTCAGAAAGGGTTTGCTTTGGAAGAACCTTTTGTGTTCCAGCGAGTGACTTGTCTAAACAGAACTAATTTTAGCCACGACATCCACCAGTGCAGGAGTGATCCGCTCAGAAAAGGACTTCTGTCCCTCAGAAAGGGTTGGTAACGTTGAGAGAAGAGAAATCATTCTGAGGGTTGGCAAAAAAAATTAAAATAACTGAGCAAAATGCCATGGTGGGGTTCTTGGGGGTGTCCTGTGCAGGGCCAGGGTTGGACTTGGTGAGCCTCGAGGGTCCCTTCCAGCTCAGGGTGTTCTGTGGTTCCATGGGAATGCCGTTCCCTACACTGGGAGGGTCGGTGTGAACATCACCCAACGGGCACAGTTTGGACAAAGAGCCCACCCATTTCCTTCCCTTCTCACAACTCACCTTCTGACACCAGGGATCTCAGGGGAAATGCCCACTGGATGTAGGGGAACATGGGGGCAGAGACACAACATTTAAAAACCTGCTCTGGGTAAACACCAAACCAGGCAGCAAAAGGGAGGGGGAAATCTGGGACACTCCAAGGAGGCTTTCAGTTCTCGTAGAGGTGATGGATTTGAAGCCTTTGGGGGGAGAAGTGGCTGAGCAACAGTGAGAGCAGCGTGACTGCACAGCCACACGGGCCCTGCCTGCTACAACTCCATGAACAGGAGCCACTGGGCAGGTTTGGCTCCACACACCTCACCCACCAACACCAGCCCTGCCTCCTGTCCCCACACACCTCGGGGGGTGTCACAATGCCCCAAAAGGAGCCACCCGAGCCCGGACCTCGCTGGGCCCAGGTCACCCTGCGGGTCTGACAGAGCACCCAAACCTCGGCACTGACAGCCCTTAAACACAGCCCCAGCTTTCAGTCCTGACCTGCACACTTCAGGCCCAGGGCTGGCGTGTTTGTGGTGCCCCAGCAATAAACACCACCCTCCCCGGGCACGGCCTGTGCTGCTTTTGGCTCCCACTCCTCCCTCTCCTGTTACAATGCACGTTCTATTCCACAGCCCCATTCTGTGTGTGTAACGTGCCTGACCCCTATAAAGATGGTCAAATAAATATCTGGTGACCTCACGAGTACGAAAATAAGCTTATTTGAAAGAAAAAGTATATCTTCAGGGGGTTTGGCAGTAACTTTCAATTATTTTTAATTGCCTGGAAAATTAAAGTAAGAAAATAGTGCGGTATAAATGTTAGGGCACATTATTAAGCCGTTTTCATAATATCTCAGCCATAAGCTTAACAGACAAAAAGGGGTTTTTTTTAGGCCTGGGTCATCTGTTCAACATGAATGGCCTGTCTGTTCCCAGACTTCCTCAAGGGGTAACTCAACTGAAATATTCCCTGATAGAAACCAGACTCGCTTTGACCTGGTAGGCAACGAGAACTCCACAGAACCTTCGAAATTTGGGTTTAATTACAAACCACCACAGAGTCTGGACTGCAGCCTGGGATCAGACACACAAAGGAAGGAGTGCAGGGAAAGTTTGGAGCTCTGAACCCCAGTGTAACTTCCCCTGCTCTCCTCCTCCAGCACCACGGGCTGGATCCTCCAGTTCCTATTGTCAACACAAGCAGCTCACAGGCTGCAAAGTGAGCACGATGCCCAAGGGATCAGCCCGAGCCTGCCTTTACACCTTCCTGCTCCTGAGTGAACTGCATCAAACCCATCCTGGGGACCAGCACAGAGCCCAGTTCAGCCCTGGCACCACAAAGGCTTCGAGGGCTCGTATTTTATTTTCTTGTTCTGTTTGACACTTCGAAGCTTCAAGACCACTTGGGCTGAACTTTCCTAAAGCAGCCTTCAGTGCAGTGAGTGACTGACTCACACAGGGCTTTGGGAAGAGCTGCAGGTTAAAACCACCCCAAAACACAGCAAGACCTTACAGAAGCAGAGCTTTGTGGCCTTCCATGTCCTGGGCAGAGTAGAACTGTGCCACAGCTGGGGTATAAACTGGCAATAAATGCCTGACCTAAAAGCCTTGGGTCAAGGAAAAGACTGAATCAGGCCCTGGCTCCATGAAAACAAACCCTGTAACAGGGGTGTGAGCTGAAGGAGGAGGATCAGGTGTGTGAGAGGGGAATGTCACTGCTCAGGGACACACACGGGTCCTGCCCCTCAGTGCTCCCTCCAAACATCCAGCATGCAAGAAGCTCTGCAGAACTAACACGGGGCAGGGACTGCTGGAGAGCAGAACAGGGACAGGAACTCTCCATGGCAGCAGCTGAAGGGAGGGTGGATCATGCACAGAAGGGACTTCAAAACCACAGGCTGGGTCTATGGGAAATGGGATCTCGTGGATGAAGGGCTGACCCGTGGGCTGGCATGAGAAATGCCAGACACCTGCATGCAGACAGGTGCTCCCCTGCTCCTGCAGGAAGGAGGGAAGGGCCAGCCAGTGATTTCCCAAGGACAGGCTGGGGTGCTGTGCAGGACATGCTGTGTTCTGGCTGTTCAATCCCTGTGGATCCCACACAGAGCACAGCCAGCTCTGTCAGGTGCCTGCACTTGCTGCAGGGACAAGGACAAAGAGCAGGAGGAAGACTGTGTGGAAAAACGGCCTGACACGTCCCAGAAAGGCCCAGGGCAAATCCAAGCACGCCGTGTACAGCGGTGTCACTGCGGTGCCAGCACGATCCGTCACATCCCTCGGGAAGAGCCAAACAACAATGCAGGCCTGGGGGCTGGGCAACCCCACGGGCTGCTTTGATCCCCATCAAGATAATTTAACCATTCTTACACTGCCTTAAAGGACATCTGAAGAAACACAGAGCTCTCAGAACAAACTGGTGCAAGGACTGAACTTGGCAACAGCCAAAAAGCTACAAAGGCCTCAAACACGTTAAGGCAAAAATCCTTTTGGGCCATCAAAGCTGTTCCACACGTGCAGCTCCAGGATTATTGTCCAAGGAATTGGTGCAGGTCCCTCCAACCGTGACAGCACGACTGCTGAGGAGGGAAAAGAAGTGAACTGGGCTGCAAATACAGCACCTCTGCCAAAGCCTCTCTGCAAACCCACCCTCAGCAGGGCCAGGGGCTGAGCAGGAGGGAGGGAGGAAGTGTCTGAAATCCTGAAGAGAATCCCAAACCTTTATTAATCAATACAGATAATTCTGTGGGGGAGTGGGAGGAAGGAGCTGGGGAACAATGCCTGGCTCAGCTGCTCAGGGCAGCAGCTGTCCCCAAATCCTCCTCGGAGGGGACGAGCCAGGAGGCCATGGAAGTCACGATTATTTGGAATGAAGAGGGGACACAATAGGTGGGGGCCCTCTCTCTTCTTGCCTTTCTCGTGGCTTTGTGAGCTGCTGCCTGCCCAGAACAGCAGCACCGGGGCTGGGCCTGGACAGGCCTGTCCCCCCTGCAGCTCCAGCATTTCCAGCAAAGGAGACACCTCCAGCTCCCCCACATTCCTGTCTGCCAGGGCCTCCAGCTCACCCAGGAGGCTCAAGTGAAGCTCAGCTCAAAACTGAGTCCACCCCCTGAGATGGATTTTCTCTGACCCCTCTGCTCTGCTGGATTTCTCTCTTTGGACAAAGCTGCAGCACATGGGATGACAAACCTGTTGGAATTCTGGCTTCCCCTGACTGGCTTTTCTTTCCCTGACTCTTTCTGCAGAGTTTTTCTAACCAAGACTCACAGATCCTGACTCCCACTTGGTGTGAGGGTAAACAGGTCCTACTAATCTTCACTCTAGGATGGAAGTGTTGTAGTCCTGCTGACTCAAAAGGTCGGGTGGAACAATATAAAAAATGCAGTAAACTTAAGATTAGCAGCCAATGATAGACATTCCCTGCCTGTACTAAGTAAAGATGAACACAGAACCTGCTGAAACCTAAACTGAGAATAATATTGGGGTAAATCTAAGATCAGAGAGACACATTTCTTGTTTTAAGTGGTGTTTGCCCCCTTTTTTTTTTGCCATACAGCTTTAATATTGATCCACAGATTAGGGATTTTTGTAGGGTGCCATTGGAATTGTTTAATGAGATACTTCTTGTGTTATAATCTCGGTAAAGAGACCCACATATGGATCTGAATAACATCTTGAAAGGAGATTGAGTGTAATAAGGCGACAGACAGACTGAAAGAAGATTAAAACTCATTTGATCCCCAACTCCCGGGGAAAGCACAGTAACTCCTCCCTGTTCTCCATCCCACACACCCCTGACTCCTGACACCATGAGGAGGCAGAAGGCACAGGAATGAAACCCCAACCAAACCCAGGTTTCCCTTCGTGTCTGGGACGGGTTTGCCGTGTCTGCAGAAGGGGTGACCCCCCAGCAGGGCTGGGACAGCCCCTCAGCACTGCCCAGTGCAGAGCAGAGCTCAGCAGTGCCTTCCACCCCACCACAGTTTGGGAGAGCTGCAGCTTTCAGTTCTTTTCCAACGGTGTTTGGCTTGGCTTGGCTTTCTGAACTGCTGCTGCTCTCAGGTTCAACAGGAGACATGTTCCTCTAAGCTGATTTCTCTGTGGCTGAGGATTTAATCAGATCCAAGTGGGATTAAAGCATGGGCTGTAAGCACAAGCCTTAAAGGGAGAGCTCCAACACAGAGCTCCCCCCGCCTCGAAAACCCAAAGTGAAGCAAAATCTGTGTGCTTTCAAAATATCTTGAGAACCTGCTCCTCCCTTTCCCTGAGGTCACCTTTCCTCTCAACAGGGTGAGAAGCTCCTGGTAAGCACCAAGAAACTCAGAGATGCAAATGAAATAAGGGCTGCACTTAATGTGAATGCATTAACACCACCCAGCCACCCTGCAAGGTGGGTTTTCTGACACTCACTTGGCTCCAACACATCCACCGTAAACCTCCAGCACTTCCAGCTCCCTCAGACCCCGTCAGCGCTCCTGACATTCTTTCCTACAGTTTTCCTCTTGCTGCTTTGTAGGTCTGTGGTTCCTCCCATCCATCCAAAGACAGCACGATGGCATGTCTGGAGTGGTGAGAAGCAGGATTATAAAAAAATGTAAATGGAGCAGCATTTCCACAGCTCCACACAGAGCGAACCAAACACCAAGGCCAAAAACGCCTTTTTAGCGACAATTAGCCTCAGAAATTGGGCCTAATTTTACAGGGACTTCAATCATGACCTGTATGGAGAGCCAGCGAGCTGTGCATCAAATCCACGAGCCCTGTTCCCATCTTCCAACTGCACAACAGAAGCAGCCAAGTGACTCACTCAGTGCTGGAGCTGGGGATGGAGGGTGCTGGATTCCGGCTCCTGAGCCTGCTCCTGAACGTGGCAAGCACTGGTGCTGCTGGGGGGAATTGTTTGCAGAGGTGCAGCACAGGAACAGCTCCTGAGCTCCAGGGAAGCACTGGGGGTACCCAGGGGTATTTGCAGTTAATGGAAGTTCCTGTTCCACTGGGAGTCAGTATTTATTTGTCAAGCCAACTTGGCAGTTCAGTCCTCTCCTCACTTCCATCTCTGTGACACCTTTGAGATACCAGCTCCTTGGTATGTGGGATAACATCTTCTTCCAAGCTATTCCTGACACTCTACTCCTACTCCTCTTCTATGCCTTTAACCATTTTAAAGCTGATCTGGGTCATGACTAATAGAATTAGGTACTAAAATCATGTGCTGGCAGAGCCAGCAGGACCCGTGTGGAGGGGAAGCCGAAGCAGCTTTCAGATGGGTGGAAAGCAGTCAAGATAACGTGCTCTTCCTTCCCCTTTTTAATTAGAATTAAAGCTGGCCAAAAATCCCACCAAAACCCTCAAACCTCAACTTTTCTCTTTCTGTAATCAACTTATTTAACTTGTGTATCAACCTAAACCCAAAGTTCCTAACAAGGGGTGATAAGGGGCCCTCAAACACCACTGGGAGTGAGGGCACTGAACAAATAAATGCCAACAGCCCAATTTTAGGATCTACTGAATTAAAGCAGGCACAGGGTTTTTAAACCCAGGGTGACAGGCCTAGGTTTTGAGCAAACCCCACTGGTTCTACCTGCTTTCACCTCAGCCTAACGTGAAGGGCTCATGGATATTTCCAATGACTCTTTCTTGTTTTCCGAGGAAAATAATTCCCTCTGTTGTGACATTTGGAGTCTGCTCTGTCTCTCAGCTTTAGGGCAGCAGTGACAGTCACACACAGGCCTGAAGGTCAAGCACTACTGTATTTTAGCCCTGGCTCTGCTACCAGTGTTATTTGAAAGGCTTTAGGTAAATCAAATGCAAACACTCGTGTAAACAGGATCACAGTCCCTAAAGGACTCCGGCATTTTCCAGCAGAAAGCACTACAGAAACAGGACTCGTGTTTTCATAGAAAACAAACCCCAAAGAATCTCACTTTCCTAATTCTTTAATAGGGTTAAACACTATTAATTCCAGCTGGGAAACAATTCAAGATGGAGCTCGAGAGTTTTGTCTTCTACCTGGTGAGCATTCAGTTTTCAAACCTTTTTTTTCTGCAGCTTCCAAACAGCTCCAACGAGTCCAAAGGGCTCAGCTCACCTTTCTGAACGAGGAGCTCAGTTAACAAGAAGATTTAAGTTATGACTGCTCTCCAAACCCAGACATTCCATTTTTGCTCCTGTTCCTGAACATCTCACACATCCACGTTCCCAAAGCCCTTTCACAGGCCAGGTTCTAACCCGAGCAGTGACGTGGGGAACATAGCTGTTGAAAACTGGGATCACCACAGGTACCCCCTGACTGCAGAGGTTTACATGGAGCTCTCTATATTTGGGATATTTGGGATAGCTGCCCAGGAGCCCGTGCAGCGACAGAAAGGCACTTTTGGACTGCAACTCATCCTGAAGTAGATGATGTAAAAAACATCCTCAGAAACCTGTCCCAAGCCCCAGTACAAGACTGGTCCCTGCTCAAAGGGGCAATGTTTAAGCATCTTTCCTCCCAGCTCCCTCACGTCAGCTGACTGAGATTTGTTCACATCTCAGACAACACTTTCGTGCCTCATGCATAAGTCAGATTTATTTTTGTGGCGCTTTCTCCTCCCCATGGAACAATGAGGCTAAAGAATTGCTTCCATGGACGGCTCTCTTTTAATGGTTACACTTTCCAGCTGGACAAGAATGATGTTCTGGTTCAGGACCACAAGGAAACCCCATGGACGTTTCTCCCAAGACACGGAAAGCCCTGGGGTGGGATCAGAGAGTGAGAGGCAGCTCCTTCCTGTGGGCAGGGGTGTTTTACCTGCAAATGCCCGAAACTGCACCCAAAATGCAGGTTATAAATAAACCAAGCTGTGTACAGGTGGCTGAACCATCACCCAGCTATCAATCAGAGTTCTGAAGGGTTTCACCCTCCAACCCCACGCCTGAATCGTTTCACTGTGACTTTTCCCATTCTGAGGGGTTTATTTACAGCTTTATTAAGAGCAGATCACAATGCTCAGGAATCATCAACAGGCTGACTAATGTCACCTCTTACACACAGCCCTGCTGGGACACCGAGCAGCTGAACCACACACACTGCCTCCCCTGTCCATCCCCAGAAAGGATCCCACAAACTCATCCCTGGGAGGGAAGGAGGCCACCAGCACATTCCATCGAGTCCCAGTGCCCCGAACGGAGCGCTGAGCTTGCAGTTTCCGCCCTTCCTCTGATGTCAGATCACGCTGGAGGAACGATCAATGCTCCTGTCTGGCTCTCTCCCCCTTTCCCACCCCCTGGATGTGGGACAGGCCGGGGAATCCTGGCTCGCTGCCCACGGCCCATCAATAACCCAGCGACACTGCCGGCTGCTGCACTGACCTGGCACACTCCTCCCTGCCCCTGCCCTCTCCTCACGCCTCGTGCTGGGGAAGAGGGGGCACTACGGACATGAGAACTTGCAGAGGGGCAAAATAAACCCAGCAGGATCACGAGCTGGACGAGGCCGTGGCTCTAACCTGCCAAGGTTCCACCCGGGGGACTGACGGCACCAACCCCTTCTCACGATTGCAGCACCACCCTTGATCTGCAATAAAGATGTTTCCAGTATACAGAGCTGTCAGTTGATTCTAGCCCAAGGTCACTGCCAGCTGTGTGTTAATGAATTCCAATGTTCATTAGAAATCAGAGCAAAACCCAGTTTTTCCCTCTCCAAGCACACAAATCTTTGCTTGAAGGAATGCACAGGTGTGATGCTTTCACTGAATTCTTACTTTACCACAGGATTCCTGCCAGGTTTTTAAGCAGAAACATTTGATCAGTATTTAAACATGCACCTCTCCGAGCCTGTGCTTGGCTTGAATCTGGTGGGAACTGTAAAGTTTCAATCCCACACTAAAATCAAGTGAGACTCTGGAATCAGTGCAAGGAAAAAAGGGTTTGTATCCACGAGACTCGTCAGGGTCTCAAAGTTACACTCTCAGGAAACACTGACTGTCCAGTAACAAGAGCAGCAATACCAAGGACAGGTCAGAAATCCCATTTTCAGGCTGTCCTTCTCCTCAGAACAGCACACACGTGCCCCATGTCCCTCTCCATCCCTCACCTCCGGACACGTGTCCAGCACAAAACTGCTCTGCCTGAGCCATGCTGGGCCCAGCACAGTTATCAGCCAGCTCTGGGGCTCAAAGGGGTTATTTCCCATTTACAGAATGGATTTTAGACCAGAGGACAGGCATTAAACTCCCTGCTCTACGAACCAAAAGCCACTCTACCTATAAAAGAAGCGTTTCAGGAGCACAAGTGCCACAAAGCACCCTCAGTCCCCTTCCCAAGCAAAGGCTCCTCGGGCCCTGCTCCTCTCCTGAGCCTGCTCAGCACCAGCAGAGCGAAACCCAGCCTTGCTGATGGCCCAAAGCTGATCATTTTGGCTTCTGCCAGGGGCCCAGAGGATTTCAGGGAACGAGCAGAGCGGGGCAGGTGTCTGTGGAAATAAAGAGAAACCACCAGGTCCCCGGGGAGGATGGACTGAGAGGAGGAGGGGAATTATTGTGGTTTAGAAAAGGGAAGGGGTTGGTCGAGAGAAATGCTATAAAAGCACCATGACGACAGAGGAGGGTGATGGAAAGGTCAGTCCCTTTCAATAATGCTCCTTTTTTTCTTGTCCAAATGAAATACTTGGCCACGTCCACTGGCAGAGTTCAGCTGGAGGTAAAGGACGAGACAGGGGGGCCATAAACTGTCTGGGGCCGTGGTGATGGGCAGGGGGGCTCTGCCAGCCCTTCTCCCCATTCCAAGGCAGGTTCCACGGCAGGAGACCCCAAAACCGCAGCAAACAGAAGGTGCTGTTGTGGAGCACAGGGCTGGCCTGTCCCTCCTGTCCCCACAAACCCCCTGGGGTGGCTGCAGGAGTGAACACCGGGAATTTCAGTGAGGAACCAGTGATTAATCCTGACAGACAGGCAGCCCTTGGAATTGCTTTTCAGCTGCTGGTGGTAGGTGGTCAAATTATACCTTTCCATCACATTTCCCACCATACTGCTCATCTCCTCAGTACATTTGCTCATGAAGCACTGGAAGGATTCAGAACAATTAAACCTAACGACTGAGTAATTCCCACTCCTTTCTTTTTTCCCCCCCCCTAATATGAAATCATTCTTTCTAGGGCTTTAGGAGAAGACATGTAAGCTCTGGAGCTCCAGCTCAGTATTAATGTACCAAAAATGGTGCATTGTAAGGGGAGATGCCACACAAAGATTTACTGTTTCGGGAGCGGGTGCTGGAACCAGCTGAGCAGCCACTGGAAGTTTTCAGCTATGCATGACAGGTGGGAAAGCTTTCAGGGGGGAAAAAAAAATAAATTATTGTACAGTGACTGGCTCTGATATCACACCAGTGAGCACATTTCCTGCCTATCACAGCCTGCCTTAAGACCGGGAGTTTTTCTCGCTGACAACTGATTTATTTCTTAATTTATTCCTCGGGAGCACAGGAGTGGTGGCACATGAGCAAATATGTCAGGGAGCAAACACAGAGCACAGACATATATCCCTGTCAGGGCAGAGCAAACCCTGGGCAGCTCTGCATTCCCTGAGACAACTTCCCCTTCACCACTACTGCACTTACAGGAGCTGAAAGTCTTTTATCAAAGCAGTTGCCTTTTATCAAAGGCAAATTCAAACTCCTTTTTTTCACATCTCCAGTAATGTGTTTGCTTTTAAAAAAGGGGAGGGGGCAGAACAAGTCATCAGTCCCTAACTCCACTGAGCAGGCTGTTCTCTGTTTTATTTATCATTTGGTTTTCCCCTTCACACACTCCTTTGCAATAATAAAATGCAGTATTTTCTTCCGTTCCAAGTTAAATTTTAATATTCATGACCCGAGAATCTAAAAAGAATATGCAAAAAGTCCCTTTTTCCCCCTCCCCAGATCCTCAGACTTCAGCTCCTCCTGGTAAATTCTCCACCATGCTTGTCCCCAGTGGCATCAGTTCTCTTTTCCTGGGCACTGGGGGGAACTGAGGGGACACCTGGTCCAGGACTCTGCTGGCTTTAAGGATCAACAACGCAAGAAGATTTTACTTTTTTTTTCCCCCTAAAAATTAGAGGAAAGACCAAACAAACACGAACCAGGGGGTGTTAACGGTTATTCTGCTTGAAAAATTTCTTTCCTGGGAATCTTGAGTAAACCAAACCTGGATGTCTCGTATCAGTGTTAGGCTTGGCTGGCAGTGCCTGCAGTATCAGGGGGCTCCTGTGGGTTTTGCCTCTGGGAAGGCTGTAGGAAATGGCTGACAGCTCTGCTCCCTTCACCCTTCAGACACTGCCACAGTGGTTTGGATGCACGTTTCTCATCAGTGCAGTGTTACAATCCAGCCTCTGACCTGTGCAGAAGGAGCAGTGCATCCACGGGTATTTAAAGAACAAAATAAAATGGGATGTTTGGATGTGAACAGGGGGGGAGGCAGGGGATGAGCAGAAAGGCACAGGCAGTAATTATAACAATACCTTGTGCTAAGTGCTCATAGCATGACTCATTAGATCCTAACAATGCCTGCGAGATAGGAAGTGTCATTATCACCGGCTCTAAGTGGGGGAAACTGAGGTAGGAAAATTGGGACGTTCTTGTCCAAGGTCACCCCCAAAACCCGACCCCTCCCAACCCCCAGCCCGGGGCTGAGGAGCTGCTGAGCCCCCTCCCCTGGCCTGGGAGGAAGGAGATCACCAGAACGGGAAAGAATTCGAGCTGTTAAATTACATAAGTGTGTAGTCACCACCTAGCAATGGAGAAAAAAGGGCTGGATATTTTCAGTTACAACTAGATTTTCTAACCAGATGGCCAGGAGAACTGACGTCACTCACATTCCAAATTACAGAGCTGCCTGAAAGCTGCTCCAGCGTTAAGGATGCTCCAGGCCTGCACTGGAAGTCGGCTTCCCAAGCCCCAGGCACAGAGCAGGAGGGGGTTTGCCATCATTTCTGCCGCTGCAAATCTGCTTCTTTGGGGGCACGCCTGTCCCACCCCCTTCAGGGATGTTCACAGCTCCTTTTGCTGGAATGAGATCCCAGTTCAGGCCTAGCATTGAGTACAAGCTTCAGAATACAATTCACCAGGGTCCTCAGAAATCCTGAACTTGGGAAGCTTCCTGATTTTCACTGAAAACTTCCCAGAAGGAATTGTCCTCAAACACTGACTGCTCATACTTAACCCACCTGTTTGGCTGCATTTTAATTTTAAATTTCATCTTCAACACAGAACCAATGGAATTGTTTCAGGTCTGCTGTTTATTGCTGCTTTTTCTCCCTCTCTTTTCTTTTTATACATTTAAAAGCAAAAAGTCAGTGCAGAGCCAGCAGGAGCTTTGCAGCACAGGGAAGGCTGGATCCGACTGCAGTGTAAGAACCCCCTCCATCCCAGCGAAGTAAAATACCTGAACACGTTCCAAAAAACCATCAATCACTGCCTGGACATTTTCCCACCTTCAGTGAAACAAAATACATGAGGAGCCTTCAAACCATTCTTAACCCAAGCCCTGTCAGAGCTCTGGGAGACCAGCAGAGAAAAGCAGGGGTACCTAAAGCCAGGGGATGGAGATGCTGAACTGCAGCAGCCCCAGAGCAGGTTGGTGAGCACATCAGAGCACTGCCCACTGCACATCCCAAGAGCTGCTATCCCTGTGCTCCAGGACAGCTGGCCACGTTCCCATGGAATGCTGATCCTGCCAGGCTGCACCACACTCAGCGGTGACAGGACTAACATTTCTGACTCCAGCAGCCACGAAAATCGGGAGGAAAGGAGGAAGAGAACATGGGGTAAAGCAACAAGAAAAGGGAGCTCAAGGAACTTCTGGAAGGCTGGGAAAGGGTGGGAGATGCTGCTGCCCAGTTTTAGGAGAAAAGCAAAATAGAACAGAGGAGGCAATGAAATATTTCAGGGGTATAAATCAGCCCTCAGCACTGACCAGCTGTGTGGTGGGAACACACACACACCCCAAAAGCTTCCCAAAAGCTCCCAGAGTCCCACAGCTGGCTGTGGAAAAACACAGTAAGTGACAAACCAACCCACCAACTTCATGTATTTCACATGTTGCTCCATCAGAGGCCTCTATCAGGTTCAAGGCTGCACTCCTAAAAACAGCAAGTCCACTTTGCTCAGCTCTGCCCATCTCCAGCAGTGCTGAGGGCACAGACCAGCCCATGGCCAGGACATCTCCTGCTGCCACACACCCCTAAATTCACCGGTGCTGTTACAAAGCAACACTTGAGTCACTCCATGAACACTTCCAGGCAGTGAAAACCAGCTATTAATTGCAAACCTGATGTATTGTGGACTGGGACACTTCTATAGACTGGAACTCTTGAGGGAACATCCAGGGATTAAAGAACAGTCTTACAGTCATTAAAGGCTCTTTCTTTGTCCATGCATTGGGTTTTCTTGCACTAACTGGTATTTTATTACACATCAGCTGTCCCAGACAATTGATTATCTATCCTGATCACGGGAGGTGAGGAAGGGTTGTTTGACTACAGCTATTAAAGATCCATCAGATTTGTTTAAAAGGGCATAATTATTCCACAGCTTTTGTAGTTTCTCTTCCCTCTCCCTCAGTTACAAGAACCCCATTTTATCAGGGATCAGGGCAGGATGTCCTGCACTTACTCCACTGACTGAGGTGTCCCAGGCTGGATTCCCCAAGAATCCACCCCACTGAGCTGGTTCTTTGTAAACCTCGGGATCTGTCAGGAATATTTGTTTATAATCAATACCCTAATTATGAAAAAAACTAAAACCAAAACATACTACCAATAGTGTAAAGTTTATATTTTTAGAAGGCAAACCACAACAAAACCCACCTCTGTTACCTACCAGGCAACACAAACTGCAGGGTGAAGGCAACTCCTGGGCTGGGAAGATCTCCCTGAACCGGAGGGGCCCTGGAATCCAGGTGACACATTGGGGACTGGGTGCCACAGCCTTTGCAGGGGCTGTCCCAAAGGCATGCAGAGAGTTCCAGGGGCTAAACTAAGACACAGTAATGTAGGAACTGACTGCAGGCATCTCCAGAGAAGGGAAATGACCCTCTGTGAGCAGAGGAAGAGCCCTTTGCCAGCCCTTTGCAGGTAATTATTGCCAGCACTGCCTGTCCCACCCCCGGCACACGAGGCAGAACCTGCAGGGCCAGGAAGAGATGAACAGTCTGGAAACCAAGCTTGGGCACATCCCTTCAAGGTTTTAGCAAACACAGCCCATTCCTCTTAAATCATGTGAGGTCTGTGGAGTGGAGTCAGGTCCTTGAAAAGAGCGACTATTCCAGACATACAGACAAAATAAACAGCCCCACAACCCAAACAGCCTGCACAATTAGACTAAATTGTTGATCATTCCAACGGCCTGAAAAGAATAGACGATGGAGAAACATCTGTGTAAATTAAAAAGGATCCCTGGAGCCAGAGGAGCCTTACTTGAGATTCCAGGATGCTCTGTAAACACTGCCAGCAGAGCCCCCCCCCCCCCCCCCCCCCCCCCCCCCGAGCTGGGGCTCCCCCCCCACAGCTGGGACCAGTTACAGCCCCTCAGTGGTGTTCCCAGTCCCAGCAAAGGCTGCTCCTACAGCCAGGCTTTGGGACAGGCCGATGTCTCTGCCCCAGCCCAACGTGCACAGCTCTGCAGAGCAGATTTTATTATTCTTACTGCATAGCTGAGGTGCTTTGGAATTCATCTTTAAAACAAGCAGCAGGGGGAAAAAAAAAACCCCAGACTCCAGAAATCTGGCTGTCCCACCACTTCTGTTCTTTCCTAAACGGGAACAACTTGGTTTTATGGAGTATTTATTGCAGCAAATGCTTGGGGCACAATCTTCCAGCCCACGGAAGGAGCTGATGGGCACTTCCCTGTCCCACACCTCCCCTGGCTCTGCTGAGCTGAGGGGGGCTGTGCTGGCTGAAGGAAGTTGGTGTGGATTGCTCTGATATCCCTGTGTTTGGCACCAGGATAAAACAATCAGGTTGCACAAGAGCCACCTCGACTCTGCTACACCTCCTCAGTACCTCTGTCCTCCTCCCCACAGCCTCAGTCATCTGCTTCATTTTCTGCTAAATTACATTTCGAGGAGGAAGTCGGTGCCTCTCGATGCATTTACAGAGCAGGAGGCACAGGAGGTCATGACTCTGCTTTCCAGCCTCTACTCCAGCACGAATAATAATGAATCTGGTGTTGGTGTTTCTGTGAAATGGAGCCTGCAATCACAGCATGGGATCAGAGAGGGACCCACTACTACGAGCGCAGAGGGAAACAAAAGTCAACAAATGAATGCCAAGATGATGTCAGTGGAGTCACTCCAGATCTGCAGAACCATCCTATAAAATAAAACCTGAAACTTGGGGTGGGTGGGGGGGAATTCAGACCATTCCCTTGCACAGATCATCCTCCTCAGCCACAACTACTCACAAAGTGGGAGAAGATTCAACATAAATTCAGTTCTTTCAATTGTCATCCAACGTCCTACTTTGACATAAAACCTGGAATAGTTCCAAATTGTTGTTGGGAAGAAAGAGGAAAGAATATTAAAATGACTAGCTGAAACTCCTAAAATTGATGCAATAGGGAGACATTTCTTCTCTCAGGTCTTTACAGAAAGAAGCTTCATCTGAACGAGAAACTCCCTAAACTTAAACTAGAATTCTGGATAGGTTTTTTTTCCCCTTTCTGAGGTCAAAACCATCTATTTAACAAGGTCTCTTTGTTCATTATAAATGCATGTGCAGTTGACAAACTGAGTCAAGAGAGACATTTTGTGCCATTTCTGATAACAGTTGCACAGACTCAAACACCTCTCCAGCACTCCATCTATGAGTCAACACTCCAGCAACCGATCCTGAGCTGCTGGGCCTTTCCTATGGCAACCACCACCCTGCCTCAAAGGAAAACACTCCACAAGAAGGAAAGGAGGGGATGGCATCAGCTCCTCTCCAGCACAGCTCCTCCTGGGATCCAGTGAGAAGGGAACCACTGGAGTTCCAGGACAGGGCACCGCTGTCTGCAGATTTCCCTGCAGGTCACCCAGACTCGGCACCAAGAGGAGGGAAGGCAGAAGGCTGGGAAAGGCCAGAATCTGGCTGGGTTTCTGTTCCCTGGGATCTCTTCTCTTCTCCCCCAGCGGTGGCTCAGAGTGCCGCCGTGTTTGTGTCTTTGCAAAGTTAACATTTAACTGAGATTTCAGGTCTACCGAATTCCAAGAAATAAAAATAAACTCTTGCCCTGCCGCAGCTGCCAGCTGAGGCCGGTGTTTGCTGAGGGGAGAGCTCGGGGCCACGCAGATTTTTGGGTGGAGCAGTTCCAGCAGATTCCCTGGCTGTGCCCCCTCCACACCCCCCATTTGGGAGCACCCGCCTGCCGATCAAACATTTCCAGCTGCACATCAACAGCAGAGTTATTCCCAATACCCACGGTGCTCCCAGAGCTGTTCTGGGCCCTGCCTGGATGCCCCATCCCAGCCACCCCTCAGTGGGTGAGGGCACCGGCCCAGGGTGGGCAGGGCTCACCCTGCAGACCACGCCGCAATTCCGATGTTTGGAACGGCCCTTCCTGCGGTTCAGGGTCTGACCTGTCAAAATAACAGGGGAGATGTGGCTGAGCGTTCCAGGCTTTGTTCTCAGACCAACCACCATGGGCAGCAGCTCCTCCTTCCCCAGGCTGACCTCGGGGCTGCAGCTGGGACGCTCCCCACTGACCCGGGAGGGTGTCAGGACACCCCCCAGGACACCAGGACATGGCCCAGGAACAGCCAGAGCCCCAAAGAGGGGCGTGGACACCTCGAACCAACACCACCAGCACCACCAAAACCCCTCGGGAGGGCCTCTTGTCTTAGCACACAACTCCCTCCCACTGTCAGCCAGGGGATGAGCACTGGGTTTTTTATTAAATATATATATATATATATTTATCTGTGTGTGTGTCTGTGCCTTGTCCTGTGCTCTCACCTGCCCCATCCCCGGGCAAACACATCAACACACAACAAACACATACAACACTGCTGGAAAATAAAATCACCTCCACTCAGTAAAAAAAAAAGACACACCGGGCTGCCTGAAGCAAACACACATTTATCCTAAGTTTGTCATTAGTGTAAAAGATTCTGGTGAGTTTCTTCCTTTTTAAAAACAAACAAACAAACAATCTTTTCTCTGTAAAAATATATAAAATAGATCACGCTTTTTGAGTATTTCTGAGAATATTCTCTATCTCTCTGTAAAAGCAGTTATACTGAGCCCTAAGGTGCAAATCATTATGCCCAGGGAGTACAGAATTGGTTCCTTATTTGTCTTGATTTCTAATGTAAAATGTGGAAGGAAGAAGAGCCCAAAACGTGACTTTTACCAACATGGGACAGTTCAAACAAACCAGAGCTGGGGATTTCTAATAAAGGCAAAGATACCAAAGTTCTGTGACTCAGCACTTCTGAGAGAGGTACCTCTGGGTCTCAAAAAGAGGGAATATTCCTCATAATGAGGAACAACTGAATATTCTACCGTGAGAAACTGCACTGAGGGTTTTTTCACTTCAGCTCTATATGCCTGTATATGTCCTATGACTATTTCTGAGGCCAATAAAACCAAAACTCAGGGGAAAAAAACCACAGAAATTCTGTCTGGTTTCTGCACAAAACCATAAATTGCTCCCAGCTTCCCTGGAACCAGCTCTGGGTCTGGTCACACACCAAGTTCCAAATCTCAAGGATCTCAGCCCAAGTTGGAATTGTCACCATGGCACCTGAGGACCCCGGGTCAGGGACCCTGCACAGCCCCCTGTTCAGGGCTGCTCTGGGATCAGGGAGGGGGCTGAGGGTGGGGGTCTCACCTCTAGGGATGCAGCTACCAAATCACCCCAAACAGCCTCAGAAATCAGCCAAACCCACAGCTACGACGTGACACACTCAGAACTGGCATCTGTCAGGGGGCTGGAGGCCAGAGATGGATCTGAGGGCAGATGATTTCCCCTTCATTTGCTCCAGTCCCTCTGCATCCCGCTCAGCACTCGTCAGGCCTCCTGCTCCACAGGAACCTGCAGCACCTCCCTGGAGCCAGGATCTGGAGAGGTGCCCCAGGCAGATGGAGAGCACGAGGATCAACCCAGTCCCTGCCACAAACACAGCGGGGCAGGGGCTGCCATCCCTGCCAGAGGCTCTGCAGACACCTGGAACACCCCCACTGAAATCCAGCTCACAGTGGAGGTGGCAAGAGAGGGGGAGCAGCTTGGAACTGCTCCTAACACAGCAGAGTCGAGACTGACTTAGAGAGGTAGGGAAGGCAGGAAGGGTTTGGACCCCCCTGGATGAAACACTCGCTCCGTTATCCCCAGTTCTGCAGATCACAGGGGCTCTGACAGAAATGAGCCTAAAGCACCTCTGGGATCCCCCACGGGTGAACCCCAACCTGCTCCCCACATCAGCTGGCTCAGCTACCCCCAGAACTGGCCAGGACCCTTCCCTGCTGGGATCACACCCAGATCCCAGCTCGGCTCTGCAGGCCTGGGAAGTCAAACCCCACCACTGAGCAAAGATGGGGAGAGAGGGGCGAGATGGAGGTTCTACCTTCAGAGCACGAGAGGATCACATTTCTCCTCCACCCCACACTCCCCTCACCACCCTCCCTCCACTTCCTTCTTCTCCTTTTTTAACACTCTTCCAGGTCTGGCAACCCCTGTGTTTTTTTCCCTCCATAGAAACCGCCATAACAGCGAGCGTGAGCCAACCTCCAGCTCCACAAACACAGCCTGGCCCAGGGCAGGCTCGGCAGAAGCACAGAGGCATGGAAAGAAATGGCCAGGATGGCCAGGGGCTGCCAAGCACATCTGATCCTTCAGGGCACTGCTGGGGATGAGGGCACGGTCCCATCGACCCAGGGCTGGCATCCACACCCTGCTCCTCACCGGCTTCCCCGGCAGGTTCCGTGCACACACCAAACCTGCAGAGTGCCACGAGGAGATAGTGCCCAGCACAGATAGCCAGGGATGAATCCAAACCCAGCAGAAGGAATAACGTGCCCAGAATGGCACAGTTTGTCAGCACACACGACAGCCGGGGCTCTGCAGACACGCAGATGCACACAGATTAACCAGGTCTGTAGCTGACCTTCTGCAGCTGGACAAACAGGCACAGGAGGACACGACAAACTGCCACAAAAAGCCAGCACGGTAAGAGCAAAACCCAGTTCTTCTACAGTTCAGGCCTGCACCCTGAGCTGCCGTGCACGACCGGCTCACCTGTGTGCCCAGAACCAAGGGCAGTATTTTTTGTTTGCCTTTAAACACACGGAGCCTCAAACCTCTGAATAAAATGATTTCCCAAAGGTCAGAGCCAGTGGACTCCCAGTACTGCAGTATTACAGTTATTTTTCTTCAGTGTTAGGTGAGAAAAACAGCCCAGCTACAGAGTATGGAAATGCCAAGTGAAAACAATTCCTGCTATCAGAAGGGGCAGGCTCAGAGCTCCCTCGCTGCTCCCTCCCTCCCAATCTGCAGGAAACACAGCTGAGCCTCCCCTGTGCACTTGGAAAGCAGAGAGGGACAACACAACAGGCCCCAGAGGCTTGGGAGTAGAAAGATAAAGGAATGCAGCATTTTGGAGAGGAGAAGAAAAGGGGCAGAGACTGCTCCCAGCCAAGGACATCCCCCTGAGGGCCGTGAAAAAACACACAGCACGTGCTGGGCAAGTTTGGTGCCTCTGGCTTTGTGGGGTCCCTCGGGCCAGAGGGGGATTCACCCCTGGAAAAGAGGAGGTTCCAACACTCCCCCCTCCCCTCTCTGGAAGCAGAGACAGAAGGCTGTGCAGCACCACCAGAGGAGCTGGCATCACACCAGAGCCCATCTGCTCGTCCGTGCTGTCAGTGAGAACAGTCACGTGCTACGAGCAGCAACTGCACATTTGGGGGGAAAACCCCTGGGACCACAGCTGGATCCAGCCAGGGTCTGTCACCAGCCAGGCCTGTGGACACGTGAGCACACCATCTGAGTCCCTGAGGGGCACCAGGACCCTCCTGTGCACCAAGGGGATGCTCCTGCAGGTGACTGATCCACCCTCCCTGCGGGGTGACCTGGAACTCTGTGCCAGGGCATTTCCAGGATCCACAGTCCCTCAGGCACAGAGGATTCACAGACTGGACTTTCCATCCCCCCCACTTCCTGCAGACATTCTGCTCCCTCTGTGCACCCTGTTAACCTCAACAAACACACAGAAGGAGAATCAAACAACCCTTGTGTTCCAGTTAAATCATATTGGAGATTCCCATCAAGGCCCTGCCATGTGACTTCCAGAAAGCCAGCTTTGATTTACCCCAGCTCAAGGATCAATCCAGCTGAGCTCCACTCCAGCTCTCCTGCACCTTCACCAGGGACCATCTCAGCCTCACAGGGGGATCTCCTGCACCCCCACCCTCCCTCTCCCCTTTTCCTGCCCTCAGCTCCCCGTGGCCCTCGCACAGTCACGCATTTGGTCCCACTCCAGGACACGCTGCACTGCAATAAACAACTTTTCTTAGAATCTCATTCCCAACCCCCCTTCCCCATCCTGTGTATTTTGTCTGAGGCTGTGGTTCAAAACACCGAGACAGAATTATTGCAACCCATCTTTTTTACACACTGTGCAGACTGTCTCCTCAGCATGATGCATTTTTAATAGGTTTTCTAAATGCAGACAACCAGGCTGCTAATAACAAGCTGCTCCCCCCCTATCCCTTTCTTTCCTCCCCCTTTTCTATATTTTCTTTTTCAGAAGGTAAAGCTGCTGCAGAGCTTTGATGTCTCACTGCACCTTACTCAAAGAAACACAGTTTACAGGACAAACAATTGCAAAATCCACAGCACTAAGTGTTAAAACTGTGACAGTCACCAGTGGAGGGACTGGTGCTTCCCTACACCCCTGTTATACCCCCACAAGTTCGACTCTCACGAGCCACAAAAAGAAGACTGTTTGAACATGAGTCGAACAAAAGATCTCAGGATGCTGGGCACTGAACCAAGGAGAGAGATAAACTCCAAATTTAGCCTGCCACAGGCAAAGCCCACCTCCTGCAACACTTGAGACAACTGGGGGAGAACTCCTCCTCCTCCTCCTCCTTGGACCCAGATGAAGAGAAGAAACCCTGCTGTGTGGCTGCACCACCTTTCATCTCCTGCCCTATCTGCGCCTCTCCCACCCCTTCCCTCTGCAGCTCCCCCTGGGCCTCCCTGGCACCTCCTCAGGCGTGGGGCTGTCCCTGCACGGATCAATCCCCAGCTGCTGCTCGAGGGCTGATCCTGCAGTGCAGGCTGTTGCTTCAGCTCCTGCCCCAGGTGTGAGAGCAGAGTTACCAAACACCAGCACCGAGGAGAGGGATGGGAGGCCCAGAGCAGGAGGTTCTGGCACAGCACGTGGGTGGGTGGGTGGGTGGGTGGGTGGATAAAGGAGGATAAAAGATGGAGAGGCAGGGAGACACTCCCTGCTGTGAAAGAAAAAGGCATCACCCTGCTCAAGCCTCCCTAAACCCACTGCCCTTTCACCCTTCAAAAGTGAAGCTACAATTCAGCTTTACTTTTGCTGAAAAAATACGCATATAAATAAAAACCAGGAGCACTGATGTCACTAACTTCTTTTCCCCCTGCTTTTCCAAAAACGGAACTTTAGAAATGGGCCAAAATTCAGGAGAAAAGGCTCCACTGTCTCCAGAGCTAAAATGTACCAGTTTGACTTGGCAGCAGAACAACTTTCCACTGATTTGATGCTCTCCCCCTCCTCGAATTCTCCCATCCAAATGCAGCTGGAAATGTCGTTAGAGAAAAGAAGAGGCATTTCCTGTGCGGTTCCCCCTTCCCCCACCACATTCTTGGCACAAAAGGCAAGGGAAAAGCTAGAGAGACAGAGTGTGCATAAGAGGGAGAAGAGAGAGGCAGTGTGCAGGGATTTCTGGCTGCTCCCCAGAAATCCTACAACAGGAATTGCACGGCTCAAAAGAGACAATTTCCCCCCCTTGCCCAAGGCTCTGGAGCCCTTGGTTCAGTATGGAATGGTGGTCAGACACGAGCAGGGCACTGCAGCCCGGAAAGGACACATTGCAGACACTGCAGAGTCCCCGCAGGAGAGATCAAGGATACTTCCCACAGCCAGCCACACACAGCTCAGTCATTTACACCTCAAATCCAGCTGCATTAAAAGCCTTCGGTGCTCCAGAGGTGCAAGGAATAACGGGGCAGAGGGATGGACAACAGGCAGATGGGATGGGGACAACACAGCAAAGGCTTGTTTTAGTGCCTTGGTCTTTGCCCACATCTGATTGACTTTTTTTCCAGTACCACTGGTTTGACATTTGGAAATCTGACCAAGGAGCACACGCTCTGAAAAAAGCACCAACCAGGGCTTCGCACAGGACGAGCTTCCAGCGCCCTGGTTTTTCTTCAGAACATGTGTATTCAGCACTTTGTGAAAATTAAATCCCTGCAAGGTATCCAAATCCCAGCCCTGCAAGGGGCTGGCAGCTCTGAAGCCACCGTGCAGGAGCCCAGGCGCTCTGTGCTGCTGGCTGCTGCCCAGCCATTCTGCACTGGGGTGCCCTCAGAAATCACCACAAGCCCCAGTGCCACTCCCAAAGTGCTGCACCATCCAGGGCTCTCTGCACGGGACCCCACAGGACAGCTGAGCTGGGCACTGCAATCTGACTTCCCCTGCTTTCACTTAGTCACTGCTCCAGGATGGATCAAAGCCTCCTCAAAGGTTGAGTCAATTTAAACATTCAGTTTGCTTCTTGAGCTGTGAATTAAATGCATTCTTTGGTGGCTGGGTAGGGATGAGTGACTCAGTCTGTATAAACATTAACTGACTCTAAAGCTAATGGAAAAAAGAAATATGGGAAGGAGAAGAAGGGACTCGAACGCAAGTCCCTGTTTCAGCTGCAGCTCAGCCGGCCGTGCTGGGGGCATGGGAGCTCTGAGGGCTCTGCACCACCCACTCTGCTTCTCCCAGGGAACCAGCACCCCCAGCCTTCAGGATCCTGAAGGTCTCAGTCCCAAACTCACATCCGTGCAGGGGAAGGGAACACAGAAAGGGTGTGGCCTAATGACTTCCTTCTTTGTTCTGCAATCAAACGCAGCACCAGGCAATCTCTACCCTCGCTTCCTCCTTGGCAGGAGGAAGAGTTCTCAGTTCACTGACAAGACCTTGCTCTCCCTATAAAAACCTGCAGTGGGTCCCATTCCTTCAGCAGGAACACTGCACAAGTCTTCACACACCTCAGAGGAGCCCAGGGCTGCAAACTCACACATACACAAGCAATTCCTGTTGCAAAGAGTTTAAATCCAAAGAAAAGGAAAAGAAAGGCCCCCTTTTTGCAGATCTGGATTAACACGATTTAGATCATACTTACAGAGGATTTGCGTGGCGAAGGAATTAAATTTACATATCCTTAGTCCCAGCTTGCACTGGAGCAACTGCGAGACTCCTCACTCCAGCACCCCAGGGAGCACGGGGAAATCCCGGGAGGACACAGACACCAGCACCCTGCCCAGGCCACCACAACACCCCCCAGCTGCATCAGTGCAGTCAGAGATGTTCTACCTGGAGCTGCACTGTCCCTAAACATGAAAACAAGGCGGAGAAGCAGAGCCTGTGTGACTTGCTGAGTGGGCTCAGACACCTCTGTGAACACCCCCTGCTCTTCCCAAGCTCTGGCCTCTCCTTGTCTGCCCTGCTCGGAGCTGTGGAGAACACACACTGGGAATGTCTGATGCTGTTGGACTGGGGTGGGATTTACAGGGGCAGCTCCCCCACTCTGCTCTGCTCCTGCATTTCAGCATCCTCCCTGTGCTCCGTTCCAGGAGGAGAGCTGGGCCTGGGGATATCAGCTGCTGGGGAACAGCTGGCAGTGCCCCCATTTGTGAGCTCGGGAGCTGGGGACGGGCTGTGCAGCGCCTTCCAAACTGCATTAAAACCTCTTTACAGCAGCATAAAGGAGCCTCAGAGCACACAAAAAGGCCCTGCAGGGGTAGATTTTATACAAATGGTCTCTGTAAAGGAGCAGGTTCTGCTCCAGCCCCAGCACAGGTGTAACAGTGTGTGTGTGTGTGTGTGTGCAGGTCACGGCTGTACCCACAGACCGTGAGACAGAGCAGCCCGAGGCTGCTCCAGAGCTCCAGCTCACCAAAACAGACAGCTGACCTCGGAATGTGTGCCTGTGGATGTCCACTCCTCCACACCTGCAGGCATCTGAGCCCTCCCATCCATCATCCTCCCACTACATACAGTGTTTTAAAATGAATCAAGGACTGAGAGGTGAGAGGCAAAAGCCAAGGGCCAGAGCAGTGAGGGAGAGCGAAGCAAGAGTCCTCTTGGCCTCCCCCACTAAACCCAGCAGTGTCCCAAACACTGCCAACTGGACCTGCAGAACTGCACATATTCCTTCCCAGAGCCAGCACAAACTGTGGGAAAGCTCAGGCCTGGTTCCTGCATTTCCTGACATCTCTCGTAGGTGTTGAACAAAATCCAGAGGCTCCCAGAGCACAGGGTAAAGGATAATTTCATATATTCCTCCACGTATTAAAGTAGCCATTACAGCCTTATACACAGGAATGTTCAAGACCCAAAGCAAAAGCCATTAATTCTCACTCAGCTGAGGTGGTTCCCTTATCTCCTCCTTCCACAGACTCTCCCTGCTGCTCACGGGGCCTACAGGCAGTAACACTCAGCTGCAGTGTGCTGCTGTCCTACACCAGGAAGTGAAAGTGCAGGAACACAGAAAGAACCCTAAATTAATGCTGCAGGTCAGCAAGAGCCCCTCACAGTGCCCGGGTGTCTCTCGTGGCCCCAGCGCTCCCCAGCAAACTCTGCAGTCCCCACACCACAGCGATGTCCTTCCCCTGCACATCCCTCTGCTCCCTCTTCCTGCACAGGGACAGGGTGTCCATCCCCTAACCCACCAACCAGGGGCTGAAATGGAACCCAGAGCTCTGCTGCACAGCAACCCAAGCCATGGAAAAAGGCTTCCCTGAGCTATTTGAGAAGCCTCTCCCAACACGTGTCCGTGGAATTCTGGGCTTTGGGAGCTCAGAATAGTTCAGACCTGCGTATTTTCAGCGGCAGAAACGGATGCAGAACACTTCAGAAATCACTGTGGGACAACAGGCAATTGCAGGCCTCACTCAGAAGGGAAAGCTTGCTCACTTCACAGCACAACTCTGATAAGAATCTTGGCCTCACCAAGAATTCACCTGAGCCTCACCAGCTCTGCCCGTGACTCAGGGCCCAGACAAAGTCCTCGCTTCAAGTGCTCTGAGCCTCTCAGTGCACTGGCTGGCCAGGGTTCACGTGGGAACAGAGACAGGGAGACAAAGTGCTCCAGAAGAGTGCTCAGCTCAGACAGACCCGCCCAGGTTCACGTGTCACCACCACCTTTTCCTTCCGAAGCTGCTTGTCCTCACCACGGCTACCAGTGTGGTTAGATCGAGTTCAGAACCCGAGGTTAAATATTTGTGGTCACACTAAGTGAGTGGAAAAAGGTGGTTGAACTCGGTAGGGGCGGGGGTGAACCCAGCCAAGGAGGAATGAGATCCGTTGGGTATCAGCTTCCCAAGCCTCCCCTCCAGGAGCAGCCACGCTCACTTTGTTCTGGGAAAAACGAGGCAAAACAGCCTCCTTTTTACTGGCAAATCTCAGCGGTGATAACCAGATGTGTTGGGATTTACCAAGCGGCGACATCCACATGCAAATAAACACTTCAGTTTTGTCGGGATGTTTATCCCTGGTGGGTGGAAATCACTGCCAGCTACAGTTGGATACTCCCAGCTGTTATCACCACTATTTTGTGCTGCAAAACTGGGAGGATGGAACCTTCAGAGCCACCCAGGGCCAACGGCTCACGCACAAGCGCCACATGTTCTACACCAGTCACTGAGGTTATTTGGCCCAGGAGGACCGGGAGCTGTGACAGTCCCTGTCCCCTGGGGACTGAGGCTCACACAACCAGCCCAGCTCCTCCCTGAGCTGCTCTTTCCAAGTCCCTTTTGTTTCCCCACAACACTTTGCACACTCCCTGTCTGTCTCCGCTTCCTCCTGCCTACCCTGCGGTCGGAGTGGGGAGCCAAGGGACTAAGGCCAATTAAATGTGGGAGCAGGTGGCAGCCAGGTGGAATTCTGGGAAGGAGAGCTGAAATTTCCTCTATTCTCGAGGATCTGCTCTCTCTGCACTGAGATCATACTTACAAAACAGGTGCTGCTGCACCATATGTCTCAGAGAGTCACACTAAGCAAATTCTATCTTGCAACAGAAGAATCCTTTTCTTTCTTTTTTTTTTTTTTTTCCATCCCTCAGGTATCAAAACCCTCTGGGGAGACCCCGGGGTGCTCATGCAGAAGGTGCCAGGAGCATAACATGTCCTGGTGAATCCTGCAGTCGAATTTAGGGGCAATGACATTCACTCATCAGTTTCTGGATAAAAGCTAAAAACATCTCGGACACTGCTGAAGCAACATCTCAACACAGCGTGGAGACACAGGCAGAGGTCCTGCTGGTTCTGACCACTTCTTGTTCATCCCCTTCAGCAAACGAGGAGAAAAGCCATCCAAAAAACCTCTCAGACATAATGATGTTACCCTTTATTAGGAAGCCATTAAAGAATTATTGGGGTTGTCAGAAAGGCCTGACAGGAACACTTAAGTCATCAGCCTGCTGTCCTCTCTTTCACCCCTATTCTTGGCCCTTCCTTTGGAGATGAGTATCTTGCACAAACAAAATTACCTTTGATTGCAACAGTTGAACTTCTGAGAGCAGTGAAAAGCAGCTCTGCTGACTACAGGGAGTGGGGCTGCCCCAGACACAAACACGGGAGAGCAAACGAGAAAAACAAGTTTTAATTAAAGCCACTTCTGGATTATCAATTTTCCCTCCTGCGTGGTGAAGTCTGAACACACGTCTGAAGGGTGTGATACCAGCCACACGCTGCACCAGGCGACTCGGGCACCCAGAACAAGGTGGCAACGTGTGAACAGCAGGATCCTGCAGAGCGCTGAACACCCTCAAAGCCGAGAGGCTGCACGAGGCAGCTCCAGCAAGAATGTCTCCTGTGACACCTATGCTGACACGGGGCATACTGTCCCTCCCAGGAGAGCCCAGGATTTGAGTCAGTACCGCTGGCAGGAGGTGCAGGGGCCGAGGGGCCCATCAGCCACAGCCTGTGCCCCTGCCCCGGGGGTTCCTACAGTCCCAGCGTCCCACCAGAACCAGGGATTCTTAAACAGAACTCAACTGCCCAACTTTTAACATCAAATGTTCTAAGCTTAATTGATGTAATCTGAGAGAAGAATTTGGGGTTATTTTTAGCCAGTGGTTGCTGCTGCTTTTTATGTATATACACTAAGGAGACAGCCATTACCAGGATCATTTTACAGTATGTTCATGCATAACTGGATGGAGGAACATTTTTATACATTCATACACACACACTCCCTGTATTTTAAGTACATGTTTTTTACATACATGTCAAAGAATAATTCTGTGTGCAAGGAACCTGAGCACACAGTGTGTATCATCCTGCCACCACGTAAAACAATTCCCTTTAAATCAATCAGCTACATCAATCTGTAGAGACTTGAAATTTGTCATACCATCAGAGGGAGAAATTAATCTATAGCACTGCAAAAAGGAGGAAGCACAATGAAACCAAATTTGCAATTCATGGGCTCAGTGGGGTTTATTTTAGGGGGGGGAGGCTGACAAGGGAGGCTGATGGATTTGGTTTTTAAACCAGCGGGACCAGCACCCCCTCCCCAGTTCCCCCCCAGCCCTTTTTCCAAGTGCACAGCGCCTGTAAAAATTCCTGCGCGCTATTTGCAGGCAAGGTCACTGTGAAAGGGCATGGCTGGGAGCCAGGGTGTTTTTCAGCTGAGCTGCAGGGAGGGGAGGGGAGGCTCAGGAACTCAATTATAAGTTTCTCCAGTCTAGCCGGGGCTGGAGCCCAGACTGCGGCTGTTCCGCCCTGCGCCCGCCGCCCCGGCTGCCGCCGCTGACACATCCCGCAGGCATCCCTGGGGCTCTGCTGATCCCAGAGGAGGGACTGCCCTGGCCCTGCATCCCTGGGGCTCTGCTGATCCCAGAGGAGGGACTGCCCTGGCCCTGCATCCCTGGGGCTCTGCTGATCCCAGAGGAGGGACTGCCCTGGCCCTGCATCCCTGGGGCTCTGCTGATCCCAGAGAGGAGGGACTGCCCTGGCCCTGCATCCCTGGGGCTCTGCTGATCCCAGAGAGGAGGGACTGCCCTGGCCCTGCATCCCTGGGGCTCTGCTGATCCCAGAGAGGAGGGACTGCCCTGGCCCTGCATCCCTGGGGCTCTGCTGGTCCCGGAGGAGGGACTGCCCTGGCCCTGCATCCCTGGGGCTCTGCTGATCCCAGAGAGGAGGGACTGCCCTGGCCCTGCATCCCTGGGGCTCTGCTGGTCCCGGAGGAGGGACTGCCCTGGCCCTGCATCCCTGGGGCTCTGCTGGTCCCGGAGGAGGGACTGCCCTGGCCCTGCATCCCTGGGGCTCTGCTGATCCCAGAGAGGAGGGACTGCCCTGGCCCTGCATCCCTGAGGAGCCGGGGAGAGGCTCTACTCCATCCCCGAGGAACCGGGGGAGCTCTACTCCATCCCCGAGGAACCGGGGGAGCTCTGCTCCATCCCTGAGGAACCGGGGGAGCTCTGCTCCATCCCTGGCCTCTGCATCCCACTCCGTGCGGGTCCCTGCGCACGGGTCCCATAAGGGCACCCTCCCGTCCCTCCTCCCCATCGCAGTTCACCCTCCCGTCCCTCCCCAGCCGCCGCAGACACGGCACAGCCACTCCTTTGTCACTCCAGGTCATCCCCAGCCAACCCCTGGTTCGTTAATTCCCTGCAGCCCGGTTTGTCCCGAGGCGGAACGGGCTGGGGAACGCACACGGGATATCTGAAATACTGTCGAATGTCACCCAAGGGGAACCTTTGCCCTAAAATTGTCACACAGTTTCCCTGGCTGGGACTGCGTCCAAGGCAAAGCCATTCAGCGGCACCGCATGACTTCCTCCCGTGCCTCGGGACAGGCAAGCCCGGCGGCGGTGACAGCAGGGCTGGGACACAACTCTGCCACCGCTCCACCCTCACCTTGAGCCTCTCTCAGGGCTCTGACCCGAATTCCCAGCCCGTGAGCGACACAGAGCAAGGGTCTGGCACTGAGAAGAGCTGCCCGGTGCTACAGGGAGAGCCACGGGCACAGCGACTCGTCAGGACACGGGGCACACGGGAAGGGTACACACAGCACACACGCCGTGCATCCCCTCCCCCGTGTTGGTTTTCTAGTTACATGTTCTAATTGCAGTGAATTTGGCACATCACCTGGGAAATCAAACTGCATCTTTAATCATCTGTGGAGCATTTCACGGAGACCTTTGGAATACATACCCACATACACACACTGGCACATCCTCTGGATTATTCACTCTGCCTGTTGAACTAAGGCGAGTTTAAAACTTCAGAGCAGGGTTAATGAACCAGCAGGACCGTTCCTGCCTGGGAACTGGGCAGCAATTCCATGATCCCATTATTACCCCACATTGTTATTCCATATTCCTGCTAACAGGCACCCAGGACAGCCCAGAGGCCCCGGCAGGCTGGATTTGCTGCCCAGGGAAGGGGGGATGCTGTGGGCAGGCTCCATGTGGGGGCTGGTACTGCTCCCCTGCAGCCACGGCACACCAGCGGGGCTGGAATCAGAATCCATCTGCCCAAGTTTTTAAGGTCACGTCACCTCCGATTTTCTGATAAAGGCTGAGCAGTGCTTGACTGTGAATAAATGCAGCCAGTCCTCAGAGGCGTTGTTGCATGTCAACTGGAGGAAGTGATTAAAAATTAATGCAGGCGAGGAGATAGAGAAACCTGAAAGGGTGTGCCCGTAAAGCACACTTTCAATCTGTCTCGTCAGCAAAAGAGGAAAGAAATCAGATTCTTACAATACCAGACTCTAGGGAAGTGGTTGGGGCATGAACTCCGTGTTCTCTTACGGGCCCACCCCCAACAGTCAGGAACAAGAAACTCCACGAGTTACCACAGAGCTGTCCCTGTCTGAGTTCTCGGGAGGGGACGGTGCTGGGAGGAGGGGAGGGAGCGTGGGGGGGTGGAGGGGTGGGTGGGCACTGCCCTGCTGGGATGTGCCACCTCATCCCCCTCTCCCTCTCAAGGAGGGAGCTGCCCTCGTGCCATCCGCTCCTGGCTGCTGCGGGTTTGTTGTCTGGTTTTTATTTTTATTATTATTGCTGTTGTTTGAACACAGAGCCTGTTTCTCAAGGCCTCTCTTGTGTCTGGGCACACGAAGCAGACACAGGCAGAGCAGGAAAGGGAAAGACAAACTTCACAGCTTTTCAGGAAGTGGAATTCAGGGGTAATTCTGGTGTTTTACACCAGCTTCATGCACAAACCCATGCATGAGATGCTTAGTCTGGCTGATAATAAAGATGTGAGGAACCAGGAAAGGAGCAGAACCCTCCACTAAAGGAATGTTTCTCCTCGGGCTGGAGATGCACCAGTTTACCCCAGAGGAGCAATCCCATTTGGAACTTGAACGGCCATTTGGATTGGGTAATTTAATTGACAGATACAGTTTCTTCTTTGGTGTCTGGCAAGCAGCAGGATTCAATCCTTTCCTCCTAAACAGACTGAACAGCTTATTTAGGAAAAAAAGCTAATTTTTGGGTTGGGAAAAGATGAGGTGGGGGAAGGTATCCAGTTCATGGGATTAGCAGCAAAATATTCCCATTTCAGCTTCAGGAGACTTCTCAGAAAGCCCATGCTGCTGTTCTCTCCCCGTCCCCTCACTTTCCCTGCCCGCACTAAAAATCCCAGCCATTTCATTAACAAGTTCAGACTTCTCTGCCCCTCACTGAAGGGTCTTAACCCGTGACCTTTGCCATTTGCAAGCCCTCTTGACTCCTCGCTGCACCATCACCTCCCCCTGGGACTGCCAGGTTTTACTGCTCCCTCTCCACCCCGGCAGCACAATGGAAGATGGGAATGGAGCATAAAGAGGGATAATAATAAATGCAGGGCCTCTCTGTGATGGCAGAGCCTGCAGGCTGTGACAGGAATCCCTGGAGATGGATACCAGCACTGGCTGGACGGGACCCTCATCCCAGAGCTACATCCCAGCTCTGCAGTTTCTGAGGTAAATAATTAAATGGATTCGGCAGGGAAAAACCTCAGAAAACCCCCTCAGGGGAAAAAAAATGGGGAGGTGCCTCACAAACCCACCACTGACCCCTGTGAGAGAACTCCCAGTGCCAAAAAACTACCCCAAACAACAGCAAACATCACTTGGAGGGGCGAAAAAACACCCCCAGAGAAATGGTCCCCTCGTCACTGCTTCTGAGCACGGAGCACACGCGACTTTTCTTAATTATTCCTGATGTTCATTGTAGGTTGCATCATTTTGGAACACCGACGGTATCATTTTTAAAACTCTGGTTGCCATGGCAGCACAGAATGTGGCTCTTAAATGTACTCTGCTTGCACATTCCTCTGATGAGAGGCTGCTTTTCTTTCCTTTTTTTTTTTTTAAGGAAAAAAAAAAAAAAGCATCTCCACTGAGAAACATGATATAATGACAAAAAATGACACAAAAAAACCCTCCCAAAAACTAGAGAGCAAGCATAGGAAGAAAATGGTGGCTTATAAAAAAAAAATAAAATAAATGGGGAGGAGGGAACATAAAGTGGGGTGGAAAATACAGAAGGGGAGCAGTGCCTGCGGGGCTGTGAGTGCAGATAAACCCCGGCACTTCCTCGGGGTCACATTTACAGCCCGGCACTCAGCCTTTGTCTCCCTCGGGAAGTTTCGGTGACTCAGAGCCAGGACTTTAAACCCCAGGGCTGGGTTCCCTCCCGGCCAGCCCAGCAGCTCCAAAGGGCACCCCTGGGCCAGCCCAGCAGCCCCTGGAGCACACAAATCCACACCAACCCACCCCAGGGCACACACCAGTCTGCTCTCAGGGATTCTCCCAGTCCCTGGCACCACCCCCCAGTCTGGCACTGAACCAGAGCTGGGACAACCAGGGATGATCCCTTAATGACAAACTCCCCATCCAACCACAACAAGCTCTGCCATCCCTGCCCTATATTCTGCCAAGGTACTGTATAATTTAGAGTCCTATGGGTGGTTTTTTGTGGGCTTGTCTCTATTTCAAAGTCCAATCCTTTCCTTAGGAATCTTCTAAGCAAGAGGCTCGGCCTAGATTAGCAGGGCCCTGCTTGAAAAGGAAAGGCAGGGTATTTTTTTGCACCTCTCAGGACTGGATTCTTCAGCACAAGGAGTGGGGTTTGGAGCTCAGTTTAAGTAAGATGCAGCCCTGTCAGTGATCCCCCACCTCAGTCATTAGAACCACGGGCTGCACCTCTCCCACGGGCACTGCTGCACTCCTGCCTTCCCCCAGCCTGCAAAGAAAAAAGCAAGGCTTGCTTTTTGAAGTGCTCCTTCCCTTCTGGCTTCCACCAGCAGCAAGAGTGAAAATTTAAATTAAAATCCTTTTCTCCAAATGTTCAGTGCAGTCTGGTTTTGGCACGAGCTCTCAAGCCATTTTATCCTTCCCTAACAAGCAGCCTATCAAAAGAGATAACCCTCTAAGTGCTTCGTGGAGTTGTGTGAGCAGCCTTATCTCCCTTCTCGCAGACAGGTTCACAGAGACAAGGATTTCCAGGCCATCACTCAGCAGCAACACAGGATGGAACCCAACTGCCCGACCTGCACGCCCGTGCCAGGCCCACACCCCAGGATATTCTCACTGGCAGAAAAGAAATCATGTCCCAGGTCAGAAAACCACCTGGAGTGATGTAAAAAGGGAAGATACCGAGTCAGTGAGAACTCAAACGACACAGCAACCTCCTGCTTTCGGGGAGGTAATGGGATGTTGCTCCAGGTAGGATGAGCAAATGCGAGTTTGTTGTGCCTGTAGGACTGGTGAAAGGTTTTGGTGACGCTGTGGGTTTAGTGCCTGCACTTCTGAAGGGGGAGCAGGAGTGAAGTTCAACGAGCATCAGGCGCTACAATCAAGATAAAGAGCTCTAATTGTCACCAGCTGCCCAGTCATTACTGCCTAACAACCAGGGGCTCAGGCTGCCTTAGCCAGTCCAGCCAAACTCACAAGCAACTTTTGGAAAAGAAGGCAAATTCCTGGATTTAAAGATTATGTAATTGTTTTTCCCCCTTGCAGATTTTCAAACAGCTGTAGGTCCACATTTCAAACACCCTCAGGTTCACTCCACGACCACTGCAATCAAGATGTAAGTGTGACCCAAGAAAAATCTCATCCTACTTCTGTGTTAGACTCATGAACCGTTTTTCCTGTGTTGTACTCAGGTTACCCTCACATAAAATACTTAAGGCTAAACACACGATAAAACAGGGCTGACTGCCACAGAATCAAAGGGTTGTGTCTGAGAAAATAAAACAGAATAACCCTTCTTCTTCTCCTCCTCCTCCTCCTCCCCGTGCTGCTTTCTGTGCTGAGGGATAACACAGTGCCCTTCCCTGCCTCTCCCCAGAGCAGCAGCCTCCTCTCCGTGTTTGCCCAGGGCAAGGAGGGTGCTGCTGTCCTGGCTGGGGCACACAGCTGATGCTGCTTTTATTGGGGGAGATTAACTGTAAACTGGATTGTGCCCCGAGTTCAGAGTTCAGCCTTATCTACGGAATCCTTCCCCTCTTTACACATTCCAAGGGTTCTTACAACTTCTACTCACTCCAGCCTGCAGCATTAACCCCTAAACAAGCCCTCCCAGAAGTGCCTGAAGGGAAAAGCAGGTTTGGAAGTTTTTTTGACATCGTATTTTTAACTGCTCCAGTTTGCAGAAACAAAACAACTTTCACTTCCCTCCAAACAATCCATATGTCCAATTCTGGTGTCTGTGCCACCGAATGCAAATCACCCTGCTTGCAAGTTGTGTACAAAGAGAGGCCAGGCTCCTGTCACTGGGTGCACCCAAAAAACCAGCAAACAACCTTGTAGCTGGTTCCCCAGCCAAGGGGGCACCTCCCCGTGACCCGACCTTCCCCAGATTTCCTCTGGCAGCACAGCTGGGCATGGGATCTGTTCCACAATCAAAGGGTGGGATGTGAATGCTGCAGGGTCATTATTTCCCGGGACACAATGGCACTGCTGCTTTCTGCAGCACAGAAATTGCTCTGGCCTGACAGCCAAGCCAGTGGGACCTGGCGAGGGTTCGGGGTTGGTTTTAGGACACATCTCCCACTGCTCACTGGGGGGGTTGGTTTTCTTCCCCCACCCACCCACTGCACGCAATCAGTTTGCTCTGGGCTCATGTACCAAACTTCCCACCAGTGGGAACATCTATTCTGTTTTCACTACCTCCAATTTCTACCACAATACAAATAAACTGTGACTAAAAATACCCCCAGCGATTGAATAACACTTTGTGGAGCGCTCTGGGACAAACCTACAGACCTACCCAGGGCTCGCTGCTTCCCAGAACCTGAGCCCTTTGCAGGCGGCTTTGGTTTGGACAGCCAAAAACAAATATTCACTTCCTCGCTTTCAGTCTTTTGTGACAAAAAGGGACAAGTTCAATGGGGGCCAAGATGCTGAACCCTGATAGTGAACAACTCAGGGCACTGAAACGCCCCCAAGGAGCAGCACCTCAGCAAAGCCTCTCCTTCCACCCCCAACCTTTCTAGGCAGGACAGCCAAGGCTTCCCTGGAAGAATGAGAACACAGAAATTAAGGTATGTGTTATAACCCCCCTGATTTTCCTATGGAGATCCTGATCTTGATTAAACACATTTTCTTTTTTTTTTTTTTTTTTTTGGCCTGTTCATAGCCTTCATTTTCTGATGAGCAAATGCTTCTTTTTGGGCCTTGTATTGCTTCATTTCCAAGGAAACACCACTATCCCAAAGCAACAGCCTTTTTGCAAGGTACTATCCGAAATTTAAAGCCCTATTTCAGTATTTTGGCTCTGTTGTGTCATGGATCCAGTCAGGCTCCATCAGCAAAATCCCAGCTCTCTTTCTAGAAACTTCTCAGGGATTTTCTCAGAAGGCAAATGTGATGGATTAGAAAAGATAGCAGTGAGTTATGAAAGTGAATATGCAGCTGGGGAACGTGCACTCCTCTAACAGTCCACCTGGGCAAAGCAATCAGTGCTCCTGGATATTTCTCTGAAGATCCATCCAAATTCTGCAGTGCAGAACAGCAGCTTTGCTGTGCTTTCGCAGGAAAATGCCCTGTTACTGTCTGTTATCAGCAAAGCCCCCCAGGAATACACTTGGAAAATATTTTCCTATACTGTTTACAAGGAAATTAAACTGTAATTTGATGACAATGCATAGGAATGGTAAGACAGATGTCTTCTACCAAGAGGGAATAATCCACAGCTCTGCTGTTCAAGTGCTTTCATGATGATTTGTCCACTTTCTGTTTGTTTGCTTATATTAAATAAACTTCTATTATAAAACGAAGTCCCCAAAGCACAAGAAATCCCAGACAAGGATTTCCAGAAACAACAGCAGAGAGGTGCCAGCACCTAGAAGTGGAATTCTAGAGCAGAACAGTAAGGACAAAACACATCTTCCAGTTGGAAAGCAAGGCATTTATCTGGAAAAAACCTTCCCAAGCTATCCTGACAACTGAAATACAAGACATAAATATGTATTACTTACCCAACCCCACCGTGCAGCACAGACAGGGTGAGGCTCTGCCTCCTCCTCCCCAGACCTGCTCCTTCCTCCTCACAACTCAGGTGGGTTTGCTTTGTGCCTCTTGTCACAGCAAGTCACATTTCCCAGAATTACATCTCATATTTTCGAGAGAGGGGAAAAAAAAAAAAATCCTGAGGGCCCTTGAAATGGTTTATGAATGTCTTGAGCATCAGTAAACTGGAGTCTACAGAGCCCTTCACTGGAAAAAGGGCTCCTGTTGTCAGAAAAGAGGCCCAAACGAGGCCCAGCTGTTTGTCCCTTATTTGCAGCCCTGCTGGTTTGCTGCTGTTCCTCACAGCTGGGAACGCTTGCAGTCGATTGGGGGTTGAGGTTTCTGTCTTGGTTTGAATTTAGGGTGAACACCCAGATCCTCCCAAAGAATAAAGGCACTTCCAACATCAACACCCCACGTTACTTCCAGAACTTTCAACTGAGCTTGTAAGAAAGAGAAGGAATGAGCTGCTCCTCCTAAAAAAACACAGGGAGTCATAAAGAGGGAGATAAAACACCCCTGACCCGCCTGATGCCCCGGCCAGGGCTGATGATGGTCGTGAAATGGGACTCCTGAGGACCGAATGGGAGGTCATAAACACTCACACACACAAGAGCTCTGACCTTTTGAGCCTTGGATCGACACCTTGGAGGTGCTGGACACAACTGTTCAGGGGAGGGACCCCTGGGAGCTCCCACTCAGGGCAAGGACAGCTCTGGACAACCAGGCTGCAGACACTGCTGTCCTAATAAACTGTGTGCAGTTTACACCCCAGGCTGGATCCAAGAGCAGCTCACACCGAACTGAACAGCCTGCAAACAAGAGAATTGAGCAGAGGGAGACACTGAGGCTCGAGCCAGTTGTGCCCTGAGCCATGGGAGCTGGATGCTGTGGGATCATCACCTGCACTCCTCGCTGCCTGGACCAGCATCCCACCAGGACAGCTCTGCCAGCAGCGTGTGAGCAAGCAGATGGTCCCTGATGGTCCCTGCAGCAATCAGGGAGGGGTGGTTTCTTCCTGACCGCTTTCACACTCGCTCCCAAGTGACAGGCACTAAATCCTGACATAAATCACTCCCGCCTGCTCCATCTACCCACCCGAAACGCAGGACGGGGATGTGTCAGCCTGTTTCCCCCAGATCCACCCTCCCAGCCTCCTAGCTGAGGAGGAATCATGTGTCCTGTGCTTTCTAACGTGCTTTAATAAACGTTCAGACCAGCCTCTGTGCTCAGCAGTTGATTGATAGCAATTAGCTGGCACTGACGAGGATATTGCTTGATGTGACAGACCAACAAAACACACCAATTTGTGCCAAGAAAATGTGTTCAAAAAAGGTGGTACATCTATAGCTCTAACAGGGCTCCTGCACTAAAAAATTAAATATAATGAGCATGTTCAGTACAAATAAAGTACCACCTCACTGCAGGGCTGTATATGGATTTAATAAGCTGTACAGCTCCTGCTACAGGACAGGGGTGGTGGGTTTTGTCACTGTAATAAGGGCAAAATTCAGTTTTATGCCAACAAGGCAACTTCATTACCTTAGTTTTATCTCTGCACCCACCACCACTTTCAGCGGGGCCAAGTCATTCAGTGTAAGCGATTTTAAATGCCAATAGTGTTGTTAAATAGCGGGCAGGAAGAGACACAGTTCAATTGTCATGCGTGTCAGGAGTCTGGCACACACTCCACTGGAGATTTAAGCTTCCTCTTTAAAGGGGAGCAATTAAACTGCTGGTGAGGAGAGGAACACCAACATCATCCTTGCATGGAAAAGCTGCACCAGTTTCAAACCAAACCGGTGTCCACAGCAATAGACTCGCCCTTTGTGGGTGTTATACTTAATTTTAACACGTTCCTAACTGACAAATCCAAACAAAAAGACTGTTCTTATCAGGTCTGTTTGCACACATTCCAAGTACAGCTGCACTGACTTAGCTGCAGGACTTCAAAATCACCCATTAGGTTAAATTATTCAGATTTTCCACGTGGACACAGCATGTTGTGGATCCCAGATGTGTAAAATCTTAGGACCTGATCCTACAAACTGCTCACCACCTTCTGCAGACAAAACATCAAGGATTGTCATATTTATTTGGGGGGAAAAAAAAAAAAAAAAAGCAAACCCAAGATGCAACTTCTCCTGGCCAGTCCAGACAGGACGTGCCATCCCCATGCAAATCTGTCCCTACTGTGGAATGCAGGGCAGGAACAACCTGGAGCCTCTCCATCCATCAGTTCTCTGCTTCTCCAGGAAACAGCATTTCAAACCCAACTACAAGAGGACAGTTTCTGCCAGGGCAGGACAGACTGGCACACACACAGTGACAGCTCCCACATCTCCCCGTGGGGGAACAGAAGAGAGGAGAGGAGAGTTCTCTGTGCAGAGCTGCTGGACAGGAAGGAGCCACTTGGCCAAGGCCGTGTGTTGTGACTGGACGTCCCCAGACTGGGGCAGGTTTCTGTGGTTTCCTGCAGACAGTTGTGACTGACACAACCCGAGGAACCTCCTCCTTCCCCTTCCTGTCTCATGACCTTTGGTGCCACTTGTTCAGGTTTACTCCCTGCAAGACTTTCTGCAGCACACCCTGAGCTGGAAAGGCAAAAAAACCCTCCTGGGCTCTGGAGACTCAGCCCTTGGAAAATGCTGGGGAGGTTTTCCTAATCTGCCACGAGTACCAACTGTGCTGACTCTTGATGAATGTCTGCCTGAACGTGCTTTGCACGGGAGAAGGGTTTATTTATTTATTTACCCAAACTTCACCAAGCCCAACTTGTGGATTTACGGTAGCACTTTTGGACTCAAATTCTGGGAAGCACTGCTAGTCAGGTCAGATCAGCATTCCAATGTGAAGCATCTTTAAAGCACATGGTAAATCTTAATAATTTTAAGTCCCTAAGAGAATTATCCCAAGCAACTTCTAAAATTATGTCCTGAGAATTGGGATTTCAAAGTAAGCATTTCTAATCTTCCATGCACCATTAGAAACCCTCCAGCCCTCAAAACTAACCCTGCCATGCTCCCCTTGGCTGCCATCCGTTTTGGTTTAATTCCCCACTTCTGGAATCCAGGCCCACTAGCTTAGCCTGGGCACTGATGTCTTCATTTCCATGTCCTTAGAACCTGCAGTATCCAGGCAAATGGTGATAACAATTCCAGCTTCCTTAGCAATCCGCTAAGGCAGCAACAACTGGAGCTTCCAAAGCGTGAAGTGTTAGTGCAGACAAAGCTCAGCCTTTCCTCCCATCGCTCCTCTGGTCACACTCAGCCCCTGGAGCTGGAACAATGGGAGTGTGGATTTTCATGGCATTCCGAGCTCCTCAGCAGGACACTATATTGAGCATAAACTGGCTGTTTTAATAAAAATTGCTTGGCAACGGGGGTTTGTGTAATACAAACATTTCTACATAAAAACCCAAGGTAGCTTTCTCATGTGATTACAGCCGGGCCCACAGTAATGCAGACCAGATGTGCCTCCTGCATTCCAGCATATTTGTTAATCTGGAGGTTCTGTGCTGTGTGGGAGGAAAAAACAGTTTATAGAATGATTCATATTAACCAGGTATGGCCAGTTTAAAATGCTCTTAATTAATCAAGTTCTCTTCTTTAGAAAAAGAGATCTTTTATCATCTGTCTCTCTTTTATCATCTATCACCTTAAAACCACTCCAAGCTCACAGTTTAACCTCCCTTGTATTTCCTGCTCGGTCCTGGTTTCAGGCACTGCTCTCTGAATTGAGCTGGAGTTGTTTCAATACCTTGAGCCCCATCCTGCCCGCTCTGAGGCAGCTCCTCGAGCTCCTTCTTTTCACCAGGAGCAGGGGATCGGAACCAGTGTGGCGTTCGGGTCAGATGTCACTCCTGTCTCATCTGGCCACTGGAATTCTCCCCCTGAAGTGAGGGTGTCCAAACGCTGGCTGAGCAGCTCGGTGGGAGGAGCTCTGACTGTACACAACGTGCAAGTCAGCACAGGAGAAGTCCTTATATAGTTATTCCGAGTTTTGCTTTCCTAGGGTATGATTCTAAGAAGTATCAGATCTGCTGAATCACTGACGTGTTTCCCCCTTCATGTCACCTGCTCCTGTGACAGGACTGCCCAGAACTTCGGCCAACAACACACTTTCTGGAAAGATTTCATGTCCTGCTCTGAACAGCAGACCCCAAATCCTCACCTTCCAGATACCCTCCAAGGTCTCTACAGCAGCAGAACAACTTTTATAACTAATAACACTACTTGTGTTTAGGAAAAAAAGAGAGGAGTACCCAGCCAGCCTGCCCGTGCCAGCTCATTGTTCAGGAGCTGCCTGCCCACTCCATCCGAGACGGGTTTGATTCCTGAATTCCCTGACAAAGCCAGACCTGGGTTTAATTCCTGCGTTTCCTGACAAAGTTGGAACTGTGCTCAATTCCTGAATTCCCTGACAAAGTTGGGGCTCATGTTTAATTCCTGCATTCCCTGACAAGGTCAGGGCCGTGTTTAATTCCTGTGTTCCCTGGCAGAGCTCCTGTCTAATCTCAGTGCCCCCAAACCATGCCCATGTTTCACCCCTCTCCAGCCCGGCTGCCCAGCCTGGAGCCCGCCGAGCAGGGGAGGAGGGGCTGGGAGGACAAGCCATTTTACAGTCTCTCGGCATTCCAGCCCTCGCCTAATTCCCATCTTTGGAAGAAGAAAGCAGGGGGAGAGGCCGGGCTGAACTTTTGACCCGCGGCGCAGACACCCAACCCGGGCAGGGCCGGGCCATAAAGGTGTCTGTGCGGGGCCGGCACCCACGACAATCGTCTGCAGCTTGTTTCCTCACCATCCTCCTCGCAAAAATGTTGATGACTCGTTTTATGATTGCCAGATGGTGGACTCTGCTGAGAGTGCCCCCTGACTGCCTGACCCCACATAAAACCGGAGGGGCCGGGCCTGTTCCTGCCCTCCCACAGGAGTGGGGTCTGTGCTGGGGGAGCATCTCTGGGGGCACCCCATGGGAGTGGGGTCTGTGCTGGGGAGCATCTCTGGGGGCACCCCATGGGAGTGGGGTCTGTGCTGGGCAGCATCTCTGGGGGCACCCCATGGGAGTGGGGTCTGTGCTGGGGGAGCATCTCTGGGGGCACCCCATAGGAGTGGGGTCTGTGCTGGGCAGCATCTCTGGGGGCACCCCATAGGAGTGGGGTCTGTGCTGGGGCAGCATCTCTGGGGGCACCCCATGGGAGTGGGGTCTGTGCTGGGCAGCATCTCTGGGGGCACCCCATGGGAGTGGGGTCTGTGCTGGGGCAGCATCTCTGGGGGCACCGGGGGCTGTGCTGGGGGAGCATCTCTGGGGGCACCCCATAGGAGTGGGGGCTGTGCTGGGGGAGCATCTCTGGGGGCACCCCACAGGAGTGGGGTCTGTGCTGGGCAGCATCTCTGGGGGCACCCCATAGGAGTGGGGTCTGTGCTGGGCAGCATCTCTGGGGGCACCCCATAGGAGTGGGGTCTGTGCTGGGCAGCATCTCTGGGGGCACCCCACAGGAGTGGGGTCTGTGCTGGGCAGCATCTCTGGGGGCACCCCATGGGAGTGGGGTCTGTGCTGGGCAGCATCTCTGGGGGCACCCCATGGGAGTGGGGTCTGTGCTGGGCAGCATCTCTGGGGGCACCCCATGGGAGTGGGGTCTGTGCTGGGCAGCATCTCTGGGGGCACCCCATGGGAGTGGGGTCTGTGCTGGGCAGCATCTCTGGGGGCACCCCACGCCTCCTCCCCATCTCCTGCTGCCCACCTCCAAGCCAGGACACGCAGCCAACAGAGCCCGTGGATGGGCACAGTGGTCACTCTCACGTACCACAGCCCATCAGGCCTTTCTTTCCTTCTAACTCACTTCTGACTTCAGTTCACACTCCGAGCTCAGTCACTTGGCCTTACTCTCTCCTTCTGCCATTTTAACTGCTACAGCCCCAAAGTTCACAACCTCGCTGTCCTAGGATTCCCCTCAGATACAGCATCCTCCCCCCCACGAGTGATAAATAAGATTTACAGGGATGCTGACTGCATCATCCTCTAATCTCCCCCCGACATACCAACACGCCATAAAGTTTAGTGTGCCCCCCTTTCTGTGGTTGTTTACAACACAATCCTGCCTCAGCTTCTGTCTTGAATAGCTATCACGAAGGTCACTTGGACCTAATTGCTCTCGGTGCCTCCTAATGACCACAAATAGCACCTTTTTAATGAGCAGAGAAGGGGGAGAAAGAAAGAAAGAAAGTGAAAAAGAAAAGAATTCAGCCTTTCAAACCCAGAGAAAGCCTCAACTCCGTGCTTCTCAATTATGCACATCTTTAACTTCTGGTGAACTTTACAGACAGGAACTCAGAAGGTATCTTAATTTTTATCACCCAGATTTAATTAGGGAATTGATTCTCCTCTCACATACTTCAGTTGGGTTTTATTGCTCCTCTGCTGCCTTAGGTGTTCAGGCAGTGTGGTACAGAGCACAGGCTCACCAGCGCTGGGGGAAACCACAGTCACACATGGAAAATGAGGGCTTTGGGTTGCTTTAGGGAGAATTTCTTATTTACATGTGGACTGTTCAGGTTCAGTCAACACTTAGGTATGGATTCATCCTGGTCTGATAGAATTTTCTTACAGAAGACTTCGCAGTGCTCGTTATTTCCCTTTCCTTTGTGATCCTGATCTCACTCTTTCTAAGTAACAAACCCAAAGATTTGCACAGATCCTCAAGTAACCCAGAGCCCAACAAAACCAACCCAGTATGTCAGATTAGACAACTTCAAACACATTTCTGCAGATTATAACTGTACAAATATATACATGCATGTGTATAAATGTATATAACTGTAAATAACTCATTAAATTAATGAGTCCCCAAAAGAAATGAATGTAATGGTTTATGAAGCCCAATATTCTGTAATGACCAGAACCAAAGAATATGATGGAGTTCTCCTTGCTCACCCCTGTGACAAAGCACACATTATTTTGGCCAGACTGAGTTCTCTTGCTATTTGTTGTAAAACCTACATTGAGTTGAAAAGCAAATTCTTAGCACACCTTTTTTTCTGCCATTTTTGCTTTAGGGTTTTGCATTTCGTTTGTCCCTTCACATAACATCTGGTCAGCAGAAGGGCTGATCCACCCTCTTATTTACTGCGTGCATGTAACTCACATCCCAGCACTAAACACAGACCACACCAATCCTCCCAGCACTGCCAGAGACTCTGATACTCTTAAAATACTTACAGAAACGCAGGAAGGGATTTACTGAATTTAACATGCACTTCACCCATAAATGAGTTAATGGAGGGGGGCTCACTATACAGCAAACACCTAAAGTTTGAGTTTATTTACAGTCAACTCTTGCTGCAATTAAGAGGTTTAGGTAAATAGTTAAGTACCTCCTTCAGCACCTTCCCCATGCAGTAACACACCATCAGCACCTTCCACTGAAGAAAACCCTGGTTTGCAAAGTGTGTTCCTGCAGAAAGCTCCCCTGATATGCAGTGCCACCCAGGTACTTCTCCCACAAAAATGTGCAGTGCATTTCTGGGGGAAACCCGGAGCTGAACATGCTTTCCATTTTCCAGAGCAGCTCCGAGGATGGGAGGGAGCACTGATGTGTCAGTCTGGTGCTGTTTAAACCACCCCCCTGCTATTTACACTCGTAAGAACCTCTGCTTTGAATTCAGCTCAGGGCATTTTGATAATCATCCAAACTTTTATCTTTCTTCTCCAACACTGAGGTTGGTTTCTGGATTTTCTACTTCTTCAAAGAGGCACCGTGTTACCAAACAGGATCCTGCTTAGTTTTTTTCTGTGTACAAAGGGCAGCAGTAAGTGTTTCCAAGATCTCACCAGGCCAAAGGCAGCACATGGATTTTCTCCACACAGGCAGCTCCCCAGTCTCCCCTTGGTTAATCCCAGGCTGCAGGGGATCCGTGGAAGCTGGCAGGGCATCCTGCTCACTGACCACACAGCTTTTATCCTCAGGGCTGGAGATCCAACAGGGAGGTCAGAATTCTACACTGGAGGGAAGGATTCCTGGTCCTGAGCTGTGCCAGCAGGAAAAGCTCATCAAGTCACCAGGACACAGCAGAGCCAGACCAGAGGGTTCTAATGCAGGTTCACCAGGGAACTTCTGGTGTGGCCACAGCCACGCCACGGGGGGGTTCTCTGTCCCAGCTCACTCCTCGAAGGAGCAGAGAAATGAACCCCTTTGTCTCAGGGTCACACAGTGGCTCTCTAACACATGCAAGTGTGGAACAGTCTCTGGAAAGCTAAGCAGGGAAGGCAGAGGCTCCTGGAGGAGCTGCTGTGGCTGCAGCCCCACAGCCTGGGATGTCACTGGGGCAGTGGATCCCAAGGCTGAGCACACAGCAGTTCCTGTACATGCAAGAGCCGAGCCCTGTGCAGGGACTGAGCTCCTGTCACTCCTCCTGCCACTGCCCTGGCTCCCACGTGCCCTGCAATCCCAGCGCAGCAGCTCCGGGTGCGTGTGCCAAGGGGCAGGCACGGCCGGGCTCTCCGGCTGGAAAAAGCCCCGAACAAATCCTTCCAGACAGCGCTGGAGAGGAGAGGAGAGGAGACACTGCCGGATCAAAACAGCCACCTGAGCTGACCCCTCTCCTGCCTCACTCACGGTTACATAAGCCCGGAGCGGGAAGCGCCGGGAATGCGGCAGGATGGAAGGGAATGCTGGGGCCCTCTGAGCCCATCCCAGGCAGGAGCTTCTCCAGCACTGCAGGGCTGTGTCCCTGCCCTTCCCAGCGACACAATCATCCCCTGGGCACCCAAAGGCCGGGAGCAGGTGGCACCACAAGTGTGTGAGGGGACGCGTCTGATGGAGACGTGAAGCACAGACTGTTCCGTGCGGGAGACCCGAGGAGTGACACCACGACAGACACAGCCCAGTGATGTTCAGACACATCCAGGACCCCTCATTCGGGCACCAGCAGCCCCCAGACAGAACAGAAATGCCTGCAGGGTGTTTTCTCCTGCTCCTCTGCCCAAGGAATGGGGGCTGAGGCACATGCTCCAGTTCTGTGGCTGAGGAAGCGCTGCCTCTGACTCCGGGAGCAGAGCTCTCTATCTGGAAAACTGTGTGCCAGGATCAAAATAAACTCCGGGGAAGAAAAGAAGCAACACCTTTTGAACTCATCTATGCAAGTTAAGTGAACAGGCTGGACCAAGATTTACCAAGAGTTTTGGTTTATTCATGTTGTTTTCTGAGTCTCTCCACAGTCTTAATGGGGAGTGGCAAAGGGCATCCTGAAGATCTTAAACACTCTTTATCCTGCAGAGACCCAAAATAGCATCTTGTGATGTACTTGTGAAATTCTAAAGAAGTCACACAAAAGCCCAGAAGCCACAGGCAGGGGAAAATGGAGCACAGCAACACATCTTATGATCACATGGACCACAGGAACATACAGGAGAGGGGGAGAGAGACATTCATGGCCTGAATGAGTTGTCAATGGGAGCCTGGGAACTGCATGTTTGGGAGAACTTTAAAAGGGACTTCTAAAGAAGGGGCAGGGGCTTTCCCAGCACTGGCCCCCGACCAGTAAATCACTGAGTTCACTGGCTTTTTACTACCACCCGTATGGCCCTGCTGGAGAGCCTCCAGTTTTCACCAGGATCTGACTTCAATTGCTGCTCCCAGAAGATCCTCGGGCTCAGATCAAAGAGTGCTGAACACTTTTAAAGGCTTTAGCCAGGGACCTGTGCTGTGGGTAATTTAATTAACAGTTCAGCATCCAGTACAAGACTGCAGCCAACTCTGATACTGCAAGCCTTGATCCCCTTGGAGAATGACCCAGGATTATTCTAGGAGAGAGAATTCATCTCCTCTTGCTCACTGGCTGTTCGTAGACAAGGTCATTAAGTGCGACACCACCGAGCTTCCTCTCCTCTCTCTCCTTCTTACTTTAAAAGTGTTTCCTTTATTACATGAGTGAAATGTTCTCTCCCCAAAGCTGTCCCCCAGAGGCCCAGAAGCTGTGCCACTGCCCACCCAGGCTCTGTGAGGTTAAAAACCTTGATGTTACTCAGAGGGCCCTGAAACGTGGTTTGGAGACACTCTGAAAGTCACTGCTGAACCAGGAATGGGCCCTGAAATATTTCTCAATCTTTTCAAGAAGAGTTTCCTGGAACCTGCTGACCCCCCTCCTAAAGAGGAAAGAGCAAAATAAACCAATGAAAGAAGGAGAGGAGAGATTCCTTCTTGTTAAATCCTGTTTCTGCAGAAGCAGAACTGGCTCAGGTAGTTCTGCTTTTGCTCAGCTCAAATGGAAAATTCATAGAAAATGGAGAGACAAGCAATTCTGGGGCTCCAAAGAAAAGCCACCTACCAAGCTCCTTCAACCCTCCTCAGATGAACTCCATGGATATTGGTTCATTTACAGCAAGACATGAAGGACAGCGGGTTGCTGAATATGCTGTCTCTCAGGAGAGCAGCAGAGAGCTGTTCTGAGTGGGGAACAGGGAGCAGGAGGAAGTTACCCCCTCCTCTCCACAGAAACACAAACTCTACACTCCCAGTTTCTCCACAGTCACACAGATTTTCCAGAGGCTCGGTGGAGTTTACAATTTCCAGCCTTGTAAGGCAAGTGAGAGATGAAACAGAACAGATTTTTCTTCAAAGGAACTACTAATGTGAAATTACTTTCATCATATCAAATTTTGGCATCAAGTGCAAAGAGAGATCTAAAACTCCAACTGCATCGACATGCACAAATAGGAACTGGAAGCTTCATTTCACTATCATCTTATCCAAACAGATGATGCTTTATCCCATCACAGCCAGTGCAAAGAACAAAGCAATCCTGTAAAACAGGAGGAAGAACCTGGACCTTGTCTGTGCTCAGCTATCCATTAGCACACCCATTTGCATCAGCAGGAATTAAGAGGTGTCAGAGAGGGCAAATTTGGGCTATCACTGCTTACCCACTGCCTGGTGCCCCGAGAAATGATTCTGGAGTCTGGCAAGAGTCACCTGTGCCTTTCAGGATGGGCAGTTTTAGAATGTGCACGTGTGGCACTTCATGAACGTGGGGCCAACACCAGGCGTGCCCAGCTGCACCCACAGACCCGGGGGGGGGCTCTGGAGATCACAGGCAAGAGCAAATTACACTCCAGTTGTGCCAGAGGAGCCCCAGCCTGCCCTGCTTCCCGTCTCAGTCCCACACAAAGCACCAGTGGCACCTCCCTGGCACAGCTGGCAGTGAACAAGCCCATCAGAGACAGACACTGGACATCCATGTGAGCACGGGCTTCAGAGTCACTATTGTTTTCTCCTCCCCGGGAAGGGAAGGGATTCCCCATCCCCCACAGCCCTCTCTCCCTCATTTCCATCTGGCTGACGCTGCACCAACGCTGAAGCTCCAGCTGGATCCCACAGCATTGTCTTGAACATTGTGTTCCAGCCCAGCTGAACTCGAGGAGCCTCCCGGCTCCAGCACAAATCACAAGGCTTTATGGACACACAAGAGCAGCCTCTCACTGACAGCCGTGCCCCTGGCACCCAGAGGACAGGCTGGGAGCAGGGACAGGCTGGGAGCAGGGACAGGCTGGGAGCAGGGACAGGCTGGGAGCAGGGACAGGGACAGGCTGGGAGCAGGGACAGGCTGGGAGCAGGGACAGGCTGGGAGCAGGGACAGGCTGGAGCAGGGACAGGGACAGGCTGGGAGCAGGGACAGGCTGGGAGCAGGGACAGGCTGGAGCAGGGACAGGGACAGGCTGGGAGCAGGGACAGGGACAGGCTGGAGCAGGGACAGGCTGGAGCAGGGACAGGCTGGAGCAGGGACAGGGACAGGCTGGGAGCAGGGACAGGCTGGGAGCAGGGACAGGCTGGGAGCAGGGCTGGCTCATGGAGCAGGGATAGGGACAGGCTGGGAGCAGGGACAGGCTGGAGCAGGGACAGGGACAGGCTGGGAGCAGGGACAGGCTGGAGCAGGGCTGGCTCATGGAGCAGGGACAGGGACAGGCTGGGAGCAGGGACAGGCTGGAGCAGGGACAGGCTGGGAGCAGGGCTGGCTCATGGAGCAGGGCTGGCTCATGGAAGCAGGGACAGGCTGGGAGCAGGGACAGGCTGGGAGCAGGGACAGGCTGGAGCAGGGACAGGCTGGGAGCAGGGACAGGCTGGAGCAGGGACAGGCTGGGAGCAGGGCTGGCTCATGGAGCAGGGACAGGCTGGGAGCAGGGACAGGCTGGGAGCAGGGGCAGGCCGGGAGCAGGGCTGGCTCATGGAGCAGGGACAGGGACAGGCTGGGAGCAGGGACAGGCTGGGAGCAGGGGCAGGCCGGGAGCAGGGCTGGCTCATGGAGCAGGGACAGGCTGGGAGCAGGGACAGGCTGGGAGCAGGGACAGGCTGGGAGCAGGGCTGGCTCATGGAAGCAGGGCTGGCTCATGGAAGCAGGGACAGGCTGGAGCAGGGCTGGCTCATGGAACAGGGCTGGCTGATGGAAGCAGGCCAGTTGTTGTGCTCCAGGAGTTTTGTTTGGGTTTTCAGACACTGCCTCCTTTCACAGCAAGCAGACAAATGGGGAGACTCTCTCTCTCTTTCCCTAATGAGAGGGGGTTTACTCTGGTGCTCCTGAAGCCTTCCCAGACTCCCACAGTGCCACACTAACTGGTACTTTTAAGGCAGGATTCAGTGGAACGGGGGAGCCCCCAGCACTGGGGTCACAGCTCCATATATCTGCATTTTTCCTCTCCCCCAGTGAAATACGGGAGAGCCTCTGGCCACAACAGAAGCCAAAACCTGGCTCCCAGTTGAGTTCCCAGAAAGAAACCCGTGTAAAGGCAGTCCCTGGCATTCCTGAGGGCAGGGAGTTTCCCCTCCCTCCTTCAGGCAGAAGGCACTGCACCTTGCAGGAAGAGTTAACAGGACTGGGCTGTTTCATACTTCACCCTCATCAAACATGGTAAGAGGCCTCCCATGCTGGAAACTCCTATGACCCAGTTAAAGACAGTGACCCAATTCTGTTATGTCAGGAATGAAGCCCTTCTAATTTTCTCAAACAAGAACCATTTTGACTCAACAATTCCATACCAGTACAATCAGCCCTCCCTCACAACAGATATTTGCAAAATTCCTTTTTCCTTGCCACAGCCTTACCCTCTCACAGCCCCGTTCGTGTCAGTGCATCTTCAAGCGCTTCACAAATTAAGAAAGCACATTTAATACACAGTAATTGCCCATATTCAGATTCCCCTCTTGCTTTCAAAGGGAAGAATTCCAACCTCAGACCAGAAGGAGACCTTTCCAGTAAACATCTGCACTGGTCTGAGCGGTGCCTTCCAGGCAATGCTACTCCTGTTTCTCATTTACACGAAACTCTCTCGGTCCCCTGAGTAGAGGGGAATGCACATGTGCCATGAAATGGGAGCGTGTTGGAAAGTGTCTCTGGTGTCAGGGGTAAAGGAGCCCACAGAGCCACAACAAACCACAGAACCCTCCCAACCCCTCAAATGGACAGAACTGCAGCACTCCAGAATTGCTGACAAACTGCAAAGAACAACAGTGATGATCCACTCTACAGCCCCTTCTGTTCCTTCATGTCACACGTTCACCTCTCAGTTCATCCTATCCTCGATGTGCAGTGAACACAAGCAGAGTTTAGAGAGGAGGGTTAAGGCCCTGGCCACAGAGCCCGAACTCAGAGCTGTCAGAAGAGGAGGAGGCACAGTTCTTTATTCAGCTCAGAGCTTTGACAGGTTTCTATCTGACCTAAACCTGCCTTGCCAGCACAGTAGAGCCAATCTAAGACTGCTGGCTCTGAGCAGGGACAGATGTTATCTCACAGCTGTCACTGTGCCATTGACTCACATCACCTGAGAAGACCTCTGGACTGCAGGGCTGGGACATCCATTGCAAACACTTGGGACTCACATCCCTCAGCCTCTCAACAGCTTCACCCCAAACATGAAGTTCCTCTGGCAACTCCATCAAAAAGGATGTTTTTTCTCCCCTAGTTTTTCTTTTTAACAGACAGGACAACAGAAAAGAGAATGAAATACTGGCAGAGCTCAACATCTGTAGAACCTGACAAATTATTTCACACGTTCTTCCCCTGGCACCTGGGAACACCCAAATATGATAAAATGAGCAGGTCTGACTGTGTGGGCACCAGCACCACCTCACGTGGCCCGATGTCCTCCTTTCTGCCAAGGAACATTCTCCTGCCCCTCACAGATCTGGGCTCCTTTACACTGGTCCTGCCCCTCTCCCACTGCCTGGAAGATCAGATGAGATGAGGAGCACATCCTTCTGCCCCTCCCAGGCTGGGACCCTCGCAGGCAGCACAGCTGCCCCGTGCAATTGGTTAAAAAGAGGAAGTTTTCCTTGACACCAGGGCAGTGACACCCTGGAGACGGCGCTTGTGCAACCTCCCCGTGGGGCTGTGCCCGACTGCCCGCTGGAGAATCAAAAACAAAACTGCAGCACGAGGTTCCACCATCGTCTCTCCCCTCCCTCAGCAGGAAGAGTTGCCCTGCAGGATCCCACAGAAAGGTCTACAGCAAAATAATGCAGACTTAGTTTGGCAGGGGCCTGCCCAGGCCCCATCCCCGAAGTGCCACCAGAAGGGTTCCGTGTTCACAATAAACACGTTTTTCCTTTAACACGGTGCTAATTAGAGAAGGAGAAATTGCTTGGCACTTTCTCTTCTGAGTACGTCAGCAGCCTCTGAGGACAACACTCCTTGTCTCTGCCACTGCCTAAATTCAGAGCAACCACAAGCCTGTAATGAGTTACGTGTGAAAGCCAAGGTGAGGTAACGTCTTGGCACCTTCCATACATATTCATGAAGAAACAACAGTTCTCAGCACTAACACACTCCTGGGTACGTGGAAAATGCTCCAGGAGTTCCTCCCAAGACCCGTGTTGGGCAGGCAGGTCCATCCTGGAAGCCCTGCCTCCCGCAGAAGTGGGGCAAGCTGCAGGGAAGTTGCTTGCCCAAGGTCACCCAGCTGAGCGGTGGCAGGAGATGGGGCTATAAAAATGGTCTCAATGTTCTGCCCTACCCACCGAGCCTGCATCACCTCCCTGCACCTCTGGGAGTAACAATAACACCACCCATGGACAAGTCAGACCTAGCAAACACCAAGTAATTCCAGAGCAGGGATGAATGAACTCCTGTGTAGTTAATTCCAGGAGCTGATCCAGTTCGGGCCTGCCCACGAACAGAGGGAAATTCTTTCACACACACAGGAAGAAGAAGAAGAAAGAAAGGAAGAATGATGAGGAAAAGAGACAGAAGTGAAGTACAGGGTAGAGAGTAAGGCTCTGTGATCCCTGAGCAGGAGCTGGAACAGCCTGGCTGCCCCAAGGACGGAGCTGCCTCAACAGGGACCCGATTTTTAAAGTGCATAAATGTCTTGCTAACCTGACTTACCCTGCACAGCCTCCAAGGTGTGCTTGTGGCTTTAAATATTTTCTTGTTGCTGCTTTGAAGGCAAGAACAGACACGATCTCCACAGCACCCACTGCGTGGCTGGGGGGGAGGAGGAGGAGGTGAATACTGTAGCTAGCTGAGAACTGTCAGATTGTGTTTGCCATCAAGGAATGCCATTTCCCAACGCCTGAGTTTAACTCTGGAATGAGATGCACGCTGCTGCTGACCCCTCTGCCGACACCCCAGAGACTCCCTTATCTCATCAGCCCCTGAGCAGCCCATCCTCACTCCTCCGCGTGCCTGTTCCCAAACTGTCAATCTCCCCGCAGTGACTCACAAGGTTCTGAACCCACCATTCGCCTCTGAGTCTCACTATTTTTTCATACGAGTCCTTCTGGTTTAGATTGAGAGGCGTCTTATTCTTCTTAAATGTTAAAAGCGAAATTAAAAAAGATTCCCTGAGAGCAATGTGCCCTCAGCACAACAGCCTCCCCGAGAGCTGTGCACACTTCAAAGGCAAACACAGCAATCTCACTCAGCCCTCCCGTCAGAGTGCTGTAAATTAGGAATCGTTTGACTGAAGTCAGTCAAGCCACAACCATTATAACAACCACAGTGAGCAAACACGGAGCAGGGCCTGCCCAGGGGCACGCTGCAGGAGTGACAGTGGGCCAGAAAACAGATTGCAAGGGTGCACTGAAGTTTGGGTCAGCTCTACAGGCCCTCCCTGTGCTCCCCTCACAGCCCTCTGCAAACAAGGATCCTCTTCCCCCACACGATAATCCTCATTATCATACAGTGCAAGCACCACCTGTGTTACTAACACTGCCCTGGGAGCTGGGGGGGCTGCAGGGACATGCCAACCAAAATTCCAAGGCAGGCTTTGTTTGTCATCCCCACGTGGCACAGATGCATCACCCACCACGGAAGGCTTCAGTGCCTTACCTTCTGTCACCCCACAGTTCGGATTATCCCATGGTAAGGCTCACTTAAGGAGGCATTTCACAAACTGGTGGGGTTCAGCCATGGGTAATGAAGTGTCTGAATGCCTCCTCAGCCAGTCCCACTGGGCAGAGCAGGAGGGACAGAATGGGACACAGGCAGCTCTCCCCCAGAACACTCACAGTCACATCCTGATATTCCTTAAGCCACTGAATAACTTGCCCAGAATGGAAAGGGTTCCAGCAAACACGCTTATTTTCCAGAGAGCACAGCACCAAACCCAAACACGCACATCCATACATTATTGGATTTGCTGTTTTAATCAGCGAGTACCAGTGGCTCAATTAGCCTCTTAGCAGTGCCTAAATGGCACTAATTCAGCCCGCTGGCTGCTGCAGACACACAGCCCGGGCTGTCCCCTCGGATTTCGCGGCAACAGCACGGCCATTCTTCTCCTGACAGCACCAGGGGCCCAGACAGTCTCCTGCTCCCCCTCCCTGCCTCTGTTCTGCCAACCACACAGAAAGAAAAGACCCCAGGGCTGGCTGTGTGTGAGCGTTGAGTAGGAGGGAAAAGGAAGAGGGAGACACTATTTCTATTCATTTTACAGCTTCATCCATCAAAAGCCTTTCTAAAAAAAAAAAAAAAAAAGAGAAAAAAAAAAGAAAAAATGAAAAATGCATTCCCAAAGCTCGTGGTTTGGAGCAGCAGCCCAGTCAAGTGTTAAAGGTACTGACCTAAGCTTTACCCAGCACAGCTCCTGCACAGGAGGTTAACAAACTACAGAAGTACTGCTGGAGGCAGTATCTGATTCTGTCCAATGCTCCCACCACTGCTGCTCTGCTCCTCGTGTTTTGGGGGCTTAGGATGAAGGACAAACCATCAGCATTGCCGAAGAGTGGGAAGGTTTTGTTTGTCCATCCCCAGCAGTGACACCCACCAGACCAGCAGCCAAACCAGCCAAGCCCAGCGTGCCTTGAGCACTCACCAGCACATTTGTCCGGGTAATTTTTGTGGCTCTCCCTTATATAACAACTAATTTTCAGGCAGATTGATTCCCTGGTGAGTAGTTGCACATTGTGCAGCCATAAAAGCACCAGTGACAGTCAGAGAAGGTGACAGGAACAGTAGGCTGGTGTGAGGGCAGAAGCCAAAAGGACTTTTGGCAGCAAGTGAGTAGATGTCAAATTAAAGTGACCAAGCAACTACAGCTTCAAAAGTATTGACTCACTACGAACAAAATGTGCTGTCAAAACACAACATGTCAGAACTGAGCCCATCAGATCTAGTTTATATGATGACTATACATAGAATTACAGGTCAGGAGAAACGCAGGAGATCTCAGAGGAAAAAAAAAAAAACCTTTGCTAATTAAGTTACAACATGGAAAGCAGAGTATTCTCACCCAGGAAAAAAGAGCAAAAGGCACAAGAGCTCTTCTCACTCATTTCCATAACCTTTCTCATAACTTAAAACTGAAGGCTCATTAAAAATGGTCAGGAGTGGGTTCACTCTTGGTTTGAGAGGCACATTTGCAAAAGAGGTAATATTGCTTTAAATCCCTCCCAGCAGCTTCCCAGCTGACAGGCACTTGGCATCCAAAGGCTAGGTAGGGACTTGGCAAACACACAGCATTTCTACAACAATATTTGCAACATAAAATGAAACAAACAAATAAAAAAGAATATCCCTTTCAAGTACTAGACAGTAAACAGGCCCTGCACTCCCACTCCCCTTTCCTTATTAATATTCAACAGTTTAAAATAAAGATGTACCAAAAAACCATCAGGGAATCCAGGGAATTCATTAAGCCTTCAGTATTTCAGTTCACCAGTCCCTGATTTCCAGTCAGCTGAAGATGGAAAGTCATTACTTCAGCTACAGCCCAGGTCAGAGGGAAGACTAATCTCAGAGTGACAAAGCTGCCAGATTTCGGGTTCAGGATGAATGCAGCCTGGTTTGGGAATTAGAAGGGAGAATAAGGAGAATGCAGTATCTTAATTAAGGAAAGCCAACCAACCCGTGCCAACAAACAAGGACATGAAGTCAGGCAGCACAAATCGGTGTTTCTGAGGGGAGGGCACAGAGTGGAACCTGGCACAGCAGGGCACAGGAAGGAGCACGTTTCCTCCTCTTGCATGTTGAGATGGGTTTGATGCCTGGTTTTCAGATGCTCATGTATAAATTCCACATGTCCTTCCCCCTCCCCAGCAGACACAGCCCAGACTGCTGCAGAGCCCCCTCCCTGCAGAATCCCCCTGCACCAAAGCCAACTGCACCTTCCTACACGGAGAGGAAACTGCAGCCAGCCAGGGGAACTCCATGGGAAGTGTGCAGGGACAATATCCTGCCTGCTGCATCCCAGCTTCTGAAATTCAGTGCTCCTGAATCCACTGCCCATCCCTCCCTGCAGGAACTGCTGCTCCTCCTGCAACTCTGGCTTTATAAAAACACTAGAGCCACACAAGCAGATCTTTTTTGGGTTGTTCTTTTCCGTCTGTAGGCAAGTCTCGGTGTGCCACAGACACTCTAAACCTCAGCCTGGGATCTGGGCAGAGCTGCCTTTCCCTCGGTGCTGCAGCCAGCAGGGCAGGCAGAAGTTCTGCCCGAAGGAAGAGCTCACAATCAAAGAAATGGAACTGCTCAAAAACGTCCTCTCGAGTAGGGGATGTTACTGCAGCTTATGGACATTTTGTCTTCCCTCGTCAGAAAAGCTGGCTCGCTAATTTATGGGCAGAGTGGGAAAAGCAGAGGGATACAGACAGACACAGAATACTTAAAACAGGCCTCAGAATGGAGACAAAGCTCCCCTTTCACCTCCTGCTGCTATTTACCATCTGGGATCCTGAAAAGGGGGTGATGGGTAGTTTTGTGATAGGTTTGGCAAGGGGCAGGACATTTAGGATTTTCTGTGTGTAACGAGGTCATGTGTCAGCGCCTTTGCAGCACATGGGAACACCGTCCAAAAGGAGCTCCAACAAAAGGGGTTGCCCCGGCTGAACTGGAAAGAAATTCTCTTCAAAAATATCCTGGCACCAAGGCAGGATCTTAATAAGATTAATAATAATAAAAAATGCGCAGAAAACGCCTCCAGAACGTAGCGTGGAAAAGCACACAAAACATGAAGAGTGAGCACATCCAACTAAGAGTGGATATTCTATATTTTTACATTTTTAGAAGCGGTATGAAAATTTGAAAGCAAAATGAAAATTCTGAATCCCAGCATTTTCACTCCTGTTTGGGAACCAAACAGCTCAGGCCACCCCATGTTTTTTTGGTAACTTTTGCTTTCTTGAGCCCCTTCCATTGTGCTCAGGAAGCAATGGGCTGATATAAAATGTCCTGCAAGTCCATGGAGAGGGAGAAGTGCTTTGTATTCCAGTATTCTTCGACATGGGCTGGGGTGGGGGAGGCAGCTCTGCATTTCAGTCCCAGCTTGGAAGAAGGGCAGTATTTTTATTCTTTCCAACCCCGCTTTGTTTCACAAAAGCGATTTACAACGAGCAGATAAACGGAAGGGGGGGTGCAGACACGTTTCCTCTGTCTCCATCAAAGGAATTATTAATAGGGTGAATCTCCCATCGTCGGGGGCCACAGTAAATCTTTAAACAGGATCCTTTAACCCGAGGACCTGCAGGAAACATGAGCATCCCAGCCTTTTGCCCAGACTGGGTGTCTGCTGACCAAAGGGACTGTAACAGCGCTGCTGCTGCTGCAGACAATTCAATCTGGGCCCTGAATTATTTACAATCTGCCCTCTCCAGGATGCCCAGATGTGAGAACCAGTCACCAGAACTGATGCAGTGCTTTCCTGTCCTTGTGTCTCCAACTCCTGCCCCGTTTTCAAGCCTGTAAGCTTTAAACTGAGGATGTCACTGCTACAGCACAGGACAGTCAAAGGCACATTGTGCATCGTGGTACACAAATAAGCAAAACTTCCCCCTGTGCTGATGGGAATGATCCTAAAGAACAGCTCCTTTACAGCAATCACACCTGCAGACCTGGGGATGGACTGTGCTGAAAGTGATGCTGCTGTTCCTCAGCAGCCTCTCCCGGTGCCTGCACATCCCTGATCAGCCCTGCAGCCAAGGGGCACTAAAAGGCAGCTAAAAAAACAACAAATAAATGGCCTTTCACTCCAAAATTCCTTCTTTTTTTTTTTCTTAATGTATTGTTCTACTCTGAGACAATAACTGCAGTTTTGCTTTGTCCCCCCAGTCTTGAAAAGGGCTGTATAAAGAGAGGGACACACACACACAGGGGTTAAATGCACTGGACAATGCTCAGTATTTGAAAATGTTACCAAAAAAATAAAATAAATAAATAAATAAAATCACAGTTTTGATAGTTCTGTGGGAAAAAAAAAAAAAACCTTAGCAAATTTGCAACAAAACTGTTAAGTAATTAAGGCAAGACACTTCACACATGAACTTAAACTGCTAATTAAATCCCCCCTGCTTAATTGACTAGATTTGCATATCATTCAGTGAGGAATGGGAATGGCTCGGGCATTACACAAGCACTTCCTTGTGCAGGAGGCAGCTCAGTAACATAAACTCAGGGTAATAAGAAAAGGCAACACGAGTTTCTGAATGAAAGAGGAATTTTCAGCGTGTTCTGGTGAGGAACAGCAGAGCAGAACCCACTGCAGGCAGGCTCTGTTCCCACACAACACTCAGACCCACAGCACACGTTTTACAGCTCTGCTGCTCCCTGTTTAACCTGGGATAATCTGCCCATCTACACAGCTCCCAGCAACTCTCAGAAATGGCTTTGCATCCAGTAAAATCTGTTTCTACCTGAAAAACCCAAATACCTTCACTTCTGTAACTGCAGAAATTCCTGTAACTGTAGCAGAAGAAATGACCACTGCCTGCCCCTCTCTGCCCCTGAACTGTGGGTGGATTTAAAGGCAGCTTTGAGCAAACTTTCAGACCCGTGGCAGGGAAGAAACACTTTGACTCTCAGATCAACCAGTCAAGGAAAAGGTGCAATTATCTGCCAGCTCTGTCATTCCCAAACAGCCCAAAGGGTGCAGGATGAAACCAAGGATGTCAGATGGTGATTTTTTGAAGTGGGTGAGGGCTCAGAGTCAAGAACACAACTTCCCCACACTGTAAGAAAGGTCAGTTCCAGGAGTTGTTCCTCTTAATAATCAGCTTTTTCAGTGAGAGTTCTTTCCCCACCGCAGTAGTTTGTGAGAACTGAAGGATCAGGGCCACTCTTACGTCTCAGTCTCCAGAAGAAGAGCTGAGACCGTAACATCTCACCCAGCTCCAGACTTCTGGTGTCACCTCAGGTGACTGCACATTCCATTCACAAATATTGATAAGGAGATATTTTTTTTACCTCAGCTTCTGTCTTTAAAAAAAAAAAAAAAAAGAGAATAAAGTTCATTCTTCATCTCATTTTTAAAGGGTTCTCTAAGTCTTTGAAACATTAATATTCTCCCTAACAAAGCCAGCAGCTGCTCTGCCAGTCTGTGACATGGCTGGTTTTGTTAAAAGGGTTTCATGTGGGGTTTTTTTTCAGTTCAGTGTGCTTTGCATATGAAACAGGACATTTCCCCACCCTCCACCCCCTCCTAATCCAGAAGGGACCTTACTTCCTCCCTCCCGAACAAGCAGCTCATTCAGCAAAAGGGAAATCCCGAGATGCTCTCGGGCACGGAGCCGAGAGAAGGAGCTTGGGGAAAAAACCAAACCAACAAACAAAAACAACCCAAAAGGAGAAAAAGAAGCGCCCCCAGCGTGTCCAGAGCGGCAGGAAGAGGAGCCCCGGAGCTGGCAGTGATGAACCCGCTCCTGCAAACTCCTCCTCCGGGCCACGGCCCTGCCAGGCGGGGCTTCACAGACCTTCGGAATGGAACCAAAACTCAAGCAGCCTTTTCTTAGCTAAGAAATCTATCCGGAACAGAATTTGTGTGGCCCCGTACTTCTCTGAGACCAAATACTCACTTTGTGACATCAAACTGCCCACAGCAATTAATTCTGATGTCACAGGGAATTCTGATTTTGACTGAGAGAGCAAAAAAGTTCACAAGGGAGGAGAGGGGTCTAATTAATAAAAAGAGATTTTTTTTTCAAGGAAAAGAACCCACATACAAAAAATACAGCAACTTCAATGTAAGGGTTTCACATCTGCCAAGATGGGATCCAGCTGCTCTTTTACAAGCACATGAATGAGCATCCCTCTTAGAAACAAAGAAATATATGGAGTTTTGTGTGACTCTACTGAAATCAAATCAAGTTATAATAAGAGAAAACCGCACCAATAAATTAGTCCAGCCAACGAGGGCAAATTTGATAAACTTTTCAGAAACCTAAATTATAAATTTGCATGTATATTCGTAAGAGTGGGATTCAGATGCAGAAATAAGACTTCGCTGAAATCCCATTAATCACCCAAACAGTCACTTGTAAAATCTCAGCAGAGTTTGGCCCTCGATTCATCCCCAGTGAGGAGCAGCAGGTCCCCTGGCAGGGATTTCCACCCCAAGGCCCGTTCTGATGAAGGTGACCACTGGCCCCAGTGGATCCATCGCTGAGCCGGAGCTGGGGCACTGGGGACACTCCTGCTTCTCCCCCCTCCCTGCCCCAGCTCCTGCTGATGGATGCCACGTGGATCACCCCACGGCATCCAGGCTGAGAGAGCTGAGTGGGGACCCTGCAGGTCTGGACTCAGGGACAGTGACAACATTCTGTCCCTGCTGTGGGGCAGTTCAGGCTCCTCACAGACACAGTCACTCAGCACTGGAGCGGTGCAGTGATGTAACAGCAGCCCGGCTGTTTACACAATCCCCAGCCCTGATCCCAGGGAAGGTGTTCCTGCCGGGAACATCCCCACGCACTGTCCCCCCGTGTCACTGTAGCTTCTCCTGGGCTGATGAAACTTCACAACTAAGGCAGAACACATAAACAAGGAGAACACTGTAACTCTGCAGAGATTCCAGTCCCAGTGAGTGGAGTTCTCTGGTTCTGAGAACGAGGAGCTGCTGGCAGGAGAAAAAACCAGCTCAGCTGAGCACCAACAGCATGGAAATACAGGTGGGGCAGCGATGCAGGGCCAGGGATCTGGTGGGAGTGTGAGCTCAGAGCCCCCAGTGCAGCTCCAAAGCCCCCATTGCAACTCCATCCCACCCTCCCAGTCAGTCCCGCTGTGGAGTGACTGGGACCGACTGGGACAGGCACATTTGTCATCCCCAGCCCTGAGCCGCTCCACTCCACCGAAAGCGAAGCCGTGACGATCTGTACAAATGCAAATGCCCCAAATGCCAAGACTAACATTTCTAAAACCTAATTCAACTCTTTCATTTCTTAGCTGCAGGCCCTTCGCTGCCACTCCTTTTTTCCACCCAAACAAAAGACTAAAGGGATGACTCAAAGCAACTTGAATTTCAAGCTAAAGCCACAAAGCACTGAATGCCTCATCTTTAATATTAAACAGGTGTGCAGACGATATTCATTCAGGCCTCATCAGGGCTGGGTTAATTGTTAAAAAACTGCAAAAAGACCAAATTCACTTAAAAGACACGAGTAAGTTAATGCTACATGTAATGATGCAAGTCATACCACAAATACAAGCAAAGAGTAGTTACAGCACTGCTAACTCCCTCTAACTCTTTTCCCCTCCAGATCACTAATTTATTTTTCTTTGTATTCACAGCTTGATGTAATAAAAAGTATATAATAATAAAAATATAACCACCACCATCCCCTCAAATTCAGTAGTCTTACACACAATCTTTGCTCCTGAATCAACAGGGCAAAAGAAGGATCAATGAATCTGTAGTAAAAAAGGGTTTTCAGATAAATGTTTCTAGAAATTAAGGTGTTAGAGGAGGAACGCCTCCTTTGCAGGCCAAGGCCTTTGAGCAGCAGTTCTGCATATTCACTGATAGTAAAATAGAGCACTTACACCACTTTTATCACTGTCTGCCACTGAATATGGCCCAAAGGTTATCTGGCTCCACTGGTTTTACAAAGAACTACACTGTTGTGGCAAAAAAGGGCAAAAAGCCAAATAAAACTAAATCTTTGGCTATATTAATGCGAGCACTTACTGCCTGGCATGTTCCTTATTAGTGACTGAATGGGAACAAAGAAGTATCAATGAGGGGCCTAATGCTGCAGTCTGATTAACTTTTCCCAGCACCACTCTCAGTACAGTTGTTTCAAAGTTGTATTTCTAAACCATACCAGCATGGGTGAGATAATTCACTGAATAAACTGGAACTGCCAGTGCAGAGTTAAGAACGGCAACTTTTTTTCCTTTCTTTTTTTTTTTGCAATGACAACTTATCATTCAAGCCAGGTGAGTTTTCCAGCTGTGGAACGATGGTGCTTCAGAAACTCATGTTTAACACAGAATTTCATGAGAAGTTCTTAAAACCAAAAGTGTAAATCTGAAAACCAGTACATCAGCAAAGGTTACTGAAATCAAACCACATTTTAGCCTTAGTTCTGTTTGACATCTGACAGTGCAAAGAAAGCACTACTGCAGATGTGCCTCAGCAGAGCCCAGAACATCCAACTGGAGAGCCCAGCTGAAGTACCTGGGCAGGCACAACCAGCACCTGTAGCACAGGTAATGTGGGTAAAGGGCTTCATGGAAATGCAGGATACGGCAGGGAAAACACATGAAGTGGTTTTTCTTCCAACCCCAACAGATGTTGTTCAATTAAGGATGCAAATAAATCACCCTCTGCATTGCGAGTCAGGAAACACACACATAAAAGCTTTCTAAATACATTTCAGTTTAAACTTGCATAATTCTCCCCGTGGAGAAATCATCTTCAACTTATGTAATCCTTAGAAAGAGACATTATTACATACAATTCTGTGCCACTAAGAAACGAGGAAGACATCTCTAGCAAAGAGGTGCACCCACACACGATTAATTATCTGGGTGTGGAGGGAACAGAGGGGAAGGGCTGCGGGAGGGATGCAGAGCCCCGAGTGTGCTGTTTCCACAGAGACCGAGCCGTGCCGGAGCTCCAGGGGCTGCTCCCCTTTCACCAGCCAGAACTGTCTGTTATACTTAACCCAGACTTCCGAACACTTGATATCCTGTCTGCTATTTCAATGCCCTTACTCAATGTTTCAGACAGACATTACACAAACTGGCTGGTGAAAAGGGTTGAGAAACCAAGAAGCAATCCAAGTCAATGACCTTATTCTCTAAAACGATCCCACTGACTGCAGGCGGGTGCAGAACAAAGCACGGGGTCCCCCCGAATCCCTCACTGGAGCCCTCCCCAGGAAAAGGCAAACACCAGGCTGGGCCTGATTTTGTTAATGTTGCTGCTGGTCTTTTAATCCTTGGAGCGTAAGCAGTCCTTGTGCTCCCAGTGCCACTGATTCTTATACCAAAACAGAAACTGCTTCCATTTCTTTTCTTCCAAAAAAAAAAACCAACCCAACAGAAAACCAAACATAAAAGTCACATTTTCTACAAAGCATGTACAAAGGTAACCATACATAAATCAATGAACATCAAAGCCAGAACCCAAGTTATTGATTAGCCCCTTTGCTGTTTACCTCCAGTGTACAGAATGATGCTGCAATTTTCACACACACACACACAGAGTCTCCAGCCTCACACACATTTTGCTTGACTCTTTCAACAGGACTGTTGGAACAAGGAAAGGCTGCCTAACACCAGGGTGGCAGGACCTGTCTCATTTCACAGAACATATGACTGTGCAGCTTATCAGGCTGTGTTAAATATGCATCCACTGCTCAGAGAAGCCCAGTTCTCTGTGACAGCAACCAAATCAGAGATGGAGCGATAAGAGCTCCACACATGGGAATTCCCGCCGGCTTCCAGAAGAGCTCTGTCCCTCACACTCTGACAGCATCAGAGCTCCAGTCGGTGCCAGTGCTTTTGTCACCTCACCCAACCAGAAGTCAAAGCACAGCCATTCTCTCAGGGCAGAGGGGCCAGTCCCTCTCAGCCAGCACTGCCCAACAGCTCAGCACCTGCACCCGACACGGCCCCGGGGCCAAGTTTATGGGCCTTGAATTTGTATCAGGAAAAAAAGGCTGGCCCTTATCCCCACTTCAGCCATATATCCTGACTGATAAAACAATATAATTAATAAAGAAATGGACAGATCCTAAATACAGGGAGGGAAGAACTGACCCTGTTGGATCTGTACCACAACCCTCAAAGCCCCTCTTGCACACAGTGACCAGACCCTCTCAGTCTGAGTGCAGCTCCCAGCTGGAGAAGCTGCTGCCCCACTCAGTGGGGATCAGAGCACCAAAGCTCTGGGTTATTACTCCTTGCTAATGAGCAGAATGAAACACTGCAGCAGCACAACTGCAGGTTCTCAGACCCAGCCCAGTGCTGTAAATGCCAGGTCAGGCCATAAACTCCGTGAAGCCCCTTTGGCTCAACGCTGGCACGCTGTGGTTCAGGATCTGCCCCTGGTCTCTGGTGCCAGTGAACACACAGGCAGCAGCCTGACACACACACGAGTGCTGTGGTTTGTGGGTGAACTGGTTCCAATTACTATGGGCTGATTGCTTGAGTGAGAGCTGTAGAACCGGCCCCAAACCCTGGGATTAACCTCGTGTGTTCCAGAAGATCCAGGAGCAGGTGACTGCAGTCGTGATCCCAGCCTGAATCTCTGCACTGAAGTGAAATGTCAGACATCCAAGACTGCACCAAGTGAAAACAGGGAAGGTAAGGGACCAGAGCACATCTTTTCAGAGCAAACCTGCTTCTCTGAAATTGTTTTCCAAGAACACAAACTGCCTATACTAGAGACAGAGTGAAACGGCATTAAAAAATTGGTGATTTATTAATTTATATTACACATTACCCAGATTCATACAACTTATGCAAACAAAGTAGATACTATCTAATAAAATGTGTCATTAACACACATACTCCAACTGACAGATTTAAAACAAAAACATGCTACGTTACTACATTTTAAAGTAATGCTTCCTGTATGTGAAGATCAATTTGAATTAAGTGCTCTATGGCCACTCAGCCAAAATAGATCAGCCTGGTAATTGACAGGATTCTATCAATAGATTCTCCACAATCCAGTCCAAATCACTTTTGCCTAAGCTCTACTTTCTTTCCAAGAACCCCTGCTGGATTTAGTGCAACTGCTCCATGGCAGTTCCCTCTCAATAGGAATTACAGTGTCAAGTCCAAAGTGTGCTTTAAAAAAAAACAACAAACCAAGACAAGCAAATCAAACCAAAGTTTAAAAAACTTGTGTGCCTAAGAACGGACACATGGAGACAGTTCTTCCTGTCACAGCAAAGGCCAGCTGAGCCAGCACTGTGAGTTCCATCCCCAGTCACCCCCAGTACCAGCCCACTCCTCACTGCCCTCAGTCCACCCAAACCCCCCAACAGCTGGAAATAACTGAGTTTTCAATGATCACAGACAGTGCAGCTCTTCAGACACCCGAGGCCTGCTGGGGCTCCCCCCTGGCTGTGCCCCAGTGCTGGCAGTGCTGCAGGAAGGTGCAGATAAGCAGCGAGGGCTCAGGGCTGCGCCCGCTGCGCTGCCCGGACACGCTCGCACAGACGCCTCCAGACGCTCTGACAACACCATCCCAACGCCTCTCAGCGAGTGCAAACACACCCCGGTGGGTCAGCCAGCCCCGAGATAACCGGGCTCAGGGCCTGGCAGCGACCAGGTGTCGGGCTCCCCACACATCCAAAAAATCAACTGTGTTTACACGCGGCTTCAAAGCCTGCTACTGTTTGGGCAGAACTCACGGCCAAGCCCCAAACCACAGGAACGGAGAGGCAAGGGAGACGGCCCAGACAATGGAGGGAGAGGCAGAGCTTTAAATATTTTAGGCAGTGATTTTCAAAAGCAAGAGATTGCACGTAATTCCCTCCCTAATGCAAGAGGACTGACTTGAGGAACTCAGGAACTGCTCTGGAGCAACAGAGCGCCGTGGTTGACTCAACACCATTAGATCATGTGCAGCACACTCTCTGTCCAACACACATGCACGTACCTGCTGCTTTGTTCTCGACCTACAACATCTGTAGAACTGTTTGCACGCTTGGGAAAAAATGCTGATGTTTGCTCTAACACTGACACCTCCTCGGGTCCACGGGATTTCGTTTCAGCGTGGTACCGCTTTTGAAGTTCAACTTTTATGTTGTGAAAGGCTTCTGAACTAAATTACTGCCCCAAAACATCAGCATCTTTGCTTTAGGGACTTGAAGATTTTTACCGGAGAATCTCTAAAATAATTCTTGAACGTGGGTAAGAGAACAGATGACTTCAATACTCCATGGGAGAACAACTGAACCCTCGAGTCCTTGGGCAAAAATGTTCGAAGAATATTTATCAAGTGGCTTTGTACCAAGAAGAATAAATCCATTAAACCCATCTCGCAATCTGAACACCACTGCCGGTGAACGAACTCGGAATCTCTCTGCTACACCTACCATAGGACAGATCCTATTAACAAATAAAGATTATTACTGCCAGGAGGCAGGACTTCAGGACAGGATACACATCCCAGCTCTACTCCTGCAGCCTTTCAGGTGGCCATAAAGCACAGCTCACCAACCACTGGGCAGCACCTAAAAGCCCACAGCCTCCCTCCGCTGCGCTTTTCCACTGGCAGCAATTTCGGTCCTTTGATTCAGCTGCACACTTGACCTGGCTAAACCTTCCTCCAGCTGAGCGAGCGGCGTGTCGTGGCAGCGCCGGGTTGTGAAATAAAGTGGGAGGCCTCATGTGCTCATTTGTGTGTCAGTACCCAGAGTGCTGCTCCTGGCTCCCAGCTACTTCATAGAAGTGCTGCTGGGACTGGCACCGTGGGAACACGGCAATGCTGCGGCGTGGGAGGGCAGGGACAGCTCCCCCGTGGGCAGGGACAGCTCCCCCGTGGGTAGGGACACTTCCCCGTGGGTAGGGACAGCTCCCCCGTGGGTAGGGACAGCTCCCCCGGGGGTAGGGACACCTCCCCGTGGGTAGGGACAGCTCCCCCGGGGGTAGGGACACCTCCCCGTGGGTAGGGACAGCTCCCCCGTGGGTAGGGACAGCTCCCCCGGGGGTAGGGACACCTCCCCCGTGGGTAAGGACAGCTCCCCCGGGGGTAGGGACACCTCCCCCGTGGGTAAGGACAGCTCCCCCGGGGGTAGGGACAGCTCCCCCGTGGGTAGGGACAGCTCCCCCGTGGGTAGGGACAGCTCCCCGTGGGTAGGGACACCTCCCCGTGGGTAGGGACACTTCCCCGTGGGTAGGGACAGCTCCCCCGGGGGTAAGGACAGCTCCCCCGTGGGTAGGGACACCTCCCCCGTGGGTAGGGACAGCTCCCCGTGGGTAGGGACAGCTCCCCCGTGGGTAGGGACAGCTCCCCCGTGGGTAGGGACAGCTCCCCCGTGGGTAGGGACAGCTCCCCCGTGGGTAGGGACAGCTCCCCGTGGGTAGGGACACCTCCCCGTGGGTAGGGACAGCTCCCCCGGGGGTAGGGACAGCTCCCCGTGGGTAGGGACAGCTCCACACAGCTCTGCCCAGGGTGTGCCCCTGGCCCAACACACCAGAAAGGGCTTCAACAGACACAGCCAAACCCACCCTCCTCCAGCAGAGCCTTCAGGGCTGTGTCTGAGCTCATTTGGGGCCAGGGCAGCATCCTGAGCTGTCACACGGGAGGGACACACCAAGGCCAGATGTGCCCCACAACAAAACACTCACCAAGCACCAGCTACTGAGCTCAACAAAAAGGCCTTGGCACTGATGGTGAATTTCTAGGACCCTGTTTTGCAACCCTGCCAAGTTATTCACATTTTAGATTTCTAGAAATCCCCCAGAATGGAGTGGTTTTGCTCCACGCCAGGAATGGGGGATGAAGTGAGAGGCAGGTGGGGAGATGGGACACCCACACGAGTAAAGGACACGCTGGAGCAGCGAGATTCTGAAGGACCAGGGAGACAGCAGAGCAGAACACCACCTGCATGAGCATGCAAGAAGGTGGAAAACCCAGTGAAGGACACAAAAAAAGTCAAATGGAGAAATTATCATGTGGCTCAAGACAAGAAAGAGCTTTGGGAAGTGGCAGGAAGGTGAAAGACCTTATGGGAGGTCAATCACCCATCCAAGCACAAATAGGGAGGATATAAAAATCAAAACCTTAGAAGGTAAGAAAAGCAGTTGAGGCCTCTATGGTTCCCGCTGTAGTGGGGACTCCAGATGTCACAACTCCCTCCAGTTTTTGGCTAAGACCCTTTGCTGACTTCACATAGACCCAGACAAAAGATTCTGCAAGTGGCAAGACCGGGCACCAGGAGTTGTTCAACCAACCCAGCAGACCGAGAGACGAGATACCTCCATGCACACATCCCCCTCCCAGTCCAGATGGATGGATATGCACAGCAGATATTGATGCATACAGAAATATGCATGGGGAATGAAATATCTAGGAAAGCTACGCCTTGTAGCAAAGCTTTAAAACCACACCAAGGAAAAAAGGGAAAAAAAAAAAGAGAGAGAGAGAGAGAGGAAAAAAGGCAGTTTTACCACTACGCTGAATCTGCAACAGGGGCTTGTGCCAACCCAGCTCCTCCATTTAAGTCAGACCCTTAAAAGGCAGAGCTGTGCTGGCAGAAATCTACAGACCTCATCACAGAAACCTCATGAAGACACACGGAAAGGTCAGAAAACTCACTGCTGCTTCAACAGCCATAAAAATGGTCATATGCATCCCATGCCACCTAAATCCTCCCAGAGCCCCAGGGAGACACAACACACAAAGCAATGTGTCTCCACACCACAGAGAAAGAAATAAATTAAAAAAAACTGACAAAAAGGCCACTCCTGAGAGCAGAAAGCCCAAAATCTGACACAGCAGCTTATGGCACACCATGCACAGCAACACCTCCGTATAAAACAGAACAAAGCAAAGATCTACATCAAAAAGGAAGCCCACCACAAAGACACATGTGCTTCACCCTTTCATCCCCGGAGACAGCCAGAGCCCCACAGCCTCCCAGAACCCACACAGACCCACAGCAATCCACACGGGCACACAGAATGGGACCATCCTGTCATTTCCTCACTCAGCACCTCAACTTTACTCCGCTCCTTGCCCCTGGCCACAGCCTCCCGATCTTGGAGCCTGATTAAATCTCCCCGTAATTACCCGCACGCACTGCTACAACACAAATGACCTTAGCATATGATATCCGCTGGCTGAGCCCAGTGGAAAAAGACTTCAGGAAAAGGAAGGATAAGCGCACAAAACTCTGCCAGCGCTGTCAGGGTCTCCTCAGGACTGCACCGCAATAATAGGAGCCCTGAGGCCAGTTCAGGAGCCTTGAAACTTAAGCCCAGTTCTGCCCAGGATGTGATAAAATGTTCTGTTTTCTGTATCCCATCATCCGAGCACACACTCACCCCCCTGCCCCTCCCCACCAGACTCTTCACCACCTTCCAAATAAACCCATGCAGGAGACTTCACATTTCATGATGATGGATTTCTGGCAAAATTTTCCAAGAAATAGATGGCCACCATTTCCTTACAGAATTTTTGGCATTCACTGCCAGGTGTGTTGAACTCCCTCTGCAAGGAGTTCTGCTCCATGCAGATTTCCAGTGTGGGAGAAGGGTGCTTCTCATATTCTGAACTGGGATCTATGAAAGGGTCACCAAAAAAACTGAGGCAAAGCCAAGATTTAATAATCTTTTTCTTGTTCTCCACCTGCATCCTCACCTGGGGTGCTGGATAAATCACACAACTGAAGAGAACACCCAAAAAGCCTTGTAAAAAAGGAAAGCACTTCACTACTAACATTCATTTGAATTAGACTCTGGAAATGACCAAGCCAGGGACACAGGACCCTCCTGGAGCAAGAATGTGGAAATTTCTTAATTCTGCTTCCCAAATGAAGCACGCCCTAGAAAATTCCTTTTCCAACATGAAAAATGTCTCCACTTGGAGAGCCGTGTTCTCCTCTCACATCCACGTTCATCTATCCCACCATTCCATCTCGGCACATGACTGACAGAGAATAGACAAGCCATTAAAAACACATCCACCTCCAACCACGGGGATAATGTGCCTCATTACAGCCCAGCTTTGTCACAGCGTCCTGACACTCTGGGGAGGGAAAGGAGGGGTGAGGACAAGGACTGAGCCAGGGGCAGGACAGAAACTGGGACTTGAGGAGTGGGACTCTGCTCCTCAATCCAGTCCCATGGGCTCTCCAGGCCTTCTAGGCTGGCTGTGGAATTTTAAAAATCCTTGTGCTTGCCTGGGTATTTTTGTTGCATTTTTTTTAGGAACAAAAACTCAGCTTCAGTCAGACTGTATGTCTGCCCCCTTTAAACAGGTATTTGGTCAGGTAATCCAGAATTTTACTGAACGTTCGAGGTGGGCTCCAAACATCACTTGTGTTTGCCAGGCTTGTGCATTGCCCTTGCACTGCAGACGCAGAAACCCAAAGCCAAGCTGGGGCACCTCTGGCGGTGGGGCAGGATCCAAGCAGCAAACCTGCAGCAGGAGTTTGCCTTCCCCTTGCAGCGGGGGAAGGAGCAGAGGGAGCTGCTCATCCCCAGCCAGGTTGCACCATCGCCAGGAGCCAGACAGACAGCGCGGTGTCTGTGAGTCCTCCAGGCCTGTGGCACTGCTGCCCAGGGAGCAGGACCGCTGCCAGATGCCAAGGCGGCCTCCCACCCACACACCGGGGATTCTGGGATCTAAAGGCAGCTCAGACTGAAAGAAAAACAAGAGACACCTAAAAAAAATGTGCTTTAGCCGTCTGGCTCAGCTCGAGGAGCTGCTGCAGCTGGCCCTGGCCAGAGCCATTGGTGGATGTATGCATAATCCAATATACAAAAGCCAGGCTGGGGGGGAAATTTAGGCTCCACAGGGATACTCTAAAACCAGGGACTCCTCCATTCGCGTTCCGCACACTTAATATGAAATCCAGTAACCTGCATTACCGTCACAGTTATTTTCTCAACAGCCACATTTCATTTCCATACGAGCGTTCAGAGCATGGAGCCCCCACCTCCATCCCTGGCGACACGCAATCGATCAGAAAAGTGCATGTACTCGTGTCTGGAGCCATCAGTACCTGCTCCTTTTTTCTGGCTTCTTCCTTGCCTTGACCCCTGAGTGAAGCCCTTGAGACCCAAAAATCACCTACTTCCAGATAAAGTCTGGGGCAGCGTGGTGGGCCTCAAAGATCAGGGTCCACGTAATAGTAAAATATACAAACACACATATGGAATTTAAACAAACTCCAGCCACCGTGTTCGGAACACAACCAGAGCAATGAAGGTGCCATCTCGAGCACTGCACATGCAGGGGAATGGAGAACACGATTAAAATCGCTAAATGAACTCCAGGGAAAAGCAGCTGGTAACAAATTGGGTATATCGATGAATGCTACCGAAATTCCCCCCCACCCCCTCTAAAATTGCAGGCATCACTTACCCGGGGGGCTTTCCTCTTGTATTTGTTGTTATAGTCAAATTTTTCTTTCATTTCATCTAAGAGCTGGCCCAGTCTAGCTTTCTCCTCTTTCCCAGTATAATCCTGGCTGAGGAGGATATAGGATCTCCAGTTTGCAGAGTCAAAGCCCCAGTGGCAAGTCCTGTTTTCCAGCGATTTGTGAGAGTGGACCACAAATTTGTGAGGTGGGTACATGAGCCTGCAGTCCAAGCACTGGATGCAGGCTGCGCTGGGGTTACTGTAAAGCTCTGGCACCAGGAGTCCCTTACACTTCCCAAAGCACTCATGATACACCTTGAAGCTCTTCTCCGTGAGCTCCAGCTCGATTGTGCTCGAGAATTCCTTCTTGCAGTGGGGAGGATAGGTGCCACCATAAAGCAAGGCGTTACAAAGCCTCTCAGCGTCAGTTTTCGTGATGAGCCCGCAGGAAGGAGCGGAGAAGGGCAGGATGCCCATGACTTTGAGGATTTCCAGCTGGTCAGCAGTGCATCTGGAGCAGTAAATATGCAGCTCATCACACACCGAATTAATCTGCTGCAGGGAGAAGTCCCTGAGCACCGAGTTCAGGATCTGGGGCAAGCAAAGCCGCTTCTCTCCACCCACCACGAAGCAGGAGATGGTTTCCCCTTCCAGGATGGTCTCGCACCTCTCTGTGGATCTGTCCGAGGGCATGAAGAAGGGACCAGGCATGACCGGAGGAGGCTGGATGGGGGGCAGATGCAGTACAGGTTCCGCGGGGTCTTTGCCATTGTCTTTCTTGTACATCTCCTGTGCCCATCGTGCTGAGAAAGCAGCAGGGCCACCCAGGGAGCTCATAGAGCTCAGATGAAACTGTTCCAAGGTCTTCTGCAGTCCTGGATGAGGCTGGAAGCTGCTTCTACTTACAGTCTCCATTTTTTAGTTTCTATTCCCAAAACAAACAACAAAAATCCCCAGTTATCTTCCACCCTGGTACAAATCCACTTAAGGGATTTTTTTTTTAAGGAAAAAAATATGAACAAAATAAAACAAACCCACCCTTGGTTTTTTTTTTCCTCCTTCCCACTCAGCAATCCACTAACGGAGAGGAAATAAATCCTTTTGTATGCGTGTCTCTGTCTTCTTTCTTTCCTCTTGGTTCGTTACAATTTCAAACCCTCCAAGTCTCCAAGCTGCCCCGATGGAGCACAGAATCACGGCAAAAAGAGGTCTTCATCCGAGCACTCACCCCCTCAGCCAGCCCCCAGGCAAACCGATCCCTCCTCCCACACCTCCGACACTCACACACTCACTCACACACACACACACCACCCACGGAAACACAAAAAGTCTGTGCCACGCTCCGAGCACCCGGGGCTCAAATATGTTCTGGCGGCTGCTGCTTCTCTGCAGTGATCCCCCTTCTGTCCATATCCACCGGAGGAAGGCGCGGGGGAGGGAAGCAGAAAGCGGGAGGCGGCAGAAGGCTCGGGCTGAGCGAGAACAACGCAGGAGGAAAGGCCCCGGTCTCCGGCGCTGCCGCGGGGGCTCCGCACGGGCGATGAGCGGCTCCGCTGCCCCTCGGGGTCCCTCTGCTCGGCCGGGGACGGCTTCTCGTCCCTGGGGTCGCCTCCCTGCCCCTAGTGCTGCCGGTGCTGTCGGCGTGCCGTGGGGAGCCGCGGAGAGAGCACGCACATCCTCGCCGCTCCGCTCGCCAGCAGTGACTGAGAGTGCCTGAGAGCTGAGCTAATGCAGGCGGGCTCAGCCTCCCGCCCTCCGCCTCCCCCCCTCTGTTTGTTGGTGTCTGCCTCAGTCATTGAATCCCGGCCAAGAATGTGACCAACTCCCCAGGCCGGGCTCTTCCAGGAACAGCGCCCGCCTCCCCCCTCGCTCTGCGCCGACACCAGCCGGGATGTGCCGAGCCGAGCCGGGACGTGCCGAGCCCAGCCGAGCCCAGCCGAGCCGGGGAGAGCCGAGCTTGGCCGAGCAGAACCGAGCCGGGCCGAACCGAGCCGGGCAGAACCGAGCCAAGCCGGATCGAACCGAGCCGAACCGAGCCGAGCACTGTCGAGCCTAACCGAGCTAAGGCCTGCCGAACCGAGCCGAGCTCAGCCGAGCCGAGCCGGGCCCAGCCGAGCCTCTGCACGGGCGGGCACGCAGCGCGGCCCCGGCGGCGGCGGCGGCGAGGGAGGGAGGAGGAGGGAGGGAGGATAAACTGCTGGGTTCACGGACCGCCGCGCCGCCGAGGAGGGCCGGGAGGGCGACGGCTTTTTCCTCTCGCCGCTGGATCCCTGGCAGCGGGGAAACGGAGCGTGTGTGTGAACCCTGCCAGAGCCCTGCCAGAGCCCTGCCAGAGCCCTGCCAGAGCCCTGCCAGAGCCCTGCCCGCTCCGCTGCGGGCACACGCCCCGCGCACACCGCGATCGCGGGTGGGAACTGCACGGGCCGGGAGCGCCGAGCCCACCCAGCGCTGCGGGCACAGAGATCCCCGCACGTGTGCCCCCCTGGGCTCGGTACGCGTGTGCCCCCCTGGGCTCGGTACGCGTGTGCCCCCCGCTCTCACACACGTCACACGCTCGTTCCACGCGTGGCTGAGTGGGCAGAGCTGCGTGGGCAGAGCGGCAGCAGTGAGCCAGGGGCAGGCACGTGGGGTCGGTTCCTCGAGCCCAGCCCGCGGGGCCGGGGCCGTCCGGGTCAGTGCGGGTCAGTGCGGGTCTGTCCGGGTCTGTCTGTCCGTCACTCTGCCCGGGGGCACCGCCGCGCTCCGGGGCCGGGCTCCCTCTACCGACCGACCGGCTCAGCGCCGACGGACACACGGACACCTCTGACCAGGGCACGGACACACGGACACCTCTGACCAGGGCATGGACACACGGACACCTCTGACCAGGGCATGGACACACAGACACCTCTGACCAGGGCACGGACACACGGACACCTCTGACCAGGGCATGGACACACGGACACCTCTGACCAGGGCATGGACACACAGACACCTCTGACCAGGGCACGGACACACGGGCACCTCTGACCAGGGCATGGACACCTCTGACCAGGGCACGGACACACAGACACCTCTGACCAGGGCACGGACACACAGACACCTCTGACCATGGCATGGACACACGGACACCTCTGACCAGGGCATGGACACACGGACACCTCTGACCAGGGCACGGACACACAGACACCTCTGACCATGGCATGGACACACGGACACCTCTGACCAGGGCACGGACACACAGACACCTCTGACCATGGCACTGACACAGAGACACCTCTGACCATGGCATGGACACACAGACACCTCTGACCAGGGCACGGACACACGGGCACCTCTGACCAGGGCATGGACACACGGGCACCTCTGACCAGGGCATGGACACACAGACACCTCTGACCAGGGCATGGACACACGGACACCTCTGACCAGGGCATGGGCACCAGAGACCAGGGCACAGACACCTCTGACCATGGCACGGACACACAGACACCTCTGACCAGGGCACTGACACACAGACACCTCTGACCATGGCACTGACACACAGACACCTCTGACCATGGCACTGATACACCCACTGCCCACTGGGATCGACAACCCCTGCCCAGCAGCACTGCCAAATCTGTTCTGGATTTATTATCCAGATCAGCAGTGAGATGCTCTTACTATTAATGTCAAATTTCGAAGCAAGAAACTGTGGCTTCTCCCTTTTTTCCATGGGCCGTGCCCCCAGAATCCTAACAAACATTTCAACCAGCGCTAAGCACCGCCATGAGGAACACGCTGAAAAGGTTTCAACTGTTGTCTCTGAGCTCTGTCAGATGCGTGTGCCAAAAAGGGCTGGAGAGCACTTTCACACCAGGACAATTGTTACTACTGTTTATAATGCAGCAGTGACTTGAAGCACTGCTCACCTATAGAATGTGTGACACGGACACCGAGCGATCAGACAGTTCACCAGGGCAGGGTAACACAGAGAACACGGGAGAGGAGGAGAGCAATCAGAAAACACCAGCACTGTGACTCCCTGTCAGTGTAATGGGGCAGGGAACACACCAAGCCCTCGTGTTTCATTTATACTTTTATATTCTGAAATGCCAATTCAGAGTAAAGGACAAAGGTGTCAGAGATGCACAAGAACGTAAGCCAGCATTTCCTCCGAGAGGAACCCACCCTCACAGACACAACTTGGCCATCAAGCCTGGAAGGATTAAAGGGGTTCAGAGAAGGCAGGAACCAAACACGTTGGGTCAAGTCAGTAGTTGTGTCTTCATCTCCACCAAATTGTGAACAGAATGAACAGAAAGTCACTGGTGGCAAGAAGGACTCCTCTATTTCCACAATGCACGTGGATTTAGTGATCCACAGGTGGAATTTTTAGGTATTACCACAATACCAAGGTCTAAAGATGTGATCTGACAGTCTAGGCCATCCAGTCCCTGTTGACTCCTGATTCCTAAAGAAGTTACCACGTTAAGAGAAAGCAGGACTCACTTACAGAGTTCCCGATTCCTTTAAAGAACCAAAGTAATTCTTGCAGGAGGTTTGGAAACTTCTCCGCTCTGGAAGCTGGGTTTTACTCCCTCTTCTTTGCCCCTCAGAAAGAAAGGACAGCAGTAGCTGCTGTAGCTCATTTTAAGAGAGGTGCCATTTTCTCTTCCAAATGACTTTTTAATGCAAGTAAATCACTGGATCGTGCAACAGATTGTTTATGGGTGGAATTCATAAACGGAATTCCTGAAGCAGAGGGGACTACCAAAAAGACAGGAAGGATGGGCTTGTGGTTAAGACAGAAAACTCAGGACATCTGGGGTCTATTCCCAGATCTCCCACAGACTTCCTGTTGCCTTGGGCAAGTTGTTCAGTCTCTCTGTGCCTCAGTTTCTGTCTCTGCAGTCCCCAGACGGTGAGCAATGAGAGTGGCAGCTCCTGCACAGAGATCCGTGAGGAGACAGGAACCAACCTTCATCTCCTGCAGGAACAATACACCAAAGCTGCCCGTCTTTACATCCCCCAGACCCCCCAGAGCAGCAGCAGGAGCAGGGGGAGCGATGGGAGCTGTCATGTGGGATTAAGGTGGCAGTGCCTTCTGAGTCTCTGCCTCCCCGAGAGGGACCCTGAGCGCTGCACATCTGACAAGCACGGTAATCTTTCCCCCAGTAACTGTTTGTCTTGCTCCAGTTCCAAAGCCCTCTAGCTGGAGAAAGGAGAGGGGGGAAAATATCTCCGAGGAAGGGCCCTAACACCACAGTGTTTTTCTCACTCTCTCCCTCTTCTCCTCCCCCTCTCCACTGGCTTCAAGGCCAACAGCTCCTGGAACACAAACACTCTTGTAAACTTCTGAACCACACAGCCCTATGGTGGGTGGGTGTTTGCTCCCTGCCTGCCAGTTCCAATCCACCCACAGATTCCAAAGGCCCAGAACAAAAAGCAGACTCCATTTTCCATATTTAACAGGCGATTCGCTTCCCTCCCCGGCGCCTTCACTCGCACAACTCTCCCAGCCTCTCCCAGCACCGTGTCCCACCTTCCCCACCTGCCCCAGGCTGAGGGCATTGTGTGGATGTTTACACAGACTGTAGGAAAAGCATTTTCCACGTGGATTCCCCCAGCCCTCGCTGGTGTTCAGAGCCTGCCTGCTCAGGAGGAGCTGGGGGATTATCGAGGGCTGTGCTGCAGATTGCAGCTCTGTGACAGAACGTTTGGGAAGGGCCCACAGTGCAGGTTGTGAGCAGGGAAGGGGCAGCGTGGGTGCAGGATTGCTGCTGCAGCTCCCATCAGCTCTGCACCCCTTGGAGCAGCCAGCAGCCCCATGGCTGGGCACACTCGGTCCTGACTGAGCCCATCCCTGCGTGGCCAGGACACTGCCCTGCCTCTTCAGACATGATCAGGCATCAACACCATCACTGTCACTGAGCAGCTCATCTACACTGACCCTGGGGAACGCCAAGCTATCCCGAACCCCTGGAATGAGGCTTCAAACTCTCTGCTGAAAAGGATCCTCTGAGAGTCAGGTGATCTTTTTCAATCAGATATTCCACACAGATTCCACTTACAGAAAATTATTTCACAAATGGGAACCAACTTATCTTTTCGGCCAAAGCAAATTTGGAAACGTTTCTTTCTAAAGAGACCACATTTTTTTTTTTGGTATGTATTTCTCTGAGATATGTACCAAAATACGTGAATTTAAAACATCTAAAAAGTCACAAGAAAAAAAATTATGAATCAGTCATACTTAAGACGAACCAAACAAAAATTTTCACTGTCTGAGAAGGTCAGAAATGGACTAATGTCAACAAAAATATTCTTTTTTTTTAATTAATGGAAAAATCAACTATCAACAGCACACCTTTCAGAGCAAAGAGCTCAGTGAGGTGGCTGGGACTTGTCAGCAATGACAGCCAGGCTGTATTTTATGGCTTTGGTTCAGCTAACTCATTTTATTTTACCATATTCATGGCAGCTTCTCCCAGCCCTAAGAAGAGATTCAGAATTCATCAATATTTTCTTAACCCTTTCCCAGTTCTTGGTTCTGTCCAGCCCAGCTCCACAATGTATCTTTTATATCTTTCCAAAGTACAGAACCTCCACAGTGAATACACCTCACAGACACATGACCTGCTTCAAACATGGCTTGGTCTCAAATACAGGAGGTGAGGGGTTGTTAAAAGCACATGAAAGAGCTCTCCATCCTCTGGAATTCTTTCCTCCCAAGTTGCCTGGTATGTTGCTCAGGGCTGCCCCTCCCTCCCACACACTCTGTACCTACAGGTCCCAGTGGATGCTGCCAAACACCTCATTGAGGGGAAAAAAAAAATCAAAAAAACATGCTTGGTACCGCCAATAAAAAAATTAATTTACTGGGAAAAGTCGGAGTCAGAGAGGGGAATAAAGCTGGAACTCCTAGGATTGCCAAAGCAGC